>OY829913.1:150630873-151901645 GCA_963691935.1 Nephrotoma guestfalica
CGATGGACAATATTTTGAAAAAAATATGACCTACCGTTCCTTCAAAATAAATGTTCAATTTTTGATAAAAACGGCGAAGACTTGTTTGTATAGCCAATACTTCCCAATTAGTTTTGTTTGTAGTTAAAATTAAAGAATATATTTGTCATTTGAAGTGTCAGTGATTTCACAGATTATATTAAACAACAAACACTATTAAGTAGTTCTTAACTATAACCATAATAATTATAAAAGTAGAAAGACATTTTAAGCAACTCGTTTGACAAAGTTTTTATATTGAGTGTAGCCTACTACGAGTATTAGATAAAAACGAAAGATATCAATTCCTATATATAAAATGAAAAAGCGGCGAACCTGATATTACATATACCAAAGTGAGTTAGTTATTCACAAAGGCGTCCACTACTGCGCGTGATATAAATGGTTGACTATTGCATGAAGATCGGGCACTAAGCTGTTCTGTAGGCTTCAGCGTTCTAGAAAGTCAAGAAGTTAGTGAAAATTCGATTTCAACATTCCGCGGACAGACAAACAAACGAGAAAGCGAGCTAAGTAAAAATAATCTGTAATATTTAAAAAAATATAAACCACATTTTACAATACATGATAAACTAAACGATTCTAAACTAATTTTGCAACAATACCGGTTCAGATCAGTTTTTCAATATTTAAGCGGAAATGACGATTTTCAGCCCTGTACAGCCCTGACAGAATTATTTATCGGGATCAAACTTCCTGCTAAAGCTTCTTCATTTTTTCCAATTATTTTGAAGAGTACATTGCATTTATGAAAAACTGTAATTTTAAGTTTTCAGGCGGCTGGACTATTCAGAATAAAACTTCGTACTTAAACATTTTCTATTAATTGGGAGATCCTTGCGAAATTTGATGGAAATCTATGTGCTGGAAGTGGCAGCCTCCATAGGAGCTTATTAAATTTTTCCAATGATGTTATTACTGCTGTTTTAGCATTTACAAAAATGACAAACAATTAAAAGATTCAAAAACATTTAAAGATTAAATTTTCACCCAGCAAGGATTTGGTTTTCTAATTATAAAAATTATTATTAAAAATAAAATTGTATCTTTAATGGTTTTGAATCTGTTAATTTTTTGTCGTTTTTTGCAAATGCAGCAGGAATAATGTTTTTTGACTATACAAGACAGTATCAAAAGTTAGGTAAGTTTAATTTTTTGCTGTAGAAATTAAGTGTGTTGTATTCGAAATCTTTGTACGCAATGGTAAAAGAAAGTCGGTTGTTTTCCACAACATATTCAGCTCTCCATATTTTTTAGTTGGACAACTGTGTACCCCTCTTGAATGATAAATTTGGAAGCAATATTCTTGTATATATGTGGTCCTTCACTACGATTTTTATATTCAACGCTTATCATATTGTAGCAAGAATTCGTAAAATGCATAATCCTTTTAACTAATATTGGTCGCAAAGCTGACTTTTTATAAACAAAAAATATTAGACTATCGAAGATATTTGACAGACTAGTTTCATAAAATATTTTTGTCACTGCATTTATATTAGCATTTTCATTTAAAAATTGATAGCATTTAGATAATTATAATGTATTATTCGGTCGCAGATATGAAATAGATTGAATTATCCTTTGCAATTACCAGCCAAATAAGTCTAAATCGATAGATCACCTTTGAGTGTTTGAGAAAATCAAATAATTAAATATTTGTATGATTTTGCTGACCCAAATGTTTCAACAAACAAAAGTGACAGTAATTTCTCGAATGTTTGCCCTTGTATTTGATTTCACGAAATTATTATTTTATTTGGATTTAAAACTTTCTTGATTCAAATGATCCCTCAGGAGTTCGCTGAAATGTCTAGTGATTCAACGGCAACACATTATCGGTAAAACCCCGATGCATGCTTGGGATTATTATCCTGCTGTAAAAAGAACCACGTCCAATTAAATAGAATTCTGATTCCATGACAATAGTTTGAAAACATGACGTCTAATAATGTTTGTCCTTGATGCTTTCTATTTGAACAGGATGATATTTCAACCGCTTCCTGACTAGCTAACGTAGTCGCTTTGTATAGGCAATTTGAACCTTCTGTGCAATTTCTTTTACTATTTGAAATAATAGGAACTTCCCATACAACGAAAAAGAATCAATGAACCGTAAGACACCTTGAAGTAAATGTTATGCTCAAGCCAGGTAGTTACGAAAAAGTGAATAAAATCTAGGTGTCCAAATAAGTTGCACAAGTAACACATTTTATTTAATTAAATATTGACACATTTTATGGAATTATTGAAGCCACATGCCACGTGAGTTCTAATCCCCCCGTTGTGAGTCAAAAATTTATTAAAATCTTTTCAAAGGAATTTTTTTTATTTTCGACGCTAAATAATTCACGGTTATGTTTAAATTGTGTTTTTCCAAATATTTCACTCTATAACTTTTCCAAAAAAGTCGAAATTGAAAATTCTTACGACACGTTTGACACTGAGCCATCGTTATCGTGGGCATTTTTAATTTCTAGATCGTGTTTTCTTCAATGAAAGGATACGTTCAATAGTAGATCTCCACAATACTTTTGAAATGGTATCACCTAGATGTCGACCATGAACATTATTTTAAATTAAAGTGCTATTAAATGTTTTGATAGTGTATATACCGTAGGTGATATACACAGATATGCAGAGCATTGCCGGCAAATAAATTTTGGAGGGTTTTAAAAAATTACTTTTGAATTTATTGATCTTTTAAATATAAACTCATTATATAAACACTTAGGCCTAACAATTAGCAAATAAATCATCGATTATCTAACTTTTTGTTATATTAATAGACTGAAGATACCGCACATTAGGTATAATAGATAATTGTCTTGTGGCGATGATCTTGCTAAATTTACAATATCTCGCAGTGATTATTTGAAATGTAATTAAATAGCAGCTGACTATAAATATTATAATTATAAAACGATTGCAATTATGTTCAGATTTAAACGAGTACATCCAATTATTTAAAATTAAATTATGTAACCCTATATGTGCTGGTTCTGTGTTTGTTATTAAACCATTTAATTATATTTATGGTCCCCTAAGGGTTATCGATGTGTAATTTTTTACCTATTTAAGCGCTGTCTTCTATTTTCATAGTGAATGAATAGTTTGTTTAATAGTTGTGTGACCAACCACAATTACGCTAATTAACCGTATATGTAATATAATTTTATAGTTCTAAATTAAGAAACTACAATCTCAAAACTATTTTCATTTAAGAAATATTCGTAAGGCATCTATAGACGTTTACATAAAAAGTTAAACGCAGTCGTGTACTTTATGAATTTTGGGTGCATCATTACATTGATAAAACTAAAGGTAGCAAATCACTGCTAATCGGATCAAATAAATCTTGTTGTATATTACCAAACAGCATTTTCCAATATTTTGTAACACTATACGATTTTATTATTGTAGAAGAGAATTAAGGCCTTGATTTAATTTTTTTTATTTATTTAGTTTTAGTTAACTTTAACACGATTTTATTTTTAATATCCTATGAAAAGATAAATCGTTTATTATTTAACAACTATTTAAACACAATAAACTTAATAAAAGTAAAAAATCAATAGTTATAGATTTATACTAAATGGTAACATATGTAGTCAATATAATTTACAAAATGCGCTCTTGAATTATGTTGCTCATGTATTTTCGTATATGATGGTACTTGTAACATTATAAGAATTAACATTGATATGAATCAACACTATTCGTGATATATAGTTTTTCATAAATCGGATTATTTTTTCAGTCATGCACAAAAATGTTTTGTGTTTGAGAATATTTTTATGTAGATCGATATGAACCCGATTTAAAATTATTTAAAAAATATTGCATACTAATGTAAAATAGTAAAATGAGATGCGATCGGCATAATTAATAATGTAAACCATTACTAGAAGAACGATTAATCCTGACTAAGCCAAAATAGATTTGCTAAATCGCGATAAACCGATGAATCATCCAATATCTCGTTAATTTTAATCTTTAAAATGGGCTTAGTGAGAGGCTCCAAAATACGATATAAAATTTCAGTTCAACCAAAATATGCTGTTTTGAATAAATTAATTTGTATTTAATAGAATGTGCATACATAATTGCAGTAATCTTGATCTAGTGCTACAAAAGAAGGATGAGTACTTGATGGTACATGCTGGATATATATATACAGCATATATCCAGCATGTACCATCAAGTACTCATCCTTCTTTTGTAGCACTAGATCAAGATTACTGCAATTATGTATGCACATTCTATTAAATACAAATTAATTTATTCAAAACAGCATATTTTGGTTGAACTGAAATTTTATATCGTATTTTGGAGCCTCTCACTAAGCCCATTTTAAAGATTAAAATTAACGAGATATTGGATGATTCATCGGTTTATCGCGATTTAGCAAATCTATTTTGGCTTAGTCAGGATTAATCGTTCTTCTAGTAATGGTTTACATTATTAATTATGCCGATCGCATCTCATTTTACTATTTTACATTAGTATGCAATATTTTTTAAATAATTTTAAATCGGGTTCATATCGATCTACATAAAAATATTCTCAAACACAAAACATTTTTGTGCATGACTGAAAAAATAATCCGATTTATGAAAAACTATATATCACGAATAGTGTTGATTCATATCAATGTTAATTCTTATAATGTTACAAGTACCATCATATACGAAAATACATGAGCAACATAATTCAAGAGCGCATTTTGTAAATTATATTGACTACATATGTTACCATTTAGTATAAATCTATAACTATTGATTTTTTACTTTTATTAAGTTTATTGTGTTTAAATAGTTGTTAAATAATAAACGATTTATCTTTTCATAGGATATTAAAAATAAAATCGTGTTAAAGTTAACTAAAACTAAATAAATAAAAAAAATTAAATCAAGGCCTTAATTCTCTTCTACAATAATAAAATCGTATAGTGTTACAAAATATTGGAAAATGCTGTTTGGTAATATACAACAAGATTTATTTGATCCGATTAGCAGTGATTTGCTACCTTTAGTTTTATCAATGTAATGATGCACCCAAAATTCATAAAGTACACGACTGCGTTTAACTTTTTATGTAAACGTCTATAGATGCCTTACGAATATTTCTTAAATGAAAATAGTTTTGAGATTGTAGTTTCTTAATTTAGAACTATAAAATTATATTACATATACGGTTAATTAGCGTAATTGTGGTTGGTCACACAACTATTAAACAAACTATTCATTCACTATGAAAATAGAAGACAGCGCTTAAATAGGTAAAAAATTACACATCGATAACCCTTAGGGGACCATAAATATAATTAAATGGTTTAATAACAAACACAGAACCAGCACATATAGGGTTACATAATTTAATTTTAAATAATTGGATGTACTCGTTTAAATCTGAACATAATTGCAATCGTTTTATAATTATAATATTTATAGTCAGCTGCTATTTAATTACATTTCAAATAATCACTGCGAGATATTGTAAATTTAGCAAGATCATCGCCACAAGACAATTATCTATTATACCTAATGTGCGGTATCTTCAGTCTATTAATATAACAAAAAGTTAGATAATCGATGATTTATTTGCTAATTGTTAGGCCTAAGTGTTTATATAATGAGTTTATATTTAAAAGATCAATAAATTCAAAAGTAATTTTTTAAAACCCTCCAAAATTTATTTGCCGGCAATGCTCTGCATATCTGTGTATATCACCTACGGTATATACACTATCAAAACATTTAATAGCACTTTAATTTAAAATAATGTTCATGGTCGACATCTAGGTGATACCATTTCAAAAGTATTGTGGAGATCTACTATTGAACGTATCCTTTCATTGAAGAAAACACGATCTAGAAATTAAAAATGCCCACGATAACGATGGCTCAGTGTCAAACGTGTCGTAAGAATTTTCAATTTCGACTTTTTTGGAAAAGTTATAGAGTGAAATATTTGGAAAAACACAATTTAAACATAACCGTGAATTATTTAGCGTCGAAAATAAAAAAAATTCCTTTGAAAAGATTTTAATAAATTTTTGACTCACAACGGGGGGATTAGAACTCACGTGGCATGTGGCTTCAATAATTCCATAAAATGTGTCAATATTTAATTAAATAAAATGTGTTACTTGTGCAACTTATTTGGACACCTAGATTTTATTCACTTTTTCGTAACTACCTGGCTTGAGCATAACATTTACTTCAAGGTGTCTTACGGTTCATTGATTCTTTTTCGTTGTATGGGAAGTTCCTATTATTTCAAATAGTAAAAGAAATTGCACAGAAGGTTCAAATTGCCTATACAAAGCGACTACGTTAGCTAGTCAGGAAGCGGTTGAAATATCATCCTGTTCAAATAGAAAGCATCAAGGACAAACATTATTAGACGTCATGTTTTCAAACTATTGTCATGGAATCAGAATTCTATTTAATTGGACGTGGTTCTTTTTACAGCAGGATAATAATCCCAAGCATGCATCGGGGTTTTACCGATAATGTGTTGCCGTTGAATCACTAGACATTTCAGCGAACTCCTGAGGGATCATTTGAATCAAGAAAGTTTTAAATCCAAATAAAATAATAATTTCGTGAAATCAAATACAAGGGCAAACATTCGAGAAATTACTGTCACTTTTGTTTGTTGAAACATTTGGGTCAGCAAAATCATACAAATATTTAATTATTTGATTTTCTCAAACACTCAAAGGTGATCTATCGATTTAGACTTATTTGGCTGGTAATTGCAAAGGATAATTCAATCTATTTCATATCTGCGACCGAATAATACATTATAATTATCTAAATGCTATCAATTTTTAAATGAAAATGCTAATATAAATGCAGTGACAAAAATATTTTATGAAACTAGTCTGTCAAATATCTTCGATAGTCTAATATTTTTTGTTTATAAAAAGTCAGCTTTGCGACCAATATTAGTTAAAAGGATTATGCATTTTACGAATTCTTGCTACAATATGATAAGCGTTGAATATAAAAATCGTAGTGAAGGACCACATATATACAAGAATATTGCTTCCAAATTTATCATTCAAGAGGGGTACACAGTTGTCCAACTAAAAAATATGGAGAGCTGAATATGTTGTGGAAAACAACCGACTTTCTTTTACCATTGCGTACAAAGATTTCGAATACAACACACTTAATTTCTACAGCAAAAAATTAAACTTACCTAACTTTTGATACTGTCTTGTATAGTCAAAAAACATTATTCCTGCTGCATTTGCAAAAAACGACAAAAAATTAACAGATTCAAAACCATTAAAGATACAATTTTATTTTTAATAATAATTTTTATAATTAGAAAACCAAATCCTTGCTGGGTGAAAATTTAATCTTTAAATGTTTTTGAATCTTTTAATTGTTTGTCATTTTTGTAAATGCTAAAACAGCAGTAATAACATCATTGGAAAAATTTAATAAGCTCCTATGGAGGCTGCCACTTCCAGCACATAGATTTCCATCAAATTTCGCAAGGATCTCCCAATTAATAGAAAATGTTTAAGTACGAAGTTTTATTCTGAATAGTCCAGCCGCCTGAAAACTTAAAATTACAGTTTTTCATAAATGCAATGTACTCTTCAAAATAATTGGAAAAAATGAAGAAGCTTTAGCAGGAAGTTTGATCCCGATAAATAATTCTGTCAGGGCTGTACAGGGCTGAAAATCGTCATTTCCGCTTAAATATTGAAAAACTGATCTGAACCGGTATTGTTGCAAAATTAGTTTAGAATCGTTTAGTTTATCATGTATTGTAAAATGTGGTTTATATTTTTTTAAATATTACAGATTATTTTTACTTAGCTCGCTTTCTCGTTTGTTTGTCTGTCCGCGGAATGTTGAAATCGAATTTTCACTAACTTCTTGACTTTCTAGAACGCTGAAGCCTACAGAACAGCTTAGTGCCCGATCTTCATGCAATAGTCAACCATTTATATCACGCGCAGTAGTGGACGCCTTTGTGAATAACTAACTCACTTTGGTATATGTAATATCAGGTTCGCCGCTTTTTCATTTTATATATAGGAATTGATATCTTTCGTTTTTATCTAATACTCGTAGTAGGCTACACTCAATATAAAAACTTTGTCAAACGAGTTGCTTAAAATGTCTTTCTACTTTTATAATTATTATGGTTATAGTTAAGAACTACTTAATAGTGTTTGTTGTTTAATATAATCTGTGAAATCACTGACACTTCAAATGACAAATATATTCTTTAATTTTAACTACAAACAAAACTAATTGGGAAGTATTGGCTATACAAACAAGTCTTCGCCGTTTTTATCAAAAATTGAACATTTATTTTGAAGGAACGGTAGGTCATATTTTTTTCAAAATATTGTCCATCGCTAGCCACTGCTTTTTCCCATCTTTCTAACAGCATACGAATACCACGTCGGAAGAACGCTTCATTTTTTGAGGTTAGTCATGAATCAACCCAATTTTTGGTATCTTCATTTGATGTGAAGTGCTGCTCAGATAGGGCCACGCTTTATCGATCAGAACAAGTGGTAATAAGACGGGGCAATATCTGGTGAATACGGCGGGGGGTTTCCAAGCAACTTTTATCTGGCGCCTACCATGTGGAGGAGCACTATCATGCAGGAGAATAGTTTTGTCGAGTCTGGCGCATTTTTCCTTAAGTGCTCGGCTCATTCTCGTCAATTGTGTTCGGTAGAGAGTTAGCAACTCACATTAGTCGACATCAAGCTGATCCCACCAAATACATAATATGCGATTTTTTACATGAGTTCGGCTTAGTGTTATATTAATAGGTTCATATGACTTCCTCTTTTTTGATGTTAAATTGGAAATTTAATCCTGCTTTTCAATTCAAATTTGACTCTCTGAGTAATATAGTAAAGAAATTCATTGTCTAGTTCTATTCAGCATAATCGAATTTTAAAACGTTGTCCAAAATTCATTTTAGAATCTAAATCCACTTCTGAATATAAAATTTGACAATAATTGGCCGATAATTGGGCAAATTCCGTACAGAATAGTCGAATTATAGATCCGAATCTCCATTTAAAATTCACATTAAAATCCTTATCTACACCTAGACATCCCTATCTAATACTAGATACCAAATTTTACCATATTTTTTATCATTAATTTCCAAGGTACATTCAGCATAATAGAATTCCAGCACGGGTTGGGTACGATTCACCAAATCCAGAATTTCAAAATCAAAATTCTAAACAACAAAATTCCAGAAATAATAATTCAAAACACAAAATTCTTATACAAAATACGAAATTTCAAAATTCAATACAAAAATCCAAAGCAAGTTCAATTTCATGGGTATAAATGGAATTTTGGAATTTTATTATAATTTATAATTAAGAAATCTACGATTAAGTTTTAATCAACGATTTATTGTAATTTGGTAAAACCGTTTCAAAACTTATATTTTTATAAATCCTATTTACAAATGGTAAAGTTAAACACAAATAAGTTGGTAAGTAATTATAGGTCTGTTTGTAGGGGAACGGTTCGGTATTCCAAAAAAACCCAACCTTGTTTGTAAATTCATGAAGCGGTATTCAATCTGGTAAAAAACTGGAATCATGTTTGTGTATTAATGGGTTAGAGCAATTAAATTAAATTTAAATAATTAAATTAAATAAAAAATGTGAAATGTTTGTGAAATTTTGCAAATAATATTAGGCTTATGCAGCGTTCTCTTCCAAAACTTCATTCGAAATCAAGTTAGAATCCCAATCCAATTTTTCTTCTACAAAAATTGACAATTATTGGTTGAGGAATGGTCAGGTTCTATTGGGCATGGCAAAATTTATGTTAAAATGTAAATTACATCCCATAATCTAAAAGTTAAATGATCGGCCAAGAAATGGCCTGGACCTTATTAAAAATGTAGATAAAATTTGTTTACTTAAAATAAAATAAAGAGATTTAAAGAAACGGAATTTTGATAATTCACGATTTGGAAATTCGAGCTTGCGTACCGAGCCCATTTGTACTTTTCACTATCCGGGATCAACGGTGATTTAAAATTAGTACACCCGTTGAATTTAAGGTATGTTATTGTATTAACCCTATTTGTCATATATAATTTAAAACATTTGTCAAGTATAGTATTGCTGCCATTTGGCTAACTGGTTGTAGGACAACCATAAGTGATAGTATGACCATTTGAAAAATTAAATTAATTTGTTTACAAATCCAAGATAATTAACATAAACCGTTTTTAAATAATATTGCTTCGGCGATTTTTGGTCTAACACACATCGTCGAAACGAATACTATATCCAAACAACACGAGCGGCATACAGATATAACGGTAACACATTCAGGCTATGTTCAATCAGTACGTACACTACCGCTCATAAATGTTTAGACACTGTCAAAAATATGTAGCATAAAACATATAAAAAGTTAGTAAAAATGCGAAAATATTTATTTTTTAGGTACATACACTCATATATTTCTGGCAATATACTAAATAAATGTCAAAACTAAAACGCCTAATTCAAATTTTACTTTCATCTATGTGATTTCCTCTTGATTGAACAATCGCAGCGCACAGTCCATTCTCGCAATACGTTTTGCCAGAGTTTCTGGCGTTATTGAGTTCCAAATTGGTTGAAGTTTGTTCCGCATAACAGTATAGCTTATGTTGGAGCTGATTGCTGTACTTCCCGGTTTCGTTTTTAACACAGTAACGAAATGAGGTTCAAGTTAGGGCTTTGGGGAGACCATTCCAAAATTTTAACTGTTCCTTCCTCCTCTCTTCCTTGTTGAAAGATAAAATTTTCACCCAAAAGTCGAACTCCTGAAGGTATTGCCAACCACCTGGTGGTTTTGCAAAATTTGTTGGTATCCTTCTTTTATTAGTATTCCTTCAATTTTCACAACATCGCCTACACTAGTACCAGCAAAACAGCCCAAAATCACTGAACCACTCCATGCTTTACGGTAGTGGCAATACAGTTCAAGTACGACTTCAAGTACCGATCACTTCAAATTTGAACTCATCCGTCCTTATAGCTTGTTCCAATTTTCTATCGCCCATTGTTTGTGCTCATGGGCCCAGTTAAATCGCTTTTGCTTATTTTGTTTACGTAGTAATGGTTTCTTCATAGCAATACGGCCATGGGGTTCGGTTTCCTGTAGGGGACGTTTAACCGTAGAAACACTAACTGGTTTTGGGCGACCAACATTTAATTCTGCGGTTGTTCCCGGGGCTGTTTTGCGTCTATTCATCTTGCAAGTAATCACTCTTGGTCTTCCACTACGTCTTTTATTAAGAACACACTTTCCCGATATTTTTAACATTATAATCGACCGTAGCATCGTTTAATTTAATTTTTTTTTTGGTAATCTGTCGATTATTAGTGTTTCGATACGAAGTTCTCTTCTTGGAGGCATTTTAAATAATTGTCATTCGATATTTCGCTTACGATGTTTACAGTGTAAATATCAGACTACAACTGATCGTATTTGACGCATTTCACTGAAATCTTTTCAAAAAAACAATTTAATCATTACTTAGAATAAACCCGACTATTAAATTTTTCGGGAAATTGCTACAGAATATTATTGTAACTGTACCGTAATAAACAGTTAACGAGAATCCGACCAAGCGCAGGTAGAGGGTAGTAAAATTAACCCCATATCATTGGTGTGTATATAAGGAAACTGCATTCCAGATAAGTATTTTATTTTATTCAAATGTTTTTTCGTAAACATAGTACTGTATCAATGATATTTGAAAAATTGGTGCCTAAACACTTATGAGCGATAGTGCACATTAACAGTGTTTGATATAAAAACTTAACTGGGTATGAAATTCTTCTTTTCAACAAAAGTATTTATTGTTTTTCGATATTTTCGAAATTGTCCTACAACACCTAAAACTTTATCAAATTTGAAGTAAGCATGAGGCTTTCCAATTTTGCTGATTATTAACGGAAACAGTCATTTTGGACATGCCGACGCCTGCATTCTCGACATAGTCGACGCCATCTGTTAAATTGTGTACATAAATTGTCTACTCATGGAGAATATTAATTAACTACGCAGCGTAGACAATACGGCACAACATTGGTTACAATGAAAATGCGAAAAATCCAGTTTGATAGGCGACCTGCCGGGTTACTTAGATTTTACGTTGTTAATGCTACATTATAAATAAACATTCCAAACTCTTCAAGTAATATTAGGTAGGCGACACGTGCGTTTGTTTATTTACATATGTGCTGGTGTACGTGCTGATGTGCTAATAAAATTAAGATTTATGTGTTCAGTTAAAACAGTTGAATCAATTAAGTTTTATGTGATCCACATCTTTAGTAATAAAATATAGTTTGAACTAATTTAGAGGCAGATCGCGTTACTTCATTTCGTAACAACACTTTCCATTTCTTCAAATAAAGAAACTAACAAAGAAAAAATACCAAAGAATAAGGAATTCTCCCAAATACCGTAACCTGTTAATTTATCTATCGTTTTATCTTCAAAGACATCACCGCACCGATTCAAGGTCTAAATTTACATCATATTTGCTAATACCCCATCTATATTTCAATCAAATAATAATGATCGCATCTAAATCCTCCCTCGTAATTCTCACCTACAAAAATATTTTGGTTTTGGTTTTTGTTTGTAGCGCACGCGCGAATAGGTCAATAAAAACAATAGTGTGAAAGTGAAATGCCTGTGTATAACGGTTCTATCGCTTACTATAATAATAAAACTAACAATACTAATAAAATAAATCAACAATAAAGTGGGCACAATTGCATAACGCGAAGAGATGGAATTAAGAGAAGTAAACCAAACAACAAAAATAACTTAACAGGTTTCGTCTTATTAATTCAAAACTACAAGTTTTTTCTATTTTCTATCTATCTATCTATCTATCTGTCTATCTACAAGTATATAGCGACACAGACGATAGAAGAAGACTACGTACGATTCACACCGTTTTTAGATTTTTTACAAAAAAAATCAATTAAAATGTAAATTAGAAAAAATCTCTTGTTCTTCTTTGTTGTTGCCGTCACTTTTCATGGTCATCTGATTAATTATATTTGCAGCTTCTTAAAGTAAAGATAGATTTCGAATGGAAATTTATTCCTCATTGGGGACGTTATTGGAACGCACAAACCGTTCGTAGAAATGGCTTCTCCGACTATCACTTTATTTTATATTTACGGATATCAGATTACATTACGAAGCCTTAATAAATATTAGAAATTTATGGAGCAATTGTTAAGCTAGTTTTTGCTATGTAAGATAAACCTCAATATTATATGTATGAGTGTGATAATACACCGAGGAGCAATTGGTTTGATTAGCAATCTATTGCTCTGTTCGTTGTGAATCAAAAGTTCATAAGATTGTGAATTAAAATAACTTTTGCTTTTGTTTTTCACGGATCGTGATAAACATTAACGCAAGGTTGAGAATTGAACATTAGTGACATATTTCATTTAGCGCTTCTACATGGTTTTCCGATGTCACAAATTTTTGTCAGTTTTCTGCAATACCGAACTGTTAAGCAGCAAAATATCTGAAAGTCGAAATAAATTAGTACAGTTTTCTCGTTTTATGATTCGTAGAAAACTTTTGTTGGACAGGTTGGGGTGTTTTAACCCCTACAACATATTTTATACTACATTATTATGAATTCATCGGATGGATGATATTGACACAAATATTGAGATATGATCATCGCCTATTGAATTATAGATTTAATTGATCTTAATGATCGTAGCATGACTTCATCGTCGATGGTGTGGTAACAAAATTTCTAATACAAGTTGTGTGATCGTTGCTTATTATTAGGTATTGTGTAATTCCTACAGTTGATATCGTTACTAATTGCAATGACCAAATGTTGATTTATTAAATTTGCCGATAAAATTAGATTAACACAATTAGATTAAAAAGAGGCATATCTGCTTCACCGCTAGTCTTCGCTCTTGGTGTAATATTTTTATGTATATACGCGTTTTCAAATTTAGTGTGCTTTACTAATTTATGTTGTTTTCGTTTGATACACATCTTTTTGGTCCATCGTAATGGCCCAATTTTGATGAAACATTTCATTCCCACTAATTGCAGTTTTTCTTTATTATCTATAAATTATGCTACGCGTTCTTCATAGTAAGAGGTGCTGTATTAGATATTGGAATCATACGAGTAATTAATCATATTCTTAACAAATTTCATAAATAATGGGTTGTAATTATTGTAGCAACTTAGATAATCTTTTCATTCAATTTGGAACTAAACTTTTACGAAATCCTGGACTTTTAACTTTGGTGTTTTGCTATATTTATTTATATAGAGTAACGACTATTATACAGAGTGTCCGGGTTTGAGATACTAATTCGTTACGGCAGCGAATGATTCCGAGAAAATATTCGTATGTAACGCAATATAGGGTTGATTTATATCCTGTTTGACGTACATAAATTATTATAGACTTATTTAAGTGTAAATTGATAATGTTTTTTTTTTATATCTAAGTAGTAATCTTGAATCAATCCGTTTGAAGGAACATGATCAGCTCAAAAACTAAAAGAACACATTTTTTTAAAACTCAATGTTTCTCAAACAAATGCGTTATTTTTAAATTTATTTTAATTGACCACGATATTTTCTACAAATCCATAATACATTATTTCCATCCACATAACATAGATATTTACATATACTGATTTCCATTATGGAATAATTACTGATAGGATTTTTCGGAAAAACAAAAGCAAACGAAAAATCTTAAATGCTTAGAATGACTAATACAATAGACTACCCTTCAAATAAATTTGCGAAGTCTCGCCTGTGCGTTACCCAAACGAAGTAACAACGAAATATTTTACGCACACTAATTTTCAATTTAATGTTTTCAGTTTAATAATTATAAAATGTGTTTATAAAATTAATGTGTAATTTTTTGATAAATTTCTTGAAGTAAGTATTATGTGTGATAAGTGATTAAAAACGATTTTATGTGAAAGGCGATTGTAATGGAAGTATTTGTGTCCGTTTGTATGCGGACATGACAGTGTTTTGTTGGGTAGACAACAGTCGGTTGGGGGGTTCAATTAATTCCAACTTCCATTGCAATATTCGTTCATGTCCTAATATGTGCACAATTCGCAGCAACTGAGCCAGCAAACCACTTCACTTCACATCATAATAACAAATTTTTTTCATTTTTATAATAACAAATTTTGTACATTTATACAGGAAAGAATTCATATCGATGTGTAGTAGCTAAATTTGAAATGATTACTTATGAAATATAAAGTTTATAATTTTTTGTTGTAAGTATAGTTTATAGCCTAACACGTTCACGATGCATATATGTGTCCTATGGTTTTCTCCTTAAACCAGGGACGCATATATGCGTCGTCGTACTGTTGTATGTAATTAATAAATTATAGTTTATATATTGGTTTATATTGGTGATTCTCTTGAATTTTTTTTTCGGTTAATGGGAAGTACCGAATTGTTAGTTTTGTGTTCGGTTTTTCTGAATGTGATACGTAACTATTTCTTAGATTAGGTCATAAATATATTAATAACCATCACGAAGCAAAACTTTTTCAACACAACAACCAGTTCTACAACCAGCAAAAAGATCTACCAATGGGGAATCCTCTATCAAGAACACTAGCCGAAATATTCATATAAAACTTCGATTAAAAACATGTATTCAACGAAAAGAATAGCTTCAAAACAACATCATTTTTTCTAAAAGAGAAAGATAGTATTGATTATCCAATGGATTTAATGTCCTTTTAAGATCAATTAATACCCTCCTTTTTCATTCACGCACACATCACCCATTCACCTACTCACACAATTGCAGAATACCACCTGCACATTGCAAGTTCCTTGTCAACCAGTAAACTGACATGGGCGGTGGGTCGGCGCTGAATTCTGCACTCCAACAGAAGGTCATATTTGTGTTTATTAACACCACTCATCGTAATCAATGTTGAAAATTCGCTTTGCATCCTGCCTCTGATGGGATTCAAACCCAGTACCTCCCGGTCCAAGTGCCGAAGCTTGGTGCCGGTTTACTGGTATCGATACGTTATTGACATCATCACACATGTATCGCAGTGGAATGTAACAGTGGTATATCAAAAGCAATTTACATATATATTTCTAAATTGCTGTCATATCCTGTGTACCTGTGCTCAGTGCTGTTGGTGTAATTATATTGTTTCCTATCTGGTACTAGTGATGAATCAATATCAATTGAGGTACGAGGCTCAGAAATACTTGAAGATGATAATGGAGAACCAATAAATACCGATGACTCTGAAAATGATGAAGTTTGGACTGATTTAGAATTTGAACCAAATATTTTCGAATTTATCGGTCTAGAAGGAATTAAAGTACAATTAGAGAGTAATGTGTCACCAGAAAAAAAAAATCTCTATTTTTTGATGAAAGTTTGTTTTTAAAATAACAGAATGGGTCAACTTACGGGCTGCAACCAATTTACAATCTGAAAAATTAAAACCCAAATCAAATTTATTGAAATGGAAACCTTTATGTATTCCAGAATTCAAGCGATTTCTTGGATTGTGTATTATAATGGGAAATGTGCGTATGCCATATTTACGACACTATTGGAGCAAAAGCGAAATGTATCATCATCCAGTTTTTGGAAAAATTATGAGCAGATATCGGTTTGAAAATATTCTGCGGTGTTTGTGTTTTTACAATAGCGAGACAAATGACATAAGCCATAGACTTCAGAAAATATCGAACGTTTCCGATCATATACTTGCCAACATAAAAAAAGTGTACTATCCTGCACAACACCTAGCACTGGTTGAAGCAATGATACTGTAGCGTGGACGGCTATCTTTTCGGCAATACATTCCCAATAATGGGCATAACTATGGGATTAAGTTTTACGAATTTTGTACGCACGATGGGTTCCTCCTAAATATATTGATTTATAGAGGTCAGAATACCACGAAGCCTCGAGTCGAAGGTCATGCTTTCAGTGTTGTTAAAGGTCACATATTGTGCATGGATAACTATTACAGTAGTATTATTTTGGCAGAACATCTCTTTGAGCAACGTACACATTTATGTGGAACTTTGAGAGTCAACCGAAAACAAAATCTGCCAGATGTAATTACCAAAAACCTTAAAAAAATGAAACTATTTGGAGACGAAGAAATAACATAACTGTGCAGAAATGGAAAGATAAACGGTATGTCTTGATGATATCTTCTTTGCATAAAGCTGAAATGACGGAATATATAAATAAAAGCGGAATAACATCACAAAGACCCGTAATGGTTGCAGATTACATTAAACACATGTCAGGTGTAGACCGCAACGACCAGATGGCATCTTATTACCCCACACCGAGAAGGAGTTTGCGATGGTACATACAAGTTGTCTTCCCTATACTTGATAGTTCAGTATGAAAGAGCAATTGGTTATTGAACAAACATAAAGGAAGTAAAACATCATATTTAAGTTTTCGTGAAATGCTTGCAATATCTTTATTGAATACACAAGATGTTTCTGATGTATCGTGTTCATCAACACCGAATCCTTCTAGCTCACAATCGAAAAAAACTACACACGAAACATATTTACAACACTTTGCAATCCGTGTTGGTAAGCGTAAAAAGTGCCGACAATGTACAAAATAAAAAAAAGGGCTGATACTCATTTTATTTGTGATACATGTGTAGATCCATGTTTTAAATTGTGGCACAATTCAACAACACAATTCAATAATTTGCATTATTTTTAGTTTTATGGTTGTTTCATTTTGCAATTATTTAATTATTCGGTGTTTTTTATCAATTTTTAGATTTTTTGTTAAGGAACTGTTATTTGATTTTTAGTTTATATTGAAAAATAATATATGTAAGAATAAAATAATTACAAAAACAACGATTTCAACTTTATTTTATAACGACGCATATGTGCGTCCTGCGGTTTATGCAACGCAATTTTGTTCCATAAACCGGCGACTCGTATATGCGTCATACTATTGATAGCGTCACAAACCCCATAAAACACATAAATAAAACATTTATTCTACCATTAGGCTTCAATTAGCTCATTTCGTGCAAACTTATTATGTGGTTTGTGGCTATCCCTAGCAAGGGTGAACGTGTTAAATACGAGTATAGCACTAAACTAGATTATAGCACTAAACTAGATTATAATAGCACAAGTTAAGTAGTAGTTCAATTAATTTGCTAAAAATTTAATTTTAATTTGAATTTAAATAGTTTTTTTGGTGTGTATAGGCCACAATTAATATTGGTTCAAAAACTTACGATTTTTTTTTAATTTAGTTGAAATCCCACGGGATCGCTCTGGTGGTAAAGGTTTGCCTATGGTAAAGTTTCCTAACAGAAATATATTTTTTCAATTATATAATGGTAACACACACACACACACACGAAATTTAATTATTATTTTTCTTTTGGATACTATACAGATAATTCTTATACTTATACTATTAAGTAATTAGTTTTTCTTTTCTTTTTAATTTTTTTTTGTAACTATTAAATTATGAACTATGAACTAACTAATAATTTAAATTTTATATTTTTATTTCATTTATGTATTTTTTAATTTAGAAATTTTCTAAATAACTCCATCAGATGTTCGACCATAATATAATCCGTCAAGGCCAATTTTGGCTGACGGTAACCTGTATTATATTTTTTGAAGGCCGTTGATCACTCGAACACGCGTTGATAAAATTAAAAATCGTATCTCCTGGATATGGATGTTCGGCCCGGTTTGGTGCCCACCGGTGAATTTAAGTGCTCGTGGTCGAACGGCCTTTCGAATATTTAGATACTGGTACCACCAAATGGTATATCCGATGTTTATTTAACGCGGAATACTTTACTTAATACCTAACCACAAAAAAAACTCACGTTAGGCCGCTATTGGAGTGCAATCCGCAATTAGTACTTACTATAAGTATGGTATATGTATATTATTTCATACAATTCCACGAATATATGTTTTCATTCTAGCACTACGTATGTTGCCTATTTACAATATTATTTACAATAATAAATTGTTTTAAATTTCCTTCTTTATTTTGGTACACTTTCACTTATTAATTTTGTTTTGTCTGGTGCTAACTGATAAGATAACTAATAATTAATGATTGAGTTTGTTTTGTTGCTCGCGCCGTAAAATCAACTTTACAGGCTTCGGATGAACAACCGTGCAACACGACATTTCTATACTTCGTGTAACACCTGCTGCGTTTTTTTGAAACAACTGCTCTAGACCGCGATAAATTATATTTTGATTTTTTAAACAATTCACATATTATTAAAATATTTGTGCTTCAGATTTACTCAATCGAATCCTAAAGAGGTTATACTAAGTCAATATCTTGCATTATATTATCGAATAAAGTTTATTTATGCTTGTTCGCAACAACTCTGGATAGTATGTAGAGTACAACCAAGTTCATAAAAAAACTTAATAATTGATGAACTGACGAAACAGGGAATTTTTTTTAATACGAAATTTTTTGATTGTTCCTTACTTCATTTACAACTTGAAATTTGAAAGAATGAAAATGAAATGACTGAATTGTATTTTTAATAAGAAGAAATGGATATCTCAATGTTTAATGGTGAAATTAATTAATTTATTTTAATATTGGATAGTATTGTGTTTAATTATAAACCAAAAATTAAATGTCGAAATGATTGACTTGGAGTTAGTTAAAGTTGTTGTTCCAAATTTATTTGCCTAAATTTCCCTGTATTTTCCCTATATTTTATCGCGGTCTCGAACACCATATTTCAAAAAACCGCAGCAACCAATGTATAACAGAATAAAATTATCTACAAAAAATATAAGTTTGTGTTCGCACCGAAACATAGAGGTCATTAACAACACCAGCCAGCATCGTAAGACAATAGGTAACAACAAATAACCATCATATGACCGTTACACGATTACGACATAAAATGAAACAATAATTTTTGTGTGAATTTTTATAAATAATTGTGGCGACTGTTTTTTTATTAACGTGAATTTAATTTTGCATATTTAGGTAAAAAGTTTATTGTTAATAATCTATTACAGCGTAATGGCAAATAAAACAATTGGATCAATTTTTATATGTGTGTGTAATTGCCAAAAAAATTCAAGAAATTTATGGGATTTTTCAATTGATCCGAAAAAACAAAAATAATAAATGTAAACAAATCAAATTGGAATAAAAAATTAACCACACTTTATTGATCCGTAATTTACCGAAAAACCTGTAATTATCTCTATAAGAAACGTCGTTTAGTTTTTTAATATGGATAACTAGGTTGTTCTGAGGCGCGTCGCGCCCGTTTATTCCCAGCAAGTGTAGTTAAATTTTTTTTTAAATATATCTAATGAAACAACCAAATTTTCCGAACTTTCGGCAATTACGCCATTGGGGTTTGTTGTGTCTTTTTATTAATTTAAAAATACATAATTGAATGTTAAAAATGTTATACTTTAGTAGCAAGTATAGTATAAAAGATTTTTTTGAAACGCAGATCGTCAATATTAATATTTGTTTTGTTTTTCAATTCAATTATCGACGTTTTTTCTACTTCGAAAATAACACATACTCTTTCAATTTTACGATTGCATTGTTGTTGCTTTTTGTGTATTTTTTGGACGAACGAATTTTTTTGGCCACCCTGTGCGTTCTCGAGTGAGTCAGTCAGTGATTTAGACGTTTATAATTATAATATACATAAAGCGTATTATCATATCAGACGCGAAGTGAAAAATACTTGTGCTCAAACAAGCACCTAAAAAAATATGCGAACAAACCAATAAGGTACAGAGTGCTGAAGATGCCGAACCCGAAGAAATGTGCTGCGAACATAGCACGAGGGAGTCATCAAGTGGAAATGACTGTACATTCGATTTTACAGATACTACATAGTGTAACTGATGATTTGGTTGATTATCAAAATGCAAATATAGCCAATGATATTGCAAAATGGTTTGTTGATTTCAAAATCACAAAAGTAGCGAGTAATGGCTTACTGAAAATTTTACAAACGTATTACCCAAACCTACCGAAGAATATTAGGACCTTAAAGAAAACGCCAAGAGAGTTAAATTCAGATATTGTACCAATGGAGGAGGGATATTCTCACACATTGGTTTGAGAAAATGCTTAGAGACTTTTTTAAAGAACACTGACTACGTGGAAAACTATATCAAGATTGATATTGGAATAGATGGCGTTCCATTGACTAAAAGTACTACTAACCAGTTGTGGCCAATTCTAGGAAACATAATCTCTTTTAAAGAAGTGTTCATAATCGGATTATATCATGGCTACAAAAAACCATTTTGTGCAAATGCCTTCTTAACGTCTCATCTGAATAAACAAGGCATCATGTCCAAAAAAAATAGCAATAAAAGTACAACTAAGATCATTTATATGTGACGCACCAGCACATTCATTTATATTAGGTACGATATTTTTATAAGTATATTGAAAAATATTGTTTAACTAATTTGTATAAATTATGATAAAAAATTATTATTTTATTTTGTTATAGGAGTAAAATCTCATTCTGGGTATAGCAGTTGTACCAAATGTACCATAAAGGGCGTTTATTTACGGCATAGTGTATGTTTCCCAATAATCAACCATAGTCTACGTACGGATCAAAGTTTCCGTGAAAAATCAGACACAGACCACCACGTCCGCTGCAACGTAATACTTGAAAATTTGAGTATTGTCTGTGTTAGTGGATTTCTTAGGTGTTGTGAGACAGGTGCTAAATACTCTAATAATGCAAAGGAAACAGAATTTTTTTCTTAAAAAAATGGTAATCATCGAAATAAATGGCCGCCTAAAGAAACTTTAAAAATGTATGCCCTCGGAATTTTCCAGAAAACAACGTACGTTAGGAGAACTTGAGTTTTGGAAAGTAACATAATTCCGAATGTTTCTCTGCTACGCGGGATTAGTGGCATTCAAAAATATCAGCGAAGAAAAATATTATAAACATTATTTATTGTTGTTTTCTGCAATCCGAAAGCCATCCTGAGGATTGCTTTACAAATAACCAATGCGCCGACGAATTGCTCATAGAATTTGTTCAACAGTTTTCTAAGTTGTATGGGGAAGAAAATGTATCGTACAACGTGCATAGCTTGCTGCATTTAGCGGCAGAGGTAAAAGTATTTGCACATCTGGATGGCTACAGTGCTTTCAAATTTGAAAATGAACACATTGATACCCAGGCAAATATTTTCACTTTCATAGTCCTACCCAAATAATTATTGTTTAATTAAAGGCAATATTTTTAAAATAGAGGCAATTAGCAACGAAATTATAAAAGGATATTTTGTAATACGTTTAAAGAGCTTTATCGAATATCCAATATCATCATCCAACTTTTCAATATTTTTCACAAATTTAGAGCAATGCAAAGAAGAATTAAACACGTTTAACAAAATGACGTTAAAACTAAAATTGTGAAGCTGATATCTGAAATTGGAGTAATACATATATGTGCCGCTACAACACGTCTAGGAATATTGGAACAAACGGTGTTAACCGGTAAATTAAGTAATCACTAAATATTTATACTAAAATTTATTAAATCAATTACCATTTCTATCTTAAATTAGGTATGAACGAAATTTTGTTATTACTGAAGTATTCGATTTTTGAACGCCAGCCAGCAACTATCACTCAAAAACCATTGCATGAAAAATGGCAATTATACCATCCATACAATAGTCAAAACCATTCTACAAATATCTCAGAAACTAATAAAAAAAAATTCTTACAAGACAGCATTAAATACAAATATCAATCAGAAACTCACCAATACTTCATCAATGTTTCCTTCTGCTACCAGTTGCAAAAATCAACAGTCTGAAAATCTGGTTACATCGATAATAAACTGCTAAAAATGTGACCCGAATGAGCAGCTTACTTTGGCGAACACTCTTCTTTTAAAAACTTTATTAAAAGAAGTTAAATATTTAAGAAGGGAACAACAAAACACAGCAACGCCTCAAATAAATTCCAACCATATTAAATTAAATCTTCCTGCAACGGTTACACCGTTCCCAACGGTTACACCGTTGATGATTTCAAATCCATCGAGAACCAAAGCAGAGATGACGATTACGAGAGGGCTTTGGTAAGGAGACTAATTAATTTATAATTATTTTATCTTTTGATTATTTAAAATTTATAGCAATTCTAGACAACTACCTTTAAAAAACTTGATAATACAAACTTGGATAAATATGGTGGTTACGGATGAAGTAGCATGTTCGTTTTCATGATTTGGCCAGAATGCAAATATTAATCTTTTAATAGCATGCACTTAATCAAAGGTGTTACTGAAAATTTGAATATTTCAGAAGCAGTCCAAGAGCGGTTTCCTGCAACAAGAACCCATGAAAACATCAATTTAATTAAGAGATAGTTCCAGTATGCAAAGGAACGCTACCGTAAATTTAAAAAAATTGTTTTTGTCTTAATATGGATTTGTAGACCAATATTATTATTAAATTGAAGTTGATATTTTTTTTTAATTTGGATTAATATCATAAAGTGTTTATTTAATCATTAATGTAACAGTTACATATTGAAATAATTATAGTAACTTCTAACTTAAATTACGGTGGGATCAAATTTTACCCTCTGTAGAAATTTTAAGAAAACTTAAAATATTAATTTTAATTATTAAAGTAAATTTTAAAATGGAATCTAAATTCTATTTGATTTGTGATAATGAAATTCCTAAGTGATACATATACATAATAAATAATACGTTTAACTATTGCTGCGTTTTTTTTTAAAAAGCTGCTCTAGACCGCGATTAATTATATTTTGATTTTTTAAACAATTCACATATTATTAAAATATTTGTGTTTCGGATGTACTCAATCGAATCCTAAAGAGCTTATACTAAATCAGTATCTTGCACATATTGAATATGTGAAATTTCGGATACCTCTGTACGAAATTTTTTGTCCAGCCAATCGAACTCAATAGAGTGCAAACGAAACGCTAACTCAGTGTGAACAACTTTAAGATGGAGATATAAGTTGTTCCTGGTAGTATACCCTTTACGTAGCTCGTTATTCCTCCAACTACAACGGGCTAGATTGATAGCTCTTCTTCCCTCTAAAGATTTACTATTGCATTTAATATTAGTATAGTTAGGAAGCAAATTCAATTTTTTACAACTACTATTAAACCATATTTGATTATTATTATAACTAATTCTTCCCAATAAACGACGATAAATCACGACGAGGGTGGCCGTACAGAGGTATCCGAAATTTCACATATTCAATATGTGAAACAAAAAGCTAAGCTGGATGTGTTGCGAGATAAGGCTTACCCATTTAACCGTAGAGGTAATAATGGTTCGTCTGGTTTCCAATTTCATCCACGTTTTAAAAACTTGTCCGCAGTCGGTTTCAGTAGCGCAGAGATTCAAATGCAGAGTAATGGAGTTAATTTTGCTCCTACGCCAAATAAAATCAGCCTTCAGTCATTCGAGAATCTTGCTGTAGATGCTGAAACTGCCTTATTTGACCAGCCGACCCAACTAAAATCAGTATGTGCACTACAACTAAAGAAATGTATTGATAACTCTTCTTCTTCTTCTTCTGCTGCTTCTCTCGCTCTTGCTTCTCCTAATACTAACCTCAAAGTGATTAGTCCGATAAAGAAAAAGCTACGTGATCATGACCTGATAGAATGTAAAGCGGATAAAGGCAATACAATTACCGTGCTCGAAAAAGTCGATTACAGTAATAAAATTTCTAATTTTATTACAGAAAGCAAAGCAATAGTGCTTGGTAGGGATCCAACTAGGTCTTTTAAGACTTCTGTCAGTAAGTGTATCAACCAATGCCAACAGTTGTTTAATGGAACTGGTTGGAAGTACTCTATCATGAATCCATCTGCTCCGATTCTTTACGGTTTACCAAAAATCCATAAGGAGGGCATCCCGATTAGACCAATAGTTGCGTATTGTAATGCTCCTGCCTACAAGCTATGTAAGGGTTTCATAAACTTTTTCAATGATCATACTAATTTCTTTTCGGCTTACTCGGTTAAGAACTCGGTAGAATTGATTAGCAAAATTCAAGACGTCGACATTCCACTACATTCAAAACTAGTTTCGTTTGACATTGTCAGTCTTTTCACTTCAATTCCAATTAAAACTTTATCTCAAATAGTTTGTAATTACTTAGATAGGGATGTTGTAGATGAGGGCCTACGTCGTGAACTGAAGTTGGTCTTTGAGACTTGTATTAAACAAAACTATTTCTGCTTTGATAATACATATTTCAAATTCGCTGATGGTCTACGCATGGGCTCCCCTCTGTCACCTTTGTTAGCTGAAATTTTCATGAATTTCTTCGAACAAACGATTTTATCAAACAACAATCGTTATTTTCGCCATATAATCTTTTGGTATAGATATGTTGATGACATACTATGTCTATGGAATGGAACTGATAGACTGTTAAACTCATTCCTTACTTGGTTAAATTCTCAGTATCCCACCATTGATTTTACGTTGGAAAGGGACGACAATAAATGTATTAATTTTCTAGATATAACAATAACCAGGATTAATTCTTCCTTAGACTTCAAAATTTATCGGAAACCTACGTATATAGACGCTATTATCCCTAGTTCTTCAAACCATCCCCATAATATTAAAATGTCAGCTTTCCACTCACTTATAGATAGACTAATAAACATCCCTTTGACAAATTCAAATTACGACATAGAGCTTAATATAATTCTACAAATAGCAACGAATAACGGATATGCAACTAAGACTATATTAAAGTTATTAAATAAAAAGCTAAAGTGCAAAGCTCTAACGGGTATTTATCCACCGAATAATCCAACGCAGGAAAATTGGCGTCACTTA
The DNA here is from genome assembly GCA_963691935.1 of Nephrotoma guestfalica. Classification (NCBI taxonomy): domain Eukaryota; kingdom Metazoa; phylum Arthropoda; class Insecta; order Diptera; family Tipulidae; genus Nephrotoma; species Nephrotoma guestfalica. The sequence goes on from OY829913.1 coordinate 150,656,897, forward strand.
GAGTATATAGGAAAAACTAGCCAACGGATTAGCAACATCGTGTCCGATTATACCAATATTAGTTTTGCTTTTTATAATAATAACACAATAAAGAAAATGGTTTTTAACAATAAACCTAGAGTTGATCGCCTTTCCAAGTCTGGTGTTTATAGGATTAATTGCAATGATTGTAGTTTCTCATATATTGGACAGACTGGGCGCAATTTTGGAGTTAGAGCTAAAGAACATTTATCTGGTTGCAATCAATCAACGTTCCATAATCATTTAACTTTAGAAAATCATACAGCTAGCTTAAACAATTTAGACATATTACATATACAACCTAAACGCAGGCGTTTAGATACCTTAGAATCTTACGAAATTCGAAAATCCATATTCCTTAACCAAGATATCCTTAACGAACAGAGAGAAATCCGTTTCTCACCAATTACAGATCCCGCCCTGTTTTATTCTCACGCTCTTAATAATATGACTAATACGTCGGGTAATTAAATGCACTTCAATATACCTTGAATTTTGTTACTCAACCGATAACTAATCGATTACCTGCTATTGCACCCCTCCCCTTTTTTATTAGTAATTTTTCCGTGTAAACAACAGATGGTTGGAACGATCAATAGATTAATTTTTATTGCCTATTTTTTGTCCCTCCTTCTTTGATTTTATTTTGCTTATTTCTACTATATATAACTAAATTTTTATTTTTACCAATCAGTAGATACTCCTGATGATGACCTAACAAGTCGAAATTAATCGAATAATTTTTTAAACATTTTTGGAAAAAGAAAAAAAAATTTTGTGCTAAATAATAAACAAGTGTTTTAATGTGTTTATTAAGTATTGGATTTGTACTAACTAAAACTTTTTTTGAAACGAAGTTCTGAGCTGTGATAGTTCTTGTATTATAATAATTAATCGGAAATTTTTTGTGGGAACGAATTCTTAATCTCAATTTATTTGTGATAATAAAATCTACTATGTAGGAATTAAAATATAAATTTTTGGAAATATGTCATTATTTTTTAGATAAAATATTGATGTTTAGATATTGTAACGTAAATTAACTACGGGATCAATTAAGAAACCTCAGTTAATTTTATTATATTTTGTCATAAAGGAATTCCAAACATGTGATGAAATTTTTGTATTATTGCGAGAAATAAATTTAATTATTTTAACTAACAATAAGCCTTTTATTTAAATTTCACAAACATTTTCAAAAATAATCATTTAAACGGGTTCAGGACGTAATAAAAAATCATTCTCAAGCGTTAAGCTTTCATTTGGTTTGTAAATAATTTTATACAAATCGACATTCGCTTTTATTTCGTAAAAATTACACGTTTGTATAAAAATGCAAACTTGATTTTCATTTTCATACGCCAGGTGAAACGTAACCACTACAACTTTGTTTCTTTGTTTGTTTAAAATACTTTACGCAGACGTCGAACACTATTTGATCGTATTATCGATCGTCGTTTTCAATGCATTTACTGAGTTGTAGAAGTTTCTATAGATATCCTTCTCCAAGAGCAAGCACACCGATCAGTAAATCGGAATGACATTAGGCGAGTTTGATGGCGAAAAGTCTTTGTTGATTGACAAAAAATTATTTTCGCACGAAGATCATGCCTTTTAAATTATATAATTCATATTATTTAAAAAAAAAATTATGTGTGTGTGCGAGATAAATTTCTTATCCGTACACCATTTTAAGTTGTGTAACATTAAACGAAAATTTTCCTCTCGACCATTATAAATAAATAAAGAAGTACTGTAGTTCACTTAAGCCAATTACCATTTTCGTTATGCCAGCTTTCGCAGAAAAAACTCTGGGTTCTAGGGCCCTGGAAATTGTAGCACAAAAATGTCAATTATGACTTTTAATCCAAACTAAGCCAGTTTAGTAAAGCGAACACAATGAAATTACAATTCTGCCCAGCTCTTGCGTATTCTGCCTTTGCAATCTTCTCACTTCATTGGTGGTATCCAACGTACAACAGATAAGTGCATTTTCATGTTGAGATAATCACTGCACGCATTCTTTATTTCATCGGTACCGTAAAGTCCCTCTGAAGGTTGTCCTTCCTAATATACCATGAGGCATTCACAAACCCTCACAGTACTTTATATTGGAAGCATTGTATGGAAAGTTGGATGCCATAGGTCCATACTGGTTTTAGCATTTGCCTTTTGCATGAACAGAAGCAATTTGTTATGTACTGAGAGCTCAAAATGTCTACCCATGAGCCAGTACATTTTCCTATATTTGATGTTTGATTTTCTTTTCTTCTTGATGTGTTTTTTCCATCTTAGCTTAGCATCGAGAGTCATTTATTTATAAATAAATCTATTCTGTGAGTTAAATGTATGACTTCAGATTAAAATCGAACATTCAGTATAAAGCAAAAATTAAATTGAAACAAAAAAAAATTTTAACAAAAGAAATCAAATTTTGAATTGACATTTAAAAATTTTAAAAATAATTTTTCAGGATTTTTGGGGTTGTTTTCGCCATAGTTTGTAAAATGGTGTTCTTGTGCTAAAAATTCATGGTTTCGAATTGTTCTGCATAGCACATGAATTGATATGTTGATATGTTGAAATGTAAGCTGTATGTGGCCAAGCAAAATGTTACCAATAAAAGCCGCGCCCAATCGTCTATTTTCAACCGTGCATCTTGTTTGAGTACGGAAGTAACTGAGCTACAGTTTCATGGAATGGTAAGTTTTTGTCATAATCCCAATCACTTTTATTTAACAAAAAAATCAGAGACCGCTTTTGAATGCTTTCAATTATTTTTATGTACACAGCATAGTATGAATTCCAGACCGTTACAGCGTATTCCATTTGAGATCGAACATAAGCGAAATAGAGTATCTTTAAATTCACCTGCACATCGTTTAACAAATCCAAACATGGCATTCGCCTTTGCAATAAAATTTTCAATATGCCTATCGAAACTGGCGTTTTCGACAAATGTAACACCTAAATCCATAATCTCATTGACCCTTTACATTACTTCGCTGTTGCACTTTTATATGTAGAAGACATGATTTTGCATTTCTTAATATTTAGGTATAGTTAGTTTCGACCACATTACTCATTTAATCTATCTAGATCTTGTTGAGACATTTTCACGCCATCAAAGAAAACAATAAAAATCCAGAGCCCGATGGTGATCCTAAGAGAACAACAGACGTATATATAATAACGTTTGATTTCTCAGTTCCCATTATTATAAATTGTCGCTGGTTTGATAGATATGACTTAAACCAATTTATGTAATCGAATGAAACCCCAAAAGCGAATAAACTCTGGAGTGCTTTATGATGCCAGATAGAATACAGTGCTGTACTGAAATCCGTGTACGCTACATCAACTTGATGCTGTTTTTCTATCTCGTTAAATATTTTACTGGTTAATTCAACCAGATTAGTTTATGTGGATCGCCTGGCCGATAAATAAAATTATAATGGATAAATCCATCCGTGGATAAACTCATGCTGATCTATTGATATATGACGTGCAGTTGTGGATTTAAAGTTATTCCATATAACTAAATAAAACAATTTAGGATGTGATGTCCTCTCGTTTACCTGATTTAAAAATTGGTGTAACTTTTGAAATTTTCCGTTTTTCGGGAAACTCGCCGGTGCTTTATTTAATGAAATATTTTAAGTAAAACAATCAAAAAATTTGCTTAGTTTTTTATCATTTATAACTTAAAATAAAGATAATCACTTTCTTTTTATTTTATAAAAAACATTTGGTAAACTCCGATCGTACGAAATTCCTTTCTGTAATTTTGTATGTGTGTTTTGGCAGCTTTTCACTAGACACTTCATTTTAATTAAAAAAATTCAATTTTTATTACCAAATGATACACTACTACACAATCTACTAACCATTTTATAATATTTTAATTATTAATTAGAATTTTTTTTAAAACAAAAATTTGGCTGTCAATTTGAACTAAAACAAAAACTGGTTTAATAGGTTTTTTCTTTGCGATATGAGACCGCCATATGCGTTTTTTATATAACCATCTACTCTGACTTGTGACACATGAAATAGAAAAGTTTATATTCTTTTACATTCTTTGTGTTTACACTGTCTTATTTCTAAACAATTTCCCACTGCCTCCACTGTAAAAATTAAAATTTGTAGCACGTATTCCTGAATATGAAATACCAATTTATTTTCGTATCGGATTGAACTTTCGTATCGTAAGAAGATACGTATCGTATTCAGGAATACGGCCGCAGTTTTCGGCTACAAAAAATTACCAATTGACCTAATTTTTTCTTTAAGATGAAGTTCAATATATATTCGTAATTGAGGTATAAATACAAAGTCCATCGATTTCAGAATCGTGAAAATCAATTTTCTTTATATTTTATTCTAAACCGCGAAACTTTTTGTATCACAGTGTTAAGGAACATTAGACGTACCTGCACTACAAGAGCTTAAACAGTCTGGGAATGGGATCCATAGCACCGCCAATGGTGCCACTCTTCATTACAGCGGCCATCAGAATGGAGGAGAATTTGGAGTTGGCTTCCTTATCCATCGTCGAGTGAAGCATAATATCATCGATTTCCGCTCTATAACATGTGGATATGCCCGGTCAGAGTTCCTACTAAGAAATTTAACATCACAATCGTTAATGTACATGCACCCACCGAAGTTAAATCAGATGAAATCAGAGATCTATACTTACCATACCGCACCACGTCATTAAAACCATCGTGAGAGAATTTAATGCAAAAATCGGTAGGAGTGCAGAAAATACATCGCACATCGGTCCTAACAGTCTGCACCTATCTAGTAACAACAACGGTGAACGCGTCACCGACCTGGCAATAATGAACAACTTAATTGTATATCAAGTACGTTTTTCCCACCAAAGAAAATCCACAAATTAACCATGAGATCGAATGATGGAAGAACGGAAAACCAAATCGATCACGTCATGGTGTCTAAGAGACACTTCACCAGCATATCCGACGTTAGATCTCACAGAGGTGCGGACATAGAGAGCGATCATGTGCTCGTCATATTCAAATATACGTGCAAATTGTCATCTACATTCATTAGACAAGCACAGTCACGGCAGAGTTACCACTTAGCTGTCATTAACTATTTAGACCGGCCCAATAATAACGAAGAAGCTCCTCCTAACATCCAGGAGCAGTGGCACGCTATATAGTGAGCCATAACTACTGCGGCGCAAAATACTATAACGAAGCCCTCGAGGTCCCGTAATGATTGGTTCGATGATCAATGTCGTCTGGTCGTCAAAAATATACGAAAGCTTCGTGAAAAATACACAAAAAGCACTCTAGCAGAATATTTTTACGCTACGAAAGCCACGAGTAAATACCTTCGACAAAAGAAGCGCGATCACATGAGATCATGCACCGGAAACATCAGCTTCCAAGTGGAACTAAGAAATTCAAGGGACTGTTTTGCTAACTCCAGGAATCTAACTAAAGACTTTCACCCTAGAAGTACCCGGTCTCGATGGAATCCCCGCAGAATTGATTAAGCTCGGTGGCACTACTCTATTTGGGACCAAGAAGGGCTACGGAGAATTATGAGACTGCGCTCACATGTCCGTTGCACAAAAAAGGCGGCCGTCTTAAATGTGAAAACTATCGTGGTATAGCTCTATTGAACACTGCCTACAAAGTGTTGGCTAATGTTGTACTTGCCAGACTCATCCCTTTCAATGTGGTTTTCGTCCCAGCCGACCGACCAGTGTTTTACCATGAAGATGATATTGGAAAAATGTTGGGAGTACAACATAACCATACATCAACTATATATAGGCTTCCGACAGGCATATGATAGAATAAACCGCGAGAACCGTCTGGTTCTGTATATAGTATCGTAATTCAGTATGTCTGTATCAGACTGCTTTGAAATAACATCTGGTGTTCGACAGGGAGATGCACTCGCGCCTGTGTTGTTCTATTTGGCGATTGAATACATAGTGAGGAAAAGCAACATTGAAACTTCGTATATTTAATAAATCAGGCCTAATTCTTGTATATGCAGATGATATCGTGCTTGTTGGCCGAAGACCTAGCGATATCAAGGATAGTTTCATACTGCTCGATCGCTGCGCAAGAAACTTGGTTTGCAGGTGAACAGTAGTAAAACCCAATTTCGCAACACCATAATTTTGATAGCGTCGAAAACTTTAAATACCTCGGGTCAGTTATAAAAGCCCGAATCGCTGCCGAACAACGAGTTTTGTCACCCAATCAAAATTATTGCGATCTAAACATCTATCGCAGTCGTGCACGCTTGTACTTTATAAAGCACTCATAAGACCTGTGCTGGCTTTCGGAAGCAAGAGCTGGACCATGACCTCTAACGATTGTAGATTGTTATCTATCTTCCAAAGGAAGGTCATTTGTTCAATCTTTGGTCCCATTAAAGTTGCGAACAACGTATTCTGGATTCGTAGAACCACAAAATAAAGCAACTTCTCGGAGTTAGCGATATCATCGGATTCATCAAATCCATTCTAGTTAGATAGCTCGGTTACGTTTCAAGGTCTCCACAACAACGAATGATCAATAAAGTGTTCCACCGACAACTAGCCGGAGTACGTGGTAGAGGAAGATCTCGACTACGCTGGCGTGACGGCGCCACTGCGAGGGAAACTGGGGGACGAGAGCGATGGATCGAGACGGATGGAAGACCATAGTGCAGGCGGCAAAACTCATTCATGGGATGTTAAAACTAGAGAGAGAGTGTGTGTTAAGGAACATAAAATCAAGGTATTAATGCACGATTATCAAGATTGGTATTGAAATGACTTAGAGAACACACCAGTTAGAGACATTATTTCAGCATTTAAATATCGAGAACAAATAGAACGGCCTTAAATTGAATTCGCGTTTATGCTTAGAGGGGAATCAAATAAAAGGTTAGGTATGTTAAAGGAAGAATTTTTGTTTCGTGTGTTGTATTTAGAGTTTGGCACGAAAAAAAAATAAGATATTGATAAGCAGACTAGATTTTTAATATTTTGATGTTTAATGAAAAAAAGTTTTCGGAAAGTGATGAAGAAGATATGCCATTTATCATCGAGTCGATTCTGTGAAATCAGCTAGAGCGTGCGTGTGCAGCGTACAACTAACTTGTACAATTCAGTTATAGTATTCAGTCAGTATTCTATATACATGTGATTTAGATGCCATCGTTTACCTTGAAAAGTAGGCGTTTTACAAGAATTTTAGATTGCAAAACATCTGTTTTCTGATGATTGGTTAATAAAAGTAAACAAGTCACGTTTACACTCGTATATAATACAATGAGGGACAAATTCCACAAAAGACGAATAGATAAAGCAATTTTGAATGTTTTGATATTATTAGCCTACCATGAACCCCGCCCTACTGTTAATAATTTTTGAAAATAAGTAAAACAGACTTTTAAATTAAATTTTATGTAAAAACCTTTATGTAATTTTTATTATAAATCGTAGAAAAAATGTTTGCTGCATTTCGTGACACCCATTAATTGAACCGGTTTAGTTGAAATTTTATATGAAAACCTTGATTCAAATTTTGTTTTGGATCAACAATTTTGCGTAGTTCTTTGCCAAACACTACGCTCGAGCAACAAACTACTATTTTGCGCTTTAGATAACAAATAACTAATTCCTTAGTAGGTTTTAACTACTTTGGCCAGTTTTTGCAAATAAATAAAACAATCATTTGAATATAATCCCGCACAAAACTTCATTGTAAGTCATAAGAAAAATATTGTCTACCCTCTCTAAAGTAACCACTCAAGTGACTGAGAAAAACTGGCCCCTGTTTAGAGGTGGTCACTTTAAAGAAAAGCTTTTTTTTTAAGATTAAATACAATTTGTTAAATCTTCCATAGTTATGCCTTAGCATTGTGCCTGCCGATTATTAAGGGCCCACTAAAATATAAAGCTATAATGTACAAAGGTGGATTGATAAATGTTTAGAATAACGCCATCTATGCGTCACTAGTAATACTTTATTTTATTTGTCGATAAGTATGTTTTTTTAAACGAAAGCTTTCAAACTTGTATGACATTTGATTGAATAGTTTCTTAGTTAGAGCCGTTTAGCCGTTTTGTAAAGTTAATTTTGGTTCTTTTAAAATATGGAAGAAAACGAATGGCGTGCCATAATTAAATATATACTTTTATTTAAAAGGTTTAAAACCAAAAGAAATCATCGATGGGATGAAAAGAATGTTAGATGAACATGCACCTTCAAATTCAACCAGCACAAGTAAAGCTGAACGTTCAGAAAGGCCAAACGAGACATTGTAAACATCTCAAACGAACGTGTACATGAAGAATTATGTTCAAAAATGAATTTAATGGCCATTTATCAGTGTTAGGAGATGTTTCATCGTAATCCAACTGAATTTTTGTGTCGATTCATAACTGTTGATGGAACAAGGATCCATCACTACACGCCAAAATTAAAACAACAGTCAAAATAATGGGTAGAAGCTGGTTTAAGTGTTCCAAAGAAAGCAAAAGTTGTTGCATCAGCTGGTAAGGTTATGGCCACTGTCTTTTGGGATGCACTAGCATAATATTTATCGAATATCTTGAGAAGGGTAAACCATCACAGGAAAATATTGCGCATCATTATTATGCACTTTATTGAAAAAATATGGAAAAATGATTACATTTAAATAAGAAAAAAATGCTCTTCGTGCTCATCATGGAAAACACAGCAAAAATTGGACGAATTGGGCTTCGAATTGTTTTCACTTATTCTCGTATACAACAGTATTTTAAAGCTTTCCTTCAGCAGATTAACATTCCATATATTGTCGCTTTTAACGATATATCACGGATTGTGTTCTTTTTTGGTTACAAAGAGGTAAAATTACTTTACTATAATCACTTTTGTTCTCTAAAAGTTACAAAACAGAATACAGAGGTGATCAATATAGAGAATAATTTTAACATTGATTTACTATAAACATGAGACTGTACTATGAAAATAGTCAATGTACGGAGGTAGTCATAAAGTGGGGGGGTCACTTTTGACTATAGATTGAAAATTGTTCAATAGGTTGCTAGTTGGATTTAAATGGAAAGTGTGTATCATATAGATTGTTATTGTAATATATCGGATATCGGATATCTTATTGGCGGACGTTCTGTTAAATAAGAATATTGCTATTTTTTGCGCCTGGAAAAGCAATAACAGGTTACACCACACATAAGTTTATTGTGCAGCTGATGACATTCTGAACTAAATTGAGTCATTTAAGAATCAAGCATAGTTTTAAGGAAATAGTTGAGAAGAGGATTTAAGTGAAAAGCTGCATATTTCATTTAGAATACACAAATTTTACAGAACATTGCATTTTTTCTTGACGACTCGTGCATCGGCTAATGGAGCGTTCGGCAGGCACATAAAACTGGGACTATTGAAATTCCGACCTGCACCCAATTAAAGCAAAAAGTTAAAAAAGTCACATATAGCAAGACTTCATCTTTCTGCAAATTACGATTCATTCAACAAAAAGTCGTTCTTTTTGCATCCTATAAAGTTGATCGCCACGCAGCGACAACAAAAACAAATAAGTTTGCACAATAAAGTAAACCTATTGGCTAATAAATGAGATCACATTATAAATGATTGATTTATCCGAATATTTAATATCGAAAAATAAAATCGATTTGCCTTAAAAACACACTGGCACTGTTGTAATACCAAACAATCATTTATTAACCATCGGACAAATTAATTACGGTATTATTTGTGAGATCAATTCAATTGAAACGATTGCAGAATAAAACCTGAAATCATCACATTGTTGTCTTGAAATCTTGAAATAGAAGACTAAGGTATACATATCTACCATACAGTATGAGTACTTTAAACTTTAGTCCAAAGTATACGGGTTGCATCTTACATGATTTACGATTACGATCGATATTATTAACTCACTTGATCGTAATATGTTGTGCTGCGCATACGGCGCCACTAATTAAAATCGTTAATTCAAAAACAAAAAAATAATTTAACGTTTTAATTTTATTAATTAATAGTGAGTAAGTGAAAATTTTTCCTTTATGCGCGATAAGTTTTTTAATTGACAGATCGATCGAGAGATCGTAGGTAATAAACAAAAGCGAAAAAGATACAAACGTAAAGAAATATTTTTTTTTGTGTTTATATGATTTGTTGTCTTATGTCAAAGAATGTTTATTCCTTCTTCTGCTTCTTCTTATATGTGTTATAATTACGGAACTAAAATAAAAATATTTTTCTATAAAAAACAGTTCACATACAAAAGGAATTGAGAAGAAAATGTGTGCTATGAATGTCATATCATGAATCATCTTTTCTACAATTTTCAAGATTACAGTTTCATAAGTATAATTTCTAAAATACAGATTGAATGAATATATGTAGTAAAACATGCTGTGAATTTATAGTTTTCGAATAACCTTCAATTACTTTATGTTAGTTGCTATTATATCAATAATTGAAAGATTCTTTTTTCATTACTATGTCTTATATAAATTAATTTATGATTGTTTTTTGTCAATCTTTTGCACATCGATTTATGAAATAATTTAACCATTTTTTATTTTCTTGCTTCTTTTTTGCCACCTCTTGCTACAATGTATTATTATGATTAGTTTTTTTAATACAAATTTCGAATTAAGTTATTACAGATAATATTTAATATCTCCGCGCACGTTGGAAATTGATTTTGGCATTGTGAATTTATTAATTGAAAAAATTGCTTCAATTTCATAATTTAAGATTTACCGGAACAATGGGAAGCCTTACCAAATCGGATTCGTTGTAACAGGTGTTGTGAATTGTCATGTACGGGTGTTTTAGCTCATAAATTTTTGTAATTTTTTGTAGAACCTCTAAATATTTTGAAGTATTGAAAGTATTTTGAAATATTTTGAGCCATAATAAGATATTATTTTTATTAAGTTTAATTTTTCATAGAAATAGTCCTACAAATTCGTAAATTTCCTAGTGATTTTTAAAAATTGTGCTAGTAACTGTTTCGTTTTGTGGTCTATTAATTAAAAGTAATTTTGAATTTACCGAAATATCCTGATAAAATGGTACTGACTGAACTAGGTCTTATCGATCTACAAAGTATATATCAATAGAAAGGTGGAACCTTCGCCTTACGAACGATGTGTCACACATCTTTTTGGATTGGTAGCTGTGCCCTCTACCGGTCAAAACATTTGACTACATGAATTTCAATAACATTCTTATGATAACGGCACTTTCATAAGATTGTTTATTGAATATGTTAACACCATCTAGGTCTTTCTAAAGTATCACTTTTAACGATACCTTCAGTAGAACCGGAACAGACCAATTTACTAACCATAAAACGGGACAACTAAAGGTCATAAAGCACGATAAAAGCAAAATTGACATCGGTAAGGTCGAGTACAAAAGTGCCAGAAAAATACTGAAATATAATGGAATGACCTACATACATATACATGTATATATACTAGCTGTATCCTTCCCGTTTTGCCAGTGGTGTGATTTTAAATGAAAGATTATTTATTTCAATGCTGCCAACATACAACATTTTTCGTTGTTCTTTCAGGTGCCAGCACTTATGATGATGGTTTTTCTACACGTGAGCATCCAACACATAACTGACCGTGTGAGAAGCATGCATATTTCAAATTTAAACCACAAACTTGAAATGACTGACCTTGTGATTTGTTAATGGTCATAGCAAAAGCTAGACGTATTAGACATTGTATTCTTTTAAAATTAAATATAACTATCTGATGGAATTATAGGAATGCGTGGGATTAAAACTTCTTCGCCTTTGTATTCGCCAGTTAATATGGTTGCTCCAATTAAATTTGTCATTAATTTTTTAACAGCAAGTCGTATACCATTACAAAGTTTTGGTTGGTTAATATTTCGTATTAAAATGATTGGTACACCAATTTTTAATTTAAGAATATGTGGTGGTACTCCAGGCAAATATAATGAATTTAAAAATTCTGTAGGTTAATTTACCACAATAATTAGAATAAAACTAAGTCCAAAATGTCAGATCGAAGTGAGAACTTCGAGTGAAAACTTTTTTAGCGACGTATCTGTTTGAAATGTTTGATTACACAAAATAGGGCAAACGTTCACACTTAAGGGAAATAAGAGAAAATTAAATTTCTCGGAGCAACACCGCAAAAATGACACCCATATAAGGGGTTTCTACCTATAATCGTCATTGGCCATATCGGCGTTATAGATAGATAGTAGGTAGATAACAAAAACCTTCATCTTGCGAAAAATGAAAGTCCGCATTATAGGCGCAATTAGTATAATTAGGTACCAAAATCTACCATCACGACCTGCGAAAAACAAAAGTCAGTAACGTAATCAGTACCTCGAAAATGACACCAATGTCAGCATTATAGGCCAAAAAGACACCGCCTCCCTCCTTCACACCTTGTGAAAAACAATAATGAGTAATGTTATCAGTACCTCAGAATTTCACACCCACATTGACACCGCGCCCCATCTCGAATTCTTAAAAACAAAAGTCGGTAACTTAATCAGTATTGCGAATTCACCAAAAATGAAACTCATATCGGCATTATCGGCATAGATAGTAGTTAGATACCAAAACAACACGGTCGCCCCTCCCTTCATCACGACTTTCGAGAAACAAAGGTCGGTAACGTATCCAGTACACCGGAAACCCCGAAAATAATACACCTATATCGGCATTATAGGCTTAGATAATATAATTAATTAATCATTGATTGCTCGATTGTTTGATTGATTGACTGAAATTTCGGAAGATATCCGTTCTTTAAGACATTTAATTTTTCGGTAGTAAATATCTTGCTTGGCAGTAGTTCGTACGTATTTTTTGAATGAAACTAATAGTTTGCTTAAGAATTGTCAACCTGATCACGATTGATTGTTCCCCAGCTTTCTTGTTTGTATGTTCAAGTGCAGATGGTGGCCGATTGTTATGATATCGAGAGATACCCGTCACTTTGGAGATCTAATTTCTCGGTACTAACCATGTAATCCTGAAGTTCCGAGTACTGCTTTTAAGATGGAGGTTGGGGTTCCACAGTGAGCCCAACCTCCATATCAAAAGTAGTACTCGGAACTTCAGGATTGCCGTGGGTGGATTTTGTTGTAACTCAAGGATCATGGGGCTTGTTCATTGCATCATGTCCGTCGATGAATCATGGGTCATGAAACTTGCTTGACCTACGCCAGAAGGCGCGAGAGTAGACATGTTTATGGCATTCGTAATATCTATATATGTTCGATTCAGCAAGATTATGGGAGTTACATGAATGAGACCAACCCTGGAATAATCGAGTGTGAACAAGGTGGTGTTGATCACATCAAGAATATTTTATTTGGAAAACACAAAAAACTTTTTTTATTTATTTACAGCAACTAATTTTTTTTTAGAAATCAAAATAGCTTGCAGCCGTGTTGCTTTTGTGACAGCTGATTTTGTAGTTGTTACTGCGGAAGCTGTTGTTTTCCCGCTTTTGTGGTTGCTGCTGTCGCTGTGTTGCGGGGCAATATTTGGTCCATTTATTAGTTACACGTGGTAAAACAACCGGGTGTCCATTTATAGTTGTGCCACTTACTTGTATGAAGCCTAAAGTATGTATTTTTGGTCGCCACAAATAATAGATCATTCATTAGGAACATATTTTATTTTCTGTTCACTTGGAATTCAAGAACCATAAGCCATACAAAGTGAACTAAAATTGTAAACTGTTATAATGAATTAGTTTAAGTGCATAAAAGGGTTTTCAGAACAAGTATTATGCTTGTATGATATACTAACAAGTATTATGCTTGTGTGCTATAGGCAGGGCTGCAAGATAAAATTTGTTTAAAATACGTGAAAACATTTTAACTGAAAAGTATTAGTAGAACTCTTCGCCAAGCAGCACAGCCATGCCAATAATAAAATATTTTTATTTATTCACACAGTTTGATGAATCTGTGGTAGAATCATGAACATGAAATTTTCAGACGGTAGTGATTTTTTATTTACTGTTTCTCCACAACAATTTTAGCAGTTTTATTCTGTTATTAAAAAAAATCTAACCTTCCATACCAAGTGAGTTCCTCGTTTGTGGTATAATATTTTTTTTCTAATTAGAATATGTACTTGGGGTTCTTGGACATGCTTAAAATTACTTTACTTGCCAATTCGTACATAAAGCTTTACATTTTTGTTGGTCAGCATTTTTTTAACTAATTTTATTTATTTATTCAATATTACAACTGATTCGGAGATCACCTAGTAATTTGAAATTTATCTGTCTTAACTTAATTTTTCGGTTTAAGATGAGTAACCTATTGGAGTAACTTCAGCGATATCTGCCTTTGGAGTCTCCTCGCTCCATAGAGTCCAACATAAGATGGATATCTACATTTTCGTTGCATGGCAACTTGTGTGTTCTTCAGTTGTCTGATGCTTTTAATGAAAGTTTAATAACTGGTGTTTATCCCAATTGTTTAAAAGTCGCTAAAGTAATTCCTATTCTAAAGAATGGAGATTCTTATTTACTTAAAAGTTATAGGCCTATTTCTACTCTTTCTATATTCGATAAAATTCTGGAAAAATTGATATTTTCCAGGTTTAATAACGTTTTTAAATTATAATAATTTGTTTATCCCTACCAATATGGTTTTAGAAAAGGTTTAGGAACTGAATTGGCATTGGCAGAAATTGGGAGTATGATATACTACTGTGGGCAAAAAGTAGTAAGACTTTTTAATTTATGACTGTCAGTGACATCTGTGCCAAATGTCACATCAAAATAATCATTAGTGTTTAGTATACGCTTGTCTTTCTGAAGTACAAAAAGTGCATTCGGTGATTTTTACAATGAGTGAAATTATTCAACAAAGAAGTTCCATTAAATTTGAAAAAGGCCTTCGGTGATAATTGTATGTCGCGGGCAAGTGTTTTTGATAGGTACAAATTGTTCAAAGAGGATCGAGAACGTGTTGACGACGAACCACGTCTAGGACGGCCATTAACATCAACTGATGATCAACACGTTAATAAAATCAAGGAATTGGTGCTCAAGAATTGACGATTATTAACTGTCAGAGACCTTAATGGCATCGTTGAAATATCGGAAGGACCAGTGAAAACCATTTTGAAAGATCATTTGGACCTAAGAAAAGTGAAAGCACGATTGGTTCCAGATTTTTCGCCAAAAATTTCACCCATATCGTTCCGCAACCACCGTATTCGCCTGATTTAGCTCCGTGTGATTTCCGACTGTTCAGCAAACTCAAACGACCGCTCCGGGGAACCGTTTTGAGTCAATTGAAACATTAAACGTGAATCGCTACGCGCATTGGAGGCTATTCCTGAAATTGACTTTAAAAACTGTTTCGAGGATTGGAAAAAACATTGGCACAAGTGTATTGAGACCGGGGGGAGGGGGGGGGGGAGGGGATTACTTTGAGGGGGACGAAACAGATTTGGAGAAATAAATAAAGAATTTTAAAATTATGAACAGTCTTACTGTTTTTTGCACACAGTAGTATACTGCTTTTGATTCAAAAAGATATGTTGGAGTGCTTTTCTTGGATTTACAGAAAGCATTTGATTGTATTGATCATCAGTTACTTCTAAATAAGTTGTACTGTTATGGCGTAAGTGGAATTCCTTACAACTTATTGAAAAGTTATTTATCAAATCGAAAACAGTATGTGATGTTAAATGGAGTAGGAAGTGAATTGTTAGATATCAAATGTGGTGTCCCTCAGGGTAGTGTTTTAGGACCACTTTTGTTTCTCATTTACATTAATGATATTTCCTATTTGCCGCTCAAGGGTCATATTCGAATATTTGCAGATGATACTGCTTTATTTTATGAAACCCATGATCCTGACAGTATATTGATTGATATGAAACATGACCTTAGTATTCTTTTAGAATATTTTAATTCCAATTTAATAGCTCTCAATATATCTAAAACCAAATATATGGTATTTCATTCCCCATATAAACCGTTTTCTAGTTCACCTCTACTTGAAGTTAATAACATTAATATATTAAGATAGTTAGTTCATTCAAATATTTGGGAGTTACACTTGACGAACATATGTTTTGGGATGATCATATCAATATCACAAGTAAGAAAATTGCTCCACTTGTTGGGTTACTCAGAAAATTATCTTTCTTTGTTCCTACTAGGGTATTGCTTATGATTTATTTTTCGTTTATTCATTCGCGACTTAGTTATGGCCTTATCGTATACAGAACAGCTACCTTAACCAGGCTGAAGAAGGTTATTATACAGCAAAGATGATATTATGATATTGCCCATAAATTTCTTATATAAGTTTCAATTAACCCTTTATATGTACAAAAGCCTAAATGTATCTTCATTTATGTCTAATATAAACTTTAATTACGCTCATCAGGTGTATTCAACTCGGAATGGTAACAGAATTGATTCCCTTCATATTAGAACTGAATTTGAAAGAAAATCGATCACGTTCATGGGCCCATTTATTTATAATCAAGTACCTGAATTTATAAAGGAATCTGAAAACTACTTACAATTTAAAAAAACATGTTAAAAATTATTTTAAATCTAATTTTTTATTATTTTGGAACTAAATTTTCGTTATCTTTAATTTTTATAATATTTATATATCTCTGTAAATTTTGTAACTTTGTATATTGATGTATAACAACTTGGATTATCCTTAAAGGAATATTAAATTCACTGGATAATCCGCCGTTGTTATCGTATGAGAATGAATAATAAAATAAAAAATAAAAAAAGTGTTCTATTCATTTGATTATAGCATTGATGTAAGCTAATTCGTAGCTTCCTGTATATCCAATACCTTATATATAGCTTCCAGACCACGTTGCTGTTTTGCTAGGCCTGCATTTATCGTTTCTATACTTCGGAATATGCTTTCCAGTGAATTTTCTTTAGCAGTATTAATTATCTGCTGCGTTATATGCGAGTAGGATCTCCTCTCTGCTCGTTTATGCTATGTTTGTGGCGGCTCTCTAGTTGTAGTTAGAATCCTTTCCCTCATAACGTTACTGTTTTGGATTGACTAGCGTGTTTTATATCTTAATGTTTGCAGTTGTACTGTTAGTTTGCTGGGTGTTGTCCTTTACAGTTTATACACCTTACAAGTTTGAATCGGTTAACAGGGCAGACTTTCGCGCAATATCTTTGATTGTGGTTTGGTTATAGACTTGGCATTGCATTGAGATATTAATCTCGAGTTATTTTTCAGTGGTTCTATTTTAACCCTCATATTTAGAATTGCTTTGATATTAAATAAATTTTCAATTTTCTCACTTTTGTGGAATGGAAGCACGAATCGCGGGTGCCCTCTTTTAATGATCTTGGTTCCTTCACTATTTTTAATTTTCTCCCGTAGCATTATATTAATTAATGGCAGCAATTGGGTATTAACTTTATAATTTTCCACATAACGAGCAAACACACACAATTTTTTGTATTACTTAAAATTTTAAGGAGAAAGGCTGTAAGTAACTACTATGGCGGAAAATTAGAAATGAAAAAAAATATATATAAATGACATATGACACTTAAAAACACCCAGTCGCAACTTTTTTACTGGTCATACTAAGAATCGAACTTGGGGCCACGAATAACAGAGCAAATGCTCTACTTACTAAGCTAACGAGGGCGACAAAGTCACTAGATTCATCTAAAAATACTGAAAAATTGGGTTTGTTTAGGACGTTATTTAACTGAACGTTTTCTACTCTACATAGAACATTTTCGATACATTTTGTACATTTGGTACGCCCTAAATGAATATCTTTGCGATTTTCGAATCATTGAATTCCAATGAATCAAGTATTTGGATTGATATATTGTTGTCAGTCACAAAAGCGGCAAGTATAATTTTAGCTGACTTGATTTTTTTTCATGGTTATTTACAATAAAAAAGGTACCTGCGGATGCGTATCTAGCATATTTTCCAAAATAATTTTATGTTGCTCCTCGGAGTCACTTAATTTCCGTGCCACATTATATTTGTTTTACATGATTTACAAAAAGCTTTCGTTTAATCATTTTTAACTGGCAATATCTATGTTTTATATTCGTTGTTCTGCAGCCACGTTTCCCGAAAATATTTCTTCTCGTGTCTACTTTTTCTATGCAATTTCTTTTTTTTTCTCTGGTTTCCTCATCATCATCGGATAGATTATTAATCATTACTTGCCGCTTGCATTACTATACCATTTAATCGTTTCGAATTAAAAAACTTAAAATTTTATGCAATTCTTATTTAACTTATAGCACGCGCCGCATTGACAAAACAATATAATGTACTCGTATACAAGAAACGCCAAATGAATTTGACTTTTGGTTTTGGCAGAATATTAAACTACCCAATTAGCGTTCCGTTACTTTTGTGATCCAAAATTATTTTCAGGAATGAAGTTTTAATATTCAATGTATGAGCCCGTGAAGTTTTCCACGGATTTTTCCACGGCTATACGTATACAAATCTAATTGGAATTTCGTTCAATCCAATAAAATTCTTATTGCATGTACAAGTATTGGTGTATTGTACACTGTTATGATTTTTAATTTATAAATTTTTTAATAAAAATGAAAATTAATCGAATTGATTTTAATTCAAACATGTTAATATAGGAGTAAAAAACATGTTTTAATATAAACTAAATTATTAATCGAACATTTTTATTCATAAATTTGTGAACATGTAAAATTGAAACAGCAATAAGAGACAGATATAGGTATCATGAAACTTGTATTGAATAAGAAATATACGCACATTAAAATATTTTTTCCAATTTTCTGCATTTTTATTTAATTAATTTATAAGCTTTAAGTCAAATTAAAATAAAATTAATAGCTGAATAATAATGTTACTATAGTTTAACCAAAATAATTTAATTTTTGTTATAAAAAATCCGTAAAACTACATTGGTTGTATTTTATGTCTCACTCCAGTAAAGAAAATAGTACTAAAACAAGCAAAGACAACAATCAGTTAACCAAAGTTACAAACCAATTAGTACACATTAAAAAAAATTCCAATATGAATATTAAAATCTAATTCAAAATCGACAGAAAAATATTTATAATTATATCATTCAACATTGAAAGCAAAATATTTCGAAACAATTCGCAGAAATATCAGAAGAATTTTTATTTTTAGAAATTGTTATATTTTAGAAAATGCCAGTGCCAGAACTCCCTCCTAAAAAAAATTTTATGATCATGCACTAATTGAATCACTAATATTGGAAATGCCCGATAATAACAACAATGTAATCTATAAAATCTATAACCATATTTTTTACACTTATGGCATTTTTAATAATCCTATTTTAAAAAGTGCCATAACGAACTTATTAATAATTGAACTTCACACCATTTTGAACAATTTGAATATATAATTCGACCGGGATCCAATTTGAAGCCAATTGTTAATTTGTGAACACACACCTTGAAATGCAAAATATCAAGTTTGGATCCAACTAGCGAAATTATGATTTCCTTGTGTATTTTTTATATTTAAAATTGGTAAGATGACATTTTGCAATATTATCTCACATATCTGTATGTGCAAGTAAGATTTCTATAATGCTTTGGTAATCGATTTAGGTGGTTGTTATAAACTGGCTGCCGTAAGGACCGAAAATAATTCAGAAAATGGGATCGGGCAGTTTAAACACTTAATACAAAATTCCTTATTAAGTGATGCAAGAGCAATTCAAAGAAAAGGCTGTGAAGTTTGATTCTCGTAATAGATATAAATGTATTTGTATATCGAAATTAATCAATATCATCAACTTTGGGAATAAGGACCAATCAACATTGCGTAAAACTTACCTCTTCAAATATAAAGAAAATGGTAGCTACAAGCCTGTCCAAAACACCTATCAGTTTGTTTAGTTTTCCTTAAAGGTAATGTTAAAATCTATAACCAGCATCAATAAAACCTGAATCACCATCTCTGGGGATGGCCGATAATGGCCATTCAACATTGCGTAAAATTTACCTCTTCAAATACAAAGAAAATGGCTTATAACTAAAAAACTGTTCGAGATACCTATCAGTTTGTTTAGTTTTCCTTAAAGGTAATGTTAAAATATATAACCAGCATCAATAAAACCTGAATCACCATCTCTGGGGATGGCCGACAATTGCCATTCAACATTGCGTAAAATTTACCTCTTCAAATATAAAGAAAATGGCTTGTAACTAAAAAACTATCCGAGATACCTATCAGTTTGTTTAGTTTTCCTTAAAGGTAATGTTAAAATCTATAACAAGCATCAATAAAACCTGAATCACCATCTCTGGGGATGGGCAATAATGGCCATTCAACATTGCGTAAAATTTACCTCTTCAAATATAAAGAAAATGGCTTGTAACTAAAAAACTGTCCGAGATACCTATCAGTTTGTTTAGTTTTCCTTAAAGGTAATGTTAAAATCTATAACCAGCATCAATAAAACCTGAATCACCAACTCTGGGGATGGCCGATAATGGCCATTCAACATTGCGTAAAATTTACCTCTTCAAATATAAAGAAAATGGCTTGTAACTAAAAAACTGTCCGAGATACCTATCAGTTTGTTTAGTTTTCCTTAAAGGTAATGTTAAAATCTATAACCAGCATCAATAAAACCTGAATCACCATCTCTGGGGATGGCCGATAATGGCCATTCAACATTGCGTAAAATTTACCTCTTCAAATATAAAGAAAATGGCTTGTAACTAAAAAACTGTCCAAGATACCTATCAGTTTGTTTAGTTTTCCTTAAAGGTAATGTTAAAATCTATAACCAGCATCAATAAAACCTGAATCACCATCTCTGGGGATGGCCGATAATGGCCATTCAACATTGCGTAAAATTTACCTCTTCAAATATAAAGAAAATGGCTTGTAACTAAAAAAACTGTCCGAGATACCTATCAGTTTGTTTAGTTTTCCTTAAAGGTAATGTTAAAATCTATAACCAGCATCAATAAAACCTGAATCACCATCTCTGGGGATGGCCGATAATGGCCATTCAACATTGCGTAAAATTTACCTCTTCAAATATAAAGAGAATGGCTTGTAGCTAAAAAACTGTCCGAAATACCTATCAGTTTGTTTAGTTTTCCTTAAAGGTAATGTTAAAATCTATAACCAGCATCAATAAAACCTGAATCACCATCTCTGGGGATGGCCGATAATGGCCATTCAACATTGCGTAAAATTTACCTCTTCAAATATAAAGAGAATGGCTTGTAGCTAAAAAACTGTCCGAAATACCTATCAGTTTGTTTAGTTTTCCTTCAAGGTAATGTTAAAATCTATAACCAGCATCAATAAAACCTGAATCACCATCTCTGGGGATGGCCGATAATGGCCATTCAACATTGCGTAAAATTTACCTCTTCAAATATAAAGAAAATGGCTTGTAACTAAAAAACTGTCCGAGATACCTATCAGTTTGTTTAGTTTTCCTTAAAGGTAATGTTAAAATCTATAACCAGCATCAATAAAACCTGAATCACCATCTCTGGGGATGGCCGATAATGGCCATTCAACATTGCGTAAAATTTACCTCTTCAAATATAAAGAAAATGGCTTGTAACTAAAAAACTGTCCGAGATACCTATCAGTTTGTTTAGTTTTCCTTAAAGGTAATGTTAAAATCTATAACCAGCATCGATAAAACCTGAATCACCATCTCTGGGATGGCCGATAATGGCCATTCAACATTGCGTAAAATTTACCTCTTCAAATATAAAGAAAATGGCTTCTAACTAAAAAACTGTCCAAGATACCTATCAGTTTGTTTAGTTTTCCTTAAAGGTAATGTTAAAATCTATAACCAGCATCAATAAAACCTGAATCACCATCTCTGGGGATGGCCGATAATGGCCATTCAACATTGCGTAAAATTTACCTCTTCAAATACAAAGAAAATGGCTTATAACTAAAAAACTATCCGAGATACCTATCAGTTTGTTTAGTTTTCCTTAAAGGTAATGTTAAAATATATAACCAGCATCAATAAAACCTGAATCACCATCTCTGGGGATGGCCGATAATTGCCATTCAACATTGCGTAAAATTTACCTCTTCAAATATAAAGAAAATGGCTTGTAACTAAAAAACTATCCGAGATACCTATCAGTTTGTTTAGTTTTCCTTAAAGGTAATGTTAAAATCTATAACCAGCATCAATAAAACCTGAATCACCATCTCTGGGGATGGGCAATAATGGCCATTCAACATTGCGTAAAATTTACCTATTCAAATATAAAGAAAATGGCTTGTAACTAAAAAACTGTCCGAGATACCTATCAGTTTGTTTAGTTTTCCTTAAAGGTAATGTTAAAATCTATAACCAGCATCAATAAAACCTGAATCACCATCTCTGGGGATGGCCGATAATGGCCATTCAACATTGCGTAAAATTTACCTCTTCAAATATAAAGAAAATGGCTTGTAACTATAAAACTGTCCGAAATACCTATCAGTTTGTTTAGTTTTCCTTAAAGGTAATGTTAAAATCTATAACCAGCATCAATAAAACCTGAATCACCATCTCTGGGGACGGCCGATAATGGCCATTCAACATTGCGTAAAATTTACCTCTTCAAATATAAAGAGAATGGCTTGTAGCTAAAAAACTGTCCCAGATACCTATCAGTTTGTTTAGTTTTCCTTAAAGGTAATGTTAAAATCTATAACCAGCATCAATAAAACCTGAATCACCATCTCTGGGGATGGCCGATAATGGCCATTCAACATTGCGTAAAATTTACCTCTTCATATATAAAGAAAATAGCTTGTAACTAAAAAACTGTCCGAGATACCTATCAGTTTGTTTAGTTTCCCTTAAAGGTAATGTTAAAATCTATAACCAGCATCAATAAAACCTGAATCACCATCTCTGGGGATGGCCGATAATGGCCATTCAACATTGCGTAAAATTTACCTCTTCAAATATAAAGAAAATGGCTTGTAACTAAAAAACTGTCCGAGATACCTATCAGTTTGTTTAGTTTTCCTTAAAGGTAATGTTAAAATCTATAACCAGCATCAATAAAACCTGAATCACCATCTCTGGGGATGGCCGATAATGGCCATTCAACATTGCGTAAAATTTACCTCTTCAAATATAAAGAAAATGGCTTGTAACTAAAAAACTATCCGAGATACCTCTCAGTTTGTTTAGTTTTCCTTAAAGGTAATGTTAAAATCTATAACCAGCATCAATAAAACCTGAATCACCATCTCTGGGGATGGCCGATAATGGCCATTCAACATTGCGTAAAATTTACCTCTTCAAATATAAAAAAATGGCTTGTAACTAAAAAACTGTCCAAGATACCTATCAGTTTGTTTAGTTTTCCTTAAAGGTAATGTTAAAATCTATAACCAGCATCAATAAAACCTGAATCACCATCTCTGGGGATGGCCGATAATGGCCATTCAACATTGCGTAAAATTTACCTCTTCAAATATAAAGAAAATGGCTTCTAACTAAAAAACTGTCCGAGATACCTATCAGTTTGTTTAGTTTTCCTTAAAGGTAATGTTAAAATCTATAACCAGCATCAATAAAACCTGAATCACCATCTCTGGGGATGGCCGATAATGGCCATTCAACATTGCGTAAAATTTACCTCTTCAAATATAAAGAAAATGGCTTGTAACTAAAAAACTGTCCGAGATACCTATCAGTTTGTTTAGTTTTCCTTAAAGGTAATGTTAAAATCTATAACCAGCATCGATAAAACCTGAATCACCATCTCTGGGATGGCCGATAATGGCCATTCAACATTGCGTAAAATTTACCTCTTCATATATAAAGAAAATGGCTTGTAACTAAAAAACTGTCCGAGATACCTATCAGTTTGTTTAGTTTCCCTTAAAGGTAATGTTAAAATCTATAACCAGCATCAATAAAACCTGAATCACCATCTCTGGGGATGGCCGATAATGGCCATTCAACATTGCGTAAAATTTACCTCTTCAAATATAAAGAGAATGGCTTGTAGCTAAAAAACTGTCCAAGATACCTATCAGTTTGTTTAGTTTTCCTTAAAGGTAATGTTAAAATCTATAACCAGCATCAATAAAACCTGAATCACCATCTCTGGGGATGGCCGATAATGGCCATTCAACATTGCGTAAAATTTACCTCTTCATATATAAAGAAAATAGCTTGTAACTAAAAAACTGTCCGAGATACCTATCAGTTTGTTTAGTTTCCCTTAAAGGTAATGTTAAAATCTATAACCAGCATCAATAAAACCTGAATCACCATCTCTGGGGATGGCCGATAATGGCCATTCAACATTGCGTAAAATTTACCTCTTGAAATATAAAAAAATGGCTTGTAGCTAAAAAACTGTCCGAGATACCTATTAGTTTGTTTAGTTTTCCTTAAAGGTAATGTTAAAATCTATAACCAGCATCAATAAAACCTGAATCACCATCTCTGGGGATGGCCGATAATGGCCATTCAACATTGCGTAGAATTTACCTCTTCATATATAAAGAAAATAGCTTGTAACTAAAAAACTGTCCGAGATACCTATCAGTTTGTTTAGTTTTCCTTAAAGGTAATGTTAAAATCTATAACCAGCATCAATAAAACCTGAATCACCATCTCTGGAGATGGCCGATAATGGCCATTCAACATTGCGTAAAATTTACCTCTTCAAATATAAAGAGAATGGCTTGTAGCTAAAAAACTGTCCGAAATACCTATCAGTTTGTTTAGTTTTCCTTAAAGGTAATGTTAAAATCTATAACCAGCATCAATAAAACCTGAATCACCATCTCTGGGAATGGCTGATAATGGCCATTTTCAGAGATGGTGATTCAGTTTTGGTTGTGTGATCTTTGTATAAAAATTGTTACTATACGGAAAATGGCTTATGGTTAGACATATGTACGAGAAATTAACAGTTTTAGTTTTTCTAATCGGCGATTTAATTATCTATATCATGCACTAATGGAACCTGAATCACCATCCCTTAGTGCTTATTTGTTCAGTTTTGAATAAAAAATGCTTCGTATACCTTTTAAATAATATGTACTTAGCTTGTTAACAGTTTGTTCTGGAACATCTAATTTAATTTAGTGTTTCCAAAAGGAATTTAATGGGTTATTTCTTTTAACATGAAACCAAGAATGAAAAATCATTTTATTAATAAAGTGTAACAGAAATCATCTATTTACTTGAATGTTGATCGTTATGACAAACGATTGAATCGAATAATATAAATAGTTCTAATCATATTAAACAATTTTCAGGTTTCTAATAGGAAGTAATTGTACTAAAAATAGTTCCAGCTATTCAAGCTAGATGTCACTTTTTAGTTATATTTTGTGGATGTATTGCACCATTGCGTATATATATACACGGCCAATTCGACGTCAAATAAAATTATACGGTTTGTATGTATGCAGGTCCAAAACACCGTAAACTCGAAAAGAAAAATGTTTTGGCAATTCTTTTTTCAGTGTTCTGATTACGCTACTATAGTAGAAAATGGAAACAATCGTGTTAAAACCATAGAATTATATATTATAGAATGAATGTAAAAAATTTTCCCATATAAAATTTGCTGTTTCATGTGTCATAAGCCAGAGCGGAGTAGTTATATAAAAAATGCTTATGGCGGTCTCATATCTCAAAGGAAAAATCAACAAAACTGCTTTGTGTTTTTGTACAAAGTGACAGCAAAATTTTGAGCTCTTAAAAATCTTAAAATTATTAATTAAACTAATTAAAATATTATGAAATAGTTAGTGAATAGTGTAGTAGTGCAATAAAATTGCATCATTTGGTAATAAAAATTGGAAAATTTTAATTAAAATTAAGTGTTTTGTGAAAAGCTGCCAAAACACGCCTAAAAATACAGAATGGAATTTCTTACGATTAGTAAGTTTACCAAGTGTTTATATAAAATAAAATGTAAATTATATTGTGAGGAAATTGATTTGTGGTAAAATTATCCTTATTTTAAGTTATAAATCAGATACAACTAAGAGTCGAATTTTGGTTGTTGTTGGGGGCAGTATTTCTTTGATTACTATAGTTCAAAAACATGGTGTTGATTGTTTCATGTACTACGTGCTTTTCTTTTCATAATTATTTTTCTTTTTGAACAGCATAATTATTAGTTTTTATAGAAATTATATGAAAAACATATTCTGTTTTTTTAAGGATAAGCTTAATGTGAGGAATTAAAAAAACAATGGTTGAACTCAATTGGCTTCGATGTACAAGATATAAAATGTAAAAATGAGTAAAAAGTGAATTATTTGCTCGTTACATTTTGAAAAATTAAATTATTTTATGCCGCAGATAAAAGAGAATCGGTAAATATGTTTAAGAAACGAGTTATTCCATTGTTGGTAAAAGAGCCAACAACTAAATTTGGCGGCAATGAAAATAATATTAAGTTAAATTTTTAAATCTACAATATATTGTATTTTAGGAAAAACAATTAATTTGTTGTACTGGATATAATTCAATTTACATAATTTTTTTAATTTTATCTTCCTAACATCATTGTATTCGGTCGTAAAAAATTGTAAATATGTCCCTGTTGATTTATACGATTTCTCTTTTTCTCTTCGAATTTGTGACGCTTGACAGTTGCTTACATTCATTCTATAATCTATTTCTCTGGTTAAAACTACGTAAAAAACCAATCAAAGTTAAAGATATGTAAACAAATTTCTAATTTTAATTCATTATAATTCTTTCTGTTTATTTATAAAATATACATAAAATTAATTAAAACACTTAGCAAAAGAAATTCATTTTTCGTTAAAACAAACCTTACTGAACAAATTCAGCAATTGTACCGGGCTGCTTTTAGTGTGCACTATTTATATGAATTGAAACACACGTATTTCGCATATCATGCGTATTTTTCGACAGCATTTTATTTAGATTTTTGATAAGTATTTTCGATTATTGATTTGTTATGAGTACACACAATGGTTTTGTACTCATTTTCGTAATAAGTTAATTTTTCTGGTCCACAGCCTTGCTTCTGTTATTATAACAATTTATTATAAAATTTACTAAAAACATATATAAGGCTATATGTTGTTGAATGGGTCAAAAATTCCTTCAAATCGTTTATTAACACAATAAATCATTGTGTTTATTAAACGTTTCAAACGTTTCAAACGTTCAAACGTTTTATCAACGTTTATTAACACAATGAACCAATTATTCTCAGGCTCACTTATTTCAGGCTAATTACAATGAATTTAAATTAAAGCAACATTTATTGCCACTTGAGCTTAGCTTATGCTATATGTATTAAATAAACGCTGTAAAGATTATACTCGTATATAAATTGACAGTACAACCATCTTTCGGAGGTCCATTTTTAAGTCCACTTTAAGTTGGCAACACTGTTTTGTTTGACAACCGATTTGACAGCTGGCAAATCAGAGCAACGCTTGCAAATTGTTGAATTTTTTTATCAAAATAATCGTCCTGTTCGCCAAACTTATCATGCATTTCGTCCATTTTACAGTTTACAATTCGGTTACCTATGGTTCGCTTTTGCACCACGTATACTCTAAATGATAATACGCATCCAGTAAGACGTCAAACAGTGTGTACCGAACAAGCAATAGACGCTGTACAGCGTAGTATTGAGGAAGACCCAAATCAATCAATTCGACGTCGTTCTCAGCAACTGGAGATGTGTCCATCCACTTTATGGAAGATCGCACACGCCGCTAATTCGGCCAATGGGCTGAAGCACAAATTGATATTGATGTTGATTTTCCAAACAAAATTTTATTCAGCGATGAAGCTCACTCTTGGTTGAATGGTCGGTACGCTAATAAATAGAATTGTTGGATTTAGAGTGAATATAATTCACAAGTCTTTACCGAAACACCATTACATCCAGAGAAAATCACTGTTTGGTGCGCTTTATGGCCCGGCGGAATCATTGGTCCATATGTATTCAAAAACGATGATGGGCGGAATGTTACAGTCTTTTACTTTTTGTACCTTGCTGATATGTGGTTCTAAAAGGACGGTGCCACATGTCACATAGCGCGGGACACAATTATTTACTCAAAGAAACATTTGATGAAAGACTAATTTCACGTAATGGTCCTATTAAGGACGAAGGATCAAGAATTAATTACTTAAAATTATGTATCCAATAAAACTAGTTTCACTGATATTGTTTTTCTTTGTTCTATTTTAATTTAAAATTGTGAACCTCTAAAAAAACACTTTTTATATAGTGGTGGTACGTGTGTTTGTGTTGGTGCGAATGCGCGTCATTTAAATTTTTTGGATATGACATTTCTAGATAAAATTTCCATTTATAATTTAAAATTTGTAAATGGAAGCAAATATGCTTTAAATAAAATTAAATTTATTTAATTATTTAGTTTTAGTTTTAAAATAATTGCAAATTCTGTTTTTCTGCAAGAAAAAAAAATTTATTCGATATCGCATTGAAAAAAAATTATATTCGCAATATGTGTAGTTACAAATTTTTTTTCTTAACACATTGACGCGCACTTTCTAAATTTGTGTACTACTCCAGAACACACATTTGATAACTTTTGTAATTGTAATATTTCATCGCGGAATGGATTGTATTGTTGAGAATTGAAAAATATGTCGAGTTATTCCTTTAAAACTGAAAGCTGTTTGCGCAAACGTGTTAAAAGATGTATGTCTACTATAACAGTCATTTACGCGAAAAAACTGAACCGATTAGTCATTCATAATTTTTGACGCTTACATTCGCAGAAAACAAACAAATATAAATAACCACAGAAAAATCACACACACACTAATTTAAATTTGTGTACTATACTCCTTATACGTATACGAAAATGTCATGTCTCGTGTCTCGGGTTTTGAACAAAATCGACTCCCAGGCATCTCTAATACTAATTAAACAGGCTTGTTGGTAATTTTAATGGTTGCAGTATTAGCAGTCAATAACACTTAGATACAAAAATTTTTATTTCATCATTGTGAGATTTTACAACTGTAAATAATATTGAAAGTATTTTATCGCATAAAAAAGTATCTACTATAATAAGGGACAGGTACTTGATACTAGTGACAACCATCGTCAAAATTCGGTGCTATTATACATGAAACCATTGATCTAACGCCGATCGAAAAACATTAACTATTGAATTTTGCTATTCATTTACATACTTTTCCTGCATTCATTTAACCAAAGCCACTATATACTCAAACCCAAATAAAAGAAACACGCTTGAAATATATCGGTTGTGATTTCAAAGTGATATCAAAAAATTGAAAATTTGCCGATATAGAAATACGAGTACTTTGGTTTTAATTTACTTCGGTAATCTGAAACAAGTATTAAAAACCTTTTTATTTTATTACGCACACATAATACACACAGATATCGCTGACAACGTTGCGGAAAATTAAAAATTGCTACTGAAAACTACCTAAAATATTGAAAGCATTTGAGAGATATGTATGTCTCATAGATAATATTATATTAATCGTACCTACCTTTTACTATCGCAACTGTGTAGGTAAATTTATTAAAAATGAAACAATGATTAATTAGATATTTTATTAATTTTTTTATTTGAGTTTTTTGATTTTTATAAATTTAATTGAGGAAAAGACAGATGGAAGTAACCATATTCTTATACGTCCATTAGGCATAAAAACCTCAAATTTTATAATATAAAAACAATACATTTATAATTAATTAAAAAACATTTATAATATAAAAACTTATACATGTAGTAACTAAGCTAATTTTTAATTGTATTTTAAGGCACAAATATTCAAAATGTTTAGTAGATTTAGTGTATTGTCTCGACTAATTTTTAAATTTTTATATTTTCGATAACTATTCATATGAAGTTTTTCTGTAATACATACGTAAATAAAATGGTAAGATAAAGATGTTTGAGTTTTTAGCCAAATTTAACTGAACAAAATTAATGTTTAATACGAGTATTTAATTAAGGTATTCAGATTGGAATATACAATTGATATGAATTTGATTTAAAATTTTTGTTCGCCGTAAATGCACTACCAATTTTCAAATAAGTTGACCCAGCTATAGTAATAAATTGTTTTTCATTTTTAAGTTAATTTTCATTCGGTATTTTACTATTCTCCGCTATGATGTCTTTAATTTGAGGAATGATGTATAAAATATGAAGAAACATGAAACATGGTTTGTGTTTATGCATGAAGAAGTTATTTTTTTCGATTTTCTTCTCTATGTCATTTACTCTTAATGCACACACATAAACTTTGCTCTATATATTATACAACGATAGTCAACCATTGTTTTCATCACCATTTTTCGCTATGATGCCTTTATCATAGCGAAAAATGGTAAAATTGAAAACAAACTTAAAAATGAAAAACAATTTATCAAAATAAAAAGTAAATAAACATAGTTCACATAGGCCACATTTTCGAAATATAATTAAATAATAAGGTTAAATTTTTTTTCGTGTTAACTTGATAGCGTTTTTTTTACATACAAGAGGCACTAATATTATATTATATAACATTATGTTACAAATCTTTATATATCTATATATCTATATATCTATATATATATATCTATATATATATATATATATATATATATATATATATATATATATATATATATATATATATATATATATATATATCTATCTATATATATATATATATATATATATATATCTATATATATCTATCTATCTATATATATATATATATATATATATATATATATATATATATATATATATATATATATATATATATATATATATATATATATATATATACATGTATATATATATATATATATATATATATATATATATATATAAATATATATATATATATATATATATGTATATATATATATATATATATATATATATATATATATATATATATATATATATATATATATATTTATATATATATATATATATATATATATATATATATATATATATTTATATATATATATATATATATATATATATATATATATATATATATATATATATATATATATTTTATATATATATATATATATATATATATATATATATATATATATATATATATATATATTTATATGTATATATATGTATATATATATATATATATATATATATATATATATATATATATATATATATATATATATATATATATATATATATATATATATATATATATATATATATATAATGTAGACAGGTTGTTATAGTTAAATATAATTACGATATGTCGGTTAATTTTTAGAGTATATTAAAACGGCGGGATTAACTTCGTGATTATCTTCAATAACTTTGTGGTGCCTTGAAAGGTCGTCATACAGTTCCCAATCGCCATTTGGTCGCATAATAAAAGCACAATAATGTCCCATGCTTATGGGATCGGACCCACCATTAAAATGGATAATACCTTTTAAAAACAGTGTTTCGTCGCTAATAGTTATTAACTGTTGAACATCTTTAATTTTTATACAGTAATTAGTCATATCCGCCGCTTGCACATCTATAAGAGCCAGACCATTTATAGAATGTAAGCTAGATGCCACTGCAGACCCTTGACAAATGCTGCACTTTGCTGATGGTAAACTTATTATATCATCAATTCGTTGTAAATCAATCTGCTTGATTTTGAATATATCAAGAGGAATAAAAAAATATGATATTCGTCTTTTTTCCTCATCTTTTGGACATACAAATTCTATTTCAACGGTCCTTGGAAGGAAATATTGTATTATATTAACAATATTGCAGTTAATGTTGAAGGTTGCTGAACTGGATCGTTCAGATTCTCGGGATGAAAACTTTATAAGTAAATTACTTCTAATAATATAATTTGCTTGATTGGTGCCAAATTCTACTAAGTTGCCAATATATTTGTATAATTCGTTCGTCGAGTTTTTAAAAATTTTCCTGTAGAACTCGGCATCCACACCCAAACTGTAGTAAATTTGGGCGAGCGAATCGAAAGAACATGTATTTATAATCTTAATAGACATTCCATCTTCCGAATTATGGGAATATCCATTCTGTAAAATACAAAGAGACTCGTTTTGCAGAATATTTGTAATTTGTTGATGTGGAACTTTTCTCTTAGTTTTAAATACATTTTTTCGATCATATCGATCTATAACCCTTCGCCCGATATGCTTGGGTGTGCCGGTTACTTTTACTTTCTTACTCCACATTTCCTCATTCCGGATATCTTCTGGATCTGATTCATCATCCTCTGTTTTCCCCGGAGTGCCAAAATCAATTTTATTTGTTTGTTTTTTATTGGGCTTATTTTTATATCGAAGTGCCAATCGCTTTTTATTGTTACGTTTTGGGCGGCTAAGTGAAACTTCTATTAATTTGTACAGTGAAGAAGTTTTACTGTTCATGATGTCTATAAACCTCCCAATTTTAAGATGTTGTTGGTCGAGGTACTGGTTTTTTACGATATTAAACCAGTTTTCAGCATTAGAATTAGACACACGTCCTTCTAATCCCATAATGCTAGAACAACATGTAGCCCAGAGAGGCAAGTAAGGTAAGTATTTTTTCGTAGTAAACAATACAAATTGAGGGTAATAGAACTCATTAGGGCTATTCGAACCATTAATTTTTTCAGAATTCTTCTGGACACAGCTATCATATATTGCAATGTAACGTTTGTAGAACTCACTTTTTTTGTACTTTGCTAATTCATCGGTTTCCAGAGATTCGTTAAATTGAAAACTGATGTTACTTGCTGTATTATCCTCCGATAACGTGTTTTGAAAATTCCCATAATAAATGTTTTTGGCAAATATTTTAAATTTTTTAAATGATTCTTTGACATTTGCAGTAACTGTTGAGCTAGTGAATATTGCACAGTAACACTTAAATATCTCGTCCACTTCATTTAAATTATGTGCATTTAGCATAAGACAAAAAAAATCTAACAGAAGATTTTTATGTTCCGCTTTGATTTTTGGACATTTTTTTGAAATTTGCCTCACTATAATGTTAATAAAATGAG
The DNA here is from genome assembly GCA_963691935.1 of Nephrotoma guestfalica. NCBI lineage: Eukaryota > Metazoa > Arthropoda > Insecta > Diptera > Tipulidae > Nephrotoma > Nephrotoma guestfalica. The sequence goes on from OY829913.1 coordinate 150,690,020, forward strand.
AACAACAGATGTACACAGGAATTACTTTCCGATTCGGCATGTTATTTTTAATAAGTATGTCATACATATATTTTAAATAATCATTTAACTCCATGTTGTTAAATGTAAACAAAAGCGCGGAAATTGACGCCCATGACCAATCAACCACAAAACCTTTAGGCATCGGTACAATATTGTTTTCTATTTCCTTTCTGACATCCAAGAAAAAATGTTTTAATGTTGTTGTGTCATGGTGGGAAGACAGCATTTCCGCTATTGGAATTATAGTATCGCTAATTTTTATAACTGCGGCATAGTATAGAATTCTTGAATAGTCATGTTCTTGATGACATGTTGGATTTTTAACGACATTTCCAGTTGCATCAAAGTGAACTAAACCATCATAACCTGATAGTAGTTGTAGGTGATTGCGCCTAATCATTACAACTTTAAGAGGCTCGTCGACTGAATACATATATTTGTCGGTTTTATCTTGTATGGAATATTTATAGAAAATATCCATGCAATCACAATCCATGATGACATCATTCCTTTTTAGGTGCGATGATCTAATTTTTCTATAGACTTCGTCTGAAGCAAGTGATTGGGTATTGCCTTTAATAGCCAAATCAATGTTTGTACTTTTAAGTATTTCAAGTTTAAAATTATGTGCTGATTGGCGGCTTAAATCTTCTTTAATTTTCTCTCTTAGGTTTCCTCTGATCTGGTTGTAAATTTGATGACCTGTATGGATTTCCATATCATCCCCAATGACAAACACTTTTAAGGATTGGTCATTGCGTAACTCAAATTTATACTTTTGTGCATGTGTTGGGTATTTGCAACATCCATAAGTAATAATATTTGTGTTGATCAATTTATTAGTTGTTTTGAACAAAATCAGACAACTGTTTTCCGCTTGAACTAGTGCACTTTTAATTAAATTTCTAATGCTTTCATTTGATGTTTTATAAATATTTTTAAAAGGTTCATCATATTTCAAAAGCATTTTTAGTCTCCAGTTTATTATATTTTGGCTTATGGTTTTGTTACCCATTTTATTGTCCATTATATTTGTAGTAGTTTCTTCGTCAAATTGATTACTGGTGTCTGCATTACAATCAGTTTCCATTAATAACTCATCTTTGGCTTTGAATTTCGTAAGAAGCTTCCAGATCTTTTTATAAGTTTTAGTGCTCTGCGATATATTTGAAACTCTACAAATGTTATCTATAAAGTCTTTTGAAATATTAAGTTGCAATCCCGATCTAATATTCATATTTAGTAGATTTTTTTTGATTTCCTTTACATCTAATTTAACCATATTTCTATAATTATATTTCGAAACATCGAAAGCCGTAAGATTATCCATTTTAAATACTTTTTAAACTATATGGAAATTGCTTTGTATCAAAAATGAGGCGGTACAAGACTGATTTATTCATTCATTCAAAAGGCATTAATTAATTCAAAAAGTAAAACACAATAGTTTACAAAATGTTCCAAAACCACACAGCTCTTAACAATAAACTCACAAAAGTTTTTAACTCAATTTAAATATTCCAAAATATCACAAAATTCACATAACATAGTTTTTCACAATAAAATCACAAACTTTTTATAAGTTTTCACAGTAAAATCACAACAGTTTTTAATTAAGCATTCCAAAATATCACAAAATAGTCACATAAAATAGTTTTTCACGATAAAATCACAAACGTTTTTAATTAAAGTTTCCAAAATATCACAAAATAATTACATAAAATAGGTTTTCACAGTAAAATCACAAACGTTTTTAATTAAAGGTTCCAAAATATCACAAAATAATCACATAAAATAGGTTACAAACTAAAACATCATCTAAAATCACTAATCAGCCACGACTGCTAAATTTTAATTGAAATTTGTTAAATATTTCGTTTTTCTAAAAATCACGGTTCGGTTAAAGTTTTAAAATATCTAATTAAAATATTTACAAATTCTCCTTCATTAAAATTTATTAGGACAATGAAGAAATCCGCCCAGCTATCATCGACAAGTTTTTGTAGAAGATAGTAGATATATAGTTCACCGGGTTTTCCCAAAAAATATACATGAATAGAAAAGGGAAAATATCGACAAAAGAGCACATAATAGAATATAAAATTTTATTAATATATATCGTGGGCGATACCCAGAATGAGTACCCAAAATCGTAAATTTTCAAGGCACAATTAAAACGTCCTTACTCTCATCTTTGAAATTAAATAATTTAATTTTTTGATAGAAATTTTCTGTTAAAAAAATAAATTATGTACAAAAATGAGAGTAATGACGTTTTAACTGTGTGTTCAAAATTTAAAATTTTGGACTTATTCATTCTGCATTTCTCGCCGACGATATAGTTACTAATAAACGGTAAATATAAAAAAATTGTAATTATGAGCTATTTCTGGAGGCCTTTTAACTAATCCTATACACTTTTTGTTTATAATAAAACTTTTTGTTTATAATAAATTATAAACTTATAATTTATAATATTCTTGTATGTTTTAAACCCTTGACTCGAAAATAATTTATTTCGAAATTTAAATGACCATTAATAGTGTTGATATCAGAATCGGTGGAAAATTCTCCAAACGGATTATAATTTATTTATTTGAATAATTCCGAAACGATTAACCCAGTTGCAATTTTTGCTATAGTATGATTAAAATAGCCCGCGAAAATTGTGAATAATATACAGAATTCTAAAGCAAATTGTATTTTGATTGGGTAAATTTTCACCGATTTTAAGAAAAAGACCAATAGTTCTAGAAAATAAAACATAATTACTTTATATACTATATATGTAATAGCTGAATTGTAAATGACTCAATATTTCAAAGTATAATACTATGTTTGGTGAAACTCATATGTTTTAGTGTTGGCTCATGTAATCGTGCGATCTACAGTAGCTACGTACTGTAATGTCGAAAGTCAACAATCATCAGGAAGTCACTGTATTTATTCAAAAATGTTACAGTTCTTAAAATTGTTCTTTATCTAAATTATAAGTAAAATGCTATTTTACTTAATCAGTATTTTTGATGAGAAACATTATTGTTTTGATGTTGTTCTTCCAAGGATGTCACAATATCATATTTGCATTTATCTTTTCCATTGTTATTAAAAATGTATCACCTAAACTTTGAATTGTCTAGAATCAATATATTTGTAACAGTCAAAAATGTAAGATCGCTCTTACTATAAAATTGTACTTGGTATTTAAAATAAAAATTTAATTAACTAATAAAATACATAGAGCCTACAGCTCTAAGTTTAAAAAATAATTTGTTGTAAAGTGCAGAATTCAGTTTCATTTTTTTATTATAGTTCGTTTTACTGTTAATTCTCATTCATTTAAAATGTATTAAAAAGATGAAGAAACCCGCCCAGGCATCCCATATAAAGTAATATAGATTATTTGAAAATGACAACGACAAGTTTTTGTAGAAGGTAGTAAATAAATAGCTCACCGGTTTTTCCAAAAAAAAACATAGATGTATAAAAAAGGGAAAATATCGACAAAAGAGAACATAAAAGAACCTATAAAATTTTATTAGTACATATATTTACTAACAAACGGTAAATATAAAAAAAATGTAATTATGAGCTGTTTCTGTAGGTTTTGACCAATCTTATACACATTCTGTTTAAGTAATATTCTTGTGTCTTTTAAAATTCAATGTAATTTATAAACCCCTTGATTCAAAAATAGTTTATTTCAAAATTTAAATGACCATCTATAGTGTTGATACCAGCGTAGTTAATATTTTACTTATACCTTGAAAAAAATTATACTATAGTTCAATTATTTCATTCATTACTTTTTCTTGATAATTCTCATGTCTAATAAATGAACGTATAAAACTATCGAAATTGATTTATTTACTAGATAATACTATTAAAAGCCAAAACAATGGTTTCATATACGAGTGGTATGGTATTCTGCCTGTGGCACTATTCTGGTAATTCCCCGGGTATAGGGAACTAGGGAAAGATTCATATGTAATTTTTATTTAAACATTTTATTCTGGCATGCTGATGTAAAAAGTTAATGTTTAATTTTTTTTAAAACAAAATTAAATGGGGAATAATTTTAGCTGCCAGTATAGATATGGAAAAATTATTCCCAATTTATAAATGTTAACATGAACTTTTCTCCTCAGTAGGCCGGAAAAAAATATTTGAACATAAATTACATATAAATTCTTTCCCCAGTACTCTATTCCCGGGGAATTAACAGAATAGTGCCACTGGGAGATATTTTGTTTTCGCTTCCTGTGCCTTGTAAACCAGTTCATACGTAATACAGGGGTAGAAAACATTGGTGACTGAGTCGGAAAGTAAGGAGAATAATAGAAGAGTCCTTTGGACCTTATTTTGAAATCTGTAAAAACTTTCCCCAATCAGAATATAATTTGTTTGCTTCAAGTTTGCTAATATCCCTGTCTCTACTAAGAGGATAATCCCGAATCGGAAACAAACATTCATGCAAAAAAGGATTAAAATACGATTAAAGTAGCCATAAAGAGAAATTTGAATAATATTCAGAATTCTAAAGCAAATTATATTACGATTGGCCAAATTTCCACCGATTTCAAGAATAGGGCCACTGGTTCTAGAAAACTAAACCGAATTACTTTGTAAATGTGTAATAGCTATACTGTACATAAAACCTCAATATTTCAAAATATAATATTATGTTTGGAGGAACGAAATTTTGTTTTCAGAATTAGTTGTTACTTTTTTACAGTGGCAACGTCCAAGATTCTTTACCATTTTCGCACATCATACTTTAACTTATATTGAAGCTGTTTGTTTGTAATCGTCTCGAGTTCGCAATAACTACAATCGAATTTAGTCAATTTAATGTAATGTTTAAAATTAATTAAAAATTATGTTTTATAAATCAAATACCTGAGATAAACTAGTTATGTAAAAAATTACAAACAAACTGTCGAATTTTTATGAATATGTTTATAACGGGTGATTTTTTTGTGGTTAGGATTTTCATGCATTAGTATTTGACAGATCACGCGGGATTTCAGACAAGGTGTCAAAGAGAAAGATGCTCAGTATGCTTTGACATTTCATAATGAATAGACTTACTAACGAGCAACGCTTGCAAATAATTGAATTATATTACAAAAATCAGTGTTCGGTTCGAAAAGTGTTTCGCGATTTACGTCCGATTTATGGTCTACATAATCGACCAAGTGAGCAAACAATTAATGCGATTGTGACCAAGTTTCGCACTCAGTTTACTTTATTGGACATTAAACCAACCACACGAATGCGTACAGTGCGTACAGAAGAGAATATTGCGTCTGTTTCTGAGAGTGTTGCTGAAGACCGTGAAATGTCGATTCGTCGCCGTTCGCAGCAATTGGGTTTGTGTTATTCGACGACATGGAAGATTTTACGCAAAGATCTTGGTGTAAAACCGTATAAAATACAGCTCCTGCAAGAACTGAAGCCGAACGATCTGCCACAACGTCGAATTTTCAGTGAATGGGCCCTAGAAAAGTTGGCAGAAAATCCGCTTTTTTATCGACAAATTTTGTTCAGCGATGAGGCTCATTTCTGGTTGAATGGCTACGTAAATAAGCAAAATTGCCGCATTTGGAGTGAAGAGCAACCAGAAGCCGTTCAAGAACTGCCCATGCATCCCGAAAAATGCACTGTTTGGTGTGGTTTGTACGCTGGTGGAATCATTGGACCGTATTTTTTCAAAGATGCTGTTGGACGCAACGTTACGGTGAATGGCGATCGCTATCGTTCGATGCTAACAAACTTTTTGTTGCCAAAAATGGAAGAACTGAACTTAGTTGACATGTGGTTTCAACAAGATGGCGCTACATGCCACACAGCTCGCGATTCTATGGCCATTTTGAGGGAAAACTTCGGAGAACAATTCGAAGAAATTCGGGCTATTCCGGCCGAAATGCTCGAAAAAGTTGCCCAAAATTGGACTTTCCGAATGGACCACTTAAGACGCAGCCGCGGTCAACATTTAAATGAAATTATCTTCAAAAAGTAAATGTCATGGACCAATCTAACGTTTCAAATAAAGAACCGATGAGATTTTGCAAATTTTATGCGTTTTTTTTTAAAAAAAAGTTCTCAAGCTCTTAAAAAATCACCCGTTATAATGTTTTTGAATATCGAGGACTAGTAGATCTAAGTTATTTGACTCAAACAGACCGCAGCTGCAGAAATCGCAGCTGCAGAAGTTTTAACTATAGAATTTTTAACATCAAAATATTCAGTAAAATAAATTTTTACATCAAACGTCAAATATTTAATATATATTTTAAAGGTCGCATGTAATGTTGCAATAAAATACACTATCAAAGTCAAATGAATATGTATTTAACGAAACAATAAAAACATTTTTGGTTTTAGTTAAATGTTAATTTGAAAATTAAACTTGCGGACACATAATTTTGTTTTATCAAATTTAACGAATAACACGTTCTAAAATTCTCGTAACTAAAAAACGTATCAACAAAATTTTATAATGGCAAAAAAGTGAATGAATTAAAATTACAAATTTATTTATATATCTTTAACTTTGGTTTGTTTTTAATTTTTATGTAGTTCTAAAACGACAGTTTCCATTTTCTACTATGGTAGCGTAATCAGAACACTGACAAAAGAATTACCAACACATTTTTCTTTTCGAGTTTACGGTGTTATGGACCTGCATACATACAAACCGTATAATTTTATTTGCCGTCGAATTGGCCGTGTATATATATACGCAATGGTGCAACACATCCACAAAATATAACTAAAAAGTGACATCTAGCTTGAATAGCTGGAACTATTTTTAGTACAATTACTTCCTATTAGAAACCTGAAAATTGTTTAATATGATTAGAACTATTTATATTATTCGATTCAATCGTTTGTCATAACGATCAACATTCAAGTAAATAGATGATTTCTGTTACACTTTATTAATAAAATGATTTTTCATTCTTGGTTTCTTGTTAAAAGAAATAACCCATTAAATTCCTTTTGGAAACACTAAATTAAATTAGATGTTCCAGAACAAACTGTTAACAAGCTAAGTACATATTATTTAAAAGGTATACGAAGCATTTTTTATTCAAAACTGAACAAATAAGCACTAAGGGATGGTGATTCAGGTTCCATTAGTGCATGATATAGATAATTAAATCGACGATTAGAAAAACTATAACCGTTAGGAAGTTCTCGTACATATTTCTAACCATAAGCCATTTTCCGGATAGTAACAATTTTTATACAAAGATAACACAACCAAATCTGAATCTCCATCTCTGAAAATGGCCATTATCAGCCATTCCCAGAGATGGTGATTCAGGTTTTATTGATGCTGGTTATAGATTTTAACATTACCTTTAAGGAAACCTAAACAAACTAATAGGTATCTCGGACAGTTTTTTAGTTACAAGCTATTTTCTTTATATATGAAGAGGTAAATTTTACGCAATGTTGAATGGCCATTATCGGCCATCCCCAGAGATGGTGATTCAGGTTTTATTGATGCTGGTTATAGATTTTAACATTACCTTTAAGGAAAACTAAACAAACTAATAGGTATCTCGGACAGTTTTTTAGTTACAAGCTATTTTCTTTATATATGAAGAGGTAAATTTTACGCAATGTTGAATGGCCATTATCGGCCATCCCCAGAGATGGTGATTCAGGTTTTATTGATGCTGGTTATAGATTTTAACATTACCTTTAAGGAAAACTAAACAAACTGATAGGTATCTCGGACAGTTTTTCAGCTACAAGCCATTTACCTTATATTTGAAGAGGTAAATTTTACGCAATGTTGAATGGCCATTATCGGCCATCCCCAGGGATGGTGATTCAGGTTTTATTGATGCTGGTTATAGATTTTAATATTACCTTTAAGGAAAACTAAACAAACTGATAGGTATCTCGGACAGTTTTTCAGCTACAAGCCATTTACCTTATATTTGAAGAGGTAAATTTTACGCAATGTTGAATGGCCATTATCGGCCATCCCCAGAGATGGTGATTCAGGTTTTATTGATGCTGGTTATAGATTTTAACATTACCTTTAAGGAAAACTAAACAAACTGATAGGTATCTCGGACAGTTTTTTAGTTACAAGCTATTTTCTTTATATATGAAGAGGTAAATTTTACGCAATGTTGAATGGCCATTATCGGCCATCCCCAGAGATGGTGATTCAGGTTTTATTGATGCTGGTTATAGATTTTAATATTACCTTTAAGGAAAACTAAACAAACTAATAGGTATCTCGGACAGTTTTTTAGTTACAAGCTATTTTCTTTATATATGAAGAGGTAAATTTTACGCAATGTTGAATGGCCATTATCGGCCATCCTCAGAGATGGTGATTCAGGTTTTATTGATGCTGGTTATAGATTTTAACATTACCTTTAAGGAAAACTAAACAAACTAATAGGTATCTCGGACAGTTTTTTAGCTACAAGCTATTTTCTTTATATATGAAGAGGTAAATTTTACGCAATGTTGAATGGCCATTATCGGCCATCCCCAGAGATGGTGATTCAGGTTTTATTGATGCTGGTTATAGATTTTAACATTACCTTTAAGGAAAACTAAACAAACTGATAGGTATCTCGGACAGTTTTTCAGCTACAAGCCATTTACCTTATATTTGAAGAGGTAAATTTTACGCAATGTTGAATGGCCATTATCGGCCATCCCCAGAGATGGTGATTCAGGTTTTATTGATGCTGGTTATAGATTTTAACATTACCTTTAAGGAAAACTAAACAAACTGATAGGTATCTGGGACAGTTTTTTAGCTACAAGCCATTCTCTTTATATTTGAAGAGGTAAATTTTACGCAATGTTGAATGGCCATTATCGGCCATCCCCAGAGATGGTGATTCAGGTTTTATTGATGCTGGTTATAGATTTTAACATTACCTTTAAGGGAAACTAAACAAACTGATAGGTATCTCGGACAGTTTTTTAGTTACAAGCTATTTTCTTTATATATGAAGAGGTAAATTTTACGCAATGTTGAATGGCCATTATCGGCCATCCCCAGAGATGGTAATTCAGGTTTTATTGATGCTGGTTATAGATTTTAACATTACCTTTAAGGAAAACTAAACAAACTGATAGGTATCTCGGACAGTTTTTTAGCTACAAGCCATTCTCTTTATATTTGAAGAGGTAAATTTTACGCAATGTTGAATGGCCATTATCGGCCATCCCCAGAGATGGTGATTCAGGTTTTATTGATGCTGGTTATAGATTTTAACATTACCTTTAAGGGAAACTAAACAAACTGATAGGTATCTCGGACAGTTTTTTAGTTACAAGCTATTTTCTTTATATATGAAGAGGTAAATTTTACGCAATGTTGAATGGCCATTATCGGCCATCCCCAGAGATGGTGATTCAGGTTTTATTGATGCTGGTTATAGATTTTAACATTACCTTTAAGGAAAACTAAACAAACTGATAGGTATCTCGGACAGTTTTTCAGCTACAAGCCATTTACCTTATATTTGAAGAGGTAAATTTTACGCAATGTTGAATGGCCATTATCGGCCATCCCCAGAGATGGTGATTCAGGTTTTATTGATGCTGGTTATAGATTTTAACATTACCTTTAAGGAAAACTAAACAAACTGATAGGTATCTCGGACAGTTTTTTAGTTACAAGCTATTTTCTTTATATATGAAGAGGTAAATTTTACGCAATGTTGAATGGCCATTATCGGCCATCCTCAGAGATGGTGATTCAGGTTTTATTGATGCTGGTTATAGATTTTAATATTACCTTTAAGGAAAACTAAACAAATTAATAGGTATCTCGGACAGTTTTTTAGTTACAAGCTATTTTCTTTATATATGAAGAGGTAAATTTTACGCAATGTTGAATGGCCATTATCGGCCATCCTCAGAGATGGTGATTCAGGTTTTATTGATGCTGGTTATAGATTTTAACATTACCTTTAAGGAAAACTAAACAAACTAATAGGTATCTCGGACAGTTTTTTAGCTACAAGCTATTTTCTTTATATATGAAGAGGTAAATTTTACGCAATGTTGAATGGCCATTATCGGCCATCCCCAGAGATGGTGATTCAGGTTTTATTGATGCTGGTTATAGATTTTAACATTACCTTTAAGGAAAACTATACAAACTGATAGGTATCTCGGACAGTTTTTCAGCTACAAGCCATTTACCTTATATTTGAAGAGGTAAATTTTACGCAATGTTGAATGGCCATTATCGGCCATCCCCAGAGATGGTGATTCAGGTTTTATTGATGCTGGTTATAGATTTTAACATTACCTTTAAGAAAAACTAAACAAACTGATAGGTATCTGGGACAGTTTTTTAGCTACAAGCCATTCTCTTTATATTTGAAGAGGTAAATTTTACGCAATGTTGAATGGCCATTATCGGCCATCCCCAGAGATGGTGATTCAGGTTTTATTGATGCTGGTTATAGATTTTAACATTACCTTTAAGGGAAACTAAACAAACTGATAGGTATCTCGGACAGTTTTTTAGTTACAAGCTATTTTCTTTATATATGAAGAGGTAAATTTTACGCAATGTTGAATGGCCATTATCGGCCATCCCCAGAGATGGTAATTCAGGTTTTATTGATGCTGGTTATAGATTTTAACATTACCTTTAAGGAAAACTAAACAAACTGATAGGTATCTCGGACAGTTTTTTAGCTACAAGCCATTCTCTTTATATTTGAAGAGGTAAATTTTACGCAATGTTGAATGGCCATTATCGGCCATCCCCAGAGATGGTGATTCAGGTTTTATTGATGCTGGTTATAGATTTTAACATTACCTTTAAGGGAAACTAAACAAACTGATAGGTATCTCGGACAGTTTTTTAGCTACAAGCCATTTTCTTTATATTTGAAGAGGTAAATTTTACGCAATGTTGAATGGCCATTATCGGCCATCCCCAGAGATGGTGATTCAGGTTTTATTGATGCTGGTTATAGATTTTAACATTACCTTTAAAGAAAACTAAACAAACTGATAGGTATCTCGGACAGTTTTTTAGCTACAAGCCATTTTCTTTATATATGAAGAGGTAAATTTTACGCAATGTTGAATGGCCATTATCGGCCATCCCCAGAGATGGTGATTCAGGTTTTATTGATGCTGGTTATAGATTTTAACATTACCTTTAAGGGAAACTAAACAAACTGATAGGTATCTCGGACAGTTTTTTAGTTACAAGCTATTTTCTTTATATATGAAGAGGTAAATTTTACGCAATGTTGAATGGCCATTATCGGCCATCCCCAGAGATGGTGATTCAGGTTTTATTGATGCTGGTTATAGATTTTAACATTACCTTTAAGGAAAACTAAACAAACTGATAGGTATCTCGGACAGTTTTTCAGCTACAAGCCATTTACCTTATATTTGAAGAGGTAAATTTTACGCAATGTTGAATGGCCATTATCGGCCATCCCCAGGGATGGTGATTCAGGTTTTATTGATGCTGGTTATAGATTTTAATATTACCTTTAAGGAAAACTAAACAAACTGATAGGTATCTCGGACAGTTTTTCAGCTACAAGCCATTTACCTTATATTTGAAGAGGTAAATTTTACGCAATGTTGAATGGCCATTATCGGCCATCCCCAGAGATGGTGATTCAGGTTTTATTGATGCTGGTTATAGATTTTAACATTACCTTTAAGGAAAACTAAACAAACTGATAGGTATCTCGGACAGTTTTTTAGTTACAAGCTATTTTCTTTATATATGAAGAGGTAAATTTTACGCAATGTTGAATGGCCATTATCGGCCATCCTCAGAGATGGTGATTCAGGTTTTATTGATGCTGGTTATAGATTTTAATATTACCTTTAAGGAAAACTAAACAAACTAATAGGTATCTCGGACAGTTTTTTAGTTACAAGCTATTTTCTTTATATATGAAGAGGTAAATTTTACGCAATGTTGAATGGCCATTATCGGCCATCCTCAGAGATGGTGATTCAGGTTTTATTGATGCTGGTTATAGATTTTAACATTACCTTTAAGGAAAACTAAACAAACTAATAGGTATCTCGGACAGTTTTTTAGCTACAAGCTATTTTCTTTATATATGAAGAGGTAAATTTTACGCAATGTTGAATGGCCATTATCGGCCATCCCCAGAGATGGTGATTCAGGTTTTATTGATGCTGGTTATAGATTTTAACATTACCTTTAAGGAAAACTAAACAAACTGATAGGTATCTCGGACAGTTTTTCAGCTACAAGCCATTTACCTTATATTTGAAGAGGTAAATTTTACGCAATGTTGAATGGCCATTATCGGCCATCCCCAGAGATGGTGATTCAGGTTTTATTGATGCTGGTTATAGATTTTAACATTACCTTTAAGGAAAACTAAACAAACTGATAGGTATCTCGGACAGATTTTTAGCTACAAGCCATTTACCTTATATTTGAAGAGGTAAATTTTACGCAATGTTGAATGGCCATTATCGGCCATCCCCAGAGATGGTGATTCAGGTTTTATTGATGCTGGTTATAGATTTTAACATTACCTTTAAGGGAAACTAAACAAACTGATAGGTATCTCGGACAGTTTTTTAGCTACAAGCCATTTTCTTTATATTTGAAGAGGTAAATTTTACGCAATGTTGAATGGCCATTATCGGCCATCCCCAGAGATGGTGATTCAGGTTTTATTGATGCTGGTTATAGATTTTAACATAAATTTTAAAGAAAACTAAACAAACTAATAGGTATCTCGGACAGTTTTTTAGCTACAAGCCATTTTCTTTATATTTGAAGAGGTAAATTTTACGCAATGTTGAATGGCCATTATCGGCCATCCCCAGAGATGGTGATTCAGGTTTTATTGATGCTGGTTATAGATTTTAACATTACCTTTAAGGAAAACTAAACAAACTAATAGGTATCTTGGACAGTTTTTTAGTTACAAGCTATTTTCTTTATATATGAAGAGGTAAATTTTACGCAATGTTGAATGGCCATTATCGGCCATCCCCAGAGATGGTGATTCAGGTTTTATTGATGCTGGTTATAGATTTTAACATTACCTTTAAGGAAAACTAAACAAACTGATAGGTATCTGGGACAGTTTTTTAGCTACAAGCCATTCTCTTTATATTTGAAGAGGTAAATTTTACGCAATGTTGAATGGCCATTATCGGCCATCCCCAGAGATGGTGATTCAGGTTTTATTGATGCTGGTTATAGATTTTAACATTACCTTTAAGGGAAACTAAACAAACTGATAGGTATCTCGGACAGTTTTTTAGTTACAAGGATTGTAACCTGTCAATGTACGATATTTCGTTTTTATCACCCAGAAGATAAATTTTAGAAGATTTACTTATGATAAGCACAATTTATAAATTTATAAATTGTGCTTATCATAAGTAAATCTTCTAAAATTTATCTTCTGGGTGATAAAAACGAAATATCGTACATTGACAGGTTACAATCACGTCAATAAGCAATTTACCCTATGCAAGCGCCTTCATAACAAACGCTGAATACTTACTTGTGACGCACAAATGTCTCAATGCCTGGCTGATGTTACTTCTGCTCTGAAGTAATACTACTCTAACATCTATAGTAATTCGGTGTCTTCGCTATCTGTGTTAAATAACGAGCTCTATTTACTTTTTACCAAAGCAGATAAACAATGAATCTAGCAGTTCAAAATATCAGAAACCAGTAAAGTCATGACGATCCATGAAGCGCAACGATTAACTTCACCAAATGTGATCCGTTTAAGAATCAATTCTCAACTACTTGAGCTATTCGATAGGGTACCGCATACCATAGTTGCAATATCAAGACACACAAAATCATTTAGATATTTCTCATCAGTAGCTAATGATAGACTACACTCACTATTAATGAAGACTCGAGCCTATTCTACCGTTCAAATGGTAAACCAAACCAAAAAAAAACCAAGAGGAGAATGTGTAACGACGGCCGCGGACGTCAATAAGCAATTTACCCTATGCAAGCGCCTTCATAACAAACGCTGAATACTTACTTGTGACGCACAAATGTCTCAATGCCTGGCTGATGTTACTTCTGCTCTGAAGTAATACTACTCTAACATCTATAGTAATTCGGTGTCTTCGCTATCTGTGTTAAATAACGAGCTCTATTTACTTTTTACCAAAGCAGATAAACAATGAATCTAGCAGTTCAAAATATCAGAAACCAGTAAAGTCATGACGATCCATGAAGCGCAACGATTAACTTCACCAAATGTGATCCGTTTAAGAATCAATTCTCAACTACTTGAGCTATTCGATAGGGTACCGCATACCATAGTTGCAATATCAAGACACACAAAATCATTTAGATATTTCTCATCAGTAGCTAATGATAGACTACACTCACTATTAATGAAGACTCGAGCCTATTCTACCGTTCAAATGGTAAACCAAACCAAAAAAAAACCAAGAGGAGAATGTGTAACGACGGCCGCGGTTTCCTTCATCGTTACCAGCCCTGCAACTGTGATAATTATAATTTCCCTGATTTTTGCTGCTATATGGGATATTTTTATGGTAGTATCGTTCACCCCTCCAAGTACGTTTTAATGCGAAGTGATATAAAAGAGCAAAGCCGACGGTCGAAAAAAGATTATTGTTTTTTTGGTGATCAGTGGTATAGTGTCGGCAACTCAGTTTTTTTAATTGTACCAGCTGATATAATATATATTAAATCATTATAATAATAAAATAAAAATTTATTAAAATAACTATTTGAAAATTTAAATTGATTGGTGGTTTATATACCTATAATTATAACGAGATCGTGTGTCTGCATAAAATAATTTTATATAATATTATTATAAATAAAAACTAGAAACATAAAATTCTATGGTGGTAAACTTTGTATTAATGTGAATGGCCCAATATCAATATACTGAAAAATAACAGTTCTTTTGTGTAATGTATTAATTAATTCAATTATTAGTTCTCATTTTTTCTAAATAATCATATGAGAAACAAAACTTATTATAATTTTGTGTATCCAAATTGTATTTGCAATTATGAATTAAATATTATTGTTCTATATAATAAAACAATTTGTAATCAAAACACACAAAAACTAAATATTGGCCTTTTAAATTTACAAGTGATCCCGTTCTAAAAGTGACGCTAAATAGCGAATGAAAACAATAACAAGATACCGTGTAATACAATCATTGAAAGTGAAGCACACACACTCGAAGCACAATTTCGTATTTCGTTTATCAATTACGGCTTCTTTTGAATATACGATTCTTATGAATGAAATGTATTATGCTTATGCAGCGTTCGTCTATATTGTGCATGCGTCCGATGATAATTTGTACGGGCCTATTTACCAGTAAAAAAAAAATCCGCACGTTGACATTACGATACGAACGAGAAAATTAAAACCTATATATCTGGGGTGCACGAGTGATCAGGACATCAGCCATATGCCGCTATACCTTGCCGCTACATTGGATCTTGACGCGCAGATGGAGGGTATCATAGTTGGGTTTGGATACATGTTAAACCTGTTAACTATCGACCGGTATTTCAAGTAATGTTTTTCTATTATTACATTTTATTATTAATTTTATATTACTAAATAATTTTATTATTCATATACGTGAGAAAAGATTATCGTTGTTTTCAAAGCTTTCTTAGAATACAGTCTCTAGGTAGTTTTGATTGTGGATTTTTTTATATAAATTAAATTTATTAATTTCTTTTCTTTTCTAATTTTATATGATCAAATGTTAGTTGGTAGCTCCTTCCGAGTTACTCTTTCTTGTAAATACATAGTTTATTTTTCAATCATTTATTTTATATTAACTTTTGTCATCATTTTTTTCTCAATTGACAATTAAGAAGGCCATTTTAATACTTTTGGTTTATATTAATAATTTACCTTTCTTGGTTGGTGTTTAGATGTGTAAAATACAAACTTTAATTTTCCAAAGAATTTATCAAGTTTTCAAATATTATCTAGTTTCTTTTTTTTTCATCTTATGCTATTCTCGTTATATTTGTTTTACCGCTCATCACTATCAATTTTGAAATGCATTAAATAAATAATAAGATAATGAGCTTGAGTCGATGCCCAAAGGCCGTGGCATGACTTGTTGTAATATGTTTCCCTCTCAGCGGTGAATTCTAAGATCCTGTATGTCTACATAACCCCCACGACCCACAAAACTTATTCGCCAGCAAGCAAAACACCGCGTGTAGACCGCTGCAGGATTAATTCTGCTAACAGAACATGAAAACTATTTTCAATTCTGTTACAAATGATTTATGAGAAATGTGCAATTTACTATAAAAATGTAAACAAAACGGCATCAAAAGCATCACATTTGTATACCTTAGTGTTAAAATCAAATTACCTTATTTATATAGTTTATGAAACTTCATTAAAAGCCGGCATACGGAGCGTGCATGTTTTGGCCATGTTTACGTTGTTTACAGATGCGATCTCTCCCGAAATTAGCTCAAAGATTCTAAAGTCTGGAATGCTAAACAAATCTAATCCTCTACGCAGCACATATACCACCTCAATTAAATTTTATGCAACCTGCTTCGATGCGAGTACGTGGAAAGGCGATTTCTTTCTTGCGAGCAGCTGCTTCAAAGGCAAAGAAAAAAGGGTTTGTTACATTGGATAGTGACTGGTGACGAGAAGTGAATCTTCTACGATAACCCCAAGAGCAATAAATATTACGCTTTGCCTGCCCAATCGTTTCCAACGACCTTAACATCAACTTCAAAGCCAAACATTCATGGTTCGAAGGTTATGCTGTGTATATGGTGGGATCAAAAAGGCATTGTGTACTACGAGCTGCTACAACCTGACAATTTCATTACGGGCGAGCAGTACAGACTACAATTAATTCGTTTGAGCCGTGTATTACGAGAAAAACGACCGTAATATGAGGAAAGGCATGATAAAGTTATTCTTCTGCATGACAACGCTCGGCCTCACGCTGCAAAAGTCGTAAAAAATATTTGGAAACGCCCAAGTGGGATGTTTTGCCGCACGCGCCGTATTCTCGGGACATTGCTTCTTCTGATATCCGGTTGTTTCGACGGATAAAACACGATTTGGCAGGTCACTGGTTCACTTCTTTCGAAGAAATTGAAAATTGGCTTCAAACTTGGAAAATTGGCTTCAAAAAACGATGTTTTCCGATAAGGGATTCGAAAATTGCCTGAGAGGTGGAAAAAAGTCGTAAGCAGCAATGGACAATATTTTAATTAATCTGTTCATTAATTTTGTTTTAAAATAAATGCATTTTTAAAATTAAAACCACAGACCGAATTAATTTGTACTCAGTATGTATTATTATCGTTCAGATACAACTACATATTTTTAATTTTGTATACTTATTTTATTTATAATATGTTGTCTATATATTTTCATTCCATCTGAAAACAGTTGTAAAACAAACATCATACCATGTATAATGAAGATTCTACACATCAACTCGCAACTCAGCTGAAATCCTCAGACTGATCTTGAAACTGATAAACAAGAGATTAGGTGGAGGTAAAAATAAAGTGCATAAAAGAAACCGTTTCTCGCATCGACGTGAGCATGTGTTTCGATCTATTTCATACTGCTATCAACGTTTGTATTGCTGAGTGCTTGTAATCGGTTCAGCCGTTTTTCTTTTCGTTTTGGAATGCTCTTCTTGCATGTAAGTACATCTGTTGATGCATTTACTGTTTGTACACGCCTTCAGAGTTACGAGTGATGTGTTATAGCGATGAGTTTATGAATTTATAGATTTGCGATATGTGCGAGTAGAATATGTTGGTTGTAATATTCTAACTGCTACATACCTATGCAGTTAAACTTTTTTTTTATTTCGTGTGTACAATATACTTAAATCACACAAGCTACGTTCCAAGTATTACTATCACACTAATTGGTTCTTTGGCCACCTAAAATATATTTAGGTTTATTCTATGGTTATTTTGATATACATATATTTAAACTGTATCGGCTCTGCGAGAACTCGAATAAAAAACGAGAATTGACTCAAAAATATCTCGTTTCATTTTATATTTACCAGTAGTCAATTTCATGAAATTTAATTTTTTTCAACTAGTTCTATATTATATGTATACTATAACAGATTTGGCCGCCTCTTTGAGGTTTCGATGATCATTTGTACCTCGGATTAGTCAATCAATGTTCAGTCAATTGAGTCGTACTCAGGTCACGGATCTGCAGGATGTGGTATACTGGTATGCATCCCAGTTATTGGGGCAAGGTAATACATAAAGTAGGGTAATATGACACACTGGTTAAATTAACAATTATTGCATTTAAATGCAAAATCCAATCTGTACCACAATGAATCATCATAATCTGGACATCTTATTCCGATTCCCCAGATTTTTTTCTTGACTTCTTGATTTTGTTGTTTTTCACGTACCCCCCCCCCCCCTCCTCTTCATCCTCTCGCTATTACTTTGCCCCGTGGAACGCTTAAAGGTTGTATTTAGTATTTCGATAAGTACCATGTTTTTCGCTATAAACTTTCACCGAATTTAAAAAGTAATTACTTATCCATTAAAATAAACACATAACCACAAAACCGTTGATTTATAAAATAATATTTTTCGGACCATTTTCTCGCTAAACAATTTGTAACGTTTCATAGAATTAACTTTAAAACTGCAATAAATCGTACGTATGTACAGCGGAGTTAGCGATACTTGTTCTCAACAATCATCGCAATTTACTGGTTAGTTGTATCATTTTGCGTCTTAGACTATATAAGGCAATGGTCATTAAAATTTTTTATCGCCACCTATATTTCGGTTTTTTTTGCATTTAGTAGAAAATGGAGCTACTGTTGCAAGTTATTGAGCTTAGCAAGTCATTGGAGTAAATCAAAAACAGCGTAGCGTAAGGACTTATGAATCCTTCTAGCAAACCTGTATTTATCTCTTGCGAATTGCGAAGAAAATTCATCCAAACCATTTGTAATTTTAGGCTTGATAAATAATATAATATCCATTCAATAGGAGAGGAATTTAAAATATCCAAAAACACAACGCAAACATTTTGTTTTATTTCTGATGAACATTTACATTTTTTTAGTAAACTGGACATACATACTTTGTAAAAAAAATATAAAAAATATTGTTTGCATGTCGCACTTGACCAACTAAAATTTGTTTGAAACAAAAACACTTCACAAAATTATTGTTTATATTTTACAGAAGCTAATAGGATATATAAAAAATGTTCGACAAACTTTTCAGGTACACTTTTCTGGATTGTAGTAAACATAAACAAAAAAACCTTTGGTTTATTTTTAATTGATTTTGTGGTGGTGTACAGGTGATACTAAACCAACACATACTAAAAGTGGAATAACTTTTTAACAATGAACAATTTGATATAGTGTGACTATTTTGATTGGAAAATACTTCCTCTTTCACTTTGTTTCGAATGTTCGACTTCTGGAACACCCGGTGTATTGGATAACGAAGGATGATAAAATGTATCTTAGATTTTTCTTTGCTTTAACGATTTACTTATTAAAAAATTTCTTATATCCGATTTCTTCTTTACAAAAATGCTCGATAAATTACACTATCTTATTTATAAAACTTTCACGCCAAATTTTTTGTTTAAATTTCACGCTAACTAAATTGATGGTTAGTTCATGCCGGTCGCTCATACAGGGCGCGAAATAAACAGTGTCTTTTTGCTTAAAAACGCAGGCCAAATTCTTAGATAGACTCTAATGACATAAACCAAAATGTTCCGGATATTTAGTTCTAAACGGCAATTTTTAAGATTGATGTATCTTTATTTATTTAGCAAGCTAAATAAATAAAGATACATCAATCTTAAAAATTGCCGTTTAGAACTAAATATCCGGAACATTTTGGTTTATTTCATTAGAGTCTATCTAAGAATTTGGCCTGCGTTTTTATGTGCAGCGCTATGCTTAACACAGCGTCTGGTTATTATTGTCTCAAGCTATTAGTTGTTAATATTTCCTCAAAATTCCGCCGACGATGTTATCTTCGGCAAGAGGGACGACACTGATAAAAAAACAACGTTAGTTAATACTTTGTAGATATAGCGTCCAACATAGGAAGATTATTTTCGCATTGTGAATATAGTTTAAGGTCCTGTTTAGCGGGAATCCTGATCTGCATTACAATGCAGAATCGCATTACACCGATCGCAAACAATATAAAAACATAACAATACATAACACAGCTTTAAAAAGCAGTCTCAACGTTTGAGCGGAAGCCCAAATACTGTAGTCAGTCCCTGTACTAAGCCCCTGGTACATAATAATCCTAAATTTAAATTTTTATATGACCATCCTTCATCTGCTGTAATTTCAAATTTGTACCATTGTAACACAGTACACTCTATTGTAATGAAAGGCATTAATAGCACTTTAAAGAGATCAACTTATTACACAGAAAAGCATTGCCGGATTCGAAACAGATTATATCTAATGCAAAGATAAGCGCTCCAAATTCGTATAAAGTCAATTTAAAAAAATTAACTACTTCGAAATTATTATTGCATTTGACGCAAACGTGTACTCTAACAACTATTTAATATTTTAACGAAACAAAAAAATTCATAACATAGTGAACCTGAAAATGAAATTTGCATTGCAAAAATATATGCAAAACAAAAGAACGTATAGCGATTATCGATATATCTGGCTTCAATACCACTATAATACTCAATTAACTTGATTTTTATTTAAATTTAATTCTCTCAAATAAATAAATTGACAAAAATATATTTTTACTAGTAGTTTCAAGGTAACTATAATAAATTAACTGATTATAATATAATGTAATATTATTACCAAAAAAAAAGAAAATATAAATATGATCGGCACACGCCTAAGTTGCGGAACTAATGTGTGCCATTACTATCGATTTAAATTCCATTTCAACAGATTTTATTTGGCGCTTAAAACTTGGCCAAATTTAATTTTATATATGCACATTACTACAACACTAGATACATAAGTCGACACAGACGATTTAAATCTCGCCAAAGATAAAAATCTAAACGAAATAAATTATTATTATAAATCGGCATTAACAAACCGAAACAAAACAATCGAATATTTAATTTCAAAACCCATTAGCTATCTAAATTACGATCTTTTGAATTTCTAAAAACTATGTACAGCCAAAAAAAAAATAATTTCTATATTTTCATTTCACCAATTCTTCTTCAATACTTAAGATTTCTTCTCTCGTGTTTACCGGCACGGCGCAATGCAATCACGTAGCCTCATATAAGAATAGTTGATTGATTGAATATGCTAGATACTCATATGTAGATATCATATATTAATCATTGAAGACGAAATAAGAAAAAAAACGTTAAAGATCGTAATCTTAAATTCAACTAAACATCACATAAAAACCACAAATCCATAATACGTGTCAATCAAATTACTAATTTTACAATCACATTTTTTAGTTTTTTTCAAAATATGATTATTTATAATTTCACATAATCATCAATTTGGTACTCATCAATTTGTAAATTTCGGTGTACATACATGTGTTGAAGTGTTTTCTCCAAAAAATATTTTTGTTGATGCCGACGGATGCTAATTAACCCATGCTGTAATTGTACATTTATACAATCAAAATGCAATTATTGTTTTTCGTTTTGTAACGTACCTGCAATTAATTTCGGTGTTTTCCACTCTTATCAGAATAAATTTCAATCAGTTATTTTTTTCCAGAAAATTCCCCTTGTTTACCACGTTACCACTTTACAAACGTTATAATTTCTAATAAAATTCTAACGAACATTATACGAGCACTTGGAGAAAAGTTTTATAAAAGATCATTGTCTCTTGAAATAATTTGATAAGAAAAACAAATAAACCGTATTCATTTAAACGAGCTCACATCAAGATAACTAACTTTGAAGAAATCTAAATAAATAAGAACAAGTATGGCATACTAAAATATTTGTTATATCGATTTACGTTCATATCACCGTAAACATTTAATCGTAGACCCCATCATCGTATAAGTAATCTCGTAAGTCCACTTAATCGTAAGAAAATTTAATCGTATGACCAGTTAATCGTAAGGCTCGATTCACACGGTATTGTACTACACGTTTTTACAGTATTCCGTGAGAATTCAAGGCTACTAAAATGAAATTGGCTATCGGTTTAAGGTGAGTAAACAAATAAAAAGCACGCCGTTTGTTACTTAAGTTTTATTAATTTAATAAAAATAGGTATACATGTATATTTTTGGCTAAAACATGTATTCGTATTAAAGGTCATTTTAATCAACTTCTGAGTAGTCTGAATAGGACGAATCAATATAGTTCGGACTTTGAAGCGAAGATATTGTTATCATATTTGTACAACTAACGTAAAATATGAATCGTCGTAATTAACATTGAAAAATTGTTTGCGATTTTGGCGACTGCTTTTGGTTTTTTCAACAATTGTAGCACTCTCATTTGAAATTTCAGGACTTCATCTTCATCAAATCCCATTAAAAATTTAAAGATGTCGATTAATTATTTTACGTTCATTACTTGAATAAGAATCCATAAATTTAATCATCCTCGGCATTAATACATAATTCTTCATAGGTCTTTCGATATGCGTCTAGGTATTGGGTTGTTTGTCGCCGTATCGTTAGTCTCTATAGAATTCATTCCCGATTGTTTCGGAATTATTTTCGTGGTTTTCGGATTCTGTGTTGCTATTTTTAGTGATAATATTGCTTATTGTCTCTGTAGGTAGTATTATTTTCTGTCGAAAGATTTTTTTATTAATTTATAAGTAAGTAATAAATTAAAACGATGCAAATTAAATTGTTGGTGCTGCCAAAGTAATATCGCTGAGGGTCGCGCTAAAGTGTATGACAATATAACCGTTCATTGAAGTCGCCACTTTCTATTAAACTGGAGGAAGGTTCGTACTACTTGGCGGCATATAATAAGCCGAGATTACAGAATGGATAATCATACTCGCGATAAAATGCAACACTAACGACAATAAATGGGATTTGAATGGACTTCCATTCTGTTAAAAATAAGCTACTAGCTTAAAATGGGGTGTTTATTTCACCAAATTTTTGTAAATTATATATATATATATATATATATATATATATATATATATATATATATATATATATATATATATATATATATATATATATATATATATATATATATATATATATATATATATATATATATATATATATATATATATATATATATATATATATATATATATATATATATATATATATATATATGTATAAGGCTTCAATGTTTTAGTGCCAACCCCTTCTGTTCCTCGAATTTTTTATGTTTTTATGTGGACTATAATTATCTCTTGAAAGTTCGAGCATCAACTATAAGTACAGGACTCTGTGTGAAGTGCTACTCGAATAATATTTTTGAACGCCTTCTTCCGAAAATGAATGGATGAAAGTAATAGAAGGTTTTGAAAGAAAAGCTAATTTAGCTCATTGTTTAGGTGAAAACACAAACATTGTGATGCTGATAGTGGATCCATATACTTTAAATATAAAGATTACTTTGTACTACTTGCAGTTTTTGATTCTGAATACAGATTTATATATGCAGAGATGGGATCGTATGGTAAAGAATGCGATTCAACTATTTTGAAAAACTCTGTGATATGGAAAAAAAATAATGACCATTATCTGAATATACCCAAACCAAGACCATTATTAGAAGGTGGAGGGAGAATACCTTACCTATTTATTGGAAATGAGGGATTACAATTATAACAATTTACTGCGCCCTTTTGAAGAAACACAATCATCATGTACGTAAAAACATGTTTAACTACCGCCTGAGTAGAGCACGAAGATAAGTGGAATTGGCTTTTGGCAGGCAAATGAAAAATTCTAAAATGTTCCACCATGCACAATGATAGAAATCATAAAAACGTGCTTCGTATTACACAGTTGCGTTGGTGAACATAATGGACACAGCTTTGATGATAGGGCAAGGTCTACATTATTTGAAAATATTTAAAGTACGTCAGTACGAAAAAAGTACGAAACGTACAAGCAAACAGTGTCAACTCTTTTACTGACTATTTTTTATTAACCCTTTGAGTGCCAAGGAGTGCGAAGGGACTAATACGATCTCTATTTCATACTTGTCGATTCTTGTTTACTGCTTTTGGAATTCGAATTAGAGATTGGGGGTCCTCCGCGCATGGTTAGTGCCTAAACGCAATCAATGGTTACACACGAAGCACTGCTTCTTGCTTCAAAATAAGTCGTTATCGATAAATGTCTATGTATGTGTAAAAAAATTGTCAAAAAAAATCATTTTTGAAATGTTTTCGCATAGTTCGCATCGTATGCAACATAATTTATCGAAAATACACAAAAATATGTTGGTAAATGGAAAAATTTACACTTATTATAAATAAAAATAAATAATTATACATTTTTTTATCTATTAAACACTTTTAGATAATTCCCTAAAATCATGTTGGCACTCGAATATATTTAGTACCAAAACGAAATTTCATTTATTTATCGCAAAACTATAGTTGTAAAACATTTATTAACAGAAAACTGGCTTTTGTTCCATTACGTCAAATTTGATTCGATTTGCTTGACAAGTCCGGTGAGTATTCTTTAAACTTGTTTAGTTGTGTGCGTTTTTTACAGTACAAACGTCAAGTGAATAGTTCTACATATACAGGGTGTCCCAGAATGAATGGATAAGCCAGAAGCACCTTATAATAGAGCTATTGGGCGCTCAAAATAAAATACAAAAAAAATATATCCCAAGTATTACCTGATATGATACTCGTATATATCAATTTTTTTTTAAAAAAGTCCATTTTTCACATTACTTTACGTTGTTGCACTTTTTTGATAAAAAATCTAAACTTCAATTTTCAGCATGAAATGTGGTAAATATTTTTTTTTATAAAAGTTTGAGCGTCTTTGGTGGAAAAAAAATGTATGAGAACCTAAGTGGCCAACTACTTTAAAAACATTCGTGTTTAATGCAAATTCTAAAATGGTAAAATACATCCTTTTATCTAATGTAGATACGAGGTTATTGCTATTAGTATGCAGAACAAAATTTTAAAAATTGGATTATTTCTTGTCTTAAACTGTCTGTACCTGATAATAAGGGATTTATAAACTTGATATTTGCTATACTTAAGCGTGCTTTGCACTACCCATATTTTGTTCATAAAATGTATTAAACGGTAAATAATTAAACATTAATATTATTAAACATTAATTTAATGCATCACTCGACTTGTTCGACATCGCAAGGGTTATCCAATTCGAGGTTGATAAAGTAGAAATCTGTATACCGACATCTGTCAAAGATAAACGTCAAGTACGCTGTCATTTATTTAATTGACATTCTGCCATTTAAGAATATGGAGCATTTAACATACGCAAATTGGGTGTTGGAAAAACAGGCCGTCGATGCTGATTTTTCGAACAAAATTTTCTTCAGTGATGAAGCTCATTTATCGCTTGGTGGATACGTTAATAAGCAAAACTGTAGAATTTGGGGCTCAGAAAATCCACAATTGATTGTAGAGAAGCCATTACACCCGGAAAAAGTCACTGTTTGGTGCGCATTGTGGTCTGGTGGTGTGATTGGGCCGTATTTTTTTGAGAACAACCATGGACGAACCGTTACCGTCAATTCTGAGCGCTATGGCCGCATGTTAACCGATTATTTTTTTACGAAAATCGAAGATTATGATCTTGACGATATGTGGTTCCAGCAGGATGGAGCAACCAGTCACGTAACACGAGCAAATCGAGATCTTTTGCAAGATAAATTTCCTGGACGTTTGATTTCGCGATTGGCTGATGTCAATTGGCCTCCAAGATCCTGTGATTTAACGCCTTTGGATTTCTTTTTGTGGGGCTACGCGAAAGATCGTGTTTACGCAAACAATCCTCAAACTCTTGACGAATTGAAAACTAATATTCGTAAGGTAATGGCCGAGATACCGCCCGAAATGTGCCGAAAAGTCATTGAAAATTACCGCAAAAGAATCAAGGCCTGTAAGAAGTCCCGTGGAGGACATTTGAATGATATCTTGTTTAACTAAAAATGGCAAGGATCAATCTGTAAAATGAAATAAAAATTACAATACATTCCGAATATTTTGTGTGTTTTTTTTAAGTTTACTTTATCAAGCTTGAATTGGATAACCCTTTATTTCATTTTTGGGGGAAGGGAATTGGATAACCCTTTATTTCAATCTGGGCGGATTTTTGTGTATCAAAATGCCACGTGAGCAGTATACGTCACAAGAATAAGCAAACATGCATTATATTTATGGTGAATGCAGAAGTAACGCAAATGCAGCTGCAGCTCTTTATAGGGAAAGATACCCAAACGCGCGTCACCCGAACTATCGCGTATTTATTTATCAGAGTCCACGGTTGTTACTCGGAAGGAAGATTACCTGGCAGTGGTGTTGGTGGTACTAGCACTGGAAGAGTCGCTAATATTGACACTGAAGAAACGGTGCTTGAGGAAATTGAGCGAAATCCGTCTACTTCTACAAGAGCAATAGCACGACGCACTGGAATCGCAAAATCGAACGTGCACCGTGTATTGAAAAAAAAAATAAGTTCCACCCCTACCAAATTAGACGCGTGCAAATACTGGAACCAAGAGACTACTACGCAAAATTGTGTTTTTGCTGACAGATGCTTGAGAAAATAGAACAAGATCCCCAATTTTTTAATAATATTCTATGGAGCGATGGATCAACACTGAATAGAGATGGATGCTTTAACATGTACAATATTCACAGCTGGCAACTTTCGAATCCTCATATAATGCGAAAAAACAGATCCCAGTACAAATTCAAAATAAATTATTGGACCGGCATATTGAACGGAAAGATATTTGGCCCATTTGAACTGCCCGGGAACTTATCTGGCCAAAGCTATTTGGACTTTCTTCAAAATGATCTGCCAAATTTATTGGAAGAGGTGTCCGAGGAGATGAGAGAATCCCATTGGCTCCAGAATGATGGGTGTCCTGCGCACTATGCAGTAAACGTTGGGGCGTATTTGAATTCCACATATCCAGATAGATGGATTGGCCGTCTGGGGCCCATTTTGTGGCCTCCACGTTTCCCGTACCTAAATCCGCTGGATTTTTTTTACTGGGGCTGCCTAAAAGAATAGGTCTAGGAAGTCGCTGCAAAAAGAACTCAACGGCGTTATGCACTTCTCAAAAGAGCTTTTATTTGGAGATGTCGGGCGTGTATCAGAGTCGGTGGCAGACAGTTTGAGCATTTACTGTAAATGTACATTGGCTAAATAAAGTATTATCAATGTGCAACGTTGTTTTTGCAATGTTAATTTTTTTATTTAATCGAATTTATTCCTTCTGCATACTAATAGCAACAACCTCGTATCTACATTAGATAAAAGGATGTATTATACCATTTTAGAATCTGCATTAAACACGCATGTTTTTAAAATGGTTGGCCACTTAGGTTCTCATACATTTTTTTCACCAAAGACGCTCAAACTTTTATAAAAAAAAATATTTACCACATTTCTTACTGAAAATTGAAGTTTAGATTTTTTTTTCAAAAAAAGTGCAACAGATACTCATACTATTTACTGCATATCTATTAGTATAGTCTATTAAGAATATTATAACACCAAAAAACCGATGGATTTAATTTATTTGTAGCCATGGTGATCGGAAACGTAAAGTAATGTGAAAAAATTGACTTTTTTTAAAAAAAATGATATATCTTAGGTACTACTTGGGATATATTTTTTTTGTATTTTATTTTGAACGCCCAATAGCTCTACTATAAGGGGCTTCAGGCTTATCCATTCATTCTGGGACACCCTGTATACAATGTATGCTCCGCTGTTTATTCGATAAAATTTATACTGCAGAAAAACGTGCAGTACAACGTCGTGTGAATCCAGCCTAAGGCTATTTAAGTGTAAACATCATCACCGTATCGACGATTTTATTGGCTCCTAAACAATTTTACATATTTTCTTACGAAGATTTTACAGTTCATCGAAATAAAATTATATCTATATTAAATGGATCTTGAAACGGACGGTTGTTGTCATGAGGTATATACATAATCTATTTGAATCAAACTGGATTGCTATAATAATCCGAATAATTCGAGTACTTAATGTGCAAGTGGTTGGTCCCAAGTACCCAAATATATGAAAACACGCATACTATTGGAAAAAATTAGACGAATAAGGGATCATCTTCTTTAAATTATTTATTATGATAGATTCGGGCTATAATAAAAATTTAAGAAAAAAATGTTACTCATGAAATGATATATGTACCATAATCAGCCAACTTTTTGCAAATTTTTCGTGTTTTTAGCATTTTAGTCAATCATCACGTTTCTACTATAATTTGACATCAAAACTCACGTAATCACGGAAATAATTTTTTTTAAATAATTTTTCCCGACGGAATGGTATCAGATGATCTCTTAATCATCTAACTTTCTCAAATAATATTTGTGTTTTCATACATTTTTATACAACCCAATTTGATCCAAATAAATTATACACCTCATGACAATAATCCGTTCCAAAATATCGATATACTTTTGTTCGATGAATTGCAAAATCTAAAATCTCCATAAGGAAATCATTTGGGAACCAATAAAATCATCGATCCGATAATGCGGTTTGCGATTAACTGTCCAGATGATTAACTGGTCTAACGAATAACTGGTCTTACGATTAAGTGGTCTTAAAGCGATGCCACATACACATCTAACTATGTACGTGCGATTCGTGCGTAAATTTGCTTTGCCTCGCCACACACAAGAATTAAATTCGTACGAATTTTACAACAATTTTGTGTTTTTGTTTTGACCGATATTATGAGTAGACGCCATTTCTATTCAGAATGTTTAGTGTGTTTATATGTTTAAATCATGGTGCGATCAAGCGAAATAATAATTAAAGTATTATTATATTCAGCGATGTATTTTTATTATAAAAATAAAGAAGGAGGCAAATATTGGATTCATCCCATTAATTCCCGCAGGAAACATTGAGCGAATATTTTACGATTGTAAAATTATTGGAGAGGTATCCAGAAAAATAGTTCACATATTTCCAAAATACGTTTTGATTTTATCCATTCTGTTATATCAAATGAAATTAAACCCTCGAGAATGGCAAGAAGAAAAGATATATACTGTAACTGCAAAAGAAAAATTAGTTATAACTCTGGGGTAAGTTATTCCGGCTTAAAACATCTTAATTAAATTACAGTTTTTAAAAATTAATTTGTTTTTAGGTTTTTGGGTACTGGATGCAATTTTACAGACCTCTCATTACGATTTTTAATGGGACGGTCTACGATTGAAAAATGCATCTACTAAGCAATAATAGCCATCAACAAACTACTTCTAAAAATCGCATTGCCACAACCTAAAGCTGATAGCTGGACTTGTATAGCCAATGAGTTTTTCAATAGGTGGAATTTTCCCAATTGTTTCCCAAATAACTCGGGTAGTTTGCATTTCAACTATAAAAAGAGGTTTTTGTGCAGTGCTGATGGCGGTCGTGGACGCAAATTATATATTTATAAGTGTTCTGGGCATACGGGTATAATTCTGACTCTGCAGTTTTTAGAAACCCGCAATCCGGCAGACTGTGGCTGGGTAACCCATAAATCCTACATATTCCGGATGAGACATGTTTGCCAACTCTAACAAAAAGGTTCCATATATACTGGTAGGAAATGAGGCTTTCTCTAGGGCAAAATTTAACTCAAATTCGTCGAATATTTAATTAAGGTAATTTTTAAAGTTTTAAATTTTTTTGAAAAACATTAAAATTGTATTTATTTTATTATTAGACTGCGCGAAAACAAAACGGATTGTTGAAAATGCATTCGGCATGTTATCGAATAATTTGTTGAAAAAGCTTGAGGTAAAACATTACAAAACATTGAATAACATTGTAATGTCATGTGTAATTCTACATAATATTGTAAAGTCCGAAATAAATGACTTCCGAATGTACAACCAGTATCGCCCTCTTCGGCCGCTTCGAATTCTTGTATTGTACCTGCTTCACGTGGATTTGACACCAGAGAAATTTTTATCAACTGGTGTATTAATGAAGGAGATGTAAAATTTCAATATAACATGATTTAAATAAATAAAAAAAATTTAATATAAAAATAATTCAGTTTTTAATTTGCATTCAAAAATATAAATACCACACTGAAATCACTACTAATTACGTCTATGTACACTTTAAAACTAAAACTTGATTTTTTAATTTTGAGATTTTCCACAAACTATTTTTTCTAATAGCTGCAAACATCCCATTTGCAATTTTAACTTCTCGTATTGCGAAAGGCTTGCAGATGTAGCTTGCCGGGCTAAACTAATAAAAAATTGTTTCAAGTATGGGGTTGAAGGTGGTGGTGGTGCAGCTGGTATTTTTCTATTTTTTACTGCGTCCAGCAATTTGTCCGCCACATCTCCGGAAGACCAACGACGCCTATTTGTGTAATTAATTTGTGTCTTCTGTTTGTTCAAATTGCTCATCTACATCTATTAACTCTTCAAATAGTGCATCATTAACTTTTTCTGATAGGTTTTCTTCTGACAGATGCTCGTCATGCTCCCATGCTTCATAGTTACCCATCGTACTGAAAAATTAATATTTAAGTTTGTATTCTCAAAAAGATTTTGTGATAAGTTAAAACCTTGGTATTTTCGCAAGCTTACTCAGGAATTGTAAGCTGCTGTAATGTCTCCATTTGATGTTGGGAACTCGGCCTGACCCACTAGGAATGTTTTGATCTGTCTTAAATAATTTGGCGAATTGGTCCCGCAGGGATACCCATTTTTTGGCATTTTAAAACTTGAATATAGCTATCTGCTTTTTGGTTTTATTTTTGTAATCCTGTAAAGTTTTGTTGTATATTCATAATGAAATTTTAATAAAAAATAATAATTTATTAAAAAATAAACAGCCAAAGAGTCAAAGAGAAAACCAAAACACCGTTAATTGAAAATTGTTTGTAGTGTCAAAAATCTACGAAGTGAGGTTAGAATCACAACGCAGAAAATAAACGTTCAACATTTTTGGGTGAGTTCGGAATCCGTTTTAAAGAATAGTACGAGGAAAATTGTACCATTCAGAAAAAAAATGTTTCTAGGAACGGCAAAATAAGAAAAACTACTATTTTTCAATTAAAATTGTTCACTTATTGTAAATTTATTATTTTGACTAATAAATAAAGTTATTTTACATTACATTTCATTGATTTAAATAAAATCTGTGTAATAATTTATTCTTAAATGAGAAAAACGTTTTCAGAAAACGTTCGTAGAAATTCTAATGTGACAACGCCTTTACAATTATCTGGTTTTACGATTCAGTGTTAATACGACGATGTGGCTATACGGTTAAACAATTACGATGATGTGGTCTACGATTAAATGTTTACGATGATATGGTCGGATATCATTATAATAAAAACCTGCATTAAGACTTTTATCAATTAAGTGTCATTGGCAGTTCACAAGGATTTCCGGATGCATTGGTTGATGGCATTGTATCGATTGGACCACTTCTAACTTATACTCGGTCACCTATTACCATACAATGAGGATTATAAATATTTCTTCCCAGATTTAACCAATGTTGTTGTATTGTATATGCAACGGCTCCCATTAAAACTTATATATCGCCGTTCACAAGGATGGTCGAGTACATTCCATCTTCAAAATTGTTTTTCAAGCGTGTTATGATTTAGAGGTTATGTGAATTGAAAATTAAAATTTATGAGTCGTAAAATTAATAAGTAACGAGAAATAAAACTAAAAAAAACTAACAGTGAGAAAATAAAAGTGTTTGAAAGGTATGTTGTATCATTATATGTTTTATTTCACTATATGTATATTATTATGCCATTTTATGTGTTAAATAGAATTAAATTTTATGTGTTTAAATTTTGAAGGGATGGCAAAAAAACGATTACGAATGACGAGCACTTTGGCCAGAACATTTAAAAATGATTGTCTACGTTACAACGAGTTGATAAAAGCACCACATGAAATACGACTTTCCAAAATAATCACAAAACAGAAAAACTCAGCAAGGGAGGTTAGCGCAACGGACAATCTTCTAGCGTTAATGATCGTAAAATTTGTAGTTCTCTTTGTTCAATGTCTAATGAAAATACCGCAATTACCGTTCTGATTCTGCCGATGAAATCCTTTATGAAGGAACAAAGATTTGTTTACGAAATAATACAATGAGCCTTGCAAAATAAATTAATAAATAAATTCATAAGTACATAAGTACATGTACTTACATACATATGTAAGTACATTATATGAAATAAATTAATGAAAACATTATTTTAATGGTTTATTATAGTAAGGAACAGAAAAGAATTAAAAAGATTTAAATAAGGAGTTCTTAAGAAACGGTGAAAATGAACTGAACTTGGTGTGTAGAAGAAGTACTTAGACGATGGCCTGAAAACAAACGGAATACTCCAGTATTTTCAATAGTAACAATAGTTCAATAGCAGCACTATTCGTCCTAATTTAACATATTTGTTTATTGCGTTTAAAAATGAGAGTTAGTATGTATTAGTATAGAAAAATAAGTTTACCATAGATTTCTCTTTTTTATAGATCGAGAGATAAAAATGAGTTGAGTAAAAAACTTCTGATAATTCCGATGTCATGATTGTATTTGTGACTGCATATCCCGCAATGTCAAGTCACAAATATAATCATGACATTCGAATTATCAGAAGTTTTTTTTACTCAACCCATTTTTATCTCTTGATTTATAAAAAAGAGAAATCTAATTTAATTGCATTTTCAGGCGAGCTGGGTGATCAGGGAAGTTATTGCTTTGTTTTTTACATCTGTCGTGAGATAAGTAATCATAATCAAGCGCTTTTAAAAATTTTGTCTGTCTGCCTGTTCATATTAGTTTCATGTCCGGATTCCATGCCAAAAGTACAGCATCTATTTTGGAAATGCTTAGATGCGTTTATAATTGTCTAATATAGGCCAAATCTTCACTTTTAAACAACCAAAGTATATAATGCGATTTATGTAGTTGAATTCTTAATTTAAAAAAAAAACAAATTCCAAGTTCAATCAAAGATTACTGAGAGCTGGGTACTCGTATATGGAAATATACGTATTGAACTTATATTTTCTTCGCCTTCTTAGATTAAATCTGTGTATTGAAGTAACCAAATGGAATTTGTTTTCATAGTTTTCTATTTTACAGTAATGTTGTATAATAACATTTGATGTAGTTTTTGTGAATGACTGGAATGACGAATTTTATAACGGCTTTCTTAAAGAAGTACATGGATATTTTAAGGGTCGAGGCTTATAAATTAAAGTGACAAACAAAAATTGTTGCTCGCAAGCATAAGAAGCTTCATTCTTAATAATCGATTTAAACAACCAACGGCTATAGGTTTACCTAGTTAAACACAATTAAGAGTTCCAAAATATGCCATGTGCTTTATATTAATTGGAATATTTTACATTTTATTGGAGGCTGAAAACTCCACTCGTCGGTAATCTATAAAATATTTCTTTCGTTTTACAACCAAACACATTTGTAAGTATATTAATCCGGATTCTGCAAAATTGTACGACTCAAATAAATATTACCTACAGCTCTAGAAGTTTGGAAATCTAAACTAAATTTATTTGGGTGGATCACGTCAATGGTTTATAATAATTTTGTTATAATTTTATAGATAGAGTTATCGAATTTTATGGATCATTTTGGATCTCTCTCTCTCTCTTATGGCTATCATGAAAATTTCGCTTTGGCGGGTATACCATTCTCCATACCAACGAAGTCAGAAACAAGATTTTTCGAAAAGATCTCTGTCTAACAATTTTACCCAAAGATGGCTTGCTGGTTAACAACAAAATAATAAATTCAACTAGTTTCTAAAATTAATACTGTCAATTTAAACGGGTAATAGCCAGTTATAAATAACCGTCTTACGTAGGAACAAAAATATTTTGCATAACTAATACTAATGCAATACGAGTATTTTGTGAAAATTCATGTTGTCGTAGCTCTGTCGGTCTTCCTCAGCTGAGTTGATTTTTACACTCTTCCTTTATATATTTTTTGTATATAGGAAGTTCACATGCCCTCTACCTTTACTATTCGTGAATTACTTTGCTGGCGTACTCTATTAAAAGTTCTATAGATGATTCAATTTGTTTGTTTCAACCAAATTTGGAACTCATCTGTTAGCTGCAAAGTCTACCAAAAAATCGATTGGGTTAATTCGACACTATTGATTTTATTTAATTTTGAGGGATAATGTTTTTCATGTATAACACGTGTCAACATTGTATCCCGCCACCAAAAGCACATATGCTTTGTTTTAATCTTATGACCCGACAGACCAAAGACACAAATATATCTATCTATATTGCAAGTGCCAATAAAAATATATATAAGTTACTTTGCAAAGCAGAGATTTTTAAAAGTACTCGTTTGAATAGATGGTCCTTTATCAAGCGGTTTTCGAAAAACGGTCTTTCAAAAATGGCCTTAACTAGCGAAATGTTGTTTAACGGTCAAATGGGCCAATCTGCGAGCCAAATTATTATATATAAGTTCGTAAGTAATAAATACAAACAATAGTTTTCCTGTTGATCTACAGTTAGACTTGCGTGTTAGGTTGGATTTTTACTACTAGCTTTTAAAAATAAAATCTCAATATTGATTTTGATTAAGATATGATACTATTTCTGACTTCTGCACTTGCATATTTGATGTGATGTTTTAAAATTGATCGCAATCAATGCACATTCATACAACATACACCCAGAACTTTTATTTAAAATCATCAAGGTGCAAAACAATAAAACGATTATCGTCTTATCTCGCCACCATCTTCGATCATAAACTTTTTACCGCACTTCGACTATCCAAATTCGTTGATATTTAATTCAATTATGTAAATGATTTAGATCAATATGAAACATAAAAAATGATTTTCATTGCATTTTTATTATAAGAACATAAAATTTGTAAATTAATTAATGTAAGTATTAATTATTCGATAAGATGAGAACAAGAAGACAACAACTAAGTATTACAAAAATAAATAATAATAATTTTTGATGACAAAAATTGATTATTGTGACATTTTTAATACGAAAAATATTTAAAATTAAATTACATTTAGTAGTTATCTTTTAACAATTCCCCTTAAAGAATTATAATTTAATTTAGTTAATTATCATTAATAATAATTTCATTACTATATTAGTGATCAATAAACTACATTTGTTAATTACCTGCTGAAGTAGTCGGCTAGGCTTTGCCCGTAATTTATATGTATTATTTATATTTTTAAGTCTTTGACAGGACATCCATTTGATGTTTATATGACGCGATTTCAATTATAATTTTTGACAATTTACGGTCCAAGCGGTTCGATCGTACAGATTATTGGTTACGATTTTAATTGCAAACATTTAGTACGATGATATAGTAACAATAATTATTGGTCAAATTGGTCCGATGATAATAAGAATTGTGAAACTACATTGCGAGATTATTAGGTTATTGGTGCATTGCACGAAATAGGTTCATTTAATTTAAATTTTAGGGTCGGTAAGAGATTACAATAGGTAAACCACTTTAAATAGAGCTTTCACATTTAATATGAATTTAAATGAAGGGTCTAATTGTAAAAGAATAAATAGTGTAGTTATTAAGATAATTATCTAATTATTTGATAAGCCAATTTTGATTTTCCCGTTTTTACAGGTTGGAGTTATTTTATTGTGTTAGTGATCCCAGACCTTTTAAATTTTGATTTCATATCCGAAACCAGCAAACTCGCCAAAACCAATAAGAATTGTTTTTTCAATGGACATTATCAAAATGTCCGGTATCGTTCGATTTCCATCAACGACATGTAATTTATCAAAAATAATGAAACAAGAAAATTTAAATAATGTTTTAAACAAATAACCAGAAATCAAGTTACCGGAAAGTTTTTTCGTTAATTCGTCTAAAATAAACTCTACACTGGATCAGATGGCGATTAACTCGAGTTCGCTGAGATAAATTTGGCTGTGGAGGCTAAAAAATTCGGTGAAATTCCGCAGGTCCATTTTTAAATTTAGCTATAATTTTACAGAAATTGTACAAAATTTTTTTTTATTCATATTTAAAACATAAATATGTTTAATTTGGCTTTAAAAATGTGAATTGATTGATTATTGATGTTTTTTACTACTCTTAACACTGAAAATTACATTTACGTTTTTAGAATGATATGAAACAGAAAGGTAATACCATTGCTCAACAACTGTATACGAATTTTGTTCGAAAACCGTGACTTGAGAGTTGGGAGTTGTTGTTGTTTTATCAGCACACTATAGATGTAAATGTAAAATTTAATTATTATTTACATCAATCAACAATAATATTAATTTTGTGGCTCTAGTAGGTTAATGATACTCCTTTCAAACAAAAACTGTACTCTGGAAATATTTATCAGTTTTATGGAAAACAACGTCTTTTTTCGCACTTGAATTCTTAAACCTACCATAGAACCCAATATGCAAAAATGAAACGAGTTAGGGATTAAAAATTTCAAACAAAATAATGACCGATCTCTAGGTTTTTGCAGATTTACCATTTGCTATAACACCGAAGTAAAATCGGATTCGTTTTTAAATATCTATGTGTGTGTATATGTGTGTAATCTGTGCAGACTAAAAGCTTCTGTCTTCTCTACAACCCAGACGGAGTGAGTGACTGGTCAAAGTGAGTTTTAGGAAGTGATAACTTTTATAGGAGCTTTTTCGTTTATGCAAATATTTTCGAAAGAATATTTATGAAAAAAACGACTATCAACTAAAAGATTCTAAATTAAATTTGCAGCAATATCGGTCCGCATCAGTTTTCAAAAATTTAAACGGAAATTACGATTTTTGATAAAATCTGTTTTTTAACAAAAAAATCGCTCGCTACAGCCGACACCGATTGACTGTCTGTATGAAACTTCATACTTAAGCATTTTCTATAAATTAGATCTGTTTTTATATTCGTGGTAAAACAAAGTCGAGTGTTGACAAAAGACAATATATATTTAGGTTTATTTCAAGATGAAAGTGGAAACAATATCTTCGTCGGATCCGCCGATTCAAAATTTCTGAAATGTAGCACGTTCCGATTTAGCAAATCTTCCTTTTTTTTTCATTTTTTCCATAATCAAAAGTGATGTATGTTATTTGGGTATACATACAAGGCCTTCCTCTTTGTGTTAAGAAATCAGTTTTTAATAATTCCAAAATAGCTTGCAAAGTTATTGGTGATGTATACGCTGTTGGAACAAATGATTGACGTTGCAGCACCGTGAATAAAGTAAATCAGGGTATACCATCAAAGTTTTACGATTTTGTTGAAATGTCAACTGTGGAGCGACAGGTATATACGGCAAGGAAATTTTACTAAATGAGCGGTAATCTAAGAATTTTGGGCTTAACAGATGGAATTTTTTTTAATTGGATCACGCGGAGGAGAAAGAATTGTCAAGTAATGTGCAACGTAAATTTTAAAATAATTGATTTGACTGCAAGATATACTCACAAATATTTGGAAATCATGCGACAATTTTAAACTTTATATTGTTTATAATAAAATTAAAACACTCGAAATTGTTATTTTAGATTTTTGTTTGGGAATAGCCGCTGTATCAAAAAAACTGACATTAAGAACGTGGTCACCGAAAATAAACAAATATAAAACAACAAACATAAAACACAAAAGCCACAAGGAATTTGGTGGAAAGGCTTGATATACATGTTAAAAATAACTGTAGATATGTCAGTTTTACACAGTATTACCATTGCAAAAACGGAGCTGACATCTTTTGAACTGGAGATGTCCCAAATATTTATGTTGAATCAGTGCGAGTTGCAATGCTAATGAAACTTCTAAATACAATGCAGCCAGAAAATACACTATTTATAAACAAAAAAAATTTTTGGAACTCAAGTTGTTTTTATTAAATACTAAAGTTTATTAAAATTCTAATTATTTTGTGACGTTTGTGTATCTTTGTTATTTCAAGCTTGAGCATTTATAGTTTTAATATTTTGGTTTTTATTATTCCCCTCGCAATGTAATTTTTTTAAATTTTGTGGTTACTTATACCAAATTCGTTTGCTTTTACAACAACAATTTGGCCGGATTTTATGTAAACGAATATGAAAGAAATTTGATCGACTTTTGTAGTAATATTTGTGAAAAGAAAGACAAAAAATTGTTTATTATAAATGGCGGGTTTATCATTTCACCTTGTTAGCATCGGTATAATAAAAAATTATATAGCAAAGAATTAAAATGTTCAATATAGTGTCTCCCATTTCTCAATTTAATTAATTTATTTATCAATAATTTTCAATTAAAAGCATAAGAAATTATATAATTTCGCACATAAACACAACATTTTAGTACACAAGATATTTTGAAAATACGTCGCACAAAATTACAAATTATCCATACAATTTTAATAAATTTATTAAAATTAATTTAAAATTTATTAATTTAAAACTGAATTGTACAAATGGCGCGGGGTCTTTGTTTTGATGTTATGTTTTGACGTTTACTTTTGTATATATGTATGCGTAAAAATCTAACAAAAAATCAAGATTTTTTAAAATTGATCTAGCCGATTTGTTAGATCAAGATTTTTGTGTGAAAAAAATTTGTAATGTCAAAAATGTTGATCTGACAGCTGAATCCGATCAAATCTTTTTGATCTGACAGTTCGAACGAATTTAGTATTAGTTATCTGGGAGTCGAAATGGATCGTCGCAGAGGAAAGACGTGTTTTTCTCTCTCCTTTAAATAAATTAATATTTTAATTCAAATCAGTATAAATTAACTAATAAATTAATAATATACATATATGTGTTGATAAATAAATAATAATGTCAATAATAATTTGTGTGAATTTAATTAGTGAAGTGAAAAGTTATATTGTATAGTTATATAATATGTGTATGGTGCGCTTACAATGGTGTGGAATATATACATAACAATTTTTGTTTTTATGTATGTATTTTGATACCATTGCTTGAATGCATCATAAGCATTGCATGTAAACCTTTATTGTGTAGAACTTTTTGATACCAAAGGATGTGTAAGATAAGTGTATTTTTCATTTTTTTCATTGTTTTAATACATATTTTAATACAATTAACACAAATTTGTTGCAATTTTAAGTATATAAATATATTTTATGGTGGGTTATTCGAGTATTGTCTACGCGAGAAAGGGTTTTTCATTTCTGTTGTTCTGTTTAGTACACTCGCTAACAATTTTTGTCGTTGTTTTGCTATGGAGAGTATGCATGTTTGGTGATCGATGATTATTTTTCGTTTTATCTGATTTTCATAATTTTGCAACCATCTTTTGTTTTATATTCGAGTGTTTACTCGAACATAATTTCAATTGTAAAAAGGATTTTCAATGTGTGTGTATGATGAGCGCCAACATTTACTTAAATATTTAAGTAGATTTTGTGAGCGGACAAGAATTAATTTAGTAAAGAACGTTCTTAAACTTCAATAGGAAAACAACGGAGAAGTGAGTATGATCATCCATAAAGGTTTTGCGGTATCTATATACATCATAGGCGCTGCTTGAGTAACCGTGTGGACCTTTAGTCAATCCTTTTGATATTTTGCGAACATTTGACATTACACGGTAAGCCAAACGACGGTACCATAAAACGCGTGCTTCTTAGCACGCAGTGTACCATTTTCAATAACGATCTTAAAATCATCGAGTTTGCTAACTGACAGTAGGTTATGTGTTAACTTTGATGCGTGACATATGTTGTTGATATCTAATTCGTGTACTTTCCGCCTTTCGCCAGACAATAACACGAGTAAAGTATCAGCTGTGCAAACCTTTAATGTTTCATAATTAAATGATCAGTACAGGAATAATCAACTAGAAAGTTGATTTGACGTAAATCGGAGGTTTAGCTGCTACTTATTCGTTGATTGACCCATGATTGTTTCTCTGATGATCCATTGGCAGACTTTTAAGATTTTGGTGGTTTTGGACACTTATTGGCCTTATGTCCAATCTGATTACAGTTGTAACAGTGAATTTTTACGGTGTTTCTGATCACGTCTGGTTTGCACCTTAAATGCCGCATTGGATGGATGAGCTTTTTATCATCATTCTCCTTAAGTTCTTCTTCAAGTAAACGGCTACGAACTTTATCAATAATTCCCTCAGCTTGATTTAGCGTAGATAAGGCAACAACCATTCATTCATATTTCTTAGGTACTTTAGATAATAAAAATGTATATATTGTATCATTTGACATTGTACCACCAGCACTCTTATATTCGCGAACAGTACAATCGAACTCTCTGAAAAACGTCTGCAAGTTGTTACTTTCACCACATTTTAGATTTTTAAACGTATAGATCCATTTTGTGTTAGACTGGTCTCTGATCAGCATTTGTTTAGCATGAAGTCGTCGAGATCAGACCACCGCATAATACTTCAGCAGAGGTAGCCTTGGTTGCAGAGGCAGATATGACTCGGCAGTGCTATTATTTACGGTGAAGAAAAACAGAACAGTATTTCTAATGATCCGCACAATCGCAGCAATCAAACGAGAAAAACACCACCAAAGGAATATGCGTTAAAAACCGGGATACTGTAAATCTGAGTTAACGCAAACGTTGACATACATGGAATCTGTCGGAATGAACCTTGATGAACTTTTCGAGTTCATCAAACATAAGTCGAGCGTATACCAATCCCAGAAAAGGAACGAAAAACATTTAATAAATAATAGTTAACAAAGGTCCTACACGAGGTTGTATAGATCGCAACGATATGAATCTTTATGTATGCGGAACTATTTAAAAACATGAAGAGCAACACTGAGATAGAGAAGAAAAATACCGCTGGCTTGCACGCATCTTTAAGGTCAATATACTGGGAGCAGAAGTCCAAGTAAATATCTAAATAATATAATTATCGAGACGACCGACATAGATGAGGTCAGCACAAAGAGAATGGTTACCAGACAATAATACAAAGTTTAAGAAAACCATGCTGAGAAACCCAGACTGCAGTGGTCGGTACGTATATAGAATTTGTGATTTATCGTATCCAGAATAATTTAGCACGCTTTGATGTTTTAAGGCCGAATTATGGGAATAAATCGCAGGTACGCAACCGACGATCCCTCCAAACTCTGTTACAAATGCGATTAAGAGAGTCACGTTATAAAGAATTACACTAATAACGCAAACTGCAGCCAACATTACGGACAGAAACCATACGGCTGGTAGTGTTAAATATCCGGCATATACCTGAGACCTTTGCTATAGTTGCTTGAAAATATTAAACGTATTGCATCTGAACTTAAACCGTTGTCAGGCCTCACAAGACCTTTTATGACAGTCTGTGCAAGATGCGTATCAAACAGTGCAACCCTCAGATAGTACAACTGAAATACGTATCATACAATAAGCAGCCCTTCAGAGCTCAATAAGTCGCAAACCTGGGTTTATTAGGATGAAAATAGATAGTTATTTTTATTAATGACGCCTGAGAGGATCGAGATGACTTTAAACAATTCTATAAATTGAAATTTTGTCGAAAGTCCTAATTTAAAACAATAAAGTTGTCGGCCAATATAATTCAATTTATTTTTACTATTATTTAAAATTTATTATTTATTTATTTTTGTTTACATACCGGAAGGTCAGGGAAGATTGTGATTGCAACATTCTTGATCAGGGGGTCTATTTAATTACTTACGCTTTGAGCATAAACTCAATACAATCAAATATGTTAACGATCCAAAGACTTTTTGCTATGGAATGTTGTTTTTCGACGATCTTTCTGGTTGAATTCAGGTTATGTTTTAGTGAAGTTGTGTGAAAGTTAAATATAAATTAACCCTGCTTTTAGTTGGATGAATTTAAATATAGGTAGCTGAATGACAATACCGAATCTAAATTTTTTTTTATTTTGACATTATTGACGGAATATTTAGGTCATCGTATGTATGATAATACTGCCGTGTCATTACGAACGTGAAGTCCCTCGGTTAGATGGTGTTGGATGGGAAGATAGGGCAAAATAAGGTTACAAGCAGTATATGATGAGATGACCCATAGATGTGAACTAAATAACCTAACCAGTCTAGTAGGACTGATGCCGAATACATATGATGAATATTAGTATCCTTTACCTCAAACACAACTAAATTACATTAATTAACTAACAAACTCTAATCTAGAGTGTGAATTTAATTGAGACTAACATTCTAATATATTTAAGTAGTTAGAAAATGACTTTGCTGCGGTTCGCCCTAGTTGTTTCTGTGACTAACATCCTTTCCTAATTAACCTTATCTGTTAAGGGTGCAGGCAGGGCCTGGGCCCGCATGATGCTGAAATATTATTCGCATTCAGATATAATTTGTTATTTGATTGTTGATATTTCAGGATTATGGTAACGTACCTAGGATCGCCGTTATGGCTGGCCTGTACGCCTCTATCATATCATATCATATCATATCATATCATACGCTGATTCCAGAGCAGGGATCATTTATTGATGTTGCAATATGTTTTGTAATTGACAAAATTTATCTGTAAAAAATATAGAAAAGATATCTCGGCAACTTGCTACTGAGGTAGCATAGTCAGTACGTTGTCAGCAACTCCATCGCGAGATATATTGTTTCAAAATCTAATTTTCGAGCACACACACTCTACTTATATTTCATCAACGGTGCAAATTTAATGATCAGAGATGACCAAGGGTCTCTGGAAATTTTTTTGGTGTAGACATCTTAAACTCCTGTTCAATTTTATCCGCAGAACCGCTTTTCGGGAGCGTTATTAGATATTATTTTTATTGTTTTGATTTTAAAAAATTTCTAATTTCGTTTACAATTGCTGAATAATTTCACTAATTCCGCACCATTTCCGATACCGTTTAAAACCCGTGGTATTGTTTTATTAGATCTACATTTGAGAAGAGAAATCCTTCTCGGAATAAAATGTCCAAGCTTTTTGTTTAGTTTTCAATGACATTATGATAAATAGACTTCAAGGATGAACTAGAGGGCAGTTGAAATATTATATGAATCTTTTACTGACGCGGGTGAACATATTCGAGTTAATAGTTATTCAGGGGATCCAGCTTCATTATCACTATAAGTTTTGGGTTAATAAT
This sequence comes from Nephrotoma guestfalica, assembly GCA_963691935.1. Lineage (NCBI taxonomy): Eukaryota > Metazoa > Arthropoda > Insecta > Diptera > Tipulidae > Nephrotoma > Nephrotoma guestfalica. The sequence continues at coordinate 150,733,406 of OY829913.1, forward strand.
TTTACCGGGATTTTGAAAAACCGGTATTTCGGTATTTTTTACATATTTACCGGTAAATTTTAGAAGCTTAGTATGCATTAATAATCAAAATATTTACCAAAAAAACCCTTCTAAATGAATACATATTATCGGCTACAATATATTTTGAAGTAAAATTTTGGTAGTGGGGACTGGAGATCATTTTAGTTGAAGAACAAATCAAACAGACAACTAATAAATGAAATAATACAAAAAGGAATGCCTTATATTAAAAAACTTTTGGGGTAAATGAATTCCCACAAACAAACAACACACTAACAAAATAATACTAAAAATATTATAATGTTAATCACAATCCACAAAATGCCTTTATTTAGCTTAGCTTAGTCTCAATTGCAATCTTCACTGCTCATCTAGCATACATTGCTTCTCAAAATAGGCTCTCACGAAACACATTATGCTAAGGGTTTCAACATTCTTGCTGAATCTGTATCTTGTGCCAATTAAACCAGCTACGAAGAAAGCCCATTCTGACTACGCTAGTCGGGCGAACTGTTGAAATATGTTTCAGGACTTTCTGTAAATATTTGCCTTTAATATTTTGTTCCTTAAAATATAACATTTCTTTTCTTCTTATAAAGGGTGTTTTTTTAAGAGGTTGCCGATTTTTTTTTTGAATAAAACACATATAAAATTATGAAATGACCAAAATTTTTTTTTATTTGGTACATAATTTTTTGGCATTTAACATTTAAACACAATTTCTGGCATATGGCTACCACGACTATTTTTCACAAATGTCATTCTGGAGGTCCAATTTTCCAGCACTTTTTCAAGCATTTGAGGGCGTATGTCAGCAATGACACGTTGAATATTGGTTTCCAAAGCGTCAATCGATTGAGGTTTATCCACATAAACCAATGACTTCACGTATCCCCACAAAAAGTAATCGAGTGGCGTCAAATCGCACGAACGCGGAGGCCAATTCACCGGACCATTTCTCGAAATAATGTTGTCGTTGAAAGTTTCTTTCAATAAGTCGATTGTTTCACGTGCTGTATGGCAAGTGGCACCATCTTGTTGAAACCACATTTCATTCATATCCATATCTTCAAGATTTGACAACAAAAACTCATTTAACATGGTTCTGTATCGATTTCCATTCACGGTAACGCGTCGTCCTTCCTCATTTTTAAAGAAATATGGACCGATGATCCCACCAGCCCATAGACCGCACCAAACAGTACATTTATCAGGATGCATTGGTAATTCTAGAACGGCGTGTGGATTATCTTTGCTCCAAATGCGACAATTTTGTTTGTTGACGTATCCATTTAACCAAAAATGCGCCTCATCACTGAAGAGAATTTTACGGTAAAAAAATGGATCTTCGTTCAATTGATTTAACGACCAATCACTGAATTCACGGCGCAAACGATGGTCGTGTGGCTTTAATTCTTGCACCAATTGAATTTTGTATGGCACCAAACCCAAATCTTTACGTAAAATTTTCCATAAAGTCGATGGACAAAGTCCAATTTGCTGAGCACGACGACGAATCGATAAATTGTCGTTTTCTTCGACACTGGCCTCAACGACAGCAATATTTTCTTCTGTACGAACTCTTCTCATTCTTGTCGGTGGCTTGGCATCCAAAAGAGTGAATGTAGACCGAAATTTGGTAATTACGTTCTTTATGGTGGTCTCTGACGGACGATTATGTGCACCATAAAATTCACGAAGTGCTCTATAAACATTTTTAATTGAACACTGATTTTGAAAATAAATTTCCACGATTTGAAAACGTTGTTCTGGAGTTAACCTATTCATAATGATTTGCCAAACAATACTGAGTAGAAATGCCACTTTGAGCTGTCAAAACAACTGTCATAAAATAAAACGACATCTATCGGAAAAACAAACCTCCTAAAAAAACACCCGTTATTTAAAAGCCCAGATGTTGTCTTCGAATCACTGATCTCTTCATCTGAATTTATATTAATTCGATTTTGAATAACTAAATTTAGTTTTTCTTTCATTGAGAGCCCTGAAGCTGTTCCTGCATTAGTCAATGGAATCGCAGATCCAATAGATGTATGTGAAGTTAGCCCGAAAAGTATCCCGAAAAAATGTGTCCTTGCTAAAAGTTTAATATTTGCGGGTCAGCCCGAAAAATTTATAAACACTGCATTATCTTAAATTCTCATCCCGAAATAATTTTTACATCAGTTTTCATCTCGAACCTCTTCCTTCGGGCCAGCCCGAAAAATTTATAAACACTGCATTATCTTAAATTCTCATCCCGTCAGTATATTAAGCTTTTTGATTTTACATGCCGAAATAAATTTGCAAAAAAATTAAATAACACATATATTGGGCGCTTTCAGGTCCACCAACTGTTGGCAACATGTTAAGCAAAATCAACATGTCGAGTTCTGAACGCGACCAATACATCAAAAAAAAAATCCAACACTGTTGAGCTAAATGTCACTTTTTCCATCAGCGAATTGGTGTCGATACATTCAGCCATCATTTATATATTTGCTTTGTTTCAAATTATTTTTAAATAATAAAATCAAAATATATAATTTTATATTTCAATAGAACATATTATTGAAATTTTTTATATAAAATTTATCCAAATCCTACAATATATTATGGAGAATCAGAGTAAGTATAATATTTCGATTATGTATGATGAACATACATAACCTCAAATGTAAGCGCATCTTATTTATATTTTTCCCCCTTTTAGCCTCTTTTAAATGGACGAAAGAATCCACTCAATTGATAATTGACGAATATAAATCACGAAAAGCTCAATTTAGAGATCCCAAAAAGAAAAAGAAAGACTTATGGTTAGAAATAAAAATGAAATTTCAATATATTATAATATATTATAATATATTATTATAATATATTTATTATATATATAACCCGAGTCCGCACATACAAATCGCAGCATAAAATTGAAAATTTCAGTGTTACATTTTATTCTGTAGCAGATTCCACAGAGATATCCGACCACTTCGGCCAATGCCTCGAGTTAGTGTTGGTCACCAGAAATTTAATGCATATACCCACATTACCATATCAGTGGGATAGAAGGTTCATATTAACCCGAGTCCGCACATACAAATCACAGCATAAAATTGAAAATTTCAGTGTTACATTTTATTCTGTAGGAGATTGCACAGGGATATCCGTCCACTTCGGCCAATGCCTCAAGTTAGTGTTGACCAGAAATCTGAAGCATATACCCACATTACCATATCAGTGGGACATACAGAGTAAATTGTAACACTGAAATTTTCAATTTTATGCTGTGATCATTAAGAGCGGACTCGGGTTAATATGAACCTTCTATCCCACTGATATGATAATGAGGGTATATATTTATTGTAGATTGGTGATATTAATCACATTTTGTAGCAGCACTTGCAGTAGTTTTTGGACATTTTTGTGAGGGCAACCACGTAATCCTATGTAACGTAATTTATGATTTCGTTTTTAATTATTATTTTATAATGTATTTTTGGTAATAATATATATTTGTATGGTAAATAAACAAAATATTTATTTATTAAGTTTTATTACAATGGGCGCTTTCAGCTCCGCCAACATGTTGACGATACTAATCAGTATCAAAAACTGCGATACATGTTGCCATCATAAATGTGACCTGAATGAAACAAATTGTTCACTTGTCAATTTTTTTTTGTTTTAACAATAATTTTCTATCGTGTTGTAATTGTTATCACTAAAATTTTTAGTTTGGTTTTACATAGTTCTATAATTGGTTAAACTTGTTTCACTAGTTCTTGTGAGTATGAATACATTTCGTTTATTACTAATAAAAAGTTTCATGATTGATAATTATATTTTAGGCACCTACACAAAATGAATAATAATTTATTATTGAACTTCCTGCAATTCAGCGAAACTGAAAATGTTTGTGTAGAATCAATAATGGAAGTATGTGAAATAGCATTAGAGACCCCAGACATGGCACAAACGCGCGGTGGGCCTCCAATTAGAATCAAAAATTATTTTGAGGTTATAATTCCGCAATACAATTTTGACGACTTTTTTAAACACTTTCGTATGACGAGATCCACATTTGAGGTAAACTACTCTGAAAGCTTGTGATAGTATGGTTTAAATTGACAAGTTTTATTTATTTTAGAAACTACATACCATTTTACGAGAAAAGTTGGGTGATAATGGTAAAGTTCCAATAGAAAAAAAAATATTATTCACGATATGGTTTTAGCAAAGGAAGAATGCTTCATGTCCACGAGCGACAGATTTGGCATTGCCTTAAGCACGGCACATTTCGTGTTTGTACAAATAATAAAAGAAATTTCAAATTTAAAAGGAATTTATATTCTGTTTCCTAATTCTTCGAAGCAATTAGAAATTTCAAACGTGAGCAAGGGTTATTATAATTTAAAATTGTTGTTTAAAATGTTATGTGTTTTATTTCTTATAGGAGTTTAAAGCGCAGACTGGTATTCCTGGTGTAGTAGGTGCAATTGACGGGTCGCACATCCAAATAAAGCAGCCCCCAGGAAATTCTGTGGATTTTTATAATAGGAAATCATTTCATTCGATAGTCCTTCAAGGTAACAAGATACATTTAAACTATAGTTTCTCAAGTAGTCCTAATTTGCAAATATCTTCTTTTGTTTTAGCTATTTGTGATAATAATTATAAATTCACAGATATTTACGTTGGCAGCCCAGGTAAGATGCACGACGCACGTGTATTTAAGAAAAGTCCGATATATGCCAAATTAACGGAGAGCGATGAACCCCTTCTAAACGAATCTCGTCATATAATCGGTGACACCGATTACCCAAATGCCACTTATTTGGTTACTCCCTTCAAACAGAATGGACATCTTACCAGAGCATAAGAAAATTATAACTTTAAAATTAGTGCAATGCGATCATGTGTTGAACGGTCTTTCGCGTTATTGAAGGGCAAATTCCGCAAGTTAAAATATCTTGATATGTCTAGTCACCAACGAATTAATGAAACGATAACAGCCGCTTGTGTTCTTCATAATTTTATTCTCGATAATGACATTTTTCCTGGGGACGAATTTATCGAATACGAAGGCACCGATTCTGCGGATCATGTTGAGTTCGTAAATGATGGTATTGCGATTTCAAACTTGAAAAGAAATTTTTTATTAAGTTTATGCACTTAGGGACATATAAAACACATTTTGTATATTTTTTAATAAAGAAAATTTATTTGAAATAAAAATAAAATAATAATTTCGCCTACACGTATTTATAAAAAAAATTCATAATTGCAGGCCAAAGTAATCACATTTCTTTTCCATTACATATCACTTCAATATTTCATCAGTCATGTTTGTTTAAATTTAAAATCTCTGAAGGTCGATAATTTGCTGCAATAGCCTATTTCGGTCCTCGTGAATTTTTGAATTTTTCTCGATATTATCGATCAGTCTATCCATTTTGACCAACTTTGCCCGTTCTATTTCCAATTGTTCTTGGCGATAATCTTTGATAGCTCGTTTTCTAGAAGAAAAGCCCGGTGAACTCGCCGAAATTTCAAACAACCCCAAAACTTCTGTATCAACACATCCATCTTCATCCATAGATGACATGGTTACGCAACTATTTATTGCCCGGTCGTCACTAAAAATTTCATCAAAAGTATCGAAATATTCCCAGTTAATCCGACCACTGCCCGTTCGGTTGTTTTTGTCTTTGATGTCGGTGTATGTTTTCTTTAAGTTGCGAAATTTACGGTCTAATAAATCTAATGAAATATCATAGCCGAAATCAAGAAATTTCATTTTTATTTCTAACCATAAGTCTTTCTTTTTCTTTTTGGGATCTCTAAATTGAGCTTTTCGTGATTTATATTCGTCAATTATCAATTGAGTGGATTCTTTCGTCCATTTAAAAGAGGCTAAAAGGGGGAAAATATAAATAAGATGCGCTTACATTTGAGGTTATGTATGTTCATCATACATAATCGAAATATTATACTTATTCTGATTCTCCATAATATATTGTAGGATTTGGATAAATTTTATATAAAAAATTTCAATAATATGTTCTATTGAAATATAAAATTATATATTTTGATTTTATTATTTAAAAATAATTTGAAACAAAGCAAATATATAAATGATGGCTGAATGTATCGACACCAATTCGCTGATGGAAAAAGTGACATTTAGCTCAACAGTGTTGGATTTTTTTTTTGATGTATTGGTCGCGTTCAGAACTCGACATGTTGATTTTGCTTAACATGTTGCCAACAGTTGGTGGACCTGAAAGCGCCCAATATATGTGTTATTTAATTTTTTTGCAAATTTATTTCGGCATGTAAAATCAAAAAGCTTAATATACTGACGGGATGAGAATTTAAGATAATGCAGTGTTTATAAATTTTTCGGGCTGGCCCGCAAATATTAAACTTTTAGCAAGGACACATTTTTTTCGGGATACTTTTCGGGCTAACTTCACATACATATCCAATAGTTAGTTCTGGTTCTTCCCACGCTATTTCAGATTCAGTATCAATAGTTGCAAAATCGCCTTTTGAAAAAGTTTGAATTATTTCAACAATTTTCTTTGATATAACAATTTTGTTAATTCTATTGAACACTCCATAACTATTTTCACCACAAGAACGTGGTTCATGAAGATAATAAACAATATCGGAATACTTGGTTCTTCTTTCACTTATTCTTAGTATTAGAGCTTCCTTCAACTCGTTACTAATAAAAGTATTTTGATTGCCTAGTTCATAAAGCACAAACTTAAGAGTTAAATCCGCAATGTATAGATTAGTGTTTCTCGAACAAAGACTTTCCACCGCCGAGAATTATAAATCGGATTTAATATGATTAGAGTCTTTCGAACGCAATTTTTTATCTGATAAAATCTTTCCAACATATCAAGCCAACTGCTCCACTGTATCTTTGTGTCAAGTATTAGCGGAAGCTCCTTATCAAATTCGTCCTTGACATGTTTATGAACGGCGTCATTGGTGATCTACGAAAAATTACAACAACTTTCCGAATTTTTAGGATATTATGGGACCAATACATTCGTGTTCAATTGAAATTGGCATATCCGAAGTTAATGTATCAGTATGCACTTCAAAATGTTCGATTTCTTCTTCGTCCCCGTCCTCTTCTTCACTTATAGTTTCCTGTTCATATTCTGTATTACCATCTGCCTGAATTTCGTCAGGAATATTATCCGAAAAAGATTTTTGATAAAGTACCTTTAGCCGTAATTAAGGGTTACTTAACTAACTGGATACCCTGGGCCAAACATAGCTGATGATGACTAACATCAATCAATTTGCCTACCTTTTTCCATCTTTAGCAATTGAAATTACATTCTTCGTTGGAATATTGAATACTTGGAGTTTGTTTTGAAGATACGTGATACATTTTTCAGCAGACATTGACCCTTCAATCCTTACCAAACCCAAATTCCAATATACATCATCAAACGAGTGAACATTCACATTCTTAAACCTTCGATTTTTCAAAGACGTCTATTCGTCTAAAGTCAAGCTGAATAATTCACCACGGCTTGTCCTTTCTGATAATTCGATGACGGTTTGTTGGCGTATTTTGTCACCATAATCCATAAGTATTATATCACATCCATTTGATTTAATCAATTGCTGCAGATCGTATGATGTGCAAATTTTTTTACATGACAAGCAATCTTGTGCCGTCAGTCGCGCTCAAACAGCTGGAAAGAGTTGTCAATGGGTTTAATTTTCATGAAATAGTTGGAAATTTCAGACCGAGAATTAGAATCATTCGAAACGAAAATAATTTTAGAGTTACATGATTCTTCAGTTTCTATATCAACTGTTTCTCTCTTTATTAGAAAATTAATGCTATGTTTTCTGAAAAGGTGATTATGCAAGCCCATTGTGCTTCCGCCTGCGCATTTTATCGTTGTCTTACACTTTTTGCATCGAGCTAAATTCCCGTCTTTCATGCGCGTAAAATTATTCCACAATTGGGTCTTTCTTCCGGCAGACATGGATAGGCTATAATATTTTACAGTAAATATGCGATTAGAATTTATGATTTTAATAATAAGGCTAAAAGTTGGGCTTAAAAGTAATCGAGAGCAAAATAATTAAACGCATAATAAAAATAATAACCATATAAAATTTAAATAACCAAAATTAAATATGAAAGAAATTTTGCATATATTTTTTTTTGTAATGATAATAAGTAGTTGCACTTTTTAACTACTATGCTTCTTTATTTCTCAAGTTAAATTAAAATAGTTGGTTAAATTAAATAAAACAACTATAATATCACCAACACCAAAAAATTAACATATTTATATTTTCTTACGTTTTTATTACTTCCCAACACAAGTTAATATTTTTAGTTTAATATTTTACTATAAAGTTCAAATTTTATTTGAATTCTATTAATTTAATCTACACAAACCGGTCACGAAATTTCCTTCTGTCATTGTCAACATTAATTTTTTGAATATAAGAAAGCAAAAGAAAACTATGATTGTCTTACTTGCATGGTTGGTACTGAATGATGAATAATGCAGCATTCACATTAGTTCAGAAACGGACGGACGACGGGCAATAAAATATCAATAATACTAAAGGGTGATTTTTTTGTGGTTAGGATTTTCATGCATTGGTATTTGACAGATCACGCGGGATTTCAGACAAGGTGTCAAAGAGAAAGATGCTCAGTATGCTTTGACATTTCATAATGAATAGACTTACTAACGAGCAACGCTTGCAAATAATTGAATTATATTACAAAAATCAGTGTTCGGTTCGAAAAGTGTTTCGCGATTTACGTCCGATTTATGGTCTACATAATCGACCAAGTGAGCAAACAATTAATGCGATTGTGACCAAGTTTCGCACTCAGTTTACTTTATTGGACATTAAACCAACCACACGAATGCGTACAGTGCGTACAGAAGAGAATATTGCGTCTGTTTCTGAGAGTGTTGCTGAAGACCGTGAAATGTCGATTCGTCGCCGTTCGCAGCAATTGGGTTTGTGTTATTCGACGACATGGAAGATTTTACGCAAAGATCTTGGTGTAAAACCGTATAAAATACAGCTCCTGCAAGAACTGAAGCCGAACGATCTGCCACAACGTCGAATTTTCAGTGAATGGGCCCTAGAAAAGTTGGCAGAAAATCCGCTTTTTTATCGACAAATTTTGTTCAGCGATGAGGCTCATTTCTGGTTGAATGGCTACGTAAATAAGCAAAATTGCCGCATTTGGAGTGAAGAGCAACCAGAAGCCGTTCAAGAACTGCCCATGCATCCCGAAAAATGCACTATTTGGTGTGGTTTGTACGCTGGTGGAATCATTGGACCGTATTTTTTCAAAGATGCTGTTGGACGCAACGTTACGGTGAATGGCGATCGCTATCGTTCGATGCTAACAAACTTTTTGTTGCCAAAAATGGAAGAACTGAACTTAGTTGACATGTGGTTTCAACAAGATGGCGCTACATGCCACACAGCTCGCGATTCTATGGCCATTTTGAGGGAAAACTTCGGAGAACAATTCATCTCAAGAAATGGCCCGGTAAGTTGGGCACCAAGATCATGCGATTTGACGCCTTTAGACTATTTTTTGTGGGGCTACGTCAAGTCTAAAGTCTACAGAAATAAGCCAGCAACTATTCCAGTTTTGGAAGACAACATTTCCGAAGAAATTCGGGCTATTCCGGCCGAAATGCTCGAAAAAGTTGCCCAAAATTGGACTTTCCGAATGGACCACCTAAGACGCAGCCGCGGTCAACATTTAAATGAAATTATCTTCAAAAAGTAAATGTCATGGACCAATCTAACGTTTCAAATAAAGAACCGATGAGATTTTGCAAATTTTATGCGTTTTTTTTTAAAAAAAAGTTCTCAAGCTCTTAAAAAATCACCCGTTATATACCTATAGAGCGCTGACGTGAAATTTGAAATGCCGTTTTTAGTTCTGTAGATAGTTTTTATTTGCTTAATTTGATCAAACTTAACAAAATTTGATAGTTAATTAAATTTTGATTACACCGAACACTTTTAATTATAGTTTTCATACTATATACAAGTTTTATGATAATTTAAAATTTATATGTCTGAAGCATAATTTTAAGCAAATCTATTTTTCTTGAAATTAGATGGCCAATGCCCACTTTTGCTTTAAAATTATGTCACGTGTTAGTACTCTATAGCGTTAAAATATTAAAAAAATTACCGGTTTGCCGGTAATTTATTGAAAATATCGGTAAATGTAAATACACCAATATGGAATAATTTACCGGTAAAGCGGTATTATTACCTCTACGTACATAAGTTTTACCCAACTGAGCTAACTCAATTAAACTATCACTAACTTTTCGTTAGCATAATATAGGTCAATGTATGATATATGGAGATTGGACGCATAGTTGCTTAAAGGGTAAAAATTATTGAGATTCCGGTTAAAACCTTAAGTTCATTGTATATAAAAATTTGGTAATTAGTGGCTGTATCCTTAGGTACTTGGCCTGAGGGCATTAAATATCGAGCGTTGCGTGTACACCTTGCCCGCATTAAAAAATTCGTGCTTCCATAGTGCAACAATACATCAAAATACTTAACCATACTTTGGCGCATAATAAAAAACAATAAAGGCAATTTTTCAACTTGCCTTGGCGAATAAGATTTCCATCACAATAGAATACAATTTATTTCGAATGCAACAAATTGACTTATCAAATTAATAATATTCATCTTTGAAACGGAAAATTTAAAACAGTGCCAACAACAATAATTGGTTGTACACAAAAGAAAAACCGTTTAACAGTTTAATCATTTTATTTTTTTTGTCAGATAAATTCCCGTCATGAATATGTATTTTAGATATGTACTCGTATGTGCTGCGATTGTACATTTTTCATAAATATGTAACTCAATTGCAATTATACATTTCCCTACGTTTCATTCATAATATATGGATATCTGAACAATAAGGCAGCAGCATCAGAAGCAAACAAGGTACAAAGAAAATCTTACAACATTCTTCTTATTATCAATATTATGTTGTTGTGTATTATGATGCTGTATATGGTATACATAAAACTAAATTATTTCGCTTAAGATGATTTCAAATTGTTTTCTTATAAACATGTTATATGTTATAAAACCGGCGATATGTATATTACAAAAGAAACTATAATTTTTAGTTTTCGAGAGACAGATGATTTATCATTTTTTGTGCTGCTATTTTTTAAAATGTGTTTTGAACATCGAAAACTATAATGGAAACAGTAGTTTTATAAGTAAGCATGTTTTATGATTTAAAGCAAAGTAGAACTATTGTAAGGGCCATGTACCTATGTGTACATAATTTACAGAGACTTTTAAGCCTAAATTTTACACGCTAAATTTCCTTTTATTCGTCATCTTACGTAACACTTCTTATGTATTGTATGTATATCAAAATTATCTAAACAATTATAATTTTTATTTTTGGTGAGAAAAGGTTGTGCTGTGATATTGTTGCAGTATTATTGTATCATTAAAATAAATAGAAATATGTACAAAAAAAGAAAGTATTTTGCAAAATATAATATTTCGCGCGCGAGGGCTGATTGCAATCAAATATAATTTGACAATTTTATTTTAGTTTTAAAGAAAATTTCAATCCTTTCAAATTTGCAGAAATATGTCAATTTGATTTTGAGAAATTGTGCTTTAATTGATTGTCATATTGTCACACAAAATGAAATGGAAAATTTCTTAAAATGTAATAAAAAAAAAGATAGGTGTGGATGCCGATGATTGTTGTATGAAAGTATCATTACACAGAACTTTAGTAGTTCGGTAAATATTTAGAAATTAGGTGAACAACTTTACATCCTTGTTCAAAAATAATAATTTCTGTTGACAGCATGCCGGGGAATTTCTTGTGCTATATTGGAAATATGTAATAATTAGATACATACAATTATATAACTATTTTCCCACTACATTATTTATGGGTAGTTTGATCTTTCTAAAGAATAAAACTAAGCGTATAATTATAAAATATTTATTATACACCTAAACGGTCTAATTTATTCTTCATTTTTAATAAATTGCTGTTTTATATGTTTAGTATTAGAATCCGGAAATGAGTAAGCCATAATCGTAAATTGCAAATGGAGTTAGTTGTTGATGTGTGTCTTACTCATTTTTACAATGCACAACACATTGCAATACATTTTTAATTTCATAAAAGGAAATCTCAAGCTTGCGGCATTTCTTCTTTGCCCTAGTAATATATTGCGTTAACTTTTCTTATTAATAAAAATTTGGACAACAATATCGGAAGCTACTGAAGTATATAAAATACTATTCTTTTTTAATTTTCTTCATTCACTTTTCTTCATTCAGTTGTAACTTTAATTAGCTGTTTGATTCTTGCTTCAAATCGAATTTTATTTCGGAATGACATTTTTTGTCGTAGTATTAATAATGGAACCTTGAATGAGACTGGTAGATCGAAAGAAATAGATTAAAATTTCCGAAATTCGTCCAAAAATAGCGAATGGCATTACATTTTGTTGGAACATTTATTTTCGATTTCGATAGCCGTAATTCTACATAAATTTGCTATAGAAAAAAATGGAGAGATGAATATGATGTGGCCAACAGCCTATATTTTACAAACAAGAATTGTACGTAAATCACAAATAAACTGCACTGTAATAAACAGCGGATAGAAGACAACTATAATTTCATGACTACCTGTATTAGATTCTGATGAAGTTCACAAATCAATAGTCAAAACAGCATTTATCGCGTCGTTTTCTTTGTTCTCAATTTTTCACTAGCTATGAAGAAAGGAAGGCATAAGTATCTTCCATGAGCCGTGTCCCGTTTTCCACAATTTTTTTTTCTAAAATTAAAAGACAAATACCTTTAGTCGGGTAAATCGTTTGCTACGGTAAACATCGGTTCTATTTTTCGATCACTTTGCCATAGAGTTCTTGAAAAATAATTGAATTTATCAAAAAATTAACTTAAAATTCACTTTTATCCGACTATTAGTATGCAGGCTTAGCCGAATTTTGGTATAACCACCAGGTTTTTATCAAAAACTTTCACTCCAATACTTAACTTTGAGAGAAATGTTATGGACTGGAGCTGGGATCTTATTATTCCTTCTTACCAATTATGTGCCTATACCAAAGAAGATTTCAATTTTTTTATTTTTTATTTCAAATCGGGACTTATGCTGTGTGCCTCAGAAGACTTTTCAAACTAAACTTTTCAAATTTTGAAGCTTCCGCTACTGTCTCATAGGCAATAATTAAAAAATCAACTCCTGAGGTTACTTTTCAGACTTTTAATTTTATTGTATAACTTGAAGTGATGTGTATAATTTATTTTGACGTTAGAAAGGATTCACCAAAGAAAAATTGGAAAAACGGCCGTACTCTATTCGATGTTAGTTTATTTGTATTATTAATTAAATTCTATATAGCTAATGTACATTATTATGTACTAATATTTTACCCATCAAAATTTTATTTTTGTTTATATTTTTATAAACTTCGGATGACACTTACATTAGTTTAGTTGAATGTGAGGCACAGATGAAGGCTTTTGTGCTAGGGACATCTGTTGAGATATTGCTTGAACTATTAGTATATTGAATAGTTTAGTTTGAAAAGTCTTCTGAGGCACACAGCATTAGCATGCCTACCATGGTTAAGTTGGTATCTAAAGTTGGATTTAGGTGTTTTAAACACATTTCTATTGCATTTATGTTTTTAATAAAATGAACCTGTTTACTCCAAAAAATGTGCAGCTTAACTTATTTTAAATTGCCGGAAAATGAGAATCCCTAGTATGGATAAATTTGCTCGGCAATTTTATTTAGAATCATTTTAGCTTTAATCATGTTTTCGAAAGTCCTATAATATACAAAATATTTGCAAGAAAGGTTAATGCTCATATAAAAGAAGTTCCTTTTATCAAAATTAGTCTTTTTTTGGAAAACGATCTAGGTCAGTTTTGTTGTAAATTGAATTTAGAATCCCTTTATTTAAACGAGAAACAAAAGAAAAATTTTCTATTGAAACTTCCTACCGGAGCGGCGATCCTTCTGGGCTATAGAGAGGACACAAATTAACAGATACAGACACTCCTTCGATAACAACTTTTTTAAACTTCGGCGATAATCGAATGGTAAATCTGAAAAATTCTGAGGGTCAAAAATGTTCATGTTTCTTTTGTAAAACATTTAAAATTAGAACTCTCAATCTGTAAACTTCCCTTCGCTGCATAAAAAAATTAATTCGCCACTATAAGTTTTATTTTATAATAAACAAAAATTCGAAGGCGGCACTGTTGCATTTAAATAAAATTGCAGTTATATTACAGTGGGTTTTCACTAGGAATGCTTTGCAAATATTTGCAATGTGTTTTAAGTTTTTCCACATCGATCGATAGTATACATTAACAAAAATACATATCGATAAATAAACTTTTCACTCACACATACAAAAATTTATATTGCGATTTGCAATCGAATGTAGTCGTACATAGAACTTATTTGATTGCAAATTTCTAATTTTGGACAAAAATTAATAGTTTCCCTAATTTTGTTTAGCCCTGCGTCCAGCACAAGCTGCCAGAAACAATTTTTTGTTTTCATTAAAAGAAGTATAACCAAAAAGTAAGTACATTTTACAAAATATAATAAATAAATTTTTATCAGATAATGGAACATGATTTAGAACAATTTTTTAAATGAGGAATGTGAGGATTTGGAGGTTCTCGAGGAAGACTTCGGTGGCGTTTCCGAGTCAACTAGGAGATATTTACAGAATAAGATTGAAGAGATGGATGAATTTGAAATACATACAGATTTAATAAAAGTCATGTAAAAAAATTTAAGAAACAGATATGCACACTACAAAACCGGTAAAAATAAAAGGCACAGCACAAAAAGTCATACCAGAACCGTAACAGATCGAAAAAGTTTGACGATTATACTGAGTTTTACAAAAGCGCTAGTATGAAATCAGCGAACTTATTTTATATTGAATAAATTAAAATTATTTTAATTTTTCTAGGCAAAAAAGTAGTTTGAACTTGGAGATAGCTGAGACCGCGCTCATCCATAACAGCTTCTCCAATAAATGAAGGTTTAGGTAAAAAATAGGAGAAAATGTAGATAAAAATAAAATTAATTCAATTTTTCGTATTCTTAAACCCAGTCTATTAGTTTTTCAGATGATAGTAATATGATGGCTAGGAAAATGACACGAACAATAAGCTCCAGCAAATCAATTATGCCAGCCCCAGCCTTATTCCTATCCGCTGGAAACTTTTAAGAACTGCTACAGTAGCTAGTCGCCAATGTTTACAACAGAAGTAATGCTCCTTCTCCTCCACCTGTTGACAGGGAACAGTTAATCGATCAGCAATTAACATTATTTATGCCGCTCATTTGTTTTTCACTACATACATGAATGAAATATTCAAAACTAAAACACATAAATAAATTTTCAGTTTTTTTTATTTCACAAGTACATAGTTCCAGTGTCATGGTACTGATCCATCCATCATAAAATGTTCTGCTGAATGTTCTGATGAATTGTAGCTACCCAGCTTCGAAATTTGTGGAAAAATTTCGAAATGTTTTCTCCAACCCCAAAGCACAGTGCCGCGTTTATCAGTACAGTTTCGATCCACCGTGTTTAACGATACTTCGTTTGATGCGGTAGATTTTGCTCATTTTCCATGAGGCAAAAATTATGCAAACAAACGGTTGCTTGTAAGACTTTGTCTGCTGTATTTACGAACGTTTCTAAGCACGTTCGTGGTATCCCCCATCTGACGGTGTATATTATGAACGTATTTTCAATTACCAATCTAACTCGCGACTGTCGATAATTGAAAATTCTTTGCTCGAAATCGCATTTTCCACTGGATTTACCAGGGTATGGTGTGACTAACCAGGTTTTAAAACCAAATGCCTCATCTCCTCAAATAGAACCACCTTTATGCAATTTTGGAACACACCTCTATCACTAGGCGAAAACATATTGAAATGAAAAGAGACCATATTAAATTAAAAGTAGATAAAATTCAAATATTAGCCTTGTCAATTCTTAGAATGATTACAAGAGCACCCTGGTTCGTAAAAAATACAAATATACAATACGAATCCTAACTACTAAAAACGAATTACAAAAGATGTGGATCACCTATGCAGGGAAACTAGCATCTCATCCGAATTTGCTGGTGCGAAACCTAAAAGATATATGTACCTATCTTCTTCACGAAGGAAACGATGGCTGTAAAAACATAAATTATAAAATGATAAAGTTTATTTATTGATAAGATGTAGATTCTGCTCCCGCAGATTTACATAATTACCTTAGTGATTAAGATTTAACAACTTATTGTTATTTTCATGTTTGAAAGATTCAATAATCGATGGCTAAAAAACGATACGTAGTCGCATATTGCCATCATGATTATTGAAAAAAAATTATAATTATAAAAATCCGAACTGAAGTCGGGTGGTGCTGTAAAAGAATATTTCTGTAATACAGATATTCGTGTGAATTTTTTAATTAAAATTACATACATTCGGAAAATTCCATCTTTGCTTAAATCCATCTGCCACTGCTAACCAATCGTAAGCTTTCAATTCAGAAATAACTTTCTTTTGAAGTTCTAGGTAAATTTCGTCTAATGTTTTCGATATTATATGGCAAGCTGTACTTTTACAAATTCAAAAATTGTAGGAAACCTGACGGTGGCCATCACCACTAGCCAAATATCTAAAACTAAATTATAGTTTGAAATAAACTCCTTTATATATTTGATTGTAATAATATAATTACCTGAAAGTAAAGGCCAATCTAGTAAAAGGGTTTATCGACATTCTAAATTTGGTGTCCTGCTTCACAATTTTTGGACCTACTATTTTCAATAACGTAATGAAAGAATCTGTATACGAATTTTGTTCGAAACCCGCGACTTGAGAGTTTTTCGGTTGTTTCATCAGCACACTAGATGTAAATATAAACATTAATTATTACTTACATCAATCAACAATAAATGAAATCTTTTCTTTTTTGTTGTTGTTGTAATAGCTTAGCCACGTTGCTACAAATATACAATACAATAGTTCCAGAGCAACAGCAGTCAATACTCCTCATCCATTTTAATTTTAATTATTTATTTATAATTAATTAAATCACTAATATACTTGAAAATAAAAAACGCACAAATCAAAACCAAAAAGTAGAATTCGATAGTTTTTTAGAAATGTAAAATTATTTACTAATACAATTGAAAAGTCACACACACAATAACACAAAAAAATTCCCTTTGCAAATCATTTCAAGTGAAAACCATAGATTAGATATACACAAACGACTTGAATTTTCTAATTACTCACATTCCGAACAGAAAATAAATATGTACAGGGTCTTATTCAGGAATTCGAGTAAACGAAAGACGTTTTCGAACGATCGGTATTTTAGAATTCGTAAACGTAGTAATCTAAACGAATGTCACAAATTAAATAACAAATCGAATAACCATGAAACGAATGAAGATTTCCCTTATCGTGCAATACACTTTTACCACGAAAAGATGATCCCTTAAAATGGCGAAAACCCCGAAATCAGATCTATTCTTATTTGCCCATAATTTTACAAACGTTTCTAGTCATTCCTACTCCTACATCATCAGTGGCTTCGGAACGTATGGTTTGTAAAACCGATGTCATACTGTCAGATCGTAAAAGCCGGCTTAAACCGAAATTTTTAAAAACTAGGATTCCTTAATGCAAATTTTAAGTTTTGCGAACAACTTTAAGTTTAGTTTAATTTTAATATTTTATACAATTTTGTATGAGAGTAAGAAATAATTTGTATGAATTAGCTTTAAGATTTTTCTGTTTTGACTGCTTGCAAAGTACGCTGCAAAGTTTTGCCGAAAGGATTGTAATTCATGTTAAGCGCCTATACATAGGTATATAAAGGAAAGCCAGGACTTCAATTAATATATTAAATCTGAATTGACAGCAACATTAATAAAATTATCAAAATTACATTTCAGATAGACGAAAGTTTTGTTTTCAATTAAATGTGTGCGCAATTTAAAAATACCTAAGTAATATTGTTGTAACTCATCTAGTAGGCATTGGAGCTGTTATGTAGTGGTGATTTGTTCTATTAACGAATCACTAGTAAACAGAAATAACTAAATTTTTTTATTTTATCAAAATAAATGTAAACAATGTCAACTTTTTCACGTTTAATAATATTGTTTGCTGTAGAAAACGAAAATGTATATTGTAGTAAAATACATACAAACAAAACGGAGATAATCCTAATATGCAGTACGAACGGATTTCCCGTTTACTCGTGTGCAAAAACCACACTCTTTCTATGGGAATATCCATGTAACGTGCACGAAAATTCATACTAAGAAACTGTCACAAAAATTCGAGTGTCAGTTAGAATCTCGAGTTATCGTTTCAGTCAAAATCATACTGCAAAGAAAGGGAATTTTGCTGGAAACTCGATTTTCTTCCATACACTTTTCCAGTAAAGCATTTTCCGTTCATCGTGACAGTTTCGACTCTTTTATGCTGCGTACATGACATCGGAAATAAAAAGCCGAACCGGTCCCGAACTCAAAACCAATCAAATTTCGTGAAATGCTTTATGCCGCCCCGCCTGCTAGTTCCACTCTCGAGTTTAAATATTTTTAACTTTGTTGTTGTTTTAATACATTCAGTACGATGCCATAGTATTTTTTCCGAACTAACTCCCGTTGTCATGTGCGCGGTCTTAGAGTCAAAAATCAAATAAAACAAATAGAAGAGACGGAAATGGCCGGAACTTCAAAACAAAAATACGTTTTCCAAATAAAAAATGGAGTTGACTGTAATTTGTTGCTCAAAACTCAGTGATGTGCGAAAATTTTTGTTTACAAAAGAAAATATGAATTTATAGAAAACTTGATTTGTTTTAATCAGTTTGAAAGTGTGTTGTGTAGTGTGTTTGAGTTGAGCATTGATATTATATTCAAACAGTGATGTTGTTTTATTATATAAAACAGTGCTGTCGAAGAATTGAAGGCAAGAGAAAAAATTGAGAAATATTTGTTGGGACATTGCTTTAATTTTTCAGAAATCTTTGACAACGAATTAAACGAATTTATTAAAAATTTTAATATTATATTTTTGAGTTACAGAAATATTAATTTAAATTAATTCTAGGTACCATAAACATATAAAATTATCTCATCGGATAAAAAAGCAAAATTTGGGAAAGGAGCATCTAGAAACAATGATTTGGTTTATGTATTTCCATGATCTTTTCATTCAAAATTAAATTAACTTTAAGCATAATAATAGTGACTCAATTGACCACCTAATTCGATTTACTGTATTGCAACCAATAAACCTGATCATTGACCGTCGAGATTACCTCCTATTTTGCGGCCAATACTATCTTATACAAACCAGAATTCAACTTTCACAAATATAAAGTAATTTGACTAACAGATGTTGGCCACATTTATCTGATAACAGGCTGTCGAATACGCACAAATGACTAAACATTTCGTAGTTATCCGTCTAAGTTTTGTCTGTAAGGGTCTTATGTCATTTTATCTTCCGTTTGTGGACAATCCGATTCAAATTTTGTTTCTTGAAAAATCATTTTCTTTCACTTTTTTGTGTACTTTTGTCACTTTAAAATTATAAATAAAACAATGTTTTTTATTTTTATTTTTTTACTCTGTTGATATACGAGTACTACTCATAACTGAGGAAGGATAATGAATCCGAAATCGATATTAAAATAAATTAAAAACCTATTGTTACTATAAGGAAAAATACTTAACAACAGAAAAAAATAAAAATAAAAAACATTGTTTTATTTACGATTCAAGTTGTTTTACGGGCTAATTTCTAACATTTTATACCTACAATAAAGCCGGTTTCCGTAATAGGTACTCTTCACATTAAACTATTAATAATTTTCTTTCGAAATTATTAGTATATTATACACCAAGATTGGGAAGAATGCTATTATAGCCCGAGCGAGTTTATAACCTGAGACGCGGACTACGACTACTAGTCGTAGAAGACACACCAACCATTATGGTTTTTTTGTTGATAAGAAAACTAATTTGATAAGGGAAACACTTGCTCTATAATAATATTAACTATGGCGAAGTAGCCCGAATTTTTTTTACTGAATTGTAGTAAGCGTAAATTTAAAATGACACTGCATTTTGTTTTTCTTATTTGAAGTTTTAATTTTGTTAAGTCATATTAGCATTCAACTAAAAACAACTGGACAATGATGATTTAATCGGCACGCCACCTGAAATTTGTGAGATAGTCAAAAATATAACAGATCAGCTGCTGCCCCAAAAATCGAGGGATATTTATATAAAAACATATGAACAAATTAAAATCAGGTGTAATAATAAAAGTGTTAATAAAATTTCAGAAAATATACTTTTGTCATTTAGTCTTATGACTCCATAAATTAGATGACAATTTATTTATATTTATAATTCATCTTGATACGAGTATATATATCAGCATACAATATTATAATAATTTCGTTTTATATCAGCACACGATGCCATAATAAAAATACTGATTATTTTTATTCACACACATTTGTCATAACTCATGAAAAATCAGACTTAAATTTTGTATAATATTTATTAACATTAACATAAACGTTAAAAACAGTAAATTCTTTACATCACAATATAAAATTACTTTTGATTTTTAAAATTCACAGATATTATTAATATTTTATTTTCAAAAAACTGAATTATTAACAATATTAATTAAAACCAACTAAG
This sequence comes from Nephrotoma guestfalica, assembly GCA_963691935.1. Lineage (NCBI taxonomy): Eukaryota > Metazoa > Arthropoda > Insecta > Diptera > Tipulidae > Nephrotoma > Nephrotoma guestfalica. Next base: position 150,754,292 of record OY829913.1, read on the forward strand.
TATTATTTAAAAATATCAATTTAACTGAAATAATACTTGAATATAACTATGTATGTGAAGATAGCCCAAATTCCATACCCGAAAAGTGCGATGGCAACACTAATTATTGCTATCATGACAGTTTTTACTCTCAGTCCAAAAAATCGCCCCATTTTTACTCTCAGCCCCGAAAATATTTGCTATCGCGATAGCTAAAAACTGTCATGACAGTCGAAATTTTCGGGGCTGAGAGTAAAAATAATACTCATAAAAACATCATGTAATAAATATGTTTCTCGCCAACACTATCATCGAAAAAATATTGAAAAATTTGCTAGTTTAGAGTACAACTACAAATATTGTGAAACTAAATAAAAAATAACAAAATATATAATTTGTATAAACGAATTACAAAATTATAGCAAATCGAATTTATAAAAAATTTAACTTTGATAATTTTATCAATATATTATAGATAGAGGATAAAATACCAAAAATGTCAATGTTTAAAATTAATAATATAAATTGATATTATGGTCTATTGAACTCAGAAACCATTCGTTGGCCGGACCAGCGGGTTACATCGGGTGATAGAGGAACATTTAACGCATTTCAAATAATTTTTTGAGAATTTTTGTATGTTTAATATTCGAGATATAGTCCATCGAACTCAGAAACTATTCGTTGGCCGGACCAGCGGGTTACATCGAGTGATAGAGGAACATTTAACGCATTTCAAATAATTTTTTGAGAATTTTTGTATGTTTAGTATTCGAGATATAGTCCATCGAACTCAGAAACTATTCATTGGCCGGACCAGCGGGTTACATCGGGTGATAGTGGAATATTTAACGCATTTGAAATAATTTTTTGAGAATTCTGTATGTTTAGTATTCGAGATATAGTCCATCGAACTCAGAAATTATTCGTTGGCCGGACCAGCGGGTTACATCGGGTGATAGAGGAACATTTAACGCATTTGAAATAATTTTTTGAGAATTTTTGTATGTTTAGTATTCGAGATATAGTCCATCGAACTCAGAAACTATTCGTTGGTCGGACCAGCGGGTTACATCGGGTGATAGAGGAACATTTAACGCATTTCAAATAATTTTTTGAGAATTTTTGTATGTTTAGTATTCGAGATATAGTCCATCGAACTCAGAAACTATTCGTTGGCCGGACCAGCGGGTTACATCGGGTGATAGAGGAACATTTAACGCATTTCAAATAATTTTTTGAGAATTTTTGTATGTTTAGTACTCGAGATATAGTCCATCGAACTCAGAAACTATTCGTTGGCCGGACCAGCGAGATATTAATGTGTTAATTTTTTAGGATTACATTAGTTCTTTCTACGACACTGACTTATTATTTTACGAAATGAATATAGATTTATAAATAGTTCAAAATATTTTAATTTATTTGAAACATTTACGTTTAAGTATCTTCACTATACTAAAATTTCATATTATTTTTTGATGTAAAAAATTAAATGAGGAGTGACACATTTTGAAGTATTTCTAAGTTTTATGACGTTTTTTTTTTAAATCGTCAAATTCTTCCCAAAAATCATTTTTTATTCAATAGGCCGTGTAGTGGTTTCCTTTATAATTAATCAATGAATTTATTTGAAATACACTATTTTGAATTTTTATTAATTTTGGTATGTTCTCTAAAGATAATGGTTTTTGCAAAGTATGATTGCGGTATTCAGTATTAATTACAACATATTGGTTCAACTCTACATTTGCTGCATATAAAACTGAATCGCAACATCGCTTTGGAGGAATCAAAGTAAAACTTTTTTCAATTTCCTCTATTCCGTGTTCCTCTAACAAAATAGTATCGAATGCAATGTATGGTCTATTTTCAACTGAGGTTTTCTGACAAGTTTGGCATACGAATCTTGCAATGCAGCTTGGATGTTTTTTGAAAAAATAGTCGGATATCTGCGTGACATTGCATTCGCAATTTTTCAGAAGGCCAAAATCATATTTATTATATTTTTTTATAGCGTATAAAGCATCATAGCGTAATTTTTCTGCAAGGGTTGCATTTTCTTCATACAAAGCATTCGCAACTTTGACGAGAGGACAATCACTTTCACTAAATAAATTGCTAAAAGAAAATTTTAGATTAGCAATGCATTGTAAAGTGGCATCAAAAGCACAAGTGTTTTTGAAAACTTCTGATTTAATATTATTGCCGTTCCGCAGTAATCTAGTCGAATCTGGCTTTAGTTGGCATTGTCGTTTTGCCCCTGGTAATATGTTGTCTAAATTTCGTTTAACCTGAACTTTAGTGGCGATGTCGATTTGTTCCTTGTCCGATTTTTCATTAAACTTTTTTAACGCTTTAAAATTAAAATAATTATGTTCGCTTCTTTTTTCAATCCCACTTTTTTTTGCCAAGTTTCTGTCAAATTTAAACATTCAATCAAACTTTCCTTTTTTTCTATAACATTCAGTGCTAAATTTTTTACTGATCTTTTTGGGATTTCTGAAACAAATTTCTCAAAAATATGTGTGTTTCTTGCTTTTATTTGTTTTAAAAAGCGAAGACATTTGGTTGGTAGCTTTCCTAAATGTGGTGCTTCACGACAACGTCTTTTAATTATCGAAAAATAATTTTCGATATGGCTATTGCTTAACCTTCTTTCTTTAAATATAAGCTGAGACCATAGTGGGACATACGTTAAATATTTTTTTATAAATTTTTCCGCGAACAAAGGATTATAGAAGTTATTGACGACCTGAAACATATTATTATCATTAATATTACAGTCGTTGTATATTTGTAGAAAATCTCGATAAAATGGGCTTTGCTCGTAAATAGTTCTTGCAAATAAATCGTTATCTTCATACAAAGTTGTCTCATTAAATTCTTCTATCTTCATGAAATGTGTATCACAAGCCGTTTTTAATATTTCACTGAGCGCAGATACAGTATCGGGAGTTGTGTATTTTGATTTTAACAAAATTACAAATTTTTTGAAAATTTTTTGAAAATTCTTTAACGTAGTTTGATGCTTTAGACGATTTTCTAAAATGTGCATTAACATCGGCCATGGAGAATTTTTAGTTTTCTTTATTTCGATATATATATCCTCAATATCGTCTTTATGATTGTCTTGCTCCATCATAGCTTCCGATTTGATTTTCCTTAAAACATCTACAGTAGTGCATTTTACAATTGATTTCGTTTTCTTAACAAAATCTTTGTCCTCATCTAAAAACGCGATTTGTGGCGCGCGCTTTCACGTGTGGATGAAATATTCTGTTAGATGAAAGTTGTATTTTAAAATGATTTATAGCTCGATCTTTGTTGCTCAGCTGGAATTTTCGACATTCTTTACCACTTTTCAAATCTCGATGTCCACAGTATGCGCGAATATAAATGGATTTTTTATTTATTCGATTATCTTTAATATAAACAAGGCATCCAGTCATTTTAGTCAAAAGTTCCGAGAAAACCGATGAATATTTAAATTTATCAAATTTCAAATTTTTCGGATTATAAATTTCGTTCCAAATATGCAATGGAATAATCAACGTATTTTTCATTTCGAGATATTCCTCTTTTATTTCAGTTTTATTTGAGGAAAGTCGTATGTTAGGAGATTTGTCACTCTCAATATTATCAATATTATAATTTTCTAATAAAGGATCATCCATTTGGTTTTCATTGAAGCAATTTTGTCCTTCCTCATCTATTACAGAGTCGATTGCGTTTTCCATATCAATAATTGGATGACTATTTATGTTACTAAAATTAGGATCCATGTTATAATCAGTAATGGTATTGACGTTTCCAGTAAATTGGGTATCCTCGAGATGATTTATTAAAGGCATGTTCGCGCAATTGTTGAGAACATTCATTTCAGTCGATGGTCTAGTTTTAAATTCCTCTAATAACTTACAAACAAATGATGTTTTTCGATGCAGTAGGTTTTTGATTTTTAATCTATTATTTTTATTCCATGCTAGCGATATATTTTGACAAATAAGAGATAATAGCGGGTCTCTCGTAGAATCACACGAAAGTACTATTTCATAGTAAAAATTTCCGACATTATCCAAAATAGTATTTTTAATAATGTCCAAGCTCGGATCATCGAATTCGAAAGGCTTAAATGCCATGTTTGATGAACGATAGTTCAAAGAACCCGGGGTTGATAAAAAATATGTTACTTAATTAAACCCTTACTGAAGTCTCTTTTATATAGTCACACACAAAAACAAAAAACAAATTAAAGCGCGAGCCAGATTGCACATGCAAATACAAACCAAAATCGAATCGTTTAAATAGAGTTCAAAACAAAGCCGGGGTCAAAATTTAAATTTTCGAAACAGAACAATCACGAAATGTTCACCACAAATCGGACTGCACGTGCAAATACAACAAAAATCGAAACGTTCAAATAGAGAGTCCAAAAGAAAGCCGGGGTCAAAATGTAAATTTTCGGAAACAGAACAATCGCGAAATGTTCACCACAAATCAGACTACACGTGCAAATATAACAAAAATCGGAACGTTCAAATAGAGAGTCCAGAAGAAAGCCGGGATCAAATATATTTCAAAGCAATAATCAATCAGCCACGAAATGTTTTAAAGGATGTCCAGGAAAGCAAAGGTCGAATTAGTTTTAAAAAAAACTTTTTACAGTATCAAATATTATAAACAAAGAATAAACACACAAAGAGACGGTATAGGTATTAACAGCTGAAAATCTGAAAAAATAGTAAAACGAACTACGATTTTTTCTCCCTTATATAGTAAATTGAGAAAATAAAATATTTCGCTTTTATTTCATTTTTATTTATGTATGCGCAAATCGAAAATCCATTATCGTCGTAATTCGTAAACTAGAACGTTATAAGTAGGCTTAGGGGCTTAGGAGTTCCAACAATAATTCAATATTTTATAAATATTATATTTTTAGTTCAATATATTAAATTAATAATTTAATTTTTTATGTTAATATTTAAATAAGATAAACAAAAATAATAAATAAACGAATAGTTTCTGAGTTCGATGGACTATATCTCGAATACTAAACATACAAAAATTCTCAAAAAATTATTTGAAATGCGTTAAATGTTCCTCTATCACCCGATGTAACCCGCTGGTCCGGCCAACGAATAGTTTCTGAGTTCGACGGACTATATCTCGAATAATAAACATACAAAAATTCTCAAAAAATTATTTGAAATGCGTTAAATGTTCCACTATCACCCGATGTAAACCGCTGGTCCGGCCAACGAATAGTTTCTGAGTTCGATGGACTATATCTCGAATACTAAACATACAAAAATTCTCAAAAAATTATTTGAAATGCGTTAAATGTTCCACTATCACCCGATGTAACCCGCTGGTCCGGCCAACGAATGGTTTCTGAGTTCAATAGACCATAATATCAATTTATATTATTAATTTTAAACATTGACATTTTTGGTATTTTATCCTCTATCTATAATATATTGATAAAATTATCAAAGTTAAATTTTTTATAAATTAGAGATTTGCTATAATTTTGTAATTCGTTTATACAAATTATATATTTTGTTATTTTTTATTTAGTTTCACAATATTTGTATTTGCACTCTAAACTAGCAAATTTTTCAATAATTTTTCGATGGTAGTGTTGGCGAGAAACATATTTTAAACATGATGCTTTTATGAGTATTATTTTTACTCTCAGCCCCGAAAATGTTGACTGTCATGACAGTTTTTAGCTATCGCGATAGCAAATATTTTCGGGGCTGAGAGTAAAAGTGTGGCGATTTTTTGGGCTGGTACACGTAAACGATAGTAAACAAAATCATGAAAAGAATGATTTTGTCGGTTTGTTAGCAAAATATTTACTAATATATCGTGATACAAAATACATACAGTGCGCAGTTTAAAATAGTATATTTTGCTGATATTATTAAACAATTAATTTTAATTATGTTTTCTCTTTTGGTAATAAATTGTACCAAATGCTTGAACTTAAACCAAATGTTTTCTTGATAGTCTAAAGTTGTATAATATTGCCATATGCAACTATCGAAGTTTTCGGGGATTGAAATTTGGGCTATCTTCACAAAGGTAATATAACTGAAGAAAAAATAAACAAATTTTCCTTTATATAAGGAAAATTTTGTTAAACCTGGTTTCTATTTAACCAAATAAAATATTAATTATTTTACAGTTGGTATTTCACAACCTTTCAATTTGCCAATTAAACATACTCATTTTGCTCAAAAATTTTGACAATTAAATTTGACAATTACCAAAAAAACTTTCATGACAACATAGAAAAGTAAACAAATTGAATATAAAATAGATTTGTAAATAAAATACCTAATTTAATTTGATTTTTAACTTTATTAATCTGTTTTTATCTAAACTACAAGACAGTACCACCACAGACATATTTATTTTTATCAAAATCTACTTTATCAATATGGGGAATAATCATAATTTCAGTGTTCATTTTTCAGTGGTAATAATAAAATATTATTAATCATTAGAGCCATAGCCATATATACATAGCCTAGAAATTTTGATTCTCAGTTTACTAAACCACATAATAATGATGCCTTCTACTACTAGTAGTGGAAAAAAATGTTTTGTTATTTGTTTGTATAAAAAATTATTTGCACCTGTCATGCGCCACTCGATTTTAGATCTCCAACTTTAACGTATTGAACATCTTAAAAAGTAAAACAAGGAAATGAAGGATTATGAACAATTTGCGCCATTGTAAATATATGTATTTACATTTTATTAGCGGATACCCGAGGTGAACGGCAACGCCTTTTTGTAGCAAACTGTATTTACATTTGGGTAGGTTTGTGTGTCTTTTTATTGAATGAGCATATCTTTCAATGATAATTATATTATTGTAATGCTCTTGGGAAAACAATATTTATGGTTTTGCCATTTGGTGCGTACATAAATAAGTTGGCCGGTTTTCGGACGCATGAATAGGCCACGTATAGCTGTCCATATGAGAAGTACAGATTTTGTGGTTTCAATAAACAAACTTGAAACGAATGTCTTTGTGCTTTCTTAATGGTTATTGCGTCGCACTGGAAATTATAACATTTTATATTAGAATGGCATATCGGTCAGTATGATTGGTATTCGCGGTAATAATACATGTTCTTTGAATTTGCCAATAAATATTGTTACTTACAATAATGTCATTCACCAATTTTTTAACTGCATTGCACAGTCGTAGCGGATCGATATTTCGAAGCATAATGATGGGTACACCAATTTTCAATATCAATTCGTGTGATGGTAATCTTGGCAAATCAGGTGAAGTCAGGAATTCGACCGGATAATTGACAACTTCTTGATTCATGACGCAATCAACTGACTTATACGTTGTAGAATTGCCAGATATTCCAATTTTGAATAGCTATATTAATAGTATTGACATCATTGTTTTTGGCCGCCAATAATGCACGTTCGTTTAGCCATTGGTGATTTTTGTAATTGCAATTAATGTTTGTAAATACGCTGTTAATCAATTCGTCAATGGTCTGTGTAAAGTTACAAAAACCTGCTGGAATGGTAATGCAATTTATGGTGTCCTCGATTGGCATTTTCCCGTTTCTAAGATCTAAAAATTGATTGGCGAACCGAGCAGCGGATTCGTCTTATTGCAGTATAATTTTCTGAACATTTTGCCAAAGAACAGATTATTTGAGACATGCGTTTAGTTCTCCGGCTGGTGTGGAACATGGTATAACTGGTAGAGTCTGACAAAAATCACCAGCCAGCAAAATGAGTGGAGGTACTACAGAATGACTCTGTATTATCTCTTCCAAAGATTTTTTATGGGTCCTTGTGCATTCATTCCAAACTATTAGTTTACATGGCGCAAACTTTTTCCCATTCCTGAATTCGTTTTTGTGTTGCACGTGGGTGTCTCAGTAAAATGCATGTTCAATGGCAACTTGAATGCAGAGTGCGCTGTTCTACCTCCATCCAAAAGTGTTGCTACAATACCAGAAGATGCGACGGCCAATGCAATGCTATTTTGTGAGCGAACGGTCGCCAAAATCAATGAAAACAAAATATTTTGCGTGTTCCACCGGGTGCATCGAGGAAAAACAAACCGCCAATTTGTTGTGAAATCGCACTCATAATACGAATATAAGGATTGTATTGTTGTATCGTCAGTTTTGTTTGAATTAATGTTTGCAGCTCATTGACATTAAAATGCTGCTCTCTGTGTAAATATCGATCGTATACATCGTCTGCTAATCGATTCTATGGAACCATTCCTAATTGAATGAGCGTTCTGTTGATTGATAAACACTTGTCCTCATTCTTAGCGCTTCGTTATACATTTTCAGTGAGAATTGCATGCTTGCGTTGTTACTGGTTGTGTGCACTCGATGTAAAACATCTTCACTCATTTGATCTTGGTGTTGTTCCCACAAATCTTTCGGATTAGACGGGAAGCAAGTTGTCAAAATAATGTGCAAATTTGGTGCGGTTGGTAAGTGATTGATGCGTCCACTAGTATGTCCTAGCGAATTCATCATTTTGGTTTAATATGAAGAATGCTGTCAATGTTGTGGCTGGTGGTGCATTTGCTCGATGTCGTGCATCCTCTGCAGTGAAATACAACACACGCTGCCCATTTTCCAGATGAACAACTGTTGGATGGCGTTCATTTATTGGAAAATCCAAAGCTCCCCAAATTGCCTCATTACTACTTATATAGCGACCCATTTGGTATCTCGCGATTTCATCGTTTCTGTTGGTCAATGCAGAGACAGCCATGTGCATGTCCGATCGTTTGTTGATATATTTCCAGATAGATTTGATCGATTTGACCACAAATATTGTATGTTTAGGAGAGCAATGGCGAATACGGTACAACCCAGCGATACCGATGTCGTTGTTTCATATTTTTATTATTGTCGAATGTCCGTCGATAGAGTGGATAACCATTGTTGCCACTGATGGTTTCTTTAAATAATTTTTTTGGGCATTTCTTTGTGCATTTTCCCTCTGCCATGCACGGATACGTTGGATCGATGATTCCGTATGGTACATGAAATATGAATCATATTTTTGGTGACTACTTTAAATAAGTCTGGATTGATTGCATAGATTGCTTTCTGAAATTAACTTTTTATATTAATTACTTTTTTATTTTTATATTTTGTAGTACGGAATTTAGTAAAATTAAAACTATTTTTTCCACACAGTGAAAATTAATTTAATCCTGCAAATCAAAAGACAATTTAGACTAGTGAATTTCTCTGCGAAAGCAAGCGCCTGCATCAGTGATGGTATGGGCCGCGGTAATTGCCACAGGATACTCACCACTCGTTTTCATTGAAAGGTAAATAAACAAATCTAACGTGAAAAGATTTTAAAGGATGCTTTGTGACCTTCTACAATTCAGTAGAAACCCTTGGACGTTTCAACAAGACTCGGCACCATCCCATAAAGCCTGTGAAACCCAACTCTTTTTGCAAGAAAATGTTCCCAGCTTCGTTTCTTCACAACAATATTCCCCGTACTTGAACCCAATGGATTTTTCCATATGGCCCATTCTGGAGGCCAAAGTAATAACTAAAAATATGAAACGGTCGACGCCTTAAAGATTGCTCTTCGCCGAGAATGGGCCAAAATACCATCAGACCACATTCTTGCAGCGTGTGAAGCCTTCTCAGACAGACTCGATACTATTATCCGTGCTAAAGGTGGCTACATCGAACAATAACAAATTGTTTGTTAAATTTGAAATGTTTTTACGATATACTGAAGTTTTGAAATAAAAAAATAAAAATTTACAGCATTTTGAATTGGTAACATTTTGAGTGTCGACTCCTGTAGATAGAGAAGAATAGGCGACAAGAACACTTGCATTAATTTAACGAGAAACAGAGTTAGAGCTACCTTTTTCTATCTACAAATAATTTTAAATTCATTAAAAAGAGAATAAAACACGCTATTGATATTTATCAATAAAAGGGAAAAAGTGATCGACAATTACAATAATTTAGAAATTTCACCTGCATGTTCTTTACCATTCAAAAACCCCAAATGAGTTTAGTTAATTATTATGAACATTAAAATTACTTATTTTACACTAAGTTTGCTATCTTTTCTGGGACCCAAACACTCCCAAACTCTTTCACAGTTCGCTTTTCACGTCCTACCTTACTTACAAAGTAGCTAAATCGAGCAAGTACGACTATTCTAGGTCCGATTTTCGTAGAACCATCCGCGCATTGCATAGATTTATGACAGCCTATAATACTGACATGGAAGATGGGTCAATCCATGAGTTCTACACTCCGACAGGGGGTCATAGTTGTTTTCAATTTGATCACAAAGGCGTTTATTTTTAGAAATTCGTAATTCAGAGGAATCTCATCTGAATTTCAAACATTTCTTTATTTGTAATTGGATATCTTTTATTATAACAGAATAAACAATTCATGTCATAAATATCATTTTTTTCTTATGGCAATGTTTTATAAAGACAATTCTTTATAAGTTGACATTCTAAAATCTACCTCGAGCACAAAAAACTAGAAATTTCGTAAATTTATTAAATACATTATCGATATAGAATATAATTGGAATACAATTTCAGTTTATGATTTTCTGGGTTCTATTTCGCCATTATGCTGCTCAGGTTTAATGGTGGAATAAGGATTTCTAAAACCAATTTTAATTTGGAATGAAAATGGAATTATAAATTGAAATTTAGAAGAGATAATGGTACTTATTTAGTTTAATCACAGCATACTGTAAAAATGGCATGGTTTTGTTTGAGATTTGCATATTTCAAAACTAGATTGAGATTTCAAGTTTGTCTTGTATAAACCTAATTTATCCATATTCAAATTAAACATGGCCAAGTAGTATTTAACTTCTTCATATGACACTATCCAAAATTCAGTTTGTAATCCTAATATGTATTATATAATGTAATTCCAAATCAATCGAAACACATGACACACATGGCTTTAAAAAGCACAAGACAATATTCAATAAGCAATGCCAATCAAATAAATGACATTATTTCTATACGAGCAGACAGAAATGATTATAATTTTATTAGAATCCACATTTTCGCGTTATCACTCAATCTATCAAGCAGCGAAACCAGTGTACCGATTTTATACACAAAATAACGAGCGCAAATAGAAGTGGGTCCAAGAGTTGTGTTTGGTACCTGTTACCTAAATAAATGGATCTGGTTCATGCTAATGAAGAACGATATCATTTTTGTTCTAAGATTAAGGTTCTTTTGTTATCAATTTAAACAAATAAATTCAAATAAATTTCAACAATTTTAAATAAATATACAATTTTAGTATATGTATTTAAATTGGGGGTCGGCGATTGAATGTCGTAAAGGAAAGACATGATTTTTGTCTCTCCTTTAAATAAATAAATAAATAGTTTAAATATGTGTTAATAATTGATTAATTATAATATTAATCATAATATTATTTATTAATATATGTCTTATGAAATAAATAAATAATAATATTAATAATAATTTGTGTGTAAAGTAGTAATAAGTAAAGTGAAAAGTTATACGTATTGTGTTAATATATTAATTTGTGTGCGGTGCGCTTGCAATGGTGTAGGATATGTATATAACAATTTCGTTTATATGTTTTTCGACACCGTTGTTTGAATGCATCGTACGCATTGTATGTTAATATTCAATTTGTAGGACTTTTTTGATTACAAAGGATACTTAAGATAAGTGTTATTTTTATTACTTTATTTTACATTATACATTATATTTTATTACATAATAATCAATGAATCGTATGGATGAGTTATTTGTGTTGTTGTGGTATGAAACAGTTTGTGACGACAGTTGCTAGCATTCATTCTATGTAATCTGTTTCTATGAAAAATACTGTCGTGGTCTCTAATTTTTATAATTTTGTTTTTCTCTCCCATACGTATTGTTTATAGTTTTTTATGTACACAGTGATTTTGTTGAATTTCGTTATATGAGTAGATGGTATTTTCTTGGAAAAGTTGAACAAATCACGACCAAAAAGCTAATTTAAAATTTGGATATCAAGTCTTTATTGCATGTTGTACTGAAATCCTTATTTCTTTTAATTTTTTTATTTAAGGATATACATATAAGTGAAAATATGGTATATGGGATGCGCAAAATATAAACAAAATGATCGTATAATATTCTCTGCTCTCTCACGGTTGTATTTATATTTTTGTAGTGGATTACACTAAGACTTCGTATTACGTTGTCTAAATGGGCGAATTTCTTTGGATTTGCACTAAATGTTCGTGAATATGGATGATTCAATTTGTGAATTGGGAAAGTCGATTAGACTTTAATTGTTCATAATTTGTTGATTTGTTATATGTATAATAATTTAGACTTTTGTTAACTTTGTGAGATTTTTTGCCGTCGTTGTGGAGAGGCGGCTGACGTTGACCTCTCCTTGTCGACCTGGGTTGGCGTCATCGGCAAGGGGTGGATGTTGTCGCAGGTCGAGATCGCGCAAAATGAATATTGTACATATAAAGGAATGTATATTTTTGGCGATTGGGAGGGGGTTATATTTTTTCTCTGTGGTGCGAAAACTGGATTAGATTTTGACGAGTGGTGTATGTGTGTGATTGGTTTACACAGGATATGCGGCGAGGATGTGCTGCAGCTGTATTGCAGTGAATCTTTTTTGATATTTGGAGTGATTTGAATGGGTTTCGTTCATGGTGAGTAATGGCTCGGTGTCTGCGGTTTGTGGTGGTTGTTCGTTGAACGTTGTGTTTCTCAACTTGCGGAGGGTTGTGTTCATGTGTGTCGTTACCTGTATTTATAAGGTATTTTTGACTGTTTTGCGTTGTTTTGATTAGGACTTGAGGTAGTTCTCATTTGTTAGTGTATGAGGGCGGATTTGCAGTTTTGTATTGAATCATTGCCTGAATGTTGGATTTGTATGTCCAAATCGGTTTCTTTGCTGAATGCTTCGGGTGTTTTTGTTGGAGTTTGCCGTCGATTTGGCGGGGGCTGAATCATTTTGGGAGTTTTGGTATGATCGGTCGTACGCTGAAGTTTTTGGGCTGTAGGGTTGCCATGGTTCGTTTGTGATCTGTCATGGATTCGTCACGGCTTTGTGAAGCGTGCTTTTTGTTGAATGGTGGTGTTGGCAGGAGGTCGCTTGGTGGATGGTAGTGGTTTCATGGTGGGAAGATTCATGCCGTCTGTTGGGATCGTTTCGAGGTAATTTTAGCTCCTGGATGGACATTGCATAATTCTCTTGGTACATTTTACTACGATTGTTTGTAGAGGTGGTTTCTTCCACGCTTTGATTTCGGAGATTTTCGGAGAGAGCAATTTTGGTGATGTTCCATCATCCTATTATTCAGCGTTTGTGTAATAAATTGTTATTTTTATTTTGGTTTGATTAGCGATAGAATTTTCCGTTTCCGTATTTCTTCTGTGCATTGAGAATATAGTGTAGGTAATTTATGATTAGCTGTTTTCTATATTGTATTTCCTTCATAATCCATCATTTTTGCAAGATTAATTGCAACTATGTTGGAGTTGGTAACGAATCCTATTATTTACCGCAAAATTGCCTTTTTGTGACACTCAATGGGTTACTAGTATTTTCTCACAGCTTATTAGCGATATTTTTGCTTTATAAAAAGAAATATTATTTGCATTGGATTTTGGATTTTAACAATCTTAACATAAAGAATTGTTTATCGGCAACTTCGTTATATCTATGTAACTGAAAAGCTAGAAATATTTGATATAATTAATATAATTATTCAAAAGAAAGAGAAGGTTTGTATACTTCAATACACCAACGACTGGATGTTTGTCATAAAATGCAACGTTGCCAATCTTGACTGTTTTAGTACAAGAATTATAATTATTAATTCCCAATTTCAAATCAACCCTAAATATTAATCTACATGTACAGTGCCGAGCTATTATATTAAAATTATTCGGTTCTCAGGAAATCTCATTCAAATATATTTAATATACGAGTACATATTATCCCTCTTTTAAGATACTGGTGCGATTTATATTTAATTATAAAAATTATAAAATAAACTTATTTATCATTCATTTTAGAATAATTTTTTCAAATTTTATCTAGTTGTCTTTACTTAAATATTACCTTCCAGCAGGAAAGCCATTGACGACACACTAATTACTAATTTACGTTTGTTACCAGTCTGAGATGAATCGTTTATGACAAGTCTAATACGAGGTGACAAGTCATAGTCAAGTCGCATGTGTCATGTCTGAGATTAATTGTATGTGATATATCCCCAGCAAACGTAGAAGAAGTTCCAGAACTAGTGCAAAAGTAGTGATAAAAGTATTTGTTCCCTTGTGAAAAAGGATGGGCGTCGGGAAAAATTCATCAGTTTTATAAAAAATTTTAGTAAACATACGAAATTTTTGCGAATTCTAAATTATTTAGGATATTTTAATGGATGGATATTTTAAGGGATATTTGAATGCAATCCGGTAGTTAATCTAGTTAATCTGGTATAATATAGTTCAAATAACTTTGGTTTCAGGAAATTCTACTGTAAGTTGCGGAGTTGCAGAATGATTAAATTAATAAATGTTTCAATTATTTAGGAAGCCGGAAAATATGAATTTAGAATTAAATTTCAGGAAATTTACAGATGCTTGTGAATTAATGCTTCATTGTAATTGCTGATTGTGTAGTTTAGAATTGTGTTGTCATTTTATTACTAACGACTTTACATAGGTGTCTGTAACGGGTCGAGTCAACCAATTTTGGTTAGGAAGCCGAAAAGTATTAATAGAATTAAATTTCAGGAAAATTCCAGATGCATGTGAAATAATAATATTTTTTCTTAGGTTGCCGTTTTAAAGAAGCAATTGTTGAAGACCAATACCATCGTTATCCATTAACCTATTAAGCCTTTATCCTTGATCTAGTAGATTAGAATTGTGTTGTCTTTGTGTTACTAACTATCGGCTATACCTAGGTGTCTGTAACCGGGCCGATTCTGTCCCACTTAACTAACCTATCCAATCCTTCGGTTTTGTTATGTGTAAAAAAGGGTGTACGGTGGACCCGGCGTCATCCGGGAACTCAAGCCTAAGAACTTGGTCGTACATTCAAAATCAATCAATCAATCAATCAATCAACAGTGAAAATTAATTTAATCCTATTCCTCAGAAGCGTTTAATTTATTTATAGCGTTTGGCTCTTTCTCATCAAAAGTATTTGTTTGTATGAACAGGTGAAGTATATGAATAATATAGGAACAAAAAGGACAAATACAATTTTTATATGTTCGATCGCACTATAAGGCAGACAGACATATGAAAAGCATGTACGAGTAGACGCATATAAAACAACGTAGAATGAAATACGTGCACGCACGTATATCACGTATTGTGATGTTGAGCAAATCGATGTCCAGATTGACTTTAGAGTAAATCGGTGGTATTTACGGTTTATCGGTGGTATTCATGTTTTGAGTATATCGGTGTTTGTTTAGTTTGAGATTGAATGAAGTGTATATCACTATTTTGATTTTTAGTATAAACATTAATGAAATTGCAAAAAATTACTATAACCAGAACAAATCTTTAATAAATTTTACCTACGAAATTTAAAATTCCAAATCAGAAATTAATTAAGCATTGCTGACATTATTCGAAATTTGTGTTATAGAGAAGACCTCCTGCTAAATAAAATGTTTGAGTAAGTCTCTCTAATGCTAATCTTTTGCAACCTATATGTACATATTTTAGATACTACCTTAGAAAACAATAAACTTAAATTAGGAGTTTCTAGTAGGTAATAACTGATGTCTTAAGGATCGTGATTAAGACACGCACTTTATATCGATACGTGATTTTAATTGCACCAGTAAACGATTTACAATTAATTTCTCGGTTCCTCCATTTTACCTTACGAGTACATCATCATAAAATACCTAGATAAATTTTGCATCGATCTGACAGCTTGGTTAAACACACAAAAGGGATATTGAAAAATTTTATGTATTTTTCGTAAGTCGTAACAAACAATGTGTGGTTGTGGCAATGAAGTACTTGTATATTTTAAAAAGCGTTACATAAGTACGCTTCAATAGTAATAATAATGAACATAACTATAAAAACATAGAGTTTTGTACATACATAACATTCTCGTAATACACATAATAATAAAAATAAAACTTATGCATATCATATTCACACACTGTGCAAAGGCGACATAAGAAATCGAAATCATATCTTGACGTAATGCTTTCAGTCTTTGTGGGTTACACAGATCACATCTATCCGTATCTATTTTTGCATAAATGCCCATTCAGAGCGTGACTAAAAGTGCAATATAATCTTTATCCATAATAAATTCTATACATTTTTTGTATTTCTTATATTAGCAAATGAGTGTTTCTATTTTAAGACATTTGAATCGACTGTTGACTCTCGTCTCTTGATTGTGAAATTGTCAACAAATTTAATTTATGGTTTTAATAAAAACAGCAACAACAACAATAAATATAAAATAAGTTTATGTTTGATGTAAATCTAATCTTCATCGGAATGGTACAAGATAAAAATTAATTTTCTAAATTGTTGTAGATGAAGGTAGTGTTGATGTGACTAGATGCAGTTGTGTGCTGAGATTTAATTGTGTTTAGGTATTTAACATTAATATTCTCTATTCTATCTTGAAATGGGGTTAGCAGCTATACATAGCTAATTATTACTGTCCTAATATATATCCTAATATAAAAGCGATGTTTGCTCTTTAATCTCTTCTTAATTGTTACTTGATTGAATGTTGAATCATTGATTTATTCATAATGAATTTAATTTTAAAACCACCAGTAAGGTACTTGCGACAGCAAAATTCCCGATTGCTGGGGCTGTTGCTATTTTTGCAAGGATTTTTTATGCTGTCGGAGTTTGCATTTCAAAAAGTGAGTTTGTGTAATAATAGGTAAACAACTGAATCACGTTGAATTTAACTAGCATTTCAACTTAGACATATTGTTAGTTATATAAAGTGGAAAAACAATCGTAAAAAACCCTCGTTAACCGTTTATTTCACGTTCTTCGAGTAACTCAACAAAACTTTAAAATATCATTTAAAAATATTATCATTGCTCAAGAAGAGCAAATTGCAAGGCTTTCGCATTTTAAATATTAAAGTATTTAAACTGGTAAAAGAAATGTATCCGCAGTTAGAAAACCAATATTGAGAAGATGAGATTAAAAGTGATATTGATTAATTAATTGGACTCGAGGACCACATACTGGACAACAGGATAACGCCGGTCCTATTATTTAGGATGAAATGGCCCGATGCAGGCATCCAGCGATCGTACGACACAAGATGAAAGAATTATAATCCACTAGAAGGAAGGATAAGCCATTTCTTGTCCACATAAAACAATTCGCAAAGTGTACAGCTTCAGAGAGTACGAACAAAAACTACGCACTACAGCAAAACAATCCTCTGCAAGCTCCGAATCAATTCCCGTTCATTTCCCCCAACCAAATTACAATTAATTCCATTCAAAATTATGTGTAAATATGTGTATGTAATAATTGTCTACTTCAATTGGAATGTCTAAAGATCCAAAAAAAGCAATATGTGATAATCAAAATGTCTCATCAAACAAAAGCCAAATAGGCCACATTAAATATAATTGATGAAAAATTGGCAAGGCTAGTACTTTTAAATCAGTTATAGGTGTTAAAGCTCTGCACTAAAAATATACGTAAGAAATCATCAAAATTATTTCTTTACGATTCTGCGAAAGAAAATGATTTAACTGAAGGAAGGAGGTGTTAATGGTCATATTTGATTTCAATTTATATTTGAATTTTTAGTTATGTAGTGAGACTGAATATGAAATTGTGATATTTTGTTAATTTATAATTTTAATGTTTAAACAATGAAAAGCTTATTTTTATGATATTGTTATCTAATAAATACTTTTTTATGTTTTCTCTGTTCTCTTTCCCTCTCAAAAGAGTGGTTGAATGATCAGTTTCGGTATTTATAAATGAATTGTTATAGTGATCCGTATAATAGGTGGTGTGGTTGGAACCAATCATTTGAGTCGATCAAAATTTTGCCAAAGTTATGCAATACTATACGTGCCACAATTACAGCGGGACGTTTATAGTGGGCTGAACGAACTTTGTACCCTAAAATTGGAAATCTTCTTTTTAATTGACCGGAACACCTTTCTATTATAATTCGTTCTTTAGAATGAAGTTTATTAAAATTCTCATTTATTGAGGCATCAAGACCTAGCAGCCATAGATATTCTGTATCCCTTTGTTTGTTTTTGTTTTCATTAAACCATAAAATTCTGGAGTACCCAAATTCTACAATATTGCACTGAACTAGGCCAACGGACATCCACACTTGTAAATTTTACCGTCGCAGCGCAAACAATTAGTAAGTAATTGCTACAAATTTTGCTGGTAGTTCAGTAGTATTTACTTGAATATAAAATAATATGTTTACATTCTCGAATGAAAAATGACATAACCTATCTCATAAGTAGCTGATTTGAGATAGTTTGACCCCTGATCACTAATTATACCACTCACACTTAACCCATTGCTAGCCAATCCGCCCAAGAAGTATTAACGATCCACGCTTCATCTCGATTTTGAGTAACTATTGTTTACAAAAAATTAGCTAAAGTTTGCTTCCATTTTGAACATAACAAAGACAAATAACACTGATGTAACAGCAATTCCATTACATGCTATCCACAAAGTTTTCACTTCATCCATGCAGATTATACATTCTGTTTCAATATCTCGAAACTTTTCCGTTTTAATTTGCAACGCTCAAAAAATAAAATCTTGAAAACCGGGGGAATGTTGCAAATATTCTGTTGTGCGTTGCAAAATTCGAACACTTTGTAAATTACTATAAGCCTTAGGACCACACAATTATGTTAATACACATTAATTTTTAAATTCAGCACATACTGGCCATTTCTAGTTTGTGCATCCAGAAACATTCTAGCTTGTGGAGAAATATTCAACAATTTATTGCTAACCTGACTGAACATTTTTGTTATACCGTAACAGCCTGTTAAAGTTAGCCGAAAGTCTCCACCTGAAAGTAAAAAAATCGATAATGCAGATAGTGTCTCGACTACTTCAGCCGAAAATGAAAAAAAAAATCGATAATGCAGATAGTATCTCGACTACTTCAGCCGAAAATAAAAAAAATTATGTTTTGAATTAAAATCCCAGCCGAAAGTAACTAACCAACAAAATCAGCCGATAATATATATACATTCGTCACAAACTACAATTAAAACTAAAATACCGATATTAATTTATAAGTTTCTTATACATATAATACGTATATAAAGTACATGCTCAAACTTCAAAATGTATAAAAACTTTAAGTTTAAAGTATTATGTCTGGAAAAGGTCTTATTTGAATCGGTTTGTCGATGGTTATCGCTGGAAAAGTTTCATGTTGAGAATTCGGGAAAATTGAGGGGAGTGAAATACACGTGCAAATTTCAAAAATTTGTAGAAACTTGTATTTCACTTCCCTCAATTTTTCCGAACTCCCAACATGAAACTTGACCTGGAAAATTTTCCAACGATAACCATCAACAAACCGATTCAAATAAGACCTTTTCCAGACATAAGACTTTAAACTTAAAGTTTTTATACATTTTGAAGTTTGAGCATGTACTTTATATACGTATTATATGCATAAGAAACTTATAAATTAATATCGGTATTTTAGTTTTAATTGTAGTTTGTGACGAATGTATATATATTATCGGCTGATTTTGTTGGTTAGTTACTTTCGGCTGGGATTTTAATTCAAAACATAATTTTTTTTATTTTCGGCTGAAGTAGTCGAGATACTATCTGCATTATCGATTTTTTTTCATTTTCGGCTGAAAACTTTCGGCTAACTTTAACAGTATTGCCGTAACCGCTTAATATGCCTGTGTTACACTAATATCACTAATAACACCACAGTAATCCTAATTATTGCGAGAGTGTTCTGTACTCTAACACGACTAAGAGTAGAGATATACAATCAAATAAAACATTGTAACTGTCCAGTATCTTGATTTAGATTATGGAGAATGTTGTCATCCTGCATCTTGCGTTCTTAATAAACTTAACACGTAATTGTATTCATTGTGAAGTTTAAAATTTGAAAAATGATATCATTGACTTCTAAACAAATTTACCGTGCGATTCTGATGTTAAGACTGAGACTAACTGAAACTATGTTTTTTATTAAGAGATTTTTACTTTGGTTTACATAGTAAAATAATGTATAGTAATCATGAAAAATATTGACCTCGATACTGTTGCAGATTTAACATTCGCTATATCGCCGAAGTGAAAACAAGTACTTTTTAAAAAAAAACCTGTGTGTTCTTGCGTGCATGCAGACTAAATGGCTGTATGCTAGCTACCGCGCAGACGGTTTGTCTGATCAAGGTGAAACTTCATACATAAGCTTTTTTCTTAAATTGGAAGATCCCACTGATTTAGAACCGAAATCGGTCCACCGGAAATGGCAGCTTTTTCGGTTTTGCAAATATTTTGAAAAGTATATATCTCTTACGAAAAAACGATCAAAATAAATAGATTGGAAATTAAATTTCAAACAAAATTAGTAAAGATTATATTTTAAATTTTACCAGAAATAACAAATTTTGATAGAAACACTTTATTTCACCAAAATTCGGCATCTCTACCAGGCGGATTTACTATTCGGAATGCCACTTTAAATTAAAGCTTTTTCAAGCTAAACTTCTTCAAACTAAAGATCTCACTTTCCACCATGAAACTGTACTCGATTGGTGCATTTGATTGCATCCAATTATCTGAAAGGAATCAAATATATTTAATTTGTCTGGACCATCTACACCGCAACATCTATAACTTGGAGCAAACAAAACACAAAATCACATTTCCTTAACCTAAAAATGTATGCTGCTACGAATTTAGGGCTTACAAAACGAATTCGTATTGAATTTTTTCAAAAAAAGACTGGCGTTTAAAGTTTAAAACTTTATTTACTAACACCTTCAACTTTTTCAACAAATTCACTGTTTATTTATTTATCACTTTGTATCACTGCTCACTATTTCACTTTTACTTCACATTGTTCACTTTTGACTGCTCGACTGGTACTGTTCACTGTTATATTCCAACCGTGTCTGTGTTCCAAATTGCTCGCGCTTCTATACTTGTGCATCGCTGTTCGAGCGTGCTGTTTTGCATGCTTCATTCACCGTTTGACAATATATGACACAGAAAATTTGACTATTTGAGAGAGAACAATTTTCAGTCCTTTAGAGAGGATTTATTTTCACAGTTCTAAAAAAAATATAATGTTTACAAATCTATCGGCATATGTGGGAACTATTTTTGATAAATTCCCTAAATATAATTTTTTAGCTCATTTACTATCCGCATATAATACATGTTTAGAAATCTTAATGTTAATACCAAATATCTTAACAAATAATCGTTGGTGTTAAAGTGTAGTGTCCGCTTCACGAATAACATATTCAGAATATTGAGAAAACTAACCGAAATGTAAATTTAACTTGACTTGGTACGACGGTTGTGTATATGACCATGATCTATCAAACTTGGTTAACATACAGAAATCAACAATCACATGCGAATGTTAGGAAGCTGTTTTATTGGTAACCTTTTGATATAAATCAAATCGACCTACCGAATATACAAATCCAATTAAAATATAGGTTCATCGTACGCAGCTAACGGATCATTGCTTCTGCGTCTTAGGCAGGCACAGAACTAATTATGGTACGAATGAACCAATGAACATGTTTTCTAGAATTTTCAATAAAATTAGCTATTTTTTGAATTTTCGTTTGACGAAAGATCATTTCAAACGAATTTATGGAATCTCCCGTGTCTCATTCAGCTCAAATGTATCATCTAGGTGGTCGCTATATTAGTTTTGTTGTCCACAACAACTATTCAGTATGCTTTCATACCTTATCTTAGTTCATTGCCTCATTTGTTATACTAGTATAATTTATTTATTTTCCGATTCGTTCAGATTATTCAGTTTACTTTTATACGTAGGCAACGTTGTGTGTTGCCATTTTTATATTTTCCTTTTCCGCAACAAAACTACTAATTTTTTTTTGATCATTTTTGGACAATATTCTCCTATTCATTTCATGTGTATCATTCACGTGTATTCACGTGTTCCATTCCGGTACACTTGTTATAAACATTTCCACGTTTTCATCCTGATGCGCCTTCTTTCCCATAAGTATACTTGCAAGTTTTTTTCAATAAAATTTCAAAATTTTATTCATTAAATTAACATGGTAACAGAGCGTAGCTCGAAAATTAAGTGTGGCGTTTGTGAAGAATGATGAATTCCAATTTTCGATGGAACCAATTATTCAAATTGCAAAATAAAATGATACGCATATTAACCTAATTTTCGGTAATTTTGAAAAAAATGTAATTGAGTTAAAACAAGACGGTGCTTAAGTTAATTAGCAAAACTATGGTCATATCGAAGGTTTGGTTGATGTATTACCGGAAAAGAACAGAACTGTCGATTATTTGAAGAACAAAATTAAAATAAAATCCATAGAACAACCTGAAAAATCAATTAACTCATCAAGAGATAATTCAAACGTGTTTAAAGCAGAAACAAGTACATCATCAGCGTATTATAACAATATCGTATGTTTCAGATGTGGAAAAATTGGCCACATGAAAGATTGTCGGGTTAGAAATATAAGACATGATGCTCGTGGTTATCTTGGTAATTAATTTCTAAATATTTTCGTGAACGTCGCGGAAATTTTGAACAACGATCAAATAATGAACAATCGGGAAACACTTCATACCACAATAGTGAATAATCTATCTACGACTAATGAAGGACATGTCAGACATAGAACGAATTCATTGCTTACTTGATAGGGGATGCACAGATCATATTATAAATACTGATACATTTCTTGATAATGAATTATTACTGAAGCAGCCCGTAAAAGTTAAAGTAGTGAATGGAAGATTGTTAGAAGCTACAAAGATTGGCGAAATTATAGTCTACTTGCCAATCTATGGCAAAAAATTAAAGTGACATTAAAAAATGGATTCACATCCTTCACATAAGGAATTGCAGATAAATTTATTAAGTTATTCGAAGATAACTAACAGTCATACTATAATTTCATAAGGAAGTTTATCTAATTTATATGTATAGAATCCCTATAGAAAACTAATAGTTATAGCTAGACGGATGAAAGAAGATATAACGAATTTTATTTCAAAGGACAAGACGCGTGCAACTATGACAACAATTTTCAATGACATTGAAAGAAAAACTGCATCGCACCCTTAGACATGTAAACTCTAATTATTTAAACGTTTACCATGTTTCAAGGCGCCTTCACCGAGCGGGATTATTTTTAATCTAACTCTTTAACCAATCAAATATTTATATTCAACTAAGCCCCGCCCAAATTAATCCAGGTTTTGTTGAAAAATTTCCATCTTTTGAGCAAATATTCTTGGTCGTACCAACATAGTAACAAAAAATAAACTGAAATGTGAGCAATAATTGTGCTCATACATTGGTTGTTGTGTTTTTTTTATGACATTTTTCCATATTTCCTAAAATTGTTGTCTCCATTTCATTACAATATTTCTCGATCGTATTAGTGAATAAATCTATTTCCGTTAAACAATTGATACACACCGTGTAACCGATATTTCGACTAATCCGATTATAGGAATGCCCAATGTTCGATACATTTTCGCACCTCTATTTGTAACCTGGGACGCTGCTGTTTGTAGAGTACTGACTAGCACAGCGCCGGTTACCGGAACATTTTGGGCTAAAGAAAAGTGGATATCACCAGTTCCAGGTGGTGTATCCACGATTAATATATCAAGTTCATCCCAAAATGTTCCCTTTAATAGCCACTCTAGTGCAGACATAATTTACCAAACAACCGGTTTTTCAGAAATTAATAATTCCATTGACATACATTTAACCCCACAATTTATTATCGGTATCATATTGTTAGAATTGTTCACTTAAGGTTCTTCATGGTTCTTCATTCATCATTAATGGCATGGAGGAGCCAAATATGTCACCATCCAGTAAACCGATCTTTTTACCTAAGCCATCTAGAGATACTGCTAAATTAACAATAACTACAAATCAACAGAAAATATATGACTCGCATGACAGTCGTAGACGAATTTTTTGAGCAAATCTCATGTGAGACTATGTTTAAGTCGGAAACAAAATAATTCAACTTTATAATCTCGTTCCGTGAAGACTGCATCATGACATCCATTGATCCGGATCAGTTCAAATTTTATATGGAAAACCTGATCCAAATTTTGTTTTAGATCACAAATTTTCAATTGAAATCTAGCAGGTGCCTTTGTGTTCTATCATGAAACCTGAACTGAACCGGAACAGATCACGCATCAAGAAACATTGTTAATATGTGTAAAAATAGGAAGAAGGATACTAGAAGTATTGCCTAAGGAACTTGAATCGGAACCTATAACGTGTAGTACTTATATTGAGAATAAAATGCATAATATATCGTTCAATAATAATAGGAAAAGAGCTGCAGATTTAAAGAATAACCTGATGTCACGGTGAAAAACATTTGTTGAGTTCCATCGACGACTATTTGTATAGTAAATCAGCAAAAGTGTATTGTATTCAATCAAAAGATAAAGTATTTGATTGTTTTGTGGAATATGTAAATGAAGTCCAAGGAATACATAAATGCCAAAGTTTATCAATTTACCAGAGAAAAAGGAATTATAATAAAATCGTGTCCAACTTATGTACGTGAATTAAATGGAACAGCGGAGCGATACAATAGATCAATAATGGATATGACAAGATGCCTTCTGGGAGAAGCAAAGGTTCACAGACAGGATGAAATGAAAAATAGGATGAATTATGCAAGACATGTTCATATTTTAGAAAAAGATGCGAAATGCATCTGTTTGAACATGAAAGTACAGAAGTTAATCAGGAACAACAAAGATGAAACGAAAATGAATATAGTGAACCAGGGGAAATTGTGATAAATGACTCATGCGAGTCGATATCAAGAAATACAATAAGTGACAATGATACTAATGAAAACATCAATAACGGGCTATGAACATTTAAAAGACAAATTAAACCTCCAGTTCGGTTTGATGAAAAATTTGTTTATTATGTATTTATATGTCAAATACTGTGATTGTATGGTTTCGGAGACTTTTCAAGAAGCAAAGATGATTGAGCAATAGAAGAATGCAATAAATCGAGAAATGAAAAAAGCATTGTCAAAATCAATACTTGGACATTAGTGAGTAAACCACAAGATAAAAAGGTAATACATGATACATGAAAAAATCTGGGTTAGAGATTTCAACAAACAGATGTTATTGATTATACTTATTCACCTGTTGCCAAAATGCAAACTACTAAATTGTTATTATCATATTGTTGTCAAAATAGTTTCGGAAAACATCAGATAGATAAATGTTTAGACTGGTTTTTTGGCAATAAACCAGTCTAAACATTTATCTATCTGATGATGTCTTGGCAAAGTGTTGTCTGAAGTTTATTTAAAACAGCCACTTGGTTACGGCATAATACTGACTGAGTTTATAAATTAATCAAATCATTGTATGGTTTGGTACGAATGTTTTAATAAGTTTGCAGTTACACTTGGTTTTCGCAGAAGTAAGTATGATTATTGTCTCTATATCTGTAAAGGAGGAAAATAACTCAACCGTATATATTTTATTGTTTGTTGACGTTTTGTTAATTTGCTATTCGTGGTTTTTTTGGGATTTCTTAAATAAATGTAACTTGTAATCTTAATGCTCCAAATGTCACGAAATTTTAACAGGCATCATTTGAAGGTTGGTAGAACTTAAAAGTCATATGGGTTTTGAATTTGTGGCACCATCTATGTGTCAGACCGGGAACATTTCAGGCGATATAATAAGTATCTGTTCTAGGCCTGATATACTCGTATCTTGCTGTGTAAATTGTTTTAATGACATTTCAAATATGCTTTGCGAGATTTATGTATTTAACAAAAGATTTAATTTTTTTTTTAATTTTTAATTCTTCCAAAATGCTGAGGCCAATGCGTTGGATTATTTTGTTGATGCCTGCCGGGCAGGCGATATTTAGGATAGAAAATTTACGTCAGGATTTGTTATAAGATTATTTAGAAATGTAACAAAGAAACAAACCAGTGTAACAAAATCATCTACGTTTGCTGAATATGTAGCCTCATCAGAAGCTGTAACTGAGAGCATGTTTCTGCGTAGTGTACCTAATTTTCTTTTCTTTAGAATTACTAAACCTGTTAAGATTTAAGAGGATAATATAGGAGCCTTGATAATTGCAAAACATGGATATTTTCCAAAAATCTCCACACATATTTGAGGCATACTACCATTTTGTTAATGAAAATTATAAAACCAGAACCATTGATATTATTAAAGTTGAAACTGTGAACACTATTTCAGACATCTTTATCTCGTTAGGAAATATTAAATTTGTTAAATTCAGAGAAATGTTAAATTTAAAGGATAATTGTTAGTTTAGATGATGAATTAGATATTCGTACAGCTAGCCATATTTTTATAGAAATATAACTACTTTACGAAATAAAATTTAATTCGTCTAGTATATATATATATCTCCTGGATGGCGGAGTCTGTTAAAACAATTTAAAAGAAATATTTTCCAATTTTTCCATAACATTTTATTAATTCAATTACGATAAAAAAAATCAGTTTCTTATTCAATAAATTAACAATAATAAACTATATTATAATACTTCACTTTTCCTTGAATCCTTCTTAATCTGTATGTGTATTTGCCACGGTTCTCTCCGAGAAGTTGTTTGTTTCTGTTTGATAGTATATATATATGATGAAAAATTCCTGAAATCACAAATTTTTGTAAGTCATGTTTTAATTTTATGAATTTTATGTTTTGAATGTGTAGCCTTGATTGAAAAAAAAAATTTGAAATACTTTAATATTTTTTGTTGTTGTTGTTGTTAAAGATTTAAGGTGTCAAATTTTGAGAAAAACGATAATCATGATGTTGTTTATATGTCAATAAAAAAAAAATAATTGTCCGATAATTATGATTTTGGACTCATGTTAAAGGTAAGTTAATAAGGATTTCTAAAAAAATATAAAAATAGTATATTGTTAAAATCCTTCTTCTCTAAATTTCCCGCCAAAATGTTCTTTTTAAATTTTCTCAAAAACAAATTTTTTTTTTTTTTTTTTCTAGAATTCGATAATTAATATTTTACAACATATCAAAAAACTAGAATACCGTTATTTTTTGTTATCTTGCAAAAATCGTTTCAGTAAGAGAAGCATTTCATTTTTATATGGAAAAACGGTATTTCAGTGGATATTTCTCAGTGTTTTGAAATTGTTTACAAAAAGGATAGTTCAGTTAAATTATTAACACTAGATATACCGACAATTTGACCATACATATTTCTACCGACACCAGTCAAAATGACTGGTTTTAGAAAAAATGGTTAGTGGGGTTTCCGGTCTTAATGTATTTTAAAAAAAAATGATAAATTACTTCAATTAAGTTAATTGTAATATATTATATTAATTATAACTATATTTATTAGTTAATTGAACATAATAAGTAGTAAACAAAAATAAGGTGAAGTAGTAAATTGAAAATATAAATTTTAAAACCAGTCATTTTGACTGGTGTGGTAAATCTAGTGTTAATATTTATTATTCAAATTTAATTCCATATGTTTAAAATTTCAAACCCAAATTCTTTTGATAATTTTATTTTATTGTTTAACCTTAAATCTTATTCAAATTACAATTTAAATTTAACATAATCGTCAGAACTAGAATATTTTTTTACATTTCAAATAGCCATTCTCTGTTGGAATAACTGCATGGAAACCGTGAGTTCCTTTTACTGTTTTTAAATTTTCAAACCTAGTTGCAAGTTTGATTTGCTTGGATTTATTTTCTGCGTCTGAACAAAATCCAAAATTGATATCTGTCTTCAACGTTCGTTTTAGCCCATTTAAATAATTCATCTGCATTGGTTATTGTACTGCTGTATTCAATTGTGAGACTAGCTCTGTATGCCATTCTTTTGATGGTACCTCCTACTCCATCACATGGACCTTTTCCATGAGCTGTTGCATGGAAATGCCATTCACAATCAACTCCAAAATCCTCTTTGTGTTTTAAGATGTTCTTAAAATTTTTCTTATTTTTATAATGCGTGACTGCCCCATCGGTAATATAATAAATTTTAGATAAACTGGATATTTTAGTTTTCAAGAACTGCATCAATTTTTCAATGAATAAGTGAACCGCTACAGTATCGTGGTGAAGACAATCCGATATTATAATGAAGGTGTGGTGAAGTAATTTACTATCCAAATTTTGGTAAATTACAAATGGATGAATAGTCGCTTGCTTATTATTCCAATGAAATCCTTGTGCGGCATTTTGCATTATAAATGCATAATTTTCTGCAAAATCACATAAAACTATCACCTCCGTAGACTTCAGCGACATTTTTTTATTTTTTAAGAAGTTGGACTGCTGAAGTGAAATGAAGCAATGAGGTGACAGATTCTTCAGCTTATTCATGAAATAATCCAGAAATTCATCCAACGGTTGAGAAAAGGTCTCCAGATTGCACCTATCGGTAGAAACCCACTGACTAAATTTTAACTCAGCATCCTCGCAGCCATGTTCCCGAAATGCATTTTTCAAATATTCTTTAAAGTTATCCAGTCCTGGGCAGCTTTCGCATTGTAGAAGGTAACATGTTGGTGTAGGCTCATCACATAAAATATTTGAAATACAATCCCGGTAGTGCGCTATCTTTCCGTTGGTAATAGTTTCCATTTTGGTGCCATAAATAATTAATTTTACATTTTGATGTATGGTACACACGCAGACTGTGTGCGTTCCACTACTACCTGGTTGTACACAGGTTTTTGGACGAAATAGTGAAAATTTATAAAAACCAATTTTTTTTGATTCGTCATCCTGATACATCGTCTTATATCCTTCGTAGCACTCTTTCAATGTACACATCATTAGCCGCTTTTGAACTTTAACTTTATCGACTGTTAAACAATCGTTTTTGCCTGGCATTATCCGACTAACATCATCATCAGTATAATAAGATAATACTGCTTGCTTCAGCTCATCACTTATTCGCTTTCCTACTTTAGCTGCTGGACGACTTAGTGGACCATTCTTGTCTCGTAGATCTTTAGCGGTTCGCACCATATGTTGCGGTGCCTTGAACTCATTCTGGATTTCTTGAATGATTAATGATTTTTGCAATATAGTAAGTGGCTGAATCTTATCACTGGTTTTCTCCAGTTCTTCGAATTTAGCTTTTAGATCACCAATCAATTCATCATATAGTGCAACCTTCCTTTGATCTTCGGTTGACTGATTCGAAAGCGGCACGATTCCCGGAACCAAAGATGTTGATGGTGTTATTGAAGCTAAATCTATTACTTTTTGCTGCTGATGTTTTGGCCTGGCTTCTAACGTACTCGGATATATAGGAGACTTTCCAAGAAAGGGTAACATTTCATTCATTTTTTCCAAAACGGACACATTTTTAAATAACTCTTCACTATCACTGTTATTATCGTTATCGGCTATTTGCGGTGTTAGAGGTGATGTTGTTGATGGTCCCGCAACTGGTGACAACTGTGATTCTATTTTTCGTCGTTTGCAGGTAATATTTATATAGCACGTTGAACAGAGATACAAATTATCTTGATTCTCAACTGATTGTGGCATAAATTGCTTAACATAATCCGTAACTCGTTTTGATTTACTCGAACACTTTGAATCGTGACATGGTTTACAACACTTTCGAAATTTATCCATTATCAAATTTAGCGCACTAGTACTTATTTATCCACTTAAACTTACACTCAGTTTAACACACTGTTACTTTTTCAAATTTTAAAAAATCTTACTCCTTATTTAAAATGTTGTCTACAATTCACAATGTCAACTAATCAAAATTTTAATTTTTACTCCTATTTATATCAACAATGTTCTTTTTTTGTTTTCAAAAGAATTACTCATCGTTTAACAGGTACGCCTGCGTCAAGTAAAAATAATCCACCCTCAATAAAAAAGGGGGAAACAACATTTTATTTAGTCCTTTATAAAGTAACCCAAAAATAAAGAAAAGGAATTTATGGTACTACGACTAACCAAACGATATAAACCAGGGGGTGGCACCTCACAATTCTGTGACTCATACTTAAATACGACGCAAAATTGTACAATAAATAAAATACAAAACACACAAATTAAGTGAACTACCACTTTTGTAAACAATTTCAAAACATTGAGAAATATCTATATAGCTTTCCATATAAAAATGAAATACTTCTCTTACTAAAACAATTTTTGCAAGAAAACAAAAAATAACGGTATTCTAGTTTTTTGATATGTTGTAAAATATTAATTATCGAATTCTAGAAAAAAAAAAATAGGTTTTTGAGAAAATTTAAAAAGAACATTTTGGCGGGAAATTTAGAGAAGAAGGATTTAAACACTATAAAATTTTTATATTTTTTTAGAAATCCTTATTAACTTACCTTTAACATGAGCCCAAAATCATAATTATCGGACAATTATTTTTCTTTTTATTGCGATAAATACAATACCATGATTATCATTTTTCTCAAATTTTGACACCCTGTATCTTTAACAACAACAAGAACCAAAAAAAATTAAGTGTCTCAAAATATTTGTTTTAATCAAGGCTATTGATTAAGAAGAATTGATTAAACAGGTTGTTATCGTGGTCAACCATTAAATTTCAGGATTGCTGCAATTTTTGTTTTAATTGTTTATATGAATTTGTCGACTACCTCTGCAAAAGACCCGCGACTTCAATAACAAATTTAATTGTTTATAGCCATTTCGGTACGCCATCCAAGTAAATCTACTGGATCATACACCTGCTATATATCACTAGCAGATATTATGTAAGTTTATTTTTACTGTACATTTAAACGTGAACCATTTCACTTTCTCGCACAAGCAGCACCACAGAGTCGGTATTAGTCCATATTGTTTACTCATTTACATAAGATAAAAAATGAATCAATCAATTGCATAATACAATCTATTAGCAAACTATTTAACAAAATTATTTGCATTTTCAATCGATAAGCCAAACGGTAAAGTAACAGCAGAATTATTAATATAGAGAGCATAGAATGAACATAATTAAATAGCCGCAAGTCGTTTATACGAACAAAAAGGCGATTTCGATCAAAAGAAACTAAAAGATAATGAATTAAATAATTTCTATTAACGCGATTGCATAATTATGGGTATAATCTTCATTTACAACAAAAACATCTCTTTATTATTATTATTTTTTTGGATAGCCACCCACTTTCTATTAGCTACGAGCGGTTTTTTATTAATTTTTATTTGCTCTTTGTGCTAGTTTGTCGAACGCAAATTTGAGACATACATGCATGCAATTTTCAAATACTTGCTCCGCTCTATTGAGTCTCTGTTATAATAGTGTGGGAAAAATATATTTTATAAAAACGCGGTATTTTGAGTGGAAGATTTTGTAAAAAATCAATGTCACCTATATCACTTAACAAAATTCCAATATACAACATTGGCTCCAATTTCGCTTTTGCTTGTAATAACGTGATGTCTCATTGGGTTATAATATACCTGTTAACACCACCTACAATTTCTATTTGTAGTGAAAAAAATGTCGTAAAAAGAAATCTAATTTTTTCCGGTTTGGGTTGCATTGGAATGCGGATCTGAAACTGAATATTTAATCTACTGGAGAACATCAATCAAAAATTAAACCCACATGAATATAAACTTTCCTGATTCAGGAAGGAAAGAAAACGCAATATCCCCAGACATGAATCGAACTAATAAATTAACATCACAGCGCAAAAAAAAGAAGTCGACAAATTTATTAATGACACGAAATAATATTTTTACACGGTATACAACAACAAAGCGACAACTTAAACTCAGTGTGTATAAAGCAAGCCCAACGTTAACAAAACACAGAACCAGATAAAATTAACAACTCCAAAATTAAATGCTAACAAAAACTGTATAGATACAACAACAACAACAACAACAACAACACTAAAAATTGCATTAAAACAAGGAAAACAAGTTTGCTGTTAAAATTACTTCTTATTTCTTGTGGTTTTTGTATATGTACCATTAAAAAGTTGAAGAAGAAGCTGTAGAAGATTTGAAGTCCTTGAGCATGCTGTAGTCAACATTTAATATGTATTATAAACCGCTATTTGTGATCATTTTCGTTAGTAGCACAAGAGAGCACACTCAATACAGTCCGAAATTAATATTTTTAATTAGTTTTTATCTGTATACAAGACGACTTAGTACGGCTTTCTCGTGATATGAGGTAAAACAACTACAAATTGTTTTACGAAACGAGATACTATATCACCAAACAAAACAGATACACAGAACTAATTTTATGCCGATTTGAAGAGGAGAGAAATAAGATTTTTGCCTCTGCTTTAAACCAAACTAATATTACGATTCAAGGTTACGCAAAATATACGCACGTGTCAAAGATTATGTGTTCTCAATTAAATTGTTAGCCGCGCGTTTGGTGTGTGTATTATGTGTGGTGTATTTTTGCGGTTGGGGAACCCCAGCGTTGATATCATAAAAATTCTATGAAACGAGATTTAATATTCAAAATTAAATGTGAGATGTTTGTTTTCAAAGTTTATTTAATTGGAAGTATCTCGAACCAGATGATTGCACTTATAGTGAAGAAAAACTAAGCTCATGATACTTTAACACACAAAATAATTAGGAAATTATAATTAAATTCATATTTTATTTATTTTAAACTGGGGTGACTAAAAATTAGTAAGTATTCCTAAAATAAAGGAAGGATCTATGCGAATAAAAACTTCTCTACACACTTAACGCTAAAATGGATTTTAGCAACATCAAACTAAATTACAAAATGATTGTCTTTCATATCTAAAAAATGGTTGTCGAATCTACGACACAGTTTTCATTGATTTGAGTATATGATGTAATGAAGCATACTAGTTACACATAAAGGTAATTAAATGTTCTAAAGTATGGCACTGAATTCAAAAAACTGAATAATTTAATGGGAAGGTATTGTTGCTCTAAATAAAGAATATTACTTTAATATCAATAGTGCGTAGAAGCTTCAGCCGAATTTAGTTTCCTGCCAATATTAGATGAACATTAATAATGGTTGAATACCAATTCAAACGAAAAGTTAGTGGTGGCAAACTTCTCCCGGATACAAGCACCTACTAAGATGTATGTGAAATTAATAATTTCAAGTTAAAAGTCATCCCGCTTCTAAGATTCTATGTAATTAAATCAGTGCTAATTAACTATAGACATGCTACTGGTTTTATAACTATATATAGTTTCGAGTTAACCAGGATTTCATTATAATGTGTCATGCTGAGGAATTTTAGTACTGACAAAGCCAAACAAACCCAATACGGAGATTCCCGTTACTAATATTATACCAAAATAATCTAGTTTTCTTTATTGTTTCATTTAGATGATTTTTGTTTTGTTTTTAAATTTTGGATTGTTGGTCTTGTTTTCCCCATCATAAATCGCATAGAAAATAGCCCTTCACTATAAAAATTTATTCAGGGAAAATACATATCAAGTGCTGGGCCTAGTTTTAGGTTTCACTCTGGGTCATCAGTGGCTAAAAATATACGGATATTTTGTACTTAATCCGAACGCGTCTAGAATATTGGTATGTTTACTCGACCTATTTTTGGTTTTTACCCGGATATTTTAGTGTATTTTAATTTATAAAAAAATTTGTGTTAATTAATCAAATGAACAAAATCACTTGCACAGCGGAAAAATCATTAGATTCAAATAACAATTTAATTAAATATTTGATTTTAAAACAATAAAAATATGCGTGTGAAATACGTCCCAAACAAAATCCCAAATTTGTTGCACGCAACAAATGTTATACAGAAATCTCAAAAAATATATTGATTGATTTGAAATAAAAATAAATGATAGATTTGCTTAATATGTTATAACCTTATATGTTAAAAATATAAATAAAGAAGCAAATACACCAAACTTATTTAATAGAATATGAAATAAAAAATGATACCACTAAACTATAAAAAGGAGGCAAGTGTATATGCAAGAAAGTTTTCAAAATGTTCGTAAATTTTCAAAATGATAATAACAAAAATTATCTTCTACGAGACTCATGCACTGGGTACATTCCCACAACATTCAAACAATCTGTTCTACAAAATTCAAAAGATTAACATTGTGGGTAGGTTTTCTAGAACGCTCGTGATACGTTCTCATAACGGGACAAAGAATCGAACGATTACTGAGGTCGGCGATATAAATAACGGGTATTTACAACGAGTTGTTGCAACATATTTCAATTAACAAAGTTGTTCAACAAATTTCAAACGATTGATATGTGGGTAGGTTTTCTAAATCGCTCGTGATAAGTTCTCTTAACGGAACAAATGAATCGAACGATTCCTGGGGTCGGCGACAAAAATATCGGGTCTTTTATAATGAGGTTTTACCTACCCACATGTCAATCTTTTGAAATTTGGTGAACAAATTTGTTAATCGTAGTTTGTGGCAACAACCCCTTTGTAAAAGACCCATTATTTATATCGCTGACCCCAAGAATCGTTCGATTCATTTGTTCCGTTAAGAGAACGTATCACGAGCATTCCAAAAAACCTACCCACATATCAATCTTTTGGAATTTGTTGAACATATTTCTTAATTGAAACTTGTTGCAAAAATCTATTGATTGTGCAACGTTTATTGCATGCAACAAATTTGGGATTTTTGGGACATATTTCACTGGGGTAAGTAATTTTGGTTGATTTTTTTCATGAAACGATATGTTTATATTGACATCGAAAGCTTAATATTGATAGCTGTCAAAGAATATTTGAGTGCGATTGTTTAGTTGTCAAAGTGAATTGAAAATAAATGACAGTTATTTAAATAAAGTTAGTTTATTGATTATTTGGGCTGTAGGCCCAAGTACAGGACAAGTATCCGGGATAACGCCGGGCCTATTCCTACAGCTTGTTTACACATAACAATAGGAAGGATAGGAAAGGTTTTTTTTTTAACAGAACGACCCGGTTTCAGACACCTAGCGATCGTACGGCACAACACAATTCTAATCTGCTTCTAATCTACTAGAGGAAGGAAAAAGGCATAATAGGTTTAATGGATTAAGAAGGTATTGGTTTTCAGCAATTGCTCCTCTAAATCAGCAACCTGGGACAAAAAATATTATTATTTCACGTACATCTTTCCTGAAATTTAATTCCAAATTAATATTTTGCGACTTCCTAAATAATATAAACATTTATTAATTTAATCCTCCTGCAATTCCACAACTTACAAAAGAATTTCCTGAAACCATAGTTATTTAAGTTAAATTAAAATTACTCTAAAATTCATTAGTGTTTAACCCTTGGTGTGTTTCGTGTTTAACAATGGTTCCCGGAAAACTATCAATGTTATTCAATGCCAGATTAACTACCGGATTGGTTATTTCAAATAAACTTAGCTTATTTCGCAGAAAGTTCAAATGTTTTATTAATTTTGGTCACCAAAGAATATGCGTTTTATTACCAAGTATAATTGGTAGGCCTCCTCTCACCAAATTTGGGATTCGGCTTTAATGAATGGAACCAGGCCGTTTCCTAACCGATAACTTTCCAATTTAGTGTGTAGAGCTGAGATAGGATTCTAATAAAAAAGGTCAGCTTGTATTGGGATTTTAACGTGTCTTTTTGATGAAGTGTAGAACTTCGATCATTTTGAATGGAACTTGGCAAATCAAGAAAAAAAAATGTCAAATCAGGTATTCAGTATTGGGTGGCGATTTAAAAGTGTATTTTAGAGAAGTTCTGGAGTTCGGCCGTGCTAAGCAATTTTTTAACTAATGTTCGTATCTGGTATGTTTAGATGGATCCAGATTCCAATATAAATCCCGGATGAAGTTCTAGGTTTTTCTACAAAATAAATTTGAGAAATTATCGAGTTCTTCCGTAGAATTCCTTTATTCACCATAGCCGAACCAAACTTGGCCTTAACCCGCTAAGAGATGGCCCAGTCAAATTCAGCTTGCCCAAAACTAAAATTTGTTAGAATTAAAATTCAGCCCAATTCGTACCCAAAAATTAAATTATGCATCTTTCGCAGTATACTGTCTATAACAGATTACTGTGACGATAACGCACATCTCAGTCAATCAAAAAAATCAAGGTTTAAGTTGGTGACGGCACGAACGGAAAAAAGAACTACGCGGAAGGCTTCATACATAATTGGTACATGAGCAAATCGTTGAATAGGATTTAGAACTCAATTAATCAATCGATATTCGTGTTTGACGTTCCCATGCAATTGCGACCCTGTTTCGAAAAATATTGTTGAGCCAGATAAATTTTTCATAGAAAATAGTGCCAGCAGTAAACAATCTACAAAATAGTCAACATTGAAAGGCCGAGACATATCACATCAAAGATTTACTTGTCGTTACAAACGAAAAAGAAAATTTAAACACCATTTTCCCTTTGCCATGCCGTAACTCATATGAGGTCTCATCCCTTTAAACCAGTCTACAAAAAATATGTTTTATTTATATTATTTGAAATTAAAAATTAAGTACAAATTTTCACCGTGTATTATTAATAATTAGAGAGAAAATTATTTTAATTAAATAAATCATAAGTAAGAGTGACATAATCCAAAATTTTGAATTTTTCTCTACTGAAATCCGATTTGGAAATATCACTCAAAATTGTTTGTAAAAATGGCGTTTTTCAAAAGTAAATAAATATACACTCTGATTAGTAAAATAATTTTTTTTGTTTTCGTACATCCTCAGTCGGATCTCAATGTTTATAATTCTTTAATATTCTGCAAATTTCCTTAGAATAGTTTCCAATATCTTAAAATGTTAATTGCTTTCGTGAATTGAGTGATTTTTTATATGGAATTTTCTAAAAATAACCAACAACCACCTAAATCCTTTATAAAAGAGTATGTTTTGATACAAAATAATAAAAATTTGAATTATTGGGAATCGTTTGATTCGAATATCTTAGAAATGAGTGAATTTTGAGTTGTGTCACTGTTTCATACGAATTTAAATTACATTGGGCGAATCCACACGAGGACTCTATTGAGACCGGTTTCAGGCCTCAAAATATCATTCACGCCCACACAAATCACATGAGTTCGGACTCATCGATAAATTTCTATGTAGGTGTACAAACTGTCGGAAATAAAATCACTTTGAAATGTCTTCGCAAGTTATTTAAATAAAGTTAGTTTAGTTTAAAATTTCATTTAAATAAAGAATTAGTTTTTTGTTCTTGTTTACACATATTATTGAAAAATTATCAACGGTACTATTGAATATGACTTAAACACTTGTATGATTATGAGCTGAATAAACTAGACTTGATTATTAATTCAGACGATGCAATTAAAGCAATTATGGAGTGAAATTGCTGAACGTCTAGGTCGAACGTCGGTTTAATACAAAATTTTTATATCACAGGGACTAATATACGCGTAGTGAAATTTTTCGAAAGTACCGGGTGGCTCAGGCAGTACTTCAAAAATTATATTTTTTCAAAAAATTTAGAATTACTTCAACAGCTAGATAACATTAAGGTTAGAGGGAAGTAAGTAATATTAATATAAAAATGGTGGTGTGAATATGTTGTAGCCATTACACTCGACTTTCTTTTACCAAGAATGCACTTAGAACTCGAATACACCACACTTAATTTCTAAAGCGAAAAATTAAACCTACCGGATTATTAATAAAAACTGTCCTGCTTAATCAACAATCTTTATTCCCGCAGAAACCGAATAAGGTCAACCCTCGCTGAAAATTAAATCTTTAAATGTATTTAATTCTTTGTATTTTTGTTGAAAATAGTTTTTATTTATCAATGTATTGTTGCAAAATTAATTTAGAATCTTTAATTAATTAAAAAATAGAATAAATAAATACCATAAATTAATTTAGAATTCCGTAAAAAGTTGCGGCAAGAGTTCCGCGTTAGCGCACCACCACCCTGTTGTTAGCTGTTAGCCGGTTTCTTTGTTTCCAACATCGATTAGATCTGTACATTGATTTTATTCGAAATCTGACATTATAATATTGGTAAATGTTTGTGTTGGTGTTGATGTTTTTTTTTAATTTGGGTTTTTTAATCTATTTACAAGTTGTTTATCGAAAGTGTTTTAGGCGTTTATATTTTCACGTGTATTTTCATATTATTAATAAAAATTAAATTAAAATTAAAATTAATAGATAGATAAGTTCAACATTTCTGATAGATGGTACGTAACGTAAACATTCGTATTATATAATATTTTAAAGGTGGAGTATGTGATTGTGATTTAAATTTTAAAAAATATTTATTTATTTTTTACAGTTTTATAAATACTTATCATAAGTCTAAAAATACTCGCGACCTGATGAGAAGACTGATTTTTTCAAATCAATAGTCTCATTTGTTCGAAACTGATTGTTGTGATTCTTACACATTAGCCATCTAAGTCAAAAATTCAAATTTATCCGCGATCCAGCGTTAAAGGAAAGAAAGTATGGGGTGGTTGGGAAGTTGATTGTGTATAAGTAAGTGTCGATTATCATATTCGTTTGTCACACAGATAGTGACGCTAAATGGAAGAATTTCCTACGATTTGTGAATTTAATTCGAGAGTGCTGAAATATACCAATATACAGAACAATCACAATAACACCATTACAATTGCAAAAACCAAAAGTAAAATATATAATAAAATTCGTGAATGCGAAAAAGTTAGTTGTTAAAATAGAATATAGATGGAAATGTGAAAGAATCAAATTTCGTACGCTATGCAGTAATTCGCTAGTAGTACAACTACATGGTATGTTCTATATATATAGACAATATTCCAATGTAGTAATACAACATCAGTCGTCGCGACCTAATGAGAAGACTGATTTTTTCAAATCAATAGTCTCATTTGTTCGAAACTGATTGTTGTGATTCTTACACATTAGCCATCTATAAGTGAAAAATTCAAAACTAAAAATACTGTCGTTAACTTGTTAGAAGAAAGCAACTCTTACGTTGAGGAAAGTACTAACGTTTCAAAAATAACGTTGTACTTAGAGTTGGCTGCCCTAAACTTTTATGCCAGTGATAGCCACCAGTGGCTGGCTTAAATACTTTCGCTACATTGAGCCCAAGCATGATGTCGTCTAGTATATTGATTAGTGAAGAAATTATTCTATAAATATGTTGTGTTCCCGAAAACTACGACAGCGCCTAAAATAAAGAAGGACGAAGTCTTTAGAAATGGAATTCCAGGCATAGTGACGACAAAAAGACCGATGAATCTGCGTACGTTAATAGAAAACTTACCGTTCAATAACCACGCAAGTGGTAATTAATAAAATTATTTTGTTAATATTAAATGTTTTTGACCAGCAATAATCGCCTACTAATTTTTTTAAAGTTTTAAATTAGTTTTTAGCTGAAGATACATAGTCACTTGTGTCATAAGAAAATGCCTGCACATACTAAAAGCTCTACGATGCAAACTCAGAGTAAATGTTTTGGGAGAAATAAAAATAAATCGGTTTCGTATTTTAAAACGAAATTATATATCCATATTTATTAATGTTTATTTTTCCAGATTTGAGTAAAGGAAGTCAAGGTTCCAGCAGAAGAAGCAACCGAACATAAAAAACAAAAACTAAGTTCGAACTTGAATTGTTATTTATACTTTATTATAAATTTGACTATTTTACATCGACCCCTCTTGATTAAAATATTCCGTCAGTTCTTTTCTGACAACATCACCAGTTTGACTACTTGATGCAGTTAATACCATATGATTAGGGGTAGCACTTCGTTCTTCAATCTTCGTTTCCTCCATTTACCACCGGCTTCTTGATATCAATAGATTATGCAACACACAACAGCAAAGAACGATTTCTGTCACTTTATGTTGTAACCTATTGCTTAAAATTCCGAAAGCCATTCATCCGTCGTTGTAAAACGATAGAACATCATAATATTTTCGCTAAATGGAAAGGCGTTATCCGCAACAAAAACGTGAGGTAATAACCCCCATTTTTAATATATTTTTTTTGTGGTAAATGTTTCTCAGACTATTGAAGTATATACTGGAAGTTTGAGCATTGCAAGACACCTATATCGCTGATCCTTCCATTGCAGCCAACATCAACAAAAATAAATTTGGCATTAGCATCCGTAAGGCCAATTAGCACATAGCTATGAAATTTACATATACACATAAATACATAAATTATTTGGTAATTTACATATACACATTTTCATGGGTTCTTAAATTTTTTTTTAATTTTCAGATAAGGAAAGTAAATATGATGGAAGTACTGTAACAAAAAACATTAAATGCTTTTGAGTGCTATAAAACTGCATTGAGAGTGCCCACTTAAAAACATTGATCAGCGAGAAATAGTTTTGCATATAACTTCAGGCCAAATTGGAAACTCTGCTGCTAGTGGCTAAAAAAATTCAAAACTATATTAGAGATCGTAAGTCACAGCTTGTTTGAGGACCTTGATTATTGAAGATGATCCATTTTATAAATTAGATTAAACAATTTTAATGTTATGAATAAAGACAAAAATAAAATTTTAAAGTTTAAGGCTGAACACATGTTCTTATAAAGGGGAAACAATAGTTATAAATAAAACTAAGTTAATTTTAAAATTTAAATTGTTTAATTTATCTGGTTAATCTGGTCCTTCAAGTTTCGAAAAATTGCATTACAAACCTCCATAGCTGCCTTGGATAAGAAGGACATTGACAATTTGGAATTGTAATTCAATTCCATGATATTCTCGCCTATTGCTAAAAATCTTAAGGTAATTGCTAACTTCTTTTCTGGTTTAATGGCACTTAGCATATTCGTATCTTGTTTTGTAATATCGTTTCTAATGCTACCCAAAATAAAATGAAACGTTTCTTCATCCATCCTCAAGAAATTTGTATAGTCAGAAGACTGCGAGTTTAATTCTTTCATTAAATGTTGTATGTTACCGTCCTGTCTTCGCGTCTTGCGATATTCTTTAACCCAACATCCATTAGATTTTGTTTTTCATTTCTTCTTCTAATGCGGCCGGTAAAAATAAACAGGCGCAAGCGTACCTGCAGCCGTATCGTGCTTTTCCGCCATCTCACTTTTTTATAAAAATGATTTATCACGATTTTAATATGCTAATTTTATTTTTAATATGTGATCCATACATACGTACGTCTTAAGCACAACTATTTTTACGGTACACCGTCGAAATTATTCTTACTTTTAAAAATTAATGAAATTTATTTCTATTATTTTAAAATTAAAACTTTACTTTAATAGTTATCAAAATTAATTATGCACCAAAAAAAATATTTTATAACAACACTAAAAGTTACAAACAAAATATGACAACTACTTTCCAAGAAAATAAACACAATACCTCTTACGATGCTCCACCGACGAATTTCAATTTAAAATGAAAATAATTTTACACATACCTACGTAAATAACACCAACAACATTTTATCGTGTAAACGTAAGTTGTTGTAGTTAGGTTGTTGTTGTTCAACTCGTATAAACAGGACCAACCATCGTAAACATGTCACATTGGGCGCTTTCAGGTCCATTATTACGATTAGTGAAATCATCGCCAATTTGATTTAAAAAGTTGATAGAGCTAAACCTTTTCATAACGTTGGCTTCGATTTTACTCAACATGCTCTTAACTGTTGTGTGCCCGAAAGCACCTATTTAATGCACAAACGCCATAGAGAAAAAACACAATACAAATATGAAATGGAATATTATACACCGTTTATATGTTACGGTAAAAGTCCGAAATCGGTAAATGTCGGAATAAAAATTGGAAAAAACTGCTTTATTGCTTCGAAATCTATGAAATGAGAGTTCCAAATTCTCGAAATGTTTCATCCTTCACTTTGCGGAGTATTTTTTATGGTATTAGTGCATATTGGAATTTAGAATAGTAGGGACTAACAACTTTACTAACTATCATAAGCTCGCGGGAGCTTATATTGCCCTTCATGATGATTAGTCTGTAACGAATTCTGTGTTTCGTTCCACATTATATTTCCTGTGCCTTTCAGAATTAACCTTTGCTATACTTATCTTCATCTTCGCGCTGCAACAATTTTGGGTCTCGAGTGAGATAAGGTGCATACCCCTGAGGTAGCGGTCGATATTTTGATTGTTTAACATATTGACTGGCAATACCTTGTAAAGAACCAAAGATATACACTTACAATTACACAATGTACAATTTTCTACTGTTAGATTTAAATAAGTTTGTATGGATTTTTTTGGTTGTTATAATGTATAATTGTATCCGAAGAACTGGTATGTATGACTATGAAATAGGATGATCGTTCGAGAAAGGTGGAGAAGGACCGATGGATGAAAATTGTTGGGATGAATCGGGACAGTCGGTATTTTAATTTCATCAAGTAAACAATAATTTAAAAAAATATTATCAATAATTAATAATTAGTCTAAAATTAATAAAATAATAATAAAAAAAGTTTATAGTTGGAATAATAATAAAAATTGTTGACTACCAATACGAATTTTTTATATCTAAATCTAAAAGTAAAATAAAAACCGGGTGATCCGTGTTAAAGTATTCGTATGCAGGTATTAATAATTTGTGTAAGTGCAACGTACAATAAAATGAGAAGTTTGGTCGTGTAATTCGCAACATCTTTAATTATCCGACCACCTAATTTTACGTATGAGTTTTCGTGCACGTGCATATAAAATCTGCGGAACTAGCAGATCCATGAACTTTAATAGATATCAAACAGTGAACTCTTAAGTTGGTACAAAAAAAAAAAAAATAATATTGTTTAAGTGATCAACCTCACATAGTGTTATAAGTGATGGACCTTATACAACGGTGGTAGTTTACCATTAAACGTGACCTTTAACACATATGTATATCGTGTTGTTCAGTATTGATGAACTGTAATTAGAAGTCATATGATGAACATTTAATTAAATGGTACGTTGTTAAGTGCTAATTACAAAAACCAAATATAAAAAAAAAAAAAAAAATTAAATTAAATTGATACCGAACCTAAATCTCGTATACGTCATTCGTAAAACTTAAATGAAATCCAATATGCTGCATCGTTTTATCCATCGTTCTTAACATCATGGCGCCCAACGCTTCGTTATATTATTATTGTAAGTTTTTTTTTATATAAAGTTGTTCATGTTAAACCAAATTAATCCTACCACAATTTATAATATTTATCTTAGGAATTATAAATTATTTAATTAATTAATTATTCCCAAAATTATCTGTCTCATATTAGTTTAATTTCGGTCCATTTCTTGTCAATTAGATATAATTTTGGTCCATTAATTAATTAATTAATTTATAACTAGATTTATTAGTTTTTTTTTACTCTCCGGAGAATTCTGAAATTTTATGTTTTAGGCATATTCAAAAATTAATTTTGTTATTTATAATTATGCTAAATTTTGATATTTTCGATATCGTTCTTATGTTTAAATAATTTTATTGTTAGTTGAATCAGTTTATTTCAATAATTATGGTTTCATATTTCAATTGTTGTGGCATTTATTAACTTAACATGAGATAAATTCCATGCGGAGCGAGATGTAACGAGGTAAGTAGTTTAACTGGGCGGCTGGCATACATCTGGAATCCTTGTTTTCTTCTATTTCGCGATGGCTATTCTTTCTTTCGAGCTTTATTTTATTCTCCCTATTATTATTAATCCATTTATTAATTTACGGTCATTACTGATCGGCTCATGTTCCGGAAACCCCACCCCTGTCGCTCCTGAGACTTTAGCTGCGCAATCGACCGTTACACCGGAACCTCTGTGCCGATACAATAAATTTTCTGTAAATAGTCCAAGTGGTAGCTGAAACGTTACGGATGTCACCCAAGCAGGGACCATTCTGTTTGTTCTTGTTTAATTTTTAGTGCGCCTCGTTCGAATAGCGCCCAAGCAACCGCGTGGTCTGTTACAAGTCCTCTGATGGGAAATAAATGAAACTACAGAGATGTAGAGGGAATGTCAACAAATATTTCATAACCATCGCACATCTGGACAACCGGTTTTTAATTGGATAAACAACTTTAAAAAATTTAAAGATTTCATACTTTAACCGTAACTTATAAACACAAAACTTTTGCTCATCTCATCAAAAACTTCCGTTTTGTGCGTTTTTTTATTTTTCCTCTATCCATCGAAAGTTGTGCAGACAGACAGGCGATACCTAACACAACTATATCA
Source organism: Nephrotoma guestfalica (assembly GCA_963691935.1). Classification (NCBI taxonomy): domain Eukaryota; kingdom Metazoa; phylum Arthropoda; class Insecta; order Diptera; family Tipulidae; genus Nephrotoma; species Nephrotoma guestfalica. The sequence continues at coordinate 150,798,821 of OY829913.1, forward strand.
GCTTTTCGATATTCACCGTTAACCTGACGAGCTCTAGATTGACGGTAGGTATAAACTATTACAGATTACCAGTTGATTTTTCAGAATAAAGTGTCTTAAGCCAAGTTTTGAGATCTACGAGATTATTATTAAAATACTAAATATTTTATTAGTGTGTTTTTACCAACCAAATGGTTTATTTTCAATAAGGTAAACGGTAATTCTGGGTAACAAGGAAAAATCTCTTCAAGATCAGACACGATCATATTTCCGTTATAAAATTGTTGCCTCATTTGGAGATCTTAAATTTTTTGACTATTTGCCGCCCTGTAATACCAATATCAATCACTATGAACCTGCAGCGATAATTGCAGATTTCCATTAAATTGTTCGAAAAATAATATGCAATTTTTTAAATTAAAAATACTTACAAGAACACGAATATGTTTTTCATCAATTGATCCAATACATTTTGGAAATTCCCTTTATGCGTTTAGAACCCTGCGAACTATTCAATCAAGTTGGAGCGTTAGACCTTCCGAAAAAATTGGTGAGGGCTACCATCGGTGACTTTTTCTTATTTGTTCATAACAGAAATTTTATTATTTTGTTTTACAACATTTAATAAAAGAATGTCATCACCTGCATCTGCATCCAAGACATGCTATTACGACATGCTCGTATTTAATGATTTATTTATCACATACAAAAAAAATAATTATCACAATTTAATATGCACAAAAATTTAGAAGACTTTTATATTTTCACAATTATTTAGGGGAATAACAAAATTGAAGTGGGAAAAATGATAAGCTACATTTTTGTTGTTGTACTATGAGCTGTTTGTTTTCATTGCATGATTTGGATGGCCGTGACAATTTTTTTCGTGTGCGGTACAGTACGGTTTCGGAATATAGAATAGTTTTTGTGATTTTTTTTAAGTAACTGATTTAAAAAATTTAATTGATTGATTTGATTGATTGATTTTGAATGTACGACCAAGTTCTTAGGCTTGAGTTCCCGGATGACGCCGGGTCCACCGTACACCCTTTTTTACACATAACAAAACCGAAGGATTGGATAGGTTAGTTAAGTGGGACAGAATCGGCCCGGTTACAGACACCTAGGTATAGCCGATAGTTAGTAACACAAAGACAACACAATTCTAATCTACTAGATGAAGGATAAAGGCTTAATAGGTTAATGGATAACGATGGTATTGGTCTTCAACAATTGCTTCTTTAAAACGGCAACCTAAGAAAAAATATTATTATTTCACATGCATCTGGAATTTTCCTGAAATTTAATTCTATTAATACTTTTCGGCTTCCTAATCAAAATTGGTTGAATCGACCCGTTACAGACACCTATTTAAAGTCGTTAGTAATAAAACGACAACACAATTCTAAACTACACAATCAGCAATTACAATGAAGCATTAATTCACAAGCAACTGTAAATTTCCTGAAATTTAATTCTAAATTCATATTTTCCGGCTTCCTAAATAATTGAAACATTTATTAATTTAATCATTCTGCAACTCCGCAACTTACAGTAGAATTTCCTGAAACCAAAGTTATTTGAACTATATTCAAAATAACTCTAAAATTCATTAGTATTTAACCGTTGAATTGGGCGAACACGAAATAGCAAAAAAAAAAAACAAAAAAAAAACAGATTAACTAGATTAACTACCGGATTGCATTCAAATATCCCTTAAAATATCCATCCATTAAAATATCCTAAATAATTTAGAATTCGCAAAAATTTCGTATGTTTACTAAAAAAATTTTATAAAACTGATGAATTTTTCCCGACGCCCATCCTTTTCCACAAGGAAACAAATACTTTTATCACTACTTTTGCACTAGTTCTGGAACTTCTTCTACGTTTGCTGGGGATATATCACATACAATTAATCTCAGACATGACACATGCGACTCGTCTATGCCATGTCACCTCGTGTTAGACTTATCATAAACGATTCATCTCAGACTGGTAACAAACGTAAATTAGTAATTAGTGTGTCGTCAATGGCTTTCCTGCTGGAAGGTAATATTTAAGTAAAGGCAATGAATGATAAATAAGTTTATTTTATAATTTTTATAATTAAATATAAATCGTACCAGTATCTTAAAAGAGGGATAATATGTACTCGTATATTAAATATATTTGAATGAGATTTCCTGAGAACCGAATAATTTTAATATAATAGCTCGGCACTGTACATGTAGATTAATATTTAGGGTTGATTTGAAATTGGGAATTAATAATTATAATTCTTGTACTAAAACAGTCAAGATTGGCAACGTTGCATTTTATGACAAACATCCAGTCGTTGGTGTATTGTAGTATACAAACTTTCTCTTTCTTTTGAATAATAATATTAATTATATCAAATATTTCTAGCTTTTCAGTTACATAGATATAACGAAGTTGCCGATAAAGAATTCTTTATGTTAAGATTGTTAAAATCCCAAATCCAATGCAAATAATATTTCGTTTTATAAAGCAAAAATATCGCTAATAAGCTGTGAGAAAATACTAGTAACCCATTGAGTGTCACAAAAAGGCAATTTTGCGGTAAATAATAGGATTCGTTACCAACTCCAACATAGTTGCAATTAATCTTGCAAAAATGATGGATTATGAAGGAAATACAATATAGAAAACAGCTAATCATAAATTACCTACACTATATTCTCAATGCACAGAAGAAATACGGAAACGGAAAATTCTATCGCTAATCAAACCAAAATAAAAATATAACAATTTATTACACAAACGCTGAATAATAGGATGAAGGAACATCACCAAAATAGCTCTCTCCGAAAATCTCCGAAATCAAAGCGTGGAAGAAACCACCTCTACAAACAATCGTAGTAAAATGTACCAAGAGAATTATGCAATGTCCATCCAGGAGCTAAAATTACCTCGAAACGATCCCAACAGACAGCATGAATCTTCCCACCATGAAACCACTACCATCCACCAAGCGACCTCCTGCCAACACCACCATTCAACAAAAACCACGCTTCACAAAGCTGTGACGAATCCATGACAGATCAGAAACGAACCATGGCAAACCTACAGCCCAAAAACTTCAGCGTACGACCGATCATACCAAAACTCCCAAAATGATTCAGCCCCCGCCAAATCGACGGCAAACTCCAACAAAAACACCCGAAGCATTCAGCAAAGAAACCAATTTGGACATACAAATCCAACATTCAGGCATCAATACAAAACTGCAAATCCGCCCTCATACACTAACAAATGAGAACTACCTCAAGTCCTAAACAAAACAACTCAAAACAGTCAAAAATACCTTATAAATACAGGTAACGACAGAACACACATGAACACAACTCTCCGCAAGTTGAGAAACACAACGTTCAACATGAACGAAAAACAAATTTTTCAAAATTCATTTATTTAACAAACGAATTTGAAGAGGTGAAAAAAAATGTCTATGATTATTTCTATTTTTTGAAATTAGTTAAAATATTTACTAATTCATTACGAAAACTTGGTTTGTCAACAACTTTTCTAGCGGCACCTTCACCATTCGCAATCATTTGAATATACGGTATAAATTTCACTTTTTGTAGGTAGACAGAACTTATCACCAAGTTGTAGAACTTCTACATCTTAGCTCAAAAATCAGACTCCTTTATCCGATACCAAAATAATTTTTGGAATGTAGAATAGTTTTTTGTCAGCGTTCAACTAAATAAAATTTTGATTTGTATAATTAAAAAACAATTATAAATTAATTTATAAACAACAATAATTTCTCAATTTCTAAAAATTAGATTTACATTTTATTCATTTTCAAATTAATTTGTTTGTTTTAAAAAATTTTAAAAATGAGTAAATTATTTTTTATTTCAATAACATATTTTGTAATATAATTTAAAAAATATCTGTTAAAATAAGGAAAATTTTTATTTGTAGAAAGTAATGAAGTTTAAAGTAAATTTGTAGTATTTTAAAATCATTTGTAAGGATTTTAATATACATCTTTTTTAAAGTTTTGCGTTTAATTACTTGTAAAAAAAAAATTAATTAATACACTTTACGCAAAAGAAAGTAATTTTACGTGGTTATATAGTGATCATGGAAATTTTAAACCACGAGTTGCTTACAGATTTACCATTCGCTAAATCGTCGGCCCGAAAAAATGGTTTTCGAAAAGATCACTGTATGTGTTTCCGTTCAGAATAAATGTTTATGGCTTCTCTACAGCCAAGATTGACTGATCAGGATGATATTGCATACTTGAGCTTTATCCAGAAGTTTCGAAATACCAGTGCAGGTTGGTCGAAATAGTTCCACCGGAAGTGCCAGCTTCCTCAGGAACTTTTACGTGTTTCCAAATATTTTTAAATGTATATGGCCTTTACAAAAAAACATTTAATAACAAGAAGATTGTAAATAAAATTTCAAACAAAATTTGTTCAGATCATTATTTCAATTTTTATCAGTTTTGATAAAAAAGCTACATCTCACCAAAATTCAGATCTTTAAGTTAAGGCGGCTTGACTATCCGGAATGAATTTTCAAACTTAAGCTTTTCCATAAATTGGGGGATTCTTCCCTCCATTTTTTTAATTTTGTTTTATAAAAATGCAAGAAAATTCATGTTGCAGGTTTATTCAGTGTTCTCATGCTCTTAGTATGTCAGATTTTTAAAAATTTAGTTTTTGTACAAAATTCAATAGTGGTGACCTTAATTATTTCAATAAAGTGTTAAAGCTTTTGAATTAAATAAAAAAATCGTGTAATACATGTGATTAGGTAAATTAAAAAAAAAAACATTTACTGAATTAAAATAAATTAAAATAAAGCTGTATTTTTATTTATAGGAAATCTAAAGACCGTCTACATTCGATCGAAATGATTCGAATGATGTGATGCAAATGTAATGACTGGTGCCAACCATTCGGATGCAACGTTTTTGAAAAATGATTGTCCGAATATAATTATTTTCAAATGCACTTGCCATTCGTTCGCGTTATGCGCCAATCACGCCTCCAAGCAATTGCCAAAATTTGTGGAAAGCTGCGTACTTGATGTTTAGGTATAACTTTGTACAAAACAGCCCAAAGCGGATATAACCATATTCCTCGCTACAAATTTTATTGGACTATTGGCCCAACAAATTATTGCATCCATTGCAAACTCGTTGGTTGTCGCTTCAAGCTACGGTTGTTCAAATTTTAAATAGATTTGAAGTACTTAAACTATATTTTATTCACGAGGATATAGAAAAATTCGACGCTGTGCAACGGATAAATAATTGTTTCCAAAACAAACAATTCGAGCTATACTTGAGATTTTTGAAATTTATATTAAACGAAATTAACAGGCTTAACCGTTTGTTTCAAAGCGAGTCACGTCAGCGTAGTCGTTTATATTTAAAAATATTTGAATATTTTGTCCAAGAAGAATTTATAAATCTCGAATGTTTAAAAGAAATTAATTTAGATAATGAAATTTTAAAAGAATTGGCAGAAATATATTTAGGAGCGGATGTGAATACGGCACTTACAACTACCCATTTATTGTCATCAAACGATGAAGAAGATTTTCGGTTTCATTGCCAACTATTTTACGTAGAATTATGTAACCACCTAATAAAAAAATTTGATTTTGGGGATAAATTGTTACAGGCTTTGGAAATTCTTGCCCCAATAAACATAATCAATAAAAAAAAAGTTGAGTTGTACAAAATTGTTAATCTTTTTCCCTCACATTATTAATCGGGATGACTTCCAAAATGTAGACGATGAATGGCGTCAAATTAGATTATTGAATTTTTTGGAATTGGGACTGGACGAGAATGTAGAGGTGGATATATTTTGGTACCAATTACTGGATTTAAAACGGTCGGATGGCAAACGTAGAGCGCAGTTTTTTCGCAAATTAACCTCAATAAAACGAAAATAAGAAATTGTCTGGATCATTCCACTCTAACTGGAATTCTATTATCAAAGGATTACATAAGAAAAATTACAAAGACTGCGCTAGTTTTGAGCCTAGCAAGGCTATGATAAATAAATTTAATGCTGGCATGTACAAATTGTGCATTATAATGTGATAATATTATATTATTAGTTTTTAAAAAGATGAAGTTATTAAAATAAATGCGTTAAACACAATAAAAAAAAATTTATCACATTAAAATGTTATGATCATCAAATTGGTCAGAGAATTATTAGTTGTACTTGTAATATTAAATTGAATTTAATTTATTTTATATTTCTGTGATGAATTTGTTCTATCTAAGTGATAATAAAAGACTGAATATGTATATTGATTGGTTTTATTTGTTAAACTAGATAATTAGATGATATAGGTACTTTAAACCCATTGATCCTTAACAAAATTGAAAGAAAAGATTTTTTGACTCTTAAAAATAAAAAATGATTTTTTTGACATTTAAAAGATTTAATAAAAAATAATCTGGCAGCACTGCTTCCATTAAATGATTAACTTACCAATTAATTGATAATGAATCATTTCAATTTTTCTGCCTATGTTATGTGCGAAATGAGAAATTTAGCACCAAGTTTCCGTACACAAGTAAAACACTTCATTTTTTAAGATTTATTTCACTGAATCCTCGAATTATATCACACGATCAAATCAAACTATTGAAATATGATTTATTTTATTGACAATTAGAGATTTTATGTATATATTGTTGAATAAAACAATTAAACAATTAATATTTCAAATCAAAAATAACTTATAACGCAAATTTCATTATTATATGGTGGTTAGGTGTATATAATGACCCTAATGCTTGAATGACCAGCACTTGTAGCACAATCCAATGAAAATGGTACTGGAATTTTTTACAAATTAATTACAAATTTGTTACACAGTTAGACAATTTTGTACAAGTCCCGTTATTCTGCAATTCGTGTGTGGGCTGGCATTAGACAAAGCTACACCAAACTTTTCGTATTTTTGTTAATATTTATTGTACTGGAATTTATTACAAATTAAGTACATCATATTGAAATAGCCCAACCCCCAAAAACTACCGCTAGGCGGTATAATTTTTTAAAAAATAGATAGATGTGAATTTTTGTTGTGTAGTACTGGGAATGGCACTAGAATTTTTTTTCCAAATTATTTACAATAAAATGGTATAATTAATCCCCTGCAAAACTACCCTGTATGATAGCAACCGATTACAATTATTGTATCGTACTGACGGTGATACTAAAAGTTTTTACAAAATAAATTACAATATAGTGGAATGGTTAAATTGCCAGAATCTGCCTCTAAAAACTGAAGCTCTTTAAAACAATATTTCACTGTAAAGGTCTTCTTAAATTTATCACAACAGCCCACAAACATAAAAATCGATCGTAATGTATCCAACTTCCTTCCAATGTAAGAAATGGGTACCCCTGAATTTATTACAACAGCCCACACTCACAAAAATCGATAATAATGCAACGAACTTCTTTCTGTGCAAAAAATAGGCACCCCTGAATTTATTACAACAGCCCACACCCACAAAAATCGATCGTAATGCATTGAACTTTCTTCCAATGCAAGAATTAGGTATCCCTGAATTAATTACAACAGCCCACACCCACAAAGATCGATCAAAATGTATCGAACTTCCTTCCTATGCAAGGAATAGCCACCCCTGAATTTATTACAACAGCCTACAGTCACAAAAATCGATCGTAATGCATTGAACTTCCTTCCTATGAAACAATTAGGTATCCCTTAATTTATTACAACAGTAAACACCCACAAAGATCGATCAAAATGTATCGAACGTCTTTCCTATGCAAGGAATAGGCACCCCTGAATTTATTACAACAGCTCACACCCACAAAAATCGATCGTAATGCATTGAACTTCCTTCCTATGAAACAATTAGGTATCCCTTAATCTATTACAACCGCAAACACCCACAAAAATCGATCAAAATGCATCGAACTTCCTTCCTATGCAAGAAATAGGTATCCCTGAATTTATTACAACAGCCCACACCCACAAAAATCAATCAAAATGTATCGAACTTCCTTCCTATGCAAGAATTAGGTATCCCTGAATTTATTACAACAGCCCACACCCACAAAAATCGATCGTAATGTATCGAACTTCCTTCCTATGCAAGAATTAGGTATCCCTGAATTTATTACAATAGCCCCAAAAAATTGAGTGAATCATAATTTAAGAATTAAACAAAAAAAATCGAAAGAAAAAATTAATTATTTAAAATAGAAGAAAAAAAAATTAACACAAATTATGAATTTGTTTCACAATCAGTTACAGTTACAAAAAAAAATCAACTGAAGTATAAATTGATATATAAAAGTCGTAATAAAATAATAATATAATATAATTACAATCGAAATTCTTTTTTGTCTTAATTCAATATAAGTTATACCGTGTTGGCCATTTTCCATTATGCAAACTGCTTATTAAATTTCATCAGCTCCAGCTTTAATTATGTTAGTTGATGTTGTAGACGAATATGGTTGATCAAGATTCGATGTTCGATTGATTATTAGCCCCTCTCAATATTCCAAATTCATTAATAAATACACTTTAATTTTGTTAAAATATAAATATAAAATATAAATTCATAGTTTTATTCAATTTTTAAAATAATTATTAATGCTTTAATTCTTCCACATTATGCAAAAAAAAATTCATTGAATTTCCATACCAAACATGTTTCTGATCTTTGTATATAACAAACATTAATTTTAACAGTTAAAACATCACAAGAAACTAAATATATTTTACTTAACAAACGAAAAAATGCAATTTTAAAGTTTATTAATTATTGGAATTTTTAATGATTACTTATCACTTCTTCCTTACTCAACTCCAAAAGAAAAACTAAAAAAAAAAAAATCATTTTTCCCGAAAGCTTTGTTATGTCCAGATAACTAGATTACAATATGAATATTCATCACTAGCTTAATTTAATAGAAAATTTTGAAAACGCAAAGTAAATTTAAATAAAATTTCTAACCTGATTAGAATAAAAAAATACAGTGACAATATTTTATATTGTAACAATGTAGTTTGGTTTTTTTGTACCGACAAAAAACTAAACTTTTCCATTTGTTGTGTATTTCATCCCTTGGTCAAATTCAAATTAATTTAATTGTATTTAACATGCTCCGCAGTTTTTTGGAATGCACTTCCCTTCTTATCGGATGTTAAGAAGGGAAACTTACGGTTGTTAATAATTGAACATTTCCAGAAGCCGTTCAACATTTCAAAACAGAATATCACAATACAGTATAATGTAAGGAACATAACCTATTGGAGCAGTACTTACCAGTATTAAAGGATATGAACGTAAAATTTCAATGGTAAAACCAATCAAATAACTGTACTGTTATTGGTATTTTTTTAATAAGCTACCCTTTACTCGTATAATGAAGGGCATATCGCTATGTCATGCTTTATCGGTCCTTTTCCGTACCACGTTCTTTAATGTACCATGTACTGATTTGTGATATACTGTTTTGTAACGTATTGTTTTGTAATTTATAATAAAAATTACGTAAAAATAGAACATATTTAAAAATCTGCTTTAATTATTTGAAAAATTGGCCACAGTAGTTAAAAAATTTGAATACGCAACAGTCTTACCAATATCTAAACAAAACAACAATATCTTACAAAAATGGAGAAGTCTTTTATGACAAATGTACAGAGAGCCCGAATACACCACACGTTATTTCTAAATCGAAAAATTCAACCTACCGGTTTTTTTATAAAAACTGTATTGTGTAATAAAAAAAATCCTTATTTCTGCTTTTATTTCAGAAAAGCAACAAGGTCAACTCTTGTTGAAAATTTAATCTTCACTGCAAAAATTGGGAGATCCATGCGAAATGTGGTAGACATCTGTGTACCGGTGTGATAGGTTCCGTAGGAGCTTTTACCTACGGAACCTATCACTCCCGGTACACAGATGTCTACCACATTTCGCATGGATTTCCCACTTTATGAAAAAAGCTCCAATATGAGTTTCATCCCGATTAATCAATCCGTCCGGGCTGTAGAGATGCCAAATCTTTCTTTAAAAACAGTTATTGTCAAAAAACGTCACTTCCGCTTAAATTTTGAAATTTTGGAAAAACGATCCGGACCGACATTGTTGCAAATTTAATTTAGAATATTTTAGTTCATAATCGTTTTTCTCGAAAATGCTGTAGTTTTCAAAATATTTTCAATAAACGAAAAGCTCGTATGGAAGCTGCCACTTTCGGCGGGGCGATTTCGGCCTAAATTCATTGGGATCTCAGAATTAATGAAAAAAGCTTAAGTATGCAATTTTATTCAGATCGGATAACCGTCTGGGCTGAAGAGAGGATACAGACATTTAGTCTGCAAAGAACCACTACGCACACACACTTACATACACACATGTTGTATTTGTGTCAAAGAGACCCAATGTCAACAACGTTTCCAAATTGTTTGGAAGTTAAATATTTTATTTTAAGGGTTTTGACGTTCTTGTCAAAACGCATTGTAGTACAGTGTGCGCAATTCATTTAGTCCAAAACATTATAAAGACATTATTGTATAATATTTTTAAATTTTATTGTAATTATTATTATAAGAGAAACAATTTAAAGGGTCACACAACTTAATAAGAAGTTAGAAGTTACATAATAGTAAGGTATTTTGACAAAAAAATGTTTTTTTGGTGCGAAATTCGTTTAGCCTTACCCCATTTTAATTTGCTTTTTCTTCTTGACTGATTCCTTCGTGTTAGTACTTGGTATGGCCTCCATTCTCTTGAATAACACTGAAAATCCGCGACGACATTGAATTGACCAAACATCTGGACCAATTTCTTCCTAAGCATCCCACTGTATCACTGTATTCCATTATGACAAACTATACGCGAAAGTATTCCCCACAGATTTTCGATGGGATTTAAACCCGGACTACGTGCTGGCCACTTCATTAATGAAACGTTTCGGCCATCAAACCATGTACGCGATAACCTGGGGACATATATGGCCGCATCATTCTGCTGGAAGGTTACATCGTCTGGCATAAATTCGAGTTCATGAATTCGAGTTCATTCTTCGAGTTCATCCAAAGTTTAAACTCATGAGTGCCAGTAGTATGAAAATTCATCAGGGCCATACAAATTAAAGTTTTTCTCATCATAAAAAATAACTTTTTCCTACTGCACTGTCCAAGGCATGCGGCGTTTGGAAAAATTTTGGCGGGCATCCTTACGAGATTGTTGCAACGATGAGTCTTTAACGCCTTTTTGTAAACGTTGTTCGGTGTATCATGTAAAATTTCATATACACGTCGTTTCCGTATTGGTAAGTCCATTTTATGTACAATTTGGGCAGCACCTAATTTGTTTTTAGTCGCTTCAGAACGAATATTGTTTTTTATTCTTTAAGAAATTTTGGTATCTCCTTTCATTTTCATTTTAATTCTGTAGTTTTCTATTAAATTGACGTAATTTCTTACAGCTTTTGCTGATCGATTAATTTTTCTGCCAATTTGGGTTACTGGTAATCCATTTTCATTCAATAAATCAATTTGTATGCATTCTTTTTTGGACAAATACTTTCCTGTGGGCATTTCCTTACCAAAATTAACTTTGTGTTAGGATTTCAAACAAATTAAACTTTCTGTGTTTTATTAAACCTTTACTTCTATGTTAGTAAAAAATTATTAAAATCGCACTTAATTCTCGCAAGCGAATGACGCTTCAAACTACACTGCGCTAAACGTGTTGTGCAGCGGTCGAGCGACTACCGATGTAAATTCGCAAAAACGTATGATATTATACAGGTGTACATTTACTAAAAACTAAAGTGAAGGATGGAGAATTTAAAAATAATCACTAAAAATTAGGACGGACTAAACAAATTACACTCACTGTATATTAACTCGCTTGTAAGAAAAACATTATTAAACCCTTTCCAGACTTGTGGCTGATGAAATTTATCAACTACTAAATTAAAATCTCTTCAATTAGAAACAAAGCTCACTTAAATTTTAAGTTCAAACATAATCTCTGCCCTAGAATATAACCCCTACTGGAATTGGGCTAGTCCTCAAGTTAATCGTCGCGATCTGTTATTCATTTCAATCTAGGTAGAGGGGCTTCTCAATTCCTTGGTACAAATATCATGTTCGGCTTCCTGCTTCAATACTTTCTTGTACTTTCTTGTTGCTTCAATAAACTTTAAATGAGAAATTAACTCCGAAAATTTTCGTCTCAGTTTATGTTAACTAATCTAGTGAGTATCAAACTCCTAAAACGATCATCTACAATATATCTCTGCACTCCTAATTGATGAAAAGGCTTGTCACGAAATCATGCAAATAATGCTACATGCCTCGATAGCAAAATCTATAAAAATAATATTAAACACATTACATAATCTTGATCAGCTAATTATATACTAAATTCCCAGTAATTTAAAAATATATTCCTTTTGCATTTCCTAAGAATTCCAATTATAGTTTACATTATTTGGAAATTGTGTGAATTATACAACGTTTTTTACTTTCTCTACCATTGATGCAATTTCATTGAACTAAACGTTTTATTAAAAATAGTTTTAATTTTTCACTTAGACAATATACACGAGATCTGAACCTAAACACACAAACTAATTATGTGACGTACGTATGTATTAAATTATTACTTTTTATAATATTAGATTATTTATTTCAGTATCCGATATCCTTTCAGAGTAATACTGATAATACCACAGAATATCAACAAAAATGTCATAACGCTGTTTTTATTTGGAAAAATATCGACACATTTTTTGGACTTGACTCGCCTAAGGTAGGTTAAAATTCGTTATTTTTGTATATTTACAATTCAAATAACCAATTTTTACTAATAAAATAATTAAAATAAAATCGACTATGGAGGTTCTAAAAATTCATATCTACAAGTTAGGTTTCAGGTGAAAAATTTAAGGTACTAAAAATATTGGTCACGCGATGGCGCTGCTGGTTATATTTTCATTCTGTGGTAATACTATTCTTCTTATATTGTATTATGTCAACTTTGTACATGTTAAGTAACGAAAGTAATGAATTGTTTTATCACTAATTTACTCATTCACTCTTCCTAGAAGACAACTTTTGTTACGCGTAACAAAGAAATCATGCATGAACCTATTGTCTATTACCTATTATCTGCGTATTACCTATTTTTAAATTAATTAAGGATCTTGTAAAATTCATAATACGCTTTTGTTATTTTTTCTAAGCTTTCGTGTATGTATTCTATTTTAGATGTACGAGTATACATTTTGGTAAGAGGAAATCATCGTAAGGAAGCACTTGCAATATAAAGCTAATTTTATTTATGCTTTACAAATAAAAGTTTGAAGCTTTTTTGTGAAAAAGTTTTTAATGTGAAAGCATGCTTAACCGCATTAATTCTAATAATATTATTATTGTGTAAAATTAACCATTTATGATATAATAAAAGTCGCATTTTATTATGTGAGAAGGAAGTTTTGAGGTTTCATCCCTTTTAACAAAATATTTGTATTTTAATACGTGTATGATGTAATGAATCTGAAATCAAAAGTGATTACGCATTTTCACTCGTTTACGTTAAATAAGGTTTGTAGACAAAAATACTTTATATAAAGGAATAGTATCATGATCATTTAAAATGATGATCATTGGTGATCCATAATGCCCATTCTTTCGAAAGAAATGGATCAATATGAAGTCATCGTATCATCGGCTGTATGAAACGGATATGGCAGTGCACCCCTATAACCTCATCAGACCCATCCCTAACCTATAATCAAAATCTACCTATAACCATGGGCTATCGAATCGGCTTAGTCAGATTGATGTCCATGTGGCGAAATCTCGAATGATGAACGATTTTATCGTCAGAAGAAGGGAAAAATAAAAATTTCACCCCTATAACCTCATCAAACTCACCCCTAACCAATAATCAAAATCTACCTATGGTCACTGGCTATCAAATCGGCATAGTCAGGTTGGCGTCTATCTGGCAAAATTTCGAATGACGAACGATTTTATCCATGAAACATGGGGAAAATCAAAATTTGACCCCTATAACCTCTTCAGACTTACCCCAAACCTACAATCAAAATCTACCTATCACCCTGGGCTATCGAATCGGTTTAGTCAGATTGGTGTCCATGTGGCAAAATCTCGAATGACGAACGATTTTATAGTCAGAAGAAGAGACAAATAAAAATTTGACCCCTATAACCTCATCAGACTCACCCCTAACCTATAATCAAAATCGAGCTATAATCATGGGCTATTGCATCGGCCTAGTAAGCAGAATGGTGCCCATCTGATAAAATCTCGAATGATGAACGATTTTTATCGACAGAAGACGGGGAAAATAAAAATTTTACCAATGTAACCTCACCAGACCCTATTACTAAAATCTACCTATTGTCATGGGCTATCGAATAGGCATAGTGAGATTGGTCTCTATCTGGCAAAATCTCGAATGATGAACAATTTTATCCATCCCCAAGCATGGGGAAAATCAAAATTTCACTCCTATAACCTCATCAAACTCAACTATAAACTAATCTATAAGCAAAATCTACCAAATATCATGGGCTATAGAATCGGCCTAGTCATACAGGTGCCCATCTGGTAAAATCTCGAATGATGAACGATTTTATCAAAAAATACATCGGAAATTAAAATTTCACCCCTATAACCTCATCAGACCCACCCCCAACCTATAATCAAAATCTACCTATGGTGATGAACTGTCGAATCGGCATAGTTGCATTGGTGTCTACGATTCTGTTTGATAATTAGTAAACTTCATTATCGACATTTGTCGGCTGTATGAAACAGATATTTCACCCTTATAATCTCATCAGACTTACCCCAAACCTATAATCAAAATCTACCTATGGTCATGGGCTATCGAATCGACATAGGTAGATTGGTGTCTATCTGGTTAAATCTCGAATCATGGACGATTTTATCGACGAAACAAGGGGAAAATCACAATTTCACCCCTATAACCTCATCAGAAACCATTATTAAAAGCTATATTTAAAATCTGCCTATGGTCTCGGCTCGTCGAATTGACATAGTCAGATCGGTGTATGTCTGGCATAGTCTTGAATTGCAAACCACTTTAACGGCAATTACAAACCATTTAAGCTTGATAATTTTTAAACTTCTTTATCGGCAATTTTCGGCTGTATGAAACAGATATGCCATTCTTTTTATTACTAGGCTTTTTAAAGTTATTACCGCTTACAAATCTCTTCAAATAAAACCTTTTTCAAACATAACACTTTTAACGTTAAGTTTTAATAAATTTTTGAAAGTTGGCCGTACGCTACAATATACACATGAAACAATAAATTAATATCAGTTAAATTGCAAATTTTATTTGTTGTTTGTTATGATTCATATGTTTTCGGCTAATTTTGTAGGTTAGTCACTTTCGGCTAGGTTGCCAGCCGAAAGTGAAAACATCGATTGAAATATTCAATTTAATACTCGTATATAGTTTGTTTAACTTTCGTTTGAAGTAGTCAAGACACTATCAGCATTATCGATTTTTTCACTTTCGGCTGGCAACCTAGCCGAGCATTTCGACTGGCAACTTTCGGCTAACTTTAACAAGGTTACGGGATCTTGAACTTTTCTTGAAAGTCGATTGTCATTTAATGCGTTTCACTTTCTGACTTTTTGACGTAAGATGCAAAAGCTTGTAGTTCTCACACATGTGCAAAACAATTAAATCATAAGTAACCAGTTCACTTAAAAACCTTGAGTTTTTCAAAGATGATGTAGTTTGAGAAATACTCAGTGTACGATTTAAACTTTATGTATTTTTTATTTTTTATATTATCAGCAAATCATAATGATGATTGATTGGCTGATAATGTGAGAAACAAAATTTAATTTAAAACAGAAAAATTGGATCACTGTTAAAAAATTTAAACTTTAAACAACCAAAGATAGAAAACATAAGGCCAACTAAGACAGTTTGAAATCAACCGCAAGATTTGTTTTAGAACATTTGAAAAACAAAAGTCCTATCACCACCCAGGAGTATCTCTATGGCAAATTTCGGAATCAGCAAACATAACTGTGATAGACTTCAAATACCTCGGTTTAGTAATATCTTCATATAGTATGCAATTAAGGGTGCGTTTATTGTGATCTACACATCTGTCGCAGTCGTGTAAGCTTGCACTTTGCAAAGCACTCACAAAACTCGTGCTGGCTTTCGAAAGCGAGAGCCGAATCCTGAGTTCTAACGCCTTTAGAATGTTACCTACTTTTGACAGGAAGATCATTCGTCCCATCTTTTGCCCAATTAAAGTTGTGGAAAACAAATATCGGATTCGTATGATTCTTAGTTCAAACGAATCCGATATTCGTTTTCCGCAACTTTAATTGGGCAAACGGGTTTTTGGAGACAGCGATATCATAGGATTCATTAAATCGAACCGAATCACAAGACTGGACCAAGTTTGAAGATCCTCGCAACATCTATAATGATTAAGAAAACGTACTAGCAACAACCAGCTAGTTTAGATGAAAACGGAGATAGATCAAGAACCACCGTACAGGCGACAAAATTCATTCATGTGATGCGATAACTAGAGAGAACTGTTTAGAGTTCCTAGATAAAAAAAAAACACTTAAGCACTAGTATTTTACTCTACTGTAGATGTGTGTAGAGAAGGATGTGTGTACTGTAGAGAAGGAACCGATTGGAATCATAAGTTGAACATAGACAAAAAACTAAAGTTGATGTTTTTTCAAATTCGTTGTATTATCGATGCCTCGTCTCATCTTTTCAGAACACATGAATTACTTGCGCCACTTCCCATATAGGAATTATTTTGAAATTAATTTTGTATTAATTTAATAATATGCATAATATTTAGTCGAGCTATTGTCTTGTTGGGTATTCCCTAAGTTGGAATTCAAATTTTAAAATCACTTGGCTCATCTCTAATTTTATGTTATTTGATGTTGGTTGACAAACATATATGAAGTTAGTTATCCCAGATAGTTAAAAATTTCATCAGACAACCTAATCCATAAAAAACCCTATTTGCTCTTGTGTGAAGTTAGCCCAGCCTAGAATTTGTTTAAATTGATTCAAAATAAACAGTAATTAGTGACGTTAGTCTTGCCAAGAATTTATAAAAAACATGTTAAATACAAAAATTAAATTTGTTTAACAACACACGGAACGATTGTTTTCTAACTTTTCTTAAAGAAAGGCATTAGTGTGACGTGACGATCTTAAAACCACATAGACTTAATCCGACTAGTTTATACTTATGTAAAACGTGCCACGTACCTTTATCGTGTCTAATGTAATTTTAGTTCGTACAAACACATGTTCTATTGATATAACGGTTGCATGGCTAAAATTCGCAAAATTTAAATGTAACGAATTTTATTTTTGTATTTAACGTAATTAATTAATTAATTAATCAATTTAAACAAATTCTAGGCTGGGCTAATTTCACTCAAGAGCAAATTTTATTGATTAGTGTTGCCTGTTGAATTTTTTTTATTTTATGGGATACCATTTTACGGGATTTTTTTTTATTTTGTGGTTGGCTACCCACGCATACTGGCTGGTTGAGTGGTTGGCTACCAGTCCATACACTTTTAGTAGATTTGTTTTATTTTTGTTCTTTTGTATCGAGGGAAGTTTAAAAAATTAAGAAGAATGTTAAAATTGTTTTGTAATATAAGATCGTAAACCATAAATTTGTTTAATGTGTATGTAAGTGGCGTGAAAAGAGGTTTGACTCTCTTTTCACGCCAAGTGAACTCAAAACCGAAAACCGACATTTTTAACACCCGACACTAACACCCTTAGCCCTCTATAACTTTCCAAGGGATGATGATTTTCGGTTGGATAAGATCCAGATAGTATTTGGTGGGGGTTTTCCTAGGACATGGAAAATTTTATAGAAAATCGCTTACTACGTACGTAGTTTTCCGTATTGCGAAATGAGAATACTAACACCCTTAGTCCCTATAACTTTTTAAGGGATGATGATTTTCAGTTAGATTAGATTCTAATTATCTCGAATGTACACTTAGTAATAGAAAGCCGTTTACAACGAAAATTTGTCATGTTACAAATTACGCGTACTAAACAACTTTAATCCGTACAACTATTCAAGAGATGATAATTTCTAGTTAGTTTGGTTCTATATTAACCCAAATTCGTATACTGATTAATTGGTTTGCTTAATTATTATTAATACTGTACTAGCATTATTATTTTTTTTAAAATTATTATTCCAATATTTAAATGATATCGAATAAAAGAAAAATATTATGTAAAAATAAAGTATAGGTATCAGCAAATTCACATAAACAAGTTAAATTTTATCTTTGTCGTTTTATACGAATAAAGTATATTACACTCATTCATTCATATAAAGATATTTAGGATTTAACAAAATATTCACAATTGTGTACACAGTTACACACGAGTGAAGTTTATCCTAAACCTTCCTAATTTTAATTTTTAGGATAGTTTAGGAAATAGTTCATGGAAATTTAAATTCGTCTTGATTCTCTCTATTTCCGGCAATACGTCAATAAAATACTCCTCAGTCAATGCATGTTGCATAGAGTAAAATTGAATGCAGTAAATATGGTTTGAGCATAAATATGGTAAAGTTTAAAATGTCCAAACATAGTTTGGTTTTGTGTTTTTTAAATACATAGTTCCTATAAACCTTTGCAACAGTGTTTGAATACAAATTCTTGAAATGCTCTTGCAGCTGTCGGTTTATATATATGGATATTTGATATACAGATGTGGCCAAATTATTATCACATTTAGATATTTAGAAGATTATTGCTTTAAAAAGCAAATTTTTCAAATAAAAATTAAAAATTGTTATGATATTTATTAACACTCGGTGAACAACAATTCCTTTAGCATTTTTTAATAATTGTATCCTACGGCGCATTTCACTTATTGCACTTATGGCTTTGGTGAGTAGATCGGCGTCATTTTCCCAGACTTCCTTCGTCGCTTCGATCCACTCTGATTTGGTGCGCGGGCACTTGTTTGCTATTTTTCTCTAAGAATAGCCCAGATATTTTCGATGGGATTCGTATCTGGGCTATTCACTGCCAATCAAGGATTTGGATGCCCTTGGTCCTTAAATATTCGGTGACTTTTTTCGCCGTATGGAATGCATAAAACCTCCGTCCCCATTGAATATTTCATTCATAGTCGGTACCAGTTGTGATTGCAGAACAGTTGAATATTGAGTCGGGTTCATTATCCCGCTTACTACAAAAATTGGGAAGAGTCCTTTTGATGATATTGCTGACCAAACCATGGCACTAACTGGTTGTTTGATCTGCTGTTGGAAACAGAAAGGTAAATATTCTTCCCCTTTTTATCTACGAACGGTCCTGGACATTGGTAGTGCCAAAGTCATCATAGTCTCGTCACTTAATAAAACCTAATCAAGAAATAGGAAAAGATAAAGTTGAAAGATACATTTATTGGAAAGTGTAACTTTAAAATATTATTAAAATTAAATATTATTTTATTGTTTGTACCTTTTCCCAATCCTCTGTAGACCATGTAAAATGTCCATTTGCCCACGTTTTCTATTACGATTGCGACCACATTTTCCTCTTCTTTTGGGACTTGTTGAAGACTAAAACGTTATTTTTTGCGAAAATTTGCTGATGAATGATTGGCCCACTCCTGTTTTCTGGGCTATTTACGCATGCGTATACTGGCCTACTTCCAAATACGTCGCAATTTTGGCTCTGGTTACAGCACTGTTGCCCTTTGCTTGGCCCATAGTGAATTTTACTAATAACACAAAACCACTTTCACTTTTCAAATTTCACAAACGAGACTGAAATTTTTCAGTAAAATACTAATTCTTAAATTCTACTTAGTTGTCATAAAATCAAAACAATTCGGAGGCCAAACTAATATTCATATTTTGTCGAAAAGGTTTCTCAGGTATTAATGACTCATAAAAGGCGT
Organism: Nephrotoma guestfalica; assembly: GCA_963691935.1. Classification (NCBI taxonomy): domain Eukaryota; kingdom Metazoa; phylum Arthropoda; class Insecta; order Diptera; family Tipulidae; genus Nephrotoma; species Nephrotoma guestfalica. Next base: position 150,818,847 of record OY829913.1, read on the forward strand.
ATTTCCATTGTATATTAAATGTTTATTGCACGAATTCTTTGGACTGGTCGATGTCTACCTTAATGACGTGTCTTTTTTTTATTATTTGGCCCAGTTTCAATATTTACAATTTTTAATTTTTTACATTTTTTAACATAATGATTTAATTTTAATTTCTTTTCATACACCTAGCACACATCGATCCCCTTTCACACTTCTATCTGATTTGTTCTAATAAACTCATACACATTCTTATATACGTTCATTCCCATTCGTAATAATTCAGTCAAACTACTTGCACTCAATAGAACATCGAACATTTGTCTACTCTGGTTAAATGCAGAACATTTCAGAATCAAATGTTCGATGTCCTCCACAACTAAACAGCTTTCACATAATTCACACACAACCAAATTGCGTTTCTTCAAACATTCTTTCCAATTTCCATGATTCAATCTCACTCGTTCCATAGTTCTTAACATTCTAGAATCGGAATATAACGGTTGCCTCAAAGGAGACCTAACTAACTCAAAGTACTTCTTACCTTTCAACTGACATTTTTCAACAAACTCTCTCTCCCATTTTCTCCACAGATTAACCTGAAACATGCGAGGTACGTCTCTGGCATCCATGAATTCATATTCATTTACATCCTCAATCAAACAACCCCGTTTCGCAAGCATATCGGCCATTTCATTACCTTCAATCTGTAGGTGTGAAGGTATCCATTGAAGAATGACTTCCCTCCCACAAGATTGAAGATACTTATACAGCATTTCCACATACACATTGCCATGAGTTCCCCCACCTTTACTAATTAATTCCAACCCACTCCGGGAGTCAGAGAATAACACTATTCTTCTTCTCCCTTCTGTCATTGCCAACTTGATCCCTTTCATAATCCCTATCAATTCTGCATTCATTATACAGATACTGTCATGCACTCTTACCATTTTCTCTTTCCTCATTGAAGGTATATAAATTCCCACACATACTCGATCATACACTTGCATCTGTATATATATCTGTATATATATATATACCTCCACATGTGCAACATAATTCATTCATCATTGCTTTTCCAAGATTATCAGTGATCTTGTTGTCTTTTTGTAAACCGTCCCTCTTTGCAATCTCTCTTTCATTCACCAATATATTGTCCTTAGTTAACATTCGCACAGTCTCTCGCACTGTGATCCATTCCCTCTTATAATTAAGAGGCGAATCACCTAATTCAGACCACAGAGTGTGTATTGGTATCGAATTAATCGCTCCCAATACCACTCTAGCACACGCATTCTCCACAAGTATCAACTTTTTAAACCCAACCTTGGACCCATCACCATATATACTCATTCCATACGCAATTTTAGTTGACACTAGCGCCTTTCGTAACATATCTGTCACGCCTGGATGAGCTCCCCATTTCGGTATGCTCACCCTTTTAATCACGTTCAATCTACTCTTATAATTATCGGCCAATTTTTCCATATGCACTTTGAAATTCATTCTTCTTCAGATTCCCACATACCTAGTCAATTTCACACACTCAATTCTCTCATTATATATTCGCACATCAACCATCCGAATCGTTCTAAAAGCCATACTACAACATTTAATCACATTTACCCTCAAATTCAATTCACTCAAACATTCGGTTACCTGATTCACACATTCTTGAGCCCGACTCAATGCCTCCTCGATGGTCCTCCGCTTGCCCATTAGGACAAAGTCATCTGCAAATTGCAAAATGACTTTGCCCGAGTAGTTACACCTATGTATCGAGCTCGTGTACAGGTTGAAGAGAGTCGGTGAGATTTAACTACCTTGGGGGAGGCCCATAGTCACCACTCCTTCCAACCTATACCCTCTACCACATAAAACTAACTTTCTCTCATTCATAAACTCATACACCCATTTGCAAATGTTCCAAGGAAACCCCAAGCCCATAAGGATCTGATAAAATTTCCCTGGAACCAGATTCCACTCTGCGTTCCTTTCATTTTTCCGGTATCTGAATACTCATCCATACTTGATTGAGAATTCGAAGCAAGGCCACCTTGGCTTCGAATTCTAATCTGCCAATAATTTTATAACTCACTCTGTTAGTTCCAGGTGTAGTAGATTTTGATATTTCTAAAACCCCTCGGAACTTTTCCATTCAAACTTCTTACACATAAATTCATTTTCATTCTCAGGTAACAAAACATGATATATATCGTTCAATTTGCTACGTACGTCCGTAATCATTTGTAAAAAGACAATATCAGCCATTAGCCCTCGGTCTGGACAGATAATTGTATCCTTTCCCTCGAAACGTCTTACCCTCACGTTCCCAAGTTTCACACAAAATCATCATATTCACATCGTTATTGGTCAGATAATTCCGCAACATATCACCATTTGCATATATACTGCGAATATTTATTTGGCCAATTTTCACGCATGCATTGGATCGCAGCATTCGCTCTACCATTCAAAGAAATGAAGAAAGGAGAGGGCATTTATAAACGCAAATGCATGCTCCCTCCTCCTTCCCTCATTCATCATCAATCATACTTACATGGTTATTTCCAAATAGTGTTAATTCTTTTGGAGTTAAATTAGAATATCTCATTGCTAGCCATGCTTCATTTTTTTGATTGTCTCTATGTCCATTGCTGTATTACAAGTTGTTTGTTGATTTGATTGCGGTTGTTGTTGTAATTTTTCTTGTTGTTGTTGTACTTGCTGTATTTGTTGTTCGTTTCTAGTAGTTGCTTTGGTTGTTGCGGCTGTTGTTGATTTTGTCGTTGTTGTACTTGATCTTTTTATAGCTGTTGTTGTTGTGGTTGGTTTAATTGAGTCTGTTGTTGCCTTGAAGTTGAAATAGTTTTTTGATATGATTGTGGTCTTGTCTGTTCTAGTTGGTTTTCTTTGTTTTGCGGCTTTTGTGGTGTGTTTGGTGGGTTAAAGGCGGTTTTTAGTGTATCTGCATATGTTGTCTGGTTAGCTGGTGTGGTGTTTGCATATAACCGAAAATATTTGGCTTTCGCCTCGGGAAATGTTAATCTATCTACAGTTTTAATTTTCACTATTTTTACTTCGCGTTTATATACTCGACATTCCTCACTGTTGCTGGTGTGTGCCTCTCCACAATTTATGCATTTAAGTGTAGTGCACGGCTGGTTGTGTGGTGTTACTTCACTACATTTATAGCACTTAGGATTACTTGTGCATCTCTTTTTGGTGTGACCAAATTTGTGGCATTCGGTGCACTTCAACGGATTTGGAATGTACAATCGAATGCTTAGTTGTATAAAGCCTGCCCTCACATATTCCGGTAATACTGGTGAATTAAAAGTCAGGATAATTGCTGCTGTGTCCGTTAATTTGTTTTCCACCCATTTCTTTATTTTATATACCTCTATGACGCCTTGGTCCTTAAGCCCTTCTTTGATTTTCTCCTCAGTTAAACTTTTTAGATCGTGGCAGAAAATGATACCTTTGGAACTGTTTAATATGGGGTGTTCCGTCACTTTTATTTTGGCCAATTGCTCCAGAGATGTTGCCTTCAGTAATGCATCTGTCGCTGCCTGATTTTTTGTCAGAACCAGCAGTTCTCCAGCTCTCGAGCGTTGCGTTTTAATGATACCTTTTGTTATCATATCCAGCGATTTTTGTATTCCAAAAGGTGAAAAATTTGACAGGTTTTGTCCCTCCTGCTCGTGCTTAATTATTAGATATTTTTCATTCACACCATTGCAATCCATTATATCTGCACCGCCACCTAATCCTAATCTCTTTATTCGCATTTCTTCGATCTTTTTCCTTTTTCCTTCCTATTTGGGCTTTCAAACATCGCCCCTTTTTAGGGCCGAAGCCCTCCTTTTGCCCACACCTGACTTTACATGTTGTCTAAACTTACGCTGCTTAAATATAAATAAAAACTTATTGTTGTTGCCACCAAACAATAATCCACTTAAAACACTATATATTTCGCGTCCACCGCCTTTTTTAATACTATAAAATTGTTCTTACACCACTATAAAACTATTTTAACTTAATTAAAACCCAAAACCACTTAAATTAACTAGTTATCAAATGAAAAAGGAATTTTGCACCGAGCTGTCAACATTTTATGTGTACGCTTGCCAAACTATAGCACTGGAATGTAATGACGTGTCGACTCTACAAAAGATTGCAGTTCGGGCTTTGGAAATCACATTACAATGAATTGCGTATGAGGTGATAATAATTTGGCCACATCTGTAGAAATATAAATTAACCTTATTTTTACCGGATTAGGAATTGTGGAAACTTTACGAACCCGACCTAGCATATTTTTGATAGACCGAAATTTTTATGTTTGATAGAGAGGAACCCACAAAACGATAAAATGTTCGAGGGTTAATAATGGGTTTGATCTACGACATGAGCATTCGTTTGTGCCAGCTTTTTTTTTTGTTTAATAATTATCAAATAATTTTATTATTATTTAATACAATTAAGTGTTATATAATGAATTAACATAATAAAATCAATTATTGAATTTTTTAGTTTTGAGTATGTACTATACACATACTTGTGTAAAACATTTAATGACTATTATGTTACTTGAATTATGCAATAAATTTCAATAAATGAGTTACGTAAAAATTTGGTTTTTACTCAGTATTCCGCTCATTGAGGTAATTACTTTCTAGTTACTAAACTTCTTGATGAGATAAGTTTAAGTAAGACTTCGTCTAAAAACAAACATAATTAACACATAATATGTAAAATTAAAATTAGATTGATAATTATAATTATATTGTTTGTATATGTGAAGATTTTCAACAACGAATTTACCTGCAATTTATTTTATTAATATCTAATGTAACTTGATATCATTAAGACTGTGAAAAGTCATAGTTTTATGTTCGGACCAGCAGTGAAGTAAATTGTGAAATATGTTTAAAACTATTTAATATTTATATTATAGTATTATATTTCATGTATGGATTTGTATAACAAATTTATTTGATTTTTAGCCATAACCTTAGCACATAAATATTATTTCTTTAAATATCGATGCCATTTTCAAAAATATGATTTCACCAAAAATATGATAGACTGAGAACCATGCATGATAATGGTAGAGTGCATATGTGTCTTAGAGTGCGTACATGCACAAACGATATTCAAACAAGACATTCCATTCTCCAGCCGCAAACGGTAGATATAGGGGCATTAAAAAAATATTGCCGGTATGAGAATAGCAACGGCTGCAACAGCGTTTTCAGCACAGAATTGACCATACCAAGGTTTTACATCAAACTTTAGTGAAAACATAAAGATCTTCAAAAATATAGTCCGACATTAGTAAGCTGAATTAGTAAGCAATCCAAGTTGGAATCACACTACAACCTGATATGGGCAGATCCAAGATTGATGGTCCGGTTGACATACTAAAGGGTGATTTTTTTGTGGTTAGGATTTTCATGCATTAGTATTTGACAGATCACGCGGGATTTCAGACAAGGTGTCAAAGAGAAAGATGCTCAGTATGCTTTGACATTTCATAATGAATAGACTTACTAACGAGCAACGCTTGCAAATAATTGAATTATATTACAAAAATCAGTGTTCGGTTCGAAAAGTGTTTCGCGATTTACGTCCGATTTATGGTCTACATAATCGACCAAGTGAGCAAACAATTAATGCGATTGTGACCAAGTTTCGCACTCAGTTTACTTTATTGGACATTAAACCAACCACACGAATGCGTACAGTGCGTACAGAAGAGAATATTGCGTCTGTTTCTGAGAGTGTTGCTGAAGACCGTGAAATGTCGATTCGTCGCCGTTCGCAGCAATTGGGTTTGTGTTATTCGACGACATGGAAGATTTTACGCAAAGATCTTGGTGTAAAACCGTATAAAATACAGCTCCTGCAAGAACTGAAGCCGAACGATCTGCCACAACGTCGAATTTTCAGTGAATGGGCCCTAGAAAAGTTGGCAGAAAATCCGCTTTTTTATCGACAAATTTTGTTCAGCGGTGAGGCTCATTTCTGGTTGAATGGCTACGTAAATAAGCAAAATTGCCGCATTTGGAGTGAAGAGCAACCAGAAGCCGTTCAAGAACTGCCCATGCATCCCGAAAAATGCACTGTTTGGTGTGGTTTGTACGCTGGTGGAATCATTGGACCGTATTTTTTCAAAGATGCTGTTGGACGCAACGTTACGGTGAATGGCGATCGCTATCGTTCGATGCTAACAAACTTTTTGTTGCCAAAAATGGAAGAACTGAACTTAGTTGACATGTGGTTTCAACAAGATGGCGCTACATGCCACACAGCTCGCGATTCTATGGCCATTTTGAGGGAAAACTTCGGAGAACAATTCATCTCAAGAAATGGCCCGGTAAGTTGGGCACCAAGATCATGCGATTTGACGCCTTTAGACTATTTTTTGTGGGGCTACGTCAAGTCTAAAGTCTACAGAAATAAGCCAGCAACTATTCCAGTTTTGGAAGACAACATTTTCGAAGAAATTCGGGCTATTCCGGCCGAAATGCTCGAAAAAGTTGCCCAAAATTGGACTTTCCGAATGGACCACCTAAGACGCAGCCGCGGTCAACATTTAAATGAAATTATCTTCAAAAAGTAAATGTCATGGACCAATCTAACGTTTCAAATAAAGAACCGATGAGATTTTGCAAATTTTATGCGTTTTTTTTTTAAAAAAAGTTCTCAAGCTCTTAAAAAATCAGCCGTTATTGAAAAAAATCAGCCGTTATCAGCCGCTATTGAAAAGTGTACCAATGCGCCATGTCGAAGTTGATATGGTTGGTGTAATTTGGGTCTCACTGCATATTGGTTTTGACCGATTCGTACAATGCCGAATGATATTAACTAGATTTTTATGTTCTCTTTGACAAACTACGCCAACTCTGTCATTCTATTAATAATAATTATTGGTGGTAATTGGTAACTCTGACATTGCAAAAATATTACACCACTCTATGCTTTTGAATTCGTTTGTACGCTTTTGATAATAACACTGAAAAGTTGTCGAAAGCTCAAGCGAAAATAAAATATTTTTGCAGTGTGAGTTAAAAACCAATAAAATTTTTAGAAATCTGTCGTTCTATATAGTTCAAAATCTTTCTTGTAAGACCTTCTTAATGTTTTTTTGTGATTTTCTCCTTACTTGCTCGTCACCACTGTTTCATTGCAGTAATTTGGTAACAAGTAGCGTCAGTTAGTTCACTCAGTTTACAGTAGTCGGAAACGGATTTTCGAGGCCCTGCACCATAACTTTTATTTCATTCACTATTATTGTGATTTTCAAACTTTCTTTCAACATGTGACAGATGCTTCCGAATTTGGTTAACAAGTTTTCACCCAGGAGTGATATTTTATTTTTGGTTCAACCAGAAGACGATGCAAGTACTTCCTTACTCGTTGGCTGGACACGCATTCCTCGAAAATCATGGAGCTGTATCTTGGAGTTTTTCCCTGTTGGCTTTGGAGTAGAGAATTTTTAATGAACTTGTGAACCACAACATGTGAACCACTATCAAACATGTTAGAGTGTCGGGCTCTTAACATCCAAACTCCACGTTAAATTATGCCGTTCTGTTCCGTGGAACTATTGTCAGATATTACATTAGAGTACCTCGTTATTCAATTAGAATCCCCTTCTTACTCATTTCGGCTTCTTCCGAGGCTTCTCTCTCATAATCCGTGATAAACTTTAATCACAGCGTCCGATCCATTTTCAGAACCGAGCATAAACCCAACATGTTCTCGGCGTTAGCAAGTGCCAAAACATACCAATGGTCCTTTTCTCTTCCGTAAATTGTGGTAATCAAATAGTATATTTGTCGCAAGCTGTCAATGAAGGTACGTTATGAAGCAAGCATGACCGTTGTGTGCTCTCCATCAGTTACCTACTAAAGAATTATGTCCCGCTAGCTGCAAACCAACGGATTTTTAACACTCTTGAATGAGTTACCTATCCTGTAACAAATTCTTCACCATTGTTCTTTTCATTTCAAAGAGTTGGGCCCTGAATTGATCACAGAAGAACTCTACCACTTACCTGGTAAGTTTTAATTCCATCCTTGGACTATCTGGAACCAGGATCCCTTACACTATTTGACAAAATAAAATACAACTTCTTAAAATATGCAAACTGTCTCATCTAAAATTAAAAGGAATCTTTATTCAAGCTCACAGTTTAATTTTAAACCGAAATTTAAAATTTTGCAAATTGCATATGTAACACAAAATGGTTCCTCGATAGATTGTATGTTTTTATCATTCAAGCCCCTTACTTTATGCGTGTATGGCTTGGTATCATATATGTTGTATATGTTTGTAACATCCAGATCTTATTTTTGCTTTTGAGTTTAAATCTGTTTCTAATATTTATTGTTCGAATGTAACACTTAAGTATTGTTCTAATTTTAACTAAAATTGATAGTAAATTATGTCATTCCAATATGATTAGTTTATGTAACAGATAAGTACTATTTTTTATTACCAATTAAGGATATGTAACACTTGACACACTGATAACTTTTACTAGGGTTAAGATATGAACATTTGGAAAATACCAAACGAAAGTTCTCGTTTATTTAAGTAAAATGGCACTACTAACTCAAAAACGTTAAAACTGCGTTTATAAATTTTAAGTACTAAGGTAACGACATACTTAATTGCATCCAAAATCGAGAACGCCTTACGAAAACCTCACTGATTAATTCTGAACTTTTTAATCACCGATAGGTATATCCTACATCATGGGTCGAGTTCGACTTCCTGGCACAAATCTCGAAAAAACTTCAGTATACTTAGTTTAATGGCACTCATAATTTGCAATCTAACTTCACAACACCGATGCTGCATAACAGATTGTTCCAGGTGCATGGACCAGTGTCTTAAAGCATTTCCTTCCTAGCTCCAAGGTCTCGTTGTTCAACCAGAACGCATGCTTCCTACGAATTTCCCTACCCTTCTTGACATTGCACCATCCCAGGCTCTTGTTGATGAGTTGCTGCTCTCCGTAAACGCTTTCGACTTCCAACCTAATTGTTCAATATTATATAACCGCACCGTCTCTGTGTGCGTTAAAGGCACTTACTCTTCAAACTACTTTTCGGTGAGCAAGGCAATTGCGCTGAAACGAGAAGTCAATAACCAAGTTTGACTTGCTGCTACGGAAGAGGGGCCTGTCTTTAATACCAATGCGAAAGCTACCCAAGTATTATCTCTACTATTTGTTTCTTTTCTTTTCCATTGCACTCGAATATTTCAACAGATTTTCTTCAAGAGTGGTTACACAAGCCTATACAGCAGTCCGGCAAGATATTTATGTCCAATGCCCGTCCTTGCAATATCTGCCCAGTATCCTGAAGAGCCTCAGAGCGATTAAAACTAATTTTAACTACTTTCATTTCCTCCGCACTGATTGCAGCGCTTTCTAGTATGCTGAAAATTAACAACCACCAGTCATTTATTATTAGCATGAAATTATATCTGGTTTCTCCCTAATCCGGTAAGAAACTCAATCACTTCTTACATTACCTACATCGGTTATTTCCTCAACCAGGTTACGTGGGAAACTAATTCCTGCAGTCTTTAGGCCATCTCACTTCTTGCGAAATAGTAATCCCATCAATATCTCTGATTACCAATAATGCCATTTGGATCAAAGTTTTGACAATATCACCTTTCCCCATTTGGTTTTATAGTAACCCCAGAATATTGAGGTTTGTGAGTGATCCCCCGTACTTCACAGCTCGAGTGGAAGGTATCATTTAGAGTATATCCGAAACCTTTTTCCCATAATAAGTAGCATTCTTATTGAACGTTGAACAAATCATCTTAAAAGTTCTTGTTCCTGCATTTTCATTTCAGCCCCTGTAATTCTGTTTGTCGGTCTCCCGGTCAATCGTGATTCTGGTTCCTAGGCTTTTCAGTAAAACATCCTTAGTTGCATCATTATTTCTGATGGACTGGGATTCCTAGAAAAATATAGACAGAGCATACAATTTAAAAAATCTGATAAGATTACCAGAGTGGTGTGAAAATCACAACCTAAGTCAAGCATTGCACAGTGTATTTGTCATAGTTTAACCAAATTCATAGTGCCAAGTGTGTGAAGTTATTCCAGTATTTCATACCAGAAAAAAAATGTTTGTCAGATAATACTAATTATAACCCATCCCAAGATTTTTAAAATCATCCTAGAAAATTTTGAAATGACACATCGCTTGTAATACTTGTTTAAGATTGTTGCCGTGTTCATCAAATGTGCCACCTAATAGAATGATGCCATCCAAATAAATCAGACGTGTTTTCCAATTTAAGCCGCTTAGAACTTGCTCCATTAATCTTTTAAATGTAGCAGGCGCATTAAATAATCCAAACAGCATTACCACATGCTGTTTTCTCTCTATCAACAGGAAGGATTGCTATCAACTTGCCAATATCCGCTTTTTAGATCCAAATCCAATGTACCGAAAATCTTGGCCGCTAACAGCGTTTCCAAGGTGTCGTCGTGGTAATCAACACAGACTCGTTTTGTCCCGTCCTTTTTGTCCGTCCTTTTGTTCCCGTCTACATGGGCTACTAGACTCCTCAATTACTCCATCACATTCCTTGTTTAGTTACTTGGGCTGTTTTCTGCTGCTTCGCGAGTGGTCTTCTATTTTGCACAATATTAGTTTTTCCTAAATCATCATCATTAAGAGCAAATACACCAGCTAATTCATCCAGTGCTTCCACTGCGACATCTGATTGTTCCGCTGGAAGATGTCTGCACAGTGAGCGAATGAATTTCTTCTGCGTATGGTTCGGTGATCGACGACATTGTCTCTTTAACAATATAGTTAATTCCCTCAGCTGTACCGATGACCACCCCTATCCTGATTACAATGATGAACTCATGTGCAAAACTTTCTGCTGGAATTTCACTAAGGCTCTCGCACACAGCAACCCGTTGTTTTGGATATTCGCAGGCTTCACAATTCCCATTTTGGTGTCTTCAAGGTCATCGTCAAATTTCGCGTAGATATTTTTTTCTCTCATCGGTGGAATTTCAACCCTGTCTTCGATGATAACTCGCAATACATTTTGTTCACTTGTGTTTATTTGAAGGGGTACTTACACATTGCGCCATTTTAACACCTGGTTAATCAAATACACGGTCATGATACATTAATCAGTTATCCCAGCTACGATAAACCGATGTTTAAACCGCATTCCGCCGAACGTTACTTGAAGGGTACACTCTCTTTTGATTATCGCAGATTCACCTGTTGCTGTTAGCAAGTTATAAGGGACAGTATAGCACATATAAGTTCGACGCACCACCGATTTTGAAGCTCCGGTATCCAGTGTAAAGCTGAATTCACTCTCTGGTAATATGCCAATAACAGCGATACCTTTTAATCCGCCTCTAGTTGTGTGATTGTAATGGCTCTCTGGAGCATTTTCTCCCTTCCACCAGCTTACGCTCCTCAAAAGTGTTCTAACTTAGATTTCCGAATTCATGGCTATTCACGTTTTTTGCCTCGTACGTCAGCTTTGCTCGAGTGAAGTGTACTAGGTTTCTTACAATCCCTGATATAATGCCCGGATGTTTGGCTACGGAAACATCGAGACTGGGAAATCGATTGGTTTCTTCCGTTACATCGAAAACCTGGCCTTGGTTTCCTTATCTCCTTTTTTGAGCCTTTTTTGCGCTTCCCTGCGGCTCAACAATTGCGCTTTAAAATTCCCCTTGATGTTTTAGCAACTGGTTCGGTTTAAAATGTTTTATTTAGCTGGCCATCTTGAGTAGCTTGCGATGTATGTGTTTCGAGGCGGGCTTAAACTTGCTTAATTTTATTTTCTAACTCATTAAGCTGGTCGTCGACTTTCACTGAAGTTGGTTGAGCTTCTGGTGTAGTTCTGCCCATTGTACACTTTGCCGCAGATTTGGCGGCTTGGTCCACTCGCAATTCAGCAAAATGTTCGCCTTACTGGTCAAATTTGGCGCCAATTTCCTTGAATCAAAGCAAAAGTGCCCCAAAAGTTATACTGTTATGGTTGTTTCTGTTTGCTCTATCGCTCCGGTTACTTGAATTTTAACTTCTTCTTCACAAGGCTGGACTTTCTGCTCATCGCTTGGAGAACTAGCGGAATCCCTGATGATCCTGCGTTGGTGATGATTGTCGTGATCTTCTCCCTCCTATCTCAGCATCATCATCATACATGGCACCCTGCAGTCTCGAAAGTATCTCGTTCTTATTGACTTCGGTTCAAAACTCGAGGCACTGAAGCTTTTCGCTCAACTACTGTGATGTATAAGGTGTGTTTAGGTTTTTAATCATTGTTGGTATTTGCCAGAAGTATGACAAAATGTTACGAATTTCGGGCATTTGATACGAGGAATCGTACTCGATTTTACAAATAAAACAAACAGCTTTTCAAGTTACAAACTTTATTTTCCAACATCTTTTATTTCTTAAAAGAAATATTTATTTCTTCTTCTTCTTCTTCTTATTACAGTTTATTTATTTCCTATTTTACTCGTGTACTGCTCACTAATTTGCTTTTACCTCACACTTTAACTATTTATTTACTGTTACTGTTCACTTTTCGCACTTTTCAACTTGCCCTGTTTGCTGGTTAAATTACAACTACTTTGTCTGGCGTCCCAAATTGCTCGCGCTATTTTAATTGTCTATTGCTGCTCGAGATTATTATTTCAATTGCATCTGGCGATATATGTGTTTTGCAATTGCAAATCACTTTCATGTAGTTGAATTCGCAAGCACTTCACGTAACGCCATTGTTTGTTTCAGTATACTCTGTGGGCAAAAAGTAGTAGGACTTTTTAATTTAAATTTCGCGCGGAAAACCATTCGTCGAAATATATTTTTTTTCTATGTTGGTATGACTGTCAGTGATGTCTGTGACAAATGTCACATCAAAATAATCATTAGTGTTTAGTATACGCATGTCTTTCTGAAGTACAAAAAGCGAATTCGGCAATTTTTACAATGTGTGAAATTATTCAACAAAGAAGTTCCATTAAATTATGTGTGCGGAATCAATTTTGTGGTGCCGAAACGTTCAGAATGTTGCAAAAGGCCTTCGGTGATAATTGTATGTAGCGAGCAAGTGTTTTTGATTGGTACAAATTGTTCAAAGAGGGTCGAGAACGTGTTGACGGCGAACCACGTCTAGGACGGCCATCAACATCAACTGATGATCAACACGTTAATAAAATCAAGGAATTGGTGCTCGAGAATCGACGATTAACAGTCAGAAACCTTACTGGCATCGTTGAAATATCGGAAGGATCAGTGAAAACTTTTGGTTCCAAAATCACTCAGTTTTTTGGAAAAACAGCGTCGCATTGACGTCTGTGAAACAATGCTTTCCGTGTCATGAAACGTATTATAACTGGCGATGAGTCTTGGATCTATGCTAACGACCCGGAAACTGACGATCAATCGGCTGAATATCGTGCCAAAGGTGAGCCGAAGCCGAAAAAACCACGTCAAAGCAAGTCAAAAATCAAGGTGCTGTTGACAATTTTCTTCGATTATCGAGGTGTGGTGCACTTCGAATTCCTTCCGACCAGCCAAACTGTCAACAAGGAATACTATTTGAGTGTTATGCGTCGTTTGCGCGAAGCTATTCGTAAAAAGAGGCCGGAATTATGGGTCGAAAACTCTTGGTTTTTGCACCACGATAATGCACCTTCTCATACTGCATTGGTTTTACGTGATTTTTTCGCCAAAAATTCCACCAATATCGTTCCGCAACCACCGTATTCGCTTGATTTAGTTCCGTTTGACTTCCGGCTGTTCAGCAAACTCAAACGACCACTTCGGGCAAACCGTTTTGAGTCAATTGAAGACATTAAACGTGAATCGCTACGCGCATTGGAGGCTATTCCGGAAATTGACTTTACAAACTGTTTCGAGGATTAGAAAAAACGTTGGCACAAGTGTATTGAGGCCGGGGGGATTACGTTGAGGGGGACGAAATAGATTTGGAGAAATAAATAGGGAATTTTACAACTATGAACAACTTCTTACTGTTTTTTGCTCACAGTATTATTCCATGATGATTATCGCCGCCGTTTATAGTTTACAATTGCTTTCGTTACCCGCATATCCCCTCCGCTTGGAATGTCATTCCAAAAGCCAATTCTCATTAGTAGTGGATGACTACTTGTAGCGACTAGCGATAACATCGATGATATTAAGAATAATAATTGCTAACTAGAATTATAGTCTGCAACTGGGTTCGAACTCGCGACCTTTGGATTGTTTGTGGCGGTGTATAAATTTACCACTCGACCGACAGATTGGTATGCTTGTGTAGAGTAGAATTCGTAACAACACGTTACAGACTACCAATTTAATGGCTGTCGTGCCTTATAACAATTAGTCCCTGTCATTCATTATTATAGCATAACCAAACCTGAAACCCTTCATCTGAAAACTGCTTAAAATTTTAAAAACCACATTTTCAAGTTAGACCTATTATTTGGAAATATGTATTAATTTGCTTGTTCGTAAGACATAATGAAGTATTTGCAAGGTAGTCATCGCACTTATTATAATTATTACTTAAACCTACCTAGTTAGATATTATCGGACCATAAAATATGAAATACCGCTTTTATTGGTGATTGGGTTATCTGGGATTACTCGAAGGTTAATCCCATTAGAATATCACATTTTTGTGAAGCCGGGCTCAAAGCAACGCTAAAAAACATTGATCGCACCACACGATCAATGTCTATTGTTTTATTTCAATTTTCATTTTATTTTATAACCCATTTATCGAGAAATATTTAAATCTTTTATATGGAATAGTTCATGCATGCCAATTAATAAAAGTTGCATAATTTTCCAATAGTAAAATATTTTGTATTACAAACACTTTCAATATAATCCGACAGCATATTATAATAGTGAGATGTATTTATGTGGGTAGGGTGAGAATTCTAGTAAAATATAATTAATGACTCAAATTTAAATTCAGAAATCCGCTTTACCACCGTACATTCCAGTTGAAAAACAATACTCCTATCAATCATTGATGTTAATATTTACTGTGGAAGTCGAAACACCATATACTGTTTCAATTTAGTCATTTCAGTTATCATCTTAATTCGGATATTGTGTAATGCGTGTATATATCTTTACTCTTGCGCTAGGAGCAGAAGAATTAAACAGTGACTAATGCAAACTAGTTTGAAGAATAGATTAGTTAAGTATAAATTAAATTAACTGGTTTTAACTTTTTTCTTTCTGCTTAGAAGATATTCATCCGTAAACTAGTAAAGACATTCATTTCGATATAATAATTAGTAGTTTTATGCTCATTATGCGTAAAATGATAAACCCAAATATTGATTGATTGATTAGAATGTACGGCCAAGTCTAAGCAGAGATCCCGGATACGCCGGGCCTAGCGTACACTCTTTATTAAATATGATAAACTTGACCCTGTTACAGACACCTAAGTAGTCAATAGTTAGTAAAGTGTGAGTTCGATAAATATTTAACATTTGTTAATATTTATAACAATACAGTTTGAATGAAAATATTTGTAAATATTTTTTTGCACTTTAACCACATTTTATTTAATTATTAAATTTTATTTAAAAACTCTATGAATTAACATATGTTAATTATGTTATGTTAATTTATAGAATTTTTAAATAAAATTTAATAGTTAAATAAATTGCTGGTAAAGTGCAAAAAAATTTTTACAAATAATTTAATATACCCAACATATTATTATTACGTTTGAATGAAAATGTAGAAACTGCTTTCTAGATACTCAGACTCTCAATAAATTAAAATTTTATAACAATTAAAAAGAGAAAACTAAATTTAAAAACTGAAAACTAAATCTTAAAACTTAAAACCAGTTTAAAATAATATGATCATCTGATATTATTTTAAATTATTTGTTATGTTAAATTGAATTTAATTGTGACTTAACGTTGAAATTTAAAATTCATTACCAAATTTGAAATAATTGAAAATATACCTTGCTTCGGGCAACATTCTCATGTAATTTAAACATAGTTATCCTAAGAACTAGGTTCTTAGGTCTTTTCTTGGCAGTTGGGTTTCATACAGATAAAAAGTATAGGTCTACTCATCAGGTTGTGCGAAAAGCCGAAAAAAATCTTAATAAATTGATATCACGGACGATTATGAAAAACATACATAGTGGGAATTTCCAGATGTTTCTGATTTGGTGATATAATTCGCTAAATCGATAAGAACTTGTTTTGTACTAGTTAGAAAGCAAGAGTTAAATTTTTGCAGTTTGGTTATTGCAACCTACTTACGACCAGCACTGTCGAATGTACTACAATAGTAGTATTGTATTACTATTTTACGATGCATACTTCTGTACTTCGCTCATTCAAATTATACTACTACTTACTACGGTTTGATATTGATTAGTCTCAAGTTCAACTCAATTAGTTTTTATTAAAATTCAAAAAATCCAAATGTCGAATTAAAGCGAATAATCAAAACTGAGCAAAAAATACTAAATGTAATTGTGTTCACATGGCAAGTCTTTTTCGATATACTTTTTTAAGGAAATTTTGCTCGCCATGGCAAGACTTTTTTATTATTTTGTGTTTTATGTGTCAAATTATTTTCGTGTATTTTTTGTGTTTGGTGTTGGTAATTGGTTTAAGTTTGATCAGAATATCAAATTTTAAATTTTCGGTTCAAAATGGACAAGTAAGTTACTGAAACTAGGAACATAATTCCGATTATTAATTATTATACATACATATATGTATATTTTAGGTTTCTTATCCAACATAAAATAGATAAACCGGAACAAGAAAAATTATCAAATGAAGTTAAAATAAGAGGTACTACACCAAAAACAGTTAAAAACATACAACTTCCTGCCAGTCTAACCGATGAAGTGGATTTTCATGAAGACGGCGATGAGGAAACGACAAATAAAATTTCCACTTCTTAAAGAATCCAGAAATTTCGTTCAGTTTGGCTGGCAAAATTTAATTGGCTTGTAGAAAAGTTTGGATCGAAAAATATTCCCCAAGCTTATTGTAGGTTTTGTCAGGTTTTTTTGACAAATAACATTTCACTTTTTGTAAGACACGAAAATTCAAGCCAACACCAAAAATTAGTGAAATTTTTAAAAAACCAACCATCAATAGATAACCTCGAAAAAATTCAAACCTATGAAAAACAAAAAAATTTAATTAAAACCGCTGAGCTCCGTATTATCATGTTCTTGATTGAACATAATTTGCCGTTTTCATTAATAAAAGCTCTCATAGCATTAATAAAGGTAGTGGCTCCAGATTCACAAATTGCGAAGGAATTGAAATGCGGCAAAACGAAGGCAACAGAAACAACAAACACAATTCTTTTAGAAGAAGGACTTGAAGAGATTGCTGAAATTTTAAGAACTCAACCGTTTTCTGTTATCATCGACGAAACAACTGATATTAGCACGAGCAAATGCCTGGTTTTAGTCGTCAGATATTTTGATTATCTCAAAGGTAAAGTTAGAGATCGGTTTTTAGCACTCTTAAAACTAAATAATTCGGATAGTCACTCTATTTATAACGCTATTATGGATTTTTTTTTTAAATTTGAACGTTCCACTCGAGCATGCCTCTATTATGATGGGGAAAAAATTGGGTGTTAAGGCGTTGATCCAAACACACCAACCGAATGTTTATTACATGGGATGTATATGCCATTCCTTGCACTTATGCTCATCGGCTGCTTCAAAAAAACCACCCCCAAATTTAGAATCACTAGCCAGAAACATATATTCGTTTTTACACACAGTTCCAAGAGACAGCATGAAACTTAGAGAGTTCCAAGAATATTTTTCTGTTAAGAATCATAAAATACTGAAAGTAGCATCTACCAGATGGCTTTCTATCGAAAACGTGATGAAACGTATCTTGGAACAGTGGATTCCACTGCAACATTTATTTTTATCGTATGCGTTTGAAAGGAATGCCAAAGGAGACTTTGCTAAGGAGACTTAGCACATAATATTTCTTCTGAAATGAATGATATAAATAAAACGTACTTTTGCTTATTAACATATATTTTAAGTTTAATAAATAAAATCAACGTTGAGTTCCAGGCCGAAGCTCCTCGGATCCATATTTTGCTACCAACAATAACCACTTATTTTAAAACCATTGTTCAAAATTTTATAAAAATAGATTATTATGAAAAAGCATTGAAGAATGAAATTAATTTCGAAAATGATGATGTATATTTGGATCTAAAAGATATTTACATTGGGGCAAAAGCGGAAATCGATTTTATTAATAAATACGTTGGAGGATCAAGAAAAATATAAAATTAATAAAAACTTCCAATCGTATTATATGTAAGTTACGACCAACATCGTCGTAAACATTGTATGAATGCCATAATAATAATATTTTGTCCGAAAAGCCGAAAACCTTAATAAATTATTATTAATATTCAAAATTATTCTAAAATAAATAAAAGCGTACCTTAAACCCTTTCAAACCTGAACTTTTTCTAGAAGAGTTAAAAATAATTTTTTTTGCTTTTCTAAAAGCTAATGAGCTCTCAAAATTATACAGCTACAAAAAAAATTCATATTATTTGTATCTTGGTAGGCCCACCAGACTTGTCCATCCATAGAGATATTGTGACTCAAGTGTTGCAACAAAAATAGAAAAGTTTAGTGGAGTTTTTCTTAATTGTATTTGAAAATAAATAAAATAAAATAATTACTTCAGCCTTTCAATATAAATAATTGATTGATTGATTGATTTTGAATGTACGACCAAGTTCTTAGGCTTGAGTTCCCGGATGACGCCGGGTCCACCGTACACCCTTTTTTACACATAACAAAACCGAAGGATTGGATAGGTTAGTTAAGTGGGACAGAATCGGCCCGGTTACAGACACCTAGGTATAGCCGATAGTTAGTAACACAAAGACAACACAATTCTAATCTACTAGATGAAGGATAAAGGCTTAATAGGTTAATGGATAACGATGGTATTGGTCTTCAACAATTGCTTCTTTAAAACGGCAACCTAAGAAAAAATATTATTATTTCACATGCATCTGGAATTTTCCTGAAATTTAATTCTATTAATACTTTTCGGCTTCCTAACCAAAATTGGTTGACTCGACCCGTTACAGACACCTATGTAAAGTCGTTAGTAATAAAATGACAACACAATTCTAAACTACACAATCAGCAATTACAATGAAGCATTAATTCACAAGCATCTGTAAATTTCCCGAAATTTAATTCTAAATTCATATTTTCCGGCTTCCTAAATAATTGAAACATTTATTAATTTAATCATTCTGCAACTCCGCAACTTACAGTAGAATTTCCTGAAACCAAAGTTATTTGAACTATATTCAAAATAACTCTAAAATTCATTAGTCTTTAACCGTTGAATTAGGCGAACACGAAATAGCAAAAAAAAAAAAAAACCAGATTAACTAGATTGCATTCAAATATCCCTTAAAATATCCATCCATTAAAATATCCTAAATAATTTAGAATTCGCAAAAATTTCGTATGTTTACTAAAAATTTTTATAAAACTGATAAATTTTTCCCGACGCCCATCCTTTTTCACAAGGAAACAAATACTTTTATCACTACTTTTGCACTAGTTCTGGAACTTCTTCTACGTTTGCTGGGGATATATCACATACAATTAATCTCAGACATGACACATGCGACTCGTCTATGACTTGTCACCTCGTATTAGACTTGTCATAAACGATTCATCTCAGACTGGTAACAAACGTAAATTAGTAATTAGTGTGTCGTCAATGGCTTTCCTGCTGGAAGGTAATATTTAAGTAAAGGCAACTAGATAAAATTTGAAAAAAAATTATTCTAAAATGAATGATAAATAAGTTTATTTTATAATTTTTATAATTAAATATAAATCGTACCAGTATCTTAAAGAGGGATAATATGTACTCGTATATTAAATATATTTGAATGAGATTTCCTGAGAACCGAATAATTTTAATATAATAGCTCGGCACTGTACATGTAGATTAATATTTAGGGTTGATTTGAAATTGGGACAAACATCTATGACAAACATCCAGTCGTTGGTGTATTGAAGTATACAAACCTTCTCTTTCTTTTGAATAATTATATTAATTATATCAAATATTTCTAGCTTTTCAGTTACATAGATATAACGAAGTTGCCGATAAACAATTCTTTATGTTAAGATTGTTAAAATCCCAAATCCAATGCAAATAATATTTCTTTTTATAAAGCAAAAATATCGCTAATAAGCTGTGAGAAAATACTAGTTACCCATTGAGTGTCACAAAAAGGCAATTTTGCGGTAAATAATAGGATTCGTTACCCACTCCAACATAGTTGCAATTAATCTTGCAAAAATGATGGATTATGAAGGAAATACAATATAGAAAACAGCTAATCATAAATTACCTACACATTCTCAATGCACAGAAGAAATACGGAAACGGAAAATTCTATCGCTAATCAAACCAAAATAAAAATATAACAATTTATTACACAAACGCTGAATAATAGGATGAAGGAACATCACCAAAATAGCTCTCTCCGAAAATCTCCGAAATCAAAGCGTGGAAGAAACCACCTCTACACACAATCGTAGTAAAATGTACCAAGAGAATTATGCAATGTCCATCCAGGAGCTAAAATTACCTCGAAACGATCCCAACAGACGGCATGAATCTTCCCACCATGAAACCACTATCATCCATCAAGCGACCACCTGCCAACACCACCATTCAACAAAAAACCACGCTTCACAAAGCCGTGACGAATCCATGACAGATCACAAACGAACCATGGCAACCATACAGCCCAAAAACTTCAGCGTACGACCGATCATACCAAAACTCCCAAAATGATTCAGCCAACAAAAACACCCGAAGCATTCAGCAAAGAAACCAATTTGGACATACAAATCCAACAATCAGGCAATGATTCAATACAAAACTGCAAATCCGCCCTCATACACTAACAAATGAGAACTACCTCAAGTCCTAAACAAAACAACTCAAAACAGTCAAAAATACCTTATAAATACAGGTAACGACAGAACACACATGAACACAACTCTCCGCAAGTTGAGAAACACAACGTTCAACGGACAACCACCACAAACCGCAGACACCGAGCCATTACTCACCATGAACGAAACCCATTCAGATCACTCCAAATATCAAAAAAGATTCACTGCAATACAGTTGCAGCACATCCTCGCCGCACATCCTGTGTAAACCAATCACACACATACACCACTCGTCAAAATCTAATCCAGTTTTCGCACCACAGAGAAAACGTATAACCCCCTCCCAATCGCCAAAAATATACATTCCTTTATATGTACAATATTCATTTTGCGCGATCTCGACCTGCGACAACATCCACCCCTTGCCGATGACGCCAACCCAGGTCGACAAGGAGAGGTCGACAAGGAAAGGTCAACGTCAGCCGCCTCTCCACAACGACGGCAAAAAATATCACAAAGTTAATAAAAGTCTAAATTATTATACATATAACAAATCAACAAATTATGAACAATTAAAGTCTAATCGACTTTCCCAATTCACAAATTGAATCATCCACATTCAAGAACATTTAGTGCAAATCCAAAGAAATTCGCCCATTTAGACAACGTAATACGAAGTCTTAGTGTAATCCACTACAAAAATATAAATACAACCGTGAGAGAGCAGAGAATATTATACGATCATTTTGTTTATATTTTGCGCATCCCATATACCATATTTTCACTTATATGTATATCCTTAAATAAAAAAATTAAAAGAAATAAGGATTTCAGTACAACATGCAATAAAGACTTGATTTCCAAATTTTAAATAAGCTTTTTGGTCGTGATTTGTTCAACTTTTCCAAGAAAATACCATCTACTCATATAACGAAATTCAACAAAATCACTGTGTACATAAAAAACTATAAACAATACGTATGCGAGAGAAAAAAACAAAATTATAAAAATTAGAGACCACGACAGTATTTTTCATAGAAACAGATTACATAGAATGAATGCTAGCAACTGTCGTCACAAACTGTTTCATACCACAACAACACAAATAACTCATCCATACGATTCATTGATTATTATGTAATAAAATATAATGTATAATGTAAAATAACACTTATCTTAAGCATCCTTTGTAATCAAAAAAGTCCTACAAATTGAATATTAACATACAATGCGTACGATGCATTCAAACAACGGTGTCGAAAAACATATAAACGAAATTGTTATATACATATCCTACACCATTGCAAGCGCACCGCACACAAATTAATATATTAACACAATACGTATAACTTTTCACTTTACTTATTACTTCCTTACACACAAATTATTATTAATATTATTATTTATTTATTTCATAAGACATATATTAATAAATAATATTATGATTAATATTATAATTAATCAATTATTAACACATATTTAAACTAGTTATTTATTTATTTAAAGGAGAGACAAAAATCACGTCTTTCCTTTACGACGTTCAATCGTCGACCACTTCAGCCTTTCAATATAAATAATAATACTAAATATAAAATTATCAAAATAACAGATAAAATAATAAATATTAGCTTAAAAAAACATTTTATAACTATTATTGCGTATGAAATTTGACAAAGCAGTTTCTTTCGTTTAGGCAGCATAAATGAACTTTGCATTTATTGCACATAACATGTGTTTTTTTCACACAATTTTCTAATATACAACGCCACGCTTCTTTCTTGCTGTCAATTATGGGGCAGTGTCGTTATATCTCTTGATCACTTTGCGGTACTTCCACATGTTTTTTTTTGTTTTTGTACCATCGTGTACAAATTAATGGTGATCGAACTCCAACGAAATTAGAAGCGTTGATATTCATTCCCTGTAGTATTTCGAACAGGTAGTAACTACTAAAATAGTTATCGAAGTATAATGTGTGACCTTTCGATTCAATTCTTGCTGCAAGGTGAAGCACAATAGAGGGCCCGAAACCAAATTTTTTTAAATTGTATTCGGACAAGCCAGTATCAGATCCCTGGTACAAAATGAAGTCACGACGGTTGTCTCGACTTCCCACACAGTACAAACATTTTTATACCCCACGGTTTTGGTTTATTTTTGACGTACTGCTTGGCTGATAGTCTTCCTTTAAAAGGGATCATCTGCTCGTCGACACAGAGATTTTCTTCCAAATTAAGTTGGTTACAGCGAAATTTTATGGTGTCTATCAAAGGCCGAAGTTTATAGTACAGATCCGTGTTGTTGGCTGGTGTACTCGTATCTAAGACATTTACGTAATGTAGGTTGGTTCTTAGTTGAAAAAACGATCGCGTATCATTGCGTATGATACTAAGTCCATCCCCATCTCTCGATTCCAGTAGATTTTAAGTTGGAGTATCTTTGTTGCACCAATGAATAAATGGATTTTCATTAACCACATGATTTCGATTTCATCTGTCGATTTAAAAGCAACATTATTTTGCATAGCGTACAAATTGGTATTGGATGCCATAACGCTAAAAAGTTCATTGGTAAAATATCTTTGAAAATATGAGAGAGGTGAGTGTTCACCAATAATCTCGGTGCTGTCATCTTCAATTTATAATTTTGGCTCGTAAGGCATTTCAACGCAATTCGTTTTCTTTCGCCATTGTATGTCTTTTTTATCAGTAAGGCTCATATTTGTGTCGACTTTCGTGAAATCCAGTATTTGTATATCTACGTCATTGTGCATTACGACATTCCCATCAACTGTTGCTATGGCAACGACAGTTATTCCTTGATCACCAAAATTTGCCGTAGGTTTTCAAAATGCTCCAACTTAGAAGAATTTGTGTTATCACCGGAACATTTCACATTTTCTTGATTGTGTAGCGATTCGTCTAACCTTGAGAATTTACGCGGCCAGAAATGAAAGAAAGACAAAAATTAAAACAACAATAACAACC
The DNA here is from genome assembly GCA_963691935.1 of Nephrotoma guestfalica. Taxonomy (NCBI): domain Eukaryota; kingdom Metazoa; phylum Arthropoda; class Insecta; order Diptera; family Tipulidae; genus Nephrotoma; species Nephrotoma guestfalica. The sequence continues at coordinate 150,842,855 of OY829913.1, forward strand.
AAAGTATCAAATAGCATAAAAAATGTACTCGATTACTTCTCCAAGTCACACGAACGCTATAGAAAGTTGGGCTCACATAGTGACTCTTCGCGGTCGTTGCTAGCTATGCATCGGGGTTTGGTCGTTTGATCGGAAGAGTATATGTGAGCCATGTGTAACCGCAGGGAAAGGAATGATGTCAACCTACCTATACCTATACCTACCTATACCTGACTGGGTACTTACCCTAGTTCATCCTCATCATGCTTGTTCAATTAATTTCTCATATTTAACTTACACTTCACTCACAGAAAGCAACAAGAAAGAAATCATTGCACAGTTTGACCGAGCTAACAAAATCAAAAAAAAATCGAAAAAGAATCACGAAAGAAAAGTAAAACCAAAATATTTTAATTTCCGATCCAAACTTGGACACAAAAAATGTTTATTTTCGAAATTGAAGAGAAAATATATCCAACAATGTTAGTTTTGTTAAATATTTATATTGATAAATTTAAAAACTATTATTTAATAAGCAAATTATTTCGAAACAACAACAGGATTATTATCTCATTACGATAGTAACTTTAAATCACCAAATTAAATTCAAAAATACTATTTAAAATAATTTGCTTACTTTAAAAATGAAAAAATATAAAAAAAATGAAAATCTAAAATTAGTAACGAATTAATTTGAAAATTATTATTATTATTATTATCTTTCTCGAGTTTTAATTTAATGAAGTTTATTTTCCAAATATAAAATAAAAAAATAAAAATGACTTCCCATTTACTGCACTTATGTTTGAATCCAGATTCTTACGTTTCCAATATGGTTTAACACTACGTTAAGCACGTTAAGTACGTACGTACTTATTTATTTATTATACGGTGTTTAGCTGTAGATATACTCTGTTTTTATCTACACCGTTTCTCGTATTAAAGTTTATCACAAAAATTTATAACTGCACTGTATAACGTGTAACATAATTGTCCATAATCACTTTGTCCATTTATATATAAATAATTAATTTTTATTTTGTTTCGTTTATTGTTTCACTTATTGTTCATCACCAATCGTTTTATAAATTACGTAAACACTAGATATTTATACTTAAAGTTTATAATCGCACTTGTAATTTTACATTAACAAAATTTATTTCACTGTCCCCGATTTCCGTTGTGTTAGGTACAGATATTTTTGCCCGAAATGTTCTCACAACTTTGTAATTTAACACACACTCTAGTCTTTTCTTCAAAATTAGTTGAAGTTACAGTTATTTTTATAATGGATTTTAATTAGTTTGATAAAATTTAATTCATTTTCTTTTAATGAATACATTTTCTTTTAGTTAGTTTATAGATTTTTTGTCTTTATATTTTAACTAAGTTTTATTTTTAATTTAATTTATAAAAAATTTACACTTCAACTGAATCTAAATTATTTTCAACATTTTCTCTTATAGTGTGATAAGCACAAAACTTAAAATTCTACCAACGACTATCCCCCGTTTCACTGCTGATCGCCCTTTTAAACCTTTCCCCCGTCTCATACCCGCCAAATTTTACGCGGGACTTTTGACAACCTCACAGGGTTTCACACAGTTTTTTTCAAATCATTTCCCACAAATATTCCAAGTGGCTTGTCCAAAGTGACATCTATTTGCATCAAACGAGATACTGTCGGTACTACAGGCTACTGTACGATCGTCGGGTAGTATACCTCGCTGACATTAAGGAGTTTTAATTATTCGCTTATTATTACAGTAGGTATCATCAATGCGTTTTTTTCTGTTAGCCCAGGAAATCATGTCACGCGTGCAAATGCACCGTTACAATTGTCTAATTCGTCCTCCGTTTGTTCTCTTTCTGTTCTGCTAGTGCGAGCCAATTTAGAGTTATGTTCAGGGTCTGTAAAAACCCCTGTTTCATCCATTGCATCCTCATCCGAACGTTCCATCAATATGGTATATATTTCATCTTCGGTCAACTTTTTACTTCAAGACATGGTTTAAATTTAACAAAATTTAAGAAATTTAACCAAAATCAAATTTGGAACGTAACACTAAAAGTAATTCCTTTAATGAAAATACTAACTTTTAACGACCATTGCAACGAAAAGTCCATCCCAGTGGACAAAATGAATTTTGTCCATTGAGATGGACATTATACTTTTAACAATTTGTCCATCCAGAAGGACATTGTTATTTTATCAAAAAATCACCACATTTAATTATTTAAAAGCAAAAAATAAGCGATAATCACAAACCAGAATACATGTTTATTAACAAAACAACGCATAAATTATTTCTGTAAACTCTAAATAATACTATGCAATTTCAGACATTTCTTACCTCATAAAACACGTGTGAACTGGTCAAAATAAATGTTATAACTAAAATATTTCCTATTTGATTTGTTCAATTTAAAGTGAAAAAAATTGGAAGTAACACATAAAAGAGAAAGAAGCAAACGGAAACTGCATACAAATATTTTTTGCTTGCATGCAATACTAATGCAAAATTCTTGTCCATCTGTTTGGACAAGGGGTTTCAAAGGGTTAAACAAAAAACATAATTTGTCATTAGGACACCATTAAAATCAAAACAATAAAATATAATAAAATGCGTCGATCATTTATCAATTATATTATTATCACCATGTTACCTTTATAATTTTAAACTAAATAAAATTTGCAAAAACAAATAAATACAAATTATTTATGTCAATAAACGAATTTCTTGGTGACAATAGTGACTATCAGTGACATAGAAATCAAAAGAGTAAATGAAACAAAAGATTTGGACGTAATGTTTGTTGGAAATATGTCCCTTAACAAAGACAGTGATGTAATTATTGCCAAGGCGAATTCTAAGTTTGGTTTTATCAGAAGATGGACCAAAGACTTAACCGATCAGCGCACCTTGTTCATCTTACTCTTCAGCTATATCATTATTAATCTAACGTTGAAAGAATTGAAAGTATTCAGAAACAGGTGTAATTGTTTATAATCAAAAAAACTGATTGGGACTAGGAACTTGATCGTCCTTACCATGTAAACGTAGATCGTCTTCCTGCATACACTATGAGATATAAGAATTATAAGATCTAGGAAAAACGCATTCACCGTACATTCTTCGAATACTAAATATTTAGGACCCGCGAATCTTCGACAACACGATTTTTTAAAACCAGATAGCTATGAAGCCCAGATACGAAACTAATTTATGATGAGCTTGAACCAATTAGTGAAACGACAAAAATGTTTAATGAAATACTTGTCTTATTTGACTTCTCTAGATCTAACGTCGACTTCAAAAGAAACTGAAGAAACACTTTTTATAATTCTGAATTTTAATTTTATTTAATTTAGTTTTATATTTAATTTATTTTTTTTAATTTACTACTGAATTATGTTATTATATTGTTGTCGTATTTGTGTACTTGTTCGTTTTGGAATCATATACTCGAGTTCTTTCAATAAATAAAAATAAAATAAATAAATAAACAAATGCTGTGATGTATTCACGTTCTGCTTTTCAGATCAATTCAATGGAATGGCTCAGCCAACGGTATCGGTTGCCATGATTGAAGTGCTGGCTATTTTAGAATCGTTGTGCAGAAAATATATAAATTTTGAACGGAGGGCGAACAAATAGAATGTAAAATACTGTTCACATTCTATTTGTTCGCCCTCCGTTCAAAATTTATATATTTTCTGCACAACGGTTCTAAAATAGCCAGCAATTCAATCATGACAACCGATACTGTTGGCTGAGCCATTCTATTAAATTTTTCTGAAAAGCAGAACGTGAATACATCACAGCATTTGTTTATTTATTTATTTTATTTTTATTTATTTATTATATAAAGACCGGCTTTCCAGATGGTATTGGATGCATAGACGGAATACAAGTGGATATAATACGACCTGCTCAAACTGAGCATTATCATTATAATCGGAAAGGAAACCATAGTATAAATGTTATGGCTGTAAGTTGTATTAGATTCAACTTCTGAATATGACTCGTATGGTGTCCACTAACTCTGATAAAAATTTGGATATCAGCCGTATATTACGAAAATTTTTAAGGCAGATGTCGAATCTTTAGGCACTGTATAGGTTTAAGAGAATTATTCATTATTTTATTGGGTATTTTTTGCAATCTTCATATGGTGGGCCATATGCAAATGAGCATATAGCGAAAATCCTAACATACGGCTGATATCCAAATTTTTACCAAAGGTAGTGGACATCACGACGAGTCAAAATCAAAAGTCAAATCTTTAGGCACTCTATAGGTTTGAGAGAAATATTAATTATTTTATTGAGTTTTTTTTTCGTAACAAATATATGAATTACAGTTTGTACTCATATATGTAATTTTGATTTATATTAATTTTAGGGGTCTGCATAGTCGAAGATGTTCGCTACCTTTAACAAGAATAACAGTCCTAATTAATTGTATAATTTAAAAATCCTGGGATGGAATGATTTTAAAAATCTTGGGATGGGATGAATTTACTGTTACCTGATGAACATTTTTATTTTTCCTGGGATGAAAAACTGGGATAACTTCACACACTTCTTATTTGATATGCTAAGAGAGTGAGCGCTACAGGGACTTTATGTAAAATAAAAAGGAAATTATAAAATATTTTCGTAGATTTTCTTTATGCATTTTATGTTACTGTGCGTTAATACTTGCGGAAGCGATTGAGAAAAAATTTCTGCAGAATCGTACTGAAGTTGGTTAGCTTTTGCTCAAAATATTAGTCTATTTGGTACGTCATTTTGCTTGTCAAATTTTTCATTTCAATTTGGAATTTGGCTTTGGCTGTGTGGCAAAAGCAACTGCAAATAACACCAATTCAGCACCACACATACACACACACACACACACACACACACACACACACACACACACTCACACACACACACAAACACACACACACACACACACAAACACACACAGTAGTGAAGAATTTTTCTAAAAATGGTAGCACGTTTAATTCGTAAATTTGTAAGGAAAATAATTATTTATTTATTTCATTAAATGTATAATTAATTTTAATTGTAAATGATAATATTGAGATTTTTTTATTTTGATATTTTAGGTTCGCATGGTGTTGTATGGTGACGTTTTGAGTGATATGTGCGCTGGTCTAGTTGGTGGTTCAGGCTTAGTTTAGGCACAGAACAGATATAACCGGAACCGCCATTGCTTAGACAAAGAAATTTGTTTTCCTACTTTATTTTTTTACAACTCTATGGAGGAACTCTATGATATGGATTAAATCCAAGAATATACAACAAGTTGCCTAATTAATCTGCCCGGGCTAAGACAGCCTTCCTGATACACAAAAAAACCATCCAATACGGTCTTGATTAAATCGGTAAACAGTTTCCGGTCATTAAACCGGATAACGGAATCAAGGTTGTAAATATATTACCGCAAAAACAATTAAATCGCACTAGTGTTGCTGGTACGCCCCCACGACGTACATTTCAAATACATCACTAGCCACATCTACAATGAAACTAATCACAACCGAAAGTTACATGCATTCAACCTGCATCAGGGTTCGAATGAACAAAAGATTAAAATTATCTTAAATATTATTTTTATTAATTATAAAATACAATTCATTTTATAAGTCCACGGATAAGTGATTTGCTCTCTTACATTGCAAAGAGAAGGGCCCATTTTCTCGTACTGTGCTTAATAAACTGTCCAATTTCCGGAAAACGAAATAGTGTCGAATCCATATATTAGGAGGCACTGAATAGCATGCATGTTCTGATATAAATTCAATAAGCCCGTGTTTTAGGATTAACCCCAATTCAGTTAGTGATGTTGTGGCCCAATGGAATTAAATATTAGAACAGTGCCACCACACCAACGATGCAATCAAAAAATGAGCCACGCAAATTTTTTAAATAAATGTTTTAAATAAATGATTTTTTATTAAAAAGTTTTGAGTTTTTTTGCCATTTCTTATCAACTACAGCCCCTTCATCACTATAATCGTTGATACCGCATGATAAAAAAATTTGTATACTAACGAATGGTGAACTACTAGTCTAGTTGATGTGGCTGAATCATTCGATGGGGATAATCAGGGTGTAAGCTGTAATCAGGGTGTAAGCGAATATGTGTTGCCCGTCAAAATTCACTGTAATTTCTATTTCGCTTTACGTTGTTTCCGAATTTCTTATCTCTGTTTGTTTTGTCCACTGGATTGGTCAGGAATACGTCATGACAAATCATTTTAATTCAATCAATTCTGTATTTTGACCTAAGAGTACTTGTAGTTCCGTATGAAGAGCAAACACTGTCTAAAATTATAAAACTATACATTAAACTGTTACTGAAATAATGATTTAAAAAACCATTACCGTTTAATCAATTTTACTAGTGCCGTTTGTTACAAAAATTATCTTTTGCCGTTATCACATTGATCTTCTTACGACTATTATTATAAGTTTTTAGATCATTCTTGATTCGGGATAATGTTTCCTTGATTCCATACAAATTATTCTTACCAAACTATTCCGTATTCAGTATTTCAGCTTACACGAAATTTGCTTGGCCCACTTTATACCAGTCCGCAACACTTTCTGCTACCGATAGATCGATATCAGGATGGCGAAAATTTTTGCATAAATTGCATTTGACAAAAAAAAATTTTCAAATATATAGCAAAAATAAAAATGGCGGCTTACAATGAGCAATAAATTTAGATCTATTTTAATTTTTAGATGGCACGCTTGAGGAAATCATTTGCTCAAAGATAAAAATATTTCAACTCAAGTGTGGAAAAAAAGTGGTAAATTTCATTTCTGCGAGTATGTACGCACCATTATTTGATAACAAAATACTAATGTGTTTATATTTTACATTACGAGTATTATATCAATTGGTATACCTAGATAGTTTCAATTTGTTCAAGAAAAATATTGAAATATAATAATAGAGAGAAACGAAGGACGATTAATCGGGATTCGTTACACCAGGCTTTAAAAGTATTTAATAAAAACGAAGTTCTATTTAGTAAGACAAATAATGATGATATGGCAAAATTATGCGCTTTACTTAAAATAAACAATACCAGTGCCTATAGAAAAAACGTTTATTTTACTTGCGTTAAACATAAGCAAGCTTTATAGGAATTAAGTTATCTGCTAATAGTGATATTGCGCTAGCACAACGAATTTATAATTTAGACAAACAAAATACTTTCCAACAGACGCATATTGATGTCGCAGCATCCTCCACCGAAAATTCCAAACAGCAAACAATCGAAACGGAAATGAGCAACTCCTCCGAAACCGACATACGAAGTGGAGTTCCGTCCGTAGGAAGCAGTATTGTTCGTGCAAATAACATTTCTACTATCATTGATAATAGATCAACTGAAGTAATACTTAATATGGAAAATGATAATATTTTAAAGCCTAGTGCGGTTGCAACTTCTGTCTTAAATGTGAAACAGCAAACTAATAACAGCAAACAGAACTGTGCAGCACAACCAAAGTTTTGAAATCTAATACTGTTTCAATTATTGCTAATGATTTTGTCGAAAATAATAATTTGAATAATGAAAGTTTTAATAGCACAGAAACGAGTTATATATTTGATGCGAATGATATTTTCCCAAATAGCAATGAACTTCATAAAGATGAACAACAAGTTGCTAGTACTGTAGTAGTCGAAAATGTAAATTTAGATCAATCTCTAGATAAGGGTTTAAATTATGCCCAAAATTCGGTAATTGAGAAAATTATTAACAAACCGAGTAACCCTAGTGCATCCAAACTGAAAGTTTCAGATGCATTTAAAAAACAGAAATATAAGGTTGCAACCCCAGCCGACAAAATTATTTAGTTTCATAAAACAAGTTATATAAATGTAAGTACTCTTCTGTTATATCAGAACGATTGAGCAAACTAAGTGGTTGTCTAGTAAATATCAAAGGGTATGATATGTCAAAAAACACCTTACTGTTCGAGCTTACTGTGGTCATTCTAGTGAGAAAGCACAATGTAGAAAATTTAAGTTAATTATTAGAAATCTGTTATAGGTGCAATTTTGATGCTTTCTGTACGCGAGGGCCAATCGTTCATCCATATGCAAAATTTCGACACACTTCTGCCTACTGTCGTAACAAGCTTCAAACCAAACTATTACGAAATTCTGTAGAAACTGTTTCTCAAAATTTGGTTAAAAACGAGGATGATGATTTTGTTATCAAAACCAATAAAGTGATAACCGTAAAAACACAGGACATGCTTAAAAAAAATTAGATTGGAAGCATTGCGGTTGCTAAACGATAATGCTACAAATGATATCGCTGACGTAGCTGATGAAAGAATTAAATACGAGGAAGATGAACGTTTTGTTCAAAAAAATTGTCATTTTCCCTTCGTAGTTATAACAAAGGATCAGAATCTGGTCTGACAGTTTACCTCGATGCTACCGGAAGTGTAGTTCGGCCTCGTTATAAAAGCTGTAAATCTATATTGTACTATGCTCTAATTATTCCTGCCAAAGTGAATGAGGATGATTTATCAACCCCTTTTCCCTTACCCGATATAATATCTTCTAACCATAATATAGATACAATCGGTGGCTGGATAAGATCGTACAGAGTGTATGTGGAGAAACACTTTAAGAAATGGCCAATATTTAATTCAGTCACTATTGACTTTTCGTTTGCTGAATTAATTTCAATATTGGAAGCTTTCAGTACAATAGACATTATCCAATATTTGAATATTACATATCAATGGGCAAATAATGATTTAACGTATGTGAATTACACAAATATTGTGAAAGTATATTTATGTTGCTCTCATTTCAGACTCACAATTGAAGATGATATCAAAGCTGGTTTTATATCGAATCAAAAAATTTTAAAAGAAATGTTTGCATCTATTTTTTTTAATATTAGACTATGTCACTCTGAAAGAACTGTGGCGGCTCTTTTATGTCATCGTAAAACAAAGTATATTTCTAGAGAAATTCAAAATGCTTCGACAGTCCTAGTCGACCTTATTTCAAGCTATAATAATAACCATATCTACCAATTTATGACAAACAGCAATGATTATACCACATTGAATGAGGAATCTGTTATAAACCACAATAAAATGGAGTATGCAAAAATGAAACAATGTCTTTGTACATCCAAAGCCTATTTTATGCCGATCTGAAAAAAATTTGTGACAAAATAATTATTATTTAGAGGGGGAAAACGACAAAGCAACAGCCACGTCGAAAATTATTTCGCACAAATAAAACGGTTGGTAAAGAATTCAAACACAATTGGCAAATTTACAGCGAAAGTAGGCCGGTTTGTACGAGAGCTTCATTGCTGCAATCAATGTATATATAAGATAATTAAAACGGGAATTCCAAAAAATTCTTTAAGAAACAAAAAAGCTACCAAACCAAAAACACTATAAACAAAGCTTCAACGAATTACAAAACAGGGACTCAGTCTGGAGACGTAAGCAACCGCCACAAAATCTAACGCCAAAACGAAAGGCATCAAGTTTCGAATTAAGTACCATTAAAAAGTTTATGAACTTGTCAGATGCCGAAAAAAAGGTGCAAACAATTTATTTGTTATCTGAAGGACCAAAAATTCCAGAAGATAGTTTAACAACTCCCAAAAGTACACCAAAAACTAAAAACAACAGTTTGCCTAAGACAAATAAAGCATATTTATAAGTCCATAACGCAAAACGCAAGCACATGTGATTAATTTTTTAAACTCGTGTACCTTTGATTCGTTGATCCACGCGATAGCAATAGCCGTCGAAGAAGATGTAGATCGAATAGATTTTATTCAAACGAACGATAAAGTTAAACGATTAATAGGAAACGGTGATGAAGAATTTCCTAAAACTTTCCTAAATTTAAAACCGTTTGATAGTATTAGTGAACCTTTCAATTAGTGATTATAATAAAGCATTCAACAAAATAATTGAATATGACAATTAAAAAAAATACTAGTTATAATTTGATCTAGAAACCACTACAGGCTCTTGGCCATAGATGAGACTAATATTTTTAGATCATGTTTGGTCCATTTAACATGCCTACACAGTTTGAAGAAATTTTCTTGCTATTAACAGGTTCAAATAACACAGAAACCACCCCATGTCATATGTTGAACGGAAAAAATTCAATATATCTGTTCCAGGGGTGGTTTTTGTCTTATTTGGACCTGTTATTGCCAAGGGAATTTTTTCAAACTGTGTGTGCTTCTTGAATGGACCAACCATGATCCAAAAATATCAGTCTCATCTATGGCCAAGAGCTTGGAGTGGTTTCTGGAACAGATATATTGAATTTTTCCGTTCAACATATGACATAGTCACATGAGGTGGTCTTTGTCTTATTTGAACCTGTTATTGCCAAGAGAATTTCTTCAAATGTTGTGTACTTCTTGAATGGACCAACCATGATCTAAAAATATCAGTGTCATCTATGGCCAAAAGCTTAGAGTGGTTTCTGGAACAGATATATTGAATTTTTTCCGTTCAACATATGACATGGGGTGGTTTTTGTCTTATATGGACCTGTTATTGCCAAGAGAATTTCTTCAAATTGTGTGTACTTCTTGAATGGACCAACCATGATCTAAAAATATCAGTGTCATCTATGGCCAAGAGCTTAGAGTGGTTTCTGGAACAGATATATTGAATTTTTTCCGTTCAACATATGACATGGGGTGGTTTTTGTCTTATTTGAACCTGTTATTGCCAAGAGAATTTCTTCAAACTGTGTGTGCTTCTTGAATGGACCAACCATGATCTAAAAATATCAGTGTCATCTATGGCCAAGAGCTAGGAGTGGTTTCTGGAACAGATATATTGAAATGTGTCCGTTCAACATATGACATAGTCACATGGGGTGGTTTTTGTCTTATTTGAACCTGTTATTGCCAAGAGAATTTCTTCAAATTGTGTGTACTTCTTGAATGGACCAACCATGATCTAAAAATATCAGTGTCATCTATGGCCAAGAGCTTAGAGTGGTTTCTGGAACAGATATATTGAATTTTTTCCGTTCAACATATGACATGGGGTGGTTTTTGTCTTATTTGAACCTGTTATTGCCAAGAGAATTTCTTCAAACTGTGTGTGCTTCTTGAATGGACCAACCATGATCTAAAAATATCAGTCTCATCTATGGCCAAGAGCTTGGAGTGGTTTCTGGAACAGATATATTGAATTTTTTCCGTTCAACATATGACATGGGGTGGTTTTTGTCTTATTTGGACCTGTTATTGCCAAGAGAATTTCTTCAAACTGTGTGTGCTTCTTGAATGGACCAACCATGATCTAAAAATATCAGTCTCATCTATGGCCAAGAGCTTGGAGTGGTTTCTGGAACAGATATATTGAATTTTTTTCGTTCAACATATGACATGGGGTGGTTTTTGTCTTATTTGAACCTGTTATTGCCAAGAGAATTTCTTCAAATTGTGTGTACTTCTTGAATGGTTCAACCGTGATATAAATATATCAGTGTCATCTATGGCCAAGAGCTTGGAGTGGTTTCTGGAACGGATATTTTGAAATGTGTCCGTTCAACATATGACATGGTCACATGGGGTGGTTTTTATCTTTTTGGTACCTTGTTTTTTCCAAGAGAATTTCTTCAAACTGCATATGCATCTTGAATGGACCAATCGTGATCTAAAAATATTAGGCACACGTATGGCCAAAAGAGTATTATATTGGGGATGACGTTGATAATTATAACGTGTAATTCTATACATTGACCCTATTAAAGTTAGCCGAAAGTTTCACATCGAAAGATGGTAATACAGGTCAGATAAGAAAATTAGAACAAACAATTTTTTTTTGTTGTTTTACCAATACTACTATCCATCTATGTATTGACTTGCAACTAAAAAAAACCTACAACAGAACGTTTATAGATGTTATAGGTAAAATGGTTCTGGACCTTGCTTAAATGTGTGACAATAAAATAAGTTTTTTAGTTGCTTCTTTATTTTTATTACGAAATATATATATATATATATATATATATATATATATATATATATATATATATATATATATATATATATATATATATATATATATATATATATATATTTATGTATATGAATATGTATGTGCATAAAAAACAAAAATACATAAAATGTGAAACAATCATACGCGGCCTTTATTATGATTTTATGTATATATATATATATATATATATATATATATATATATATATATATATATATATATATATATATATATATATATATATATATATATATATATATATATATATATATATATATATATATATATATATATATATATATATATATATATATATATATATATATGTTTGTCAAAAGATTTCGAAAACAACTCGACCGATTATCATAAAAATTACTAAAAGGAGGTTTACGAGTACCAGAAATCATTTGCGATAGGTCCTGATTTTATTCTAATTTTCTTATCTGATCTGCATTACCAGATATACAATCGTTGCTCGATGACCCACTTTGACCAATTTTTGCCAGAAAATCATTCGAGTGGTTTTCGAAACTCAAATACAAAACATAAAAACAATAATTGTATTTGTTTATTCATATTAATATCTAAGATATAAATTTATTTAATAAGATAAATTATATGGAGAAAAGAAATTGCGTTGATAATGTTTTATTGATAAATATTAAATCAATTATTTGATCGTGCAGTTCATCTTTTTTCGTATAGCATATTCACTAATACTTAGACATATTATCAGTTTTAGGAAAAAATTCACTGTATTAAAGAGGCTTGTGAAGTATTTCCTAAACTATTCCTAATTTTTTGTTTTTGTTTTTAGGATAGATTTAGGAAAAAGTTCACGCGCATTAATAGGAAATCCTTTTGATCAAAATTTAAGTATTTCATACAAAATTATAAAAGAAATTTGAATTGAAATATATGGACAAAATGCAAACTGCATCTCGAATATTACCGAACCGGCCGACCAAGTGCTTCACAGTTTTTCTAGCTGTTTATTAAACTTTAAACTTTAAAAACCACATTTATTAATAAATACTTATATTTTTGCAGTTTAGATGTAAACATCATGCATATTTTGCTTTAAAAACATTAGAGACATCTATATGTAACTTGTATGGACTAACCTTCAATTTAGTTAGTTAAAAATTTAGGGAAAATATCGACGCCAGACATACAGTATTCGTTAAAAAAATCAATGAGAGGCACACAGCAAGTTACTTGGAAATGCATTTTACAGTAATAATAATTTCATTGCTAAATTTCTGAAAACAGAAGTTAAAAATATATATAGATCATTCAATCTCCACGGGGGGGAATCACAAGCAGAAATCGACGTTGTCTACGAGTAGTCACCATTGCCGACACCCATCTCTGCTGATCACTTAAAAAATAGAAATCATCTCTTGACTTTAACGAGAAGGTAATATCAATTTATCCATACCACCTTCTCGTTAAAGTCAAGAGGTGATTTCTATTTTTGTCTAATCTGATCAAGTGTCTCCTTAATTTTAAAATGCTGTTTGTTTTAAGTACTACCCTAGATGTCGTCGAGAAACATAATATCGCGACGACCATTTGTTGTTCGGTTCCAAATAACCACTGATATCATGCATGAAGTTTAGTGGAGAAGTTTTGGTTAGAAGTTCTGCATTAACATGGATATCTCGCATTTTGGATGTTCAGTTTGACGCGTGAATAATATGGAACCATTGATTATATGGATACAAAGCGGCCTCGGTATTGGCCTACAAGTGTGGAGGAACGTATCTTCAGCTGAGTGTTTTTGGCAATGAGTGAGACCGTGACATTTCGAAACATTACGGTACTAATACGTAATACGTAAGTTAAAACAACTCAAGCTTAACACTTTATGTCAGTTGGTTGACACCATATGTCAGTTGGAAATCGACTTCTATCAATTGTTGCCATTTTCCTTTCAACTTCGACTGTTATACTTACATTGTTTTAGACGTCTACACGACATGATCCGTGTGTTGAATGTAGCAAAAATCATAACCGAAGCCACAATTTTGATAACAACAAACCGTTTTCTTAATTTGTCATTATTGGATTTTGAACAGCATGTTCTCCATATCAATATTACCACGTTCCTTATATTGAAAAAACTATTAGGCATTATTCCTTTATATGGAGTGGAAGGTTGATTAGAACAACGAGCAGGTTAAAAATGTTACCGTTTTTCTCGTACTCAATGGGGAGTTCGAAGTCGATAAAGCTATCTACGTCATCCTTGTCGGAAATGATGATAATGTCGATAACTTAAAATTGAGTAATGTTGAAAGCCTGTTCATCTAGGGCTAAAGGATGATATGTGAAATTTGTGAGTGGTGCGTTATTTTCCGTCTTATTCTGTAATATGCACAAGGCCACGTGGTACTATACCGATATATACCGTGATTTTATATTTAAAGAGAACCAGCAATGGTCGAAAGACAGTACAATCAACGCGACTCTCTTAGCAAATTGGAAAATGGTATCGCTTATCCCTTCCTTCGGTAGTGCTCTAAGGTGTTAAGAGAAAAGAATTTGTTGTTTTATTGGATTTTGTTGAATTGCCTATTCACTAGTAACTATTGGATTACTGAATTAATTGTCCAATACCTCGACAAATTATATCGAATGATCATGGTTACCAGTAAACCTCGACTCTCGCGATGTTACCGGAATCCATTTTAAAATTAATCCAATCCTTGAACGTCATCCCTAAATTGGGTTGAAGGGACAAATTGACTTGGAGTTTAGACACGCTTCTTCCTGCATTTGTAAAGTGGTTTATTCCACGAAAGTAAGCTGCATGTAGCCTATGCATTTGATGGATCATCATTAATTTTTATCCCCGAATCCCAAAGATCGATCAAAATGGGGTGCCAAATGATTGTAAAAATAAAATTGGTTTCATTGTCGTTTTACATTTGGTAACGTTGGCACCTGTACAGTAAATCGTCATTGTTAAGTCCTGCTGCAGTTCTATGTTAATGTATTTTCCACAGCCGTTGCTCATCCTTATATTGATGTGCTCTAAGTAATCCATTTAAATGGATAGTCAAACTATTGTGATTCCGAGAAGCGGATAGGTTTACCTTCAGTTGTTCTGAGGTTTCACCTTAAATCATGCTTAGCAACTTGAACTCCTTTATGATCAAGAACCGTTTGCGAGTTTGTGTCAACGACACTGAATTACTTCTTTGTGTTAATAATTTCAAGTAAAACTTCATTTACAGCCAATTATTGATTCATACCTGTTTCACTATTTAAATATAAATTTTGATTTTCCTCCATATTTTGATAATTTATAGTTCTGTTTGGATTACGCCTGCTATTACAATAATTATGAATACTATGTACACTTTTGAGTTTGACGTTTACTAAGGCATACTCGAGTAGAATAGATAATGACATTTGTAACAATGTTAAAAGGAGTTTATGAACGACAAAAAGCAAGTGGCCGTTGTTACAATGATAGTTTAAAAACGGTTCGGTTTATTTCCGGAGAGGCCCGTTGAAGGCTCAAAAATTAAAATTTTAGATTTCGCTTAGAATAGTCAACAAAATTAAATTTGCTGGATTCACTGATTTATAAAAGGATAAAATAGAAATTACTACTTAAAAAACTCTGCAATAATTATCAATCGGGCATACTTCCACCCACAAGGTTCATTTTTAAAAAAGTGCAAACCAAAGTAGTAGACTTAAATTTTACAATCACGTAAGAGTTGTGAAGTATTGCTATGAGGAATAGGCTTTGCTAATTAAGTACATATGTATATGTGAGCTGTTGGCAAACACTAGCGTGGAGAGCTAGTTTGCAATTGTTAAAATTAAATGGACAGACATCTACATTTAGGTAGCTTCACAAATATTTTTAGAGATAGAACCACAAAACTAGAAAAACTAGAATGGTTTCTTTAAGTGCATGTCTCCATATCCAATCGTACAAAACACATATGTAATTTAAATAATTCTCGGACTCAGTCTGTGGGTCGTTTCTTGTAGGAGATCATAATCAACCAAGGAAATGTAAGTTGTACGCTGATAAATTGAACTTAATTTTATTGAAATTTTATAAAATATTTCAAAGAATTGTTAAAAAAGCAATGTAAATATTATTAAGTCAACAATTTATCAAACTAAAAATTTGTATATGACTTTGCCCCTTTTGATCTAAAAATTTAGCGACCAAACTCAGAAAAATACCTTTGAAATCATAAATGTTATACGTTTGGCTATAATGCCATAAATGTTGTGGATACAAAAAATGTATATTGTGATATACGATTTTTAACAACCTCACGCCAATTCATCATAAGCAAACTAATTTAAAACCAATCAATTAATTAAATTTGACGTTAGTTAATCACGACTCATAAAGAAATCTTAATGAGTTAATAACAACATGAATATTTAATAACAAGTCTATTGATATCTTTAAGACCATCCATAATTTTAAAAAATTACAACACACTCTCATATAGCATATTTGAACTGTATAGGTGTGTAAAAGATATGCGGTTTTACACAACAGTTGACGTATCCGCCTTAAATTTTAGCATAAAATATTAATAAATTAAATAATTTTCTGCACTTTACCACTTTTATATTTAAATATAAATTATAGATTTTTTTAGTTGATTTAGCCTCTCTTATAACACATACACACACACACACACTTGAATTTAAATCTACTTGGGGGGTAGCCGATTTTTCCATCGTAAGAAATCAACAATGTCAACTAATATGATTAATTTAAGATCCGTGGTTATTCCAATGAACATCAAGGATCATTTTAACGATCCCACTCACAATAATTTCTATTTTATGTTAATTACAAAATCGTGTAAAAGAGGCGCGATTGTCATCGTGCTTTCGTTAAATAGTTTTGTACTTGTATAACGTAATTAAAATTTACATCATAATTTTTCATTACAACGAGAATCTATATACCTAAATAGTAATAATCATCGCAATTACTATTATCGTCATGAATTTAATAAAAAAAAGTTTACGTTGTAATTTCAATTGATGTAATGTAATATGTATATAAATTTAATATCTAAAACATAGTCGTGATCATACAGTTATATATTATATGGTATATAGTGTATCGCTATTATATATATATAATATTATTATTATTATTATTATTATTATTACCATTACCATTAGTTTGATGATATTAAAATTGAAAGACATTAAAATCGATTATGATCGCAATGAAAATGAATTTTAAGATCAGCGCATTTAAATGTTTAAACGGAATACAATCGATGATCGGAATGATATATCATCAATTGAATTGTACATATAAAATGTAGACACATATACGAAAATATAATAATATGACTAAAAAATATTAATTTAATTCCAATTTCACACATAATTGAATAAATTGATTGACGTATCTTAATGATATTTATAAACATTAAGACGTTGAGTAGTTTTAGCTTCTTTAAACATAAGCGAGTATGCTAATGTGAAATTGTACTTTGTAACACTGTTATTACCTCCTGCAATGGTGTTTTTCTAGTGTGAATAACATGTTACAACTACATCATAGAATAAAAATAAATAAATTAAATCAATACTAGAGGTCTCGCTCCCCAAACCCGAGGCTGCGCACAAACATACTCTGTCTCTTAGTGCGATAGTTATTAGTTAGTAATATAAGGCGTTATTGAGCTTTGTAAGATGTTTTATATGTTGTGTTTTATATTCAAAATAGATATTATTTCTTGTTCGGATTTTCGAATATAAAATCAATAATGGTAATGTTTAAACGTTTTTCATGACGCTTAAGTTGGAATCTATCAACCTTTCAAGAAGGTATTCAATCTATATTCCTATTGCATTAATCGAGTTTGTTTTGATTTCTCCCGACCGCTACTGGTAATATTATATTATGAAAACGATTTTAAGCATAATAGTCGTAAATAGCTCAAACTTTGTTCTGATAAAATGATGGGAATCAGAGCCGCAAAAACAATATTCCGGGTGTTTCTTTTAAACTGAGACGATCAAATATCTAGAAAAGTAGCCACTCTACGGAAAAAATGTCCATAATTAAAATTTAATCATACCGCGGGGGAAATACATTAGTGCAAAAAAAATAGTCCCCCACCCCCCGCTTTGTAGGTGGGGCGGGGGTAACTTTTAAACTAAAATAGGAAGCCATATTTTTTATAGCAGATACAAATTCTACGACTAAAAGTACGTATGATTTGAATGAAATATTTTGTTCGGTTCATGATAGATGGCGTTGTAATCGACGAAATTCAATTTTTTCAATTTCTCCTTCTTAGAACACACGCATTCGATTCTGCAATACGTTTGAAATAAAAAACATCACGTTTTCATTTGAAATACTCGAAATTCGGCATCAAAACAATTTATTAATGTAAATGGCAGGTGAATAAAATAATTTTAGCTTAAAATAAGTGTTCAAAATGATGGCCTGCGACTCCAATACACTTATTAATACGCATTTCAAATGACTGTACACAAGTGAGAAGTGTGTCTGGTTGAATTTCAGCACACACATTTCTGATTCGCTCAATCATGTTCTCACGTGTTGTTGGTTCTTGTTTGTAAACATTGTCTTTGAGATAGCCCTACAAAAAGAAATCTGGCGAAGTAAGATCTGGTGATCTGGCAGGCCAATTTACCGGACCAGCTCTACCAATCCAGCGTCCATTGAAATCACGATCAAGTATTTCACGTGCCACCACCGAATAGTGTGCAGGACAACCATCATGTTGAAACCACATGTTCCGTCTCACTTCTAAGCTCAAATTTTCAAGTAATATTGGCAGTTCACTTTCCAAAATGTTTCGGTACATTTGACCATTCAAGTTGCCTTCAATAATGTGGGGGTTTATGAGTTTGTTGTCAATTATTCCACACCACACGTTGACAGTCCAAGGACGCTGATGTTCAACTTGACGAAGCCAGTGCGGATTTGTAACACTCCAATAATGCATGTTGTGTCGATTAACCGTTCCATGGTTTGTAAAAGACGATTCGTCAGAGAACATTACACAACGAAAAAAATTGGGGTTTTGTTGTATTTGTTCACGTGCTTATTGACAAAAAGTTACCCGATTTTGGAAATCAGCGCCATGAAGACCTTGGTGTAAAGACACATGATATGGATGATACTTGTGCAGTTTTAAAATTCTCCAAACACTGGTGAGGGGCAATCCGGAATCGCGAACTATTTCTCGTGTACTAACATGAGGATTATGAGCCACTGCTGCCAATACAGCAATTTCATTATTTTCTCCAGTGACTGTTGCCATACGGGTCCTCTTTTTCGGTTGAACATTTCCATCAGTAATAAATTGTTTGATAGTACGGCCAAATGAAGCACGTGAACGAATCCTATCCGGAAAACGTTGAGCGTGAATAGCAACAGCATTTTCAAGATTTCTGCCGGCTTCTCCATAAACCAGAACCATTTCAATTTTCTCTGGCACAGTTAAGAAATAACACAAACGTTAAATGTGATTTACAAAACTGAATAAATTGTTTTGATGACGAATTTCGAGTATTTCCAATGAAAACGTGGTTTTTTATTTCAAACGTATTGCAGAATCGAATGCGTGTGTTCTAAGAAGGAGAAATTGAAAAAATTGAATTTCGTCGATTACAACGCCATCTATCATGAACCGAACAAAATATTTCATTCAAATCATACGTTCTTTTAGTCGTAGAATCCGTATCTGCAATAAAAAATATGGCTTCCTATCTTAGTTTAAAAGTTACCCCCGCCCCACCTACAAAGCGGGGGGTCGGGGACTATTTTTTTGCACTAATGTAGTTCCCCCGCGGTATGATTAAATTTTGATTATGGACATTTTTTCCGTAGAGTGGCTATTTTTCTAGATATTTGATCGTCTCAGTTTAAAAGAAACACCCGGTATTTTATATCCATTTACCTCCCTAATTATCTTATTTTAAAGAGACAGTATCAATTATTTCATTAAATTTATAGTTTGTAATTAATTCATCCAAAAATTAATATTCTAGTAGAATATGTTACCCTCAACAAGGTTAAATAGTAAGCGATATTTCTAGGGTTGTAGTATTTCCCGAGTTGATTTCTATATTTTACCAACTTTAGTTTGAATATGATTTCCAAAAATCATCAAATAAAGTTTAATAATTATATCAAAAGCATAAAATATGATAATGGAATATGTCCTAAAATAATAATTAAAAAAATACACTGTTAAATTTGATATTTTTCCAATTGGGTTTTATTTTCAAAAGAAAATTATAAAACAAGGACACATTCTAAATGTTGTGCAGTCAAATCTAGAAATATCTATCTACTGGCAGGTGCCAGCTGACATTTTTGGGAAGGTGCACCTATTTCTAAGATTTAATTAAAGTATATTTTTGAGATTTGTTCTATTAAAAATTAAATTTAGAAATGGATCATTTTTGCGGATTTCAAACAATATTCCAGCTAATCCTGAACTCCACGGGGTGACACTAACATTTTCAAGTAGATCATCCAAGTTACTGTTATATAAGTCAGTGTTTACAAATAAATCAGACAAACAGAAATTACTAAAATTCTTGAAAATGGAGATAGTGAATTAGCTGGATTATTTTTGTTACCATATCTAGTACATAACAATCTATCTCGAAAAAGAGATTCGCGTGGTGAGGCTATTAGACTAACCAAAATTGAATGTGCGGATATATTTGTACTCCCAGTTTCTGTAAGTAAAGCCATTATATCAACACTACAAATTCATACTTTAAAGATTTCTTTATTTTACTTAATGTTCATTTAAGTGATAAACTGATTCGAGATATAAATGGAAAATAGTTATAGTTGACGTCTTTAAAATGTTTACCCAATTTAAATTAATCTTAATCACACAGTTTAGAATCGAATAGTAAATGTTAGTTAATTCAAAAAATAATTAAATTTTTGTAAGTCAATTAAATTTGGTTCGTAACCTAAACATTAACAATAAACATTTTTTCAATCAATTATATTTATAGAACTTGATTGAATTAGCTGAGAAAAGAGAAGCTCTAAGACAAAAACTGTTTAGCTTTAAAGAAACGGTTCAACCATTTGTTATATTTGTGGGAGAAACCAATATCAAAGGATTCGTAGATATTGGCAACCATCTGTACGAGTGGGGTTCACCTCTCCAGACTATAGATTTATGTTTAAAGCATTGCATGCTACAAATACTTTTTATCCGGACGGGACAGAATCAATTTGGACTTTCATTCAAAACGCTATTTATACAATAAATACTAACTACGATAAATCGTACATATCGGTAAATAACTTAATCAGAGATTTAAATTAAAATAAATGGAACTGAGATTTTTAATTACTAATAATTTAAGTATAAGTTTTTAAAGTGAATTTATTTTAAATTTGTTTAATCAGGTTAACGATTTTATTTATAAAATTAATTGTTGTTTTTGCATACATACTTCTGTTAATTTAAGCTTATATATTCAACATATAAAATTTTTTCACTAAAGCGAAGTATATTGGACCTATACTACATGCACTTCCAATCGAAAGTTTTCACAATTCGGCTCATTTAATAGTCACTGTGCAAAGCATTTTACAAATACTCGTAATGTATCGATTTCGCCCTTATCAGAAAATAGAAAACGACAGAATTTACCGTACGAACAACAGAAGCCTTGTCATTATCAGAATCATCATTAAATTTAGAATCAAATTAGAACGTTTTGCTCAAAACTACTTTTTATAACAGACATTTGAGTGCACATGCAGTACGAAAAATGACTTCGAGCAAATTATTGAAAGTTTTTGATTTAATAGATTTTAAAACAAGAGCTTTTTATAAGCTTAAAAATGAAAACTATATATTATAATTTGTTAAATACAGAAGGTGGTAAACTGTATTACCAAGTGCATTATTTTAACAGTAAATAAACTGAATTGTAAGCTTACTAAAATAAAATAAATAAAACAAACGTATCTTTTGTGTTTCATTTATTTAGATGTAATAGAAAGAATTCTCCTTGTACAAGCTACGGCAAAAGTGCGAAATCGTGCTTATGGAAAATGGAAACCCGCTTAATAAACCTATCATTATTATATATATATATATATATATATATATATATATATATATATATATATATATATATATATATATATATGTATATATATATATATATATATATATATATATATATATATATATATATATATATACATATATATATATATATATATATTTATATATATATATATATATATATATATATATATATATATATATATATATATATATATATATATGTATATATATATATATATATATATTTAATAATATATATATATATTGAAAAACCAAAAAAAGAGAAAACGAGTCTGGTGCAGGAAAGAAGATCGCTTTAAAGATGACTACATTAAAAAAAACTGTGAAACATAGAGGTGGTTCTATCATGGTTTGGGGATGTTTCTCTAAATCAGGAATTCGAAAGCTGGTCAAAATTGAACAAAGCATTACTGGCAGTTTTAACGTAAACATACCACAGGACAACTTAACAGAATCAGCTGCCAAAATGGGGTTGGTCAATTTATCTTCCAGCAAGATAATGATAAATTTGTATTGAAACGCTGGCTTGGCCACCCCAGTCACCAGATTTAAATCAGATAGAACACCTGTCCTGTGGTCAATATTAGACTCTAAAATTCCACTGAGTGCTAGAATTAATAAAAATAGTTTTTGGGCAGCTGTGACAAAACAAAGGTGGAGCAATACATTTCTAATATAAACTTATATTCGTACCCAATATTTTGTGTTTAATTCCAAATTTAGGACACTTTCCCATCGTTAACTTAATTTTGCACCATAACGTAAACTTACATTTGCTCCTTGTATTTGCAGACAGTCAATGTGATATTTAATTTTTAACAAATGGGCAATACAAGAATGAACTTTTCTTTAATTAAAAATGTTATACATTTATGAAATAATAAATAAACACAACATTTAAAATAATTTAATTTATCATGAATGAGCCATTTGACTTTAGATTCACAAATTGCTGTCGTCAAGTTTCAATTGCTCCCTAGTGTAGATAGTGTAAAAATTATTGATGATAATTGTGAGTTTGCTTGGTTTTCCATATATGTCGTCATACGGAGGTGGTGAAATAAAGATTTATTTATTTAACATACTACATATATTTACAGGCACTCGAATCACACACATTATTTTGAGCATTAGAGCTCATTTATAATAAGATGTGTGTTCCACAGGAACCAAATACATTTTCGATTTCGCTTCTTTAATAATTTGCATCTTATTGGTTTTTTTCTTCTCAATCAGTTGAACTATTGCTTGCCAAATTGCATCTTTCAAACGGAAATTTTATATTGCAACTTGGCGATAGCCCCGCACAAATTCTCGCAGAAGATCAAACAGAACACGTTAAAAAAATAAAATTCACGGTTTATAAAATAATTTTATAAAATTTAAAATTTGCGAAAACTAAAAAGCAAATCCAATTGACTTGAAAGTCAAAGGCAAATCCAAATATACTTTGGAATAAGTTTTGACGATTGTATCATCATTGCTGTTATTGATTGAGATCGTGTTACTATATGGTCCTCCTCAGTATTCGTTATCATATTAATTTGTGGACATCGTGATACGCCGGCAGCTTGTGTCAACTTGTTTATGGTTTGATGATTTGCGACTGTTGTGTTAATGTGCGTGTGTAAAGTTGTTTACCAAGTGGCTTATGATAAATCGAACGAGTGGCGAGTTAGAAATGACCATCGAATTGTGTTGAATCAAAAACTGATATTTATAGTTGCCACTACTTTCTTTTTTTCATGCAAATTTAATGCTGCCGAGTTTATCTAACATAAATAAATAATAAATAAAAACAGTTCCTTCCAAGTTGGGCCCCATTATAACGGTATTTTGAGGTTATTGAGTTTCGCCTCTCTTGGCGCTCATGAGTAACAATTTGATTTGTGTTTTCTTTGCATCAAAATATTTATTTTAATCCCAATTAATTGCAGCAATCTATCGTTGATTTCTTAATCATTTGAATGACGCAGAATCCCGTATTCTTTCAAAGTCTTTCTTTAAAACGTTGAAGTAATTAATAATTAAAAAGTGTACAATCGACTATTAATTCGGAAATTTGTTAGAAAAATACCTAGATAACATAGAGTCAGAAGCCGTCCGTTCCAAGTTAAAAGCTATTCTAAATAGGATTATTTACGAAAGTGATTGGTTGTTTTTCAGTCTGACACAATTTGCGTTGCAATTTTGATAATTGGATTAGCAATAGGGTGGAATAAACTAAAAAATCAATTTGTCGAATTAGATAAAAGAATGGTATAAGAAGTGTAGTGAGTTTGGACATCCGAAGTTATTCAAAGAATTAAAAAATATATCAATTATGGATTATAATAATTTCCATAGAATGACTCAACTAAATTATACAGAGTGATTAGAAAAAGTTTAGCTGATCATTGTTAAACAAACAACTATAATGAGAAAACCCATTTCTTCGGATAACCATTCGTCCCTAAAACATAATTTTGTCACAACACATCTTGTTACGGAAGAAACGTTTGAAGAGCTAAAATTTATAATTGCGATTAAACCACAAAAAATTGGCAAAATTTTATTGGACACCAATGAAGCCATTGAAAAGTAACGTTAAAATGAATAAAATATGGTTGTATATTTCTTAATTACTTAATATTTCTCGAACATTTCTATAATTAATCTCAACATTCAATTGTCATTCATCTTACAAATTTGACAGCTCACATGAGTTCATATATATTATACGATGTATCGAGTTGGTAGGTTTCAATGAAGACGAATTACTTAAATCGCTCCACAAAGGAGTTGATCTTCGTACTTTTGAATTAGTTAATACTGGTACATTTTGTAGTATCTGTGTTATATGTATATGTTCATTTAGGTGCGGTTTGAAACAATACATTTGAATTAATTTTTCTTGCAAACATTTTCGAGTTATAAATCACTTCAGCGTGCTGTGATGATCATCCTCTGCTCAATACATAATTACCGCTTTTTTAAAGACTTTTTCACCTTATTCTGGCCAAATAAGGAGGCTTTACGAGGATCAAATTAAAATGTGCTATGTATCTTTGTTAGTGATGATGGGCTACCGTTAATGGAAAATATAATGAAACCTTAGTCATACGACCATAAATTAAGATCCAGAAAAGATAACTGGAATTATTGTAAAGCTTGTAAAGATAAAAGGAAAACAAGAAAAGAATTACTTACGCAATGGTTTTGCAAAAACTTGTTTATTTCCAAACCCGTTAATTTGATTAAAAAAAAGATGTCAATCGAACTGAAATTATTAAATCCGATTGGCATAATGATAATATATACCTAGAAGTAACGTACATTCAGTTTAACGTATATTCTACGTAAATGATTGACAACACACTAGTGAATGTTGAACATAAGCGCACAATTTTGCAGGCTTTTTCCTTTGTAGTAGTTCTGATCAAATGGAAATTCAATCAATAAAAACTAGAGAATCATTTCACTTCACCCACTGTTTAAATTGGTTATTTAACTGGGGGCTATTGAAATATACCTTTTCGATTTATCGAAGTTTATCACTTTCACCACAATTAATATTGAACGCGAATATAACATCATGTCGTTCTACTTGGATTGTATACCTACTGAGTGATACTTTATTCAAAAAGAAAACGAGTTAATAATTATCCTTCGAATTTATTAAAATTTTATCGCTCGTTTTAGAGTATCAGGATACACGATCATTAACCAAAAGGATCAAATTGAGACGCAATTATTAGCTGAATTATCTAAATTATTTCGATTTGTACATAAACGAAATATGACTTACAATCCAAAGAGTAACGGTGTGATCGAGCGATAGCACATAACTCTTAAAGCCAGCGTTCTGTGTCACAACAAACAAAATTGAAAGAACGTTTAAAATAATGTACAACCCACTTCAGCCGAGATAGCTGACAAGGAAGTAAAATAGATCGCCGGCAGAGTTTATAGGCTCTAATAATAACTACTAACCAAACCTGACATCAAACCATGGTTCTTCAAAAATATTTGTGAGTACAAATATGAAGAATTGCTCACATGCTTTACTAAGAACAGATGCTCTTAACAGTTCAATACAAATTTCAAATACAGATTCGTATATAGTTTTAGAAAATTTTGACCAACATTAAAAATAAAAATTTCATAAATCCCAATTACGGAAAATCTACTGTCGTAATCAAATCTTCGGTAAGAAACTGCATACCCAACAAACTAATAACAGCTAAATTCGCTGTAACGTTAATATTCCTTCTAAACAGTCAGCAAAAGAACTCAGTTGAGGATTAGGCCCAAATTGTAGCGAAAAAAACTATATAAAAGAATCTATGGTGAAATTTAGTAAAAGTTTTATTTGTTGGAATAATTAAATGTAATATTACAACCGCAAAACTACTATATATAGGAAGTTAGAAAATAAAAATGTAATGAAGCCACGGACAATTAAATTAAAACTATTGATACAAATCAAATAATTAATAAATAAAATAAAAATTGTTTTCATGATTCCAATTTTGGATAGTTTATTATTTGTCAAATAAATTTGTTAAATACAGTAGTGTCTTCAGTGTGATATTTGGAAAATAATGGAGTGTAATTTGAATGAATCAAAGTTGTGTTTAATGAAGAAGGATTTGTTAGTTTTTGCGATAACAATGTTTATTTGGAGAATAAAATTAAAAGTAAAAGTAATTTTATAATTATCAATTTTTACCAAAATTCGAAAATTTATTTTCAAACTCTTTTTGCCGGTGACATCGTTATGGCTATGGCTGCTTACTCTGGTGGCAAATTATTTCAATTTGAACATTTTTAACGGTAATAACGGTAGGTACAAATTCAAATTGTTATATTCATGGAAACGAATTAATATAAAATTTACTAACATCGAATTTAATTTTTTATTCCTAGTGACCATTGCGATGAAAAACAAAATAAACAATTGCGAAGCTGATGGTATGTATAGTATTAAACTTAACATACTTTCTTATAAACATTTTAAATTTCTGGAAAATTTTATTGAAGTTCGACCAGAAAAAAATCTAAAATAAATGTGCAAATGTGGTCAAACCCGTCAATTATTAACGTTGTATGTCGAGAATTTTGGTGAAGTGTGGCCGTTAAAGAAGTTTCGTAATAAAACTGAATATGGCAAAATATTGTCATTAAATTGCAAGATTCGTTCATTAAACAAATCACTCCGACGCAAGCAGAATCACGCTTTAAATGTCTGAAGAAACGGAAACAAAATCTATCGAAAATCATAATACGAGCGGCGCGGTATTTGAAAAAAATGGTTACGACGACGAAACGAATTTGATAGCAACATTAGATGATGCTAGATCACCGGACTATTTGTTAGCGCCGCATTTGTTAAATATCAGTCCGGATTCTTTCAACATCAACTTCAACAAGTACGTCACAAACACAAGAATTGATTTCAGATTGCGATGAGAAATTTGAAAAAAATTGTAGAAAGAGACAGGCGCAATAATATCTTACTCAAGAATTAATTAAAATATCTAAACACAGAAACGTAATACTAACAAATTATTTAAAACGAAAGGAGAAAGCGGCTGAAGAAAAGCGGAAATATAAAGTAGAAAGAAAAAGATGAAAGATGGCAAAGGAGGCATAAATGATACAAAACGAAAAACGTAGGATTGAAATGGAGCGAAGTGCGAGGCGATATTTATATTTAAATAATTGTTAATTTTTTTTAATTAATTAATTAATTTACAAAATTTATTTAATTATTTTGATTTATAAAATATCACAAAATAATATTAACATAATAATTAAGAAATTTAAAAACTTTACATAATTTTATTTCTATTAGTTTCACCTAAAATCTTTCAACTGCCTCGGATAATGTATATCTATTAATTTACCTTCATGACTTGCTGTAGCTGAGGTTGTTCCTTCCGTGGAATCATCAATCTCTTCTCCAATAAAAAGAATCGCCGTTGTCGATGAACAAGTTAAGTATAAAACGACATGCTAATATAAATTTATTCATTCTCTGCACAGTAAAAAAATCTGATTTATACGTATTGCAGTTGCTGAAAATGTTGTTTTAATTTTCCGAAAGCGGTTCCAATTTTTACTTGAATTTCGGAGTGTTTTTGTTGAATTTTTAATCAGTTAAATAATTGCCAAAATCTTTATACGGAGTTAATAAATATTCCCTTAAATGATATGATGCATCTCCTGTAATATTTATTACCACATATATTTTGAAGGTTTTTAAAAATACGTGATAATTTATAAACCCGCGAGTCGTGAATTTTACTAGGAGATCCAAAAAAACATCAATACATTTTTGTTGCATCACAAATTGCTTGCATCGTAACTTTGTGAGATTTTTTGCCGTCGTTGTGGAAAGGCGGCTGACGTTGACCTCTCCTTGTCGACCTGGGTTGGCGTCATCGGCAAGGGGTGGATGTTGTCGCAGGTCGAGATCGCGCAAAATGAATATTGTACATATAAAGGAATGTATATTTTTGGCGATTGGGAGGGGGTTATACTTTTTCTCTGTGGTGCGAAAACTGGATTAGATTTTGACGAGTAGTGTATGTGTGTGATTGGTTTACACAGGATGTGCGGCGAGGATGTGCTGCAGCTGTATTGCAGTGAATCTTTTTTGATATTTGGAGTGATTTGAATGGGTTTCGTTCATGGTGAGTAATGGCTCGGTGTCTGCGGTTTGTGGTGGTTGTTCGTTGAACGTTGTGTTTCTCAACTTGCGGAGAGTTGTGTTCATGTGTGTTCTGTCGTTACCTGTATTTATAATGTATTTTTGACTGTTTTGAGTTGTTTTGTTTAGGACTTGAGGTAGTTCTCATTTGTTAGTGTATGAGGACGGATTTGCAGTTTTGTATTGAATCATTGCCTGAATGTTGGATTTGTATGTCCAAATTGGTTTCTTTGCTGAATGCTTCGGGTGTTTTTGTTGGAGTTTGCCGTCGACTTGGCGGGGGCTAAATCATTTTGGGAGTTTTGGTATGATCGGTCTTACGCTGAAGTTTTTGGGCTGTAGGGTTGCCATGGTTCGTTTGTGATCTGTCATGGATTCGTCATGGCTTTGTGAAGCGTGGTTTTTGTTGAATGGTGGTGTTGGCAGGAGGTCGCTTGGTGGATGGTAGTGGTTTCATGGTGGGAAGATTCATGCCGTCTGTTGGGATCGTTTCGAGGTAATTTTAGCTCCTGGATGGACATTGCATCTCCTCTTGGTACATTTTACTACGATTGTTTGTAGAGGTGGTTTCTTCCACGCTTTGATTTCGGAGATTTTCGGAGAGAGCTATTTTGGTGATGTTCCTTCATCCTATTATTCAGCGTTTGTGTAATAAATTGTTACTTTTTTATTTTGGTTTGATTAGCGATAGAATTTTCCGTTTCCGTATTTCTTCTGTGCATTGAGAATATAGTGTAGGTAATTTATGATTAGCTGTTTTCTATATTGTATTTCCTTCATAATCCATCATTTTTGCAAGATTAATTGCAACTATGTTGGAGTTGGTAACGAATCCTATTATTTACCGCAAAATTGCCTTTTTGTGACACTCAATGGGTTACTAGCATTTTCTCACAGCTTATTAGCGATATTTTTGCTTTATAAAAAGAAATATTATTTGCATTGGATTTGGGATTTTAGCAATCTTAACATAAAGAATTGTTTATCGGCAACTTCGTTATATCTATGTAACTGAAAAGCTAGAAATATTTGAAATAATTAATATAATTATTCAAAAGAAGGAGAAGGTTTGTATACTTCAATACACCAACGACTGGATGTTTGTCATAAAATGCAACGTTGCCAATCTTGACTGTTTTAGTACAAGAATTATAATTATTAATTCCCAATTTCAAATCAACCCTAAATATTAATCTACATGTACAGTGCCGAGCTATTATATTAAAATTATTCGGTTCTCAGGAAATCTCATTCAAATATATTTAATATACGAGTATATATTATCCCTCTTTTAAGATACTGGTACGATTTATATTTAATTATAAAAATTATAAAATAAACTTATTTATCATTCATTTTAGAATAATGTTTTCAAATTTTATCTAGTTGCCTTTACTTAAATATTACCTTCCAGCAGGAAAGCCATTGACGACACACTAATTACTAATTTACGTTTGTTACCAGTCTGAGATGAATCGTTTATGACAAGTCTAATACGAGGTGACAAGTCATAGACGAGTCTCATGTGTCATGTCTGAGATTAATTGTATGTGATATATCCCCAGCAAACGTAGAAGTATTTGTTTCCTTGTGAAAAAGGATGGGCGTCGGGAAAAATTCATCAGTTTTAAAAAAAATTTTCATTGTAATTGCTGATTGTGTAGTTTAGAATTGTGTTGTCATTTTGTTACTAATGACTTTACATAGGTGTCTGTAACGGGTCGAGTCAACCAATTTTGGTTAGGAAGCCGAAAAGTATTAATAGAATTCAATTTCAGGAAATTTCCAGATGCATGTGAAATAATAATATTTTTTCTTGGGTTGCCGTTTTAAAGAAGCAATTGTTGAAGACCAATACCATCGTTATCCATTAACCTATTAAGCCTTTATCCTTCATCTAGTAGATTAGAATTGTGTTGTCTTTGTGTTACTAACTATCGGCTATACCTAGGTGTCTGTAACCGGGCCGATTCTGTCCCACTTAACTAACCTATCCAATCCTTCGGTTTTGTTATGTGTAAAAAAGGGTGTACGGTGGACCCGGCGTCATCCGGGAACTCAAGCCTAAGAACTTGGTCGTACATTCAAAATCAATCAATCAATCAATCAATCACAAATTGCTTGCATCGTAATTGGAATTAGACCATGGCAATGAACGTAAGTTGATCCAATTTTATATACTGGCTTTCTTATATAAATATAAGAGCCATCGATACAGCCATGCACATCAGGAAATTCTAAAATGTTTGTATGTATAAATAAATAAACCTTCTATTTTATCTGTTCAAATTCGCTTGATTTCTGTATTTTTTCTTCTTCCGTGTCATGAAATTTTATAGTTTTATTTGAAATATCAAAAAAATTGCTATAAGTTTGTAAAATGATTAATAGCTGCAAAATTTTGTAACATTAAATAAATTCAAAACTTCCCTGTATGTGCTCTCGCTAACAGCAAACCTTTAATTAATATGATAAGAAATATATTGTTCGGATTTACTGTAAAATATTAATTATTACCATAAGAAAGCTAAGTATTGCGTTTCTGCAGAAATTGCCTTTCGCTCTCCATACGGGTTTCTTTTTGATGCTCGTACATCTGTATCATTTTTTATGCAGAAAATTTTTATGAAACAATTCATTAATAATACTCAGTACAATACTAATTTTAATTTGTATAAAATGTCATAGGTCAAAAATTCATTTATACTTGCTTCCTCTGAATACTTCCTCACAACATCATTGACAAAATTATTGACCCGTTGTTTGGATCTCGTATTTCTTTGCATATAATACTGTGGGCAAAAAATAGTAAGACTTTGTTCATAATTTTAAAATTCTTTATTTATTTCTCCAACTCTATTTCGTCCCCCTCAAAGTGATCCTCCTCCCCGGCCCAATACACTTGTGAAAACGTTTTTTCCAATCCTCGGAACAGTTGTTAAAGTAAATTTCCGGAATAGCCTCCATGCGCGTAGCGATTTACGTTTAATGTCTTCAATTGGCTCAAAACGGTTTGCCCGGAGCGGTTGTTTGAGTTTGCTGAACAGCCAGAAGTCACATGGAGCTAAATCAGGCGAATACGGTGGTTGCGGAACGATATGGGAGGAATTTTTGGTGAAAAAATCACGTAAAGCCAATGCAGTATGAGAAGGCGCATTATCGTGGTGCAAAAACCAAGAGTTGTCGACCCCGACAACTATTGGCCGAATTGAGGCCTCGTTTTACGAATAGCTTCGCGCAAACGACGCATCAAATAGTATTCCTTGTTGACAGTTTGGCCGGTCGGAAGGAATTCGAAGTGCACCACTCCTCGATAATCGAAGAAAATTGTCAACAGCACCTTGATTTTTGACTTGCTTTGACGTGGTTTTTTCGGCTTCGGCTCACCTTTGGCACGATAATCAGCCGATTGATCGTCTGTTTCCGGGTCGTAAGCATAGATCCAAGACTCATCGCCAGTTATAATACGTTTCATGATACGGAAAGCATTGTTTCACAGACGTCAATGCGACGCTGTTTTTCCAAAAAATTGAGGGATTTTGGAACCAATCGTGCTTTCACTTTTCTTCAAAAGTGCTTTCACTTTTCACTCTTTGAACAATTTGTACCAATCAAAAACACTTGCTCGTGACATACAATTATCACCGAAGGCCTTTTGCAACATTCTGAACGTTTCGGCACCACAAAATTGATTCCGCACGCAACATTTAATGGAACTTCTTTGTTGAATAATTTCACTCATTGTAAAAATCGCCGAATACACTTTTTGTACTTCAGAAAGACAAGCGTATACTAAACACTAATGATTATTTTGATGTGACATTTGGCACAGATATCACTGACAGTCATACAAACATAGAAAAAAAATATATTTCGACGAATGGTTTTCCGCGCGAAATTTAAATTAAAAAGTGTTACTACTTTTTGCCCACAGTAGTATGTGAATCAACCAAATTATACATTACTTCGTCATCTTCCCAGAGTAAATCTTTACTAAAATCAGATGGAGATGGTAATGTGAAAACTCCTCAAATATGAAATATAAAATTTCCTGGGCTACATTCATGGTCAAATTACAATAGCACAATAACAACAAAAATTATTTAAATAGACACTGATAACCACACAATTATTTTACAGAATTATTTTAACACAGTGATAACGAAACAATTATTTTAATGCGAAAAATAAAATAATTTCGTATGAACAAAATCTCATGGGCAACTAGTCCAAAAGTTATAATGTCTATGTTTACACATTTGTAAACGTCAAAAAATCTTCCCGAAATGTTGAGATTTTTCAAAATTGATTGAGATCAAAAATAAATCAATTTTGCTTGGAAAGAACGTGTTTCGGGCTTTGATCTCAGGTCAATTTTTTATGATTTTTAAATCAATTTTTTTTGGAAAGAACTTGCCAATAAACGTAGGAATCTACGGACATTTAATTAACAACCACAACCACATACGCTAAACAGGAGTTCAAAGCGTTAAATAATAGTGTACATGAAAGACGAATGCCACACCTTTCCAACCTAATATAAATATATGTATATTGCCATCAATTTCATCCCCGACCCCGATAGCGTCGACCTCTACATTGAGTAGGCCCGAGATCCACTTCGATAATTTTCACATACAGCCGTTGGACTAGGTGGCGGCTGAATTATCGATTAACTGCTAATAGATAGGTATCTACGACTTTACAAACAAAGCATCAAAACAAACACCCGCTCGTTAAGATCTTAGGCTTTGCATTGTTCACTAATTCATAATTAGATCATTTTTACAAATCGGTATGTGTTGCACTCGATATGTATAGATAGCGGAAAATTACCAGCGGAAAGTGATAGTTTGCTCTAATCATCACTAAAGGCAGTACTATCGAGAAGAAAATGTATGCTCAACGGAAAGATTTAAGCAAAATTATTTACTCGCATTTATGTATTTTTAACCAATTATGATTTCATCAATTTTTTATTCGTCATTAGTTTAGAAATTGGTAAATTCTGAACAGCATGGCCATTTAATAATTTCATCTAAAATGCATGTCAGAATCCCAAACAAATCGTTCAGGCCAAATTTCATTTTAATTGAAATATATGTATATAGAAATATATGTAGGTGGTCCATCAAAACAAAATATAAAATATTAAAATACAAATATTTTAGTGTTAAATTAAATTGTTAAAATTTAAATTTAATTAAAACAACACTACTTACTAATTAATAAATTTGGGTCGAATAACTAAAGCCTTATTCCTACACCCCGCCGCCCGCAGTACGAAATAAATATTGCAATAAACGTGGCAAGTACTAAATGAGGAAGTAAACAATTGATAGAATAATAAGACTAATTAGTGGATGATCCTGATTTTACTCATTACCGTTGTAACGATTCCGAATGGCCTCGTTCCAAGTTTTTTTAATTAATGGAATTCGATGCAAAATAATCCTAAATGTTGACTATGCTATAGTGCATTTCGGTTTAGTTGAAAATGATCGATTGATAATATCGATTGATCGATAATGCAGGTTATGCAATTACGAAAAAAAATATTATCGATTTATCGTTAAGATAGGCAACGGGTGACTTAGCAAAAATTGAACCAAGTTTTTTTGCGGGTTTTTTTTGGTTGGTTTTTTGTGAGGAGGAGATGAAAAAGTTTTTGGAATTTTTTAAGGCAGTTGTTGGTTTGCTTGCGCGATACGAGGACGAAAGATTTTTAATTTTACTTAAAACCAATTCTTACAAAAAATGGTGTTCTTGTTCACAAGAAAAGTGGAGTGCTATCTAAAATTGATTAGTATATATAATTTGATATGGGAATTGTTTAAAAATTAAAATAGAATTTAAGTAAATCGATATGCGAGTATGCCATATCCTAATAATTTGTTTTATAAATTATAAGCCAAAGTAAAAAGTGAGAAAAGATTAATGAAAATAAAAAAAATATCCACACAATCTGTGAATTATGACTCACTGAGAAGTTTTTTTGGTACAAGTTACAAAAAGACCGTGATTTTTGTTTTGTCAGTGGTTGATTTGAATTATGTGTTTAAATTTTGGTTGGTGAAACAAAAAAATGCAATAAAAATAAAAATGAGTTTCATTTATACTACTAAGTGATGGTGTATTAAATAATGTATAATATAATATAATTTGCTTTGCAATACGTAAGACGAAACTGTTGCTGTGAAAAAAAACGATGAAATGTAATAAAACCAATAAACCTATAACTTAATAAATAACGCATAATAAATAGTTTAACGCATTCAGCAAATTCAATAAATTCATCAATCAACATCTTCTTCAACCTTGGGGTCCATTCATCAGCAAGCAACATTTACACCCCCAAAACCGTAAGAAATTATATTGGTTAATAAATAAATGTATGCAATTTTTTTCTTTAAATAAATTACGTAAATTGCAAATTTAGTTACATTGTTGTTGTTATAATTTAGTGAAAATTGTTAGTTTCCTAATCTGGTGTCGGGTAAATTTATTTAAGTCGGGTGTATAGGGAAGTAGGATTAGCTAGTTAGGTTTAAACTTAAATTTTTTTTTATTGCTACAATTTTCTTGAACACCTTGTTTATTTTTTTTGTTTAATAAATAATTTGTTATCTTCATTTGGAAAAAATTAAAAATTGAATGTCTTCTCATTTAAACGTACAAATGCGATAAATTTGGGATTGAACGGAGGATGAATTAGGGTGAGTGTCCGAAATGAAGGTACTTAGTATTACTTAAATTATAGCGGTTATACTGGTCCTACTCATACTCTAAACCCACCCCCACTCCCTGACGCATCCCTGACGCCGCGCAACTACCGCTTGAGTCCCTGAGCAGGCCAAATCTATAGCCTAGCATTTTGGAAATGGTATTTTCCCCCCATTTTTTCCTTTCTTCAATTTTCATTTTTTTTAAATTTTCTTGTTTCAATTAATTTTTTTTTTGTTTTGCTCTATTTAAATTATTTAAATACCCTCCCCATCATGCTAAATGCTACACCGAGATTTTAAACTGTAGTTTAAATAGATTAAAACAACAACAAAATGTACTAGAAAAAATTTCAAATTGAAACCGAGGATGACCATCGCAATAGATTACGTAAAGAATTAATTAATAGTGATATTATTGCTATAAGAAATTAAATTAGGAGTTTAAATCGCGTGCGCTATTCAATAAATGTACGGGAAATTCTTATATGGAAGATAAAAAATCTACACTGTCAGTAAGACATCATACTTTTTTAAGTTGTCGTATAATTTATTTTATCTTTCTTTTTAATATTACCTATTAATTTATAATTTTATTTTATTTTTAATAGCTACGTTTTTATATGATGAAATTGAAATAAATATATACACAATCATCACTTAAGTGTTTGTATTTAAATTTGTAAAACTGCAAGATTTTGTAATGCAAGATTTTATACTTCCATAATTTTGTAATGCAAGATTTCGAGCGCTCTCTTTTCAAAAATTGCGAACTGTAGTTGCTAAGCCTTCATTATTTTTAAAACATTGCTTAACAACCAAAACGCGTTGTTCTTTATTGCAGCATTCCATTTTTAGTAACACTGAACGATCAGCAGCCACGCTGTCTTTTTCCCGTTGGCAA
The DNA here is from genome assembly GCA_963691935.1 of Nephrotoma guestfalica. Lineage (NCBI taxonomy): Eukaryota > Metazoa > Arthropoda > Insecta > Diptera > Tipulidae > Nephrotoma > Nephrotoma guestfalica. Next base: position 150,879,342 of record OY829913.1, read on the forward strand.
CACTTTACCGTTCAAATGACGCAAAATGCAATTATTGCTTGAATTTTGCATCATTCTTAATTTTCTTCAAGTTATACTAGTGGTGTTTTTAATTTATTAAATTGGAATTATTACTATAATTTTAAATTTATATTCTTTATTTGTTTCTGTTTTCTACGTTATATATACAGTAGATTAACCTAAGATATTTTTCAATGTACAAAAGTGCGTACACTTTTGTGAAATAAAAAATAACTAAAAGACGAAGTTCAGCATGAAAAATTTCTAAATTATATCCAAATATAGGGTTTTCCAATAGGAATGTTATGATTTTTAAGTGACGTTTCGGGCATTTGTAATATGTCATGATCTGTCATTTTTTGTTTCATTGTATTCAGTAATTTTTACAATTTCATCATGGTGAGATATACGCAAGAACAACGTTTACGAGTTATTCAGTTTTATTATCAAAATTATCGTTCTCCAATTGCAACTTTTCGTGCGCTTTTGCCATTTTATAGTCGTAATAATCGTCCAAGTGTGCTCGCTATTCGTCGAATTGTTGAAAATTTTGAGCGTACATTTTCTTTACATAATGTTGAAGTGCCAATAAGACAAAGTGTCGCTCGAAGTAATGCAAATATTGCTGCCTTTCAGGCAAGTATTGCTGAAGACCGCAATTTGTCGATTCCAAGACGTTCTCAAGTATTGGGACTGTCTCAAACCCACCACAACCTGGCGGATTTTCAGAAAAGATTTGGGTTTGCATCCGTCGTAAATATGCTGATTTTGCCTTGGGACAACTTGAAGAATTTTTTTTTAAGAAAATCATCTTCTCCGATGATGCTCACTTTCATCTAAGTGGTGCGGTAAATAAACAAAACTGTCGATTCTGGTGCGAAGAAAATACACAAATTATTCATGAAAAACCATTACATTCACCTAAATTGACAGTTTAGTGTGGTTTTTGGTCTGGTGGAATCTTCGGTCCGTATTTTTTTCGAAATGAAGCTGGTAACACCGTTACTGTCACTTATTACAACTTATTATGGCCGAAATTGGAAGAAGTTGATCTTGACAACATTTGGTTCCAACAAGACGGGGCTATGTACCACACAGAAAGTGCAACAATTGAATTATTGCGAGAAAAGTTTAGAGATTCGATTATTTCAAGAAATTGTGATATTGAATGGCCTCCAAAAAGTTATGATTTAACACCATTCGACTATTTCTTGTGTGGTTATTTGAAGTCATTAGTTTTTAGCAATAAACCAAACTCTCTTCAAGCTTTACAAGTCAATATTGAACGTGCTATTCATGACATACGACTTGATTTAGTGGAAAAAGTGCTCGAAAATTGGGTTCATCGAATTCGGCTCTGCAGAAGAAGTCGTGGAGGCCAAAAACATTTCAATTTCCTTAAGAAATCATATCTTATTGGAAAACCCTATATATACAAAATAATAGGGATTACGTAATGGCCGAATTATGTCTAGTATTTTTCTCTACTAGATATAGTTTCTTAACCTGGCGGCCAATCAATTTGGTTTTTTAGGAAATCTTTGGGACTTAATTCTGCTGTAATATTTTCCTTATGAATAATGGAGTGCGAAAATATTAAGCAATACATTATGTGATAGTGTTGACTCTGATGATGCCTAAATAACTATATTTTCCTGCACTATCGGTTGTGTGTGGCTAAATCTGTCAGAGTCACAACAATTAAATGACTGACAGATGCCTATCCTAACGATTTACTCTCGATTTGGCAATTTAAACCAGCAGTCAGAAATATTTTAACATTTGGTGTTTCAAAGATTAAATATGCTCTTGTCGAACACTTATAACTTAGTGTATAAGTGAGTAATTTATTTCTCTACTTTTGATCCATTTTCTTTTGAGAAGCATTCAAGTGGGCGCATTTAGTACGGCTTACATAGATTTTAATCGAATTCAGTTGATCTTACTCAACATATAAGCGAATCCCAAAACGCCAATTGACTATTTTACCGTTTTAATTTTTGGTAATCACACATTTTATTTCTATTTGTCCAATCGCTGGTACAAAGAATGACTTTACTTAAAACTAAAAACGATATTTTACAAAAGTTGTGGAATTAAAATGGTAGATTTTTAACCTATTTGGGGTACAAATAAGTTTTGAGGTTTCTTTTATAAATTCAAAACTTTATTCAGAGAAATTGGTACAATGTATTTTATTCAAAGTATCGTTAGAATGCCTTATGTTTTGAGGCGATCCAAGAATCGACCCAATTTATGGCTTCTTCGTAAGCAGTGAAGTTCTGCTCGGTGAGGCCATCAGTCATCGACCGGAATAATAGCCAGAAGGAGCACTGTCTGGTGAATACGACGGGTGGGGTAGGATATCCCATTGGAGCCCCTCCAACGTTTCCTTGGCGAATCTTAAAACATGTGGCCGAGCGTTGTCGTTCTGAAAGATCACTTTATCGTGTCTTTTGGCATATTGCTCGGCTTAATTGCATCAATTTTTGTTGACACCGTTCTTCAGTGATAGTTTCGTTAGGCTGGAGTAGCTCATAGTAGAATATTCGGTTTGAAGTTTACCTTACCCCACGATTTTCTGCACTTTCGGTTGTCGTAGTGGATCTACTTTTGGTCCAGCGTTACGATTCGATGCAAAAAACTCTTCCGATTTTGTTTGGAGCAGTTGTTCGCACGGGAAAAAATGGTGTTCGACGGCTCTTGGCTTGAGTTCATACGGAACCCGACCCACTTGTTTAGTCACCCCAATAGTTTTAGCGAGCTCCTCTTGAGTTTGGCACGAATCATGGTCCAATAACGTCTCCGTACTGGCCTCCTTTCGTGTTCATCAATTTTCTTCAAATTAAAACAAAAAAGCAATGCTTCCCGCAAATTGTGTGTTTAATACTAGTTACGCCATCTATTGTAAATCTCTCAAAACTTATTTGTACCCCCAATAATTAATCTTTATTTTAAAGGTTTAAACCTGCCTAAGTAATTAATTAATCAATTATTCATCAATAACAATTAAGTGCCTGCCAAAAAAATAAAATTGGGTAACTTTTTGCTAAATATTAAAATTCCTTTCCAGCGGTTATTTAGTGATTCACTAAATAGTTTAACTAACATATAGGCAAGGTCATAACGGTTTACACGAAATACACTTAATAAAGTGTCTATTAAAACTTAATCATTTATGTTGCAGTTTTTGATTTAATCGAATCCCAGCTTGTGATATGATTGTTTTCCCTTAGATTGGAAAGATTAAATTTCACCTTTGAGCATAATCAATTCAATTACATGTTGATACATAAAACAATCAATTATATTCTTATATTTTTAATGCAGTTCTCATATTCGTTCAATTATGTATACATAGGTACAACAATAACAATTTATTTAATAATTGTATAATGTTTTTTTATTTATAAATTGATTCGTTTTAAAAATTATAATTACGTGGTTTATTTATCATGAGGCGCTAATCATGATCAATACAAAACAATAATAGCTCGATCGATAAATATAAATAAATACGAGTATCTAAGGTTTAATGTAATAAAAAATAATAAATGAAAATTGATTTTAATATTTTTGAATTGATTATGAGAAAACTTCGATTTAAGGTTTAAAACGACGACGGCGACGATGACTGAAAATATTTTGTATTATTATAAAATTGATGAAAATTGATTCTGTTGAATATACAACACAACAAAAAAGTTAAATGCATTTTAATTAAGATTGACATTGAAGGTTTAATTGTGATCGTTTTTGTGATATTTTTGCATTACATGCTTATTTCTAAAATTGGTTATGTACAATAATAGGTATATATAGTTAACAGCACTTATGAAACACAGATGAGAATTTATTTTGTTTTGTTTAGGAGCAACAACAGATAGTTGGTTTTGTGACTTTGTAAGCTTTTTCGTTCGAATTGCTAGATGAAACTTTCAATTTTGTAATCGAGCTAAAATTTGACGTTGAGTGCGAATAATTTGATTTAATCGCTCATAAATTAGCGGAATACATAATTACAAGCTGTCATACTAATATTTGTTTCGGTGGTCATTTATCATTAGAAAACGAGCATTGACTTTTTTTTGTATGAAGAATATAATTGGGACCTTCGTTATATCCATTACGTTAGAGTTTATTCAAAAAATTAGATTCGAAATATCTTTCATATTTTTATTATACTACCATGCACTAAAGTATCAGAATATCGCATGAATTGTTTTTCATTCCGTGAATAATATCTATGCGGAAATTTTCTTCCGAATGTAGCGTGTACGTGTAATTAAAAACGATGCGGAATATAAAAACGTGTACCCTTACATTTATGTTCTACAATGATTAACAAGGAGTAAATATTTACAAAATTTTTTGTTTCATCTCAGTTCGTAAGTTATTCGTTATTCATAAATACCACGAAGGTATGGGGGGTCGTGGCCTAGAGACAATGTGACAACAACTTCGCCGTCAACGTAAGGCAACCGTGCTTCGGTTAATACATACAACTTTGGGTTACCGCATGGCATAAAAATAATAGTAAAAACGGAAGAAAACAAGATCACCCCTCTCCCCGGCGCGCCATTGTGACAATGGGCCAATAATTTATTAATCCAAAAACAAATAGATTATGTAACCTTAGAAATAACGTAGCTTAATCTCTACATAGGATGCAGCGCTACCAAAATAAATAATTTAATTTAGAATAATACATCTCAATTACGAGTACCTGGCGGCCTTTGTAAAACTGTAGTGGAAGCGATCAGTATCTGATTTCTTCGAAATAACATTTGGTGTCACAGGAGTATGAACTTTTGAGTCTTATTATTTAATTGGCGTTCGTACACGTGCTCGAAAAGGTGATATTTTCGAAATCGGATCACTGATAACCTTAACGCAATAGTTATGATTGCCAATTGCATGCTTTTAATGATAAGGGCCTATGGTTCTTCTAATATTGACTATTTATTTATTATTTCAATTAGTTTATTTTTTGTTTGTAACATCATATAGATTATTACAATTTTTTAATTACATAATAAAATTTTGGGGCTTTTGATTTAGATAATTCTCAGACGAATACGGCAGGAACTTTTATCATTACTATCTAAACTGCATTTTTATTATGAATCAAGCCATTGTATCACTTTTTTATTTTATTTTTTGTAGCAGCTTTCCTAAAGCATCAGAATGCTGTGTTGGAACGAAAATGCAATTCAATTTACGTTCAAGATTCAATTTGAAAAACAGATCAGTGCATAAGTCTAAATAATGAAAATAATATAACAAAGGTAAAAATATTGTGCGCTTATAATACAAGACCCATACACCAGGCACGGACCATCTTATATAAAAATACAATCTAGTTATTGTAATTGCTCTAGAAGTCAGCACCAAAGCCGAGCCAATCCTGATATAAGTAGTTTTTTAAAAACTCTTTAAATTGTTTGATTCTTAGGGAAGATTTAATTGTTTTGGGTAAATTATTGTATAACGTTAAACGAAGTTTGAATTCATTAGTAGACCCAATATGAGTTTTAGGAGTTGTTATGAAGAAATGGATCTTCCTCGCGTGTTGTGTTCATGTATATTCCGTACCTGTTGAAGCTCAATATTACACTTAATATAACCAAATTTAATTTTATGGATAAATATGAATGATGCATATGAGCACAATACATCAAGCGGTAAAATATTTGATGAATAAATTTGTTTAGTCCTAGTTAAAGGTGGCAATTTACGAATTGACTTGGCTATTTTGTTCTGACATTTAGCTAGCTCCTCTAGTATATACCCAGCAGCAGAAGGCCAAATAACTATCATGTAACTTAGATGACATTGGATGTTCGCAAAATACAACATGCATTACGTTATATGTTTCAATGCAAAATTGAAAGAGGATAACTTGCATGTTATCATATGGATGTGGTTAAATACGTAATTTTTGAAGTTTGCGGAATTTTTACAGAGTTATCTGAAAAATAATTAGGTAATTGCATTGGTAACGAATTCGTTTTGAATATAATATAATTTGTTTTAGTGAAATTTATTGTAAGCTGGTTCACCGACAACCAATTTATAATCTGTAATAAGTAATTTTCCATCATAACGTGCAAGTCTGTTGGGCTTTTAGTTTTATAAACAATGATAGCATCATCAGCATAAAGTTGCAGATTTTCATGCAGATTTAAACTGAATATGCCATTAATATAATAGATAAAAAATTCAAAATGGAACCCCGAGGAACACCAGCAGTTCAAGTTGTTTTATCACTTTTAGCACCGTTAACGACCTTTAAGCCATTAGCTAGCACTTTTGAATTTTCATATTTTAGTTACTCAAAAATGCCAATGTTGCTTATCAGCATACACTTCGACATATTGATCCGAAATCATACATCCCGTTGCACCGGGATGATTTTGAACATACGTTACAAACAATTTCTTAACGACGTCATTAATTTTGCAACGGAATTTGGTAAACTTCAGTTTCGTCCCGAATAAAGTCAATTTTATTACCCTGAATATTTCTTGGTTTACCAGAAAATATATCAACGGCCAAGCCACCAAAGAAAAACCTTTCTGACGATCAAGTCGCTGAAGTTAGCCCAAACCCGAATTTTTTAATTGTTGTCTTAGATAAGTGTAGTCATCCCGAAAAAATGTAAATAATAAAAAAAATGTAGCCTCATCCCGAAAGAAAATTGAGAAATGAAAAATTAAAGCAATTTTCAAAAAAAAATATTAATGTGTAAAATAATGTTTTCGAAAGCACAAGAAAACAAAAACATGGATTTTAAATAATATTAAAACCACAAAGGAAAAAGATAAATAATATTTAAAATTAAATTATGCATAAATTATACTCAGAAACAATATCTTCATATACTGTCAAAAAACAAAGCACTAACTACGATGTAGAAAATACCTTACGTCCATATCAGGTAGAAATAACCTGTTTTTTTATTTATTTATCTACCCGAAAAGCGATTTTTTGTGTAGTTACCATGGGCCCACATTAAATTCTGTACTGAAAAACCAAGAGATATAGCCACTCAATGGCGTATACGACCAGATAGGCCAATGTACTAACTAAGATGTAGGAACCACGCTATGTCTATATCAGGTGGAAATAACCTTTTTTTATTTGTTTATCTAACCGAAAAGCGATTTTTGTGTAGTTACCATACGCCCACATTAAATTCTGTACTGAAATACCTAGAGATATAACTACCCAATGACGTATACGACCAGCTAGACCAATGTACTAACGTAGATGCAGTTCGGGTACCACCTGTGGTTAAAATTCCTTTTTTGTTGTAAACTCGTTGCAATAATGTCTGGTTATTGATGCAGCTACCAACCTAACTAGTGAAATTGGCAGTGGGTCAGTGGAGAGAATATTATTTGCTAGGTTTTCGGTGTTCGATTATCCCGCCGTTTGTCGGTCGCCCAAGCCTCGTTTGTTGGTGAGGTTGACATTTGGGCTGGTATTTTGACTTTCTAGATCGACGCCCCTTACTCCCACCCAATCTAAAAAAAATCAAAAAAATTGTAAACTAAAGAGGAATGAAAATCTATCAGTACAGAATGCAATATGGGCTCACGGTAACTTCCCAAAACATCGCATTTCGGTTAGATAAACAAATCCAACAAAAAAGTTATTTCCACCTGATATGAACATTGGGTGGTTTCTACATCGTAGTCAGCACATTAGCCCATATGATCGTATACGCCACTGGGTGGCTATATCTCTAGATATTTCAGTATAGAATTTAATGTGGGCCCATGATAACTACACAAAAAATCGCTTTTCGGTTAGATAAACAAATAAAAAAACAGGTTACTTCTACCTCATATGATACTTTCTACATCGTAGTTAGTGATTTGTTTTATCTGGCCGTATATCCTGCTTTATAACAGTATATGGCGATATTGTTTCTGTGTATAATTTATGCATAATTTAATTTTAAATATTATTTATCTTTTTCCTTTGTGGTTTTAATATTATTTAAAATCCATGTTTTTGTTTTCTTGTGCTTTCGAAAACATTATTTTACACATTAATATTTTTTTTTGAAAATTGCTTTAATTTTTCATTTCTCAATTTTCTTTCGGGATGAGGCTATATTTTTTTTAATATTTACACTTTTTCGGGATGACTACACTTATCTATGATAACAACCAAAAAAATTCGGGTTTGGGCTATCTACCAGCGACTTTTGCGATCTCTCATTCGCGAGTGAAATTTCCTTGATAAGACATAATATTATTATCTCTCACTCGCGGGCGACAAGTTAAGTGACATTTTAAACGAATTATCGGTTACATCCGGGAGCCAAAGACATTCCAAAGCGCGCAGCGTGTAAATTTTAAATACTGAGATACGCTACGAGTAATTCGAAATCAATTAAAAATAATGCTCTCGCCTAAAACGCCACATTCGAAAAAGTCAATTCAAATTTCATAATTGATCAGCACGTAAGCGATCAGCAATTATCGTGCCTTCAACGGATAAATTATACACAATTTGAAGGCAACAGAAATTATCTTTTAATCTAGACTGAGGTTGAACAGATACAGTGAAAAGTTGTTCAACAAATAAATGAAATGCAGCTTTGACAAATTAATTTAAGAGCGCAAGAACTATCGGGTCTCTCGATAAATACTCTAATATCGCAAAAACAGTGCCGACCAAGTGCTTGTCTACAGTAATTGTAATTGTGATGAATTGCCATCGAATTAATTAAAAGACATTTTCTTTACTTTTACCTGATTCGTTTAAATTTGTATACCTAAAAATTCCTGATAATTTTTAATAATTCACAATATAGGCATTTAATTTTATTATTTTAATGCTGGCTTCAGTAATTGTTTTTGGAAATATTATGGCTATTTCCACTAATTTTGTTCCAATTACCTCACTTATCGGAGCACGAAACTTTGTTCAGACTCATTATTGCAAAGGCATCTGGATGACACGCGGATCTGATAGCTTCCACTTACTGAAAAATTATAAGTTACCAAGATTTTTAGCAAGCAATGTTTGTCAATAAAACTATGTAAAGAAATTTTAAATTGATAATATTAAAATTAAATGGTTCACTAAATGGCTTTCTTATTTTAATTACGGGAACGCCAGTTAAGGAAAATATTAAATAAAAATAATGTTCTAGTTAAACAATTTTATAGTGGCAGCACCGAAAAAATTGCGTGAATTGACTTGGTTAAATTGAACAGAACCTCTGTCACCAACACATACCTCTACACTTTGCGTTTAATTTTGACTTGCCTCATGTTTTCTACCACAATCCGTGTACAGAACTAAAATAACCGCTATTTATAGAAGTCGGTGATCACAAAAAAATTCCTGTTATATTGTAATAGTAAAAACAATTAATCCAAGTGCAAATAAATCTCCCAGATTTAGTTTTATTAAGGAGCACTCAATTAAGCTCTTTTCTGAAACGGAGCAAACACATAATACTATAGGTGACTTAATTAATGGTTCATAAGAAGTGCAATACATATTTACATAAACGTAGAAATAAGCAGGCATGCGAGGTTACCCATGTGATATATTAGTCAATAGTAACATTCGGCAGCTTAGAAAAAAATTCTAAAAACCTCCAAATAACCATTATATCACATTTGTTTAAAAAATTTAATTTTTTTATTCTAATTATTTCAGTTCAAAACTTTGCTTGTTGTTAAATATAAAACAAATCGTTTAATTTAGTTTAAAATATTCGTACAACTAACCAAAACAAGAAAGAAGCAAATTATCAGAAAAAGCAATCTGAATTCAAATTTTTTGGTCTAATAAATCCCAATCTGACCTGTAAAAGAATAAAAGTCGTTATGTTTAACCTTAAGCTAAACGGAATCCCCAAACAAAATGAAATTTTCTCAAAAAACGTTACCCTTTTACCTCAGTAAGGCTCTTTTAAAATTTAGTTTTCCACCGTCCTGAAAACCCTAAGTGAATATCTATCTTCGCTGTAAAGCAGCCATTATACATACGAGTATTATTAAAATATTCCGTTATATAAAAATTATGCAGTGAGCAGTGGAGGTGATGATACACTTGAATTTCACAAAGCAAAATAAAAATTTCATGCTTAGGTAAGAGGCATCCGCGGCGTATATGTATATACTGATAAAACCTTGAATCGCGTTAATACTACTACTAATATAGTCAATTTATCACGTATCGAAATGCAAATCTATGACTTAATTTTTATATATTCATAGATACGCATTTAGATCCGGAAACTCAATCCACTTAAACATTGTGTGTGTGCACGCGATAAACTCAGTAAAATTTAAGAAATATTATTATTTATTGTATTAGAGAAAATTAAAATCGAAACAATTACTTTTCATAATTTTTCTAATTTTAAGGTGTGTTCTCATCTATTTTTAAATTGTTCAAATTTTACTTTAGGTTTCGTTATTGTTAAATCATCGTCTTATATTGTTTCGATCGTAGACTTATGGAACATTGAGTTCAAATCCTATATATTATATTTACCTCTAGATATCTAGCACTGTTGTTGTATCATATTGAAAGTAAAAATGAAAAATTTCAATGAATGAAAAAAGATGAAACTACAAATTTTTTTTTTTTTTGGATTCAAATGTCAATTCATGATAGTTCGATTTTGGAATGCAATACTTTTTCTGTGTTGTGTGTTCTAAGTAAGAGATTTTGTTTGCCGTGTGTGTGTGTAATATTCAATTTTCTTGTTTGTTAAAATGTAATACACATTTTGAAATGATTTGAATTCGCCACGAATATCTAGGTAATGTCGATTAATTAGGTTGTGTTACACTTTTCACTTTTACACACTTTCGATTGATTGCGCACCGTACCTACTGACATAATAATAAACGTGCATGACCTTACATCGATACTGTTCGATGGATACATATACGGTTGGGTTTTGCACAAATCCTTATAGTTGTCTCGAAAATTCGAATCGATTTAGCCATGAAATTGATTGTTTGTATATTCATGATGCGGCGGCGTTAATCTTACATGAAGTATGTATAACACAATTAAATTAAATAAATCGTGTTTGTGTGTGATTTTGTCCTCTCTTCCAGTGTACCGTCGTTCTTCCGCTCAAATTCATGTGTAATTGAAGTTTGGTACGTTCATGAACTTATCAAGTTGAAGGATTAATAATAAAGACTTTTTCTATTAAAATTTGACATTCCATGAGTTTATTTCAAGTCATCTGTGTCATTTTGGTATTACGGGTAGTTTTTATTTAACCAGTTAGCTTAGCTAGTTTCAATGATGGATATATAACGAATTATTAGGAAATATCTAGAAGTGAATATAAATACAAGATTCAATTTCAATTTTAATCACAAATTTTTACCGAGTATATGTATACGAGTATGTATGTACATTGATTCAATTGTACTTGAACTGTTTAATTAATTTTCACACGTTCTTGTTTTGAACTATGATTAGTATATTTAGTTTTTATATAAAGTCGTGGTAAAAAAGCATGATGATTTCAACAGGAAATAATTGAAATTTTTTTTTTATTTAATTTAAAATTAGATTGAAAGTAATGTGATAGGAGAGTAAGTTACGAACGACTATAAATATAATAGGATCTATTGTGATTGGTAATCGTAATAAGTTAATTTTTTCGGATACGTTTGCTCGTGTAAGCATACAAAATAATTTGAGTCGAATATAGAAATTATGAATTATGAATGTTGTTCAATTCCTCATTATAATTCTTGTGCACAAGCCTTGAGGGTTCATTTTTATTATTATTATTATTATTATATTTATTACATATTTCTCAATATACATATTTTTCTCAATTATATCTTTGATCTTAATACCTCTTTTTTTCTTAGTTTAAGAGCAAATATATAGAATTTAACCATAAATTACGATTATTTATTTTTTATGAAATGAATTGAAAATTAATTAACTGAATTTATTTCCTCATATACCAACTATTTAAAGGATGGTCGATTGTTTGCGGTTTGTAAAAGTTCGTATTTGGCTGAAATTAGTTTATTGTCTGCTTAGTGGGTGTTTTGAAACCGTGATGATAGCTAAATGAAGTATAGCTTAGGAAGCTAAATCTATCAAAAAGTAAAATATTTATTACTATTTTTATTTAAGTATGACGTATATGTCAACCTACCTTACGAATAGAGAAATGATAAAAGCTCAAATGTTGAGAATTTTGACCTCGATATATTTGCAGATTCATCATTTCCAATACCGCTCAAATCCGAAACCGTGATTTTAGAAAAGCGATATATGTGTATGTGTCAGCGATTTCTCACTTATTGTGTATCTAAGGAGTCCAGATGAATTAAGTTATCAGCGAGAACTTGGTAGAAGAGGACGCTCGATTAAGTTTCATTTTTGTGTTTCAAAAAGTTGGCGTACTTAAGAGTTTTATTGGTATATTCGCTTCAAAATCGTAAGAAAGTATATTTATTTGTATTCTCATTTTTTTGTTTTGATCAAATATTTTAAAAATCAAAATCTTCTGAGCGTTTCATTTCAGTTAAACAAAACAAAACGTATATTCGTGTTTTTCTGACTCGTAATAAGTCATTATAAGCTAAACTATTTTCAACTTGCGTGATCTATGTAAAGAACTTTAAACTTAATTTAACGTGTCACCGGCCCGGCTCTATTCTAAACGGATAGATACTTAATTAAACTTAAATAAGTAAGCAAAATCGTTCGAATTCAGTTTGCATACATATTTTGACAGTAACATGAAAACATTGATCGTTTTCAATGTAAAATTCTTCATCAAATAATTTGTTCACTATTTTTATTAACTCATTGATCATTTTAGTATTTTTTTTTTTTGTTTAACTATCCCTGCAATCAGTTCTGGGGCCAATGCTCTCCTAACTCTTTCGCGGTTTTCTTTTTCCGTCCTTACTTTTCGGCCAGTGTTAGCCATTTCGAGGACGTACGGTTAGAGATCCGATTTTTATCACCATCAGCACATTGGAATGGAAGATGGGTCGGCCCCTGAGTTTTGCACTCCGACAGGGAGTTATAGATGTGTTCCATTTCATCACAGATCGTAATCTGTTGATGAAAAATTCCATTTGCATCCTGCCTCTATCGGGATTCGAACCCGGTACCTCCCGATCTAAACGCCTTTATTACATGAGATTTTTATTTAAGAGATTAAGGAAGTTCGTATTTGGCTAAACCTAATTATTAGAAAACTGATTTGTTATGTGATTTCACTTAATCAGTCGCTATCGGTTTCGGAATCGTACACCGATCGAATACTATTTTACTTATAGGACTCATACACGATACAATCATGCATAAGCAATCGTGTGATTGTGCATATGTCGATTGACAGTGTATGGTATTGATTGAAATCTAACTTTGTTTGTTTAAATACACCACCATCAGAAGCTCTTCCATTCACACCAATGGCGACGATAATAAATTCGTAATTCGCATTTGTCAGCGCCATAAGTATGATTGAATAATTTCCTTTGTAAATGAAGTAGTATGATCCGGAATGAGGTAGCTTGGTTATGTTGGCATGTTTCCCATCAATAGACTCAATACAATCGGGAAAATTCCATAATTTCTCAAATAATTTTGCCTCTTTTTTCCATTCGCCTGGATTTTTGGGTAACTACTAATGAAAATATATTTCCGAGAAATTAACCAATTAAAATTAATTTCTACTAAATCATGTCATTTTTTTATAATTTCAGAATGACGGTTCAGAATAAAATTATGGTCCACCGAAAAAGCCATATTTCATGAATTCATTCAACATTCATTTGGTTAGGACAATTAAATGAAAACATGGCTCGTGAAATCCAAAATGTATTTACTGTTTCAGAAGAAATAACGTCAGTCAACACCTTTATGGAGCGATTTAAGTAATTCATATTCATTGCCAACTGCCATGCCTACACACCAGAATTTGAACTCAAACGAAGCCTCCAATTTGCAATATGAAGATCAATTTAATGTTCAAACAAGTTGTTCAAACTTTCAACAATTTTTCAATAATTTTGAAGGTTAAATTAAAAACAAATACATACTAATAATATAATATTATAATTTGAAATAAAAATATAAATAAAAAAGAATTGTTAGTCACTTTAATAGTATCTTTCAACACCGTAATAATAGCTTCACATGTTTCCATTACAATTTTGCCAATTGTTTGTGGTGCAATTGCAGTTAAGAATTTAAAATCCTCAAACGTTTCCCCTGTTGCTAGAAAACGCAATGTTAAGGACAAACGATTATTTGGAGAAATAGGTTCCGTCATTATAGTTGTTTGTTTAATAATGAATGGTTGAACTTTTTCCTTGTTACACTATTTGCCGTAGGCACTTAGCGAAACACACTAACCACATTTTATTAAACATTTGTATTTTGCTTTGTTTTTTAACAATAAATCTAGAGGTTGGTTTTTAACAATAAACCGGTTTTAACCGAGCGCCTTTCCGGTCTGGTATTTATAGGATTAATTGCAATGATTGTAATTTCTCCTATATTAGACAGACTGGGCGCAATTTTGGAGTTAGAGCTAAAGAACAGTTATCTGGTTGCAATCAATCAACATTCCATAATCATTTAGATACTTTAGAAAATCCTGTAGCTAGCTTAAACTATTTAGACATATTACATATACAAACCATAAGCAGACGTTTAGTTGCCAAACGACAGCATATCAGACTTTCAAACAAAATTGAACGAATTGGAAGACGCAATTCGAGACTTTCTAGAGAAGTGGTAGTCGCCGATGACTTTAATGCACGTGCCTTGGAGTGGGATATGCCACAACGGGACTCCAGAGGTAGGTACTAGATCTGTACGCTCTTAATAGAGGAGCAATACCGGATATAACACTACGACTGTCAACTCTCGCAGCAGATTTGGCGGTAATGGATAGTTACACGAGAATCGATCATAACTGTATATCCTTCCGAGTGCATAAGACAAAACTTTGAGAGCTCACTGAACTAAAGAAGAAAGCCCTAAGGGTTAGAAGGACAGCACAGCGAACACGGAGCAGGGACGACGCGTTAGTCAAATCCACCGAGCACAAAGCAGCGGAAAAGGATCTGGGTAGAGCCATCCGATGGAGTAAAGACCGATGCTAGCAGGCAATGTGTGACGAGGTAAATACGGATCCATGGAACAGAGGGTACAAAACCATTATCCCCAAGCTAGGTCCCCCAGACATGTGTAAGCTAATCGATGAAACCACGATGGAGGAAATTATTGACACTCTTTTCCCCACACAAGAGATTATGCAGAGAGAAGATACCGCGATTGATCGTAGAGATGTTGTCCCATTCAACGAGGAGGGCGTACTAATTGCAGTGATATCTACGAAAGTCAATAGGCTCTGGCACCAGATGGAGTCCCAATGAAAATACTGAAGGCTGTGGCCAGTAGTTACCCGGATATACTACTAGACATATTTAACAAGTGTCTATTGGCAAGAGTGTTCCTCACGAGATAGAAAGTGGCAAGACTAACGCTAGACAAAAAGGACGCGAGAGAGGACCCTGATTTGCCGTCAACATACAGACCTCTTTGTATGTTCGACACGATGAGACAGTTAATGGAAAAACTGCTGAAACTCAGGTTGGAAACAGCGTATGTGCCGCGGGTGACCTATCTCCAAGATAGCACGGTTTCAGTAAGGGACATTCGACGATTAATGCTATAATGAAGATGATCAATGCGGTTCAGAGAGCTAAATCAGCCTGCTATCAAGCAAGACCACTCGTTTTTCTTGTTACTCTGGATGTCAAGAATGCTTTCAATTCAGCGAGCTGGGATGACATTATTGAGGCACTCGGGTAATCTTTCGGGGTACCAAGCAATCTCTAAATCTAGAAATTCCAGGTGATGTTTTCTTCGTAGGATGAACGACGTGGCAATCGTAATACCTCCCGGACTGCGAAATTTCTCCAATATGGGATTAATCAGGCTATGCGAAAACTTAATCACGGGATGAACAATCACAGGCTGCCATTAGCAACTTCAAAGTCAGAGATAATAATGCTCACGAAACCGAGGATACCAATCGTAACGCCTATAACGAGGAAATATACGAACCATAGTAGAACGGTAAAGTATTTTGGAGTTACTATAGACAGTCAGCTCACTTATTATGTACGCTTATTATGTATGTATGGCACATTCGCAAATGGTGCGACAAGGCAGCCACTGTGGCGGTAGCTCTTGGTAGGCTGATGGCAAATGTGGGTGGACCACGAACCTGCTAGTGCCATGCCAGTGGCGAAATATCGGAGGAGGATGGTATTAACTCAGCGATGATCACCACTTCGAGTAGCATGTGCGTATTGCACGGTATTACGCGCGGCAGCTCTGGTCGTTGCTGCGACAATCCCTTGTTGGCGCTATAGCACTCGCCCGTCGTCTTTAGAATATTTTTTTCACCTTCCCAAAAAAAAAACTTGTATTTTATAAATACAAACAATTATATTGAATTTTAAATGTTGATAGATAGAGGACAGTTGTGCCAACATAGCGACAAACAAAATTTGTAAAATATCTTCAAGTGAGGTTTTTACATTACCAATTCCCGTTACTCTTTTGACTGTACATATATTTCGTCTGTAGACCTAAATATTATAGGCAAACCTATATATATATTTGTAGATAATGCAGGGTCTCCTTAATATTTTAATTGTTCCACATGGCACAAACAATAAACAATTTTCTTGCAATACAACGCACCATAAAGAAATACGAGTAATTCTATATACCGCAATAATAATAATCTTTGATACGTTAAAAATTTTAAAACACTGTACACGACCATATAAGCACACGATTGACAAACTTTACATACTCATTATTTGCCCATACAACTTGAATGGAATTACAACAAGTTGCATTGCGCTGCGTTACGATCATCAAATTAAGTCATTATACAGATCCGTTTAATTGAATAAACAATTATTTAGAAATAGAAAAGCATAAATATGTACGTAGGTAGGTACATTAAAACATTTTTTAAATCGATTTTTTTTTTTTTGCTTACACGATGGGCTATCATGATCAATTTAAGAAAATTGACAGTTTGCAGACAACATAAAAGGAATTATTTAGACGAAACATTTATTTTAATTATATTACGTATATCGCTCAATTTGTCCGTCAAAATATTATCAACAATTTTTTACTAAATGGTATTAAAGAATAACGATAGTAATAAAATTAATAAAATTAACGTGATTGACTTCAAGCCTTCTTGCCAAAACTAAAGAACAAGAAAAACAATTTGATAGTTTCTTTTTTATTGTTAAGGAGCGGTGTGACAAGGCAACTCGTTATGTTGTAAGACATATTTTGTATTCGACCCATTAGAAACTTTTTGTGATTTGTGATGATTTAATTGGATATCGATTTGGCTCACAAGGTTTAGGATTAAAATAGTAAAATGATATCTGTCTTCTCCTTGCCAAAACAGTATTGGGCATTGGCGAGCATCATACGGTCTGTGTGTTTCAGTAACACGTTGTTGACTTACATTTCGTCTATGGGTAATACGACCATGACAATATCAAGTTATTTTATCGTTGGAGCATCGAAGCGTCTTTCATGTTCACCGTACGGAGGATGTTTTATCTGCTTGAATGATTACTCTGTGATCAAACTGATGGCATTTGCTCCGAAGCAGCTTCGAATAAATTTACTAAATGATTGCGTTCATGGAAGAAAATCTGTAAAGTTTATATTGATGATATTAGTTCCCGTTTTTGTTCCGGGACTAATAGCACAACGTTGATTAGTATCTGCCTTGTTGTTGCAGATAGTGAAGTTTTTTAAAAACTGGTGTCGTTGACAGAATGAGGAAGAAGAGATCCCACTTTATGGTAAACTTGTCAGTAATTACTGCTAACTTGAATACTGCTAACTTTGAGTCTGCTCTGCTAACTGCTAACTTTGAATCTCATCGACTATAACTAGTAAGCGATTGTTTTAAAGCCTCACTCTGTTCACTTGCTTCAGCAGCTCTAGTGGGAGACGTTCTGCTTCGATCGTTTTTATTTCAGCTGTGGGATCCATTCAATTGATTGATAACGCAATTCGTCTTGTACAATGTTTCAGAGTCAACAGTATTCTCTTTTGATCGCTGAGACGATTCTATTCCCAATTGCGGACGATTGTATTCCTATAAAGACAAATCGTTTGATCCAGTCACTTTGATAATATATTTTATCATATGCTATACTTTATCGTTTACAATACAATTTCTTAATAGCTTGAGAGCTTTCAAATTCGAGTAAATGGAGACAGTGGATGGACCCGTCGGTTTCGAGCATGTCACAAATTTCATTTAACCCCTTTTCTAAACTCATTCCCGTGAAAATTAAAAAAAAATTTTTTAGAAAAAGTTTATACGTAGTCCCTTAGGCCCCGAGGTTGAGCGGCTGAAACGCCCATTCGAAACAAACATACAGAGAAGAATTCATTTTATATACAGGGCGACTCTTAAGTAAGTATAATAAATTTGGGAGGTGACGGAGGACTCTAATCTTAACAAAAAATTATATGAACAAATCCTATCTGTAACCGTTATAGAGATAATCTAGGTTCTACTGTAAAAATAGTTACTCTAAATTTCACTCATAACTTATAAACTGCTACTCACAAATTTCTCAAATAAACGTTTTCTTATCGTAAATTAGTTATCAAACACAGGGCCATAACCAGGTAAATTGATAATATGTACACTTTACACTAAAAAAGGTGTGAAAATCTTTATTTTTTTCAATATTTCTTTAAAAAATTATTAAAGTTATCTGTTTTTGCGTATTTTCAAAGGAAACTACTTGGAAAATGAATATGGTAATTTAGAGGTACTAGTCGTACTGATCAGGTAGATACTTTCCCAACAAATGCCATTATAATATCAAGCTTCAATAGGTCTATACGTAAATGTTAGAAAAACGAGAATAATAAATATTTGTTTCGTCTTTCTAACAGTTTACGTACAAAACTATTGAAGCATGATGTTATACAGGGTGCGGCAACTTTTATTTCGTTTTAAAAATGTATATCAAAACGTCGATTGTATCGTTGGCTATGAGAGCAGTGGCGTCTGCCTGTTGAAACCAAATATCGACCTAGTCTTCTTCTTCAATCGTAAGGAATAAAAAACACGACAACGGACGCCATTGGCTATTAGTACGGCTCCATTTTCATTTTCGAAGGAAAATGGTCCTTTGATGCGTTTGGTTCTATTGAGCTTCGTTGGAAAAGATGATTTTTAGGTAAAAATGCTAATGATATAAATTTGAAATATTTCCCAACGTCAATCAAACGTATATCGGCTCATGTCGTTCACCAGAAATATAATACTGAATTTCTGCCACTTGACAGATGACATTTGAGCTATGAGCGGCGAAATAACTGGTAGTTCAAAAACGAACCAAAAGATGCCAGACTGTTTAATTGCATTTGTTCTGAAAACATGTAACTCATTCAGTACATCATTACATCAAAATTAAAGCAAAGTTTCCCAAGCATTTTAAAAATATGCAAGAAATATTACGTTTTAACAAATTCTTTAAAGAAATAATGAAAAAATAAACATTCGTCATATTTTTTAGTGTGAAGTGCACATATTATCAACTTACCTTATTATTAGCCCTGTGTTTGATAAACTAATTAATTGTCGGTAAGAAATCGATTATTTGAGAAATTTGCGAGTAAAGTGCTAATCGGTGAATCTTTGACAGACAGAATTGAACGAAGGTTTTTTTACGCATATTTTGACAGCTCGGCCAGCGAATCCATAACAAACTGGACAATTTATATTTTCAAAACGCTTCTAACTCAAAAATATATAGTCCATCATTGTGTTGTGGTGTGCTTATTAGAAATTATTTATTAATATAATTATTATTTAAAATGGAAAAGAGCCAATAATTAGGGGATTTTAAGGATCTGTTTGTTCTATGTAAAGGTCTAAAATATAATATTTACACAAAAAATTCTATTAAACCTCAATATTTCATGTTACTTTAACCGAAATAATGAACCACGATGAGCAACAACTTTTCGTATACCAGGATGACGCCAATACTATAGTGATGTTCGAACTAATTCTAACCAGATACTTTTAACCTGATACTCAAATAGTTCGAAATATCAATTGAGTACTTTCGAAAGTATCAGGTAGTATTGAACTCAATTTTTTAAATGTATATATTAGTTGGCGAGAATGAGTTGACTATATAATAAAATAATATGTATACGTATTTGTATTATTTGATTTTAGAAGAAGGAAACGAACCAAATACATGTTAACTAAATGAGCAACATACGATTGATATTGATATTTTTGAACGTTTCGATACTTTCGATACTTTTGAACGTTTCGATACTTTCGATATTGATAATTATTAAATATGACCGAATTGATATTTTTTTAGTATTGATACTTATGAAAAAATGAAGTTCGATGATAAATTGTTTTTTTAACGGGAATTTTTTGTTTTTATTTTTATAAATATAAATCTAATTATGAAATTAATTTAAAACTAAATATGAATGCAAACTTTGTCTTATTAGTTATTAATATTAATTTTGTCTTATTAATCTACTTGTTTTAAATTTCGGAAATTTGTAGTTGATTGGTACATATTAAATTTCCGTTCAAAAATATCAATTGGTTAAAAGTATCTGGTTAAAAGTATCAGGTTAATTGCTCAAACGAATCAATTGATATTGATACTCAAAAGTATCAAATAAACCCATCACTAATACTAGAGGTTATTAATATGAGTCTCGAGTTTATTCGCGTAGAAATACCCGTTCGAGAAAGAAAGAAATTTAGTAAGCAAAAAATTTCGCATGGCCTTAACCTTATTGTAAGTTGATAAAGTAATTAACACTTTACATGTATTATAGTGAAATTATCAGTTTAACCAGATATCTTTTCCAAGGCCCCAAAATATTGTTTGGAGTTGGAAAATAGAAAGAAACTGCAAGATTAATAGTCTGCGAGACCTGCGGTGTCTTGTAGAAACTACTTGGAATATATACAGATTATATGATCGTGAAACATGTCGAACTGTTTCATTTTATTTTCTTAAACATTTTATGAAAGTAGTAAATATTTTATACTTGTTGTGTAGTACAAATGCCGGATAGGGTTGCAGAATTTTTTTGGGAAGGATTTTGAAAAAAATGAAGAGTATTGAATAAAAATTTTAATATTATTTTTCTTCGGGAAATATTTTAAAAAGACTTGAAAGTAGCCGGTGGATGTAGTTATTGAATTTAATTTAAATTAGTAAAGTAATCACAAATATCTAATTGCTTAACTATTTAAATTATTTGTGTAATTTGTCTAAGTGCCAAAAATTATGTCGTAAATCATATGATCGTGGTGGCCAATTTTCGAGAAATTATTCGATTATTAAACTTCTCTTTCAAAAGATCGATTGATTCCTTTGCTGGGTGGCATGTTGCACCGTCCTGTTGAAACGACATATCCTGCACATCAATAGCTATCTCCAATTGATTCCACAAAAAGTTTCTAATCATCGCTCGATATCGAGCTGCATTCACAGTAATTGCATTGGCATTTTGATTTTCGAAAAAAATATGAACCAATTACGCCACCACTCGAAAATCCACACCATACAGTAATTTTTTTTGGTTTCATTATCTTTTCAAACGATTCTCTAGATTTTTGTTCAGCCCAAATTCGACAGTTTTGTTTGTTGACATAGCCGCGAATTACAAAATAAGCTTGAACGATGAAGATAATTTGCTGAAAATTTTTCAATTTCTTTTTGTTTTTCTATGGCCCAATTAACGAATTGCCGACGTAATGCCCGGTCATTTGGCTTAAATTCTTGTGTTACCTGTACTTTGTAAGCCTTGACGTGAAGGTCTTTGTGTAAAATATAGAACAAAGTTGTTGATTTGAGGTTTAAGTGCTGTGAACGACAGCATTGAAATCCTTGGCTCTTCAGTAACACTTGTGCTAACAGCAGCAATATTTTCATTTGAACGACCAATACGACGATAAATTGTGCTTCTCTGATCTTGAACTGAACCAGTTTCTTCAAATTTATCAATGATGAGTATAAGAACAAGGTTTGTCGGAGCATTTTCTCTACCGTATTTTGAATGAAAATTACTTACAACTTCTGAATAACTTTCACAAGCTATAAAATAAGTTTTAATAATGAAAACAAGTTGTTCAACTATATGGTTCTCCATTTTCACTAACCGGAATGTTTGTACTTGTCATCTGTCAAATAACATTTGATACTCTAGTCCAAAAAATTAATGGCGGAATATTTAAAAAGATACCTCAAATTTGAACACCCTTTATATCTACATAAATTTCATTTGTTTTATTTCAAAAATAAATTATAAGATAACAGCAAACACACATATTTTGTAAATAATTTTTATTTGTGAGTTTGCTAAATTTTTCGAATCTGATTACAGCTAAACCAACACTAAATGACACTAACCAAATTGCCAATGATTTTTATAACCAATGGAATTTACCCAATTGCATTGGTGCCGTCGATGGCAAACATATAGTTATATGGTGTCCACCTAACACAGCCAAATGTTAACTATACAATTTTTTAACATCGTATTTATGGCTGCCTGTAATGCAACGTACGGGTATGTGTTTGTGTTCGGTGAGCGAAAGAGGTATACACTGTGAATTTTTTTCAATCCAATAAACAAAGACATCATTTTTATAGGATTTTTAAACGAAGCAGTTTAAACAAGCGGGTGTGTTCTGGTAAATTTAAAATACCGGAGCGAAAAGTTGTTCCTGGGACCACTAACGTGATACCACATTACCTCGTAGGTAATTAACGTTAACACCCAGCCTTATGAACCCTACCCTGGAGTTAGTTAGCTAAAACCGAAAGAAATGTATAATAAACGAATATCATGCGCTAGGCGTGTAATTGACAATGTTGGCATTCTAGTCAGCCGGTGGCGCATTTTGCTAACCACCTTAAATATACAGCCAGAAAACATAGAATAAACTGTTCTCTGGAGGTACCGGGTTTCAATCCCGATAGGGGCTGGATATAAAAGGCATTTTGCATCTCATGCGATTTCGACCTGTGATGAAATGGAACCTAACTATGAGAGCCCTGTCAGAGTGCAGAACTCATGATGATTCTAAAAATCGGACCTATGGTCGTCCGTCCTCGTTTTGGCAGGCGACTGCGTATGGTAAGGACGTGAAAAATGAATTTTGAAAGATTTGTCAGTGCTCCGGCCTCAGAATCTGTCCTGCAAAGATTAAATCATACAAAAAAGCAAAATATACATTATAAAATGAAAGCCTGAAATAAAAAATTAAATGTTTCTAAATAATTTTTTATAATGTTTATTTCAGTCAATTCAATATTAAATAATACATAACTATATATGTACATTAAAATTTCAAATATAAATATATAAGTAATATCACATAAGTTTCACATTTTTTCAAATACAAATTTAATTTAATATTCTGTCAAGTAACTGTAACTAAATTTATTTGCATTCTACTTTAAAAGTATTCACATCTACAGTACCTATTGAAAATATTAGCCGTGTTTTTTTATTAGCGCCCGATAGCTGTATCCCGAGCACGCAATTTTCTATTTCAAAACTTATATTTAGCGCACTATTTTTGCATATAATTAATTTATTTAATTCTAAACTAAGATTTTTCATTCAACTTTTCAGTTAAAAATCGATAAAAAAATATCTTGCTCTACCTATTTATCGGGAGCCACTATCAGGAGCAATATCAATTTCAAAGGGAAATTTTAAATTTTCTTTGTTTTGTACAACCCTTAAACCAAAGCAAACCATTCTCGTTTACAAGTTTTGACATAATGTCAGTTTTTGTTTGTTTTATGATTTCGAGAAAAACATACGAAATTGTTTTTTTAGTAAAAATCTTCCAACAAATCGAGCTGTAATTAGCCAATTCCTTCACAAGCTGACAAATACACTAGTAAAAGTTGCATACTTAAGCTGCTAGCGCTTTGGTATTTGTCATCAGGAAAAGAGAAATATTATTTGAAAAATTATTAAATTGCATGGCATTTATCGGAATCTCAAAAAAATATTAGCAGAAAAAAGGAAACTGAAACAAGTGAAAGAGAAGTTTTCTTACAAGATGGATGGTCTTAGTATTGAAAAAAACAGCAGATCCGTCAAAGTTGTAATTGCTAGAGCAACAACGAAATAGGAGCCATCTGTAGAGCGCAATCAAATATCAAAAATTATTTATAGCATAAAAATATACTTGTTTCGAAACCAGTTTAAACTCAGTCGTAAGTTACATTAAATTATTTTAAAATTATTGTTTCGTTTAAACTGAATTTAATTTTCCGTTTTTAGTATTTAAATCCAAAGTGACTTCAATATCTTTATCATTGAGATTTATTTGCCAAAATGGTTTACATGCACGAATCCAACTTTAGCGCCATGAAATGATTTAAACCTACTGAAGGAGCAAGCTGCATACAATAATATCAATCCAACGGTATCCTTAGTTGCATTGAAAAGTTTTTCTAACCATTTATGGTATTTAAGTAATACTCTCATGGCTCTTTCATTTTTCGATGAGGAAATCTATTTAAACTTTTACATTTGAAGAAAGCGGCCGCACGTGAGAATGTGGAATATGTCCAAATAGAAGATTTTGTGTTATTTCTGACAGCATTTTTTTTTGAAATTTTGTTTGGAACGTTGCCAAATTTTATTAAAAAACACTCGACACATGGAAGGTTAACACGGAATATATGAAAATGCAAGAAATTGTAAGGAAATTTCATATAGTAAATGATGTTGCTGAATGAGGAATTGCGATCATTAAAAATTATGACGCGATTTTAACCCAACAAAAGGAATACAATCAGTATCTAATACAAGTTGTAGAAAGAATTGTATTTTCTTTAGTAACAAAAACAAATATTAATGCTGCTTCGCAACACAAAAACTAGTAAAAAAACAAATATAGAAATCTTGTTAACTATGTACATACGAAATGTGTTTCTATTTTACATTTTTTCAGTGGCCTTTAACCAAAATTTCACCTTTTAAAAATATGAAACCTACCTTCTCTGTGACAAGCTATATATCTTAGAAACATTATTAAGGTATTAATTAATTTTCAAAGACAGTAGTACTAGTAACATTTCTTTATTTAAATTTCTCTTTTATTGTTTATTAAT
Organism: Nephrotoma guestfalica; assembly: GCA_963691935.1. NCBI lineage: Eukaryota > Metazoa > Arthropoda > Insecta > Diptera > Tipulidae > Nephrotoma > Nephrotoma guestfalica. The sequence goes on from OY829913.1 coordinate 150,904,604, forward strand.
AAACCATTGATTTTGCAAGTGGCAAAAAATTATTTGAAAATTGTCCGTTTTGGTTTAAAGGACCTATAAAGCGCTATAAAATTGTTAATTTTTTAGTTATGTTGACGTTCAATGACTCATTTTTTTGTGTTTCGTTGCTCTATAACCAAAATAGAAATGAAATTAAGAAAAACGTGATAGGCACTATTTTAAAAATTAGCTGTGACTCACAAGTTTTAATTTTTTTGAAAGAAACAGCCCGAAAACTAATTTTATACTACGCCAAACTCCTTTTTTTATCATTTCATTGGATTCGGCATACTCAAAAATACTTAGAAAATATTATACCGGCATTTTTTGAACGAGTTGAAGTGAAAGGGGGGGGGGACGTGTCGTTTTAGTGTTTTTTACAAAAAAAAACAATTTGAGCGACCCCTAAACGTGGTTCGATCGACCTGAAACTTTTGGATAAGGTCGTTTCTAATAGAAAGAATATTTTAAGCCCGGTAGAAAATCAGACATGAGGAAAAATGGGTCGCCTTAATATATATATATATATATATATATATATAGCCCTAATATGTATAATATATATATATATATAATATATATATATATATATATATATATATATATATATATATATATATATATATATATATATATATTTATAATTTTTTCAACGGCAATGTTTACCGATCTTAAGTCAGCCATATAGATAGGTGTTCCGCTATATAGATAGATAAATATTTCCTAACCATATTTTTACCGACTCAGGTAAACCCAAACATCAATGAAATGGTTTTAATATAATTTTCGTCTAGACCTCCTACATTGTCAGTTCTCTGCCGTCTACCCTTGAAATCTTCTTCGAGCGCTTCTTTAAAAACATCACACATTGAAACGAAATAGTCTAATTTTGCCCTTTTCATGGTATTGCATCCGATGCAAGCAATACTGTCTTCGGTCTCCAGGTCTTTGCTGAAGTTGCTGTAAAATTTATTAGCATTTGATTTCGTTCTAAAACGTAGGAAACGTGGTTACATTTATAGTATTATTAGTGTTATACTTTCTAGATTAGATGTACTGTTTCATGAACATCACGCTCTGTCAGTATTCCCACTCATCCTCATATGCCGTGCCACTCCCCGAAGGTAAACCTTTTTTTATACGGAATGGAAGTTTGTCCTAACTTTCCTAAACCAACAACAAAAACATTTATAGTGAGAATGTATTAGTAATTATGTAATAAAAAAAATAAAACTCTACATTTAGGCGACATTGAAAATTGGATTACGTTCGACCGATATGCAATAAAATGCATTATTAAGAACAAAATTTAATTCTAAGAGATTTGTATTTTGTTATATTTTATATAATAAAATTTTGTTAATTCAAGTGCACCCCAGTTACTCGAAAAATAACGGTTCTTTGAAAAATCTAGAGAAGGAGGGGGTTAGTATTCAATGTTTTTGATTGACAAAATGACTACGATTGAAACCGGAATTTTGATGGATTTTATTTGAATAAACGCAGATGGCTACCACACCTGGAAATGAAATTTTCTTATAGTAGGAAGGCCCAGTTACTCGAAAAATAATGGTTCTTTGAAAAATCTAGAGAAGGTGGGGGTTAGTATTCAATGTTTTTGATTGACAAAGTGACTACGATTGAAACCGGAATTTTGATGAATTTTATGTGAATAAACGCAGATGGCTACCACACCTGGAAATGAAAGTTTCTTATAGTAGGAAGGCCCAGTTACTCGAAAAATAACGGTTCTTTGAAAAATCTAGAGAAGGAGGGGGTTAGTATTCAATATTTTTGATTGACAAAATGACTAGGAAGGCCCAGTTACTCGAAAAATAATGGTTCTTTGAAAAATCTAGAGAAGGTGGGGGTTAGTATTCAATGTTTTTGATTGACAAAGTGACTACGATTGAAACCGGAATTTTGATGAATTTTATTTGAATAAACGCAGATGGCTACCACACCTGGAAATGAAAGTTTCTTATAGTAGGAAGGCCCAGTTACTCGAAAAATAACGGTTCTTTGAAAAATCTAGAGAAGGAGGGGGTTAGTATTCAATGTTTTTGATTGACAAAATGACTACGATTGAAACCGGAATTTTGATGGATTTTATTTGAATAAACGCAGATGGCTACCACACCTGGAAATGAAATTTTCTTATAGTAGGAAGGCCCAGTTACTCGAAAAATAATGGTTCTTTGAAAAATCTAGAGAAGGTGGGGGTTAGTATTCAATGTTTTTGATTGACAAAGTGACTACGATTGAAACCGGAATTTTGATGAATTTTATTTGAATAAACGCAGATGGCTACCACACCTGGAAATGAAAGTTTCTTATAGTAGGAAGGCCCAGTTACTCGAAAAATAACGGTTCTTTGAAAAATCTAGAGAAGGAGGGGGTTAGTATTCAATGTTTTTGATTGACAAAATGACTACGATTGAAACCGGAATTTTGATGGATTTTATTTGAATAAACGCAGATGGCTACCACACCTGGAAATGAAATTTTCTTATAGTAGGAAGGCCCAGTTACTCGAAAAATAATGGTTCTTTGAAAAATCTAGAGAAGGTGGGGGTTAGTATTCAATGTTTTTGATTGACAAAGTGACTACGATTGAAACCGGAATTTTGATGAATTTTATTTGAATAAACGCAGATGGCTACCACACCTGGAAATGAAATTTTCTTATAGTAGGAAGGCCCAGTTACTCGAAAAATAATGGTTCTTTGAAAAATCTAGAGAAGGTGGGGGTTAGTATTCAATGTTTTTGATTGACAAAGTGACTACGATTGAAACCGGAATTTTGATGAATTTTATTTGAATAAACGCAGATGGCTACCACACCTGGAAATGAAATTTTCTTATAGTAGGAAGGCCCAGTTACTCGAAAAATAATGGTTCTTTGAAAAATCTAGAGAAGGTGGGGGTTAGTATTCAATGTTTTTGATTGACAAAGTGACTACGATTGAAACCGGAATTTTGATGAATTTTATTTGAATAAACGCAGATGGCTACCACACCTGGAAATGAAAGTTTCTTATAGTAGGAAGGCCCAGTTACTCGAAAAATAACGGTTCTTTGAAAAATGTAGAGAAGGAGGGGGTTAGTATTCAATGTTTTTGATTGACAAAATGACTACGATTGAAACCGGAATTTTGATGGATTTTATTTGAATAAACGCAGATGGCTACCACACCTGGAAATGAAATTTTCTTATAGTAGGAAGGCCCAGTTACTCGAAAAATAATGGTTCTTTAAAAATCTAGAGAAGGTGGGGGTTAGTATTCAATGTTTTTGATTGACAAAGTGACTACGATTGAAACCGGAATTTTGATGAATTTTATTTGAATAAACGCAGATGGCTACCACACCTGGAAATGAAATTTTCTTATAGTAGGAAGGCCCAGTTACTCGAAAAATAACGGTTATTTGAAAAATCTAGAGAAGGAGGGGGTTAGTATTCCATGTTTTTGATTGACAAAGTGACTACGATTGAAACCGGAATTTTGATGGATTTTATTTGAATAAACGCAGATGGCTACCACACCTGGAAATGAAATTTTCTTATAGTTAGTAGGAAGGCCCAGTTACTCGAAAAATAACGGTTCTTTGAAAAATCTAGAGAAGGAGGGGGTTAGTATTCAATGTTTTTGATTGACAAAGTGACTACGATTGAAACCGGAATTTTGATGAATTTTATTTGAATAAACGCAGATGGCTACCACACCTGGAAATGAAAGTTTCTTATAGTAGGAAGGCCCAGTTACTCGAAAAATAATGGTTCTTTGAAAAATCTAGAGAAGGTGGGGGTTAGTATTCAATGTTTTTGATTGACAAAGTGACTACGATTGAAACCGGAATTTTGATGAATTTTATGTGAATAAACGCAGATGGCTACCACACCTGGAAATGAAAGTTTCTTATAGTAGGAAGGCCCAGTTACTCGAAAAATAACGGTTATTTGAAAAATCTAGAGAAGGAGGGGGTTAGTATTCAATATTTTTGATTGACAAAATGACTAGGAAGGCCCAGTTACTCGAAAAATAATGGTTCTTTGAAAAATCTAGAGAAGGTGGGGGTTAGTATTCAATGTTTTTGATTGACAAAGTGACTACGATTGAAACCGGAATTTTGATGAATTTTATTTGAATAAACGCAGATGGCTACCACACCTGGAAATGAAAGTTTCTTATAGTAGGAAGGCCCAGTTACTCGAAAAATAACGGTTCTTTGAAAAATCTAGAGAAGGAGGGGGTTAGTATTCAATGTTTTTGATTGACAAAATGACTACGATTGAAACCGGAATTTTGATGGATTTTATTTGAATAAACGCAGATGGCTACCACACCTGGAAATGAAATTTTCTTATAGTAGGAAGGCCCAGTTACTCGAAAAATAATGGTTCTTTGAAAAATCTAGAGAAGGTGGGGGTTAGTATTCAATGTTTTTGATTGACAAAGTGACTACGATTGAAACCGGAATTTTGATGAATTTTATTTGAATAAACGCAGATGGCTACCACACCTGGAAATGAAAGTTTCTTATAGTAGGAAGGCCCAGTTACTCGAAAAATAACGGTTCTTTGAAAAATCTAGAGAAGGAGGGGGTTAGTATTCAATGTTTTTGATTGACAAAATGACTACGATTGAAACCGGAATTTTGATGGATTTTATTTGAATAAACGCAGATGGCTACAACACCTGGAAATGAAATTTTCTTATAGTAGGAAGGCCCAGTTACTCGAAAAATAATGGTTCTTTGAAAAATCTAGAGAAGGTGGGGGTTAGTATTCAATGTTTTTGATTGACAAAGTGACTACGATTGAAACCGGAATTTTGATGAATTTTATTTGAATAAACGCAGATGGCTACCACACCTGGAAATGAAATTTTCTTATAGTAGGAAGGCCCAGTTACTCGAAAAATAATGGTTCTTTGAAAAATCTAGAGAAGGTGGGGGTTAGTATTCAATGTTTTTGATTGACAAAGTGACTACGATTGAAACCGGAATTTTGATGAATTTTATTTGAATAAACGCAGATGGCTACCACACCTGGAAATGAAATTTTCTTATAGTAGGAAGGCCCAGTTACTCGAAAAATAATGGTTCTTTGAAAAATCTAGAGAAGGTGGGGGTTAGTATTCAATGTTTTTGATTGACAAAGTGACTACGATTGAAACCGGAATTTTGATGAATTTTATTTGAATAAACGCAGATGGCTACCACACCTGGAAATGAAAGTTTCTTATAGTAGGAAGGCCCAGTTACTCGAAAAATAACGGTTCTTTGAAAAATGTAGAGAAGGAGGGGGTTAGTATTCAATGTTTTTGATTGACAAAATGACTACGATTGAAACCGGAATTTTGATGGATTTTATTTGAATAAACGCAGATGGCTACCACACCTGGAAATGAAATTTTCTTATAGTAGGAAGGCCCAGTTACTCGAAAAATAATGGTTCTTTAAAAATCTAGAGAAGGTGGGGGTTAGTATTCAATGTTTTTGATTGACAAAGTGACTACGATTGAAACCGGAATTTTGATGAATTTTATTTGAATAAACGCAGATGGCTACCACACCTGGAAATGAAATTTTCTTATAGTAGGAAGGCCCAGTTACTCGAAAAATAACGGTTATTTGAAAAATCTAGAGAAGGAGGGGGTTAGTATTCCATGTTTTTGATTGACAAAGTGACTACGATTGAAACCGGAATTTTGATGGATTTTATTTGAATAAACGCAGATGGCTACCACACCTGGAAATGAAATTTTCTTATAGTTAGTAGGAAGGCCCAGTTACTCGAAAAATAACGGTTCTTTGAAAAATCTAGAGAAGGAGGGGGTTAGTATTCAATGTTTTTGATTGACAAAGTGACTACGATTGAAACCGGAATTTTGATGAATTTTATTTGAATAAACGCAGATGGCTACCACACCTGGAAATGAAAGTTTCTTATAGTAGGAAGGCCCAGTTACTCGAAAAATAACGGTTATTTGAAAAATCTAGAGAAGGAGGGGGTTAGTATTCAATGTTTTTGATTGACAAAGTGACTACGATTGAAACCGGAATTTTGATGAATTTTATTTGAATAAACGCAGATGGCTACCACACCTGGAAATGAAAGTTTCTTATAGTAGGAAGGCCCAGTTACTCGAAAAATAACGGTTATTTGAAAAATCTAGAGAAGGAGGGGGTTAGTATTCAATGTTTTTGATTGACAAAGTGACTACGATTGAAACCGGAACTTTGATGAATTTTATTTGAATAAACGCAGATGGCTACCACACCTGGAAATGAAAGTTTCTTATAGTAGGAAGGCCCAGTTACTCGAAAAATAACGGTTCTTTGAAAAATGTAGAGAAGGAGGGGGTTAGTATTCAATGTTTTTGATTGACAAAATGACTACGATTGAAACCGGAATTTTGATGGATTTTATTTGAATAAACGCAGATGGCTACCACACCTGGAAATGAAATTTTCTTATAGTAGGAAGGCCCAGTTACTCGAAAAATAATGGTTCTTTGAAAAATCTAGAGAAGGTGGGGGTTAGTATTCAATGTTTTTGATTGACAAAGTGACTACGATTGAAACCGGAATTTTGATGAATTTTATTTGAATAAACGCAGATGGCTACCACACCTGGAAATGAAATTTTCTTATAGTAGGAAGGCCCAGTTACTCGAAAAATAATGGTTCTTTGAAAAATCTAGAGAAGGTGGGGGTTAGTATTCAATGTTTTTGATTGACAAAGTGACTACGATTGAAACCGGAATTTTATTTGAATAAACGCAGATGGCTACCACAGCTGGAAATGAAAGTTTCTTATAGTAGGAAGGCCCAGTTACTCGAAAAATAACGGTTCTTTGAAAAATCTAGAGAAGGAGGGGGTTAGTATTCAATGTTTTTGATTGACAAAATGACTACGATTGAAACCGGAATTTTGATGGATTTTATTTGAATAAACGCAGATGGCTACCACACCTGGAAATGAAATTTTCTTATAGTAGGAAGGCCCAGTTACTCGAAAAATAATGGTTCTTTGAAAAATCTAGAGAAGGTGGGGGTTAGTATTCAATGTTTTTGATTGACAAAGTGACTACGATTGAAACCGGCATTTTGATGAATTTTATTTGAATAAACGCAGATGGCTACCACACCTGGAAATGAAAGTTTCTTATAGTAGGAAGGCCCAGTTACTCGAAAAATAACGGTTATTTGAAAAATCTAGAGAAGGAGGGGGTTAGTATTCAATGTTTTTGATTGACAAAGTGACTACGATTGAAACCGGAATTTTGATGAATTTTATTTGAATAAACGCAGATGGCTACCACACCTGGAAATGAAAGTTTCTTATAGTAGGAAGGCCCAGTTACTCGAAAAATAACGGTTCTTTGAAAAATGTAGAGAAGGAGGGGGTTAGTATTCAATGTTTTTGATTGACAAAATGACTACGATTGAAACCGGAATTTTGATGGATTTTATTTGAATAAACGCAGATGGCTACCACACCTGGAAATGAAATTTTCTTATAGTAGGAAGGCCCAGTTACTCGAAAAATAATGGTTCTTTGAAAAATCTAGAGAAGGTGGGGGTTAGTATTCAATGTTTTTGATTGACAAAGTGACTACGATTGAAACCGGAATTTTGATGAATTTTATTTGAATAAACGCAGATGGCTACCACACCTGGAAATGAAATTTTCTTATAGTAGGAAGGCCCAGTTACTCGAAAAATAATGGTTCTTTGAAAAATCTAGAGAAGGTGGGGGTTAGTATTCAATGTTTTTGATTGACAAAGTGACTACGATTGAAACCGGAATTTTGATGAATTTTATTTGAATAAACGCAGATGGCTACCACACCTGGAAATGAAAGTTTCTTATAGTAGGAAGGCCCAGTTACTCGAAAAATAACGGTTCTTTGAAAAATCTAGAGAAGGAGGGGGTTAGTATTCAATGTTTTTGATTGACAAAATGACTACGATTGAAACCGGAATTTTGATGGATTTTATTTGAATAAACGCAGATAGCTACCACACCTGGAAATGAAATTTTCTTATAGTAGGAAGGCCCAGTTACTCGAAAAATAATGGTTCTTTGAAAAATCTAGAGAAGGTGGGGGTTAGTATTCAATGTTTTTGATTGACAAAGTGACTACGATTGAAACCGGAATTTTGATGAATTTTATTTGAATAAACGCAGATGGCTACCACACCTGGAAATGAAATTTTCTTATAGTAGGAAGGCCCAGTTACTCGAAAAATAATGGTTCTTTGAAAAATCTAGAGAAGGTGGGGGTTAGTATTCAATGTTTTTGATTGACAAAGTGACTACGATTGAAACCGGAATTTTGATGAATTTTATTTGAATAAACGCAGATGGCTACCACACCTGGAAATGAAAGTTTCTTATAGTAGGAAGGCCCAGTTACTCGAAAAATAACGGTTCTTTGAAAAATCTAGAGAAGGAGGGGGTTAGTATTCAATGTTTTTGATTGACAAAATGACTACGATTGAAACCGGAATTTTGATGGATTTTATTTGAATAAACGCAGATGGCTACCACACCTGGAAATGAAATTTTCTTATAGTAGGAAGGCCCAGTTACTCGAAAAATAACGGTTCTTTGAAAAATCTAGAGAAGGAGGGGGTTAGTATTCAATGTTTTTGATTGACAAAGTGACTACGATTGAAACCGGAATTTTGATGAATTTTATTTGAATAAACGCAGATGGCTACCACACCTGGAAATGAAAGTTTCTTATAGTAGGAAGGCCCAGTTACTCGAAAAATAACGGTTATTTGAAAAATCTAGAGAAGGAGGGGGTTAGTATTCAATGTTTTTGATTGACAAAGTGACTACGATTGAAACCGGAATTTTGATGAATTTTATTTGAATAAACGCAGATGGCTACCACACCTGGAAATGAAAGTTTCTTATAGTAGGAAGGCCCAGTTACTCGAAAAATAATGGTTATTTGAAAAATCTAGAGAAGGAGGGGGTTAGTATTCAATGTTTTTGATTGACAAAGTGACTACGATTGAAACCGGAATTTTGATGAATTTTATTTGAATAAACGCAGATGGCTACCACACCTGGAAATGAAAGTTTCTTATAGTAGGAAGGCCCAGTTACTCGAAAAATAATGGTTCTTTGAAAAATCTAGAGAAGGTGGGGGTTAGTATTCAATGTTTTTGATTGACAAAGTGACTACGATTGAAACCGGAATTTTGATGAATTTTATTTGAATAAACGCAGATGGCTACCACACCTGGAAATGAAAGTTTCTTATAGTAGGAAGGCCCAGTTACTCGAAAAATAACGGTTCTTTGAAAAATCTAGAGAAGGAGGGGGTTAGTATTCAATGTTTTTGATTGACAAAATGACTACGATTGAAACCGGAATTTTGATGGATTTTATTTGAATAAACGCAGATGGCTACCACACCTGGAAATGAAAGTTTCTTATAGTAGGAAGGCCCAGTTACTCGAAAAATAACGGTTATTTGAAAAATCTAGAGAAGGAGGGGGTTAGTATTCAATGTTTTTGATTGACAAAGTGACTACGATTGAAACCGGAATTTTGATGAATTTTATTTGAATAAACGCAGATGGCTACCACACCTGGAAATGAAAGTTTCTTATAGTAGGAAGGCCCAGTTACTCGAAAAATAACGGTTATTTGAAAAATCTAGAGAAGGAGGGGGTTAGTATTCAATGTTTTTGATTGACAAAGTGACTACGATTGAAACCGGAATTTTGATGAATTTTATTTGAATAAACGCAGATGGCTACCACACCTGGAAATGAAAGTTTCTTATAGTAGGAAGGCCCAGTTACTCGAAAAATAACGGTTCTTTGAAAAATGTAGAGAAGGAGGGGGTTAGTATTCAATGTTTTTGATTGACAAAATGACTACGATTGAAACCGGAATTTTGATGAATTTTATTTGAATAAACGCAGATGGCTACCACACCTGGAAATGAAATTTTCTTATAGTAGGAAGGCCCAGTTACTCGAAAAATAATGGTTCTTTGAAAAATGTAGAGAAGGAGGGGGTTAGTATTCAATGTTTTTGATTGACAAAATGACTACGATTGAAACCGGAATTTTGATGGATTTTATTTGAATAAACGCAGATGGCTACCACACCTGGAAATGAAATTTTCTTATAGTAGGAAGGCCCAGTTACTCGAAAAATAATGGTTCTTTGAAAAATCTAGAGAAGGTGGGGGTTAGTATTCAATGTTTTTGATTGACAAAGTGACTACGATTGAAACCGGAATTTTGATGAATTTTATTTGAATAAACGCAGATGGCTACCACACCTGGAAATGAAATTTTCTTATAGTAGGAAGGCCCAGTTACTCGAAAAATAACGGTTATTTGAAAAATCTAGAGAAGGAGGGGGTTAGTATTCCATGTTTTTGATTGACAAAGTGACTACGATTGAAACCGGAATTTTGATGAATTTTATTTGAATAAACGCAGATGGCTACCACACCTGGAAATGAAAGTTTCTTATAGTAGGAAGGCCCAGTTACTCGAAAAATAACGGTTATTTGAAAAATCTAGAGAAGGAGGGGGTTAGTATTCAATGTTTTTGATTGACAAAGTGACTACGATTGAAACCGGAATTTTGATGAATTTTATTTGAATAAACGCAGATGGCTACCACACCTGGAAATGAAAGTTTCTTATAGTAGGAAGGCCCAGTTACTCGAAAAATAACGGTTATTTGAAAAATCTAGAGAAGGAGGGGGTTAGTATTCAATGTTTTTGATTGACAAAGTGACTACGATTGAAACCGGAATTTTGATGAATTTTATTTGAATAAACGCAGATGGCTACCACACCTGGAAATGAAATTTTCTTATAGTAGGAAGGCCCAGTTACTCGAAAAATAACGGTTCTTTGAAAAATGTAGAGAAGAAGGGGGTTAGTATTCAATGTTTTTGATTGACAAAGTGACTACGATTGAAACCGGAATTTTGATGAATTTTATTTGAATAAACGCAGATGGCTACCACACCTGGAAATGAAAGTTTCTTATAGTAGGAAGGCCCAGTTACTCGAAAAATAACGGTTCTTTGAAAAATGTAGAGAAGGAGGGGGTTAGTATTCAATGTTTTTGATTGACAAAATGACTACGATTGAAACCGGAATTTTGATGGATTTTATTTGAATAAACGCAGATGGCTACCACACCTGGAAATGAAATTTTCTTATAGTAGGAAGGCCCAGTTACTCGAAAAATAATGGTTCTTTGAAAAATCTAGAGAAGGTGGGGGTTAGTATTCAATGTTTTTGATTGACAAAGTGACTACGATTGAAACCGGAATTTTGATGAATTTTATTTGAATAAACGCAGATGGCTACCACACCTGGAAATGAAAGTTTCTTATAGTAGGAAGGCCCAGTTACTCGAAAAATAATGGTTCTTTGAAAAATCTAGAGAAGGTGGGGGTTAGTATTCAATGTTTTTGATTGACAAAGTGACTACGATTGAAACCGGAATTTTGATGAATTTTATTTGAATAAACGTAGATGGCTACCACACCTGGAAATGAAAGTTTCTTATAGTAGGAAGGCCCAGTTACTCGAAAAATAACGGTTCTTTGAAAAATCTAGAGAAGGAGGGGGTTAGTATTCAATGTTTTTGATTGACAAAATGACTACGATTGAAACCGGAATTTTGATGGATTTTATTTGAATAAACGCAGATGGCTACCACACCTGGAAATGAAATTTTCTTATAGTAGGAAGGCCCAGTTACTCGAAAAATAATGGTTCTTTGAAAAATCTAGAGAAGGTGGGGGTTAGTATTCAATGTTTTTGATTGACAAAGTGACTACGATTGAAACCGGAATTTTGATGAATTTTATTTGAATAAACGCAGATGGCTACCACACCTGGAAATGAAAGTTTCTTATAGTAGGAAGGCCCAGTTACTCGAAAAATAACGGTTCTTTGAAAAATCTAGAGAAGGAGGGGGTTAGTATTCAATGTTTTTGATTGACAAAATGACTACGATTGAAACCGGAATTTTGATGGATTTTATTTGAATAAACGCAGATGGCTACCACACCTGGAAATGAAATTTTCTTATAGTAGGAAGGCCCAGTTACTCGAAAAATAATGGTTCTTTGAAAAATCTAGAGAAGGTGGGGGTTAGTATTCAATGTTTTTGATTGACAAAGTGACTACGATTGAAACCGGAATTTTGATGAATTTTATTTGAATAAACGCAGATGGCTACCACACCTGGAAATGAAATTTTCTTATAGTAGGAAGGCCCAGTTACTCGAAAAATAATGGTTCTTTGAAAAATCTAGAGAAGGTGGGGGTTAGTATTCAATGTTTTTGATTGACAAAGTGACTACGATTGAAACCGGAATTTTGATGAATTTTATTTGAATAAACGCAGATGGCTACCACACCTGGAAATGAAATTTTCTTATAGTAGGAAGGCCCAGTTACTCGAAAAATAATGGTTCTTTGAAAAATCTAGAGAAGGTGGGGGTTAGTATTCAATGTTTTTGATTGACAAAGTGACTACGATTGAAACCGGAATTTTGATGAATTTTATTTGAATAAACGCAGATGGCTACCACACCTGGAAATGAAAGTTTCTTATAGTAGCAAGGCCCAGTTACTCGAAAAATAACGGTTCTTTGAAAAATGTAGAGAAGGAGGGGGTTAGTATTCAATGTTTTTGATTGACAAAATGACTACGATTGAAACCGGAATTTTGATGGATTTTATTTGAATAAACGCAGATGGCTACCACACCTGGAAATGAAATTTTCTTATAGTAGGAAGGCCCAGTTACTCGAAAAATAATGGTTCTTTGAAAAATCTAGAGAAGGTGGGGGTTAGTATTCAATGTTTTTGATTGACAAAGTGACTACGATTGAAACCGGAATTTTGATGAATTTTATTTGAATAAACGCAGATGGCTACCACACCTGGAAATGAAATTTTCTTATAGTAGGAAGGCCCAGTTACTCGAAAAATAACGGTTCTTTGAAAAATCTAGAGAAGGAGGGGGTTAGTATTCAATGTTTTTGATTGACAAAGTGACTACGATTGAAACCGGAATTTTGATGAATTTTATTTGAATAAACGCAGATGGCTACCACACCTGGAAATGAAAGTTTCTTATAGTAGGAAGGCCCAGTTACTCGAAAAATAACGGTTATTTGAAAAATCTAGAGAAGAAGGGGGTTAGTATTCAATGTTTTTGATTGACAAAGTGACTACGATTGAAACCGGAATTTTGATGAATTTTATTTGAATAAACGCAGATGGCTACCACACCTGGAAATGAAAGTTTCTTATAGTAGGAAGGCCCAGTTACTCGAAAAATAACGGTTATTTGAAAAATCTAGAGAAGGAGGGGGTTAGTATTCAATGTTTTTGATTGACAAAGTGACTACGATTGAAACCGGAATTTTGATGAATTTTATTTGAATAAACGCAGATGGCTACCACACCTGGAAATGAAATTTTCTTATAGTAGCCATCCCATCCAATTCAAACTCCCAAAACCCATCTCACCCACACCACTCTATACGGCACCACCCATATCAACATCCTAAAACACCCCCATACCCACTCCCACACACACATCACCCACATAAAGCCTCATCCAACAAATCCCAAATTCCTACACCAAACCCAAAACACATCGTGATTTCCTGTCTAACACTTCCGATGTCATGTACGCAGCATTACTGTTCTGCGTAGTTTTTAATTGTGTAATTCGTATTTGCTGTATTACAATAAAATACCGTTACTTCTTATAGTTGTACTGAACCTAACCTACCTCAAAACACTCATTTTTGTTTAAAAATATCCTTAATATGATATCGTCATTTTTTTAAAATTAAACAGCAAGTTATTCTGCTAAACTAATTTACGAGTATTAATCAGAAAAGAGAAAAAATAAAATTTTGGTGCGAGAGTATAAAAGGAATTTTTTTTTCTGTTTCTTTTCATTACCTGTTCAGATTTCATGCTTTGCGCATCGTAAATAAATATTTTGTGAATTTCATTTGTGTTTTTCGTGTTTCTTACATTAAATAGTTTTTTTAAAAACTAACATCCTTTTCGAAAACAGTTTATGTGTTTAATTGTTTTTATTCGAACGTCTGTTTATTTTAATCAGTTTAACTACAACTAGGAGCAGCGTTTTACCGTTATCTATTTTGAGTAAAAGGATTCGATTAGAGAACTGTTTAAACTTTGCGGTTGTAGTAGTTGACGATCTTGATTGTTGGTATATTACTAACAACTTTTTATAAGCGTACTATATTTTGAAGTATTTATTAATAATAAATAGTAATATTTTTAGTAATATTTTTTAAATCATTTATAAATTATGATGAAATCAAAATATAAACGCAAAATGCAAACTTTCTACAAAAAAAAGATTTGTACTAACAAATCAATAAAAGACAAAATGATCGAGACGTTAATAGAACTGTTTGGTGATATTTCCAAAGTACACATAAACAGCCGCAAGTCTCCTATTTCATACGACATTTGCAGTAAGATTAAAATTAGTTTCAATAATCAAAATTGCCAAACATTATTTAATATTTGGAAAAAAATAAAAATTGAAATATGTTTGGCGAATGTATGCACCTTAACTGATAGTATGAGTCAAATTGGTGATACTAATGCCACTCCATCAAATACTATTGAGGATAATATTTTTGCGCCAAGCACGTCATTCAATCGGGAAAATTGCGCGGTTGTCACGGCTTTGAATAAAGACCTTTATACTGACGACAATTTTGATATCGCAAATATCGATGTTGTGATTAAAAAAGATGGCACTGATATTTGGATACCACGAGGCTTTATGAATATATCTTTAGATATCACCCAAACGTGGTCAAATGAAAAGTTACGCGAAGCGATTGTTGAAAACTTTAATGCTGCAAAACACTCATGTGTTTTCTCGTTCCGCACATTGAATATAAATCGTAAAATGCAGGTTGTAACTCAGTATGCCAAATGTAAGTATACTGATCACAAACAACAATTTAAATTTGTCATAAATTCACAAAAAATTATGCAAATTTACACCACTAATTCTGATGCATTGGATCACGGACATTTTAAACAATTTCGTCAATTAAGAGGAGCTAGAAGATTAGCTACTCAAGATATTTTATGCAATTCAACTGCTTATTTAACCGGTTTGCGACAACTTGCTCACATTGATGTGAATTTGTTAGCGAGTGGCAATACACAACAGGTAGTAAAGCCCAGCAACTTAAGGAAAGCAAAATCCGAAAGGAATTTAATAAATGATGTTGTGAAAGGTTGTGACATTTTAGATATCGTCCATCGCGCGGCAACGGAAACAAACGATAAATACATTTATTCGATCTCGGCACCCCTTTCGATTATTTTAATGCGAACTACTGCGTTACAGCACTTAAATTTAAAAAATATTATCGTGTATGTAGATGCCACTGGCGGATTAGTACGGAACACAAAATGTTGTGTGAACCATAATTATGGAAAAATATTTTACTATGCCGCCGTGATTAAAAAAGACGGCATAATATTTCCAGTTGCCGAGCTGGTAAGTTGCGAGCATGACGTGTCAGCTCTGAGCATTTTTTTTAATAAATTAAAAAAAGAAGTTATTCGTTTGACCCCAAAAATACCCATACCAAAAATTTATATTTCGGATTGGTCATGGGTTTTCATTAATTCTATTTTAAAAGAAATGAACCTAATGGAAATAACACAATACTTGAGCTTCGCTTACGAAGTTATAATTGGAAACCTTAAATTAGGAAATAAAGTTGGAGTTTTCATTTGTTGTTCGCACTTTGCTGCGATTCTAATTCGCCAAATAAAAAATAAAATTCATAGTTGCCCGAAGCCTTTAAGGGAAACAATTATGATAATTATGTTCATGATTATAGATAGCGATAGTATGCAAGAAATTGATGAACTTTTTGAAATTTTATGTACAATTGGTTGTTCGCAGTATGAGAATGTGATGTTTTGTGACGCTAAAATTCTTTTACAAGAAAAAATTATTTCGCATTTAAAAACAAACATTTACTCGTCCACGGAATTTAGCCGCAAAACAGAGGAGTTGCCGACAACTGGAAATTGTGAAGAAAATCATTTAAGTCTTGATGATACGCCATTTTATCAAAGATACCATTTAATTTACACAACGTTTTTGGAGAAATTTGAGGTTCAAGATAATAGCGGGGCGAAAAATATAATGTTTTGCCAAGATTTTATATTATTTTGTTTAAAAAGATATATGAAATATTTACCATTATGGGCTACAATATTTTTAAGACAGTTTGGGCATACCATAAGGGTGTCAAACGCTACTGTTGAGAGTTGGTTCAACGTATTAAAAAATAATTTAATAAATGAACATCATCTCAAAGTTGGCAGGTTTATCGTTTCCCTTCAAGAAAAAACTCTGCTATTGTTAAAGGCCGTGGAATGTGCAACTCATCTCAAAAGTGCTACACGATCCAAAAAAAGTATACCAAAAACTCCTTATGTAACTTTATCACCAAATGTGGCTCGCGCTGATGAAAAAAATCCATACGATTCTGATAATGAGGAATCCTGGGGTAAAACTACTAAAAGGGGCGACGCCAAATATTCAGGGAAACGCGCGTTAAACCGATATTTTAAACAAAATTATTTACAGCCAAAACAATTACTTTTTTCGAGACCAATCAAAGGGCAATATTATCAAAAAATGACAGATTTAAATTTTAATATTATTGTATTTAAATTTCACTTTCATGAGAATCGCGAAACATGTCTTTATAATTTTTGCTATACTTCTTTAAATAATAAAAACTTTCTTTCAACTGAACTAGTTTATGTTGCCATCAGTTGCATTTTAAAAAATTCGAATAGTATTTGTCTTGATCAATTTCAGATTTACAAAATTTTTCAACAAAAACCTGCATATAAAGCTTTGAATGATCAAAACCAGCCTGAGTTAAAATGGTCGAACGAAAGTCGGTTTATAATTATTCCCGTGTGTAGAAATAATCACTTTGAGTTAGCGCTTGTAGATTTCGAAAAGTGTACGATTTTAACTTACAATCCAATAAACCCAACTCAATGCTTATTTGATATAGGAAACACTGTCCAAAAGTTTTTAAACCAAAGCTTATCTTACTATGGGAAACCGCATAAAAAATTTAAAATTGTATCATGCAGTAATTTACCACAACAGACAGACGGATTTAACTGCGGTGTTTTAATAATTTATGCAGTAGATTACATCGTAAAACAATTTCATATGCCGGCGATTCATTCCGAAGATGAAAGTATAAGCGGTACCGCACTGCAAGAATATAGAAACCGTATTAAAACATTAATAGACGACAATTCCGAATCCCTCGAAGATCATTGTTTATACTGCTATAGTCAAGTAACGGGCTATGACTGCCAAAAATGTCTAACTTGTGAACGTCAAGTACATGAAACTTGCACAAAATATATTACTATAAATAATGACAAATGTATATTTTGTTTGAATTAAAACGCTTTTAAAGAATTTCGTTATACGCGTTGTAATGTGTGCAACTATCAGATGAGCAAGTTGGGTCAGTTGTTAGATTACTAGTTAATAATTACTAATTACTGATTACTAATTACTAATAACTGATTACTAATTACTAATTACTAATTATTAATTAGTAATTACTAATTACTAATTACTAATTAATAATTACTAATTACTAAATACTAATTACTAATTACTAATTAATAATTACTAATTATTAATTACTAATTACTAAATACTAATTACTAATTACTAATTACTAATTAATAATTATTAATTACTAATTACTAACTACTAGTTACTAATTACTAAATATTAATTACTAATTACAAATTACTAATTACTAATTATTAATTACTAATTACTAATTACTAATTACTAACTACTAGTTACTTACTACTAATTTCTTGCTAACAATTACTAGTTATTAATTACTAATTAATAATTACCAGTTACAAATTACTAATTATTATTTATTAATTACTAATTACTAATTATTATTTATTAATTATTAATTACTAATTACCAATTACTAACTACTAATTACTAATTACTAATTACCAATTACCAATTACTAATTACTAATTACTAATTACTAAATACTAATTACTAATTATTAATTACTATTTATTAATTACTAATTACTAATTACTAATTATTAATTAATAATTACTAATTAATAATAACTAATTACTAACTACTAATTACTAATTACTACTTGCTAATTAATAATTAATAATAACTAATTACTAATTACTAATTATTATGTATTAATTACTAATTACTAATTACTAATTACCAATTACTAATTACTAATTACTTATTACTAATTACTAATTACCAACTACTAATTATTAATTACTAATTATTAATTACTAATTACTAATTACTAATTATTAATTACTAATTACTAATTACTAAATGCTAATTACGAATTACTAGTTACTAATTACTGATTACTAATTACTAATTACCATGCCGGGTGCAACGAAACATGTGCACTCTTCGCGTCACTTTGGTATGATTGAGGATCCCTATGAACGGGCTCTCCAGTGTGAATGGATCTCGATTAACGATTTCTTAATTGAATGAAATGGACCTCTCTGAAACGGGCTCTCCATATGAAAGACGCGTATTGTGAGATAATTATGCTAGTGACGTGAAGGTGAGTTGGAACGGTGTGCTCGACTAACTAATTAGTAATTAACCCGTGAGGGGAACTTGTAAACCCCCATCGGGCGCGTCCCTAGGTGGCGGATAAGGGAAAGCTCATCGGCTACAACCGAAGGGTAGGAGAAAAGTAAAATAACTCCCGCGGACCAACAAGTACACGTTTCTTTCTGGTAGTATACTATTGTGGGCAAAAAGTAGTAAGACTTTTTAATTTAAATTTCGCGTGAAAAACCATTCGTCGAAATATTTTTTTTTCTATGTTAATATGACTGTCAGTGACATCTGTGCCAAATGTCACATCAAAATAATCATTAGTGTTTAGTATACGCTTGTCTCTCTGAAGTACAAAAAGTGCATTCGGCGATTTTTACAATGAGTGAAATTATTCAACAAAGAAGTTCCATTAAATTTTGTGTGCGAAATCAATTTTGTGGTGCCGAAATGTTCAGAATGTTGCAAAAGGCCTTCGGTGATTGTATGTCGCGAGCAAGTGTTTTTGATTGGTACAAATTGTTCAAAGAAGGTCGAGAACGTGTTGACGACGAACTACGTCTAGGACGGCCATCAACATCAATGATCAACACGTTAATAAAATCTAGGAATTGGTGCTCGAGAATCGACGATTAACAGTCAGAGACCTTACTGGCATCGTTGAAATATCGGAAGGATCAAAGAAAACTACTTGGGCCTAAGAAAAGTGAAAACACGATTGGTTCCAAAATCACTCAATTTTTTGGAAAATCAGCGTCGCGTTGACGTCTGTGAAACAATGCTTTGCCAAAGGTGAGCCGAAGCCGAAAAAACCACGTCAAAGCAAGTCAAAAATCAAGGTAATGTTGACAGTTTTCTTCGATTATCGAGGTGTGGTGCACTCCGAATTCCTTCCGACCGGCCAAACTGTCAACAAGGAATACTATTTGAGTGTTATGCGTCGTTTGCGCGAAGCTATTCGTAAAAAGAGGCCGGAATTATGGGTGAACAACTCTTGGTTTTTGCACCACGATAATGCGATATGAGAAGGTCATACTGCATTGGTTTTATGTGATTATTTCACCAAAAATTCCACCAATATCGGTCCGCAACCACCGTATTCGCCTGATTTAGCTCCGTGTGACTTCTGGTTGTTCAGCAAACTCAAACGACCGCTCCGGGGAAACCGTTTTGAGTCAATTGAAGACATTAAACGTGAGTCGCTACGCGCATTGGAGGCTTTTCCGGAAATTGACGTTAACAACTGTTTCGAGGATTGGAAAAAACGTTGGCACAAGTGTATTGAGGCTGGGGGGGGGGATTACTTTGAGGGGGCGAAATAGATTTGGAGAAATAAACTATTAACTACTATTTTTTTCCCACAGTACTATGTTACACAACTGCATAATAATAAAAATATGAGCCATTTATTTTAAAAGTGGTTTAAGTCCATTTTACAAAAAATAGTCAATAACCAATAATAATCACAATTCTTTTTATATTTTATAAAATGTATTACAATAGGTAATCTTACATGTCATTTTAGATCACATAGTGTAACACATCTTACAAAATATAAAAAGAATTAAACGAATTGTGATTATTGTTACCATTAATTGTTTTTTGTAAATTGGACTGAAACCAATTTCAAAATAATCGGCTCATATAATATAATAGCAAACGAAAATCAGCAGTATTTTATAAATTTCAGTTGGAATGGGTTATAAAACTGTGCCTTATGGCCATGATATGGAGCAGTGGTTATCATGAGATCTTGATATGACCAAGGTCTATCCGGCCGTATATGCCACTACACATAAATATCTCTAGTATAAGCACAAGCTAATTTAAGAATCCACTGTAGTTCGAAATATTCATTATTTTGAAAATTTCTCTTGGAAAGGGTTATAACATTACGCTTTATGGTCATGATATGGAGCAGTGGTTATCATGAGATCTTGGTATGATCAAGGCCTATCCGGCCGAATATGCCACTACACATAAATATCTCTAGTATAAGCACAAGCTAATTTAAGAATCCACTGTAGTTCGAAATATTCATTATTTTGAAAATTTCTCTTGGAAAGGGTTATAACATTACGCTTTATGGTCATGATATGGAGCAGTGGTTATCATGAGATCTTGGTATGATCAAGGCCTATCCGGCCGAATATGCCACTACACATAAATATCTCTAGTATAAGCACAAGCTAATTTAAGAATCCACTGTAGTTCGAAATTTCATTATTTTGAAAATTTCTCTTGGAAAGGGTTATAACATTACGCTTTATGGTCATGATATGGAGCAGTGGTTATCATGAGATCTTGGTATGATCAAGGCCTATCCGGCCGAATATGCCACTACACATAAATATCTCTAGTATAAGCACAAGCTAATTTAAGAATCCACTGTAGTTCGAAATTTCATTATTTTGAAAATTTCTCTTGGAAAGGGTTATAACATTACGCTTTATGGTCATGATATGGAGCAGTGGTTATCATGAGATCTTGGTATGATCAAGGCCTATCCGGCCGAATATGCCACTACACATAAATATCTCTAGTATAAGCACAAGCTAATTTAAGAATCCACTGTAGTTCGAAATATTCATTATTTTGTAAATTTCTCTTGGAATGGGTTATAACATTACGCTTTATGGTCATGATATGGAACAGTGATTATCATGAGATCTTCTTTTGTTATAGACCAAACTTCAAGTGATTTAATATAAAACTAGCAGAACCCAAATCGAATATCGGACCAAAACCGAAACTAGAACCCAAAACAAGATGATTTAACATACAAATAATTTTAGGCTCATTGCGGTCTAATCAAATACCCAATAAAAAAATATTGGGCTCTACTCCTTTTTGACCAATCTAAAGCTAGCAGAATCCAAATCGAAAATCGGACCTAAACCGAAATTAAAACCCAAAACGACCCATTATGGTCTAATCAAATGCCCCATTCAAAAATTTTGGACTCCAATTGTTATTGACCAAACTTTCGTTTTTGGTTCGATTTTCGATTTGGTTACTGCTTGCTTTAGATTAAATGACCTGACGATTGGTCAATAATGAGTGGAACCCAAAATTGTTTAATGGAGCATTTGATTCGTCTCTGATAAATTAAACTCTGATAAATTAAACGATGGAGATAGGGATGAGATAAGGGATGTTGTTACAACATACCAGCACATACATGAAAATATTGTCTTAGCTACTTACTTTTTGAATATAACTTACCTGACTGGTAAATTCATATTATTACATATCTTAGGCACTTAGAGTCAAGCCTTTAGGGTCAGCCACAATGTCCAAAGAGCAACATTTGACACAATATCTGGTGGAGGTCTGATGTAATAAATTATTTAATTTGGTTAAATTGACGTTTTTGTTATAAGTAATCGTTTGGGGTGTAATTTACCTTTGTATAGGAGTGGTCTTGAACTAACTAATTCATTGTAAGTAATTTGTAATAAACTCTGGTTCAAGAACCATTCAGATATTACGGCTATATCAAAAATTACAATTTTGGTGGTGCAGGTTTAATTATAACCTACACCGACCACTCGTTCCTCGAAAACGGTAACTGTAATAAAATCGGGATTTGTTGTAATAAATTGTAATAAATGTGTAACAAATTATAGTATAGATTTCATAGAGGTGGGCTAATTTAGTCGGTGCAGGTTTAAAGTACTCATTTCTTGTTGTTGTATTACGCCATTTTTTTCTATTTGTCAAAACATACGTGTTTAATAATCATAACTTTAATTCTAGTATTACGCTATGTAGAAAATTTTAAATGACATTTACTTCAAAATGGTCACATCATTATTCTCCTCATTATCCTCCCCTTCATCTGATGAAGAATTTTTTGAATTCAACAAAACACTTTTTTCGGGGAAGAGTGATAAACATCGAGTGTACAATTTCATTAAAAATTGAAAGAAATATACATATTGTTTTGTCATTTAAAAGCGGTGTAGTTCATTTCTGGTCCATTGATAAAAAATGAGGGTATACATTAATAATTTGCATGGCAGTTTAAATTTATTTTGCCATAGTATTGGCATCTGTTTATATTTCAAAATAGCCAACATTCCGGCAAATTGAGTTTAAACTATATTTTATTTATTATTTTCACTAATACTTTCAAACATATTTAGGTATTAGGAAAAACTTCATACTGATATATAGAGATGTGAAGTTTTTCCTAAAATTGTCCTAAATGTTTGTTGTTGTATTTTAGGACAGATTAGGACATATTTCACGTAAATTTTTTTATCTCCTTGTGAAATTCCTCACTAAGGAGGTTCCATCGCCTTTTGCATTCTTCTTCTACAATCAAAGATTAATTCACATCAGTTTAAAAGCCGTACATGATTGGTATTGTATAGTATACTTGTACTACTTAGACCTTCCAGTTATTTCGCCCCACGCATTATCATATTTTTATAATTTTTGTCTGTTTCATAATTTATTGCCCTCCACTGAATTATTTAATTGTCTAAAATCCATCTGAAAAAACATTCGAAAAAATATTTTTTTAGGTTATGTTTTTGTATATGTGGGGTATCAATACGTTTATAAACTGAATGAATGTACAAGTATACACAAACAAATAAGTAAACATACAATAAATCCTTTAATTTTTTATTATAAAATTTACTATTTTTTATTAAAAAATAAATAAAACAAAATTATTTACATCCAATCTGTTGATCTATTGTGCAGTCAATGCAAAACAAAACAAAATAAGTTTCCTTCAGTTTGCCAGAAATTTTTCACTCTGTTGGCCTATTCTGCTTTTGAAACTCATTAACATTTGTGCACGCATTTAGTCGTTTACCGGATAAATAAAAAATAAAAACTCTTCCCTTTTCAATTTGGAATTTTAATCGAGTAACATCGCCTATAATTTTATTTAAAAAAATATGATTAATTAAAAATTATTTTAAAAAGGAAAAATAATAAATATTTTTTCATTTTAAATAAATAAGTACTCGTAGAATAAAATCATGAATTGGAAGATCAAAGTTTGATTAGAGTAAGTACGGTTATAAGTTATTTGCGATTATTATTATTAAAAAAAGAAATTTTAAACGCAATTTATTTTGTTCATTTACAATTTAACCTAGGAAAGGCATATTATAAAGGATCAGAAATTCAGGATGATCGAACAAATTTAATCGAATGAAGATCTTGTCAATGATAGGTATGTATACTTAAGATTTTGTAGAAGATTATAGGCACCACTTAAACTTAATATTATTTTTAGGATTTTCAGGGTCAGATTGCAAAATAACAATGAAGAGTAGTTTTGTAACTATTGCCGAAATTTTAAATTCACTGGGGGGCGCTTACAAAACTGGTCATAAATGGCGCAAAGCGTGGATAGACATGAAGTAAGTATACAGTTTTTAATGTAATATATGGTGTGTATTAAATTATTATATAACGTTAATTTTAATAACGGATTTTCCAATAGGAGTCATACAATTTAAAATGGTTATAAGGGCAATACCGCGTATTATTTTTTGATTATTTCTTATGTCATTTGTGTTCAGTAGGTTATGCCATTTAATCATTGAAAGATACACGCTTCAACAATGTTTAGAAATTGTTAAATTGTTTTATCAAAATCAGTGCTCATTTGTGAATACTGAGAAAAATTTAAGAAGAATTCGTGGACGATATTATTCAGTTAATCGACTCACTATTCGTCGTATTGTAAACAAAATTTAAAGTGTATAGAATATTGATTTGGTAGCAGCAAGTGTAAGAGAAAATCCAAATTTATCGGTTCCAGGTCGTTCTCAACAATTAAGTCTTTCTCAAACAACAACATGGAGAATTTTAAGAAAAGATTTGGGTTTACATCCTTACAAAATTCAACTGGTTCAAGAACTGAAGCCATTAGACCACCATAAACATCTTTTATTTGCTGATTTTGCTCTTGAACAACTTGAAAATGATGAACATTTTTATCGAAAAATTTTATTCAGTGATGAAGCTCATTTTTGGTTAAATGGTTATGTAAACAAACAGAATTGCAGAATTTGGAGTGACACGCGAAACTATTCAGACACCATTACATCCAGATAAAGTCACTGTGTGGTGTGCAATTCTTGCTGGTGGTCCATATTTTTTTAAAGGAAATGGTCGAATAGTAACAGTCAATAGAGAACGATACAGAACAATGTTAAATGATTTTTTTCCTGCTGTGTGGTGCTGTGATTTAACACCTCGTGATTATAATGTTAAGGGATATGTTAAGCCACAAGTTTATGCTGATAATCTAACAACAATTGAGCAATTAAAAATCCACATTGAACGTGCTAAGGAAGAAATACAGCCAAATTTATGTGAAAAAGTGATGATAAATTTCGCTGACAGAATGCAGTACGTACAGAGAAGTCGTACGTCATACATAAAGGCATAACGTAACCGTTCAAATAAAAAAAAAATTCTCACTGAATAATTTATGTGATTTTTTTTTAAATTTTTTAATTGTATCATTCCTATTAAGAAAAACCCTTTATTTAAGAAAGTATGCTAGATCCTAATGGACGCAAATTAAGGAATATGATTACAAGACAGGGCTTGGGTCGCCAAGCTCAGAACGGCCGGGATCACTAAACTCTCTAGAACAGAGAACTCTAGATGTGATTGAATGGCAGAGATTTCTGTTTAAATAAACATGATCCACCCCGTTAGGTGGATGGTAAATGTATGCAATCGACACACCCTAACAACGCCGGGAAACGCAAATGTTGTACAATTTAAGAAAAAATTTAGTTATTTTTGTGCATAATAACTCGTAATCTGTATACCCTAGTTTAGTTTTATTTCTCTTTTGAAGAGTATCAGGAAAACAAATAAATTGATGAGCCAGATGCTCGTCAACAAATTTGCAAAATTAACCAATACTGCGACTCTCAACAGCCTGGGAAGCTGGCACATGATAAACAACACCATTTGTACGTTGATGTCTGCCTAGAGCAGAAATTAAATTCACTTTTTTTATAAATATAATTTGCCCGTACCTTCTGCCAAAAAATTTAAAGCTTTTAGAACTCTAAATTTGTGTTAATATTTGTTTCCTCCATAAAATTTTCAAATTTTTCATATAACGTAAACATTATTAATTCTTGAGTGAATCTACCATATATAATCCTACAAACAATTCACTTTCTATAATATCAAATGGATCTAACACGTCCCGTAATCGTTTTCGCAGCCAACGAATAAACTGTTTTCTTTCAAATTTGTCATCATCCAAAAATCTCAAATTATGTGATTATATTTTAGTTAAAGAGAAATAAATTTCATTAAATAATTAATTATAACGAAAAAAAATTTATCGAAAATGTCTTTAATATTTTTTTGACAATTTCAAAATAATTTTTAGAAGACCATCGGTGGCCGACATTTAAACTAAATTTCTTTTCCACAAACATTTATTTTCAACACTGCAAGAATACGCTTTTATAAAATTTGGGATAAAAATTAGGAAAAAGTGCTACAAATTTTTTTTTATAAAATTCCATATTCCCAGGGAAAGCCAGAATAGACCCACTGTTCAGTTTTGTTAAAGTGACTCACTTAGATGTACGTCACTTAGATGTACGAAAACTGTCAGGAAAAAAGTTGTTGTTGATAAAGTGCCATTAAAGTCTAGAATGATATAAAATAAAGTATCCGACTTGTGTTACTAATGGGTGATAATGTCCTCGGTTGGTAAAAAGTCATTGGGCTAGCGCCCTCGGACATTTACCAACCATCCCCCAACCTTGCAAAATCTGCAAAATCTTGTAATTTAAAAAACACAGTTTCGAAAATAGTTACATGCACACTGCACATCAATAAGTTGAATATGTAACGAATACAATTATAGAAATAGAATTAAACTCGCACACAATACACATACCAGCCGTTGCTATTAGTAATTTATATTAACAACTCAAGAGGGGATTTACATGTTTCGTTTTACCCGGTAAACCGTTTTGATACATAATGAAAACTAAATGTAATAAGAATGACCGATTATGGGGCATTTACATGTAGAAAATTATTTTTTTCTGCAAATTTTTGCAGGTAAATAAGAAGCATTCGCTATATAAAAATATTCAATATGCGAGAAAGAAATAAACATATATACGACTAGTAATGCCATAATTTTTTTATAGGAAAATTAATAATTTATTTTTAATTAACTCAAATGCGAAATTTACATTTTTATCTATGGCGTCTGTTTTTATTGTGCATCCTTAACATTTATAGATATAAAATAATTTTTTTTTTGTTAATTTTAAAAATGTTACCCTAAAAAAACTCGGATCGAATATATTTTATGGCAACATTTATAGTGGTTTAAATTTTAATTTTGCCAAAGAAAAATGTTGATGCATGTAAATGGGGTATTATACCAATCATTTGTCAAAAGGGAAATACAACAAAAAATATTTTATTTTATTTTGACTTCTGTCCGACAAACAAGCGATTCGTTATTTCAACTTTTGGAAAGTTGTGGCGTTGATGATTGATAAATTAGGAACTATCGATAGATGAACTGAACTATCGATAAGTGCGAATTATGCTATCGATAGCCTATTGATGTTTAAATAACACTAGTTTCTTGATGAATTTTACTTTCGATTAAAAAAAAAAGTATTGCTTTTGGTCGCAGGAGTAGAAAAATAATTTTATTCGAATGTTATATTCGGATAATTAAGAGTTTTAAATAATACAAGAGATCACTTCGACTGTGTTAATGCGGATGGAGTTTTTGGTGATACTAAAAAGATCAGACAGTAGTTAAGAGACATGCGGCAAATGAGGGGATTACACAAGTGTCTTTTAAAATTCTAGCCTTCCTTCGAAAATACACAATATGTTAAATAATTATTTTAAGAGTACACATTTGACTTGCTCTCTATTTTAGATATTTTGATTATCATTAACAAAAAACACCACTTTTCTATCTACTGCAAATGTTTCCTTTGAGGTAGTATTAAGGTTGTACAAGACTCTTCAAATGAAAATCAACTCACAATTTAGTAGTCTTGAAATCATCAAAACTTAAATATTCTGAAACCCCTACCAACTACGTAAAATTCCCTTCCAGTATATACAAACTTTTCACCGTTTCGAGTTCAGTACATAAGGAAGGATCGCCGTTGTATCATGTACGTCCACCATCTGTGTGCAATGATTTCTCTTCATGAGAAATATAGCAAAGTTCATAGATAAGGGCATGTGGCCGAGAGATTGATAATGCGACAACAAATATTCCGTCAATGTCAAACAACCGTGCTTCGGGTTGGTACAAATATGGAGGAAATCCCGCCCCCGGCATGCCATTATGCCTGTATGCGCCTTCCAGCAGTCCAAAATATGAATAAAAAAGACAACATTAATAAATAATGAGATTATTGGAAAATGCGAAGCGGACACTATACACTATTTTAAAACTTTGCTGATAGCAAAACCTTGTTTATAGATATTTTTCAATTGCATGGAGATACATTTATCAAACTTAAAGATCAAGAGAAGAACCACAGAACACAAATAGGCAAACATTGTTCATGTTCTACAGAAACTTGTATTACATGATCGTCCTCCAGAAAAGATTATGTCTGGTAGCCATACATATTTACATTAAAATATGATTTTAACTTTTGAATTAGTTTTGATTACAAATAATGTGTTCCTGAGGCTCACCCTTTGGCTACTGAATACAATTTTTTAAGAGGTTATGTTCGAAAAAATCTGTTTTATTCTTTAACGTAATCATCAAAGAGTAACAATAATTACAGCTGAATATAAATCCAAGTACGAGTATGTACATTCAAAAAATAATTATATACGATGGAAGAAAGAGTGTACATCAATTTGGTGACAACTCACATAAAATAAGGTTAATGATTTTTATGTATACCTCTTTCCAAATAATAGATTAACCGATGAAATTCTTTAAAATATTTTTTGTTGATATTTTTGATTTCAAAAACGTAGTACAATGTACCGAAATATATAAGGTAATAAAATTTTATTGTAATTACATTTGAGTAAAAAAACGGAATTTTTGGTTAAAAGAAATTAAAAAGATACACAACAATATTGATGATAAAACTGTATGAGTTTTTAAATATTGCGATGTAACATAATTATATTTATATATTCTCGTTGTTGTTGTAATTAAAATACAATACATCTTAAACGTCTATTTTTTTTAGATAAATGATTGGTTATAACAAAACCATTAATATAACAATTATTATCATAACAACATGCACTTTACAAATTACCATAAAAGCTACTTATACAACAAATTTGCTGATTAATAGTTATTGCATCTTTAAGGTATCTGGCATTCGACAAATTACTGTTTATTTCCTATTTTCACCAAATTTATAGTAAATTGGCTAAATAATTATTAATAATGCAACCCAAGCAAGCAATACCACAATAATTCAAAATACATCACCTGTGGCATCACACCTTGCAATTAAATCATACAACCAAAGCGATTTTATTTTCTGCGTATTTGCATCTACCTATATCGTTGAGGATAAACAGTATACGAACAAACATTATTTAGTTTTGATTAATTGATTCCCATAAATCAGAAAATTCTTACAGATATAACTTGTATACTGCTCCCTCCTACTAGGTGTTTCGCTCCGCAGTAAATTTGAGTTTCTATTTTTGTTTTGCTAAAAAAAACTCAGCTATGTAATACAATGCTTACACAAACAGATTAAAATCATAAATTATCACAAAAAAGCAACAGCAATTTATGTTGAAATGTATGTCTCAATACTCTATTTCTAGTAAGCTTTTGGTTGGAAGCATAATGTTGAATTGACTTATGAACAAGTAATATGCGATAAGAAGTTTTTTTATAATCTTCTGGCAGTATACATATTAAGGTTCTTATTATACAAACTTATAGGTTTTTGTAAGATCTTCAACACAATTTTACTTCTGCCGATAGTTATACGCCTCTACATCAGCAATTCCTTTAAGAAAACTAACCAGTTGCTTAACGCATCAACACTAACAGTAAGTTTTATCAACAGTGATGTATCAAACAATCATTTTAAATAATTTCGGATTCTTACGGTATTTGTTTTGTAGCCCGATTTAAAATATACGAGTAACTGCTTTCAGATTGAAATTCAGCAAAACACGTTTGATTTCAATTTTTGTAAAGCAGTAAATAAGAGTAAAATATAACCTCTGTAATTCCATTGGGATGTTTCCTAAAATAGTATAATTAATAAAATAATACTATATTAATAGCCCGTTCATATTCGGCCAACAATAATCGCCTTGAAATGATTGATTGATTGATTGGACTGTAGAACCAAGTACTGGATAAGTGTTCCGGATAACGCCGTGCCTATTCCTACAGTCTGTTTACACATAAGAATAGGATAGGAAAGGTTTTTTTTTGGGGACGGAACAACCCTTTTTCACACACCTAGCTATCGTTCGGCACAGCACAATTCTAATCTACTAGAGGGAGGATACAGGTTTAATGGAAAACGATAGAATTGGTCTTGAACAATTGCTTCTCTAAATTAGCAACCTGAAAAAATATTATTTCACGTACATCTGGAAATTTCCTAAAATATAATTTTGCATTAATACTTTTCTGGCTTCCTAAACAAAATTGATTGATTGAAACAGCCCGGTTACGGAGAGGTAAAGCCGATAGTTAGTAGCAATGACAACACCATCCTAATCTACACAATCACATTTAATATTTCAAAGAAATATTATTTTACAAACATCTTTAGGTTCCTGAAATGTAATTCTGAATTAATATTTTCCGGCTTCCTAAATAATATAAAAATTTATTAATTTAATCCTCCTACAACTTACAATAGAATTTCCCTAAACCATAACTTTTTGAATAATATTAATAATTACTCTAAAATCCATTAGCATTTAATAATTTCATTGCAAACTGGCCGTACTAAAAAGATCTCAGTAAACATTTATAATTATTAAACCTAAAATCAAACTGTATGCTTATTATATAAATACTTAATTGCTTCAATTTATTCAAGCTTATATTCACTTATTCTTCATGGTTAAGGCTGTATGGTACTGAAATTGTCACAAATGATGTGCACTAAATATCTAAAAATGTTTGGTTTGTCTAAGGTTAGGTTTCAGGTAAAAATACTAAAAGATTAAAAATTTAGATTTTATTGACCGAAAAAATACATCAAACGATAAGCTTTGGTTTTAACGCCGCAATGACGATTATATTAGGTAATTTTACTATTCCTACCTACTAATCACTTTATAATTAATGTGTCCAAGATAAGTGGTCATTAATTTATTATAATGAACAATTTAGTTCAGAAATAATGCAAATTAAAAGAATTGTTAAATTATTTACACATATGAGCAATATAATAAGTAAGGACTAGTTAGCAAATTATACACAATTTTAGTATTCAAATTTACTAAAGAAACAAACTGTTTGCATACATTATGGGGACATTTAAATACCGACACTTAAAAAGAAATTGGTTTTCTCAGTACAATATAGCCCTAAGTTAAGTTGAAAATATAATATAATCAAAATATAATACAATTCTAAAAAAAATACAATCCACAAGTTAAACGACATTAAAAAAACGAAACCAAAACCAATAATATATGTACGTATGCAATTTTAAATAACTTAACTATTTATTATTGATGCCATCTACCGACGTTGATGTAACTAAAAATTCCAAATGTCCACTGATAGATGTCACTTCCTTAAGTTATACTCATTTAACGTTGGCAGCACTATATATTTTATTACTCATATTTTGAATTTATAACTCATCCTAATTATCTTTTTAAATAACAAGCCAAGCTTAATAGTGAAGTATTGTTTGCACGTGATAGTACAAAAAAATAAAAATAAAAACCTTAGAGAGATTATACAAAATCATAAAATATCATATAGTGATTTAAATAAAATAATTAATCGTTCATCAAGAGTTATAATTTATAACATCACAACACTGTAAGTAAGATAAAAATTAATTTACATTTAGTGTTATCTTCTCAGTATATTTCATTTGTTGCTTCTTTAATAATACTTTAAGCTATGGAAGTTTATAAGATTCCAGGAGATGGCAATTGTCTGCTTAATGCTATTCTTCATCAGCTACATACATTAGCTAAATGAAAACCCCAGAAACCATCCTGCAGTGTTAATCTGCTACGGACTACCATAACTGAGTATCTCAGAAATAATCTTAACGATTATATTTCAACATTGCTCGATTCATGCTGTTCTATATATTCATCTAACTTTAAAATATCTGAGTATGATTTAATAACAAAATATTTAACCAATTTACAACAAAATGGGGTCTGGAGTGATGCTGAATGTTTGTCAGTAATTTCCAAACTGCTGAAACTCCAGCAAACAAGTTTGAAATTAATTATTATACACCGGAAACCATTATGACACTTTAATTCCACAACCTAATTCATCTTCACTACCGCATTCAGCTACCAAACTTTCACATCACCCAAGTAATACTAACAATACAGAACGAATCATTCAAGCCGCTGAAAATAATCCTTCCATTCTTGTTGCTATAACACAACCTAGTCCTTAACCAATATCTAATCTAGTTTCCTTTGTTATGGCACCTGGAATGTTCGTGGAATTAATCATACCCAAAAGCCGGCAAAATTGACTCTATTTAATATATAAATGATATCGACATTTGTAGTATTCAGGAGATCATCTCACACTAAACGGCGCGGCGTAGAGATATTAGTTAGAAAGTCATCTTTTCGTGCTGAACGTGTTAAACATTACTATGGGTCCTTTTAACACTATGCGCCGTAGGTCCTTGGCGCACACATTAACACTTAATAAACACATTATACACTTGTTTAATTAATTGTGTTGCGACATAATTAAACAAGTGTGTAATGTGTTTATTAAGTGTTACTATGGGTCAATAATAACGCTACTAGGACATTTACCCAATTTAGGCGAAATCCTCTTTATCTCTACTTATGTTCCACCTCAAACCTCACAATACAATCGTTGACGTTCATCCAAAATATTTTCAACATTATCCTCGATAATTGACAGATGTCCAAAATCACGGGATTTAGTTGTATTAGATGCTTTTAACGCCCGCCTAGGTGCCAATGATTGTTGGAATCCTGCTAATATTGGCACCAATTTATTCCACAGCAAATTCAATGAAAATGGTATTTCATTAGGACTCCTCGTCAGTTCAGCCAATCTTTTTATTAAGACCATTAAAGGCCATTTACATCTGGACGGATGGACATAGTCGATCCCAGGTTGATCATATTTTAACACAACAAAACAAAAAACACATTTAATATTTATAAATTCCATTAAGGTAGACATATTATTTCCTGAATTAAGCGACCATTACCTTATGTGAATTAAATGCACTCCACGTGGGAAGGATGCGTCATTACCAATTAGTATACAACAACACATTCCAACAAGCACTGTAACCACAGCATCTTACAATTTTAAGTCTATAAACGTAGGACTATTACAGAATGATAATATTAAAATGGAGTTTCAAAAACATTATGCTACAACATATCAGACGGGATGTTGAGCGAGCAACGGGAAAGCAAATTTCAGCCAGCTTAGTGAGAAAAAGACTTGTTAAAGCTGGTTTGAGAGCACTTAAACCAGTCCAGAAGCCTGAGTTCACATTACTAGTGAAAAAAAAACGTTTGATATGGGCCCAGGAGCATGTTTCGTAGACTCCAGAAATGTGGAATGATATGATTTTCTCCAATGAATCAAAATTCAAGCTGCATGTACTGCTTAGCAACGAATGTCTTTTAAGACTTCCACTATCCGCAGGTCCTACACAACGAATTTGAGCCTTCTGTGTTAATGCTTTTTGGCGAAACATGCAAATTTATTTTTCAACAAGACAACGCTCCGTACGATACCGCCAAAGTTGTGAGTTATTAATTTTGAATTGTAGATAGAAAAATTGCCTTTCAGATAAACATAAAAAATTTGTTAAAAATTTGATTTTTTCTTATCTCTTCATTTAACGATAAAAAAGTACTTCGAAGAAAGAAGTATCGATGTGTTGAGCTAGTCCAGACTTAAATCCAATTCATAATATTTGGCCTATAATGAAGCTAGAAGTAGCAAGAAAGCCCCCAGAATCGATTCAAGCTTTAAAAAGTTTGTTCATGACGATTTGGCAATCCATACCTCCTACGACTTTGAAAAATTTATCAAATTCAATGAATCGGAGGTGTATCGCTGTAATAAAAGCAAATGGCGGTCCAACAAAATATTAATATTAAAGATAGAACTTCTATAAATCAATCAAAAACAAAACAAAAATTAAAAAATAGGTGCTTAATTTATTCCATTACTTTAACTCCAATCAACGTATTTTGAATATTTTGGCATTTTTCGGGGTGTTTCTTCTAAATTGCAGGTAAATTTTTTTTTTTTTCAAAAAATTATGTCATACATGTATTTAAAATGTAACAATAAGCCAATTGCTTTCAAAAGTTTTGTAATTTTAGCAATAAAAAAGACTTCAGTTTGCAATAAAATATGTTTGCCCAATTTTTTTTTCCAGCACTGTATATCCGATTATTCGGTTATATTCGTAAAACAACGATACCATATTTTTTTTTTATTTGTGAGACATAAAGCCATTTAAATTAATTAAATTTAAAAAAACAACTTGATTCAAATTTAATTAAACTTTATTTTAGCTTTAGAAATAGATACTTATAAAAGTAATCAAATTAAAAAAATCAAACAATTTCAGTTTAGGTTTTGATTGAACCTGCTACAGAAAATACTAGTTCGGCAGCCCTTGAGGTGGGTTTTGTTACTAGAAGAGCATTTAATAGAACGTGGAATGTAGCAATTATTTACTTTCATGAAGTTGAATTAATCCACCTTTTTCGCTGAACTGAGAGTGGGTCATCATTTTTGCTTATTTCGAGAACTGCTACGCCTCTTGACACGAAGCTATTCTTTACGCATGCAGATTATTTACAGCAAAGTATATTGAAAGCATAAGCTTCATCGATCAACTGAAGTTTTGGGTGATTTGTCATTTAAAAATTACGACGTCATAAATCAAATGGTAATAAAACTTTGTTTATTCGGAAATCGATCTAAATGCACATCGTATTATTTAGTAATTTTAACTAAATAACAAACTAAACCTTGAAACGCTAAAATAAAATAAAAATAAAAATTGGATTAAATTAAAGAAATATCATTTACCTAGAAGATTCAAATATTAACAAATTTTCAGAATTTGTATTTATTTAGTGGCTTCCGCGGGAAATTTCAAAAATTAAATTAACAAAACACAAACACAACAAACAAAATTTTTTATTAATCTGCAATTTTTTGGCCCAATCTAAAATTAATATATGTCATAATTCCTCGACGTCCTCCAAGCCACGTGCCCATCAAATGATCATACAAGAATGTTATTGTCGGTGCAATATTTCAATTGACCGTACAACTACTATTTAACGGATTAATTCCCATTGCAAGAGAAATTAATCCACACTGGATTTAAATTTAACACATGATCATCAAAATTATCGTATATACGAATTCTATTCACCGCCATATACCTGAAACGTGATTAGCAATAGCAGAAATTCAAAATCTCAATTGTATAATGGTATGCTATTTGCAGGGCTCCTAATTTAGTAAGCATTGATGAATCTGAAATCTATTCACCATGCATACCTAGATATTAGATTGCTTATTGAAGAAATTCGTTAAATTTTCATCCGCACAGAGCAACAGAAATCTCGCAGTTAACGATGGCTAGGTTATTCCGTTACAAAAGGTAAACCTGTATTTTGCGTATAGGTCAAATAATAGCGACCATTTGATTTAGCTTAATTCCCCCTATATCCATCCCAACACAACCCATAAACACATTTTTAATGTCTGAAATTTGATTTCTCAGACAATTATTCATTTTAAATCTAAAACAAATCTTTACAAATCGGCTGCGTTTCCATCAAACATCAACTTGTACAACATAAAAATACATATTACAAAAGTAATAATTATTTTTTTTATTGATGTTAAACCCAACACCACTAACACCTTTCTATTAAAAAACTATTTGTTGTTAATACAAAACTGTTGCACCACAATAAACAATTAAAACAACAAAGTAGAATTATTATTTTCACAAAAAAACATAAAACATATTTTGTTTTAGTTGTCGATGATTTCTTGCAACCCACGCAATCGCAACTTAGCGCAAAAAGCACAACATTAGAGATTTGAGATGGATTTTTGGGTTTGAATTATCACGAATTTTTATATTTTCTTGTTGTTTTTGTACTTTATCCAATATTATGTTTCCGAGCTCGTCTATACACAAGTACAATTTGATACCGCCTTCTTTCTATTATGTACTCGTATATTACTATTATTATTCGTAATAAATTCTAGTTTTAATGTAATAAAAACTAAATAATTCGAGTTTGTTCATAAAATCGATTTTTGCTATTTTTACATTCGATCCGAGAAGGAAATGTTGTCTTTGTACAGGTACAGTGAGACCCGAAGAAAATTTACTACAATAGTTTATGGTTGAAAATCGTAACATATTTTCAATTAATTTCAACTGTAGCATCTTCAAGAATATTGTTTTTAATTTTTATGTTTTGCTTAATGCATGAAAGAAATTGCAAAAAAAAAGTATTTTATGGGAATGTCTTTTGCTTACAACTTTTTTGTTTTAGAAAGGCTTTTTCAAAGGTATCACAATATCAACAAAAATGAAAATTAAATAATCGGTACATAGAGCGGTTTAATATCAAATTTCGTAAAATTATTATTACTATTATAATATTATTATACGTTACAGTTTTTTTCGAGAACCAGACTGGAGCGCTTGTAAGCGAAAACAAAATTATGAATAGTTTAGTAAGATGTTAACAAATAAGGTGTGAATATTTAGTCTTATTTAATAACAATTTTAAAAATTGAAACAAATCGAAGATAGTGTTACACAATACCTAAATAGTTAAATATTATTACATACAATGGGATGTGAAGGTAGTGCATGTATTATGTATATGAGTGCATATAGATATTCTAGATCTAATTGGGGGGATATGTGAACCTACAACAAAGCAGATTTATAAAAATATATGCATTGTGAAAGAAAAGTATTTGTTTGTTAATAATTTTTATTTAATTCCGGGATCTTTGGGATCAAATTACAAAATTTTTAAAATTCGATATGTAGGCCACTTGCTGATGGGGATGGGTGTGAAATGAATGCAATTGAACTACAATTTTACCTCGACCTGTGTTACTATTTGCTGGGAATATTTTGTGGGTACTTCACGTAAATGTGGCGTGGCGGTATTTCAACTCGATTACTATAGAGATAGAGAGAGATGTATACAGTCCCTGTGCATTGAATTATGGACATTATTATTATAGTGAAAAACTCCAGTATTTTATCAAAATATAAATATAAACAAGGTTTTTTTAGATGTCTTGATTCTTTAAAATTAAATAATTTTAAATTTGATTAATAAATTGAAAAACAATTAAAATTTGGTTAAACAACCTTTATTTTTAGTCACATATACAAGTAATGATCATATTGCGAATTTGATCACTATTTCTCCATGTGTTTTCAATATTTTTTGTAGGATGGACACTGTATGATTGGGGGTTTTATGTACGTTGGACTTAAGTAAGACCCAACAATTCTCGATAGGGTTTAAATCCGGACAATTTCCAGGCCAAGAGAGGATGTCAATATTTTGGTTAAGGAGGGCATTCTCTATTAATTTTGCGGTATGGCAAGAAGCTCCATCTTGCATAATAGTGTAAGAGTATTGGCCTTGAGATATCGACCTCATGTAAGGACGTCTGTTAACGCCTTTTTATACTGTTCTTTTCTCTCGGTTTCCAGATCATTACTGATGGTGGATGTTTTATGGTCCTGACTACGCAGCTCTCCCTAAATCTCTCTCCTGGTCTCCTTCTGACGAACTGGGCCGATTCTGTAACGCCCTCAGCCTACATTCGTCACTAAATATAACCTATAAATTTAAAAATTTCAGATTTTTTATGTAATTTTTGAAAATATATAATGAGTACTTAAAATTCGATTTACCTTCTTCCAGTCGTCCAGTGCTTATGAAGTTTAGATCCAAATAAATCGTGTTTCCGCATATTTTCAGTAAGTCTGGGTTTCTTTCCTGGACGCTTGCATTTCAAATTATTTTCTTATAGCCGTCGTCGCAATGTCATCGCTGATATCTTTATCCCTTCTTCACTTAGGTGCTTTTGTAGCTCGCTCGTCATTGCTCTGTGCTTTTCTAAGGCCGATTGTAATTTTCCGGCCTGTTCTGGACGTTGTCTTCCTAACCGCTTTACAGTTTCTTCCCTTGGTCTCATAAAATGTAGCCCCAGATTGAAGAATCTTTGCTAAATTACTTACTGATTAGCAAGAAACTTTTTCCATTTTTGCGATCTCGCGAATGGTTTTTTGTTTTTAATAATGCTTCGATAACATGATTTTCTTCACTGCTTAGGTCCTTTTTCGACCCATTTTTGAAAATAAATGTCTAAATCTAGACTTCCAAACACACACATATTTTAACTTAAACACAAGTTTTTTAACTTAATGATAAAAATCACTTTACGTAGATTATTTCTTACTTTAGCTGCAGTCACAAAATTTCTAAAAACACCTTGTCAAACCGCGTGTCAAGCATAAAATGAGAGAATAAAGTAAAAGTAAAATATGCCTGCTATTGAACTTTTTAGTCCTTTTTTAGGTAATAATTTTATTGCGACCTTTTAAGAATGTCGTCTACAAAACAAAACCATAATTCGTTCATTGAATTATGGTTTTGTTTTGTAGGGACTGTACTTTGGAAGACTGTAATGTTCTCTTTTGGAATTAATTTTCGGTTGATAAAAAAAATCAGGATTACACCTACCCCTTACTAATAGCTTAATCGGATAAATTTACAATTGGGTTTCTTCTTTTGTTGTTAAGGAAAAAATTTACTTTATTTAAGAAAAGTCTACAAATTTGACTTGAGAACATACAACAAATAAATTACAGAGAAAATATTTTGTTTTATTAATAAATAATTAAATAGCAGACTCATAAAATTTTTCGGATTTTCTTTTAAACCCATCTTTACTTGGGCATAATTCAAAAAGATGGTCAATTTTGTTCAAACTCGTGCACATCAGTTCGTGAGAACCTTAATTTGTTAATTTACTTGAAGAAACTCAGAATTTCTGCTCGGCACTTTTATTTCAATAGACTCAAATAACGTCGGTGAACCGTTTTCATCCAGCATGATGTTTCTAATAAATAAGAATTGTTCACAATAATCAGTATCCAGTAGCCAAAAAACATCGTACTGCGCCCTAAACCTCAAAAAATGAGAAATAAATTACCACTATTTGATCTTAATATACATGATTATGCTCGAAATGAAGCCTTTTCATTTTCCAAATTGGTTATCGGAGGGAGGTAATGATGTGGTTGTTACACAAAATATACGATAGAAAGTGCGTTCGATGTCAAATTAACGGAACCAAACATATTTAATCACATTAGAAGTAGTAGAGTTTTAACCAACCCAGATATATGTATAATGCTCGGACGGGCATTACAACGCAGCTCAATCATCTTCAAAAGTCGAAGAGCGTTTTCGTTTTGTTACCAAAATGTACGAGAGCGCCGAACAAAAATACATATTATCTTATTCAACACGCATTCCTTGCTTCACGATATTGTCCCTCTGGCTGAAACTTATTTAAATCGAAGTTTCCACAACCTATAATCAATTCCCTCGGACTTCGAGATCTTCCGTTATGATCGTTACATTGCCTCAAAGAAAGGTGGTGGCGGATGTGTGCTTATTGCGGTTCGCACATTTTCCAGAGTTGTGAATTTATCGCAATTTCAGACATTCGCGGACTTAAAATCATTTGCGTAACTCTTAGGGTTAGTCTGAAAAAAATTACATACTAAAATCATATTATTATCCAAGTACTTAGTTTTCGAACAAACCTGATTTGGTGCCTTCAGCTTGCCGCATGACAATTGAGGATGATTGTCATAGCATTGCAGTTGCTGTAATAGCATTCCACGAGTGTCCGTTTCTTGATGACATTAACCCATGTGACTTGCAGTAGATCAGTCAAGTACCGAATGAAGCCGCTGGTAATATCGCAATTTTCGGTAATTTGGTCAAATTTACCTTCAGAAAAGCTAATTTTGATCTTCTTAATCAATTGTTGCTTGAGGTTGACTCTGATATTAACATGTGTATAAGTTTGTTTTATTCAAAAGTTTTCGAATGTTTATGCCGTCTATATCTTGTAGAGTTAATAGAAATTCTGCTTTAGCTCTCCCATGGTACTATAATGAGATTCATATCTTGCATAACAGAAAGAACTCCGCATGTAGAATCAGTGTAAAATCGAATGACTCTCTTCAGTTGATCCTGCTCTTCTATTCGTCGAATAAAAAGTTATTTGTAAAGTTCAAACTGAATTCTGTTGTGATCCTCGCCAATTTTCTAAATTATAAACTCAAACCATACATCAGATGGATCCCTTCAACATTAAATTATTGTAACAATTCATGAAATGCCTACCAATGGCTGGCGAATAGAATTATTTGTGTAAATCGGGTTAACACAACCACAAAAAAATAAAACTGGAAGTTTTTCGACGTATCGATTATATTATAATCTTCTTCAAGTCTACAAAGAACATATAAAATACAATTTTAAGACACAAAGTAGGAAATAAACGCCATTTTGACACCAACAAAACTCAGTAAAAACCATGATACACTTACCCGGTACCCTAATGTAAATATGTACTGCTGATCTGAATACAATTAATCAGTAAATACTTAAAATAATATTGTAAAGGAATAGCGGTTTTCTCGAAATTATTCGCGAAAAATACATTTGTGCAAGCCACCTTGCTACTATATTAAAATTACTATAATCTTCAATTTTCTATTAATTTTCTATATTTTGGAAACTTTGATGTTTTCTATAACGCCCAAATAAACCCTGCTTAAATCATTGGGATTATATAGATTTCTATGAATTTTCCAGTGGCATGCGAACAAAGACTAGAAAAGACATAGAAGACAACATTATACCAAATACAGGCCAAATTTACGACCATAGGTCTTATCTCAAAATATCTTACAATGAAATTGATTTGAACTGTCTCAAAACAATAAATTCGTTGCGTAAATTTGATTAAAAATGTCAACCATCTATATTGAAATACTGGGTTAACCAAAAGACTGCATTATAAATGTAATTATTTTTATTGTTATTTATTTATTTTCTATGTATCTATTGAACAATTAAAAATGTGATCCTTATTTTCTAATATAAAACAAAATTACCTAAAAAGCGGAATTACATATAATATTCATTAAATTTAGTTTCATTTGTACAGGGTGCGGTAAAAGTAACTATATGATGAAAAAAATGTTTCAACTTGTTTGTTTGCGAATATTTAATCTTTTTTTCTTCATTTCACAGATAAAACTTGGGAGATAAACTATGGAACGCTACACAATTGCACAAACAACTAAGATTGTCTTTCTATTCCTTGAAAATAATTGTTCATTAATTTATATTTAACGTACATACAGGAAATTTTATGGTGAACTAACTGTTCCAACGGCTCCAACCATTCTTTCGCTGGTGGATTAATTTGCTGAACTTGGGACTGTTGGAGATTCAAGACCTTCGGACAGACCTCGCACTGGCAGATCGGTCGAAAATATTGATGTTGTGAGAAAGAGCGTCGCAGGAAACCTGGAGACATCAACGAGAAAATGATCTAAGTTAGTCCAAAAACTAAATCCTCGTCATTAATGAATGCATGAAATTTAATGATGCATGAAGCGCATTTTCACTTGTGCGGTTTCATAAATAATCAAAACTGCAGATTTTAGGGATCAGAAAATCCCACAAATTTTCATCAAAGGCCATTACACCTAATTCGTTTACTGTTTAATGTGGCATTACCACCGAAAAGATTTACGGTTCATTGTGCAAGCCTAACAATAAATGGAGAACGTTCTAGGGCAAATCTCCAAAATATTTTATTTTCGAAATTACCACCAAATGCCAATATATGGTTTCAGCTAGATGATGCAAAAGCTTACACAGCACGTTAAACAATGGAGTTCTTGAGGCAACAATTTCCACATCGGATGATTTTCAAAAACAGCGATTTTAAATGGCCACCGACATCGCCTGATTTAATTGCCGCAGACTTTTCTTGTGGGGCTATCTCAAGAAATAAGTGTATGTGAATAATCCCAAACCTAGCAGCAACTAAAGGAAAACTATCATGAATAAATTGTTCTTATACCACAAGCAACACTCCACAAAGTTATGAAATGTCAAAAAAGAGCAAATTTTTGCGTTGGAGAAAATGGTTCTCATTTAACTAATATTGTTTTTCATACATACAGTAAAAATATAGCATAAAATTGACTGTTTAAAAAAAATTCAATATTTATTCAAAAACAAATTATATAGTTATTGTTGCCGCACCCTGTATCAATCCACAGCCCTGGGAAGAACATTCATTATTCAAACAGCTTTGTATATTCAGCCTCCTTGAAGTTTGAGAAACAAAATCAAAAGCCTGACGTTTGTTAAATTCTTTTTGATTTGTGTTAATATTTCAATTCCTTAAACTTGAAAACAAAGAAACAAAACAAAAACAATTTTTTGAAAAATTTCAACTAAAATTTACGATTTCAAATTAATGGTTTTTTGAAGCTCAAAAAAATATTTATTGTGTGGTGAAACTTATTACGAAAATGGCCGTTGGTTAACATGAACGTTCCAGCTTAGAATTTGCAAAATTGGTCTCCGTTTTGAAGAAACTGGATCGTTTGCAGGTCGTAGAGCATATGAACACCATTGTCCAGTTCTTACTCCTGAAACAGTACACCTGTAAGTGGAAATGTTCGTGAAGAGCCAAGCATATCTTTGAGGCGTTCCTCCAAGCGTTTAGCCAAGCCTCTCTTTAATGCAATCTTTGGTTTCAACAAGATGGTGCCACATGTCACACAAACCATGAAACACTGAATTTATTGGCCACCAAGTTCGATGATTGCATAATTTCAAGCAAATCTAATGTCAATTGGTCACCATGATGATCATGCGATTTGACACAGTTAGATTATTGTTTTTGGGGTTTTTTGAAAAGTAAAGTATATAGCAATGATGCACAAACAATTCAAGATCTAAAGAACAAAGATCGAGCTGAAATTGAGGCCTTTGAATTGCTTTTTTTGGAAAAAGTCATCAAACATTTTCATGTTCGGAAGCAGGTCAGTAACAGAAGTCACGGTGGTCACGTGAATGATGTTGTATTTCACACATAAATGACATAAAAGCAACTTTCATTTACAATAAAAAAAATATATTTTTCTTTATTTTCTTTTTATTTATTGCCAAAGGCTTTATTCTTGAATCTTTCTTTATACGAAACTAACAAGAAGTGTGAAATTCTTAAAAACTATATATTTTTTTTTTACTTAAGCCTTAACCTATGTTAGTACTTAATATTAGTATGCATTATTATTTTTAAATTATTATTAATTACTTAATTTAAGTGTGTTAGGTCAACATGCGTGTAATTATTAAATATTTCAGTTGATTAAATCTAGAGGATCTGCTCTGCGAAGCCGTTTGTATTTCGGTTGCCTTGGTAGTTCTCTAGCTAATTCGTTAGGGTGTGATTCCAGTTTCAGGTGGTATTTTAGACTGCATGATTTTATTGTCTCTTTAACCGTTTTAGTTCCTAGGTCTCTATGGATGTTGCTGTTTCGAATATACCAGGGCGCATTTGTAATGCTACGAAGTATCTTTGCTTGCGTTCTTTGTACAATATTTATAATTGAGGCACTACTTGAGCCCCATAGTTGGATACCATATGTCCATATGGGGATTAGGATCGCTTTGTATAGTAGAACCTTGCAGTCTAGAGAGAGTTTCGATTTTCTTCCGATCAACCAGTACATTTTAGAAAATTTTATTTTTAGTTGATTACGTTTTGTTCCATTGTGCTTTTTCCATGTCAATCTTCTATCGAGATGAAGACCGAGATATTTGACGTTTGTTTGTTGAGGAATTGTGATATTGTTTAATTTTAATGCCGGACAAATGCGTTTATTCAGAGTGAATGTTACATGTATTGATTTACATTCATTCGTCCTTATCCGCTAAGTTTTTAACCAATCTTCTATTTTGTGCAGATGTTCTTGTAATTCTCTCGATGCTGTTTGAGGATTTTTGTGTGAAAACAATATAGCTGTGTCATCAGCAAAAGTTGAAGTGATTATGTTTTCAGTTATTGGTAAGTCAGCTGTGAACAGTAAGTATAGCACAGGTCCCAATACACTACCTTGCCTTACTCCTGCCTTTATCTCGGTTAAATCAGTAGTGTCCGTACTTTGTTTCACCTGGAACATTTGGGCTAAGTAGTTTTCAAGAATTGCATGAAATTGTCTAGGCAGAAGAGTTTTAATTTTGTAATTTAATCCTTCATGCCATACTTTGTCGAAAGCTTGCGCAATATCCAAGAAAACTGCCGAGCAATATTTATTTTCTTCTAAGGAGAGCTTAATTGTGTTTACAATTCTGTGCACCTGTTCTATTGTGCCGTGCTGCTCTCTAAATCCAAATTGGTGATCTGGTACAATGCGACCTACAGTTAATGT
Organism: Nephrotoma guestfalica; assembly: GCA_963691935.1. Lineage (NCBI taxonomy): Eukaryota > Metazoa > Arthropoda > Insecta > Diptera > Tipulidae > Nephrotoma > Nephrotoma guestfalica. The sequence continues at coordinate 150,949,163 of OY829913.1, forward strand.
ATTAGTTCTCCTAGTAGCATCTTTTCAAAGAGCTTTGAAATTATCGGAAGTAGACTTATTGGCCTGTACGACGAGACTTGGGATTCGTCTTTACCTGGCTTAGGAATCATGATAATTTGAGATATTTTCCATTTTTGGGGAAAGTATCCACATCTCATAATCGCATTAAAAATATATGTTATATATTTTATGCATCTATAGGGTAACACTTTGATCATTTTTCCACTTATTAGATCATGGCCTGGAGCTTTCTTAGGATTTATCCTGTTTTTGATAACCGTTTTGACGCATTTCCATTTAAATTTTACTGGATTTGGGTTCGACTCGTCCCTCGTAAACTGTGGTAGTACGCAGTCATTATTTTTTTCGTTTGGAGTGAACACTTTTTGTAGATGGTTAGAGAAAGCGATAGCTTTTTCTAAATCACTTCTGGCCCAATGACCATCTGGTTTCCTTACCGGTGGGTTCGATAGCTCTGGCCTTTTTCAATTTCTTGCTGCCTTCCACAGTGAGTAATCTGTTTTCTCTGTTGCTGTGAGCTCACTTAGGTAATTCTGCATTCCAAGATTGTGTTCTTCCCGTATTGCTTCTCTTAGAGCTTTAGTAGCTCTATTTAATTTCCATTTATGAAAAGGAGATTGGTGCAGCTGCCATAGCCGCCGAGTCGCCCGCTTATCTGCCAATAACTTTTGAATGTTACTTGAAAGCTTACTATTTTTTTCCGAATTGTTGTACTCCGGAGTAGCTTTTTTTGCAGCCAATTCCATTATTTGTCTTAAGTTTTCTATCGCGGCATCGATATCTTCTGGTGTTTGCAGTGGGACATCCAGATGACAATTTACGTCTACTATGTTTCTATATACAGAACCCATTTCGTTAGTTTGTTTGTTAAACATTGGGGTGGTTCAGTTTTTAATGCTTGCGTACTTAGTGTTACGATTATTGGTGAGTGATCTGATGATAAATCATAACAGTCAACGACTTGAGCATTGGTGCGTGCTATTCCTCCTATTACACAGAAATCTATTAAATCAGGAATTTTCTTTCTATCGGTAGGCCAATAAGTGGGATGTCCAGATGATAAATAATCTAGGTTTTTCTCGTTTATTGCTTCGTAGAGTTGCTTGCCCTTGGGTGACGTCAACATCGAACCCCATTGCACATGTTTAGCGTTGTAATCACCTCCTGCTAGAAATTTGATTCCCAACTGATTAAAGTAGTCGATAAATTGCTGTTTTTTAATTGCATGTTTCGGTGGACAGTAAACAGCCGATATTACAAATTTCCCAGACCATTCGTCCAAACAAATAGTTGTAGCTTGGATGTGATCTTTAGCATATTTCTAGAGCTCGTAGTGCTTTAACCTTCTTTTTATCAAGACTGCGGTGCCGCCGGTGTGCTTTTCCATCCGGATGTTTGGTGTCATAAACGGAATAGCCGGTAATATTAAAAAAATTGTATTTGGTGAAGTGTGTTTCAGATATTAACATGATGTCTATATTTTGTTCGATAAGAAAGGTGTACCTGAGCTTTATGTTGCGGAAGCCCGTTCGCAATCCAAATAGCTATTTTTAGAACTGTCATTTTTGATTTTTAACTATTATTTGCATAAGCGTATTCATATTTTGCATCATCATGCTCATTTGCCTTTCCATCATCGTCATGAAACTTTGGATGGTCTCGGTTAATTTATTTAGCGTGGTATGAATACTTAGGTCTTCTTCATTAAAACGAACTTTGGGTTTCGGTTTGTTACCTTTTAGGATGTTTGCATAAGAAACACCTGGCTGTGCAAAACTGCTGTCAAACGTCTCCAAGTTATCATTTTGTGTGTTTGCACTCGCAGGTTTGGTGACTATTGTATTTTTTGGTAACATGGCCCTCTGATTAAATTGCATATTGAGCATTCGTTGCTCAGCTCTCATTTTAGGGTTTATTTTCCGTTTTAAGTCCAGATACACTGCACATCCCCTGTAATTTGCAGTATGATTTTCATCGCAGTTACTGCAACGTTTCACAAATGGGTCATTGCGAGATTTGTCACACCGTTTGGAGTCGTGAAGTTCACCACAAATAACACAAACATCATTTAAGGTGCAGTATGCTTTCGTGTGTCCGTATTCTTGGCACTTTATGCATTGAACTGGTCCTGACCTCTTCCTAGGTTCTTCAATTACTATTTTGCGATGTAGCAAATATTTTAGGTTGTAAATCTTGTGAACTCCTTTTGACTTTTCTTCCTCTGGCTCTAGTTCCAAACGGAACATTGGTTGGGGTACCTTCTCACGGTTTACTATATTACCAATAGATTTGACATGGAAACCTTTCGCAGCAAGTGCAACTTGTATGTCGCTAACATCTACGCAGCTTTCAATTCGTTTTAGCACAACAGTGGGCCCTTTTTGACTTTTTAGCTGGTATGTGTAATATTTTTTACCAACTTCGTCAAAATGTTTGACTAGGGCTCTGAAGCCATCGATTTCGAAGGTCTGAATCTTTGTTTCGTTTATATTACCCCTTTTGAGCGGGGCAATATAAAATTTAGAGTCTGTTAACGATGCGATTTTATTAACCAGTTCATTGTTAGGTTCTTCCCTTAAATAAATTGGAGGCGGTTTCTCAGGTTTCGATTTCGGCGCTGTATTGAGGTCACCGACCCTAAACTAGAGAATCGGTTGTTAAGCGGTATTTGGTTAACACCTAGTTCAATCCGTGTTACTTTGCTCCTGCCAGCAAACTGAGCAGACCTCGGGCTACGTTTTCTTTTAGATTGAACATATACCTATCCAATCTCGTTTGCACTAGATTATTTTCAAACTGACCACGGTCACTAGAGTTCGTCGCACTGAGTTCATTCTTATTGTTTTCGTTTAGCATTGCATTTGCTGATGAATTAATTTTTTCTTCGCTGTTTTGATTTATAATTTTAAACGGCGGTATAACTAATTCTGTCGAAGAAGCACTTTTAATCACTTGTATAGGTGTTTTCTTTCGACTATGTTGAACTTTACCCACTTGATTTACACTTGTACTTGCAATATTTAAATTTTCTACATGAAGCTGGTTCAAGTTTGATGTAGATTGTGTTCGGCTTACGGTGTTCGAAGAAGTCTTTTTTGGGGATTTAGGGCTTTCATGTTCACATTATCACTCACTAAATTACAATTTTATATTATACTCGTATATTATAACAAAATAAAAAGCACTAACACTGCACTTTTCGTTTGTTTTAGTTTACGTCCGATGTTAGTGAAATCAATTTTGCGACTGTAAAAAAATATATAATTACGAGTTATTTCTATAAACGGTTTAATCTATTTTAATATATTTTGATCAAAACAATTGGTTTCTGGCACTTTTATAAAGTAGAGGCTGGACCTAAACACTAAACCATAATAATTAACCAGTGTTTAGTTGTTTTTTATATGCACATCAGTGCTTTGATGTGGAGTTAACAGGAACAGTTTCCGTATGGCGCTATATTAAATTTGAAAAAAGATCCTTGGAATCGTCATTTTCTAATCGGGCGTGCCGTATCATTAACCCATCCAAATTTAAATCGCAATAAAATAAATATCTAACTACATATAATTAATATGACACACTTTCATTTGTTTGATTAGAAAACATACGTATTGCTGGAACATAAGATGTTTTTATTCTTTAATTTTTTTTACTATAACCAAAGTCATCATACCATAACAGCCTTAAAAACTAAAATAAACTTTCTTTCTTCAATTACATTGCATTGTAATAAAAAAACAAATTTCCCTTAAAAAAAAAGTAAAAATGAAAACCAATAAATTTAATGTTCCTTGTACGCCAATTAATTTAATAAAAAGAACTACGACGACTTTACATACGAATGAGACTGAAGTCATTTTTTCTTTTTTTATAAATAAATAAATAAATACAATTATTTATTTATATAACCTGATGTGTGCAACTTAATAGTTAATGTTTTCGTTTAAGTTGTTTTTTATTATTAAATTTTTATTTTAATCAATGTGTAAACTTTAATGTGTTGTTAATTTTAATTTTATTGAATTTTTTATATTTAATTTGACTGAAAACAATTAATTTGGAAAATTGTATAAAACACATCGGCAAATCGGTTTCCTGAATTTAACATTTAGAGTTTTAAGAATTATGGTAAACCACTATTATTCGAGTCACATAACTTTGTAATACATGTTTGTATAGTTTTGCAACTAGTCAATCAAAATGACGAACTTATAAAACCTCTCAATCTCAGTCAAGAAGTATCTCAATTTCTTATCCTAAAATGTTAACGGGATGTCAAATAAAGTTATAAAGTTTCGAAATTTCGTTCGTTAAACTACATTTGTTCTCTGTATGAGTACATCGCCTGACAAATTCTCGGTCTGACACATAGATGGTGCACACATTTAAAACCCATATGATTTTTAAATTTTCCCAATCTTCAAACGATACATGTTAAAATTGCATTACATTTCGATCATTAGTTTACAAGCGACAGTTGTTTAAGTGACACTACTTTTGTTAATTTCAAAACAATGAAAAAAATACCGTTCAAGCAAAGCAGTGGCTTGATAAGTGTTACCCGGACTCTGCATCAGGAAAATCAACCATCATCCACTGGTACGCTGAATTTAAACGTGGTCGTACTATCATCGATGTTGCATCACGCTCTGGACGTCCAAATGAAGTTGTGACTCCAGAAAACATTAAAAAAATCCACAAAATTTTTCTGAAAGACGGTAAACTGAAGTTGCGTGAGATAGCTGACATTGTAAAGATATCAATGGAACGTATTGGTCATATTTTGCACGAACATTTGTCCACGAAAAAAATTGCTCTTTTACCATGTCACAAGTCGGTCGCAACAATGACAAAATTGCACGAATTGCACATTCAATTACTTCCGCATCCACCGTATTCACCAGATTTGGCCCTGGGATTATTACGGAGTAACTTTAACAGTAATATTAATAAAATAAAATTTGCACGATGATTATGTTACATGGCAAATACCACACTCTCGTACTTAGAAAACAAATCGGGACAAGGCTCAATTCACCAATTGAAATACAGGGTGGCTGAGACCAAGTGTTACCAAATGAAAACGCTGTAATTTTTTTAATTTTGATTATTTTTTATTGAAATTTCGTGGAATATGTTGAAAACATATTGCATTTTATGAAAAACATGTTACTGCTCGATATGACCTCCTTTAGCTCTGATTATTTGATTCAGTCTTCCATAGAAAGCATTGCATACTAACCGAACGTGAGCTTGCGGAATTTTATTCCACTCTCGAACAAGAGCTGACTTCAATGCATCAACACTTTGGTATTTTTTAGTGGACACCTTACTCTCCAAAATGGACCATATGGAGAAATCCATAGGATTCAAGTCTGGTGAATTCTTTCGACGAAATCAGCCGCGGAACGCAATTTTGTAAAAATTGCTGTGTCGCTCGAGCTTTGTGTGACGATGCCGAGTCCTGTTGGAATGTCCAACGGTTCGTACCAAAATGTTTACGTGCCCAAGGTAGCAAAGCATCGTTTAGGATCTTTTGGCGGTACACCTCTTGGTTTACCTTGACTCCATGTTCGATGAAAACCAGAGGAGTACGTCCATCTGCAGTCACCGCAGCCCAAACCATAACATAAGCTGATGATTGCTTGCGCATGGCAACTCTTGTGTCCAAATTATCGTTGGACTTGTGCTCTAACCAAACACGATCATTTTGTTTATTCACATACTGTTGTATGGTGAAAATTTTCTCATCAGAAAAGACAATTTTTGGAATCTCATCACGTTCGGCCAAGGCATTCAATGCTCGTGTTCTTTCAAGCCTAACTTTTTTTTGTGCCTCCGTAAGATCTTGAACTTTTTGTATCTTGTAGGGCTTCAAGTGTAGTTCATTTTTCAATATGGTTTAAATGCTGTATCGTGAAACATGTAGACGTGCGGATAATTGATTGGCACTTTGACGAGAATTTCGTTGGATTCGTTTCTTCATATTTCGTATCATTTCTTTTGATGTTGCTGCCTTTTTAGGACCGCCTCTGTTGCGTTTAGCGATGCTACCAGGTTCGTTGTATCGAGTTGTGGTTCGATATACAAACATTTTATTCACATTCAAATGCTGGAGCTGACGAACTATTGCTGTTTGTGAATTTCCACCCAAATACAGTGCAATTACACTATTACGTTTGAATTCCATTACGATTTTTTTATGAAGATATTAATTTAGAACAATTATTTGTTGACCACATGTAAACAACTAACCAAACTTCAACAGCAGAGTGAAGTCAGTAACATTTGGCCTCAGCCACCCTGTATATTATAATTGCGTTCTCTATTAGAGGAACTCTGTACTAGACCAGAAAACCCCATAATAAATTTAGAAATTTTAGCTTCTAAGGACTACTACTAAATGTAGCTCTTACTATGATTTGAGATTCAACTTATATACTTCTAAGGATCAAAATAAAACCAAAAGCGGGCCAAAATTTTTCTGTGAATTTGTCAACAACAAACCTTTTTCTTCCAAATATATAAATAGGATGATTGTTTATGAAGGTGAGATAAGTTATCAAATATCGCGACACCGGATGGTTCTTGAAATTGTTCCATATTTAATCATTACTTCGTTAACAAACTTATTTATTTAGCCACTCAAACTTGCATATCAACAAATCTCTGTGTACCGCGAAGTCTTAAAATTACCTTGGTCATATCAGTAATCGGTAACGATAACGATATTCCTTGTATTGCGGAATCGCAAAAACATCGGCATTGTAGAACGATATCCAACATTTCCAAAACAAAATCCCACTTTTTAAATATTTTGATTAATAAAAAAAAAATTTTGATGTGATTATTGTAGCCTCGTTGAAATTCAAAATTGTAAGGGAATGTTTTTTATGTTTTTATTCACACAACAATAATGTTTTTGCTTCCAATATTTGATTGACATTAAAAATACCCGTGGACCATATGCAATTATAATATATGGGCAAATTTCCATTGGTTTGAGTAGGGCCATGCCATCCCCCACGCAATTGATGTATTATCGTTTTGAATGTGTATAGTGCGAATAAAAAATTATTTTAATTATTTTCGAAACTATTGTTGTTTTGTTGAGCAATTAGTATTATTTGAAAATGGTGTGTGTGTGTGTGTGTGTGTGTGTGTGTGTGTGTGTGTGTGTGTGTGTGTGTGTGTGTGTGTGTGTGTGTGTGTGTTATCCGAATACTCAGTATTCCATGCTCTGGTTTTATTCTATTAATAGAGATAGATTGTTGCTTAACCATGATTTGTAATACAAAGTGCTTCCAAAGTCGGCGTACTGCTTCGTAAGTGCCTTGATACGGTGAGGCGAGGCGAGTGCGTACTTTATTTATCATAAGAAAACGTAGTTACAAGTTTCCAGTGACTTCGGTTCGACTATGTCGCTTTGAGTGGTTCTGCGCGTGCCCTTTGGACTGAGTTTTTCCCCGTGGAGTGCAGTAGATTTGTCACTGTATCAGTGGTAGGCTAGGGTGTAAATGGATGTTCCACCAAGAATTTCAAAGGAAGTATAATTGTTTGACCATATACCAGTTTAGCGGGTGAACATAGATGCAACTACGTGTTAGAAAGGATCCGTTCAGAACTGCATAATTTAAAATTGCATTTTTCAAAACAGTATATTTCAAAACGGCATAAGGTACGAAACGGCATAAGAACAAACGGCATTTTTCAAAACGACATTTTTAAAACTGCACAAGATAGAACGAAATATTTTAATCGATTATGAATCTAGAATTATCTTTTCATTAATTTCTGGAATATGACCAACTCGTACAGTTATTTTTAACGGATCACGATGAAATTTGACATGAATGAAATTTTTGAACGATTCTTGGATCAAATTCTAGGATAAAGCCAAATGAAAAGGAACTTGTCTATTTCTTGATCGATTAAGATCAAATTTCACATGTTCCTATGGAATGAATAAAATTTATGAAATCAAATTGATTATGATAAATTTCTTCTACACGCGTTTTATACAAAAACTTTAGTAGTTATGTTATAAGAAACGTATTATTAACCTTCATTGGAATTACAAATTATTTGAAGATTTAGTAAGCATATATTATTCTCCTTCACCTAAATTTTTATATAGAGCTTCGAAGTTCTAGTTAGTTACTACAATTACATGGTCGTAGCGGATTACTACATATTGGAATACATCTCATGCAAGTATTTTCTTAATTTACTGGGTTTATCGAAACATTCGATTCAAAGATATCAGTTTCAAGATATGTAGAGTTATTAACGTACGTCGCCACTACAATTTTTGTTTGAGGGTTTTTCTTATTTATGGTCCTGCCCAAGATAGTACATTTTTAAGAAATCACAATAATTTTATGTTTATCGCACCTATATAATATGGTGTTTAGCATACGTTTACATCAGAATCTCGTATATACTACATCGAAGCTCAGGTATATATTTATACATATGACACCTGGTATATATATTATGATACAAACGGTTTATAATTATTAATTTTATGTTACTTAGAATCAGTGAGTGAAATGCAACCGAAATCCCTACCAAAATGTATCGAATATTTCAGCAGAAACAAACATTAATATTTACAGCGTTTCAAACTTAAAATAATAAATTTTTGTTGCCCAGTATGCAATTTTTCCAGTGTGTGGAAAAAACAGCTCGAATTCCACACTAAATTCCGTACTACAAATTATCAAAGACACAAAAAACTCGATTTTGAGTAAAACTAATTTTCTTTCCCTTTCTGATTTGCAATTTTGTTGTTTTGATGTTTTATTTGATTTGGTTTTGTATCTTCAGTTTCGTGAGACATGTCGACGAATGAACATGTACGCAGTTATGGTTTCTTTATTGTTTTTTGTTTTATTTTTTAAAATGTGTTTTAAGTATTAAAGTAAAATTTTATTAATTTTAAAAGTAAATATGGTCGTATTTCGCCAGCAGCGCGATCAACAACATTGGACTAAATAGGTAATACAATTGAATTTCGATCATCATGTACAAATTTACGATGTTGATTTATTTTTTTTAAGTTGGATGCCGAGAGAGATGTAAATACATTGGCGGGATTTATTAAATTTAAATTAAAAATTATAATGTGTTAAAAATTAAATACAAATAAATTTCACAATACAAAAAAATGCATAAACAATTTCTTTAATTTACGTAAAAGTACTATGGAAATCTGCTCTAGTAGCATGCAGAAAAGTGTGTGCAATCAGTATGGAAAAAACCCGAGTTTCCGACGAAATTCCATCTTCTTTCCAATTTGATTTTTCACTTTTTAGTCGGGATTCACATCCACACTGGAATTTTTGAGACACTTTTCTTTGGCGAGTAGTATGGATTTTCGTGTATTATACATGTTTCTTTCCATAGAAAGACTGTGTTTTTGAGAGCGAATGTAAAAGGAATTCCGTCGGCATTGCATATTGGGTGATGCCGCATCCCAAAATTATTCAGTTTTTATCAATTTCCCTTAACTGAACAAAGTGAAATTCCCATCTTTCGCTATTAAGAAACTACTCGAATATTATTTGGTTGCTCTGTTTAAAAAATATATAAAAAAACGGTACGCTTACAAAAAACATTACCAATGAGAACCAATTGCTGGAAATATATCCTTTTAGTATAGGGTTCAATAGGAATGATATGATTTTTAAGTGACGTTTCGGCCATTTGTAATATGTCATGATCTGTCATTTTTTGGTTCATTGTATTCAGTAATTTTTACAATTTCATCATGGTGCGATATACGCAAGAACAACGTTTACAAATTATTCAGTTTTATTATCAAAATTATCGTTCTCCAAATGCAACTTTTCGTGCGCTTTTGCCATTTTATAGTCGTAATAATCGTCCAAGTGTGCTCGCTGTTCGTCGAATTGTTGAAAATTTTGAGCGTACATTTTCTTTACATAATGTTGAAGTGCCAATAAGACAAAGATTCGCTCGAAGTAATGCAAATATTGCTGCCGTTCAGGCAAGTGTTGCTGAAGACCGCAATTTGTCGATTCCAAGACGTTCTCAAGAATTGGGACTGTCTCAAACCACAACCTGGCGGATTTTGAGAAAGGATTTGGGTTTGCATCAGTAAAAAATTGTTCTCACTCAAGAACTAAACCCATTGGACCACCGCAAACGTCCTAAATTTGCTGATTTTGCCTTGGAACAACATTTTCAAGAAAATCATCTTCTCCGATGAGGCTAACTTTAATTTGAGTCTTGCGGCAAATAAACAAAACTGTCGATTCTGGTGCGAATAAAATCCACAAATTATTCATGAAAAACCATTACATTTACCTAAATTGTAAGTTTGGTGTGGTTTTTGGTCTGGTGGAATCATCGGTCCGTATTTTTTCGAAATAAAGTTGGTAACACCGTTACTGTCACTGGAGATCGGTATAGATCGATGATAACCAACTTTTTATGGCCGAAATTGGAAGAAGTTGATCTTGACAACTTTTGGTTCCAACAAGACGGGGCTAAGTGCCACACAGCAAGTGCAACAATTGAATTATTGCGAGAAAAGTTTAGAGATTCGATTATTTCAAGAAATTGTGATATTGAATGGCCTCCAAGAAGTTGTGATTTAACACCATTAGACTGTTTCTTGTGGAGATATTTGAAGTCATTGGTTTTTAGCAATAAACCAAACTCTCTTCAAGCTTTACAAGTCAATATTGAACGTGCTATTCATGACATACGACTTGGTTTAGTGGAAAAAGTGCTCGAAAATTGGGTTCATCGAATTCGTCCCTGCAGAAGAAGTTGTGGAGGCCATTTGAATGACGTTTTATTCAGAACTTAATTGTATCGATTGTACTTCACATTAAATAAAAAATATTTCAATTTCCTTAACAATTAGTGTGTTTTTTTTAAAGAAATCATATCACTCTTATTGGAAAACCCTTCATGTGATTAGTCTTAAGTTAAAATTTATTTATATGGATAAAATGCCGTTTTGTACCTATGTCGTTTTGGAAAATGAAAGTTTGAAAAATGCCGTTTTGAAAAATGTCCATTTGTATCTATGTCGCTTTGTATCTTATGCCGTTTTAAAATATGCAATTTCGAACGGGACTCGTATTAGAATTGTAATTGACGTTTTGTACGTCTGTACCGTACGGTATATTTTGTTTCATAACTTGTTTATTATTTTCATTTGAGCGGTGGTTTTATAATTTCGACTTCCATTTTCCAGATTTCCTTTTGGGATTTTTCCTAATTCTTTTGAATTCTCTATTGATAAATTTAGGATTAAGATGAATTACTAAAATAGCCAGTCGGTATGATGAAGATCGAATCCTTATTAGCGTTGGGAACTAGGCCGGGTCAATCACTCCCACTCATCCTCTAGGTTGGTCGTCACAGGGTTGGAGTAATTATAGTTCGGCATATGTGTTGTCCTTCAGGGATGGCCGTGAAATCTGCAGGGTCTCCCCGCGGCACTCTGACAGTGCATTCTTTCGGAGTGTGTAATGTGGAAGATTTTTAGAAATCTCTCCAGGCGACCTGGCTGTGTCTGCTAAGGAGTTGTCCTCATCATCTGTAGCAAGGCATCGGCTTCGTGCGTGCGGGTTTAAGTATATGAAGTGATGAGTTTTTGAGTTGCTCGTACGCTTGGATGGGAACTGTTTTACAGAGTGCCGAAAACAGTTCAACGTAATTTCTCTGGAATGTACGAGCGATTGTTGCCTGTAAAAATTTCACAGTAATTGTTAAATCTAATGGAAATTTTTCTAATTTCCACTAAGAAGGGCGCCGAATATGTCCTTTAGTTCTAGATCGTATTTTTCAGCTATTGTGATGGTTGTAATGTTGAAACGAATTTCGGCAGGAGTAAACTCGTGGCCGGAACCGAATTTTGTAAATATATCCGCAACAATTAGTGCACGACTTACTTTGGCAAGGATGAAAGCATGTTTAAATGAGCATCTTAATCCTATACCAAAGTAGTTTGGTACATCGGGATTGCGATTTGTTCCGAAGCTATAATAGTTGTAATACGGAATTTCGTTTAAATCAGCACTGATACCTATCAGGTATGTGATATTGTTTACCGAATCCCGTAAAAATAGGCGGCTAGTTGCAGTTGCTTGTATCTCCACCGCGACCTTAAGGCTTAATGGTTTGGGGAACCGGTATTTGCTAATTCCTTTTGCAGGGTAACCAAATTGCATGGTTTGATGCATTTGGATGCGTCGTTACCAAATCTTCAGTTTGGTATCACCAGTTTTGTGGAAATTGATATCTTATCGCTTGTTGGATGCTATTTGTACTTCCCTGACATGTTTGCGATTGCGGTTAAATACAGTGAACGAGAAAGCGTATATTAAATACATATGTAATAGTGGCGAATTATGTATTATTGTAAGTTTACTAAAATTATTCGTCACAAAACTCATTAGAAGTATAGTTATCAATAACTGAACTATACAAACTACAAAATCGAAAATATTTTGACTTCTATCTTGCCACGAAAAAACCCACCCCATACTGCTGTATCATAACCTGCCATAGAGGACCGCACCGAGACTTCACAGAGTATTGGAAAATCGTTTTCGACAAAAGCCAAATCTTTTTTAAACATAATTTTGAATAAAAAATGATTACTTGGCTAATAACAGAGTGGGTTCTAGGAATTCATATCACATATACGTTTTCAAGATTCTAAAAATATTTTATGTTAAAAGTGGGAATAATTTTGTTTCTCATGCAGATTATTATCTTGATCGTACATCATACATTTTTAAAACATACACCAAAGTTTACATTAGATCTACGGAAAAACTTTTTAATATCGTTGCACCAATAATTTTTAACAATTTACCGTTGGACATTCGAAAAAGCGGCAACCTTCCTAATTTTTCAAAAACGTCAAAAAATGGATTGATCAAACTAAAAATATCGACAATCTTTCTCATATTACATAGTTTAAAATAATTTTATTTGATTCACAATGATAAAATATTGAACATTTCTTCCTTTTAAACATTAACATAAAAAAAATTATGTAAATGTAGTTTTTCAGGGGGTTTTAATATAATATTCTTGTGCGGTAAATTAAGAATATTTATTTATAATTATTTTGTGCAATTATTTTATTAATTTCAATTGTAAATTAAATTCTTTTTATTTTTTAAAATAGAAATTAAATATTTTATTTTAGTTTAGAATAAGCGAACGAGTCACAATACCAAAGTTGGTAATGAAAAAATTCGTCCCTTTGAAATGGGCGTTATTCAACTGTTTGCCTTTTTGTAATCCAAATCGGCTTCTCGTCACATATAAACAACTGACCTCTGAAGTTTTGGTGGTGGTATCGCTTTCCTGCGTGGTCCGAATGGAGCACAACTTAAGCTCTTAAGTTATCGCTGGTTGAGTTTAAGCCTCAGGCCTTCAGCCTGTTTTCCAAGCATTGGCCTATTTGTGTACACCGACTTATTCAAATAAGTCACCTCGCGAGGAGACTTATTTGAATAAGTACGTCTTCTACAAACATAGCAACGTGCGTCACAAATAAGTGGGTACAATGAATTGGAATGACTTGAAGTCAATAAGTCGGTGGTTGTAAAACACCCTAAGTCTATTATAAAAACAAACTCAAAAGAATTGTACATTGTAATTCATTACAATCATTTCAATAATAAAACCGCAGAACTGGAGCTTGATGGTTGTTTAAACACATAAAATAAAAGCGTACATAAATTTTGACATTAAAAGCGACAAATGTGCATCAGCACATTTTTGTGCTACATATATATATATATATATATATATATATATATATATATATATATATATATATATATATATATATATATATATATATATATATACATATATATATATATATATATATATATATATATATATATATATATATATATATATATATATATATATATATATATATATATATATATATATATATATATATATATATATATATATATATATATATATATATATATATATATATATATATATATTATACATATATAATGCAAAAATGTGCAAAATATAATTCTTATAATACGTGTAATAAAAAATGCACTCATTGCATTTTTTTGGTATAAAAATTTGTATATAAGTTGATATTCAATTAATAAAAAAGTTAGTATTCAAAAACTTTACTCGCATTCTTTTACTTAGTTTATTCCGGTATTAGCTCCCACCAGAGGTCCGCTCGGAATAAAAAGTAAGAATATTTTAGTTCAGCCTCTGCTCATCCATAGGTCGCTGGTTCAGATCCGGCTCAAAGGACCATTTGTTAGTTCAGCCTCTGCTTGAACTAAAATATTCTTACTTTTTATTCCGAGCGGACCTTGGTACTCGTTGTAATAGATATTTGGAAATGGAATAACCGAGAAGAGTGTGTAGCTCCATGAGTATATTAATGGAATAGTTGCTCGTATTATTAGGTTATCCTGAGTTATTCGTGTTTTTAATTTCATGGTTTTGTAAATGTGCTCTAAATTATCGGCTGTGTGATCATTAAGCACAGTTATTGACGGGGGCAGATACTTTCTTATCTTAGATAGTTCTTGTTCTAGTTGCGATGGCGTCAGCAGAGTGGGATGTAAGACGTTTTGCTGAGCATTATGCACTAAGTCCAACAAACTTTCCTGTGTTTCTTTGATGTTATTTAATATTAGCATTATTTCGAGAGTTGTTGTAAATATTTCTCGTACCTTTTCCTCAATGGAAGCATATTCCTTCAGCAGATCTATTTCTATTTGCAGTCTGTTCTGATTTTCCCTGAAATTGTTTAACGACAACAATGTCAGGTTCGTGTTATGTTTGAATAGTCTGATGGTGTTGTCAATGATGCTGGTTTGATTGCTAAGAAGATCTAATAGATGCCGCTCGTTTTCATCAATCGTCTCAAAATGGTTTTCATATTGATTTGCTTCCCGTTGAGTTAGTATTCCGAATATATCTCCAAGCAGGATCCCCGTAGTATCTCCAATTCACCTCTTTTGGCGATATCTCTCCTTATTACTGGACATTAAGAATTCATTGTTCTTCCGTACAACCTCTAGTTGCCAATCCAATTGGTGTAGTATCTAGGCACAATTAATGCCTGGTGTTCTTTTACAGGCTTCCACCAGTTCCGTATGAATCACATTTATTTGTTTTATTTCTTCCCAATAGTTAGTCAATTGGTAACGGATTATTAAATTCCATTCCTTTGCAATTACTTCTACGTAGCCGATGTTTTCCAGATAAACCCCAATTGGCTGGTTGAATTGTTGAATGTCTACTTTGCCAGTTGCATTGGTGAGGTGTCCTCGTGAAATTAGCATTACAAACATAATGGCCTTAATTAATGCCACAAACCTCATTGGTTTCGCTCTCCTTACTGATTGCATTCTATCGTTTGTCATGTTGTTCGTAACAGAACTCAATCCACAGTGGTTGGCTTTCATGCTTCTTGTCGCTCTTCTGGCCGTTGTTGTATTTTCCTCCCTATCAAATCGATTTTCGTTTGTTTGTGCTTGTGGTGCAGAATATACGATGTCGTCGATTGGCAAAGGGCACAAATTTCTTATCGAGTGTTTTGTAATACCATTCTTATGTTTTACTGATATCACTCTGACATTACCATCATCACCTGGATGAACCTCCACCACCTTTCCCATTGGCCATGTACTGGGATAACCTTCCTTGTTCTTTATTAGTACAATTTGATCCTTGACAATATTTGGTTGCACTTGCTTCCATTTGTATCGTTGTTGAAGTGAGTTCAAATAGTCCGTGTGCCAGTGCTTCCAGAAATGCTGCTTCAGTTGTTGTAGAAATTCCCATCTAGATAATCGATTTTGCTTTATTTCGCTATAATTGTCTTCTGGCACCGTTAGCAATGATCTCCCAATTAGAAAGTGTGCCGGTGTCAAGATTAAAGGTGTGCTTTCACTCGAAATTATAGAGAGAGGCCGTGAGTTCAAGCATGCCTCTATTTGACTACATAGCGTTGATAATTCCTCAAATGTTAAATATGTATCGCCTATAACTCTTTTTAGGTGATATTTTGCCGCTTTCACTCCCGCTTCCCACAAACCACCAAAATGTGGTGTTCCAAGCGGTATAAAATGCCAGTTTGTACCTTGGTACGCCGTTTCTTCTATTAGTTGGGCTTGGAGTAGTTTATTAAATAGCCCATTTATTTTTCGGTTGGCTCCAACGAAGGTTGTACCGTTATCTGAATAGATGTGTGTACACACGCCTCTTCGTGATGCGAATCTACGGTATGCGGCAATAAATGCTTCTGTTGTTTGATCGCTAACTATCTCAATATGGTTATGATTTTAGTAGAAAAAGACGTCTTTACGAAGATCCTGGGATGGTTGTTGTTGTTGTTGTGGTGTAAATAAAATTAAAATGATTTTTCGTCTTCTACGAGTTTAGCAGAAAATCTAGAATGAGATGGAAAAGGGTTGTTTGATAATTTTTTATGATTTTTTTCTGCGATAAAAACTGTTCATTCAATATGATTGATTGCTCAGTAGGTTCTTAAAATGTCAGTGGAGTATGTTTCCGCAATAACGGTATCTTTACTTTTAAAATTGATTATTACAAGCTATTATCACCTTTCTAGTAGGAGTTAAGACAAGTTAGCAAAAGTGCCAAACATATTCCATTTTAAAAGTTGCTGAAGCAACCACCATTCAAAAGGAAGCGTAACGATTAGATTTAGCCACCAACATCATTTGACCTGGTTAAATTAATGTTATAATGTTGTTTACCGAAGGAAAGCGAAGTTTAGTATGGATGAGCCAGATGGATTTATTTATAATTATGGTTTAAGAAGGAACGAGATTTGTGTTTCGCCATCAAATTCAACAAGGCAGTGTAATAGTTTGTCGAGCTATTATTTATTACGGAACCATAAATTTGAACAACAAATAACAAGTATGACAGTATCTTTTTACAAAATCGTATTGGATACATTTTTATAATAATTTGAATATTTAAATCTATTGTGTTGTTAAGAAAAAGCTAACCTCCTTACGTTATTAATAAACAAAAATATTAAATTAAAATTTTTCATCATTTTTTTTAAACTAACCTTACCATAAAACACAGTGCACTTGGTTTATTCAATTAATTTTACTGAAAGTATTCGTCAAAAAGTATAGAGATAGTATCCAAGTACAGAAATTTTTTTCTAAAATCACGGAATGATAAAAATCAAAAACATGAATTGAAAACCTGTGGCGCTTTTCCAATGACGCAAGGGGTTAAAAGAACTTAAAAGCCGTTACATTTTAATCCATTAATGAAAATATCTTTTTCAAATAATTAATAAATTACCAAACTAGATACAATCATGAGCTTCCTAATATTGAAGTGTTAATGTCAATGTTTTCTCAAAAAAACACAGTTTTAAGAAACAACCAGGTAACATAAATTAAAATATGTTAAGCTAAATGTATGTTGTAATTTTCTTGCGTTCCTCTAAAAATATTTTAATCGTTTAGCAATCTTTGTATAAACTCAAATTATGCATGTTTTTATGCAAATATCATCATCAAGACAAAAAAACAGTAATACTGTAACATAATGTTAAATAGTGTTATCATATATTTCTTGTAAACCGTGTAAATATACAAGTAAATCGTGTATTATTTTACAAATACGAAATAAATAAATAAAAATTCTTCTGCATCTCGAACTAAAAATTAAAATGCAAGAGAATAGTAAAAAATGTATTTTAGGGCACCATGAAATAATGTTGAGCTGTGATCAGAATCATGCACGTTTTATTTGGAGGCGCCCATTTGGCAAGCGTACATTAATTGACTTCAAAACCCGAGTCTTTCAATATGTTATTAATAAAACTTATCAGTCATGAAGTGAATGTTGTTTTGGCAAACACCACAATTTATTCATACACATATAGTTTGTATCTGGTTCCGAGATGAAAACACATCAAGGATAAATGGTATTCTTATTATTATAATCATATGTATCAAATCTACATCTCATTATAATAAAGATTTTGAATTTTTGTATTGCGTAACCATCAAAACCATTAACGCGTAATACAATTAGATGAATGGTTGATTGCAAAACATTTGACAGCTGGTGCTTACAATCGGTGACATGAAAATTAATTTTTACACACCGCCATTTTACGCTACAATAAAATTGTTTTGCTCTGCTACAATGGTGTGAAATAAATGAAGTCAAGTGTCCGATTGGTCGACTTGCTCCCCTAATTAAAACGTTTTCGTAGTTTAATTTTTGATAGAGTAATTTAAACATTTATTTTATATTATTCATCAAATACCTGAATAAAAAATCAAACGAAGAAGTTAATGAGGTGTAGAAATGAGCGCCATTTTTAAATGAGGTGAACCGTACAATTTTTTTTCACTATTTGGTATTGGCGAATAGTTTTATCAACGTTTTTAGACCACTAAGACTTTTTAATTGATGTTGTGGTGTTTATGATACGCAGCTGTTATCTGAATAATGTATTTAGGGAACATATAAGTAAGTAAGATACAAGTAGTTGCTAAATTGAGTGAATTATTTGAATTTGATTTGCCTTTACATATCCACAAGTTCTCGTTATTATAGTGTTGATCAAATGACATTTGCTACGCGGATCTATTAGGGATTCAATTGTAGATTGATCAATTTAGAATTAACTGTGAACTGAAATGGAGTTAACTTTTTTAACGTCTATATTGGCAAGTCATGTTAAAATCGAATCAAAACCGAGTTGAGAATTTGAGGTAAACGTCAAAAATATATAATTTCAAATAGTGTTTGTGTATCCGTTTACATTGTAATTTTTAACGATTGAATTAACTCGACTCTATAAATTTTGTGGATTGAGTCGAGTAAACTCCTAATATTTCCGAGATAATTGATGCTTGTTATCAAACACTATCGAAAAAGACTAATTAGCTAGATTTAAATTTGATGAGATTTAGTAATTTTTAGTGATTTTTAGTAATTAAAACAATTCACATCCATTCGAGCACTAACAGTAATTTAACACAATTTGTAATTTTACATTGTACTTATTTACACCGCCCATTTTAAAAATAAAATATAGAACTTATTTAAAGATTGTGTTTTTATATTAGATTTTATGTTAACAAAATTTTCATGTTTATAACTTAAGGACAATGCTGTTCACGAAAATTGAAATAAATACAAATCTTAAAATTATTTGAAATTAGTAATTACTTTCGTTCATACAACATAATATTTTTTCTAATAACATGATTTATTCAAAAAATATATATTTTTTTTTTTAAATTCAATTACAATTTTATAATGTACAAAAATTTATTCGTTCACATCGTGAACACTTTTGTCCCTTTAATTGTTACTCTATATTAATACTTCGTCTATCCTCCTTTAGATTTTATCACCGCTTCTATTCTTCTCGGCAGACTTTCTACTAAATTTGTGGGGATGCGAGGGGAGATATAATTCCATGTTTCCAACGTGTGTTCCCATAATTCATCGATTGATTTTGAGGACTTCTTGTTGCAAATCATTTTTCGTTTAAGGATCGCCCAAAGGTGTTCAATGGGATTTATATCCGGGGATTGAGCCGGCCGGGAATTTTGATCCCATTTTCATTTAACCAAGCTGTAGTGGTTTTGGCTTTATGCTTTGGGTCATTATCATGCAAAAATATATCATCTTGGCGCGGCTCAATCCCAAATATATCCAGACTAGGCAAGTATGAATCTTCTAAAATTGCTATATAATCACTAGCTGTCATTGTACCTCGAATTCTTTGTAAAATACCTAGTTGATTATTCCTAAAGCATCCCCAAACCATCAATGAGCCTCCACCAAATTTCATCGTTCGACAAATATTTCTATCAGTCACTCCAATACTCTTATCAACCCATGATTTGTTTCAGTTGCAGTATTTGTGGCACCTGTTGTGATCGTACGTTTTATTCTTCGCTCTATTATAGGGCTCAGCTTCTTTGGACGCCCCCCTGGGTTTGACTTACAAACAACTTCAAGCTCACTCTTAATTTTTGTTATCATCCCAACTGATACGTTATGTTTGGCTGCAATTTTCCGATATGATAACCCAGTTTTAATGTCGCCAACGAAAGCTTTTTTTTAAATTACACTGATTTTTCTCGTCGTAGTAAATGTGTTCGGTGAACTATAAAATTTACACTAAATACTTAACAAAACCAAACAAAAATCCAAAATAAACAATTGTCTTGGCTTTGTATTGTAGTACTACGCAATATTTTAACTTCACAAAACTATTTGTAGCTTTATTTTTATTTTTATCTAATGGTTAGTATATTTCACGCAGTAAAATATTATGATTAAAAAAATGTTTGTTAGTAAGCCTTTAGATTAAGTATTTAAAGAATTAAAATAATTATTATAACTACTTTCATCTTACAGGAATGGTATTAAAAAATCGGCATTTCTTAAAACTAGTGAAGAGTATTGCCCGTGTTATGAGAAAATCTAAAGGTGGTTACTTTTTAACAAACACTAAATATAATTAATCTTTTATTATTATTTTATTGTTTATAATTTTATACAAGTATATTTTAAGTTATAATAATAATTTTATTATTTATTTATTTGTAAAATCAAATCGAATGTTGGAGCAGAACTGAATATCGATAGTATTTTGATATCCGATTTCAGCTCGGTATTTAAGTGTAATTTTACTACACATTTAAAATAACATATAGAAGGAATTCAAGTATATAAAGCAAATCAAGTATATAATGTAAATTAAGAGTATATAATGATATATAATATAAAAATATATATAATTGTATACAGGGCTTTACAATGTTACTTATTTCGGAGCGCTATACAACACCTCCGTCCATAAAAGAAAGAAAATCTTGAAATAAGATTTTCTTTATCTACTTAATTAATTTACAAAAAAAACTTAACTTAATTTTATTATAAATGCGTATTACTATAATTAATTGAGCATTGATAAATGCAATAAAAAATTTGTTTGTTAAAGTAAATCGAATGAATAATTGCATGAATACTTAACAACAGAAACTAATTAGTACTAATATTATAATATTTTTGTTATTATTATAATAAAATAAACATTTAAAGATTTAACAATGTTTATTTTATTTGACAGATTTGTTTTCTTTATTTAATTATTAAATGTTTTCAGATATGATAGCTTAATTATTCGATAAATAATTTGAGACAATTATTATGAACCACTCGAGTACCCCGTCCAATACGAATAGTAGTATTTTCGTTTGAATTAATTTCTAATACTTCGAAAGGTCCATTCCATATGGAATCAAGTTTACCTTTAGTTTGCTCATTTTTCAACAGCACTTTATCACCTACTTTAAATTCAACGTTGTTAGTAATTCGATCATAATATAATTTAGATTTTTCTTTTCGTTTTATTAAATTTTCACGAGCTATTTCATAAGTATTTCCAAGTTTCGTTCGTAAATTTTGTATATAATCCTCTTGATTGTAATAAAATCTGGTTGAATGTTTGAGACTTGTAGGAATATTAGGTTTAAACCCATGAATAATTTCGAATGGCATTAAATTAGTCGAAGAGTGGGGGGTAGAGTTGTACGTAAACATCGCAAAAGGTAACCAGTGATCCCATTCATTTGGATCTTTGTCGGTATAGTTTCGTAAATATTCCACTAATGTGCGATGTGACCTCTCTAATGCGCCATTTGTTTGGGGACGATAAGCAGTAGTTTGAATTTTTTTTATTTTTAAAATTTTACATAAACTTTTAAACAAATTACTTAAAAAGTTTGTTCCTTGATCTGTTAATCTGTTACAAGGGAGCACCAAATCTACAGATAAAGTGTTCTACAAAAGCTTGACCTATTGTTTCTGATAATTGATTTTCTAACGGTATAGCCAACGAAAACTTTGACAAGTCATCTTGTATGGTAAGCATGAAGCGATTGTTACTGTTCGAAGGATTTAAAGGGCCAACTACATCGAGAAATATTTTATCAAATGGTTTTTTTGACGTAGTGGTTATTACTATAGGACATTTATTAATTTTTGAAATTTTATTTTTTTGACAAGATTCGCATTTAGTTATAAATTTTCTTATTGTACTCCACATCTTCGGAAAATAGTAATATGATTTTATTCTTCTGAAAGTTCTTGAATGTCCAAATCATTTTCTGATTTAATAATAGGATTTCCAGAATGAGACGTTTTATTGATGTTTGATAATTGCTGATTGGAATTAGGATCTTGAATTGATTTAATAGGTATTTTATTATGCTCGCGATTTATTTGCTCACAATTTATTTGATTAGTTAATTTAGACTGTGATCGAGTAATAACATTGACATTGGTTTGATTGACAGAATTCACTATAATTCTGCTCAAGGCATCTGCATTGGCGTTATACTTTCCAGCTTTGTAATTAATATCATAATCGAACTCTTCCAATTCTATTCGCCATCGCATTAATCGAGAAGACAGATTTTTTGATTTATTTAACCATATTAACGGTTTATGATCTGTAATAATTGTAAATTTAACTCCATATAAATAGGGACGAAAACGTTTGACTGCAAATACTATTGCCAGCAATTCTTTCTCAATTGTAGAATAGTTACGCTCAGCTTTATTTAAGACCCGGCTTGCATAAGCCACGGGCAAGTCATCATCACCTATTCGTTGAGAAAGAACAGCTCCAAGAGCAATCTCACTTGCGTCGGTCGTTACGTAGAATCGTTTCCCAAAATTGGGGTACTGTAAAATTGGAAGATTTGATATTTTTTGTTTTAAGATTTCGAAACTATTCTGACAAAAGGCATTCCAGACAAAATGTGTATTTTTCTTTAATAGAGAATTAATAGGATGTGCGAGTTCTGAGAATTTTTCGATAAACCGTCGATAATATCCAATTAGTCCCAGAAAGGATTTAACTTGTTTTGGAGTTGTCGGAACTGGAAAATTATGAATAGCTTCGAGCTTTGAAGGATCTGGTTTGATTCCATGATCAGTTATGATATGCCCTAAATAACAAATTTCTTTTCGCAGAAAGTGACACTTTTTTGGTTGAAGCTTTAAATTGCACTTTCTAAGACATTCGAATACGTCGTTTAATTTTCTATTATGATCTTCAAGATTGTAACCATAGACGACAATATCATCAAGATAGACAAAGCACTTAACGCCATGTAAACCAGACAAAACATTGTTCATTATCCTCTGAAAGGTAGCAGGTGCACCCTTCAGACCTAAAGGCATTCTTGTGAAATGGTAGTGACCCATTTGAGTACTAAAAGCCGTTTTATATTTATCTTCATCACTAAGAGCAATTTGATGATAACCATCCGCTAAATCAAGAGTGGTAAAGTACAATGCGTCTCCTAATTGATCCAAAATATCTACAATGTTAGGGAGAGGAAAAATGTCATCCACCGTGATCTCGTTCAGACGACGGAAATCTACAACTACACGCCACCGTTTATTAGTATCATTTGATTTCTTTGGGGCCACTAGCAATGGAGAGTTGAAAGGACTATTACTATTTTCTACTACACCGTTTAGAACCATTTCATTCACTTGCCTGTTAATTTCGGCTTTGGTTGTCTGAGGTAATCTATATGGCTTTACATTTACTGGTCGCGAATTAGGTACCAGGGGAATATGATGACAACCAGCATTGGTGACAGAAAGTTGGTCACCCGGTAAGTAAAATATGTCATTGTACTCTTGACAAATTTTTATTATAGAAGATTTTTCTTCAAAATTCATATGCTCAACATTAATCTCATCTTTTAAAATTTTTAATCGTTCTTCTAATTTGTCTGTCCAGTTACCTAATTTAAAGAAATGGCATTCGTGTAAATTTTCTGGCTCTATATATACATTATCTAATTGTACAGAGAAATCATTCGTATTTATAATACTTATTGTTGCAAAAGAATTAAGTACTTTGATAATGGTGTTTGCAATATACACTCCGGGAACAATCATTTGAGACGGACACAGATACTCTCTGTCATGATCCGTTTTAAATCGCATCTTTACATGTTTCTCAGATCTACTTGGGATAGTTATCGTTGGATTATTTGACGAAAGATTTAACGAAATTTGTTGATCTTTAACTGATATTCGATTTATAATAATCTTATTGCGAAGGTAATATATATTGCATTTGTTTGTGCGAAGGAAGTCATTACCAATAATACCCACGTTACTTATTTCGGAGCGCTATACAACACCCGTAAGTGTACTTTTGCGCAGCGACACTTCTATAAGAAAACGATGTAGTAAGTGAAGAATGTAATCGTGGGAAAATTGAGTTTTAGGATTTCGGTGGATCTGAACGTTTTAAGGCCACATGAAAATTTTGGACCTATTTTTCGGGTGGGAGATGTTTGTCCATCTGTCTGTTCACTTTTATCTGTGTTATTAAATATTAAAATAAATTAAAATTGTATTATTACTAAGATTAAATGTAATTACCATTTTAAGAAAGCAATTTAATTTTAACTGTTTCTAAAAAACGATTTATCGAAATTTTGCAGTATAATACACGATTTGTTCTAGACAGTGCTGTGGGTCGGCCAATGTGTTGCATGAGGCCGCATGTAATGAAGGAACTCATATGAGCTTTCGTATTTTGGGTGTAACACTTGAGCAATGGTTACGAAGACTTGTGTGCAGTTGTGTTTGGCGCTTATGTTACTTTTATGTAATCTCAAAGGACAATGTATTTGTTTGAAACCGATTGAACTGCACACGTCGTTATAAATGAGTTTGTGCGCTCAAAATGGGGGTGCAGTTCTCAACATTTTTGTTAACGTAAATAAATATAATAAATATTAAATAAATGCAAAGTATTGAAATCGTCAATAGATTCATCCAATATTACGATGACAAATTACTTTAGCAATTCGCAATAAATGCTAATTTGCTATTTGTAACCAATTATAGTCTTATTTTCGTGCTAAATTTACGCGTTCAATATCACCTTTTTCACCTTTTTTTGACAAGGAACAACTATATACGTAATACATATTTGTTGAGTAATTCGAGACTATTTTAAATGACTAGGCGATACCATCAAACCATAGATTCTCTTATTTAAACATTAAGTTGTTTTGTATTGTAAGAAAGGCATATTTATCTGGATTACGGATTTAAATCCGTTTTGAATCGAACGGTCTAGAACCACTAATTCCCAGATTTTATTATTACAGTAAATATAAAATTATTTATTTTGCATAGACTTCCTAAATCCGTTAAGTAAAGATTTTAATTTATAGTTGTTTTCAAAAATAATAAGCATAAAAATTCTAAAAAAAATATTTATTAATTTCCAAAATAAATCTAATTAATAAAGCTTTTAGTTTTATTTTCAACCCTGAATTAGACCGGTACATCAACAACCTTGTTATGAATAATTTTTTTGTACATCTTTTTATTATTAATACTAAATAGCTGTCTTTAGCTGCTTCTATATAAATTACTGTTGCAAGATAATTAATGGTCCGATGTTGATTAGACAACACATAACTAGACATTTGTTTATAAAATATTTTAATTTTAGAGGCCTGAAATAATTTTAGTAATACGTGTGCACGTACTCGGCATACATAATGTATAAATATTCCGTATTCTTGAACTTGTTACAGTTTGTAAATTGCTTTACTTATGATGTATGTTTTCATTTGGCAGATGGATTTCCTGAGAGCTACTGGGTAATTCCTTAAATTCACTAGTTACTGAAGTATTCCAGTCACTGCTTCACATCCTAATATTTTATTTCTTTGCAAATTTTTACACTCCAATAAAAATGTTTTACCACATCATAAACTAATTAACACTATTTATATATTTCTACCACGCCATACACGATTCAACATTTCAAATTAACAATATTAATTTAGACTGTTATATAAATATTATTATTAACTTTGCAAAAAAAAAATATATTGTAATTGTCATGATTTTTTTCGATGAAATAAATTACACGAAAAATACTAAAGAAGGTTACCTATATTGCCTTACAGATTTAATACAAAATCTTTATAAGTAAAATGCTATTACGAGTAATTTTAATGAGACGGAACAACGTCTTCTAAAAATTAAAAAGTGAAATGAATCTATATAAGAAAACTAAAAAGCCAAAACAAGGTTATGAGATTCTAATTGTTGGTCGAATCTTCTTGTGAATAAATTTTATTTTTATTTTTAGATTGTCAGAGTTGTTATTAATTTTTTTTAAGGTTATGTATAAACGGATTTTTTTAATATACATAAGTATTATTTATTGTATTCAGTTTAATCGATTAGTTCTCTCAAAATGTATGAACGTCTTATTGTTTTTTTTTCTAGTATTCCGATTTTAAATTCAGTTGTGTCGTTTTAACATCTTCCGCGTTTTCTGCAGAACATTGTAATATCGTATAAGTACTCCAACTAAATTTTATTACAATAATTAATTTTAATGGACTTTTATTTTGTGTCTTCTTTAATACGAAATGTATAATTATTATTTTATCTTAATGCAGTCGCGGTACATAAGTTTCATATATAATTTCAATAACAAATTAACGAAATAAACACTTTGCCGCAGCGCGCGGTATTATTTCTCTTCTTGTTGCGCGACATCACATTAAACACGAAATTCGATTTTCTATTTTATTAAAATGACAAATTTTATGTTGAATTAAAGAGAAAAATAAAATTGTAATAATAATAGCAGCAGCAGCAGACGTAGTAATAACGATAATAATAGTAATAATAAAAAAAAAATAAGCTTGCTTTAGCTAAGAGACAACTCATGTCAAATAAGTTATTTGCATTTAAAAACGAATAAAGAAAATTGGAATTTTTAAAATTAATTTTATTTAATCAAGTAGAAAACATTTGATAGTTTAGTACATTTAATAGTTAACTTTTAAATCGAAAATTATTTTGTAAAAGCGTTGTTAATTAATTAATTATGTATGAAAATTATATGCATAAAATACATGCACGCAAGTTGGTCAAATCGGAATTTTTGAAATGTGCTGGTTGGTTAACATCTCGTAAGTTAAGCAAAAGAAAAAGACGAGCACTGGTGTCGAATGCTAACAGTTACTGCAAAGGATTTAAAGCTCTCTTAAGAATTAAAGTTACTTACTGGAGGAACATGTACAAGCATCCATGGATTACTGTAAAACTAACTTCGAGATGAAATGTTCTTGGCAAATCAGACACCGATGGCGCTTATCATTCACTCATTCACCAATAGCAACAACCGCGCATGAGGTGCTCATGCTAGCTAACTAAATTTCAACAGATTAGCAGTAGAATTATGAACGCCACGGGGAAAATTTAGACAGAATCGTAGTTTAAACGGAAGAGAAGCAACTTTTATCAGTTTTATTTTGTTATTTCTGATAACCTTACAAAGTTCGTTTGATGAGTACCAAATTTTAATCAAATTTGTCAACTGAGAATAGATTTGGTTGAGTTCAATATTATATTTTAAAATATCAAACATAAAGCGGCCAACTCGTCGTAAAACGCCAATAATTGGATGAATTTTTTGATTGGTCCCGCTGATAATGTAGTTCGTCCAAAATAATTGTGAATTAACTTCCAATTCAAGATATTGAATGCAATAATGAATGAATGCTTCATTTTGGATTGGGCTTGTGTTTTAAATAAAATACCAAAAGGTTCGACTTGAAACACTTAATATTAATTGCGTTAAGAGCCATTTATTAATGATTAGGATTGTTTTTGATGTCGTTTTTGAGTTGGTTACACGATATTTAACTATATTCAAGAGCAGCAGCATCTGCGAATAGCTGCACGTTTCCTTCTAGGTTTAAATTAATTATATCATTTACATATATCAGAAATAAGGTGGGTCCCAAAATAACACTCTTAAAGAACACAAATTGATACATTTATATTTTCATTTGATGATTTATGAGTGCCGGTACAAACCATCTGGGCATATCACTGAGGTAGCTGATTATTAACCTTAAAGCATTACCCGAAATTCCAAAATTTGGTACTTTCTCTTTTAATATATCGTGGTTAACGCAGACAAATGCTCTTGATAGAAACATAACAGCGATTAGGATTAATCAGGTTGTTAAAATATAAGTGTTCTGTTAAAGCAGAATGGATAATACGTTAAAAATTCTGGAAAACTAGTTGATCAGTAGAGACGACTTCTAGTTGATTAGTAGAGAGCGACCACCATTTATCAAAATAGGAGTAACACGTGCGATTTTGAGAAATATAGGAAATACTTCTTCGATGGTTCATGAATTGAAGCTTTTCGATATTAAAGGAGAAACTAGATGCTCCAGTTTTTTCACCACGGTAGCCGTAAAGTAATCGTAGCCAGAAAAAGAAGAGGCTTTTAGATTGGTTATTATAATTTTGATATCATCACTAGTTACCGAACCAATTGCTATGAGTGGCAAAAATATTTGTTTATAAACAGAAATTTGCCATGTGTAAATTTTGAGAAAAATAGATGTAAACTGACCATAATTGACCAATATATATTTAAGTAGTATTTATTTTACATATTTTCATATTTAAATTTGCTATATACGTTCACAATTACACATAAAATAAACAACCATAGTTATTGTCAAAATTTTACCCAATTGAAACAGATAAAAAGTTAAAAAATATTTACCAAGAATAAATTTTTAATTTTTTAACTTTTTATGCGGTATTTAAACCAGTTGAAACACGCACTTATAAAGTTGTTTAAAAAATACTTATTACTCGGATAAGCCTTTTGCAGTTTATAGTATTTATTGCAAAGTTCAGCATCCTTTAACAACTGGGAATTGAACACGGTTTTTTATAGACAGACATTTTAACTACAGTGGTGCTGTTTCTGATTTTGTATTAATTCTTAGATACAGTTGAACATACTGATCTTTTAGTTAATTCGAACTTAATAAAAATATAGCGATGATCACCTAATGATCTATAAAAGTTCGCGTGGATATATTAATTTGTAGCGGGTAGTTTCTTCAACTATAAGAAACTCCGCACAATTACTCTCAACGGACAATCCTCCGTTCACATAATTCTTGATAAATGGACAATTCTCCATATAAAGAATTATTCCCAAAATATACAACAATCTTGTATACACAAATTATGTACATAACCACTTGTACATAGATATCGTACAACAACACTTGTACATAACGAAATTGGTGTAATCAAAATAGAATTGAAAAATTATATTTTGGTTACATAACAATCTACAATATGCACCTCTACAATCATATCATTTAGAGATGCATACAAATCGTATTGATTTTGCATAACCAAAATCAAGTAAAACGCACCTACACATCACCATGCCATCGCTCAAGAGATGGCATGGCAATCATCTATGTTTATGAAAACATATTTTATAAAGGGTGCACCAAAAACATTTTGGTGCATGTAATATTAAAAAACCAGAAAATCAGGTTTTGATTTTTGGTTTATTTAATTTATCCAAGAAGACGAAGAAAATAATTATCTTCGTTCTATTATATTTTTGGACATTGCCGGAGCAACACACACACGCCGCCGCAGACACATCATCACTCATCGACATAAAACAAATTTAATTAATTAAATAAAAAAATTTATTTAAATTAAAAAATTATTTTCGTGTTTTTATTTTAAATTATTATTATTAAAGTGCTACATCATACCAAACGCGATATCTGGTGACCCACGACGACGGTTTTTACCGCAAATCAGGTGAGTGATTTTTTTTATTATTTAAAAAAAAGTGAAATAAAAATTTTATAAACAAAGTGCATGGTGTTTTATTTTTAATAAATTTAAAAATTTAATGAGACGAGTTTTGTGATATAGTGGCCCAAGCCCGCACCCGTGGTAAGCGCACTATTTTCACAAATCGCCACAATTCCCTGGTCGATTTTTAGAAAGCACGTGTCTATTCCGACACAAATTCTAGAAATTTTCATTTTCGAACCAAAAATAAAATCCGCGTGTTTTGACAGAAATTTAAAAGTGCGACAAAATTTTTTTAAGTGTGTAAAATTGTTTTTTTTAACTGTGCACCATTATATTCGAGTCATCAACAACATGGCAAATAACGGTGACAACAAGGACGAAGTTTATCAAGACGCAAATCGTCAGCAACAGGTGCCACCCCAGCCTGAATTAGCCACGTCGAAACAATTGACGCGGCTACCAGCATTCTGGGAGAATAACCCGAAGACTTGGTTCATATCAGCCGAGATTATGTTCGACGCGAACAAGATCACCAGCGACAGACACAAGTTTGCGCACACAGTGTTGTCCCTATCGGAAGCACAAGCGGAGAAGGTCGAGTACATTCTACACGACCCTCCAGCAAACAACAAATACGACGCCCTCAAAAAGGTTCTAATCGATCGCTACTCAATCTCTGAGGAGCGTAGATTAGAAACGATTTTGAGCAAA
Organism: Nephrotoma guestfalica; assembly: GCA_963691935.1. Classification (NCBI taxonomy): domain Eukaryota; kingdom Metazoa; phylum Arthropoda; class Insecta; order Diptera; family Tipulidae; genus Nephrotoma; species Nephrotoma guestfalica. Next base: position 150,979,664 of record OY829913.1, read on the forward strand.
GTCGAATACGGTGATCAAAAACCTTCGGATATACTGCACCGAATCAAATCGTTGGCCGAAAAAAATTTCACGGTCAACGTCGTCACAAAACTATGGATCAGGCAACTCCCTGATTTCATACAAACAGCATTGATCCCTCAACAAGAAAAACCAGAAGAGGATCTTGCTGCAATCGCCGATAAACTTCACGACATCATTGGCACGCGGACTCAGAGCTTGAGTACAATAAAACGCGAAACACGTAATAACGAAACGCGAATATCAAGCTCAGAGATACACGCGCCAAACTCTAGCTTAATCCGTATAGAAAACACGCTAAAACAAATTAGCGACCGGCTAGTGAAGCTAGAGAACAATGCACACACACAGCGACAACCTTCGCGTTCTCAATCGCCATGGAGACGAACTCCTTCTCCTTCAAAAAAACCGCGATCTCAACCAAACCAGGGAAGCTCTTTACAGCCAAACAACACCCACTTACCAAGATACCAATTTCCACGCCACTGGTGTTGGTATCACACAAGATTTGGTAACGCTGCAGAAAAATGCACAGCACCATGCACTTTTGCTACACAGCAAACGGGATCCGCAAATACCGCATCCCCAAACGAGTAAGTCTTAAGGTCGTAGCGGCAGACCTAAGACAACCGCAGCAGAGCCGCCTATTCCTACGGGATTCGGTAAATCAAATAACATTTTTGATCGATACCGGCGCTGATCTAAGCGTAATCCCGTACTACAAATATTATCGCTACGGAACAAATCGCAATCCCGATTTAGTTCTGTCAGCAGCAAACGGTACCACAATAAACACTTTCGGTACCAAACTACTCGAAGTTGACATTGGATTAAGGCGTTCATTCAAACACGCTTTCATTCTCGCCAATGTCAACCGCCCCATTATAGGCGCGGATTTCCTAAAGAAATTCGGCCTTTTAGTGGATCTAAAAAATCACAAACTGATTGATCCATCCACTAAACTTTCAATCAACGCAACATCAGCACGCGTTGATACACCATCACCATTGCATTACACAATTAACAATGGCTATGGAACACTGCTAAAGAAATTCTCTTCTTTAACAGCTCCACCAAACTATAACGCTCCAGTAATGCACAACGTAGTACACCACATTGTGACTACAGGGCATTTACCATTTTCAAGACCAAGAAGGCTTGATCCAATTCGCCACAAAGCAGCTTTCCTAGAATTCCAACACATGGTGGAACTAGGAATCTGCCGACCATCTTCTTCAGCAGTATCATGTCCATTACACATGGTGAAGAAGAAGGATAACGACTGGAGACCATGTGGGGACTACAGAAGGCTTAACGCAGTAACAATTCCTGACCGTTACCCTATCCCCCACATACAAAATTTCTCCATGCAACTACATGGTTGCACAATTTTCACTAAAATCGATCTCGTCAGAGCATACCATCTCATACCAATTGCTCCTGACGACATTTACAAAACTGCAATTACCACTCCGTTTGGCCTATTCGAATTCACCCGAATGCCATTTGGACTCAGAAATGCTGCGCAAACATTTCAGCGTTTCATCAACGAAATCGTGGGAGATCTCGATTTCGTTTTCATATACATTGACGACATTCTCGTAGCTTCAAAAGACGAGAAACAACACCTACTCCATTTGGAAAAACTCTTCCAAGGATTATCAAAGTACGGTGTCAATATCAACACGGCAAAATGCGTGTTTGGGACGAATAATCTTGACTTTCTCAGTCACAAGATTACATCTAATGGCATTCTGCCGTCCGAAGGACGAATTAATGCAATTAGAGATTTCCCAGCACCACAAAATGTGAAGCAAATCCAACAATTCATCGGCATGGTAAATTACTACCACCGATTCATACCAAAACTTGCAGAAGTACTTGCCCCAATTCACACGCATTTGGCAAGTCTTCTTAAAAAGCCAAAAACGCCTCAAAATTTTTCTTGGACTGAAGAATGTCAAAACGCATTCCTTCAGCTCAAGAAAAGCTTGGAAAATATTGCCCTTTTAGCGCATCCGCTAAATGAAACGAAATATAGCATCACCACTGATGCATCCAACACAGCAATAGGCGCGGTCTTACAACAACTGAATAACAAGACCTGGGAACCTCTTGGATTTTTCTCCAAGAAATTGTCAGATGCAGAAAGAAAATATTCTGCATTTGATCGCGAATTGCTTGCAATTTTCCAAGCAATTAAACACTTTCGATACTTTGTCGAAGGTCGGGAATTCACAATATTCACCGACCACAAACCGCTTACTAGAGCAATTACCTCTAAAGCGGAACGAAACCCACGGCAAGCACGCCACTTAGATTTTGTCTCTCAATTCACGACAGACATCCAACACATTCAAGGCAAAGACAATGTGGTCGCCGACACACTATCTCGGACTTCCGACCACGAACTTGCCTCCGCAGCAACACGCTACGACATCACAACAATCGCAAAGGCACAAGCTAGCGATCAAGAACTAAAAGACTTACTCTCTAGTTCTACAAACCGGCGAAAAACCAATTGGAAAATAGAAAAATTTCCACTAGCCGATTTGTCAATCTACTGTGAAATATCTACGGGTAACAATCGCCCGTACATTCCAGAGTCACTGCGTCGAACTATCTTCGACACTCTGCATAGTATTTCCCACCCAAGTGTACGAGCAACTCGCAAACTCGTCACTTCAAGATACTTTTGGCCCAGTATGAACAAAGATTTAACCCTTTGGGCGAAATCTTGTTTATCCTGCCAAAAATGCAAAGTGCAACGTCACACCAAATCACCTCATGGGAATTTCGAAATTCCACCAGGTAGATTTGAACATATCCATTTAGACATTGTTGGACCACTTCCACCATCTAATGGATTTACATATATGTTAACCTGCGTTGATCGTTTTACGCGTTGGCCAGAAGCCTACTGCATAAAAGACATCTCCGCACAAACAATCGCAAAAACGCTCGTCGAAAACTACATTTCTAGATTCGGCGTTCCGGTCAACATCACGACCGATCAAGGCACACAGTTTGAATCCAAACTATTCGCTGAGCTCATGCAACTCTTAGGCTCATATCGAATACGGACAACTGCCTATCATCCACAAGCAAACGGTATGGTTGAGCGCTTTCACCACCAACTTAAAACAGCTCTCAAAGCTCGTGCAAATACCGTCAACTGGAGTTCAGAGATCCCAATCATATTGTTGGGAATCCGAGCAACAGTCAAAGACGACCTAAAATGCTCACCAGCAGAACTGGTGTACGGTCAAACAATCAAATTACCTGGGGAATTCTTTGTGGAACATCCACTTACACCTCAAGTTACCACTGACACAGTGATACATCAACTGCGCTCCACGATGAATAAACTCATCCCAACGGACACGCGCAAATCAAATCAAACTGACATATTCGTACCAAAGTCTCTGCAAACCTGTGACTATGTTTTCGTACGAATAGACAAAGTTCGCACAGGCCTCACACCACCATATGAAGGCCCATACAAAGTGATACGACGACTTCGTAAGCACTTTGTATTACAAATCAGAGACAAGCAGCAATCTGTCTCTATCGATAGACTCAAACCAGTCTATGGAATTCTGAGTTCACCCGATCAACTATCGGGAGTGAAGAAAACTGTCCGCATTTCTACCAGCAATCAACAGGTACACAATTTACATCACCTCTACCATTACAACGATCATTCATCATTATAATGGTACTACAACCAAATGCATCCACAAACGCCAGCGAATACAGAATTCGCGGTGGGGGAACTCACTGCGCGGTGGGTGATGTAGCGGGTAGTTTCTTCAACTATAAGAAACTCCGCACAATTAATCTCAACGGACAATCCTCCGTTCACATAATTCTTGATAAATGGACAATTCTCCATATAAAGAATTATTCCCAAAATATACAACAATCTTGTATACACAAATTATGTACATAACCACTTGTACATAGATATCGTACAACAACACTTGTACATAACGAAATTGGTGTAATCAAAATAGAATTGAAAAATTATATTTTGGTTACATAACAATCTACAATATGCACCTCTACAATCATATCATTTAGAGATGCATACAAATCGTATTGATTTTGCATAACCAAAATCAAGTAAAACGCACCTACACATCACCATGCCATCGCTCAAGAGATGGCATGGCAATCATCTATGTTTATGAAAACATATTTTATAAAGGGTGCACCAAAAACATTTTGGTGCATGTAATATTAAAAAACCAGAAAATCAGGTTTTGATTTTTGGTTTATTTAATTTATCCAAGAAGACGAAGAAAATAATTATCTTCGTTCTATTATATTTTTGGACATTGCCGGAGCAACACACACACGCCGCCGCAGACACATCATCACTCATCGACATAAAACAAATTTAATTAATTAAATAAAAAAATTTATTTAAATTAAAAAATTATTTTCGTGTTTTTATTTTAAATTATTATTATTAAAGTGCTACATCATACCAAACGCGATAAATTCGAGTCGCATATACTCGTAGTTCGTTAATTTCATTTATGATAAAATAATTATTGAGAAGTAATGTAAACAAGAAAGTTACATAATTGTGAGATAGTGGTGAATAAAACATTTCGGTTAAAGTGAACTATTATTTTAAATTTTTACGAATGATGCCATGTATGTGATAGCTTATACATACATATTCTCTTGTATGTACATATATAGTTTAGAATTTTTGAGTAAGTCAGAGCCTGTGTCATTTCACTTTCCTCGTTTAACTCTTCTTTTTTCTTTTTGACATGCTCTTTCCAATTTAGTTTCGCGTCTAGAGTCTTGCCTAGATTTTTGCCATGTTTGCATAGGGAATTTGCTAAGAGTTCAGGTCTACTGGTATCCAGTTGACCTTTTTGATGGTAAAGTTTACGTAAACAGATTTCGTTTCTTCAAGTTTTCTCATTGTCCAGGTACTGATAATATTAGTAGCTCTTGCAACTTGTTTGTGGATTCTTCTATGATATCAGCGACGGCTATCATAATATTGGTATGTTAGTATCCTCTATCGTTGACAGATCCGAGGTGTATAGAACATATAAAGTTGGTCCCAGAACGCTATCGTGGTACTCTTGCTGATATTTTCTTTATTTCTGAGTATTCGCCATCCAATTTAACACGAAAGTGCCGTTTAGATATGTAAGATTTTAGTATTTCATAAAACTGCTTTGGTAAGTCTCTTTGTAATTTATATTCCAAGCCTTTATACCATACTCTTAGATACTTTCTTATTTTCAAGTGTATCTTCAACTATGCTTGTAATTCGATGTACTTCTTCTATTGTTGAATGGTTTTCTCTGTACTACGTTTTCATTAAAAATTAAATTTTAATTTAAAAGTCAATCAATGATAATTCAATCAATGATCAGTGATAATTATTATTAAAATTATTGATTTAGTTTATTTGTGAATTTAAGAATCTAGAATCGTCCGAGATGTTTAATATTTATTAATATCCTTTATAGTTGATTTCCTTTATAATTTCCTGATTGGAGAGTTAACAATACTGAGTTTTATTTTATTTTAATAATTATAATTTAATTGTATATTTAGGATTTAATTCGTTTTACGTGAATGGGTTTATAAAACTATTTTAATTGATGAAACGAATATGATTGTATGGAAAATTGAGGTATCGGAGGAGGGAAATTTTATAAAGTTGCATAACAGCAGTGTTGCCTGATTCCTGTTTAAATTAAATTTTAATTCTAATTAATTTAGGAAGCTTGCAATTTTTGTTAGGAAGCTTGTAAATTTTCATGACTTTTTGTGGAAGCTGTCAAGGTAGGAATCACAATGACTATAATCGGGTTTGCTAATGAATTTGATATTTTAGTGGTTGTTGGAATTTTTGAAATTATAGATGGCTTGGAGACTACAGAATAAAATTTAAATGTAGACAAATATTGCTGTACTTAGATAGTTGTTGTATTTTGGGGTTCATGGCACTTCTTTAATTGAATTATTTTGTAGGTTGAACGGTAGACTGTAAATTAGTAACGGTTTTGGTTAGCTTGTTCTAAGTTGGATAAATAGTTATCGCTGGTTGTCAATAATATGGGTGGAGGAAATGGCTAATCACTCATAATAATGAAGCTTTATTTCAGGAAATTTACCAATTAAAATTTTCTAGGATCTTGATTGCTGATTATTTATATCCAGAAAACAAAAATTACTGGGCCGTCTTGTGCTTGTGCTTTACGAACTATTAACTACTTAGGTGTCTGTAACCGGATCAAGTCTATCATATCTAATAACCTTTGCTATCCCTCCGTATTGTTATATGTGTAAGGGGTGTACGGTAGGCCCGGCGTATCCGGGATCCTTGCTTAGTCTTGGCTGTACATCCTAATCAATCAATCAAATAAATTTTATATTTCAAATATTTTAATATTTATAATGCAAATATATACAGAGGAAATCTACTGTATACGAGTACAGTAATAGTATCAAAATTCAACAAATATCAAATAAATAATACATTTATTTGATTTTTATATATTTTGTTTATCATGGATTTTACTAAATATACTTTTAAACTAAATTTATTTCATGAGCCAATATGTAATTTATATTATTATAATTACAATAAACCTTTTCATAACTTTTTTTTAAATTGAACTTCTGAATATTTAATATATTTTAATAGTGTTTTTTGTCAAATATGGTATTATAGGCACAATAAATGGTATTTTGTATTTTTAAAATGTTTTCTATTTTATAAAAATAAATAAGAAAATCGCTAATTAGTTTTCTAACTAAAACAAATCCTTTCATATAATGAAACAAATGTTCGAAGAAATTTGTGAAAAACCGTCATCACTTAAAATTTTGGTTTTTCCCCCATGCTAATTTTTTTGACAAACTCTTTACTACACCAGAGGTTAGCTATATACTCTTGATGTCTCATGGAGAGCGTTTTACAAACATTTACAAACCGCTTGAATTATATCAAAATTTAGTGGACGTGGTATAATATCACATTCTACACAGAGCACAAAATAACTAATCGCCTTTTTATTCTCACCGACAGCTATTTATTATGTGTGGCGTTTTTACGTTCGGTTGAATCAGCTCCGCGTTTGTCAAATTTAACTGTGGAAAAATTTACATAATTAACTTTGAGGTATTGTGAATTTAATTTATATTACCGGTCTAAATATAATATATCAATTATAATTGACTCTATAAATGGCAATTGTTTATTTTTCGACGGGCAACCAATGCAGTTTGTGGCAGCAAATGCAACAAGAAAAAAATAGCTGAAAGGACGCTAGCCAATCTGGAAAGAAGATATTTTTGGTTACTAATGAGCTTCAATTCTGTGATTTAAAAATGATGAAACATTATATAAGGTTATATTAATGATGGTGGTTCTGATTAATGCCATATATATTATAAGGAAATTCAAAAGAAATGGGTATTAGCGACATCCTCTATTTAAAATTAACAATTATTTTTGAGAAAATATAGTTCAAAAATGCTATTCAAATTAATAAAAAGAGATTTAATTTACCGTCGCTTTCTAGAATCCCTTTGAATGGTTTGAATATGCTGTGCAACTTTCGACCATTTATCTATAAAATTTGATGATGATGTTTCTGGGAACTATAGCTCGTAGTCAAATAAAATCTGAAATTATTAATAATTGAAATTGAACAAATTATATAAAAGATAATATCCAACTTATCAAATCAGATGCTAATGAAGTTTATCCTAAATTAATCCTAAATTATAATAATGGCGGTTAGTACTATTTTAGGAAAAAATTCATACTTCTACTGAGAAATATGAAGTTTATACTATAATACAAAATAAACGAAAATGTATAGATGTATTAGTGATTTGCGAACATTTAGGCGATTTTACAACATTGTTAGGTTTACAAATAATTTCATTTCACAATGTTTATATTAGGATCAATTTGCACAGGAAAGAAATTATGTTATGCTAGAAGTTGAACTAAACATCGTTCAAAGATTTTATCAAAAAAATTAAAAATGCGATCAAAAATAGTGTGAACTATCGGAAAACAATAATCGTTAAAATCTTATGCACTTTATCCCTACTAAGTACTCAAAATTAAAGTAAAGTAGTTACAGAAATACTAAATAATTTATATTCCTCAACTATGTATTGCTAACCAAATTAAAATTCCAATGGAGCTGGCATACCTAAAATGACATTCTTGTGAAGAACGGAATTTCTTAGAAATTCTGATTCTAAGAAAATTCATATTTCAAAATTTTCACCGATCGGCAAACTTGTCACTATAATATTTTGGTAGACCCATATGTGCACTCTACTTGTGTCAAGCCGATTAAAATTATAATGGAGCTCGCATACCTAAAATGACATTCTTGTGAAGAACGGAATTTCTTAGAAATTCTGATTCTAAGAAAATTCATATCTCAAAATTTTCACCGATCGGCAAACTTGCCACTATAATATTTTGGTCGAAATACTAATTTTCTTAGAATCAAAATTTCTAAGAAATTCCGTTCTTCACAAGAATGTCATTTTAGGTATGCGAGCACCATTAGAATTGTAATCGGGTTGGCATAAGTAGAGTGCACATATGAGTCTAATAAAATCTTATAGTTGTTATATTGTTAAGTTTTTTATTTTCGACTTTCCTAAATATCTTTTATTATACGTAGATGATAATGTTTTTTATATTAAAACTCTTAAATAAATAAATAAATAAATATTTATAATTATTTCAATAGTAATATTTGTTGCATAATGACTGCGCCTAAATGACTGCTTTAAACCAATACACTCTCATTTATTTTTGTTTTTGTTGGTTTAGGATTAATTTAGGATAAACTTCAATTGGGTCAAATCAGGGCTTTCACCAAAAAAAAATGCAAAAGCTTCCGAAATTTTTGGAAACGATGAACTACTTATTGCCTGTTTTCTGTATGCTACTGTTTCTTTTAATTTAAAGAATCGGATCTATAAGTAGAAGTTGTAAATAACGTAACAGAATACACCATAAAAAAATTGATCCTTAATTCCAATCAAGCGCACGAGTAATTTATAACAAAAACAAGTGCACTCAATCAAGTTAAAAGGAGCGCATGTTATGTTCTTTGCAATCTCTTAATTACAGCTGAATTTAATTCAATTTGTGAAAGGTTGATTTTGAATTGTAAAAACATCCCAATTTGAATTAATCGATTACCGCCTAGACAGAATAGGCTCGAGAAATGTAGGGAAAAAGATGCAGTTATACAATTTATAAAAAACTTCAAAACGTTGGAGATTCATTATTGTCGAAATAAATTAGCCAAAAGATAATATCTGACTAGTGAATTAAATAATAACAAAATGTATCGAGTATTTATGAGTCAGACACCAGATAGTAATGTGACGCAAAGTTTCTTTCGCAATGTGTACAAGAGACGTGCTCAAGCATTCTATCATTTACTACGAGAGCAAAAGAACGATCTAGTCACTATGTCATTCGATTGCCAATCGTTATTACAGTTATTACAGCCGTCAGCTGTACATGTACAACTTTGGAGTCGTTGTTGAAATCACCTTTAACGACAAACAACGTTCTTTTATATTCCTGGTCTGAAAATGAATACTCCAAAGGATCGTATCATATTGCATCGGCTGTACATCACCGCCTTCAAAATGTCAATTTGAGTGACAAGGACCGAATTCGCCTAGTCGCAAATGGTTGCGGAGGCCAGAACATAAACACCATTATGCTAGGAATGTGTTCTGATTGGCTCCTAACAGAAGGCCCGTCGAGTGTCACTTCATTAGAAATCAATTTTCCAGTTGCCAGTCACTCATTTATACCTCCAGATCGTGTGTTCGCGAACATTGAGAAAGAGCTACACAGTTTAGTTTTTGAAATCAGCTCGTTTATACTTTTACATAACAAACTTTTTTAAATTTCAGGTAAGAAGCCGGCAATCAATTATAGAGTACTTAGACATATTTAAATCTCACGCTATCGTTATTTTCCTGGGAAGTGACGAGTGTCCTATATAAGATTGGAGGGCAGAAGCCAGCAACATTATTCGCCCTCCAGCTCAGTGGCATTTTCGCTTTAACAACTGCAAGCGATTTATATTGACCAAGCCAAATGGAAAACTATTAGAGCGTGGTGAAGCTGCATACAAGTCAGACCTTTGAGCTGGCAAATCCATTACGAAACAAGGTAAAAGTATTTACCTGGTGTTCAAATATCCGAAGCAAAAATTACAGATGTTAAAAATTAACTGAAACACCATTTTAGAGCCAACTGGTCTGAAAGGGAAGAGCTCAGCTTCTATAAACACATTATTAATTCCAATAGCACTGCGTGTAGTATTCCAGAGGAGGATCCGATTTGTGAACCACAAGAAGATGATGTTGGACCTAGAATTTAATCAAATGTTCAGCTTTTATTTTTTTATGTTCCCATTTTATTTACTTCTATTCTTATGTGATCTCAATAAGAGATGTGATATTTTTTTTATTTAATTGTGATAATTATTAACAGCTTTTGTTAAAATTAGGGTTATTAGGCTTATTAAATTATTTTATAAACAATTGAAACGTTAGCACCGTAAAAGTGTATTTTATTATAGGCTTAAATTTCAGAAAAATTATGGAATATAAAAAAAAAAGTTTTTGTTAATTAATTTTATGAAGAAAGTTTATTATATTTTTTTTATTAGTAAAGTTTATATTTTAATAAAAAAAATTATTATTTTTTTTCAAAATTTGGTTCCAAAATTTGCTATTTTTTGAAAGATGACAGATAAAACTCACTATAAAAATAGGTATGGATCAAAGCTTGCTATTTTCAAAATTAAAAATACTGTAATTCAGAAATTATTAACAGAACTTTAATTATTTTTTGATCTAGCTGTACATTTCGATTAATAAAACTAGCTAAGATAGAAAAAATCAATCATTATTACTCTTAGGAGTAATGGCAGGTTTTCTTCGTTTTCTGACGAACAGTTTATAATGTAGATAGCGAACTTTGCATTTGAACGTCACACATATTCTTTAATGTGATGCTTACGTTAAAAATTCGAGTAATATAGGGTTTTCCAATAAGAGTGATACGCACTTGCTGTGTGGCACGTAGCCCCCCGTCTTGTTGGAACCAAATGTTGTCAAGATCAACTTCTTCCAATTTCGGCCATAAAAAGTTGGTTATCATCTATCTATATACCGATCTCCATTGACAGTAACGGTGTTACCAGCTTCATTTCGAAAAAAATACGGACCGATGATTCCACCAGACGAAAAACCACACCAAACTGTTAATTTAGGTGAATGTAATGGTTTGTCGTGAATAATTTGTGGATTTTCTTCGCACCAGAATCGACCACTGAGATGAAAGTGAGCCTCATCGGAGAAGATGATTTTCTTAAAAAAATCGTTATCGTTTGTAATTGCAATTTGTAAACGTTGTTCTTGCGTATATCTCACCATGATGAAATTGTAAAAATTACTGAATACAATGAAACAAAAAATGACAGATCATGACATATTACAAATGGCCGAAACGTCACTTAAAAATCAAATCATTCCTATTGGAAAACCCTATATTTTCAACTTTGATAACCATATAGTCTTGTCAAAAAGTTTTAGTTGTTTACAAATAGTTTTCATAATATTCACAAAATTTATAAGGATACACTATTGCATCGTTAAGCAAAATAATTATATAAAAAATATAAAATACATTGTATAAAAAGTTTTAAAAATTAAAATGATAACGAGTGTAGATTTGTTTTTCGAAGATGAAATAGAGGAGGAACCAAACACTAACGTGGCCCAAATCAGAAAATCGATAAGACATAAATATGATCCATTTACACTTCCCAATGGCAAGTACGTGTAAAATTTATTTTTTAAATATTTTTTTCCTAATGAATTCCTTTTCGAATAAATAAGGATGGATTATCGTATTTGCTGGATAAACTCGAAGGAAAGTTTAAACCATCTAGTTACACATCAAGTATTCCGCCGATATTAAAATTATGCGCGGCGTTAGGGTTTTTTGCGTCTCGGAGCTACCAACAAAATATTGGGCATGATTTCAATAGGGGATGATTTCAATATTGGTATGGCCCAATCTACAATTTCATTCGCAATAAAAGAAGTTGTAGACTTAATGGAGCAACATCTTTGTAATGAATGGAAACAATTCGACACGACTGAAGCGGATAAGCCGAATTGCAAAATCAATTTTATGGCGAAATACAATATCCCTGGAGTAATTGATTGTATGGATGGGACGCACATAAAGATTATTGCCCCAAATAAAGAGCCCCAAATAAGCGGCATTTATTCTATAATACGAAAGGTTATTATAGTCTAAACACAATGGTTGTGAGTATTTAAAAAAACGATAGTTTAATTATGTATATAAAATTTTCAGCTGGACATGTTTTATATCCTCTAGGTATCTGACCATAATCTGTATATAAAATATGTAGATTCGAGACATTCTAGATCGAATCATGATTAATTTGTTTGGAATAACAGCGCTATTAACTTTTCAATGCTTGCTTTAGGTATAGTATAAATATATTTTACTCATATACTGTAGAGGCACTTATATCTAAATATAAGACCCAGTATCGCCACCGCCTCCAGGTTCTCATTCCTGAAAACAAGAATGGGTGATTAAGTAACCTAGATGTGGGGCGGGTCACGCGAAATGGTGGCGGTTGGGTTGAATCAAGATGTTACGTGAACCGTTACGATGATCAGCCTGGCTGGGGACTCATCTAAAAATAATTTCTCAGTCCTTAACGGAACCGTCTGGATACCTGGCGACCTCCAGTTGTAGCTAGCCTTACCCGTGTATACGGATCTCTGTACGGGCAGACCATCATTTTCCCCGTTACTCGTGGGAAAAAGAATGGATCAAAAAGTAAATAAAACTAAAGAAGTGACACCACTTCTCAAATGCTGGACGGGGGGGCCTGGGACTCCAGCTTGTTTCCGAGGCTTGCAAGCCAGGAACTAGCGTTAGGCTACAGTATCGGAGGAGCAATGGACAGACGAGCAGAGGAAATCTGTCAACTGGGCAAAGAGTTGCATAGCCGATGGGAGCAACGTAACGAGGACCTTGTGTCTAAAAGACAGAGGTCTAGTGAGGAGGAGCATGGAGGACTGGATGCCTAGAGGAAACTGGCCAAGCTCCGTGTGGGACAGGCGCCGAAGGGCATAAGCTCTTCAGCGATATCGTGAAGGAAGGGGAGGTGGTGCTAGCCGTCGTGGACGAAACCCATGATGAGGGGAGCAGCACTGGGGAAAAATAGAGGTAAGTATTTAACGCACTGAACCTAGGTTTCCTGAAATTCCTTGGACCCCCGCCAATTTGTAGGGACGCGGGTTGGTATCAGCGATGGCTGAAACTGACCGCGTCTCCGGATCAAATATCGGCCTTCTGTTGTCCTGAGCGAAGCTCAGCGTTGTTCGGAAGGAGGAGATCCCGAGAAGACCTAAGGCAATGGTCTGGATTCCCACGGAGCCGGCTAACCTGGATGAATCGCTGAGGATTATCCAGGTTTGTAATCCGGATCTCCCGACAGGAAACTGGAGGATTGTCAAGCAAGAAGAGCCCAAGGGCAGTTATGATAATCAATAAGGAATCCCTGGCTCCCCTGTCAAAAACCAAAGGGGTTATAAACTTCGGCTTCGGCTCTGTCATCCTTAAGGTGTTCAGAAAGGACGAGGTCGGGGTAAAACCGAGCACCGCGCTGCTCGAGAGGGGGAGCAAGGAGTCCAACCGGTTGAGGGAAGTTCGACGAGTGGTACCTCTCCAGAGGAAACATCGAAGCTAGTGGCGAACCCAAGTGAAGGCACAACTAGGGATCTTAGAGATCGACTATCTCTAGGCATAGGCACGGAGATACATCGGACTCTGAGGAGGGAGATGTGGACCTCCTTAAGTTTGGGACTGCGGAGGGAGTGAGACGGAGAATACAGTCGACTCCGTCGGGTCCAATTAATAGACCAATATCTCTGTCATCTTTTGTGCTGAAAACCATGGAAAGGTTGCTGGATGTCCATATTCGTTCGAGAATTGTAGCAAAAAGCGGGGCACAGTCTCAACATGCGTACGAAAAAGGTAAGTCCGTGGACACGGCGTTACATACCTAGGTTCTGAAAATTGAGAAGTCACTGGATTTTCAAAAATACTCGTTGGTGGCGTTTTTCGATATCGAGCGCGCTTTCAACAACGTGAAGGTACAGGCAATCAGAGAAGTATTGTTGCCACTTGAGGTTGAATACCCTGTAACCAGGCTAATTAATCGCCTGCTAGGTAGCAGAAGGGTTATAGTGGAGATGAGGGAAGTCTCCGTTAGAAGGCGGGTTGTTCGGGGAACACCCCAGGGAGGTGTCCTCTCTCCCCTTCTTTGGAATGTAGTAATTAATAGATTACTGTTGGAACTGGAGGGGAAAGAAATAGGCGTGGTTGTGTCTGCCGATGACGTAGCGATAGCTGTCTCGGGGAAGCACCTATGTACAATCAAAGATGTGATGCAGAATGCATTATCACTCACTGCGGGTTGGGCCAGAAGATGTGGATTGGGGATTAACCAATCTAAAACAGAGCTGGTCCTTTTTACTAGGAGATATAAAATTTCGGTAATGGTCCCACCAAGTTTAAATGGTACTATGCTGACCTTTACTGATAGGGCGAGATTCCTGGGGATCCTTCTCGACAGTAAGCTCATTTGGAAACCGAACACGATAGAAAGAGTGAAGAAGGCTACTGTGGCACTCTATTCTTGCAAAAATGCCATTTGAAGAAAATGGGGTCTGAAACCGGAGCTGGCGCACTGGCTTTACATGGCAGTGGTAAGGCCCGTACTACTGTATGGTGGCCAGCTCTGGAGAAATTATACCGGAGCTAGCGCACTGGCTTTACATGGCAGTGGTAAGGCCCGTACTACTGTATGGTGGCCAGCTCTGGAGAAATTATCATACAGGAACATGGTGGCGAAGGTGCAGCGGGCAGTCTGCTTGCTCATTTGCGGGGCGTTGAAAACAACCCCCATTGGTGCCTTGGAGATTATGTTGTACCATCTCCCGTTCGACATTATCGGTAAGCAACCGGCGGTCAATACCGGCGCCCGGCTATCAGCGAGTTCGGGGTGGAAATACTTGCAAAAAGGGCACTCAACTATAGCCAATTCTGTGGGGGTTGACATGGCGAATTTGGATTATATAACATCCCTTTTGTGCTTTAGCAAGCGTTTCAAAGTGATTCTGCCATTTAAGGAGGATTGGAAGGATGGTCGCATTAAGGAGACCGAGAGAGTTAAATTCTTCACCATGGCTAGAAAGCTAGATGGTAGAGTGGGAGCTGGTGTATTCTGTGGGGAACTAAATGTAAATTTATCTGTTCGTCTACCTGATTACTGCAGTGTCTACCAGGCTGAAGTTATAGCAATTGAAGAGGCCATGAACTGGTTGAAGCACAGTGTAATATCGTCGTGTGGACAGTCGGGCGGCCATTCTTTCGTTGGATTCAGTTTCCCTGGCGTCAAGGGTGCTGTTGGATTTTGACACATGTCTTAACGAGATGAGTGAACACTTCAATATCCAGTTGGTCTGGGTTCCGGGCCACTCTGACTTTGAGGGAAAATGCAGGGCAGACGAATTAACAAGGTACCGTACGATCCTCCAACTGGAACCAGAGAGAGAATGTGTAGGAAGGCCTATGTGTAGGCTGAAAGCAGCTAGTCATAGGAAAGCGGTTGCCTTGGCAAATACTAGGTGGTCGTCAGTCCGACTGGCAAGATCAGATCAACATCTTAGTCACACTAAGGAAGCGTGATAAATATTTTAGAATCTGATTACGAAGCTGGACAACGTAAACATATTACAGGAAGGAAAACGAGTTCGAGACCAAATTCTTAATTCATTATAAAATTTACTTCATTTCATGACTACATATAATGTATACATAAAAAATAATATAAAAATTCAATTTTTCATTTATTCATGTTTTACAACATTATCACAATATTCCGTTAAATAAAAATTTTAAATTATTGTATAACAAGTAAAAAAGAAAATAAATAATTATTTCAATATAACATATTATATAAATCAGTTAGTTAGTTTCCATTATCACTTTTAGTCTAAAATTGATTCAGTCTTCGGAATCGCTACAATCTTGGATGCCTAATTTGCACTCTTCGATTTCCAGTTTCCTCTTTTTTAATCGTAATTGCTCCAAATGCAATTGGTATGTATTGAGCTCATGTTGTTGCTGCTTCTGAAATGGTTGTACCCAAAGTTTCATTTTTTTCTTTTAATTCGTATGTCTTTTTATAATAATGTTGGATATTATTGATGCTTTTTTCTATTTTTTAAAATACAAACGGTTTCGTTATATTTGGAGGTTTGCAATTCTAAAAGTTAGAGGCGTTTGCCCTTTAATATTTCTTTTGTGTTTTGTTTAGGCCGTTTAGTTTTGTTGGGGCATTGATTTTCAATATTACTCTAGTCTATTGCTACATCGGTAATGGGTTGTTGTAAGATGAATATCGTTTTTATAGTCTGGGCTGGTTGATGGTAACGTTGAAAAATACATATCGTTTTCTGATACTGGACTTCTGACACAGACGTGTATGGAGTATAGCATTTATTATTTTCACTCCAAAAGTTGTCCTACTGGGAGCGCCTGATTTCCTTAAGTTGAGTATAGCAACCACATGGTTTTCCAGTGGGCTCAAACAATGTTGTGAATAATGGCCACCTCCGGTTGTTCTAACTTCTGTACTATTTTTGCTTATTTTTTTGCTTTATATTTCGTTTGAGTCGTTCGAAAAATATTTATAAATAAATGTATATGTAAATGCCTCCCTAAAGTATAGGTATATCCAATTCTATGTATAATAAATACTTGCCTTTACTACTGACAAATGTATCCAAAACTCATTAACGGATTGTTTGGTTTTTTGAAACATCTGGAATCCACGGGCAATATCCGGCTTTTTTTTCATTTCTTTAACAAGGTAACTTGTAAATAAATTACTGATTTGTGGTAATTTTTGGTTTATTTCTTATTATGAAAAATATAAATTAATTATATTAAGGTTAAAATATTAATAAAATATTATATTTCCAAAAACCAAAAATACTTACAAGCTTTTTCCGTCCATGATGATATAAAAAACTAACTGTGCCACTTGATTCTCACAACCATATTGTAAGTGAGCATATATGACAAGAGACTCGCTCACTGTGAAATTCATAATAAATATGAAAAATTCTATGCGGTGATTTCGAGTTGCCAAGTGACGCACTTGTGACGATGACTCGCTCACTGCGAGAACCATAATATCAAAATATAACTATAGTTACGAATTTTCACCCGATGACGAGTAGTGAGATTCATAATAGGAGTATAAAACTCAAGCAACAACATCGCTGTTGATGGTATACTCTCGGCTAATGGAATTTGCGCGTTTTCTAGAGTATGTAATGGATTGACATAATGGAATTGGCAATTTGACTGGAAAGGAAATTTGTTTTTGTCTCCGATTTAAGAATGAACAACAATTTCGTTCATGTGGCTCTCTCTGCAGGCCTTACACTATGCCATCCGGTGAGTCCAGTTTTTAAGAACATTTTCGATGATTTCGGTGCCTATTTCGCGAATTACTGTCGTAATGTTATATTTCAAAGCTGGAATTGTATCTGGATTATACAGCATGGCTCTGTAACTCTTCTCTACGATTACGTGTGGCTGTTCCGGGCCCCTAATCCAACAGTTTTGCTTGTTTACATAGTCGCCGAGATGGAAATGCGCTTCGTCTGGAAAGCCGATTTTTCTACCAAAGTCGATGTCAATATGATGCTGGTATATGGCCCACGCAGATAACTGAAATCGAAGCGGATGGTCATTTGGTCAACTACTGAATCATCTGGAGTTTGTAGGCGAATAATTCCAGATTTTCGTGCAGTATCCTCCTCAGGCTGGTGCGACTAATGGCCAGTTGTTGCGATTGGCGTCGAGTTGAGGTAGATGAATTCTGTCCTACACTATGAACCAGTGCCGCATTATACTCGAGCATGCGCACTATGCGAGCTCGGGGACCACTTCTGTCATCCAATAGCAAGCCTTTCTCATGAACTTTTTTCACCAATTTCACTATAGCGGTTCCGCTTGGCGGTCTTTCACGACCCATATTTCTTTTCAAAATTTCCACGGTTTCGGCTAAAGTGAAAACATGATTGTTTCGTGACGCCGAATATCAGACAGACAAGCTTTCAAAATTTGAAGCAAATCGTTCAAAAAACTGTTGTCAATCCTTTACAATGCAAATACTTACACAATCTGATTTAATAAATTTGAATAATTGTAACTGAAACAGATGCCTCAAAACGGGGATAAAGTTACATTTTCCAGTTTCATGTTATTATTGAAATGTTACAACTACTAACAGCTGCTTCTACTTGTCCTTATGTGGGATATTCGCAAAGTCATCTCCATCCCTCCGATTTAGCAGATTTTGGAAGTAGATTTGCCATAATGATTGAACATCAACCACGTTTGTTCTCAGTTCCCCATTCTCGCACTCTTACCGGTTTTTGCATTAAAATCGCTCATGCCGTCTCAAGACACCTCTAAATTGTTTTCCGTCCTGATGGCCACTGCAATGGAGAGTATAATCATTGATGGTGTCATTTATTTATTTTATTTATTTATTTATTTAAAGAAATCTATTCTGTGATTTACATGTATCATTTCAGATTATTTAGTTTAAAACAAAAATTATATTAAAAAAAGAATTCAAACAAAAAAAGGAGTTGTCCTTTGATAAATTAAAATTGATAAATTAAAGCCAAATAGGTCGTCGATATTGTTGAATGATTTAGACAACCGATTAATGGGGTTATTTTCTCCATAGTGTATGGAATGGTGTGCTAGTGCTAAAAACTCGTGGTTTCGGAATATTCTGCAAGGTACATGAATTGATATGTTTTCCAAAATGTAAGCTGAATCAATGTGACCAAGCAAAACGTTACCAATCTCTCATTTTTTGTAAAATTGCATATTTTGCAATCCATGCATCTTATTGAGTACGGAGGTAACCGAGCCACATTTTCATGGGACGGTAAATTGTGGTTGTAATCCCAGTCACTTTTCTTTAACAAAAAAATTAGAAACTACTTTTGAATGCTTTCAATTCTTTTAATGTGCACAGCATAGTATGGATTCCATACCGATATAGCGTATTCCAGTTCGATTTCGTTTACGTGTAAAGACACGATTTTGCATTTCTTAATATTTAAGTAAAGCGAGTTTCGATCACACCACCAATCTATCTATGTCTTCTTGAAGTTTAAAATGGATACCACTTCCAAACCATCGAAGTGAAGTTCTTGTAGTAAGAGTACATCTAACGTGTAAATCTTTTCCTGGTTCGAAAGGTTTAGGATATTTCCAGATTAACCACGTTCCCATGTTCCCATTTTCTAAGCGTTCTACGAGTACAGTTTCCGAGGTCTTGTTTGTGGTGAATCTGACATGGTAATCAGGCGCTCAACCCACTTGTTACATGTGTGGGTCACGTACTGGTGAAGGATCTTGAGGCATCCAGTCCTACCTTAAACACGTTTATATAGCAAATCGCTTGAAAAGAAGACAGGAGCCCGCGTCAGCCGCCCTGATAGTAAATCAGCAGTAGATAGTAGATTATACCTTATAACACCTTTGAGCTGTCTTAACGTATTTACAAGCACCCCGGTTAAGTTAAACTTAAAAATTTGTAAATGAAACGCTCTAATTAAATTATTTACGTTTATGTGTGTATGACATGATGTACCATGTACATATATTATGTATATATGTATAATGTACGTGATTACACTTATAAATAAATTTTCTTACTCCAACAAAAGTACTAAAATTTACGTAGTTTATTTTTCCATAATATATTATAGAGATCTAGTTAGATGTGAGACAAGTAGATTTGTTTATCTTTTAAATTGATCTCTACCGATAGTTTTCATTTACGATGTCAATCCCTTTATAAAAAAATATGTATAATAATAATACTCGCAATTTTGTCATTAATTGTTACTAATTGTCATCAAGCATTCCCAATGTCTAACGTTTCCTATGGTACACCGACTGCAAAAGCATAGTGAAATTATTAAATTATTTGGCAAAGTGGCAAAATATTTTTGATATAGACAACGGTAAATAAAAAATTTTTCTTGCTGCTCGTTAGAAGGAAAGTTTTTCCGGGTTTTATTTTAAGACAATATAAATTGATTATTGCAAAGTGTTCGATTTATTTTTAGGGACTAAAATTGACTATATTGTAAGGCGGGGTTCATTATCCGTAAACAATGTACTACACAATTTTAAAAATTTGTGAAATCTAATCAAACAATTTTGTTTTGGCTCTGTTTTAGTTTTCAATCAAATTTAGATAAAAAAAATAACACCGCCAATCACATATCCACACATTTAAATAATTTACAATTAAATCCTCTTCCCGATCAATTAATTTTACATTTAAATTCACCAGAAAACATTGAACTCGAAACCATAATATACAAATTAAATAAATAGATTCTAAATTAAATTTAGAAACACGTACAACAACAATAATTGTTTGTTTTAATCAAATTCTAAATAAACCTGAGCACAGTGTTATTTATCGCATCTCGCGATTTATATAACAGCACATTAGTGAAACGAAATTGTTGTTTAGTCTAATTTTAAATTTTTGTGCAATTCATAAAATTAATTCAATGTTCTAATTATAAATGCGTGTACATATTTTATTTACAACAATAAATTTGTGTTTGTTTGTAAAAAATTTTTAAATTGGAGAGTGGTGCACCTTCCAAGATATATGGTTCACAGGTGCTCTAATAAATTAGTTTGGTGGCGCATTTTTATAACTATTTGCTACAATTTAGATTTAGTTATAATAGACAAACTAACTTACGGTTATCAGAAAAAGCTGTGGGTTTTATTTGACGACGGCGTAATTTAAAACACAAAACGAACTAAATAATTCGAGTTTACTCGAAAAGTAATACAGAAATTACCTACATATTGTGTTCGTCCGTTAGTTTGTTAAAAAAAACATTTAGTTTTGTTTTTTTTCCAGAATATTTGGTTGCTTGCTTTAATTTCTTGTAAATATACTACACGGCTACAGATGTAAAATTCTAAATTATTTTTTTTATTAGATAATGGTTAAAACTATATTTTCTAATTTACTTATTTAAACTAGCTCGGTCTTTAACGGTGTTTAACTTTCTTTTTTTTTATATATATTTATTTATTACAACTGATTTACAAATCATCTAGTAATTTATCTTTCATAATTTATATTCTTGTTTGGAGGGTTGTAGCCCTTTGGCTAGTCCCCTTTACAATTTTATTATATTTTTAGTCGATCCTGATTGGATCTTGTAGATCATGCGGTTTCTTACTTCGCAGCCGTCTTACTGGGTTTGAATCATCCAACATACGACGTATCTCAGCATTTTGGTGTAGACTAATACGTTGCATGTGTTTTCTAGCGTGTTTGCTTATTTCTTCACTAACGAAATCCATCTTCAGATCTCTATGGAGGTTGTCATTTCTTATGTACCACGGTGTGCATTAACTATTCCACGAAGGACTTTGCTTTGGAATGACTCGATGATATAGACATTGGTTTTCTTTGTCCCAGAGCTGATTACCGTAAGTCCACACAGGTTTTAGGATTTGCCGGTATAGTAGCAATTTATTATGTAGAGTTAGCTCAAAATTTCCAATCCATCTTTCTGTATTTGATGTTTAACACTTCTTTTTTCTTTTTCACATGCTTTTCCATTTTAGTTTCGCGTCTAGAGTCATGCCTAGATATTTTGCCGTATTTGCATAGGGAATTTGCTGGGAGTTCAGTTCTACTGGTATCCAGTTGACCTTCTTGTTGGTAAAGTTTACGTGAACAGATTTTGTTTCATTAAGTTTTATTCGCCATCTCTTGGTCCAGGTACTGACAATATTAGTAGCTCTTTACAATTTGCTTGTAGATTCTTCTATGCAATTAGCAACTGCTAAGATGGCCGTATCATCCGCAAACGTCGCTATATTAGTCCTCTATCGTTGGCGGGTCCGAGGTGTATAGAACATATAAAGTTGGTCCCAGAACGCTACCTTGTGGTACTCCTGCTGATATTTTCTTTATTTCTGAGTATTCGCCATCTAATTTAACTCGAAAGTGTCGGTTAGATATGTAAGATTTTAGAATTTCATAAAGCTGCTTTGGTAAGCTTCTTTGTAATTTATATTCCAAACCTTTATGCCATACTCTGTCAAAGGCCTGTGCTACATCCAAGAAGACGCTTGAACATACTTTCTTTTTTTCAAGTACGTCTTCAATTATGATTGTAATTCGGTGTACTTGTTCTATTGTGAATGGTTTTCTCTGAAGCCAAATTGATGTGGAAGAACAAGATTTCTTTCTGCAAGATTTCTTTCTGTTTTAGTCTCTTTAGGAGTAGTTTCTCGAATAATTTTGAAATTATTGGGAGTAATGAAATCGGCCTATACGAATTTTTGTCATTAAGTGGTTTGTTTGGTTTAGGTATCATAATTACTTCTGCTACTTTCCATTGACTTGTAACGTGTTTAAGTCTGAACACTGCATTCATTATTTGGAGTAGTTTACGTAGACCTTTTTCAGGAAGAGCTTTTACTATTTGTCCTATAATTAAGTCATATCCTGGAGATTTCTTTGTATTTATGTTGACATTGAAATCCTCTTTTAATTCTTGTAGTGTGACAGGAGATATATTGCAGTTATCCATTTTATATACTGGTTCTATGTTTTTCTCTGCAGTTTGTCTAGGTAGAGGCTGGAACGTGTTCTCGAGGTGGGTTGCAAACAACGAAGCTTTTTGCTTTGCACTTATAGCCCATGTGCCATCTTCATTTTTTTCTGGTGGAATTTGTAGTTTAGGTCGTTTTAAACTTTTTGTCGCTTTCCAAAGGGAGTACTCGGTATCTTTTTCCCCAGTAAGGCCACTCAAGTATTTATTAATGGATTCGTTTTTGATTTCTTTAATTAGCAACTTTAGTTTATTGAATAAAAAAATTTAGAGTTGTTTTATGGTGTTTAACTGTGAAAAATATTAAAGATTTTATTTAATGGGGCGTGTTTTATTAGGATGCATCTATGTTGGGGCAGAAGAACTTTGGACTAATTTTAAATTTTTATCACGAGTTATTTTAGAGTATCATAATACCAAACGCAGTAGAATATTGTATTCTAACAATCCTATCTTACCCTTCGGTTTTGATGTATGTAAAATTGGTGCCGGGGCATTCTAGGAGATCCTGATTAATCCTTGGTCGTGCACTCCAATCAATCAATCAATCAATCTGATTACGATCAGTGATGAAAATGAGCACAAGTATGACCCCCTATGTAGTGTGCAGATGGTTCTGTGTAAAATGCACGTATAGACGTACGTCCTCGATTTAGCTACTGCGTAAGGTAGAACAAAAGGAAAAGTGAGCCGCGCAGAGTTGGTCGTGCTTCAGCCCCAGAACAAATATTAAAAAGAAATAAACAAATTGCCTCACAACACACCGATATTAACATAAATTTGTTAGTATTGCATCGGATCAATAAAGGAAACAAATGATTTGGAAGAGTTTGGAGGCTTTCAAGATAAATTAAAAATTTTACTGACTATAATGCAGGACTGGGCTTCAAAACGTATTACCTGAATTACCGCAAATAAAATATTACAATTTAAATGTTATTGTTTTTTTTTTAGTTAATCACATTAAACTAGTGGAGAAAGCTGCACACAAAACTTGATTTATGAAGGCATTGAGATAAATCGTATAAAAAATGTCTACCCTTATGGTTAACAGGCATGTTATACTAGGCCACTTATACCAATTTTGCTCATGCAAATAATGTTATTGAAGATAGATGTTTGGCCACTCGGCCACTGTTGAATTTATTATTCACTCGAACACACCCCATTACATGTTAATTGCACACCTTAACGCATGATCTCGTGATACTTATTATGACCCCCTGACCTGTGCATTCCCTATTCATTAATAAATAATATACATTTTTTAAACTTTTAAACCAGCAAGTGTTTCAAAACTATTTCAACTATCGATCGAAAAAATATTCACAAATGAATTTTAAAACAGAGCGAAAAATTACATCTCACATAGTTTTCAATATAAATTGCTACAAAATTGTATGAAAAACTTTTTTTGATGTTTAGTTATTGATTCCCACAATCACGATCGGTTTGTTGAATGCTGTTCAGATGGATTTATTTATTTTTAATTTTAATTTTATTATTTCTAAGCACGACTGTTTGAAGATTGAATAAGTTAAAAAAATATGACAAAAATTTAATTTTTGGTTTGTGTTGCTGTAGTTGGATGCATACATAGATTGTAAGTATATGTACCCAAGAAGTAAAAGGTTATAAAAAACTATTACTTCAAAAAAATGAAAATATTTTAAATTTCTTACCGTCAATATAATGTACGAGTATTATGTTACCTCTTATTAAATATTATGGAAGGAAGAAAACGATTAACATCGGTAAAAAATAACAAAACATCTTTAGGAAAATCGTTACTTACAACAACAACAACAAAAAAGGTTTTGTTTAATAAAAGTAACATTACATGAATTAAAAGTGTTACAAATACGATATATAATTATATTTATAAACAACACAAAATAATTGCAAGAGTAGAAGAAGAACATTAAGAGCATGTAATGATTTATAATTTTCGAGCAATTGTATTTTTTTTATTAAAGAAGGCGGGCTTTACAAAATTATACCATGCTGATGTTCGGTTCGATTGATTGATTGATTTGATAAATCTGATGGCGCTATTTTTGTTTGGAGACCTTCGCAAGCTGGTAAGTATGAAATGTTTATTGAAAGGTAAGTTTATTGAAAGTTACTAAGATTTTGTAAAATCGTAGTGAGTGATCTGGCGATGAAGTTTACAAACAAGGTTTGTTTCCAAATACGTATAATCAAATATTATCACTGCACGAACGCATCAAATTATTTGTCCGGTGCATAAATTTTCCTAAAAATACAAGTGATTAAATAAAATTTCATGTATCGTAATAATTATAATAAAAGGTTATTATTTTAAAAAATGGCAAAAAACAAACAACATGTTTAATTCATTCACAGATAATAAAAAAAATTAAAATCTGTTGGCAAAAAAAATTATATCTAAATTTGACGAGTAGATTTAATATTTCAATGCATATCATTTTTTTTTGGTAACTTCAACCATTTTCAAATTCATACTGTTACGAATTCTACTCTACACGGATGTAACTCTCGGTGTTCGAGAGATTAAGTTATACACCACTAAGCGTAATCAACTCAATGGTCGTTAATTCAAGTTCAAATAGGTTGCGGAAATTTTAATTATGCGACGATGTTATCGGACCACGTATTCTTGCAATACTGATTGGAACTGGTTAAGGTATACACCACTAAGTGTTATCATCAAGGGTTTGTAGTAACTGTGGGACTGGTTGGACTTAAAATAACAGAAGATCTTAATCACGTGTTAGAAATAAATATGGTTAGAAAAATGTTATCTTAACAGACACTATATGACGGTTTGTTTAGTGCGGCTTTGCTCTCGGTTGTTGTGTATATAACAGGCATATAACAGGCGGTATAGAATCTTGGAAAACCGTCAAGTCAGCAAAGCTAGTTAAATAGAGAACAAGAAACCAAATAATGCAGCAAAGAATAAATAATAATTATATTGGAGGTGCAAATAAGTTTTGAGGTTTTTTATAACTTCGAAGCTTTACGATCCAAGAATCGACCCAATTTATGGCTTCTTCGTAAACAATGATGTTCTGCTCGGCCAGGCCATGAGTCATCGACCGAAACAAGTGCTAGTCAGAAGGAGCAATGTCTGGTGAATACGGCGGGTGGAGTAGGACATCCCATTGAAGCGCCCCAAAGTTTCTTTGGCGACTCTTACAACATGTGGCCGAGCGTTGTCGTGCTGAAAGATCACTTTTCATGTGTTTGGCATATTGTGGGCGTTTGAGATTCAATGCTTAGCTTAATTTCAGCAATTGTTGTTGTATTACTGTAACATTCTCCATTGATGGTTTTGTTAAGCTGGAGTAGCTCATAGCAGATCACTCCGAACCGATCCCACCAGATGCACAGCATTAGCTTCTTGCCATAAATATTCAGTTTGGCGGTTGAAGTTGATGCATGACCGGACTCATCCCACGATTATCTGCGCTTAGGTTGTCGTAGTGGATCTACTTTTCATCCCCCGTCACGATTCGATGAAAAAAACACTTGCAGTTTTGTCTTTGGAGCAGTTGTTCGCGCGTGTATAAACGGCGTTCGACGTCTCTTGACTTGAGTTCATAAGGAACTCAACTTCTTTTTTTTTTGCACCAAACCCATGGTCTTGAGACGGATTTTAATCGCTTGTTGTGTCACTCGCCTGTTGAGTTTGGCATGAGTTATGGTCAAATAACCCCTCCAACTCAGCGTCTTCAAACTTTACTTGTTTCCTTTCGCACTCTTTGTCACTGGTGTCAAAATCGCCAATTTTAAAACGGCGGAACCAGTACTCACTTGTTTTTATTGATGGACCATGTTCCTCCTATTCTCCTCACAGCAATCGATGTCCATCAGCTAGATGTCCATCGATGTCCAATCTCCATGAGATTTTATTGGAAATTCTAAACAAAATATTATTTTAAAAAATTAGTTTAAGAAAGAAGTTATATGAAATTAGTGACATGCTCCCAAATGAAGTGTCCGTCCCCTGGAAGAAAGAGACTTTTCTTATAAGTTTGCACACCATTCATCCAATCGGATTCTAATTTTGCATAGGTATTTTATATCTAACTGAGCAGAATCGTAATATTTTTGAAAGAGTCGGCCTCCTGGGTCTAGGTGCTCTCATACAATTTTTCCCAAAAAATGTCTCTTTGTTCCGATTGTCATGAATTTTTTATCATGTATAAGTTGCAGCTCTAGAACCAATGTTAAGATGTTTTTGAGGGGGTTGGACCCGGTACTAATTTTTTTGTAAAATTTAATTTTTTCTGTTTTTTCGAAAATGAGTTTAAGAAAGAGTTTATATGAAATTAGTGATATGCTCCAATCCGAGGAGTCCACCCCCTGGATCTAGGCGACATTATTATGAGTTTCAACACCATTCATACACTCGGTTCAAATTATGCAAAAAGTTTTTATACCAAAATGAGCAGGTTTTCGTAATATTTTTGTAGTGGTTAGCCTCTTTGGTCTAGATGGTTCCATACAATCTTTGCCCAAATATGCCTGCCTGGAAATACAGTCAACTCTGAATTATGGTACTAAACGAAATGCGTTTCCAAATCGAATTGATTCAATTCGTCGAAATGAACGTCTTCTTCTGGAGCCGCTGACACTAGTGGACAGCGTGAAACACGGCTGGAAAACAATCGCTTACGATAGTCGATCAATAAAAAAATTCAGAACTGATTTGAAGTTAGCAGCATTCAATTTCTATTCAATTTCAATTACAACAGTTTAAAATAAAAATGGACCTCTCCGATTTTGAAAGTTTTATAAGCACATAAAAATAAAAGTTTCACACAATAACTACTGCTACGTCGCAAAATAATATAAATAAAAAAAAAATTCATTTAATTCATTTTGCTGCATTTTGTAAGTTCGACAGTTCTCGTCAACTGCCAAACATAAACTCCCCAGCATATCTGCTGAATGTATTGTATCTAAATCCATTTGAATTTAGTTAACAGTTTTAGACCCATATTGCTGTGACTCCGTAATATTATTTTTGCTTTTTAAACTTAATTTATGTGGATTAAACCGTCAAACTTTTTATTTACCCTTCACCAAATAATATATACACTTCTGCGATATTTTAGTGAATTTTGTAAACGTAACTTATCACAAACGATTCTCATTTCACCGGTTAGGATTTCACCGAATAAATACAGCTCATTGAAAACATTTTGCAAGAAATCATCCAACAAATAAAAAAGGAAAAATTAAAATTGTGTTGCAAATTTAAACTTAACTAACTAAAAACGTAAAAAACCAATGTCCAAAGAAAAACCGGGTCCATAACCATATACATCCACAAATAGAAACAGGTTTTATTTATTTATTTATTTATTTATTATATAATTTTGTGAATCTACAAATCCCATTTTGAGCAACATGCTCATTTGCAATAAAAAATGTAGTTCTATAATTTTCTAATAATAATTTTTCTTCATCCTTTATGTTCCATATATTGCCTTCTTCAAGCCATATTTTTACTCCATCGAACATTAAACAAGTTCATCGACAATCATTAAAACGGTTTGTCATCTCCTTAATTAGAAACCACATAGGCAACATGCAATTCATACAACATCTCCCTCCTGTTTTAGAAATGGTGGCACAAGCTTGATATTTAAATTATTACAAAAAACAGTATCTAGAAACAAACGACGGTCGATAGTTAAAAACCAAAGCTTTTTACAGCGCCAAAAAATACACAAAATATCTCGAAAACACACATACACCACAAAATATTAGGTGTGCAAGTAGAAACTCGGCATTGTTATGATTAAATTCAACTTGATAGGAAATATAATTGTTACAAAGATTAATTATCGAAATACTCGCCAATAATATCTCTGGTCTTTTTATTTCCTCCAGAGTATCACTTAATTTGATCAATTGGGCCTGGTAAGGTTCAGCTGTAACAGTTTGACCAGGTTCCAGAAACTCGTCGTAAATGACACCATTGTAATCCTACCAGAGACACAGTAACACTTTTTTGGCATGAATATTCATTTTTGCAACTGATGTTGATGGCTGGTCTCGATCAACCCATGGTTTTCTGAGTTTAGGATTATCGTACAAAATCCACTTGTGCAAAAAAATTCTGCTTTTGTACCGAGAAAGCAAATTCATGCAGATGTCAACTCTTCGGTTATGTTTTCTTCGGTCAGTTTATGTGAGTAACTTCTAATGCAGAACAGCTCTTTTTGAGTTTGACACGAATTTTCATCCAGTAAAACTTTAAGTTCTTTGTCTTCAACTTGTTTCACTGCACCGGGACGTGGATCGTCCGCTCAAGACTAAAATTGCCATCACGAAATCTTGCAAACCGCTCTTTTACTGTTGAATGTCTCATAGAATGTTCGCTTTAAGTCGAATTAATCAATTACATAGCTTAAGCACTATTTTTTTCATTTGAAAACAAAATCGAATGCAATGACGAAAATGTTACTTATCGACATCCATCTCACGGATGCACCGTGAGGATTGATGCACACGGAACAACAGCTTGTAAGTAAATGACTTATGTCATAAAAACAGCAATGACTAAGCTACATATATCCAAAATGGCGGGCGATTTGGATGTGTTCAAGTATATTTTAATGCAACTAACATCGATTTGCTACTTGCACACCTAATATAAAACAGCATTGATTGATTGATTGAATCAATACTCAATCAATAAAAGTATCGATCAATATCGTTTGTACGTATACTAAAACGGAGGAAAAATTCTCTTTTATTGTGTATTTTACAGAGAAAAATTTGAATGTATTATTTTTTACAAATTCATATCAAATATCGCAAGTGGAGCGCTTTTCTAAAATTAGTGATAAATTCCCCGAGGGTCGCGTTAATATGGGGACTATCAAAACTATTCCACTAGGGTACACACAATCCGATGGCATTCACAGATCTGAATAGACATGTCAGACAAGAAGAACGGGTTTTTAGGATCGGTGAAAAATTCCCCAAGGATTGCGTTAATACAGTGGTTATCAAAATTAATCCATAACAGTACAATCAATGCCTTGGGATTCACAGATCTGAATTCATTTTCAATTGTCACGGATTATTTATGTCTGTCAATAACTGAAACAATGTCTCAAAAATTAATAGTTACTACAGCAAAACCAACTATGGGACAAGTAACACGATGCATTGTGCATCATTGCACACTATATAATTATTCAGCCGGAACCTTATACATCTAGAAATATACGGTTTTTCGGAAAAAACCTTACAAATTCAGCCGGAACCATACCCTCCACAGCCAAACTAACTATGGCACAAGTAGCACGATGCGTTGTGCATCATTTTTCACTATGCGCGTTTTCAGCCGGAACCTTAAAATTTAAAGCCCGCCAGAACCATACTACAGCCAAACCAACTATGGCACAAGTAGCACGATGCATTGTGCATCATTGTGCACTATATAATTTTTCAGGCGGAACCTTATAAATCCAGAAACATACGATTTTTCGGAAAAACCCTTACAAATTCAGCCGGAACCATATCCTCTACAGCCAAACTAAATATAGCACAAGTAGCACGATGCATTGTGCATCATTGTGCACTTTATGATTTTGTTGAAACTAGCAAATTAGCCTGATTTTTAGAAATTTTTTACAATTCCTCGTCAAACATCGGAAAATTATCTGCGGAGATTTATAACAATCGTAATAAATTACTAAACGAATTTTTTGCAGAGAACCTTGTATAAAATCGGGCAACTATAGTTCAAACGAACGTGTCACTTTCATTGATTGTAAATCATGAATTGGAGAATTTTTCGCAGATCATTGCATTTTTCACGATGATGTTACTTTCAGTGTCAATATTGAAAGAATTTGTGATAAATGTGGAACTAAACTCGATAGAAAGTTGCCATTGCTTTCAACAGACATTAATAAACTGGATTTGAAAAATGTGAGCAACTCAATAAAGATAAATATTCGGGAATCTTACTGTGGCAGCTTACATAATGTAAATAAAGTATATAATAGTGTAATAACACTGGAGGTTCAAGTGTCCACTTGAAAAACAGCAAAAGGTTGCTTTAAGTGACAGCACGAGGTCGCTGAATTTAGGTGATAAGGTGATTGAGTACGATAATTTAAATGAGCATTTCACTGCACATGCACTTAGAACCGGTGGCATATGGAAAACGTACGACAGTTTGCAAAAGGCCGAGACCAACACCAACACTTCTCGAAAAATACTTGCCTGCATGTTGTTCTATTTACAAGAACCCAAACCAAAAAAAAGTTCTTCTCTAAATGATGAAATACAAAACATAATCAATAAATTATTAGAAAATAAAATATTATTTCCGTGAAATTTACGATTTTAGTTATATTTTGTTTAAACTTTTTATTTAATTATCACTTTTAGCGGGTCAAGAATCATAATGTGCTCAAATAATTCCAGTTGGAATTTTAGCTAATTCACAATGACCATCAACCATGCTTATCGTTTATGCAAAATCTACTTAAATATAAGTCCTGCTAACTCCACACATATAAAATACACAATAACTAACTAAAGATGTATTGGTAACTTTTTTCCATAGTAATTTTTTTTAAAAAACTAAGTATAAATGTGTAAAATCTCGCAGAAAGGAACAAAAATGAAAAAAAATTCAAATTTACATTGCATTGTTAGTGTATCCAACACACTCTTTGGTAGTTTTTTTTATATAGGTATCTGTCAATGAGCTTTAGAGCAGGACTTATATTTAAGTAGATTTTGGCTTATGGCTCCGAATGGTTCACACCGACTTCATATGGTTCCGGCTGCCTTTGCGGGTTCTAGTTGTGTTGGCATTGTAGTGCAAAAAGTTTTGATCGTTCCGGAAACCTCATATGTTGCACTATCGTCCAAATTGCACTGCGACCATAGTGCAAGCATCAAAATTATTTTTGTAAACATTTTGTTTCGACTGGATTTGTGTGGTTCTGGATAGCATTATATGGTTCGGCTACAAAATCATAAAGTGCACAATGATGCACATGCATCGTGCTACTTATGCCATAGTTAGTTTGGCTGTAAAGCATATGGTTCCGGCTGAATTTGTAAGGTTTTTTCCGAAAAATCGTGTGATTCTGGATTTATAAGGTTCCGGCTGAAAAATCATATAATGTGCAATGATGGCTTTATCAGATTCTGGCTGGAATTATAAGGTTCCGGCTGAAAAAGCGCGTAGTGCTACTTGTGCAATAGTTAGTTTGGCTGTAGAGGATATGGTTCCGGCTAAATTTGTAAGGGTTTTTCTGAAAAATCGTATGTTTCTGGATTTATAAGCTTCCGGCTGAAAATTTGTATAGTGCACAATCATACACAATGCATCGTGCTACTAGTTGATTTGGCTGTAGTATTGTTCTGGCTGGCTTTATCAGATTCTGGCTGGAATTATAAGGTTTCGGCTGAAAAAGCGCATAGTGCACAATGATACACAACGCATTGTGCTACTCGTGTCATAGTTAGTTTGGCTGTGGAGGGTATGGTTACGGCCGAATTTGTAAGGTTTTTTTTCTTCAAAAAACCGTAAGTTTCTGGATAAGGTTCCGCCTGAAAAATTATATAGTGCGTAATGATGCACAATGCATCGTGCTACTTGCACCATAGTTGGTTTTGCTGTAGTATGGTTCTGGCTGGCTTTCAATTATAAGGTTCCGGCTGGAAAAGTGCAGTGCAAAATGATGCACAACGCATCGTGCTACTTGTGCCATAGTTAGTTTGGCTGTAGAGGGTATGGTTTCGGCTGAATTTGTAAGGTTCCCCTTTCCCGCCTAAAAAATTATATAGTGCACAATGTATCGTGCTACTTGTGCCATAGTTGGTTTGGCTGTAGTATGGTTTTGGCTGGCTTTATAAGGTTCTGGCTGAAATTATAAGGCTTCGGTTGAAAGAGCGCATAATGCACAATGATGCACAATGCATTGTGCTTCTTGTGCCATAGTTAGTTTGGCTGTAGAGGGTATGGTTCCGGCTGAATTTGTAATTTTTTTTCCGAAAACCAGTATGTTTTCGGATTTATAAGGTTCCGGCTGAAAATGTATATAGTACACAATGATGCACAATCTATTGTGCCACTTGTTCTGTAGTTAATTTGGCTGTTATATGGTTCTAGGTGGCTGCATCAGGTTCTGGATGGAATTATAAGGTTTCGGCTGAAAAACCATATATTGCACACTACTTGTGATATATTTGTTTGGTTCCGGCTGATACGGTTCCGGCTGGCGTAACGGACACTTAAATTTTATGGATTAAGTTTGAACTTAATTTTGAAAACATCAGTTAAGAAAAATAAAGAGAATTTTCTTCTCTATTAAACAGTTTCAATTGTCAAAATTAAAGTTATGCCTAGACCTTCAGAAATTTTGGAAACAATTTTTATTTTGAAACGGAAAAACTTCCAGTACTTAGTGCTAGAGTATCGAAGGACAAGAGCAAATTTCTGAATGAAAAATGAACTCCTCGGGATGTTAACCTGAAAGTGCACGACGATCGTCGTGGCATTTTATCAAAAGCGCGAGAATTAGAGATGGTGTTAATGTTAATTAAAAAAATAAATCAATGGAAGTTTTGACAATTGAAATCATCGAAGAATTGAAGACGAGTGCGGCAATAACAGTTCCGATGATGATGGATGGGAATCACCAGGCTTAGATAATATAATAGTACCGGTAAATGAAAAATTGTCGAACAAATTACGAGATTCTGACGCAATTCAATCTATTGAAAGGAAGTGTAGTGTTTTAAAAAGATTTATGTGGGCTGATTTACTAGGCGAAGAATAAACTGACGCGAATGCTTTGTGCTTCCGGATTTAAAAATGCAAACATTTACGAAAGGATAGCGCTCACCACCTAATAGTAAAAGGTAAATGTATTAGCAAGCGCCGTCGAAATACATTTTTGGGGTTTTTAGATCACAAACCATTTAAGTTCCCATGCTACCTCAGAGTAAGAACACGAGACACTCTTCGAAAATCATGTAGATATCAGGAGACCTTGTAGATATTTTAAAAGACAAATTATTAGGGAACAAGCACCAAGGAGTGATTTGGAAAAATTGGACTAAACGTCAAGCTGCGGCCCGCGGACTTGCCACTATTATGCCAAAACTTAAAGTTGTTCCTAAATGTGAAAATGACTTTGTAAGTAAACTGCTTCATGTACATTCAAAAGATGGACAAGATGTTGTTTATGCCATTGAACAAATGCGATACAATCATTTATAACCGGAGTTTATTCACGTCGTTAAACGAGATGACTTTTACGTATTTTACAATCCACGCTTATTTCAATCGAGGGTACTGGTAGTATCGTAAAATAAATAAAGCAACTAAATGGAACAAAATCACGCTTTATTAAAATGGTTTGTCAATGGCCCTGTATTAAAAATATACATCACACAACAGTACGAAATTTTTTTCTTTATTGTGTAGCCCTTATGATCGACTGTCAAGTGTTTAAATCAATTTGAATGGGTATTTCACCTTACTTGCGTTGTGACTCTCAACGAATTTGAAAATTCAGGAACTCAAACTGAATACTTGATATTGGAACCACTTATTTCGGATAAGACAACCCAACATTTTGATAAAATGCTAGAACAGAAGGACGTCACTTTTGAAGCTGATGCCTCTAAAACCAATGAAGATAAAGAGGAAGAATATAAAAATCATAATATGGTTAAACGTGAATACAACTCAGTAAGATATTTTGATATAAATTTTCAGAACGCAGCTACAACTTTAAAAAGCATTGGTACTGATCCAAATGCTCTTTGTTCGGAAGAGTTTATTACTCGATTGATTTCCGTCGCTGTCGAGTTTCCACTTTGGACAAAGGCGTGTTTGCCATGTAAAGTGCCTCACGCGTCAACTAGCTATTCGGAATGATTTTTTAATGATAGAAACATAGAGTTTTGGATAAGTGGAAGGACCGTCTACGGGCTGATACATTTTTAAAAGTAGAACACAATGATGGAACGGAAGTGCTGCAATATTTCAGTCGAACATGATTAATTGTAAAGGGAAGAAAACAGATTACAATAACCCCGCGATAAAACTATCAGACGAATCGGACACCGCGTCTCCAGATATTTGAAGAAATAAAGAGCAAATCTGACTCAAATGACCGAAATAATGTGTTAGATAATTGTGGTGGCACATTGCATCTTGAACCGCTATTATCTATTACGAACTTACCTACAGAAGAGCTTACATTTCAAGCAGGATCTGCCATAAACATGACACAAGGATTTTATTTTACACCTCAACCCAATATCGCATATCATATCGAAAATATTAAGTCCCACAAGAAACTAACATTACTGCAAAATGGAAGTAGACGAAATGCAATTCCTATAACTGGTGTATTATTTATTGTTAAATACTTGTGCTTTTGATGCAATAATACAGCTTCTAATGAGAAGTGGAATCGATGATCTTTCATACTTATCTTTCATTGAGAAATGCTCTGAAAATAAAACAATGAAATATGTTCATAATCTCATAAAAGATGGTGCAACAGCTAACATTTATCGAGAATGAACGGTTTAATTATCTACGCTATTTAATGATAACATTGATACACAAATCGGCACAGGTCTCAATGTGTACCCTTATAAATTAGATATGTGGAATAACCCATCTGTAACGCGCTTTATCATTTTCTATGTTGCAAATTTTCGATACTCATGCTCGCTCAAATGCAAGTGTTGTTTATTTGAAAGGCAAGAAGCTCTTCAGTTAAAAATAGAAGCTTAAAGATAAACGAGCATATAATCGGTGCTGAAAGTACACTAGATGATAATCCGAGTATAATTACAGCCATTATTTGCGAGTCATACCCTATCTAACGGGTGCGCCTTCTTTTATGTCGGTATGTAAACATTGAAAAAATTAACCGATTTCTATATATGAGGTATTTGTATTCAATTTGGTCCTTTGTAATTTATTTGGACTAGTTTTTGAATACAACATCAATTAAGTGACCGCCTTTATTGGCCAAAGCAAAATGTGCTCTTTTTGCTGTGTTTTCCAATACCTTTTCGAGCATCTCGGGCGGTATAGCGATGATTTCGGCACAAATGTTTGCCTTGAGCTCGTCAATGGTCTGAAGCTTGCTGGCGTATATTTTGTTTTCCAAATAACCCCACAAAAAGAAATCTGGTGGGGTCAAATCTGGAGATCTGCGTGGCGGGTTAATGTCGCCTCTTTTTGACATCAGACGTCCAGGGAATTTTCGTTGTAGAAACTGAATTGTTTGATTTGCAGTGTAGCATGTCGACCGTCTTGTTGAAACCAGTAACTGTCAAGACCTTCTGCACGCATTTGCCGCAGACATAATGAGCCAATATCCACCGATATCAATTTCCAATGACTGTTTCGTTTTCTCTGAAAAAATATATTCCAATGTTGGTTTTGGTGAAAACTCCGGGACAAACAGTCACGTTTTGGTCATGCAATGGCGTTTCATGGATCTCATGTGGATTCCCCGTTCCCAAAATGCAACAATTTTGCTTATTAACGTCGCCAGAGAGTGTGAAATGTGCCTCGTAGGTTATAATAATTAATATTTGCTTCCAAATTCAGATTCAGTGTCAACCATTCGATATACTGTCTGCCCGTATTCCAAGCAATGTGGACGGTCTGTCGGCAATGTTATTTGTGTTAATTTCATTTTATACGGAAACAAATGCAAATCATCTTTCAAAATGTGCCGCAAAGTGGATCCACTGACGCCAAAATGCTGAGCGCGGCGACGATATGACACTTTTGGGTTCTGGGCAACGCTCTCTCTGATCGTTCAACCAGTTCATTTGAACGTCTTGATCGTTGATGAACGGCATGTTGACGATCTTTCACTGTCCCATGCTGAACAAAACTCGACACCAAACGCTGAATAGTGTTGTCAGACGGTGCCTGTTGGTCACGATATTTTCGACGATATGCACGTTGACTTAACACAACTGAAAGATTATTTTCAATGTACAGCGTTACTATTTCGACCCGTTGTTTCGGTATGAAGCGATCCGTAATTAAAATTGTACTGAATTATGGTGGTTAAAAAACATGTCTAATCAAGTCAATCGGTTGACAAATGTCACCGTTATTCAATGTTTACATACCGACATAAAAGATGGCGCACCCTGTACAACCTCACAGTAATGTAAGAATCAAATATAAGAAATTAATTTTGATAACTACTATTTAGACGTTTCTTTTATTAATTTATTTAAATTACCGCCCTGTTATATATATTTATGGATGGTGTAGCATCGATATCAAGATTATTAATACTTGTCAATATTAAATTATTTTCGTTAACACTGCTAAATTTCCCATCATTATTAGGAGCCGATTTATCATTATAGTAAACAGAATTATTTAAGTTCATACTATCTACTGGATTTGTACCAATTTGTTAAAAAAATTTCGGATAATGTTATTGATTTCCGAGACCACTTACACTGGTGCTGGTCACAGTTTCTCCCGCTCAGCATATAGAGTTATATATGAACGGCGAGAGCAATGCCCAGGTTATTTCCCGGGATTTGGCAGGTTCTTAGCCCGAAATTACTCTCTGGGATGTATATTCTCCGTTTCGAAAATTTAAAAAGAATGGATTTAAAATTTGGGTTATTCTGGGTGATAGCCAGATATTGCTTTTACATCTGATCTAGATGAGGTTACCAAAATGCTGGGAGCTTGGTTTCAAGCTAATGAAACTTGTTCGTCTCATCAGACTGCAGTGGCCGAACTCCAAAAATATTGAAAATACTTTGCACTTACGTATAAAGTATAATTACAATGCCTTAGCGAATTATTATGCTTCGCTACGCAATTGTGAACCCATTCGTAACCTCGAATTTTATTGTATTTGACGCATACATGCGAATTGCGTCAAACACAACAAAATTCGAGGTTACGAAGGGGTTGACAATAGCGAAACATAATAATTCGCTAAGGCATTGTGATTATACTTCATACGCAAGTGCGAAGTATTTTCAATATTTTTGTAGTTTGGTCACCGCAGTCTGATGAGACGACCGAATTTTTTAAATTAAAAAATTCAAGTTTCATTAGTTCGAAACCATGCTTCCGGCGTCTTGGTAACCTCACCTAGATGTAAGGCATGATATTGTCGATACTATAGTACTTTTTTTCGATACTTTGGCTGTATGAAAAGTACTTCGATACTTTCGAGCAATTTTTAGTACTTTAGAAAAAATTTAAGAAATATCATTCGTAAATCGATCGATGCATTCCATTGGGTTTCATATCAGAGGTGTTCAACAGCTTTAATTCAAAGACTAAGACTTCAATCAGCGAACACTTAAGAGCTTAAGTTGCTCGCGGTTTGTGCTACAATCACCAAAATTTTATATGCTTCGCGTCACAAATTAACAACTGACCTCTAAAATTTAAAAGGGAACTGTTCCCCTAAGTAGTTCCAACGGAGCACAACTTAGCTCTTAAGTTTTCGCTGGTTGAGGCTTAATATTTTGAGCCAAGTGTAAAATCTTGTAAGGGCCTTGTAGCGGCCTGTTTCTTCAACTACAAGAAACACCGCACAATATACAAACGGACAATTCTCCGTAGACTGAATTATTTATTAACGGACAATTCTCCGTATAAATAATTATATTCCAAATGAATATGCAACAACAGCCTTGTTACATAAAATTGGTACATACAACAAAAACAATTTTGTACACAAAACAAAATTAGTAAATCTCATTATCATGCCGATTTTCATATCAATAAAAATCGTTACCAATAATAACTTATCATTGAAACGAACAGTATTGCAATCGTATCATAGATGCCACCATCCTTTTTGTGATAACCAAGACACAAAATATTTAAATTAAACGATGGCACGGTAGTTGTTAAAATTGTATTATAGATGCCCCCCATCATCATTAAATAATTGTGATAACCAATGACACAATCATTTAATACCTAAGTTAACATGATGGCGTGGCAATCAGAACAAATAAAATTTATCATTGCAATACTGTTCATAGGCGTACGTACGTCTATAACATAAACAAATTGGTAACCAGCTGAAACCAGATTTGGTGGATGCAATTTAGATTTTTATTGTCTTGTTTACCAAATGCAACAATACTGGATCAATCCAACTTTTACGATCCAGACTGCATTACAAAATTTTGTATATAAATTATACAAAAATTATATTTTTCCTATTCAGTTTTTGGAGTTCGAAGGTGCAGCTCAACAGCACAGCAGCAGAAGAAATTATTATTTTTTTAAATAAAGTTTTTTATTAATTTCTAAAATTAAATTAAATTTTGTTTTTATTTTATTATTATTATTTTATTATTTGATTTTTCTAAGTGCTCCGCTTCGAATTCGGCTTTTCCACTTCGCATTTCAACATCAACAGCCTTATGCGAAATGCAACTATTTCTAACGAAACTCTTTGATATAGCACATAAATAGCCATATTTTGTGGTTTAAATGATAGGTCTAAAATCCAAATAATAAATTTAAAATTTATTAAT
Source organism: Nephrotoma guestfalica (assembly GCA_963691935.1). NCBI lineage: Eukaryota > Metazoa > Arthropoda > Insecta > Diptera > Tipulidae > Nephrotoma > Nephrotoma guestfalica. The sequence continues at coordinate 151,019,120 of OY829913.1, forward strand.
TCTCGGCAAATATGATTCTCGAGTAGTGTGTTAATTAAATATTTATGGTGCTTAGATAAAACCACGATAGGGGTAAAAAAGGGTAATTAAAAAGTCTTTAAGTGGACGCAACGTTTGCAAAAAACAACAAAAATGACGAATTGTTTAACTTCGCAAATGGAGCAGCACATATAGTGTAAATAGAAAATCTCAAAAGCCATTTTGAAGAGATATTTACATTCAAATTTTGGTCTTTTGAATTGGACGCAAAGCTAAAGCTCTGTAGCTTGGCCTTAACAATGACTTAATTTAGTAAATTTCCATTAAAATTATTGTTGTCGGAACACGGAGGCTTGTATTCCAATAGGTCTGCTCTAGCAAAGTTTTATGTTCAGACGGTTAATTATTTTAGAACCTACCACAGCAGAATTTTATAGAAAGATAACAATGTCTAGTATTTCAGTAATTCGTACATAAACAGAAAATAGGACTTATTTGACGTCGTTCTTTCCAGTTCATTCCGGATTAGAAATAATAATTGCGGAGATTATGATAAGATCTATAACATGACGCAATAAAAAAATTTAATTGCCAAACGAACAATACAGGTATGCATCAGCAAACGTAGCTAAGTAGCGAAAAAAGTAGCTTAAGTAAAAACGAGCCCTATTATGATTGACAGAGTTTTAATGATTTTCTGGAAATTTTTTAAATAAAAGCACCAAAGGCACTCAACAGTTAAAACTCCTGCTTGGCAATCAAAAAATTGTGGATCGTTAACTACTACTTGTAAAATGAGGTTGTTAGTTATTCATCGATTACATTCAAACAGACCCGTAAGTCTCCTGTGCAAGAATGCATTAATTAATAATGTGGCTTTGGTCCTACAAAATGCTATTTTTATGTGAGTATCATCAAATTTAATTCCATTTACCTTGAAATTTGCTTGTAAAGTTGCTGAAATTTTGGTATTATCGATAAATGTGCAAAAAGTACTTTCAAGCTGGATTCAGTACCCTGATCCTCAACAACTTAGTACTTTTGATTTCTTGCCAATATCATTACTGCTAGATGTAAGAATAGATTTGTTCGTGCAGTTTTTGGTTCAAGGTCGACATAACTGTGAGCAATTTTATAAAATTCGCTAAGAATTGTGAGTAAATGAGAAATGAGAAACTTTAGTTTTACTTTACAGTTACTCGTAAGAAGCACTAGAAAATGTTTAATAAATTGTTTGCTACAATTACCTCCATTATTAAGGGAAACCAAACATAATTTAAATTGTATAATTTGGAATATATACATATATGTATTGTAAAATTGTAAATACCAAGTAATTACATTTATTAATAAAATTAGATTTAATAAACATCGAGCAGGGCTCTCCCTCTCAGTTCAAGCCCAAAACTAAGTAGTCTTCGATAAATTAAATATCAAATAAAACCATTTATCACATAAAATAATAATTTTCTCGCACTTATGCAATAATAGTATATTGTATAATTAGGAGGAAAAGTACTGCATTCCCGGACGATAGTGGAAATTGGCGGACGAGGCGATAGCCGAGTCCGGCAACCACGGGAGTCCGGGAATGCAGTTTTCCTCCGAATTGTACATACTATTTTTTCGCCGATCTGACTTTAAAACGAATATAAACCCAAAATAATTTTTAGTATTATTCATTAATAGACATATTAAGAAATTAAACAAAGTAAACAATCGAAAATAATATAAAATTATTGCTTAGTTAGCCACGACATCATAAGACATAAATACATTTTTTTTTTAAAGTTGTCAAGTTTGTGTACCTATTTGATTTATAAAAAACGTGTGAACAAAATTTAAGGGATACAAATGATTCCAGTATGTTGTATTTGTTGCTAAGCAACAAGTAATAATAGTACGGGAATATATTCCCGGCCTAGGCAAGAACAAATATTCTCGTACTATTATTACTTGATGCTTAGCAACAAATACAACATACTGGAATCATTTGTATCCCTTAAATTTTGTTCACACGTTTTTTATAAATCAAATAGGTACACAAACTTGACAACTTTTAAAAAAAATGTATTTATGTCTTATGATGTCGTGGCTAACTAAGCAATAATTTTATATTATTTTCGATTGTTTACTTTGTTTGATTTCTTAATATGTCTATTAATGAATAATACTAAACATTTTTTTGGGTTTATATTCGTTTTAAAGTCCGATCGGAGAACAAATAGTATGTACAATTCGGAGGAAAAGTGTACTCCAGGACTCCCGTGGTTGCCGGACTCGGCTATCGCCTCTTCCGCCAATTTTCACTATCGTCCGGGAATGCAGTACTTTTCCTTCTAATTATACAATATATATACTATTAATTTCCGTACGCTGCTGTTCATATTTTTGCACATCATGGTTTTTATAATTAAAAACAGAATTACGAGTATCTAATTAAACAGAAAATACAATTCAAACTATTTAAATCGGATTAAACCGTCGATTTTCAATAGAAATTTTTTCCGGATTTTTTTAAATAAAAAATAAAATAATAATAATGCAAAAGGAAGGACGATCAAGAAATACACATAAACAATAACAAAAACATTCACTTCGATTTGTTCTCGTACAAAAAATTCATATATGAAAAATTTATTTTGTGTCAACGTTAGAATCCTGTTAGGCGTGCTTCTAATCTATGGATGAATGATTTCGGCCGATAATTCGTTCCAGGCATTGATCACCTGGAATTAACTGTTACCCTTGTAAACCTTTCTAACTAAAAATCCCCAAAGATTTTCTATGGGATTTAGATCGGGAGAACAAGCGGCCAAATCTAAAATTGGTAAGTAATGCTTCACAAACCAAGATTTGATATTGTAACTCTTACGGATTGGAGCGTTATCTTGCTGATAAATCCAGGTTTCTTCTGGCGCATTCATATGGCGGACGCACTATTCTACATCGTAGTAACTGATCTATCGAAAATGAATGTCCCGGACTGTACGTTGATAGGACCCAGTACCATAAAAGCTAAACACAGTCGCTAACTATTTGTATTGGGATCTTTATTATTTTAGCTTCTGGTCTAACGGTGGACCCGCAAATATTCACTAAATCTCAAAATATAATATTTATTAAAATACTATATTATTTTTACCAAAATAATAGACTTATAGTTTTTATCGTTCATGTCCATCGCATCGTATATATCCCTTAGATAATGGCCTGCGGTGTAATAGTTGGTCTAACGTATTTCTCTTCAACAATTCAATACAAAATTCTATGTGAATGTTTGATAGCAAGTAAAAATTGAAGAAGGCAACTTCACAAAGGACACCGAAGCAGTATTACCTTGTTAACATATTTCTTATCGAATGCAAACGTTATAACAAATCGCCTGTGATTATTTTCGACATGATATATTCTATCGAAACGAAATGATCGGTACAACATATCATATGGTAGCCATATTCATGCAATGGTACTATAATTATCCGACATATTTTTGTAAGCAAAACTTTCAGAGTAAAAAAGTGGCCCGAACAAAATGTTGTTATAAGTCTTCCCTATGAACACCAAGATATCTAGATCTAGGAATTAATGCAGTGGGTGGACATTCCACTTTGGGTGGATATTATTTAATTGTATGACGATTGTGCAATTCAGGTTTTCAGTTTTGTTTGTTCTATTTTTTTTATCATCTGGTCGTCAGACCAGAATTTGATAGCATCGACAATAATTTGTTTAAATTTTGAGGAACTTCTGTTATCATATTACTTAATGCCTCACGTTTTGTGCCCCCACTTAGGTCTTGTATGACACAGATCTCCACATAATTGTAATTTGTATTTCACCTATTTATCAAAAAAATATTTAAAGGCAATATTTATCATGTACATAAACCCCATCGCGTATTGATTGGTCTACTTAAATTTCACATAACAATAATCATCATTAAAGCCTGTGATGTTGTGTATACAACTAATTTTACTCTTACAATTTTGAATTTCAGTTCACATAATATGCTCAGAAAATTTAGAAATGATTCCAATATTTCAAATTGATTAGTTTTTTTTATTTTCAATCAACTTCTTAGTTTTTTATTTGTGTTGCGAGTGTTGATTATCTTTCCAAATCGAAATAATTTGACTGCATTATTTTGCATGCAGTACATATTTAAATGCTGCTCACCACACATAAATGTATGTATATAAATATATGCTTATGTGTGCCAAAAAGAAGTAATCAAACAGAAGAAGGAGGAGATGACGGTTCGAAATTTATGTGCACCTCAAAAGCGCGCTGGTAAAGAGAAAATGTACTCAACATTATCTAGCCCATAATAAATACATCAAAGTGATTTTCTGTAGTTTTCATTATTATGTTTTAGAAGACAATAGAAATAATAGTAATAATAGTAACAATAATAATCATATAATAATTCAATGAATAGAAAATAAATTTGCTGAAAGAAAATCAAAGTCACGAAGAAAGATGGTCATTAAAATGAATATTGAAAATCTCATACTCGTATAAGAAATAATGATAGAAATATTCAAAATAAAAAAAGTGTTAGATATCATGAGGGAACTAAAATAATTGATTTAACTGTTTTTGTTGTATGCACTTTTTATATATGTACACTAGAAATCAATTTCCAACGTATTGAATATGAATTTGATTGAATTTTTAAAATTATGTGAGACTCATCTTTTCACTTCGACTCCGATTTACTTTATGTTGTTCGCTCGCTCCATAGAAAAGAATTGCACAATTCATTTTCCTTTATCAATTTCATAATTTATGTTTGCAGGTAAAATTTTTTATGAGTGTATGATACGATTCACCAGATAATTATTGTTATTGAAAACGATTTACGTGAAGGAACTTTACAATTATTTTGTGCTCCTATGTACTAACTATTTCGCAGCTAATCACAAAACAATTCCATCACTATAGGGACTACAGTGTCGGAAGCAGGAGCCAGTCGTATATAAAGGGTATAGTTTTGTGTCAACCACTCGCAACAGGATTCTATAAGCACTTTGGTTCGAAATATTGAGGTCAGAAGTTTTATACCTTGCCAGACAAGTTATGTTGTTATCCATTTTCGAACATATTGTTATATTAATTGATTTATAATTTTAAGATTATTTTAATCATTTTAAAAAGATTGTGGTAATTTAAATAGCTTTTAGATAGTTAACATTAAAATTACAAATAGAACTTTGGTGCTCAACGATACCACTAAGAAACCCAGAATAATAAGGTTCTAAGTCCCACATAGGACTTTCTTATTCTGTATGATTTTTTTGATCTCTTAGACCTTTGTTCCATGCTTGTCAATGAAAATCTGTTAAACAAATTTAATACTGCATTTCGATTTTTATTGTAAAATACAAATAATTAAAATTATAAGTCTTTTATGGCTATAATACTTCACAGCGCTTTTTGAATTTATTACTATGTATAATAATTGCTAACAAAAATAGTTCAACTTTAGTTACTTACTAAAAATACTTAAAACTAGTTAGGCTTAAAAGTTCACACCGCCTGTTTTTTATCATACAAATTGAGTAATTTAATTATCGGTAGTGGTCGTGTTATTGTTATCTAAAATTTGCGAAAAATATTGTATTAGGAAACTAATATAAAATTTGGTAATGAAAAACTACTTACCTAGTTTAAGGATAACTTTGTAATAACTAATATCTGCTGGGCTTATATACTTAAACATAGAAATTAAATGTTTCTCCTTCTCTTTAGCAATTCGATTATTCGAAGAAATTGAGTCGATTTCCCGCAAAATCGAAACTTCTAATGATGCAGCTGTACGACGTCGGAGTCTCTTAATTGCTCCTCGTATAATGCTAACGCTTCGAAGATTTTTAATATCGTAATCAAGCGAATATTCGATTTCAAATTCGACTTGAGTTAATCGTAACATTTTTAATGTGGAAAATGGAACACTTTTGTAATCGACACGGGATTTTGAGTATTTGCTAATATTTTTAAAATCCAACGGCTGCATCTGGATTATCACGAACGGTCTTCGAATATTACCACTTTTCAAAAGTCGTATGAGTCCCAAAAGTCGTATGGCTGAAAAATATTCTTTAATAGACAAATAAATGCTTTTCAATTTGACTATGGGTAAATACGACTTCTTGTAATGCGGAGTGGCAAAGAATATTTCAGTTTTGAACCATTGAATCATTTCATCTGTTAAATTTTTTTTTGTTTCTCTGCCACAGAAAATGCCTCGCATTTGCTACATCTATCGTATTTTGTATAATGGAAGTCTAAATTCAAGTTGACATTGAACACATATCTCTAATAGCTCTCCTTTACGGGATCTTCCACCTGATGTTTATACAGGTTGTACATTTTAGTAATATATAGCTAGGTTGGGACCAAGGTAAGTCTTTGACGTATTGGCACGACAATAATCTGATTCTATAGCTGGAAAAAAGCGATGGAGGGTTTTCACTTCAGACGCTTTAGATTCCGGAATTCTGTTTCTTGATTTTGTGCCTTTTTTGCTTCGTTTAGCTATACCGGTTATAAAATTTCTGTGTTGGTAGGCGGTATACGCCGGACACAATGACTGTCATTGAAGTGAAAAGTTTGGAACGAATCACTATGCTTTCCACTTAGAAAACAAACTATTCTACAGGAGAAAACTATAACATAAATGTAACTTCGAAAATATAATTTTACATATACTCGTATGTAATATATTATATCGCCAAAATAACACATAATCTATTTCCGTCAATTACCTTAATTACAGTTAAGTGAAAATCAAAATTAGACCTCCTCTAATCTTTACGAAATCTGTATTGAGTGAACCGCATATATAGAGCAATATCGGTGCAGCTTAAGGATCAATCCATGTCTTCGTTTTTTAGAAAGTAATAATTATCCAATGAATTAATACTCTTGAACTAAAATTCAATTTTTCATTCACTCATACGCCATGCATTCATCTGCTCACACAATTACAACAGTATACCCCCTGCATGTTGCATGTTGACATGTAAAAAGTATAAATTTGTACTAATTTCTAAGTACTAATTTCGCTATGGTGCAACGGTACGATTTTGTTAATATTTTGCAAAAAGTGACGTATGGGTCTGGCCATCTCAAATCCATATAGCTCTGATCCGACAAATTAATACTTTTTACATGTCAAATTAAAATGTTATTTTTGGTCAAAAATGTATTACATGGAAATATTTTTCTCGGAGCCTAATTTCGCTAGGTTGCAACGGTATGATTTTTTCGGGTTTTACTAAATGTGAGATATGAGTTTGTCCGTCTTATAACCAAGTTATCATAATCTGACAAATTTCGTGTGTTTTGTGAATTAATACAATTTTAATAAACATTTTTATTAATCATATAGTAAAAATCGGGGCTAACTTCACTTCATATGTGTGTATTTGGAATAAAATATAATCTAAAACGGGACAGAGCTAACTTCACACAAGAGTTAGAGGGATGCGATTATGTTAGTGTTGCCTGATTAATTTTTTTAATTTTCGGGATAGAATCCGGGACTAACTTCACATACATCATTTTACTTTCGATTTTTAAACAAATAACGCGTAACTTTTTTAGCCCGCCTCAATGAAACCTATACCATAATTTGTTACACATGTATTACAATTTATTACAACAAATCCCGATTTTATTACAGTTACCGTTTTTGAGGAATGAGTGGTCGGTTTAGCATACTATATGTACAACTAAAATTGTAACTTATGATGTAGCTATGATATCGGGATAATTCTTGGACCAGAATTGATTACAAATTAATTACATTGAATTGGTTAGTCCAAGACCTAACGCACGTCTAAATCGTTAATTTTTGTTTCATTTTGTTATTTCGTATGATTTTATGATATTAATTCATTGAAGTATTACTAGTTTATAGAGAATTATTTTCATATTGGATAACGCCCTTCATGATTTCGATTAAATTTCGTGATAAATCAAAAAAAAAAAGTTTCCTTGAAATTAACCTTGTCTGGCAACACTATCCTTTCTGTAAATTTGAAATTCCTTCTTAAAATTATTAAACAGCAAGTATAAAGCATATGAAATGTTTTCTTTGTCAACAGTGATTAACACTTTTCAGTATAATAAAATAAATATTGTTGACACTCGATTGATTGAACTGATCGAAGTTCAATTTTGGTGAAAGCACATGCACAGTTATTTGTATATCTAAAGCGCAAAGTAGTATTTTGTTGATGAAGAGTAGCGAGCCAACAACTATGCGAGGTCAACAAAATCTTTTGTGCTCGAATTGCACTATTTATTTTCAAAGTAGGCCTCAGTTGTTAAAAATAAAAAATTAAATTAAATCTTTGAACATAGACTAACAATACATTCAAAAATATTTTGTCAATTTAAGTTGTAAAAGTTAATTATTTATTCGAATAAACGCGGCAAATAGTCATTGTGCGAATTAAAATTCACGCACAAAAACATTCTTTCCATGGTGGGCGTACAAAAATTATTTTTCCCACCAAAGTATGTAAGCCATGTTTTTCCGACAAATAAATATTAATTATAATAATTATTTAGACGTAAGTGTCACATGCTAATATAATGGCACTACCTAGGGACACCTTTGCTTTGACTAACAAATCCAACAGTACCATTCGTATCAGCCGCATTCCGAACACCCGGTATAGTTAAATGATAGTTTTATTCAGCTTGATGTTAGTTTGACATTGTTGTTACGAGGTGCCAATTGTTTGTAATTTTAGTTTCAGTAAAACGAACTTGGCAATCTCGCCAGATTACACTGAACAAAATACATAAATAAAGCTGAATACTTCATGTAGACTTAGCGAATTATATTAAATTCACCCGTAATTATTCAACCCCTCTTATGTACTTAACTGAAGTATTCAGGCTTTATTTTGTAGATTGGTCACAGCAGTCTGATGATATGACTGAGTTGTTCATTTAAATTTTCATCTGTTTTGTTTTGACCACAACCATGCTATCAAAACACTTGTCAATCTCACCTCGTACACTTATACGTACGAGGTGAGATTATTAAATATTTTATAAAATTGCAACCACGTTATCGTTTCTTGTAGTGTGTCGAATGGGTTTATTAAACGTTGATGCGTTGATTTAACAATTTTGCAATTCTAATGTTTAACCACAAAAATCGATCCATTGCTTTAACTCGATAACTCGAGATATAAACGTTTAAGTATGCAGTCTAATGTTTTGAGAAACTTATTGCAATGGATATTATAAAAAATTGACATTCCTGTGCTAAGGCGAGTATTACTATTTTTAATTATATTTATAGCATTGTATCCAATGACACGAAATGGTTTTTTGAATATTTTACCCCAAGTTCGACGGGCTCAATTCCTTATTGGGGCATACACATTACACATTAAATAATTTTCTACCTTAACACATTTTAAACTAATCACCTAATTAAATTACGATTTAGATCAAAACCTTGATCGATGGTCCAACGCGCGCATTCAAATTATATACCTGCGCGTACTTATTTAATTCAGCAAAAAATTACAAAAAATATTTGTTCGGTATAAAGCTCGAGGAACATCATTTTTATTAATGTACTCCGTGTATTACCAACAGCGAGGTTTTTTCTTCATTTCTTCGTTCTTTTCGACTTTAAATCAATTTATTTGGTTAATTAAAATTATAAAATAAAAAGAAAACATGTATGTATGATTTATAATAGCCACAATTTTATTTGCTCGAAGCAATTTTAGCCATTTCATTTCAAATTGAAATTAAAATTAATTTCATTCTTTAATAAATTGAGTTGTTTCAATTTTTAATATATTTTTGATTGTGCGCGGGGCTATCTCATATTAACCGACCAATCGAACGATTACATGCCAGGTACAATGTCAGCCGTGTAATATTATGAACCATATATTTTTTGGTATAGAAGAAATACATAATTTTCTTTTTTACTATGTTACGCTCGCGCATAAGGGCATCATGTGTGTATGGTAGTAGTAATGCTCTTCGTCTTTTAAAGTAAGGCAAAAGTGAAAGGATTTTGATGACATTTTATACTGTATCCATGAATTACATCTGATCATATAAAATTCAAAACAATTAATTTAAATTATACCTACCTGTTTCTTGAACAATTTATGTGTAGACCTAGATGTAAAGGTGTGTTTATAGATTGATATCTGTGAAACTTCTTAAGTAATTTCTTAATATCATGTCTACCTAAGGGTACATTAATTGTTTTATAATGTGAGTACTTCCTAATCACCATAATTTTCCGTTACCAATGTTAAGTTAGAACTTAACAAATTTTTAATATTGACATAGAATAGAAAAACAACTTTAATTATTTGATATTTTTCGAAAGGATATATGAAAAGTTGATAGTTTTTTATAAATCTTGCTGTTGAGTCAGTGTCGTCGGACGTTGTATTTTCATACCAGTTTTAACTTTACTTAAACGAAACGTCTTTCGGAATCTAATTTTGAAAAAAAAATCGTTGCGCTCACTCACTCACTTTCCCTGGAACATGTTTTTGAGGTCTGCGAACAGGAGTATTCGCTGAGAGCCAGATCCGGAGAATTCGGTGGATGGAGTGTCAATTTGACCTTCAGTTCCTATAACAAGGCTATGAACTTCGTGAAAGAGCATTTTTTCAAACGCACCAATAATGACATGTAAAGCGAATATTAAATAGCATTATCGTGTATGGTCTTTTGTTTCTCAAGCTGATCGACCAATAAAATATTTGCGAATTCCAAAATAAGGTGGACTGCTGTCCACTCTAACTGATGTTTTGTTTACACGGTTAAACAGCACTCCATATTCGTACTTTGAACACAGTTTTCACATGGACAAATGTTCATGCGAAATAGTTTTAACACTACCTTCTGATATCTTTAAGCTATCGGCTATTTCACTTATGGTCTTCCAAAACGATTTTGTGCACTTTTTATCCATTCTATAATAACTACCGAATTCTGGCGACATGAGCATTCAGCATCATCGATATTTGTACGATGACGTTTAAACTCAGCAAACCAACGTTCGCTTTCGATGGTGCAGAGAGTCTATAACTCTTATCAAGCCATTGCTTTGCTTGGATGATATTTTTTTCCATAAAAAACAGTGTTTAATCAACACACGAAATTCATTTTCTTCCATATTTTTGAAAATGACAAAAGTAACGTTACTAAAACAACTACTGGAATTCCCACAAACAGCGGGTGGGTCATCATACTAGCTCGGTAGATAGATATAGGAGTCCAAGGCTGGAAAAATTTTCTACTTTTCAACGGAACTGATACATTTCCTGTATCACGTATATTCGAATAGCGGAAATTCCCACGATCGGCGGAACTTTATGTTTCGTCATAAGTTGGCCAACAGAGTACAGAAACTATTTGCAATGACAAATCGGTGAACCTTTTAATAGCAATACCCATCCCAGACTAATATTTGTCCTCAAATAGAGGACTTCGTGTCCAGAAGCGACCTTTTCATAATTAACCAGCAGGGAAACCCGGCGACATTCTCGTCTAATGGGAACACCAACATTGACTTAACAATAATTAACAGAGCTCGATAGTTGGGTGGTGTGTAAGGGAAAGTTGGATCTCTAGTGACCATAGAGACATTACTTTTGGATTATCAAACGCACCACAGAATAGTCCGCTTGCAAGTAATAAAACTCCGAGATTTGTCATTAAGAAAGCTGACGGAGGTCTATTTGCTAGACACTTGGTTGGCTCATGGGACAGTGTAGAAGCACTTCCAGAAGTTAATTCGATAGATGAAATTGATACTCATGTGGAGCTGTTCTCAACACAGTTAACCAGTGTTTGCAACAAGTCAATTCCTAGGAAGAGATTAGCTAAGAAACGAAATAGTTGGTGGAACTCTAATCTAAGGAAACTTAGACGTTCTATGCATAAGCTTAGAAGAGCATACTAGACGGAAAGGGACCAAAGAGCAAAAGAGTTGAAATTGACGCTCTTCAGAGTGGCAAGAAATAAATACTTCTATGAAGTATTTAAAGCTAAGCAAAGTAGTTTCCAACGGTACGTCACGGAACATGGTAATAAAGGCCCCTGGGGTCTTGTATGAAAATTTGCCGCCGGCAAAGCAATACCTCTTTGAAGTTTTGAATACCATTAGGAAAACAAATGGAGTCGTCACTGATACATGGCATGACATAAACTTAGAGTTACTCAACTCATTTCTGCCAGACAAAACTGAGCCTCAAGCAGAAATGCGCGAGATCACCACCAACAGTAGTTGGACATCCACAGATGCTGAAGACCCCCATTTACGTGGGAGAAGGTCACCAGTGGTCTTACTTGCTTTAAGCGTAACAAGTCACCAGCACTTGACAACTTATACGCTGAAATAATCCAGCTGGCATCATAGGGCCTAGCATAGTAAAATTATGCTTAAAATTTGGTTACTTCCCTAAAGTTTGGAAAACGGGTGAAATGGTTGTAATCAGGAAACCTGGCGATAGAGATCTACTTTTTTCGAAATCTTATAGACACATAATGTTACTACCGATTATGGGGAAACTCCTAGAAAGGTTACTAGCCATTCGCATTACACCGCGAATTGAAGAGAGCGAACTGTTCTCGGACAAACAATTCGGTTTCCGACATAGCATGTCTACTGAAGATGCGATAGTCCACCTAACCAACACTGTTAAAACCCAAAGTTCGAAATATGTTATGGGTATATTCTTGGACATTAGCGGAGCATTTGATAATCTTACGTGGCCTAGTGTCATCACTAGCTTATCGGTCTATAATCTCCCTAGAAACACTATGAATGTTTTTACGAGCTGCTTCAGTAACCGATCCGCTATAATCAGAGATATGTATGGTTCTGTTTCTAAACAAATTACAAAAGGATGTCCTCAGGGCTCAATCCTAGGTCCTCTAGTCTGGAATATCGTGTTTAACACAAGCATGATTGATGACTTGGACGAAATTGCATTCGCGGATGACAAAGTCATTCTGGTGCATGGCAAACATGAAAACGGTCAAGTCTGTGAGATATCTAGGAGTTGACCTAGATAAACGAATGGGCGTAACTTCTCACGTTCTAAGAGTCTGTGAAAACGCTAAGAAGCTAGTCCACTCCTTGGCGAGAGTATCAAGAGAGGGATGGGGACTGAATCACAAAACTCTGGTAATAATCGACAACTACCTAAGAAAATGTGCCCACAGTGAAATAGGTGTCCATGTGTATGCTACAGATAGAAGATATATTCAATATAGCAACAAAACTGAAATAGAAGAGATGGCGATTGACTTATGGCAAAGAAGGTGGAACGAATCAGCCAATGGTAGGCATACATTTGGGTCCATTCCTTATATAAAAGCACGACTCAAAATGAAATTACCACTGACGAGCTCAACGAGCCAAGTTACCTCTGGACATGGTAAGCTTAAAGCCTACCTACAGAGATTCAAAATAATAGACCATCATCAATGTTTATGCGGATCGCAAGTAGAAGACGTTAAACACCTACTAGGCTGGGTAATACAAACATACAAGAATTACCACTGCCAGCATTACTTTGCGACGAAGTTCTTTCCAAGTTCCGGCCATATTGCGCTGAACTGATCAAAGTCTTAAAAGAACGGAATAGTGCGAAATAGTAGACCGGAATCCCGGACTGTACATGTATCCACGAGACTAGTGACGGAAACGTTTGCATTTATTCAATTGCAACCGCTAAATGTACTAGCACTGTATCGGTTTACAATGTTTATTATTGTAATAGACGTCTATTCTCTATGTAAACTGATATTAATTTAAAAATTATTCTTAGTTTAAGGTTATACCCTAGGTATAAAAATTAATGTTAAATTTTCCTGAAATGTGGTCTACGATTAATAACTGACTGACCTCGAGATACTCGCTCGGTAGTTAGCCATAGGAGTCCAAAACATATATAAATCAACAAATTTGCGGACCTTTTAAACAATTTTACAATTTATTCCTTCTAAGGAGTTCATATACTAAAATTCAACTATCAAATAAAATATTACTATGAGTAAAAACAGAAAGAATGGGATGAGAAAATGAAAAAAGTATGGGATGAAAAATCATGGGATGAGAAATGCGTATTATGTATATAAAATGTTAAAAGTCTGGGATGAGTTTTAACACTTGTGCTGCTAGTGGTATTATTAAAAAAAATCGTGGGGTGAAAGTGTGGGGTGGGGTTGCTTCAAGGCGGTCAATTTGTGTATTTCTAAGATAAATTTGCACGTATTTTTATTACATATGCTAAAGCAACTATTAGTCGCCCTTCCCTAGTATAATAGGTATTTGTTAATTTTTTTGTTTATTTCAGTTACCATAAATACTTTAGATATCTTCATTTTTTAACGATGATCATTCACTTTAATTATTGATAAATGAGAACTAGATGTCCGCAAACTTTACACTGATTCAGTGAAAATCTTCTATGTTTTTTTTTATTCTATACGCGATCAAATTTAATATTCCATTCCAAATAACCAAAAATTGTAATCACACAATTCACTGCCAAATTGTGAATAACAGTTAAATATTTTTGATACCTTCATTTTTTACTTTAATTATTGAGAACTAGGGGGTTGATTTTGTTCGAAATCCGTCAATTGACAAAACAATAACCGCAGTATATATAATAGTGGTATGTGTGTTTGTGTTAGTGCGAATACGCGCAATTTTTTGGATATGACATTTCTAGATAACATTTCCATTTATAATATTTAAAATTTGTAAATGCAAATATGCTTTAAATAAAAATAAATTTATTTAACTAATTTTGGTTTTCAAATTGCAATCCGAAATATTTCGTCGCTATCTGCCCTTTTAAAAATATTGATAAATTTTGGGTTGCAATTACCTTCCGATTCAAGAATCATTTTACAAACACCGAGAACAGTTTGAGAATTTTTATTATTGAACCAGAATTGAAAAGGTTTAACAAAACCTCAAGTAATTTACAAGAGCTCAGTTTTTTTATTAATATTGGCGGACTACCCATTAAAAAACAACAAACTGCAAATCTGCAACTCTACAAACTGCATTTGGCCAATAGAAGTGAAAGTAGTTGAGATTAATTATATTTTCGTCGCCAGCATTTACCGCAGAAACCTCTTTCTTTTAATTTATATTTAAAGGAATTTACTGAAGAATTGTATGATAAAATATCTGTGACAATCCGACGATTTGTTTGTGATGGATGCTGCGGCAAAGGTGGAAATTACCTATATCGAGAATTTCAATGGTTATTATGGACATCTGAGATGCACGACCAAAGAAAAATATGACAGAAAATTATATTTTGATGATGTTAATTGCTATCTACGATCAGAAGAAAGTTTCCGCCAACGGCGTCAAATTGAATACCACAAGGAGGAAAAACCAATATTAGAGCTGCTTCCATTTGACATGGTGCACGACTTTGTTCTAGATCCGATGCATCGATTGTATCTTGGTGTAATGAATTAATTAGGTTTTCGGTTGACGGAGAAAAACTCAAATTTAGGAACACAATTACCACCAACACGTGATTACCACCTAATCGAATATTCCTAATTTATACAGGACCAATTATTCTAGAAGGAATGTTGAACCCAGATTTATAAGTAGAAACTCGTCTCTGAAGTTGGTTGCATTAAAATATACTTGAACGAATCCAAATCCCCCGCCATTTTGGATATATGTAGCTTAGTCATAGCTCTTTTTCTGACATAAGTTTCAAACATTTACAAGCTCTCGTTCTGTGTGCATCAATTTTAAAAGATGAATGTCGATAAGCAACAGTTACATCAG
Organism: Nephrotoma guestfalica; assembly: GCA_963691935.1. Taxonomy (NCBI): domain Eukaryota; kingdom Metazoa; phylum Arthropoda; class Insecta; order Diptera; family Tipulidae; genus Nephrotoma; species Nephrotoma guestfalica. The sequence goes on from OY829913.1 coordinate 151,034,946, forward strand.
TGCAGTCTATTCTGTTTTCAAATTTAAAAAATGCTGCTCAAGCTATGGAATTGATTAATTCGATTTTAAGTGAACATTCTGTGAGTTATTTAACAGTTCGATTGCATGCAATGGGGAAAATACAGAAGGGAGGAAAATGGATTCCTCATAAAGTGACCGAAGCAAGCATAACCGTAGAGTTGACATCTGCATGAATTTGCTTTCTCGGTAAAAAAAGAAAGAATTTTTTGCACAAAGTCATTGCTGGTGATGAAAATTGGATTTTGTACGATAATCCTAAGCGCAGAAAACCATGGGTTGATCCAAGCCAGCCATCAACATCAGTTGCAAAAACGAATATTCATGCCAATAAATTGTTACTGTGTGTCTGGTGGGATTGAAAGTCATTTACTACGAGCTTCCGGAACCTGGTCCAAACTGGAAGGTGATATTGCTGCATGACAACGCTCGTCCACATACAGAAAAATCAACCCAGGAACTCATCTTCTCCTTAGGCTGGGAAGTTTTACAGCATGCGGCGTATTTTCCAAACTTGGCTACCTCTGATGGTTACCACTAATTTATATCGATGACATAATTTAACATTTGGAAGACCAGCGGTTCACGAAAGTTGAAGATGTGCAAAAATGGTTCTATGACTATTTTGCTTCGAAACCACCAAGTTTCTGTCGCGAAGGCATTCATCATCTACCTGCTAAATGGCAAAAGGCCAGAGATAGTAATGGCGAATATGTCAATAATTCCTCTTTGTAACAATTATATTTTCAATAAAGTTAAATTTGACGAAAAAAGCAGTTTCTACCTGCCCACCAAATATATAAAAAAGTTTTGTTGTTACATTTGGCGACCCACATTGTATCCAAAATTTGGATACCACAAAAAGTCAGAATATCGCCATAAAACCATAAAATAAAATTAACAATGTAATCGATCCAAAGATTAAGTGAATTATTTCGAATAGTTTCCATTTGTGTACGAATATCACTATTATTTAATTTAAAATAAATAAACAAGAAGACAAGTTCTTTTCTTTTGTGATATTTTATTTAATATTTTTATGTAGTAAGTTACTATATAAAAAATATTAAATATAATATTTCAAAAGAAAACACCTTGTTTTCTAATTAATTAATTCCAAATTAAATGAAAGATCATTATATCAAAGCATGAATGTCTGTTCGCAGAAGGATGATTTTCTTATCTGAGTAGGGCTATTTATGAACTACAGCCATGCTCCCATTAATATAAAATGAGGATTAGGCATTTATCTGGGGCCAGATTCACATAACTCGATTATTTTCGAAAAATATCTACTTCAAACCATCCTTCTTACGTGCCTAAGAATTCTTTTAAAATGGTTTATTTTCTGTTCTCGATAGAATAGCCGAATAGCCTAGTAATTCCGATTTCTAGTTGCCTTGTGGCATATTTTTAATTTATAATTCTATTGCACCTCAGAAATTGGGAAAGAATAAATAAAATGTTATGATTTCTTAATGCGTAGTTGAAGTTAATTCGTTGATGAAGTTTTGCCAATACCCTGAATTTGTTAAATGGTTGTTGTTGTTTATTTAGAAATAACCCGGAACTCTCTCGCAATCGTACAGATTTAAGGTGAAGGTAATCTTACGATTATAGGTATACTACACAACAAATATAACTAGGCAGTCGGGGTGGATAAGGCATACACTACAAAGTGTAATGTAAAAGTGAACAGTAGAAGTGAAATAGTGAACAATGGTAAAAAGTGAATTGTTGAAGAAGTTAAAGGTATTGGAGTAAATGAAATCTGTAACTTAAACGTTGTGTTTTATTTGCAAAATCCAGCGAGAATCCGTAAGGTTCAGCCCATTGATACGCCGGTGGGGTGCAGCTCTCAGCATCGACATGGAGCTTGCAATGCACAGATGTTATACAATAATACGTGAGTAGGTAAATTAATGATTTCGAATTGATGATACTGTGAACATGATGGTATGGCTAGGAATCAACAAAAGTATACGCCAGTCCTCCCGCTGTGTTAGAAGTAATGTGAACACGAGTTTCAAGTTATTTTCTAATTTTATAATATTTGATCGTATTTATTATACATTCCCAACTGGAACTCCCTTCTGGGACCTTTCGCTTCAAATCTCTTGACCAATTTCAATATTGTTACTAATTCTACTCTACTAAACCCAAATCTCGAAAGTTCGAACCCAGTTGAAGACTATAATTTTATTAAGCGGTTAATATTCTTCACAACAACGATATTTTCGCTTCAAGTACTCCTGCAATACTGATTGGGAATTAGATTTTAGAATGTTATTCCAAGTGAAGGGGAATCTGGAGTTAACGAAATCAATTGTAAACGGCGGCAATGATCATCATGGAAAATACTGTAATTAACAACAGGCGTTAATCATCAAGACAGGGGAAATGATGACGTGAATATTCACGAACAGATTTTCTAGTAGTTACACATCATCGCCAGTTACAATAAAACGGTAATCTCGAACAGCGATAGACAAGTATACAAGCTCGAGCAATTTGGAACGCAGAGAGACAGCTGTAATTAAACCAGTAAACAGTGCAAGTCGAAAAGTAGTGAAAGAGAGGCGACACAGAAAAGGCGAATTATTCAGCAGTGAAATAAATAGGTAAAATGCTGTACAAAATTAAAGGTGTTGGTAAATGAAGTTTGTAGCTTGAAAATCGCTGAGTGTTTTATTTGCAAATCGACTACGAATGCTTATCGAACGCCCGAAATTCGTAACAATATTCTTGCTGTACAAGAAACATTCAAAAATTGTATAACATCAAATCAACAGACAAGAAGCGTGGCTAATCAATTCTCTCCAATTTAATTTAATATCAAATGTACATATTATACCTCACAGTCTATAAATAATGAATTGAACAATCAAACCATAATCATGTATGTCTTAATAACAATTAAGTGGAAAACATTTTTTATGGCTATTAAATAAAGTATTTAATATTCTATAGCGTATAATTAAAGATATAAACTGAAACACCCATCAATTAATTCTTTAAAAAACAATTTTATGATAAACAAATACAACATTTATATTATATAAAAAATAATGTTTACTCGCCTTGTTTTTTGGACCAAAATCTGGTTTAATTTCATAAAAAGTACTTATGCACATATGTATGTAGTGTGGACTCAACATAGTATAATGCATAAAAATGCATTTATCCAAGAAGCAGAAGAAGAAAAAATCATTTAAATAAATTATCAAGAAAGTAAAATAAATTTATTTGTTACAAATTAAAATAAATACAACAACAATTTTTTTAAATTTAACATTAACTGAGCGGCAATTTATTCTTATGTCCGTAATTTTAATTTTATTATATTCAATTTTTAGATTTTTCACTTTGATCGAAAAGTTTAAAAAAAATTTGCATAATTGAAATTTTCTTTGTTTTGTAACAACGTTAAATTTTGCAGTACATACATAGCACATCACTGTTGTACCCGTCAGGTTATTATTGTAAGCAGGTAACATATATGTACTAGTTAGTTTTTGTATAGCTTGCTCGCCACCATGTTTTTAAATGGTACAAGGAATAATCAAAATGGAAAGGAGGAAGGAAGGAAAGTTAGGAAATTACAAACCAGCGTATCGATTTTGTCCCAAATGTGTGAAACGAAATGAGTGTAACCGGAAGGATATAGTAGTAGTATTTATGTTTATGTTGTTTAGTGACGCGCGTATAATTGGTTTGCTTTACTATACACATGCAAACCACGTGGCTATGTTTATTTGTTTATTCTATTAACCCTTGATGAGATTTTGGATTCCTATATTGAGGAGCGCGATTGCGCTCTTTGGCACTCAAAGGGTTAACCATTGTAAACGCCATATTATTGTGTTGTTTGAAAAAATTAAGAAAAATTCATCATTTTGGAACAATATGATTGGTCGAAAAAATTCTTTAAACGAATGAAAAGACAAATTAACGCAACACTGAATCCTTTACAAGATAGTATTTAAATATTTATGTATTTTCGATTTTTTTTAAAATAATTAATATTTTATTTTTAAAATTTATTAAATTTAAATTAAATTTGTTTATAAAATTTTAACATATAACATATAAACATATAAAATTAATTTATTATAGAAAAATATTAAATATAAACTACATTAGCATGTTAAATAATGACACTCCACAGCTCGTGAGCAGACGTAATGTGTTGAGAAAAGGAAATAAGCACCATAACAATTAAACCGATTCACCCGGATCGCGTTATTTTGGTACTGTCCATCATAAAAATGACACAGATACGAACAAAAGAAAAATACAAATACAAAGACATAATTGTGTATTATACAGTGTATACGTATTCGATATTTTTTGCTTCACTCATCTTAAATGAGTAACTCACGGGACAAAATCGATATACAGGTAAGAGTTGAGTTTTCGGAAAGTTAATTTGACAGTAATTTCAAATTAACTAAACGTTTGTCCTTTTATTTCAATAACACTTTTCATGTGCAGTTCATGATCCTTTCTAATATTACATTAAATTTATTTAATCTAAAAAATTTAACGTATACAATTTTACAAAGAGCCTCCTTACAACCACTCTTGGAAAAAATGACTTAAAGTGTTGGGTTCTACAATAGTAAAACTCTATTTTTCTAAAACTCAAACATGTGTTAGAGCAACTAATAAACGGATTGGAGTCAAAGGTCTCTTCTCTGATGAACAATTAGCAAAAATTTTTATTTTTTGTAATTTATTTATTCAATATTAGAACTGATTCAGACTATCTAATAATTTATTTTAAATTAGTTTTTCGGTTGATGCTGAATAATTTACTATATGGTTACTCATTCTACAATAATTTTTTGTTCGAATTAAAACTGCGCAACTCCAGCGGTTTCTACCGCTCACTCACTTCATTGGTGGTATCCAGCGTCGTATGTACGTAATTCTGCATTTTCGTGCCAAGATAATCGCTGTACGTATTTTCTTGCTCGTTTCTATATTTGCTCAGTGACGTATTCCATCTTTTAAGTCCTATGAAAGTGTCGTGCTTAATCATAGGGAATCCACAAACCCACGCAGCACTTTATTTTTTAAGCATTGTATCATTTGAACATTGATCTTCTTGTCACAACTCTAAAGTTGGATACCGTAGGTCTTATTCCCCCAAATTTGTGTGAAACTCAAATTACATATAAAAAAAACTCTTTATAGAACCACACTTAATTTATATTTATATATTTTATTGAAAAACAATCTACTGTACAACCTTTAACAAAACATCAATCGTGTGTGAAATAAATTATGAAAAACCATTTGATCGCAAAATTTATAATAGAAAACCATATTGTGTATTACGCAGATGATAATTGAACAAACAAGTTTTAATTCGTCTTATACTTTAGAAGATGGGGCTGCTATGCCCTCAAACCCTCGCTTGCCATTATAATTAAAAAATAGGATTTTGATCTACGGAATTTTGGGCCGCTTCTATAATTAATCACTTCAATCAACCTTGAAGACACAGATCAAAGAGATTGTATGGTTCGTATCGCTTCTACTGATAAATCTACCACAAATGTTGTCGCTTTTGGTTTGTAAAGTTGACATGTACCGGTTCGGCTTTATTTAATAAGATGCAGCCATTTCTAGTTCAATTATTCATTGTGTTACCTGCATATTGAAGTTTGCTTGTTGCTTTCGATATATATTTTCCAACTGCTAGGATAGCTGTATCGTCTGCAAATGTTGGTGCTGTAGTACCTTGAATATTTTGTAAATTTTTTGTATAAATTATGAACAGAATAGGTCCAAGTACTCTACCTTGTGGAATATCTCCTGGTATTATTTTTAGTTCAGAGAACCCATTTTCAAGCATGATACGATAGTGTCGATCTGCAATGTAGGATTTAAGAATTTGATAAATTAACCTGCTTAAGTAAGTCTCGATGCAGTTTAAATTCAAGCCTTTGGTGCCAAACTTTATCGAAAGCTTCAGCTACGTCTAAGAAAATACTGGAGCATATCCTGCTTTTCTCAAGTTCATCGTCAGCAACATCCTGTATTTATTATGTGAACTAGTTCAACAGGAAAGTAATTTTATCTAAACCCAAATTGGTGTGGTATAATTACACATATTTCTTCTATTATAGCCTCTTGAGCAGCAGTTTTTCAAATATTTTTGACATGACGCCAAGTAGTGGTATCGGACTATAAGGTTTTTATCGTTTGCTTATTTACCTAGTTTAGGAATCATAATTACTTTTGCCACCTTCCATTGACGTGGAATATATTTCAGTCTGAAGGCTGCATTTAAATGGAATGGCTTTCACAGTTTGCCCAGTAATTAAGTCGTAACCTGGAGCTTTCCTGGTACAAATTATTGTTAATTTCAATTTTTAGTTCCAATAAAGTCACATGTCTTATGATAAGATCATCTATTTTGCATACGGCTGTTGTATTTTAATTTGCTCTTTGTGCCGGTAACGATTGAAAAGCCACTTTCAAATGAATAGCAAATATAGATACGTTTACCTTATTTAGCCCAGAATCCGGCATGTATTTTCTGGTTTCCAAAGTGAGTAATCGTTATTCTTTAGTTCAGAAAGTCCTCGCAGTCGCCTGTTTTTTATTTCCTTTATAAGATGTTTTAATTTGTGTTACCAGATGTTACAGGCTTTCCGTTTTTTTTCTAACTAGTTCTCTGACCTCAAGAGGATAATTATGTTTCCTTAAGGAGTTGGTATGAGGAACAGATAAATTTCCCCATGCTGCTTGTGTGATACTATTATTGACTACTTTCAGTTCATCTTTCAGCTGCATCGTAGTTCTAATTATTACTAGCAGATTTGTCCACTTTTCCATTAACTTCTTGAATATATCCCAATCAGATGGTAGTCCTTTACTGTTTTCGTTGCTCGTGTAGACCTCTAAAACTTCTTCTGTTACAAAGAAGTCACGATCTGGCATTTGATATATGTCAGTAGGCCAATATATCGGTTTGCCACCAGAATGAAATTCACAGTTGTCCTCGCGGGCTGCATTAAATAACTCTTTTACTTTAGAGGTTGTAAATCTAGATCCCCAATAAAGGTATTATTTGCATGAAAATCACCGCCTATGATAAAATTTGATCCTAGTGATTTGAAAAGTCGATTGTATAGTTTGTTTTAAACTAATAACGTGGGGGAGCAACAAATAGAGGGGACACTATAGTCCCTATTATTGATTGATTCAACTTTTATGATTTTAGCATTGTTTCTGTTTCGATAGCAGGCCTTTCATAATGTTTGATATTATTCTTAATAATTACGGCAGATCCACCTCTTTCTCCTGGGTAAATAGCCTGGTAGCATTCGTAGTGACATATTAAAATAAATGAAGTTTCTGTTAAATGAGTTTCTGATACAATACATATTAAGTTAACTAAGTTTAGAAAAATGTCTAGCTCTGGAACATGCTGTGGTAGTCCATTTGAATTCCAAATTCTAAGTGTTTTGTTCATTTAATTAGTATAACAGTGATGTTACTCGTATTTCATTCAAGACTTCTAGACTTTTTAGTCGCTTATAGCTTCTAGATCACGGTCTTACTTTGTTAGGTGTACATTTATGCTTTTTATACTGCCGATTATTCTTTCTAGAGAATTTTCGTTAGTATAGCATTAGTTAACTGCTACATTATTTTCGAGTAGCTTTTCCTCTCTGCTCCTATGTACTGTAGATGTGGCGGTGCCACAGTTGTAGTTGGAACCCTTTATCTAGTAACTTTAGCGTTGTGAGTTGATTCAATCGTTTCACTTCTTAATTTTTGCAGTTGTACTTAGCATCCTCTACAGTTGGCCTTTACAGTTTATACACCTTGCAGGTTCGTTTCGGTTTTCGGTCGTTTCTTGTATTGAAGTTTTAATATCGTGTTCCGTTTTCAGTGGTTTCATTTTAAACCTCATAGTGAGTATTGCCTTGATATTAAATTTTGTTTGTTTTTGATGTATGTAAGCATGGATAGCGGGTGCCTTCTTTTAATGTTCTTGGTTTCTTGGCTTATGGATGTTTAATGTGTCCTTAAATTGCAATTTCTTTCAATTACAGGTCTTCTATTATATCCTCCTTCTTGCCGGTGAATGAAGACCTATGTTCATAACCTTAATTTCTCGATTATTTTTATATCTGTAGGTATACCAATCTTTACCTTCGTCGAAGAGCTTTGTTGCTAAATCTCTATAAGCATCGGGATCGTTTATATTGATCTTCCAAATATTATTGTTTAGTGTCACTACTCTACTACTCTGTAATATTTATATATCACGTTAATTGGAGTTGGCGACTTTGTCTTCATTGCAACCTTGTGTTGTTCTTGTTGCTGTTGGTGTTGGCGAGAAGTCTGCTTTGCTTTTTTCCTAGATATTTTATTCTGTTTCAGGTTCTTTTGCAAGAAAATCTTCATCTGTATGAAACTCAGTGTTAATACAGGCAATTGTGCTGTTTTCATTATAACTAGTAAGAGGAGTTACGAGATCTTCTGTCAATCTAGTCTTCTTCAACTAATCATTTTCTTTCTCTAACTTAGCGATTTCGTTGCTAAGTTGTGATACCATTTTTGCCATTTCACTAAGTCTTCTGATTCCGCATTTTCGTATGAATAGACATCGCAAAGGTTTGCTCAGCCTAGAATCTATTTAGCCGGCCTCGTTAAAGGGTATTAAACTAGGCAGTTAAAGTATCACCAAATTTCCCTTTTATTATCAACTAATTACTTTAAGACTGGTTATTGAAGGAGTTATCAATTCAACCAGTGAAAGTGGTACTGGGTCAGTGTTCGGTTATTTGTCGTTGGTTTGTTAGAAGACGACACCACGTGCAGGTGAGGTTAACATTTGGGCTAGGATACAGACCTTCTAGGACGACGCCCCTTACCCACCGTTTATAATAAGAAAACTTGTTAAATATGTACATTCCGAGTACCTATATTACGTCTGGGCTCTAAAAGACAAAAGAAGTTGTAATGGACTCTAGATGAATTATTAATCTATTTTAAATTAAAACAGAAATTATAACTCTTCGACCAGCCTCCTTTGCAGTTAGGATGCGTTCAGGAAAATTGGAGGTTCCTTGCAGCCGCAACAATTAAGCCGTCCGTTAAAAAAATATAACTTGCTACATTAAACCCTCTTAATATAAAAAATTACCACGCCAACACCTCACTATTGAAGGAAGTTTTTTACAAATTTTTTAGTTTAATTAATTTAAGTTTCAATAAAATAATTACATATGTACAATTTTTAATTGATCTACTTTGTAGGTCAATTTTTGAAATTGCTTGAAAATTAGTTTTTGGTAACAGATCTTTGGTATTTAAAAACCAAATTATTTATTAGCTTCTTAATTTATTTATTTATTATTTCTTTTAAATATAGAACCTATAATCTAAATAATATATCTTGTTTAAGTCAAAGAAATCAAGAAAACAAAATCTTAAAACCAAACTATTTTTTGTTCTTTACATTGGCTTCTATAATTGAAAAATTTACAAAAGGTGGTTTATCCCCAACTAACCATTCAGGTCCTAGGTGTGAAGACGCCACAATAATCCCCTCCCGAAAAGATCAAAGATCTATCGAAAATTTAAGAATCTGGTAGGAGCCCTGCATACACGGTCTGATCTTTTAATTGTTTTAGTACTTGGTGAAAGATCAAAACGAATCTTTCTGCGAACTTTTGGTTCCTCGATAGACAATTTAGGTCCGTCAGCCGAAATAATAAGTTTTGGTTCGTGAGTGGGTAAAAGTAAACCAGCTTGTATAGTTGGTGCGTCCGTAATTTCTGATTGATTGTCAGTAACACGGTTTGAGTCGGTCGATGGAAATTTTTGCGTGACGTCCGTTCAATTCCAAAGTGTTAAAAAATTTGTCTGTACGGTCGATAACCAAATACGGTCCAGTATATGGTAGTTGCAGTGATTTGCGTACTGCGTTAGTTCGTAAGAAAACGTGCGAGCAAGTCAACAGATCTTTACTGATGAACATTTTGCATGTTGTAAAATTTGATCGTTCGTAGTAAAATTTGATCGTTCGTAGTATCCAAAAATGTTCCAAAAACCCGAGTTGTACAACCGTAAACCAATTCAGCTGAAGTAGCTTTTAGTTCATCAGTGTTAAGTTGTTCGTAGTCCAAGTAAGATTGCAGGAAGAACACTAGCCCAATCAGATCGGTTGTAGCACATAATGGCAGATTTGACGATCCGATGCCATCTCTCGATCATGCCATTATGTGGATTGTAATTAGTTGTTCTCCTACGTTCAAAACCAAGTAAGTTAGTCAGTTCGCAAAAAAGTTGTGATTCAAATTGCATGCCTTGGTCCGTGACAATGAGCTCTGGCACACCAAAGCGAGCTATCCAATGAGAGTAAACAGCGAAAGCAACGGTTGCAGCAGTTATATCCGGATCATTCGTAGTATCCAAAAATCTTCCAGAAACCCGGGTTGTACAACCGTAAACCAATTCAGCTGAAGTAGCTTTTAGTTCATCACTGTTAAGTTGTTCGTAGTCCAAGTAAGATTGCAGGAAGAACACTAGCCCAATCAGATCGGTTGTAGCACATAATGGCAGATTTGACGATCCGATGCCATCTCTCGATCATGCCATTATGTGGATTGTAACTAGTTCTCCTACGTTCAAAACCAAGTAAGTTAGCCAGTTCGCAAAAAAGTTGTGATTCAAATTGCATGCCTTGGTCCGTGACAATGAGCTCTGGCACACCAAAGCGAGCTATCCAATGAGAGTAAACAGCGAAAGCAACGTTTGCAGCAGTTATATCCGGATCTGGAACTGCCTCATGCTAGCGAGTGTATCTATCAATCAATGTAAAGCAATACAGGTGATTATCAAAAATTGATAAAGGACCAATGATATCGAGATGAATAACCGAAAAGCGTTGAGAAGCTAATTTATGGTTGCCAATCGGAGTAACCAATCGGATTTGAGCCTCTTAGCAAGCTACACAAGTTTGAGCCATTTTCTGATCGTCTTTTTTAATTGATGACCAGATGACATTCTGAGTCAAAAGTTTAAAGGAAGCTTTGACGCCAGGATGAGAAAGATTATGAAAAGCCTCGAAATTTGTTTTCGAAAATTTAGATTTCCAAAAATTTTGAATTTTTTTGAATTGAAAGAAAGGGGAAATTTCTCTAATTTGTGAACAGAGTTATTCCTTAAAATTTCTTGAAGTTGTTCCTCATCAATCAATACTTTCGGGAATAAAAATTTGATTAATGCGTGAAAGAGAATCTGCTACAACGTTATCCAGTCCAGAAATGTGCTGAATATCGGTCGTGGATTGACCAATGAAATCTAAGTGTTGAAATTGACGAGGAGATGCCTTTTCTGAATCCTTCGACAAGTGGCTTATGATCGGTATAAAGCGCGAATAAACGACCTTCGAGAAGATATCGGAAATGTTTAATTCCCTAATAAGACGCGAGAAGTTCACGATCATAAGCACTGTATCTTTTTTGCGTATCGCTGAGAAGTACCGAAAAGAAACCGAGTGATTGCCAAGTGTCCGATACTAACTGCTGGACCACGGCTCCGATCGCCGTATCGGAAGCGTCAACCATGATGGCCAGAGATGCTGATGATGTCGGATCAATAAGTAAAGTATTGCCCGTAAGTTTAATTTTACCGTTATCGAACGCTTCGATAGCCACCGTTTACCATTGATTGAAACTCGACTGTTTCTAGTGTACCTATTTAGGAAATCGTTCAACAATTTCTGGTCAGCAGCGGCACCCGGAACGAAGCGTCGATAAAAGTGGATCATGCCTAAAAAACGTTTCAGTCGTTTAACAGTCTGTGGTCGTTCGAAATCTTTGATGACTTCAACCCGTTCATGCGACGGTAATATACCTTGTCCAGTTACCAAATGGCCTAAAAAGATAATTTCGGTTTTTGTGAAAACGCATTTGTCAACATTTACAACCAGTCCATGTTCTTCTAATTTAGTAAAAATAATTTTAATATGTTCGAGATGTTCGTCATAATTGAGAGAGAGAGACAATGAGCACGTCGCCCAAATATACAAAAGAGAAATCGAGTCCATGTAATGTTGAATGCAAAAGCCGTTGGAACGAATGTTTGCTGCATTTCTACCTAAAGTAGTTCTACAAAATTGAAATAGTCCGAAAGGTGTTGAAATTGCTATTTTTGGAATGGCCGTCGGTTCAATAGGAGTTTGGTGGTAAGCCTGGACAAGGTCTATCGTTGTGAATATAGTGCAGTACTAAGTGTAGTTTGCTGGACCAAGGGCTGCTACTAGGACTGCAAATCCCGAGTTTCATCATGTTTTCGAATTCTCTCTTTGCGATTATGAATTAGTCTCGGCCTTTAACTTTTACGTCGAACAGACGTGTTTGTAATTTTCTTGTTTTTTCCGAAAAATATTTTTCAAATTATTTTTCAAATTGTTTTTAAATAATTATATTTTGGGACAATAAATGGACATGGAAAAGCTTTAATTTTGGCGCAAGCTGGAGAATAATTTAACAATCAATAATGATTAAGAATTACCAAGAAGCATCCCTGTTTTACGAAAGAACACAATTTTCAAAAGTCATCATTTTTACAAAGAAGACTATACGAGTATTTGGAGAAATTTAAAGAATAGTAATAAATAAATAAATAAATAAAAGAAATAGTCCGCTGCTAGTCGTCGTAGTTTGCATGCAACCGGTGGTCCGTTTGTTTCAATTTTGTGAGTCGTGTTATGTCTAGTATTGGCAATATTAATGTTACCGTGAATGACTGTTAAAAATTTTGATATTACATTGAAAACTCCTGGGTCCATTGTTGACTTGTCGATCCAAGATACAGTAGTATCAATGTAGAAGGAAGGAGCTCCATTTGAATACAGAGAGGTTAACGGATCTATGAGCCTCTGCCTATGTATATCCACAAGCGAATCAGTTTTCCTCAAAAAATCCGCGCCGATGATAGGCATCGACACGTCAGCAACTATGAACTCCCAGGAGAATTCGCGACGCAGTTCGTTGTCAAGTTTTAAAAATTTAGTAACGTACGCATCTACCGAAGAACCGTTCGCTGTGAACAATCTGAATGGTCGGTTGACACTTGTAAGCCGAACAAAACGGGTTAGCAAGACTGAGACATCTGCAACTGTATCTATTAAAAAATGAGTACGAAGAAAAATTTCGTAAATTAAAAGACGGCTAGTTTTAGAAACGTCATTACACCCCGCCACTTGTGAATGACTATTTTTTTTTTTTTTGAAACATTGTTAACGGAGTTATTTGATTCAAATTTACGATTTGGTTTACATTTTAACGCCTTTGTGCCGAAATGATAATGATAAAAACATATAAAATTATTTTCAGCCGAATATCATCATCATAAAAAAGATTGAAAGAATTTCGAAAATTTGGCGAGTTTTGCCGTGAATAATTATTTCTAGAATTTGATCGCGAATTGTTACGACTACGTGACTTTGAATTAGATCGTGATCTATAATTTTGATTAAAAATTTCCGAAATCTACGATAACAATGTCTTTTTCAATTCCGAAAGTTTACTGTCTAGAGAAAAAGTTGAATTTGAACAAGAAGAACGCGATGCAGAAGTCTCAATAGAGTTTTTTTGTGCTTTAGTCATAGTCTCATGCACGTTGTCAGGCCGTTCTGCAAGGACTGACAGGGAGACGTTGTTTTCGAATGGTGAGAGCACCATTTGAACTGACTGGTGCAACCTCTTCATCCAAAATTGACGAAGTCTCGCTTCGTTAATATTGTCACCAGCGTTAAATTTCATTATACTCGACAACTGGGACAGCTTCCTTTCCCCAAGTGTCAAGCCATGCATCAGATTATTAGGCGTCGACTTTTCTGATTCACCAAGTACCCGAATCACCTCAGCTTTAAATGTAGAATAAGGTGTATTACCCTTCGGGCTAGTGATTTTAAAGGCAAATGTGTCGTGGAGTCGTGCATCCAGCACTTCCACCGCATGAGCATATTTAGTCAACTCGACACTAATTTCTGCCAATGCGACCTGCTGCTCGAGTATCTCAAACCATACAATTGGATTTTGAGAGTGAAGTGGCTGTGGGGGTTTGAAAGCAACTCGAGGCAGCCTTGGCAATAGCATCATTAATATGCCCAGCCAGCTCAGTGGCAGTTAACGTGTTATTAGACTCCCTTATTGAACCGCTGCTTGATGCCACTGACAGGTCTGTATCATTCGTCGATGCTAGGAAAGTAGGTAGGTCGTTCACACCTTGCACCACACGCCGAAGCAAATAAGCGAAAATAAGAAAAATTACCGAATACGCAAATATTACAAAGTCGAAATAAATTTTAATTAAAATTAAATTTAAAATTAAAAAACTTATTTTTGGACAGAAATTTTTTTATTAGTACTAGCACCGTAAATAATTAATTGGGTAATTACAATTCTGTTTAGTTTATCCAATTATCAGCCGTTGCAGAGACACGTTATTTAAGCTGTCACCTCGGTCTCTGGTAATATGTTGAAAGAGGCCAGTTATGCGACTGGCGATGCTGCGGTCTGCAATAATCCAGTATACAGGCGCGAATATAAAATAGCCCGATGTTGGTTTCTTCGCGTAATGAAGTTGAATTTGGATTAAAAACACTAATTGTAATCCGCCCAATAATAGCAGTTTGAGTTTAGTTTCAAACTAATGTTTCGACGCAGTAATTCGTTCTTTCCTCACGTAAACTGTTGATGAACTTGAACAAATTTACATTTCAAAATATGTATCACTTAATGGATTTGGGTGATGATAATTTTCGATAAATTAACTGACGAATCTAAATTTTTATCGGGGCCACCAATTGTTTTATTTAAAGACCAAATTATTTATTAGCTTCTTAATTCATTTATTATTATTTCGTTTAAATATAGAACCTATTATTGCAAGTCTAATATAATATATCTTGTTGTGCCAAAGAAATCATGAACAACTCTAAAACAAAAACTTAAAACCAAACTATTTTTTGTTGTTTGCATTGGCTTCTATAATTGAAAGTTTTACAAAAAGTTGGTTTATACCCAACTAACCATTCAGGTATTAGTCAATTTTAATTAATTTATATAATGAATTTTGATACAAGGTGTGAAGACGCCACAGATCACTTACCACATTTGAATCTGGCAGCACTATCCGTTGCAAACTGTAAATAAATCGGTTATGTAAAGATTACTAACCATACTGTTTTGTTCAAATAGGTGACATTTTTTTTAATATTTTAATTACTCCTTTTAGGAAACTCCAGTAATTGGCTGATTGGCCATGTGAACGGAAAGCGAACATGATTTTATATATCTAGTAGCAGACGTATTATCAAAAGTTTCCGTTCGAACTGTTTCATGGTCAGTTTTCTGGTGATTACTATACACATTACTTTACAGGTACGAACTTGAATGTAGAAAACATTCTTGTGGCCACAGACGAATAATGAGCACCGTTATTAAATAAGAATTTAAATAAGAATTTAAATGGTGTTTCTATTCGATTTAAAGACGGTTGATCTGTACGGTTAAAGTAAAGCATAAAAAAAAGAAAAAATTTGAAAATTTACTTTGCATTCTTTATGAAAACATGCGAAAATATCATAAATACAGTTAAAATTTTATCTACAATAAATGTACTAGTTACTATATGATTATTATACAACTATAAACCTTTTCTTTAAACACTGCTAGAATTTCTTTGAATTTTTAAATAGATTTTTTAATTTAAACCCATTTATAATATTAGGAGGGTTGGGAAAAAATGTATGATTAAAGAAACTATTTCATGTACTCTATAGTCATTAAATGACATTAAAATATCTAGGGATGTCAAAATATTTTTTTAATTGAGTTGCCAGATTGCACACCACCTCTGGTGATTACTCCGTAACAAGGCAGGAGGCTGCGGGCCTTATACGGAGAGTTTGCGCTGGCTAACAGATAAACCAAAGGAAAAAACTATGGGCCGAAGTGGATTCCTCGGAAAAGTAGTATTCCGATAATTACAAACTGCAGTTAGTATATTGCAGTTACTGTTGTTTCCGATGTTGATGTTGCTGATGATATCAGCCTTTAATTGTGGCTATCAGTGGTCAATTATATGAGAGATTAGAGCAAAAGTTGACTGTGTGAAACAGTTGTGTGCCAATGTCTGTTATTTTGGCCCGAAAAAACCATCCCGAAAAGACTTTTTTATGTGGTGTTTCCGTGATAAATTCAAATCTCTGCCCGAAAAAATTAAAAAAATAATCAAAATGTGAGGTTGATCCCGAAATTTTTACTACCCGGAAAAAATAGTTATCAACAAGAAAATCTAATTATGTTTTATCTATAAAACTTTATTTCATCCCGATAAAATAATATTTTTTTAAAATTACGCAATCCCTTATTGTAAGATTTCAATAATATAAATATATTCATTAACACACGATCTCTCCATCCAAGCCTGAAACCACTACTCATTTGGATCAGGTATTTTTGAGATCGGTGCTGGAGAATTCAAAATGTACGGAAATTCATAATAATTCATGGAACAATAAATAATTTATACCAGCTGTCTCCGTGATATAGAAATGAGATTTCGCTGTCTAATTATCTAATGGTTAAGAAGCCTGAAAACCAATACCTGTTTGGCGGAGACTTTTCTGAGATCGGCCAAACTATATTTCAAATTAATTAGTTTGGTTTAATTTGCATTTGATAGAATAATAAAGAAATCATTTCTACCAAAATCCCCGTGAAATTTGAATGGTAGTTAGATGGTTATTTGTACTTACTCATTAAAGAGTACAGTAAGACTAGAATTATTTCGCATAGACATTTATGGGATCGACACAAGAAATTTTTAAAATGTCCGATAGTGGTATTAAAATAATTCTTTCTTGTAAAGAAAATTTTTAAATGTGTAAATATGAATAATCAATAATATTTACAAAAATTGTATGAATATAATTTTACAATTTAATGTTTATTCGTATGCATTTTATGTAATGTTGTTTTATTTTTTATTGCAATTTCATTCGAAAAGCCATTCCGGACTGAAAAGACTTCTGGCTAAGTTATCATACGTTGTATGCCACATGTTGCAGAAGAGTGTGGTAGTACCAATAATTTTGTTTTCTAGTGTTATACGTTGGCCGGATCAGTTAGGTTCACCTGCAACTCGGATCGCATAACCTATATGTGTACAGTCAGCCATGTCAGCCATCTAATTCGTTAGTCGTTACTTATTCGTCGGTCAATAAGTCTCGGATCGGATGATTTGATGATCTAATGAAAACCTCAAATAATGTTTAGGAAGAGCCAACCTTCAAACAATTTGAGTCATAATTTTACGAAAATCCAACCATTAGTTTACAAGTTACAGTTGATGTAAAGACGCTACTTTTGTTATTTTCAAAACAATGGAAAAAGCAGAATTTCATGTGTTGATTAAACACTATTTTTTGATGGGAGAAAATACCGTTCAAGCAAAGCGTTCGCACCGTCGAACACTCTGGTCGCCTGAATCCGGCAGTAATTCCAGAAAAGATAATAAAGTATGTAATCGTTTTGAAAGATCGTACAGTAAAGTTGCATGAGATAGCAGCTTAAAGGTACCAAAAATTGTACATGAACATTTCTCCATGAAAAAGCTCTGTTCACAGTGGGTGCCGCGCTTGCGCTCACATTGGATCAAAAACAGCAACGCGTCAATGGTTCAGAACGCTGTTTGAAGCTGATTAACTGTAATTAACAGGATTTTTTGCGTCGATATGTGTCAATGGATGAAACAAGGGGCCACCATTACTACACTCCGGAATCCAATCGTGGACAGCAGCTAGTTAAAGGCGTCGAAAAACGCAAAAGTCGACTGTAAGGTTTTGGCCTCCGTACTTTGGTATGCGCAATGTATTTTATTCGTTGACTATCTTGAAAAAGGCAAGATCATCAACAGCGAATATTACTTGGCTTTGTTGGTGCTTTTGAAGGAAGAAGTTGCGAAAAAACGACACCAAATGCAAAGGAGAGAGGTGCTTTTTCATCAAGACAATGCACCTTGTCACAAGTCGTTGGCTACGATATCAAAATTGCATGAATTGAAGTTCGAATTGCTTCCCCATCCACCGTCTTTTCCGGATCTGGCTCCCAGCGACTACTGCCTGTTCACAGACCTCAAAATAATGTTCCAGGAAAAGATATTTGTATTAAATGCTGAAGTCATAGCCAGAACAAACGCCTATTTTGACGCCAAAGGTAAATCGTTCTACAAAAGGCTTTACAGTGTCAGAGAAGTGTTGGAATGAATGTATCACTCTTGAAGGAAACTATGTCGATGAATAAGTCGAATTTTGCAAAAAGATTTTGTTAGTATTTAGGGTCGCGACTTATTGACTGACAATATCAGTCCAATTACCGAAGTAGTATCACGTCATTCTAGATGACTGTAGTCACGTCACCTTGAGTTTCCTATTATCGAAGTCGTCTGTTCGACTCCAGTCATATGAAAGGACAACAGTCATCTAATTCTTTCAAGTGACAAGAATATTTGTATGTGACGTTGATTAATGAAACACATTTTTATTTATGATTTCTTCTAATACAAGTTATTTTCATTTACAAATATTTTACTGCTTTACAAAAAATAAATACATAAGATAAATTTATCATTCTAAAAAATCAATAATCGAAGTTTTGTTGAAAATTTGGGTGGCCCAAAGCATTCATTCAATTTTTAATTACGATGAAAATTACAAATTTTTTTTGTGAAGGATATTTTGCCTTCTCCATAAATTATTGTAAGGGTTCTGGAAATTAATTTAATAATTAAGTAATTATACTTTACTTACCTATTTTCAATTTACGTGTTTTTTTTCGTGTTTTTTAAAATATTCGTAAATATTTTAATTTTTGACATCGAATGGCTTGTCAAATTTAGGGGAATTATTAGTGTTGCCCGATATTTCTATTGTAGTATGCGCGTCGTTTAAAACGACTTCAGTAACATGAATTTTTGTGTGATGTGACGCGACTGTAGTCACTTCATTTGAAGTGTCACGACTATGGTAATTGGGGTGTATATGATGTACATATGTATATTAAAAAATTCAACACAACATTTAATTATTAAATATATTTTAACTAGTGTAGTTTACGACTAAATAAAAAATAAGTTAAAAACTTTCTTGTAAATGATATTAAAAAATTGATTAAAATATTAGCCATGTCGCTTGAGATCGGCCACTATTATTACGGTAATTGGTGCTATATATACCGAAATTTTGAAATGAGATATAATTTATAATCAACTTACTGAATAAAAAATACCTATCATAAATTATTTATAATTTTTTATTATTTCAAGTATTTCTTTTATATGGCTGTCGGTCGATTCGGGAGGTAAGCTCCTTGAGTTGGTCAAAGAAAATTTGTTAAACCTTTGCTGGAGGTAAATTCCATTTTCCTGGAACAATTTGCTGTCGTTTTGCCG
The DNA here is from genome assembly GCA_963691935.1 of Nephrotoma guestfalica. Taxonomy (NCBI): domain Eukaryota; kingdom Metazoa; phylum Arthropoda; class Insecta; order Diptera; family Tipulidae; genus Nephrotoma; species Nephrotoma guestfalica. The sequence continues at coordinate 151,054,461 of OY829913.1, forward strand.
CTGTTTTCGGATTTTTGTAAACTGCTTGAGTTAGTCAAAGATCATTTACTCCATCGTTTTTTGAAACTTTTTCTAGGTGAAAATTCGTGTTTCGTGAAATTTGAAAACGAAAATTATTTTAATTTTCATTGTAGTAGATTTGATTTGTCAATAGGTTGTTTTGACAGTAGACGGTGTAATTTAAAATTGTATTCGACTAACCACAGCTACTAGATTATTAATGAAAAAAATATCCTATTTAAATATTCACTGCACGCAGATTTACGCGCTATTGAGCCTCTTCTCCACACTTTGATTCTTTCATTTCTTTATACTCGTATATGTGTTTAAAATTATTTGTTTTTTGACGTATTCGAATAGTAAAACAAACTTATTTTTGTTTGTACAAACTGTTACCTTGGTTTAAAAACAAAATATTTTAAATAAACAAAATGGACTTGATATATTTTATCTTTGTAGTAGGGCGAGAATCAGTAGCATCAAAACCAAACACAATCATATTCTAAAGGGTGATCTAATAGAATGTACCTTTTCCAATTGGGATTCTCATTGGGATTCATGCGTCACAACTGTCATGTTCATATGGCATTTGTGTTCAGTAATCATTGACATTTCACCATGAATAGACTTACGCGAGAACAACATTTACAAGTTGTGGAAATTTATTTCAAAAACGAGTGTTAAGTGAAAAATTATTTTCGTGCTCTTCGACCATTTTATGGTGTTCATAATCGTCCAACTGAACGTCCAACTATTCGCGAAACAATCAATAAATTTCGAATCACTTTTTCATTCTTGGATATTCATCAACCGACTAGAGTGCGTACAAGTCGATCTTCTGTAAATATTGCTGCTGTAGCTGAAAGTGTACGTGAAGACCGCAATCAATCAATTCGTCGCCGTTTTCAAGCTCTGGGTCTCTCGTATGGCAGAATGTGGTGTATATTGAAGAGAGATCTTGGTTTGAAGGCATACAAAATACAGCTTGTTCAAGAATTGTAACCGGTTGACCTTCCTTCTACCGATCTTACGCCGTTAGATTACTTTTTACGGGGTATCTGAAATCACTTGTTTATATCGATAAACCACACTCGATTCCTGACACGATTAGAAACGAACATAACACACGTAATTAACGAAATATCGGCCGAAATTCTCGAAAATTGGACCCATAAAATGGATCATCTAAGAGTCAGTCGTCGACAACAAAAGAAATTATTTTCAAACATTAAATGTCATAAACCGAACTTACGTCATAAATACATTATTTAATTATTAAATTGATTTTAATGCGCTCTATTTCAAAAAAAACTTCCGGGAGCTTTTATTGGATCACCCTTTATAAGCCGAACTAAGATCGGTTATACACGAAGACAATATCATGTTTTTAACTTCTATTTGACAATATGTTTTACGTACCAATAGAAATAAAGGGTGTTTTTTTAAGAGGTTGCCGATTTTTTTTTTGAATAAAACACATATAAAATTATGAAATGACCAAAATTTTTTTTTATTTGGTAGATAATTTTTTGGCATTTAACATTTAAACACAATTTCTGGCATATGGCTACCACGACTATTTTTCACAAATGTCATTCTGGAGGTCCAATTTTCCAGCACTTTTTCAAGCATTTGAGGGCGTATGTCAGCAATGACACGTTGAATATTGGTTTCCAAAGCGTCAATCGATTGAGGTTTATCCACATAAACCAATGACTTCACGTATCCCCACAAAAAGTAATCGAGTGGCGTCAAATCGCACGAACGCGGAGGCCAATTCACCGGACCATTTCTCGAAATAATGTTGTCGTTGAAAGTTTCTTTCAATAAGTCGATTGTTTCACGTGCTGTATGGCAAGTGGCACCATCTTGTTGAAACCACATTTCATTCATATCCATATCTTCAAGATTTGACAACAAAAACTCATTTAACATGGTTCTGTATCGATTTCCATTCACGGTAACGCGTCGTCCTTCCTCATTTTTAAAGAAATATGGACCGATGATCCCACCAGCCCATAGACCGCACCAAACAGTACATTTATCAGGATGCATTGGTAATTCTAGAACGGCGTGTGGATTATCTTTGCTCCAAATGCGACAATTTTGTTTGTTGACGTATCCATTTAACCAAAAATGCGCCTCATCACTGAAGAGAATTTTACGGTAAAAAAATGGATCTTCGTTCAATTGATTTAACGACCAATCACTGAATTCACGGCGCAAACGATGGTCGTGTGGCTTTAATTCTTGCACCAATTGAATTTTGTATGGCACCAAACCCAAATCTTTACGTAAAATTTTCCATAAAGTCGATGGACAAAGTCCAATTTGCTGAGCACGACGACGAATCGATAAATTGTCGTTTTCTTCGACACTGGCCTCAACGACAGCAATATTTTCTTCTGTACGAACTCTTCTCATTCTTGTCGGTGGCTTGGCATCCAAAAGAGTGAATGTAGACCGAAATTTGGTAATTACGTTCTTTATGGTGGTCTCTGACGGACGATTATGTGCACCATAAAATTCACGAAGTGCTCTATAAACATTTTTAATTGAACACTGATTTTGAAAATAAATTTCCACGATTTGAAAACGTTGTTCTGGAGTTAACCTATTCATAATGATTTGCCAAACAATACTGAGTAGAAATGCCACTTTGAGCTGTCAAAACAACTGTCATAAAATAAAACGACATCTATCGGAAAAACAAACCTCCTAAAAAAACATCCTATATAATACGATAAAATTTGATCGAACGTTTGTTTATGTTTACACAAACAACAAAAAGAACAACAAAAAGGAAATAGTTTAAAAGAGAATGTATTTGAAGCCACGCCACATTTATTCATAAAAATTAAAGCCATAACGAAAATTAGAGGTAAACAAGACACACCCACTACTTTTTGTTTCCTAACAACAAATGTTGTTTGTTTTTGAAACCTATACACAACAATAGAGTAAGCAAAGAATACAATATCGTATTCGTACACGCTCAATACTATTAAATAGCAGTGTGAAGTTACATGGGAAGAAGTAAACGAGGAAAGAATCACGATGAAAAAATCGACCGTAACTCTCAGGAAATAGGGAACTAGTTCTAGAATTTATATGTAATTTCTGTTAAAACATCTTTTTCTGGGATACTAAGGTATAAGGCTAGTGTTAATTTATGTCAAAACAAAATTAAATTGGGAATATTTCTCCCCGCCAATTTAGATATGGAATAAATTATTGCAAATTTATTAAAATGTATATCCAACTTTTCTCCTCCGTAGACCGGAATTTTTTTTTAACAGAAATTACATATAAATTCTTTTCCCGATTCCATACCCCGGGGAATTATCAGAATAGTGCCACTAGTGCGAAAAATGAAAATAATTTCATAAAAGAATTTTTAAATTATTAAAAAATATGATAATTAACTGTTAGTAATAGCCTTCGTCATGACAAATTATATTACGATTATCTTACAGTCATGGCGTTTTCAGGTGCAAAGCCTAATAACTACAAGCAGGACGTTAAATTATACCTAAAGATGCATATATACATGCTTCGTTTTTAATGAGTAAGTTACAAAGAAAATTTAAGTTCAACGTGACAGATGAACTGTATCAAAGTGCACATTAATATGATCAACTATTTATGTAATTCAATAAGTCATGTACTGTTCCCTAATTTTTCATTTGGTGTTAACACTAAATTAATTAGGTAATAGTACATGACTTATTGAATTACATAAATAGTTGATCATATTAATGTGCACTTTGATACAGTTCATCTGTCACGTTGGTCTAGCAAATTTACTGTTCATATTGCCTTAAATTTTCTTTGTATCTTACTCATTCAAAACGAAGCATGTATATATAATTTAACATGCTGCTAGTAGTTATTTACGACGTTGTTAACGTAATTGAATTTGTTTGCCTTAAGCTTGAAGAAATGTCTATCGGGTTGGATTTGAGATCTCAACTAAAAATAGTATGGAATTCATCGAAAAAATTAAACTCCAATTGGCGCCGGTGTGATCGTTGTCAAATTGTGAATGGTACATGCGCTTGAGGTTAGCAAACTTGTCCTTGTATTGAACTTTGGACATTGTGGGTCTGTGATTCATCATCACGCAGCATATGCATCAAATACCATACTTCGTCACTCTTGCACAAACTGGTGCCGAACAAATGACATATAACCTCAAAGTATTAGAAATTCTATTATCGAAAAATAAAATTATACGGAAACATATTTAAAAAATAATAATTAAATCATCTCACCATTTTGGTCATCAAGACACAAAATTTCATTATTTTAATAATGAATTTTTTTTGGTATCTATTAAAAATATAAATTATCTAATTCACTTTTTATCACAGAATCGAATCTGAGCGGAAACAACTCGAAAAACTAGTTTTGAGTGAATTCGTCCGAAATAATTTTGTTGTTCTATTTGGCGTCCAAGTAATTACTTACTCGTTTAACCGATCAGTGGAAGAGGGTATATATTTAAATGGCCCTTGTGGTCGGGTGAATATGCGATTTATTTATTTTATTTTTATATTATTTCATACATGGCGGGACTTTAAACAAATGCCAACAGAAAACACGGTAAATTAATGGAGGTGATGAGAATTACTACTATTTGCTATCTAGAATTTTCCTCCATAATCCCTGTCATCCCACCCAAATCCACTTAAGACATCACCACCACGTCCGACACAATCCTCATCATCCCAACGCTACCATTATCTTCTAACTCACTATCACCGACATCACAACCACATCCAACAACCCCGTCACAGTTCAATAAGACTGCGACGAAGATGTGCCCTTATATCGTAAATTTCCCCACCCTTTGTACAGAGATACAGAGCTAATGACCCACAAGCCTAAGCACTTTTTGCGATTTTTAATTCAACCTTGACCGAGATTCGTTCTCGTTATTTTTTATATGAAGTTTTGGACTAACGCAGTAGTAATTGCCAGACGTGAATTAGACTCTACGATGATTACAACACGCGCTTGATGGATCATGTTGTAACTTTATCCTTGTGTAATTTGAGCCGAATTGAATTCTCGTTCAATAATATGCTATTACTATTTTTCATAAGCGTCAACATTTTATTTAATAATTTTAATTGTTTTGCGAAATACCAATAACAGATTTTATTTCTTGTGCAAAATAGAATTAATTTTCATAAAATTAGATTTTTCTCATGACATGCATTTCAAATTTTATTAACAATACGTGTTTATGTAAATAGATGAGTCCCGCCGTTGAACTAGTTAGTATTTTGTTAAATAAACACCTTTTGGTATCTACGACGAATTCATTACTTACATAGATTTAGAGCGGCGGAAAGTTTATAAATGAGTTACCGCTAAAAATGTTTACACTTTCAAAATCGAGATATCAATTTGACGCTTTCGTTTATTTTTCAACGGTTTTGTTCACTCAACCGACGGACGTTCATATTTGAAATGCAATTTCCATAAAATTTTTACTAAAAACAACCTTTTCAAAAGCTGTTATTTGAATACGAACCGGACCGCAAATGGCAAATTAAATTGAAAAGCTCGCAAAAAATCGATTAATTGAAACATGTTCATTACTCGCTTTGTAACCTGAAAATGTAGTATACAGTGTTCCAAACGAATTAACCGTGATGATACATCAAATTTCTCGTTTCAATAACGCGTTTTTTTAATTAGGTCATCGTATGCTGTCATAAACAAACCAAATAGAAAATCAGCTTGCCCATTTGCATTGATGTCGATTGGTTACATCTGATATGAAGGCAGGCATTTACGATTTGAAATTGTGAAATAATTTTCAAACACCAAGGATAATATTTTATGACCTTAATAGCCACAGCTCACGAGGATAACCAACCAAGAAAAAAACTTTTTTTTCTACACTGAAAATAAATTAATCTTGGTTGTAAAAAAATCTTCCAACTTTAATAAAATTTCATTTTCTAAGTCGATTATTAGTCTATCGTAGTATCTTGTATTGCAAGTGCTTGCACAACTATTACAAGTACGAGTAGCTCTACTTTTTTTATTAATCCATAATCGTCTCATCACAAATAATTATTTCAAAACTAGTCTTCTAATATTGTTTAATAAAAAATTGATTGCCTTAATCCGACTGTTGAAAATTGAATGATTAATTTATTAATCGATAAGTTTTTAATAAGCTTATGATCATTTAAGATTAATATTTTAATACTTATATGGGAGTAATTTGAATATGCATAATTAATTTACGCCAATAAAATATCTATAAAACGACTAAAACCTTTATTAATAAAAATATAAAGATCATTCACCAATAAATATCATAATATAAATAGAAAGTAAAAAGTGAATTCAAAGAAAATGACGATATCATTTACCCCAATCCTATGACGATTAGCTTTTAAAACGCAAAAAGACTTATTTTTCACTAGGTTTTCGGGCCAAACTCAAATTTTAATTAACTAATGGTTTTATTCATTCAATTAGTTCGCACTAATGAATAACGTATTTTAGTAAACGAATAGCAGGTGGATAAAGGCTATTTAAATTAGCTTTCAGCAAGCTATTTGGCAATCCACGAGGAAAGTAACATTAGTTTTAGCATATTTTCCTTTCCATAAAACTATATTTTGAAACACCGTGACTGGACCAGCTAAACAAAAACTGTTACAAGTGCTACGAATTTCCATTATCCGCAAAAGGACTTATTTGAATAGTCGGTGTTCACAACTAAGTCGGTATTTGGACAAGAGCCTTAAATCCGTAGTTGTAGGTTTTGCTAGTGTAAACCAGCATTGCCTTTGGTGAAATAACTAACTTTTGCTGTTGTCTAATGAAAACAATTGTTCTAGCACAACCATAACGTAAGTCCCGAATTACCTCAAATTTTAAACATCTATAATGGTGTAATATTCAGACGTCTTAGCCCTGTTTCAGTTGTTAATTTCCATCGAAATTTATACTAGAGGAAAGAAAAACCACCGCTTTTACCCTACAGCAGACAAACAAATTTGCTGATGGTTTTTATCAGTATTTTAGGGAATATTAAAACGTGAATCTGTTTCAAGAAATGTTCAGGCTTCATAATATAATTGGCTTGTAAAACCGCTTATTAGATAACAGCAAAAGGTAGTTATTTCACCAAGAGTAATATTGGTTTACAATTGCAAAACCTTCAACTTTTGGATTTATCGCTCTTCAAGAGCTCAATTAGTTAAGCAGCCCATAAAACCAGGCGTAATTTATGTGCACTCTGTATAAATTATGCGTTAACAAAAACACAAATTACATTATTAATACGGCAAAAACAATTTTTATTTCACCAGTTATTTGTTATTTGGCATTTTTTGCCAATACCTACTGATTTCGTAATTTCGCGCAATGTCTTTTGAGACGAGAAGTTTCTCGCCAAAACTTCAATAAATCGGCGAAGAGTCGTCGTACAGAAATTTTCACAGCATGCTTTTCAAAATTCTTAAATTCCCTATAAAACGGTTAATTTGGATTTGGGAATGAAATATCGAGCAAGGTTGTTTACAGTCTCAAACAGCAGCACATTTTTTTTTTTATTTTAGCAATTTTTATTTTACTCAAAAAAGTCATAAAACCAAAATAAAATAAAACGGATTCCAATACCGAAAAGAAGATAAAATTTTCTTTGATTAGAAGTAAAACGATATTTTTGAAAAGTGTTATTTCACCAAGATACAAGCGTTAAAATCTGGGTATTTTTTCGAAAAAAAGTTCTCTGCCGAATTTTCTTAGTGCAGTGTAGCTCATTCGTTGCGTCATAATTGCTCTTCTTCAAAATCGGAAATCAAGTGGGAAAGTTCCTCGCATTTATAATATATCGATTTATATTTTTTCAATTAATTATTCTTACAGAAAACTGCTGCATTCCTATCAAAATAACATTTGCAAAATTATTTTTTGAAAAGTGTTATTTCACCAAGGTACAAGCTTACAAATCTGGGAATTTTTTCGAAAAAAAATTATGTTCCGATTTTTTTTTGGTGCAGGTATTTGTTTAAACATTTTTCTTTTTATGATGTTCCCACTGTCCTTTAACAGATAAATAGAAAATAGTATTTGGACTGTAGCCTAGTTTATTAGAAATATTGATTATTATTAATTAACTACTAAGAACCATAAAACAAACAAAAAATACATTTTTAGGTTTAAGTAATCCTTTTTTAATTTTTAACTTTTGTATTTTATATGGAAATGATTAACTATTTACGGTTAAAATGTAATATTTCATTACTCGATTAGGCAGCAATATTCAATCAACATCTTTAAATTCTATTTCACATAAATCACCTTTAAACCAGATTTGTTCACGGAAACAACTCGCTTAGGAAAATTTCTAATACTTATTTAGATTTGTATCGTATAACAAACTAAAACAGCCAAAATCTAATAGCTTTCTACTTGTTTAGATAGGTCATCATAACTATCTCACCCACTACGTGTACACAATAAACTGGGTCGACGTTACATTATGCCAATTTCTCAACACAACCAACCATTACAATTTTGCTATGACATGCACGTTGAAAGCAAACAATACATTAATTGAAAGTGATACATACAAATAAATCGCGGTATCGTGTTTTCTCACCAAATCGGAAATTTTATTTCGTTTTAAAAACCAATATTTTCCAAAAAAAAAATGAATAGATTAAATCAAATTTATTTGAGTTCGATATTTTTTTCTATTTTAATATTAAACCTAATACAAAAACACTAAATGCGTGAATTTGTATTTTTCATGAAAATACAATTAAGTTCACCAAGAGTTCAATCTTTTATAAAATTTATTATTATTATTTTTCTAATAGTGAAATATTATTTAATTCGAATTTTATTATTATACTCGTAATTCGATTATTGTTGTATAATTTCTTTATTAATATTCGCATTGCTTTCAATGGATATGCTTTATATGTATATTAGAAAATCGAACTAGGTAATCCCATCTTTGAAGAAAACTCGTCATTTCAGTCTCGTCTCTTGTTTTTAAACAAAGTGCGCAATCCTTTTAAGATGAACACGACACATTGGTGTTCATAAAGATTGCTTGGTATCTATGTACATTCACTCAGACCCGGCCAAATTATGTAATATTGTACACCAATATATTTTGTCGGCATCTACAGATAAGAAAGCTTTTTTTACTCATTTTGAACACAATTTGAATCGTCTTGTTCAGGGGTGGAATATTGTAACATTAAAGTTATCGATACTTATCGAAGATAATGTCTCCAACTGACATAAGTCATCCAAATTCGCTGTACCGAATTATTTGTGACGTAATAATAAAAACAAAACGCAATTTCTATTTTATGAAAGAAAAGAAAATATATTCACATGTCGATCGTTGTCACTAGATTTGAAAATAAAAACTGGGCTGGGATGTTGTACCATCACTTTTTCCGACTAAGTCATGTCTCTATTTTCAGGAATCAATTAACATTCTATTTCGCGTAAACAATTATGTGTTTTATATTTCAACCTTTTGATATAATTGTAAGCTTACTCTCTTTTTTACATTTCGATAAACGTATCACGAAAAAATTTATTGGTAATAAATAGAGTCGATTAATCTAGTGGTCTTTGAAATCGTAGAAAAGAAATAGAGTGATGTTTTACTCGAGCAAGCTGAGAACGCATTACAAAACGCGTAATTTTGGAAGTGAAATAGGCTGCCATTTTACACGTAAGAAATGAGACATAAACTAAGTCGAAAGTTGAAAATAGTGATGGTACAACATGCCAGTCCTGAATTTGTTACATTTTGGTTACATTTAGTCAAGACACAATCTTGGAGACAGTTTTGTGTATACGTGCTTATTCAAACAAGTCTCTTCGCGGGGTGACTTATTTGAGTAATTCGGTGTTTGGAAAACAGCCTTATAGCTGCGGACGGACTGCGAATTAGATAAAGTGGTTTAGCGAAATTCAATCAAGCACCCTATGGAAAAAGTTGAATTTGCTAGTAGATTTTTGAATTTGTCGTACTGTATCAAACTGAATTGAATTTTATTTCCTAGAGTACTTGACCGAATTTTGCTAAACCAATTTAATTAATCTTCAATCTGCCCAGGCTATTAGGGTCTTCTCCAAACACAGAATTATTTGCTTGTACCGACGTATTTAAATAAGCCTGCTATCGAGGAGAGTTATTTGCTATCTCTTTCTTTCAAGCAAAAAACTTATTTAATCATGTAAACATTTGAAATTGAGTTCTGTCAAACTAGTTCACAGAAGCTCAGCAGTCGTTCAGCATTAATAAATTTTTTAATTTATTTATTTAAAATACGTTGTATACAAATTATTTTCTTCAATTAAATATAATACGAAAAAAAGAAAACAATCAATAGTCGTTGTAAGTATATTGTGATAATTATTATGTAAAATAAAATTTTCACACATAGCCACAATTTAAAAATGGTTATATTTACAGTGACTTTAATTAAATATTCAAAGAATATTATAGTTAAATATATTTAGTTGTATATGCAAACACTTTTATAATACGACGCACATATTTAGAAGTATAACGTAATTTACTATATTTTACATTACAGGGACTAAAGAGCGGACTTTTGCTCCTATTTCGGCTAGGGAAAGAATTCAAGAGAAACAATTGTCAATATCCCGTAGTATGGGTGTGAAAATACACTATTTTTATAAAAATTTTAAAATATCACAAAAACTTATTTATTTTAATTATGAAGATTTAACATAAATTTTTATTGTTTTGAAATAAAAGGAATACCGGGTTAATTCATCCCGATTCATTTCTGATATTCCTCCTTGACCTTGCCTTGTTCAGTTCCAATATTTCAACTAACGTTTAATTTGATAATTTTATACTTTATACAAAAAATATATTCGTCCATTTTCTTGTTGACTCACTGTAATATTATCTCGTATATTTTATTTGTTCAAATTAAATTTCGCTCAACATTTAATTGATAAGAAATAAACGCACAGTGACGTAAACACTAATTGACAATATTACACAAGACAACAAAAGGATAAACACTGGATCGACTCGAAGAGCTCGAGATCTACAAACACCGTCACAACCCAAATGACAATGACAAACGGAATACAAGAACAAATAAAATATACGAGATAATATTACAGTGAGTCGACAAGAAAATCGGCGAATGTATTTATTGTATAAAGTATATAAAGAATATAATTCTCAAATTAAAAGTTAGTTGAAATATTGAAACTGAAACAGGATGAATATCCGAAACCCAGTATTACCTAAAATGTGTGTGTGTTTTAAAATAAGTAAAAATTGATCAAAACCACAGCAAAACCAAATAAAAATGGATTCCTGCCTATAAAGATGGCGTAAAGATACGTAAATTTTGTGCATAATTAATTTATTAATTTATTTATTGAAAATAAAATATTCGCTCTATTTTTAGATCCGTACAAGCTGCAACGGCAGAACTAGCAGGTCGTGCATCAAGAGACTGTATAAAGAAATGGAAAAATTTGGTAGGCGTTTTTAAAAGGTTAAAAGATCCTCAAACGAGAACATCACCAACATCGACCAAAATGGTGCTATTTTACAAAAATGAACGACCTAATGGACACCAAGCCATCAGCCACCATTAGGAATAGTAATTCAATACGGAGCACTAATTATGACATTTCAGCAAATAGTGTTGATGACATAATGGAATATGATCAGACATGGATATGTCAGATGCACAGGAAGTTGAGAATTCGTCATATGTTGAAATACTAGCCAAACCACATTGAACACAACACAAATTCCACAAAAAATGTGAGATAGGCTGCTAGATCACATAAAACAAAGAGACGATATATGTTACATTAAAATGGTTATTTGTTTGCATTAGAAAGTAAATTTGAAATTTGATAATAAACAATTATAAAACTGAATTATTTAATTTTTATTTTATTTAACGGAATAAAAATGTACTTACAAATAAACATGTTTTTTATATTAGTGAACATTTGCGGGTTAATAATTGCCATTTGCAGGTGAAACGTTATTTTTTTGTTAAATTCGGTGCCTATTGCAATCAGATCACCAACATTTAAACAAATGTTGTGGAGTGTGCAGCAAACAACAATAACTTTAATTGAATTTTCAATGCTAATTTCTAGTGAGGGTAGAAAAATACACCTATCTAGTCTTCATTAACCCAAAAGCCTGCTCAATAGATATTATTATTGCTATGGAATCTAGAGTTAACTAGTATCCTCCGTCGCCGAGTACCTATAATAGTCCGGTAGTGGATAGTTTTTTTTTAAATAAATATCACCATTTCTCAGAGACGAGCATGACTTGCCAATACAAATATGAACAAATTTATGTTCGGCATCACAAACAGCGGCCAAATGAATGAATTCCTGAACCTTATAAACCAATAACTAAATATAAAACCATAATTTGTAACCGAGTGCTGTGAATTGAATTTTTACATTTACCTCTGCCTTTTTAAACACATCAGATCCTGCGCGATTTACAAATTTTATGCAGTTGCGTTCTAATTGATTTTCCCCAGGTAACTTAATAATTTACTTCGTTAGATTAAGGATCATGTTTACTGTCTTTGACGATATTAAAAACCGCAGTAGTTGGAATGTTAAAAACAGTATTAACCAAGTGATATGCTGTTCCTGCGACTAACCAGAACAACGTAACCCAACAACAAGTTTTTGAACTGCTTCTACTGAGATTCGAAGATGGCAGAATTAAATCTCGATTCATGATTTCAACATAAATTAGACTTATATTCATACAGCAATTTTAATTGCGTGAGACCAATACGTACAGATAAATTGATTATTTTGTCTTGCCTTTTGTATTTCATGATTCTCCAAAAACAACCTAAAACATAAATTTATATTATTAAATAATTAAGTAGATAATATTGTTTTGTTTTGTGGTTGTCAAAATAAGTCGGTGGAAGCAATTGAAACAGCTTGACCAACTTATTTAAGATGGCGTCAAATAAGTCAATAAGTTTCTAAAACTCTCTAACTAATACTGAACCGATTGTCGTGGTTCGTTTTCCATTTCAAATGCTATCCAAGTTGTAGATTTTACCGTTTTAGAATTGTGATTTTTTAATTACTCAAGTAGTAACACCCCGCCGTAAATTTCATAGTAATTTTGCACAAAACCAAACAATTTAATTTTAATTCTGAATTTACCATTTTACCACTATTTATTCTGTATTTTGTAGTTGGCGGGCAAACAAAACCATTCCTTACAGTGCATGGTTTTAAAAATATTATAACTAACTTATGCTATGGTTATCCAGAAGAAGTGATATGCAAAGGGTATTCTGGTATGAGAGAACACTCCGTTATGGGTTAATTTCTTAAAAAACCGACACCCTAGCAAATCAAATCAAACATGATAGACTTGGCCCGGTTACAGACACCTAAGTAGTCAATAGTTAGTAAAGTGTTAGTTCGATAATTATTTGACATTTGTTAATATGACAACACAGTTACAGTTTGACTGAAAATGAAACTGTATATTCTCATATTTTTTTAAATTATTTGTTATGTTAATTAAAAAAAATTAAAATTTTTCTTATTGTGAAACTTAAAATTAATTACCTAATTGGAAATAATATAAAATATACCTTGCTTCGGCAACATCCTTCAGTATTTTTAATTTAGTTACCTTAAGAAGTTCAATTATAATATTACGAGTATTATTACTATTCAAAATTATTCTAAAATAAATAAAAGCGTATGCTAAACAAAAACCAAATTTGTCGTTAGAACACCATTAAATCAAAGAATCAAATTTTAATAAAATCCATCGATCATTTATTTATTTATAATGAAATGTAATTAAGCTTACAAAATAATACAAAACATTAAAAATATACAAAATTAAGAATATAATCTAAATGTTATATACAGCGAAAATAATAAAAAAATAATAAATTAAATTTAAAAATTAAATCATAATATGTTAGGTTATAATAGATCAAGTGATATACTTATGAAATAATTAATATTAGTAGAATAAAATTAGTTGTTTTTATTATTATTATAATACCTATAAATCAATTTCAACGGAAAATACAAAAAATACTTGATTGTGCAAAATTAATAATAATGCAAAAATTTCATAAGTGGATTGCAAATCGTAAACAGTTTTTATAATTATTTATAAATTTTCGCTACTTTTATTATTTATCAATTATATTATTGTCACCATGTTACCTTTATAATTTTAAACTAAATAAAATTTGCAAAAACAAATAAATACAAATTATGTATGTCAAAAAATGAATTTTTTGGACACAATGCTAAACTTTCTTGATCGCGTACACTAGAATCTACTTAAATATAAGTCCTGCTAACTCCACTCATATGAAATAAACAATAACTATCTAAAGTTATGTTGGTATTTTTTTCTATAGCAGCTTTTTTTAAATAACTAAGTATAAATGTGTTGGTACAGAAACAAACAAAAAATGAAAAAAAAATCAAATTTACATTGGATTGTTAATGTAACCAACACAATCTTCGGTAGTTATTTTTATATAGGTATCTGTCAATGAGAGTTAGAGCAGGACTTATTTTAAGTAGATTCTGCGTACACCGATAACCTAATATTATTAACGAAAATAATACTTTTGCAACAGAATTTTAATTTTTCTATTTAATGCACACAAATGTAATTAATGATAACACAAGAAATTTCTCGTCATCGTGTTGAACAAATTTAGCTTAGTAAAAAAATCACACAATCATTAAATCATTCTAAACTATTAAATAGAGAGTGCCCAACTTATTTAACCAGAAATTAGTTTTGGCTTTATTTAAAATCTAATTGGTTATCTTGTATGATCTCCATCTGTTTGAGATTTATTATGCTTTGAAGGAATTCGAAATATTTTTTCTCAAACCACATATTAGCTGTGTTTCTTGATGCTTGATCTAATCCGGTTCAGTTCATGTTGTAAATTGCTCGTCTGTGAAATTAATGACATCTATATACACTCAAAAAAATGTTCGTGGTAAGATTTACAAAATCGTTTTGTAAAATATCTTACAAAATACATTTGTTAATTAAATGCAAAATTTACAATTTACACAAAAATTTTGTAAATGTTAATTAAAAAATTAATAATATGATTAAATTTTGTAATTTACATAATCTTTTTGTTGTTGATTATATAAAATATGAACTTTTTTGATTGTTTCAAAAACACAAAATATTTTTGTTAAATAAATATTAATGTGTTTTGATGAATTTACATTAATTTTGTTAATTTTAGCCCTACTTAATTGAATTAAAAGTTATATTATATCTACAAAATATAAAATAACCTAAACAAAAGTTGTATTATTATTACTTAGGAAAATGGATGAAAAAGAATTCATTGTACAAAAAATTTTGTACAGTTTAATCTTGAAAATTTAAGAAATTTTGTTAATAATATAAACTGTTTGTGAAGAATTATTTTGTTTACAAAAGATGTTGTTTCTATGACAAAAGTTTTTACTGAATTGATAAAGTAATTTTAATCAAATGGATTTCGACTTTTGTCATTTTTGAAAACCGAAATTTATGTAATAAACTTATTATCCGCTATATTTTTCAAATTCCCAAGGTGATTTTAAACTTGATGTACTCACGAGCAAAATTTACTTCGATAAACAAGTATTTGGTTCAGTTGTACCTTCCATTTGAAAGATTTCCATTTGCATTTGGAAGTAGCTGAGTAATAAAGATGTCTTATGATGGCATTCCAGAGATGTGTTATGCATGTGTCTGTAATATAACCATGTAATTAAATTAAATAACCATAAACAAATTGATTCTCCTGCCCCTCCTCCAAAATGTCCTTTGGTAGATTATACACCCCCTAAACTCAACTTTAATCGAATATTTAAGCTTTTATTTATGAGTTTATTATTATTTTTACTATCTGTTCAAATAACAACATTCATTTGTTGATGAAAATAAACCCTGATGTTACTTTATTGTACAATCATACTCGTTCCAGTTACTTTTATATTGAACTCTTTATTTTTAAACTTAAACTGATTATTTAATTGGACCTGTTATAATTTTAAAAATTGAAATATAGTAGAAATTATGGTTAAAATTCTATTCAAGACTGAAATTGTTTCACTGAAATATAACATTTTTCCGTAATCCAATATTTTTAATTCGATTCTAATCAAAATTTCATATTATTTTACGGAATACTTTTAATCCCAGGTAAGAGGCAACGTCTACAACCTTAATATTTCATGCATAAAGAATGCTTTTTTAATTTTGAAATTTAAGTTTCTAATTTTGTGACATTTAAAAATGGTCATTACAGACAATGCGTTTAGAATAAATGACAAAGTAATTAGCTAATATAATCTAATCCTATAGGTTAAACTTAAAGTAATCTTGCGTTTCCTGTAATCTGTTAGGCCCTTACTTAGTAAAACTGAGTTTTAATGCCCAGGTATTTTAAGGCAAATTTTACTAGAATTTACAAAACAAATTATCATATTTATTGCGAAATCCTTTTATAAAATTTATAAAAATAAAATACATTTCACAAAAATGATTTTTATGTGTAAGCATGATTTTGTAAATTATACATTTGTTTGTAGAATAAATAAACTTTTTTGGCATTTACAAAATTTTTGTTATAATTTTAAACTCTTTTGTAAAATATACAATTATTTTCATGTTTTTTATTATTTTTTTTATTAATATATAAAAATAATAAATTTTAGACGTTAAATGTGAGTTAGTTCTAGGTGATTGGTGAGTGACTAAACACCAAAGTATACTTTTTTAATTTGTTAATAATTTGGAAATAAAAAAGTGAGTGGAAAGTGTTTTTACGAGTAAAGTTTTTTGTTATGGTGCAATTTTTAATAAACATTGGAGTTTCGGAAGAAATAGTGAAAAAATATGACAAGACAATTACAATGAAAGTAAGTGTATTAATCAAATCATTCAAATGCAAATAATTAAATGTTTCTGTGTTGATAAAATTGATATATTTATGGTAATTACATTATTTGGGCAAATTATAACATAGAACTAGTTGATTATTTAGTAAAAATTATTAAATGGAGGTGCCTAAATAATATAATTATAAAAATACCTAATCGACTAATAATTTATTGTCTCATATATTCTAAATATTTATAGACGGACAAGCAGCCATACTTTTCCATTTGACATATCACATTCTGCAACCAACATCAAGAGAGGTTCGGCTAGTAAATAATAAAAAAATCATGTCCGATTCAGCGTACAGGATGCTCAAAATAGTTTTATATTACGTGGTGCGACTGCAGAAGAATTGGAATTAAAATTAAAGTTCCAACTAAATAGACAAAGGTCTATCCAGCCGTAATTATTAATTACTGGAACGTTATGTAATCCAACCCAAATCATTGTTTACTTTGATGGGATTAAATTTAAAGTATTTTCATTACTCAGTGGTATTGATATTTTATTTTATATTTTTAATTTATTTAATTTGAAATATTCTTTGGAGTCAATACAAGTGTGGATGTTTATCCAGCTTTATTTTTATAAAGTAAAAACAAAACATGGCGTGCATAACACTGCCGTCAAATTTTTAATTGAAAGATTGAATAAAAACAAAATTATAATTATTGATTACATCTCTTTATATTTTCTTTTCTGTTTAATAAAAGTAAATTTTTTTTAAGTACATATTATATGTTTATATTTTATAATTAAACTATTTTGTTATATTTGATGTACAATATTATTGTTTAAAATATAAAAATGTGATTTTGGGAGGATCGACTGATCGTCGTAGAGGAAAGACGTGTTTTTGTCTCTCCTTTAAAAAAATTATTATTAATATTTTAATTCAAATCAGTTTAGGAATGTGTAGTGTGAGAGTGATGTGCTATTTTTGAGTGAGTTTTGTTCTTTAGAAGTTCACCTGTTAATACAGGTGAATTGAGACAGTTATTATGAAAATTACGTTCAACACATATACAATCAGAGAAGTATCTTTTTATTCTAATTTTCATTCTAATTATATAAAAGTTAATTATTTATTATTGTTATTGTTATTATAACTATTTACATATATGTGAACGGTAATTTATAATCGTATACATAGAAACTGACTACTTCAAGGGAATTCTCTTTGTATGTACTTAAGTACATAAAATATTGGTACCCGAGAAACCAAAATTTGAAATTACAACAGATCGAATTGTAACTTACCCAATAAGCGAAAATTTGTATACTCAAAATGGGTTGCCACCGTATTGTGACAAAAATGACTTTTTGTGGAATAATATAAATTGATAAATATATAAAATGTTAATGAAAGGAGGAAACAGTTTTCTGCCATGGGAAATTTATCATTTGAGCTGAAATATGTTGGATTGTGTTATCCATTTGGGTTTTTATTTTAATAATTTTCACTTACTTTAAACAATTCTATAAATTGAAATTTTGTCGAAAGTCCTGATTTAAAACAATAAAGTTGTCGGCAAATATAATTCAATTTATTTTTATTATTATTTAAAATTTTTTATTTATTTATTTTTTTTTTTTCATAGCGGAAGGTCAGAGAAGATTGTGATTGCAACATTCTTGATCAGGGGGTCTATTTAATTACTTACGCTTTGAGCATAAACTCAATACAATCAAATATGTTAACGATCCAAAGAATTTTTGCTTTGGTATGTTGTTTTTCGACGATCTTTCTGGTTGAATTCAGGTTATGTTTTAGTAAAGTTGTGTGAATGTTAGATATAAATTAACCCTGCTTTTAGTTGGATGAATTTAAATATAGATAGCTGAATGACAATACCGAATCTAAATATTTTTTTTTAATTTTTTTTTTTTTTTTTTTTTTATTTTTTTTTTTGACATTATTGACGAAATATTTAGGTCATCCTATGTATAATAATACTGCCGTGTCATTACGAACGTGAAGTCCCTCGGTTAGATGGCGTTGAATGGGAAGATAGGGCAAAATAAGGTTACAAGCAGTATGTGATGAGATGACCCATAGATGTGAATTAAATAACCTAACCAGTCTAGTAGGACTGATTCCGAATACATATGATATCCTTTACCTCAAACACAACTAACATACATTAATTAACTAACAAACTCTAATCTAGAGTGTGAATTTAATTGAGACTAACATTCTAATATATTTAAGTAGTTAGAAAATGACTTTGCTGCGGTTCGCCCTAGTCGTTTCTGTGACTAACATCCTTTCCTAGCTAACCTTATCTGTTAAGGGTGCAGGCAGGGCCTGGGCCCGCATGATGCTGAAATATTATTCGCATTCAGATATAATTTGTTATTTGATTGTTGATATTTCAGGATTATGGTAACGTACCTAGGATCGCCGTTATGGCTCGCCTGTACGTCTCTCTCATATCATATCATCATATCATACATATAAAAATGTGATTTTGAATTCAATGAGTTTGTCTAAATAATTAAATAAATTTGAAAATGTACGTACTTTGTTTTATTTATCTATGCCTTATTAAAATTTTATATATATAATACATATTCTAATACTGTATATATATATATATATATATATATATATATATATATATATATATATATATATATATATATATATATATATATATATATATATATATATATATATATATATATATATATATATATATATATATATATATATATATATATATATATATATATATATATATATATATATATATATATATATATATATATATATATATATATATATATATATATATATATATATATATATATATCTTTATAATGTTAATAAAAAAGTTCTGTCGAAATGATATACTCGTAAATCGTTTGTGAAAAATATAATTTTTGAGTTTATTTGAAAAAAACAGCTCTTAAAATAAATAAAATGGCTTCAATAAATTATAAAACTTTTATATATTTGATAAAAACAGTAATCCATTATAAAGTTTATAAATTTCTTGTGTAACCTTTTTAAAATGTTTGATAAATATACAAAACATTTTGTAATTTATTTAAAAAAAATTATACATTCAATAAATTTTAAATTACGTTGAGAAGTATATTTTATTTATTTAATAAATAATTTAAATAATAAATACAAAATTTTTTGTTCGATTGTAGATTGCACAAAAAAATTTATCTGCTGTATATGTTTAAAATTTTTGTTAAATTAATCCGTATTTTTATCATTTTTACCTGATTTTTTTTTTGTAGCCTTAGTTAAGATGGGATACGCGCTAGAATAAAAGCGAAAGTGAGTAGCGGGAAAATTATAAGTGTTGTTTAAAGTGAAAATAGAGGTGATACAAAAAATAATTAAATGAATAAATAAAAAATTGTAATAACTTAGAAAATGTAAAATTTAGTTTAAAAATCTTAAAAATTTCGATTTTTATAGAACGAAAAATTACGTCAAACGATAATTTTTTTTTGTTTTTATACCGCAATGGCGATTATTTTTGATAATTTTTACTGTCCCTAGATGTGTCATATCACGAAATAAATAGTGTGTCGAAAACAAATAGTTATTAATTTATTATAAAATTGAAGGTTTAAATCAGAAACATTGAAAAATAAAAAATTTATTAATTAATTTTACACATAAACAACACATTGTAGGTTAAGTTTAGTAAACAAATTATACAAAATGTTGGTACTCAAATTTATTAAAGAAATCAATCCAGTTACGTACATTTCAGGGGCATTTAAATATCGATACTAAAAAAGAAATTTGTTTTCTCAGGATCATACAACCTTAAATGGGAAACTTTTATTCCCGCATATTTAACGAGGGAGGGAGACATAATTCACCATTTAACTTTGATTGGAAAATATTTACAGCAAAATTATTTCCTATATATTCCTTCCGACCAGAAAAATGCTATGAAAATATTTTTCTCAATTCCCCTTTTTGTTGTGACAGTGGCCGCAAATGCAAAGATACAAGCTGGCGCTTTCTCTGAGGTGGTTATCTCTGCATTGGTTCTAATAAAATAATTTACGGATTTTTAGGTTATTGAACGTTGTTCGATTTGGGTGAAGACTGTAGCAGATCGCCAGATGTCATATTCAAACGTCTGGCAATCTGCTCTAGTTTTTGAGGTTTTCGAGATTGTGTGGACAGTGTTTGGACAGTGGTGATGATATATAGTTATCTTGAAGCTGTTGTCATTCGTTTGTTTTTAAATGTACGAATGTTTTAAAATGAATTAAAATTGTTGTTTTAAGAAAAATTTTGTTGTTTTGGATGAGGAAAGTGTTGGTTTTGATGTTGATGATGCTTCTTTTATTTAGACTATACACGGGAATGGTTTGATCCCGGTATGTTGGGCTAACTTTGAGTTATATTGCAGGATAGATGGCGAACGTTAGGTGGTTATAGTATTTTTCAGTTGTATTTTTGATGTAAACACCGAAGTGGTAAGAAACTTATAATTATAGAATATAACTTTGGCATTCTTGATCGGCCCATTTATATTAGGTGAGTGCTCGTAGGAACGTGCAATTGAGTGTGTTTTTTTTTTAAATTTTTTTTTTTGGAGGAGTGTACGAGTAGTAGTGATGGTGAGTTTCTGATGTAGTTATAGATTGCTTTTGATATGTAAAAGTTGCGGTTTCGTGGCAATAAATACATGGTTAGTAATAAAAATCTATAATTTCAGAATAAAAGGTTTCTAATTTTGACGCCAGTAAGATTACCATAGTTTTTCTATAATAACGGATAATACTAATCATCACAGTTATTATTTCAAATCGACTTGGAATTATTATGACTTAACAATTTAAATTATTAAATAATAATATTTTAAATTTTAATTTTATATTGTTTTTCAGTAGTACTCGAGTCATTAAATTTTCGTGATAAGTTTTTAATTTAGCGTTAGACTTCAGAATATTTACAGATACATACGAAATAATAATTATTGTTAGTAACTCTTAAGAACCCGTATCATTTCATCTAGTAGATTAGAACTGTATTATCTTGTGCCGTACGATCGCTATGTGTCTGAAACTGGGCCATTCCATCCTAAAAATATACCTTTTTTATCCTTTCCCATTGTTATATGTAAAAATGCTGAAGGAATAGACTCGGTTTTATCCGGGACACTTGTCCAGTACTTGGTCCAACAGTCCCATAAATCAATTAGTCAATCAGCTCTAAGTTGTTAACAGTCGGAACAAATGTTATTACATCCAAAAATAGAGTAGGCTTAAGATTGCTTAAGTTATATTAGAATTATATATTAATATTAAATTAACGCTTGGATTTAGGGCTAGTGAGATATGTTTGGCTCATAATGAAAAATCTCTAAGATTTAAATTCAATTTGTTTAAGCCTCATTTCTTCCGATATACAATTGTAAATCATTAAGCAAAAGGTCAAAAGAGCAATAGAAGATAGCAACGAACCAGAAATAGGCCTCTTTAGTAAATAAAAGTCAGCAAGTTAATGGCCAAACTGGAAAATTTGTAATACAAATACAATTCTTGAAGAAGAAAATTATGATTTACGCTATCGAGTGCCTAAGAAGAATCAAGTAAAGTCAATAAAGCTTATGATTTCTGTCTACCCGACATTGAAGCTAGATTATCAACTATGTGTATAAATGCTGTTATAGTGCTGTGACCTGACTTGTACTCTGACTGATTGATATTTATATAGCAAATCAACATCTTTAATATGCAGAATCTGCATTTGCGTTTTGCAACTTTTTCCAACACTTTAGAATGAGCAGATAATATACATACTTATTAATCGAACATCCTTAACACTGGTAACAATAAAAAAATTTGAGACAAAAGAAGCAACTTTCCACATATTGGCAAAAAACTGATGTCTACATATCCACATAAATCAGTAAGGTAAATCACGCAGTCAGCTGAGGTAAAAGTGAAACGATAAATAATTTTACTATTTTAATTTTATTAATTTTAAGGGTTTCGGCTCGGTCTAGAAGGTGTGCACATCGTCCTAATCTCAATCTCATCTGCACGTGGTGCTCCCTGCTAATCAAACGAGGCTCTGGCGACCGCGAAACGGAGGGATAACCGAACAATGAGAATTTGACAAATGATGTTCTTTCCACTGACCCAATTTCACTAGTTAGGTTAGGTCAGTAGCTGCTTCAATAACCAGTCCCTAAAGCAATGAGAAGTCAGCAAAAAGGAATGAAGCAATCAGGTGGCATCCGACTGCTCAGTTGGCTAACCACCCTCTAACGAGGTCGGATCAATGTATTCTGGAGTGAGCCAAACATTGCGAAGCCTATTTATTCAAAAATGTCTAGATCCTACCAAAACCAACACACTCTCCAACTCTACAGGAAAACTATGTATATTAGGGTAGGCCTTATTTTCGAAAGTTTCAATATCTAATGGGACACCTCCTAGAAATGTGAGGTTATGCTAGAAACTTAAACAGAAAAAATGTTGGGTAGATCGAAGGTCATTTAGAGGTCGAGACTTGACGAATGAGTCATAAGATAAGGACTTAACTAGTTGTGTTTTATCATAATGACATCATAAAACACCACTATGTTAATTCCTTATTACTCATACGATTTGTTATGACATCACAAAACATTCCATTGTTTATTCGGTTATACCTCATTTTATTTTTATTTTGTAATTTTGAACATAAATTCCAGGATTTTAAAAAACCGTTTATTATTTGGGTTTTTATTAGTTTTGAAAATTGTTTATTGCCAATTTTCGCGAATTATCGCTATTTGTTAACCGATTTTCGATATCTTTAATGTTTTGGAAAGGTAAATATATATTCTATTCACCACAATTTTTATGTAGGCTGTGAAAAAATTTCAAATAATTCTTCTGTATATATATATATATATATATATATATATATATATATATATATATATATATATATATATATATATATATATATATATATATATATATATTTATATATATATATATATATATATATATATATATATATTTATATATATATATATATATATATTTTTATATATATATATATATATATATATATATATATATATATATATATATATATATATATATATATATATATATATATATATATATATATATATATAGCTTCTAGACCGTTTCCTCTCTCAGAATTGAAAGAATTCAAAATATAAACAACTACTCGTGTATGTTTGCCTTTGTCTTCGTTCTAAAATTCTGTTAAGTATTTCTTTGCCAATTTTAAAGCATTTCAATATTTTTCATTTTCGAGTACCTAAACCAAAAATCTCGTGCTACGTTTTTATACTTAAAAATCTAGATTTATTTAAAATAATAATTTACAAAATTTCACACAACACAGCATTTTAAAATTATACTAAAATTTCGTAACATTTTTTAAGCACTCTTTACTGTCAATCTGGTACTGTTTAGACTAAAATCTAGCACTCATGGAATATAATAGTTGACAATACTGGTCATTGCCAATATCCAGGTAGTTCATCGTTATTGTTCTATTGCCATTATTATTCTCAAGAATAATATTTTATTTTCAATGGACTGACTTCAACATGGAGGTAATAGCCGTGTTTTTTTTATTAGAGCCCGATAGCTGTATCCGGAGCACGCAATTTTCTATGTCGAAACTTTTATTTAGCGCGCTATTTTTGCATATAATTTATTTATTTAATTCTAAACTAAGATTTTTGATTCAACTTTTTAGTTAAAAGTCGATAAAAAAATATCTTGCTCTACCTATTTATCGGGAGCGCTGTCCATTTCAAAAGCAAATTTTAAATTTCCTTTGTTTTGTACAACCCTTAAGCCATTAGAAAATTAATCTTACAATAAAAAATTAAAACGCAGCAAGATGATTTATTTTTTATAACGTCATGCCAAAATAAATGTTAATTGATATATTTCAGGTCGTTAAATGTTTGTTTTATGGTGAATTTATTTTTTCATTTTTATGGTATAGCGACATCAATGAATAAATAGCAACATTTTCAATAGAAATTTAGTGCTCCAATATTAAAACACGGTTAATTGCGTTGTAGATACAATGTTAAGTTTTGCAGGAGACGGCAATAAATAATTAGCAAGCTGAGTACCAACCTTATCAATTTGTGCGTCAGCTTTCTCAACAACGTATTTAGAATCATCAAGACCCAGGTCTATGCCACTACCAGATTCAACATTCTGCTCACTGGTTTTAATAGTTGAGTTACACTTATCCAAATTTAAAACAGATTTCTGAGTATTTTTAGAAATTTTTTGGAAACTACTTCTTTAGAACAATCTTGTTTGTATATGGATTAAATCTGTCTCTGCACAAATCACAGTACCAAAGTACATTTCTGCTGCCACAAACTAAATCTTATAATGCTTTTTTAAGACCGATTAATCACTAACCGAATCTACTTATTCAAATAAGTGAGATGAGGTGAAATAAGTCTCCACAGTAAATTTTCGTTTTGGAAAGACGCTAAAAGTGTGCAAATTTAATAGTGCTCCGAGTGAAACCCACAAAATAGTGCTAAATTAGCAACACTGTTTCAATTTCAAACCTTATGTTCACTCTATTTCGCTTACGTTCGATGTCAACTGGAATACGCTGTACCGATCTGGAATCCATTCTATGCTGTACATATTAAAAGAATTGAAGGCATTCAAAAGAAGTTTCTGATTTTCTTGTTAAACAAAAGTGACTGGACTTACGACCACAATTTACCATTCAAAACACAGAGATACAAAGATTACACAGATTACAAAATATGCACTCTTGAAAATAGACCACTTCTCTTAGGTGCGGCTTTCATTGGTAACGTTTTGCTTGGTCACATTGATCAGCATACATTTTGGAAAACATATCAATTCATGTGCCTTACAGAACATTGCGAAACCATGAGTTTTTAGCACTAGAACACCATTCCACAAAGTATGGAGAAAATAACCCCATTAATAGGTCGTCTAAATCTATTTGACTTTAATTTATCAAAGGACAAGTACATAAATATACTTACGAATTATTTTTTAAATTTTTAATTGTTAAATCAAGATTTGATTTATATTTCTGTGTTTTAATTTTCTTTATTTTATTTTTTTAATATTTTTGTTTTAAATTAAACTCTGAAATCATTCATGTAAATCACAGAATAGATTTCTTTAAATAAATAAAAAAAAAAAAAAAATTTATTATTACCAGTTGATTAACACAGTAAGAACACAACATTTGTGTTACTGGTTCATTTAATAACAATTACTTTAAACGAATTTCATCCTTAACATTATGTAAAAACTAAAACTTTATTAAAAACTGCTACTAACAAACTTGGTAAAACTTCTTATTTTTTAATTATTTTAGAATTTTGATTATATCTACAGTTAATATTGGTTTTATGAAAACTGTTTTACAACACCGCTAATGTTAAAGTAGGAAAATAATTTTGGGTTGCAATACGACTTGCGTGGACTGGAAAAAGGTGTTCAGTATTTGATCGCGTTTGATCCTAATATATTACTGTTACCATATGATTAAAATGTATCTCAACTTATAAATCTGTGTTTTATGAATTTGATTTAAGAGTACAAATTTGCTTTACTACCTTAAATCACTATTAGATTTAACCAAGTACACAGCAATTATTTTAAAAGCTTTATGTTTATAATGTCCATGGGAAAACAACAAAAATCAAAAAACAATTCGAACAAAACTAACATAATTCTTTGTGTGCTCGTTAGAAATGTGCATTCGAGTCTCTCACAAAACAATACCTAACATAGGACATAACAAATTAAAAGTTTCAATTGTAAGGTGATCGATATCAGAATATTTTGTTTGGTTCATTTCTGATAGATTTATTATGATTGGAAAAATGGTTTAATTTGATTATCTATTTTTTAGTTGCCAGTGAAGTAAATAAAAATATGTCTGCACGTTTTGATTTTGAAATTGGTAAACAACAAACAAGTATTTACATATAAGGAAACTGAGAAAGATTTGATACAAAATATAAACATTCCTTTAATCATTTGAATTCAATTAAATCATTTGAAAATTAATAATTGAAATCGAAGGATGTAGCGAAAGTGTAACAGTAAACCAAATCTTATCTAATTTCAAATTATTCGAAAGTTGTTATAAATTTTAAAATCCATTATTAAAAAAATAAGTTGCATTATGTTTATTGAATATTCAATTATAGCTTTGTTAAACTTTGTAATGGTTAGTAGATTTCAGATTTAGGGATTTTTATCCTCAGGGTAATTTGAGTTATGGTAGGTGATACTACCTCGTAATTCTACCAAAAATCTATATTATTGGCTGCCACATTGAAATACAGTTTCCTTACTTTAATAAATCAACAATTTGTCCACTATCAAATTCTCAATTTTTGGCTTTTACTTTGATTAGATAAGGGTAGTTAATGGAAATTTTAAGCAAGCTATGTACAGCCACATGGCTGACGGTAGTCCCAGAAGTACCCGTCTTGAAAAAGAAAACACAAAAATTTGGGAAAACATATATGTATTTCTACATGTTTTCTCTTTTTTTCTCGGTACACTATTCCCAGCGATGTACAATAAGTTCGATACTCGAATAGGGGTTGTGTCTTGTTTTGCAACCGTTGAGCTTCTCAATACAACCATCAACCATAAACCTCTTCTTTTCTTGTTACCAAATCTTTTAACAGAAAGCCATTTTTGCACATTTGAAAAGATAAAATAATGCGAGGGAACTAAATCTGAAGAATATGGTTGTATGAGCAAGAAATTCGAACTTTAACACTTTAACTTTGACCATCGCGATAATGGATATATGAACTCGTGCATTGTCTTGATGAAATAGGTCTTTTTTATCGCCAAATGCAACCGTATTTTTTGATTTCATCATTCAAAGTTGCGCAGCAACAGATGGAAA
Source organism: Nephrotoma guestfalica (assembly GCA_963691935.1). NCBI lineage: Eukaryota > Metazoa > Arthropoda > Insecta > Diptera > Tipulidae > Nephrotoma > Nephrotoma guestfalica. Next base: position 151,082,393 of record OY829913.1, read on the forward strand.
TGTTTCCGCCCTCTTTGGAGGCGAGTCCATTTGGTCAGTCCTTTTTTCCAAAATTTGGCTTTACTGCTGTTTACTTTTTGAAATGTTTCCATGTCTGCTAGGCCTAACTCTCCCGAAATATACACGTCTAACAACCTTTACAGAGTTGTCAGAAGAAAATACGATAGTGTTATGATTCTTAGGTCCATTAGATGCTTTCGGCACTATTTAAAAGCTTTAAAACCCCTATTTAGTTGTTATCTCAACCAGGTTTCCCAATAAATGGGAAGGATCAACATATAAATATAAATAGGTGAATTATCGGTGGTTCAAAAAGAAATGCGCTTTCGATACTTACAAATCCTTAACCTTATGAAGGAATCCCAATTCATTAATATCAGAGACGAGAGCTATGTTTAGCACTTCAGTCCTTTTTTTCGTGACGTGATGTGCATTCACTTCACATCATATTAGAACACCGATTTTCGTCCTTATTGCTTTTAAACCTAGTTTCCCACTTCGCCGGATGGATCTCCTGCACCATTGTCGGCTCCATTCTTCCCATACATACTCTCTGATTTATTAACCGAAGCTGGAGTTAATAACTCCGCTTGTGTTTGCAAGAAGGACTAGGGATATTTATTTAGCACCGTAGTGGAATATCTAGAGTCCCATTTAGTTTTCCCGTGTTTGACGATTTTCAAGTTGTTGGTCGGAACTTAGAAGTACTGGTTCAAATAATCTTTTGGGTTCAACTTGACTTAGCTTGATCGGAACTCAAATGCATGATCTACCTGGGATTTCCTTTTTGCTAACAGCCGTAAACTTCGCGGCTGGCCACAACTCAACGAAGTCAGCTACTGCTTTCTTATAGAGGTCCGCTAATCTTTGGTCCGCATATGCAATCAACTTAACATGTCCGTATCTACTGTATCTACTTATGGGTTAACTTGCTCTCCGGGGAAGCGGTCAACCTCTCTAGGGCTTTATACGATGAGCGTCTACCTCTGTAATGTCGCTTCGACGATGGAGTTACTTGCAAACCTGGACGGCCACCGCGATTGGTTTCAACATAGATGCTTGGATATGTTTCAACTTATCCCACAAATGTCGGAGAAGAGAGATCCATATACAAGTAAGGCAAGAACAAGTAAATTATAACTGGTCTTTATAAGGTTGGTATGTCAGGTCGGATACTCCTGGCGATATCCCCGTATAATTTTACTTCCTTTTATGTAGTAAAATAAAGTATTTCGTCCTTATTGCTTTTAAACCTAGTTTCCCACTTCGCCGGATGGATCTCCTGCACCATTGTCGGCTCCATTCTTCCCATACATACTCTCTGATTTATTAACCGAAGCTTATAGTAATCATGAACAATTTTCACCACGAAATTTTTGCAGATTTACAAAAGATGTAGTTTATAAAAAATCTCTGATCAAGATGAAACTTCATACTTAAGCTTTTTCCATAAATTTGGAGATCCCAGTGATTTTTAGCAGAAATCGATCTACCTAAAGTGGCAGTCATTTACGATAAAAACGACTAAGAAAAGATTCTAAATTAAATTTGCAACAATATCAATCCAGATCAGTTTTCCAAAATGTTACCGGGTAAAGGACGAGTTTTGTTAAAATAAATCTTTATTTTACCAGAATTCAGCAACTCTACATTCCAGGCGGATTAACAATTCGGAAAAAAAACTTGATATTTAAACCTTTTCCATTAATCGGAGATCTTTGCGAAATTTAATAGAAATCTGTGTACCGGAAGAAGCAGCTTCAAGTTGGGAGTTATTTCAATTTTTGCGATGATGTTCGAAAGATTAGCATTTACAAAAAAACGACAAAGAACTAAAAGATTTAAATAAATTTAAAAATTAAATATCCAACCAACACTAGCTGGGTTGATCTTGTCGCTTTTTTGAAATTTAAGCAGGGATAATATTTTTTTATTATACAAGACAGTTTTACCAAAGTCCAAGTAGTTTAGTTTTCACTTTAGAAATCAAGAGTGATGTATTTAAGATCTATGTATATATTCATGGTAAAAGAAAATCGGTGGTTGTCCACAATATATTCATCCCTTTATTATTATTTTGTTATATTTAGGGTCAGTTGGTCCCGGGTTCGAAGCTCGACTTTACTATGTATTCTTCTTCTTAAAGCCAATCATTTATATAATACACAAGATGTCGTTGAAAATATTGAGGCATTTGTTTCCATACATATTCGTATAACATACCATTCCAAATGACAACCTCTCCTGTCAGTGGCCAACTAGGATTTCGCAAATCATGTTCTCTCCAATAACCCACTATCAATTGTTCTGGTTAGGTTGGTAGCTGCTATAATAATCGGCCTTTAAAGCAAACAGTATACAACAAAAAGGAATGTACATATAGCCCAGGTCGGTTCAATGGATTCTATGGTGAGTCAACCATTGCAAAAACTAGGAGAGAAAAGAGGAGTTAAATTTGTAATAACGACCATAAAAGCATTTTGCAGTATTACACTTTTAAGATGTAGGACAATTAAATCTAGTTATCATTGGATAAAACTTCACCTTACCAATAAATGTTTCTAAGTGATATCCAACGAAACCACAGTCGATGATACACGTGGTTCCAAAATTCAATCTTACACTATCTTGGGCACCGATATCGTGGGAATAGAGGTAGGTTGCACCGCCAGACACTCTGATGTTAAAATTATTATTATAGAGGCGGCCAAACACAATTTCAACCAACCCTCTCGCCATGCAACTCATATACTACTTGGTGGCAAAAGTTAAACAAAGAACATTTGCCACGAATGAAACGAATAAATTGAACTAATTAACCACATCAGAAACACAGAATTTGGATAAACATATAGATACATTGAAGGATGACGAAAGTAGTTTTCATCACCAGAACGATCATCATATTCACCATTATGCAATGAACCATATCTTTTTTGGAGTGCTGTAGTCATAAATATAATTTGGTTTAATTAAGAGGAAAAGAGATGACTAATTATACACCCCTTTCCCCACTACCAAGATCAGCAGAAAGCGCGAGATTACAATGATTAGTCACTAACCAAACCAAACTTTCTCGAAACGGCACAAGATTAAATAAAATAATGCTGAACAATTTTCGATTAGAATTGTTTATTTAATAAGAATTTAAATGTTATTTTTTAACCAATAAAGAAATTTTCCCTTTTAATTATTTTGTTAAAATTTTCTACAGGACCATGTCTCCAAAATAATGTGATCATTATTTTGATGTAAACAATTTGTGAATCAACAACAGCACGACTACTGGCCATAGAAACAGGTGGTTTAGAACAACGTAATACTGAAGTTCCAGTTAATAAGATACCATAACTCTACAAAAACTACGAGTATTTCTCGACTGATCAGGGAAATAAAGGGAATAAATCTTAATGTTGCGATTAAATCAAATCGAAAAAAATATTTTATTTTGAATCACTGTTAAGGAATTAATTAGTATTCGCTAATTCTTACAGAACAGAACGTCGTTGTGAAAGTAAAATTTAAAAAAAGAAAATGTTCGTCCAGAAAGTGCTGAAATTATCTGAATAAATGTTTGAATAGTGACAAACTTTAATTTGTGGTGATAACAGAAATCTGTTGTAAAGAATTGTAATTCATTCTTTTGCAAGCAAGTAGAAATAATTATAATTTTTCTCTGTTCATTTGCTTTGTATTTTTCATACATTAAATTAGTATTTCTAATTCATTAGTTAAGTGATTCTATCTGGTTTACTGTGAATTACTATTTAACGCAAATTAAGGTTGAAACTGTCCGATCCGGAATTAGAAAAACCATTGCATTAAAAATTAAATCGCACATGTTGGAAAAATTTCAGTCTGGATTTAATTACCCTCATTTTCTTACTTATTTCATTAATAGAATAAAGAATAAATGCTCCTGAATTTATTTTTTTTCACCAAAGGTGCAGTTCACTACAAATTTGTAATTATGACAACTAGCAGTTTTTGTTTAGTTAGAATATTTCTTAAATTTCAGAAATGTTCAATGCCTCTGGTCCATGAACCGATTAGGTAAAATATAAATAGCAACGCCATACTAAATTAATATTAATTCTACATCCTTTGACTTTATCGTACGCGTCCACATTTTTATACCTGATTGTTACGAGAAGTTTACTCTTGTATCGTTATGCTGAAAATAATTATCGCGTAATCAATTTGACATATAAAAACCTACATATTCATAATCGCACTAAAATAGTTGAAAAATGCTACCTTTACACATTCCAAACAAAACAACATACACCAAAAAACGTTTAGCTCCATCATTTTTCCGTAAACCTCGTGTCGCTATGACGTCACTTATGTTTTACTATAGACACAGCAAACCAACTAAACATTTCAAAATGAGTTTTTTTTTTATTTTATGCCGAATGACGTTATCACCCATTTTAGAAAGCAGCAGCGACAGCATTAGAATATGATAAAAATTGATTACAACAATAACAAGTAACTCTAAAATAGATTAAAAGTAGACAGAAAACGATTTGATTCACGTGATCGGAAAGGTGAATTTGTATACGGTTGTAAGAAAAGTGGAAGAAAATCATTTGTTTATAGTTTCCTTGGCAATATGAACGTAAATTAAAGAATGTTTTTTATGAATGAAGATAAAATTAAATAGATTGGTGACACATTATCCATCGCGTGTTACTAAGAAATTTATGTCAGTAAATATGCATCCTCCGTGTACAAGATTAACAATCTACTTTAAATCTATACACCATTAATAGATAAATAGAGATATAGGGAACAGTCTCGTTTTGACACGAGGTAAGAATAGTTTTACCCAAAGTAAGTATGAAACATCTCCTTTGAAATGAATTAGGTCTAGTACAGCTCTTAAAAAGGTGAAATAAATAACTTGGAAGGGTGCTTTTAAAGATACTTTTGTCACTAAATAATTATTATAGGGTCTCAAGAATAATAAAAGAACCATTTTTAGTAGATTAAGTTGCGTTTTGGTTTGACATTACTTAATTTGTATTGTCTTATGTGTTCAAACATTTAATTTATAGAAAACTGGGTGGTCATTTTATGATGGTTATATCAAATTTCGTGATATAAAATCTGTTGTAAAGAAATTGGTGAAGCTTACTTCAATTGAATTCTGGATGAACAACGCCACGTCGTAAATTAATGTGAATGAAAAAGACCGCAATATCTTTTATCATGTTGCTACACATAACAAAATATTTTCCTTTGACGTTTAATTTTATCGTTTATTGTTTACACATAATTCAAATAAGTTGTTCATTATAGTGTATAGTGTTATCATCAAAATTAAGTTTTTTTTGAAATACTTTAATAAATTTCCGAGTTTATCACTACCTAAAACGTACTTCATAAAAAGCATTCATATATTGTAACTAATATGGAAATGTCAAATTATCACTTTTAATTCACTATTTCCTCTCAAAATTCAATTTACAGGGTTGTGTTTGTTGACTTTTTTGTTTTGAATTATATCACAAAAAGAGTGTGTGATCCCATAGTGATATAAATTCGTGGTATAATGACCATAACATGACCACCCTGGGTGGACAATCTATATCACTATTGGAAACTTTTTTTGTGATATAATTGAAAACCTGATATGATTTTAATTTTTGGTAGTAAGCCTAGCTGATGCGCGTGATTGTTGTTTTTTTCGAAAACGAGCAAATTTAATTCTTTGCATTAAATGTAAAATATATAAATTTTGGGCTTTTCCCGCTGGGTTATGATGGAAAGGATTTTATTAATAGATAAGTATCGTTCCTCTAACATAGTTCTATTGCCGTTATTATTTGGTTTTTTTATTTCGTTTTAAATTTTGACATTTAGGGTCGCGCGACGCGTAAACCGGCCTTTGAAGGAAAAACATAAATATTTTCGCATAAGTATTGTTGCTTTTCTTTACTCTCGGTATCCTGCTCACTTTCCCAAAGGCGCGTTTCTAACTTTCTTTATTTTTATAAATGACTATCAATAAGCGGAAATTTGTTTTGGGTGTCGTTTATAATCCTTTTTTTTACCTTTGGTTTTTGCAATTGTAATGGTGTTATTGTGATTGTTCTGTATATTGGTATATTTCAGCACTCTCGAATTAAATTCACGAATCGTAGAAAATTCTTCCATTTAGCGTCACTATCTGTGTGACAAACGAATATGATAATCGACACTTACTTATACACAATCAACTTCCCAACCACCCCATACTTGCTTTCCTTTTAACGCCGGATCGCGGATAAATTTGAATTTTTGACTTATAGATGGCTAATGTGTAAGAATCATGTAATAAAATTCGTAAATGCGAAAAAACTTAATTGTTAAAAATTGAATATAGATGGAAATATGAAAGAATCAAAAAAATTTCGTACGCTATGCAGTAATTCGCTAGTAGTACAACTACATGGTATGTTCTATATATATAGACAATATTCCATTGTAGTAATACAACATCAGTCGTCGCGACCTGATGAGAAGACTGATTTTTTCAAATCAATAGTCTCATTTGTTCGAAACTGATTGTTGTGATTCTTACACATTAGCCATCTATAAGTCAAAAATTCAAAAAAAAAGTTTATAATCCACCTAAAACGAACAAGAGGTCGTATGTTCGGTTTATAAAAAAAGAACCTTTTAGACATTCTCATTCTCTCAATGAGCACGTTGTAGCTTCTGTCGATAATTCCATTTGTTTTTTCAATCATGGTTTCTTGGTATTGGCTCTCACCATGTTTTTTCTGTTAATTGTGAATCTCGACCTAAACACTTAATGCTCCCATATGCGGGTTTCCTCTACCAAAATTTTTATGTCGATCAATAAATAAATAAAACAAACTAGTCTACAAACACAACCCTGCAAAATGCACTTTGAGAGGAAATAATGAACTAAAAGTGATAAGCTGACGTTTCGCCGTATGAATGTTTTTTTTTCGTTTAGCCATAAGAATGTTTTCTTATTGAGTGATATAAATATATAAATAATGATTTCTTTGTGTTTGAATAAAAAAAATTTAACATGTTCAAATCAAATAAAATAACTTCAGTTAAGAATAGAAAAAATTACTAGTTTTAATTACTAAATAAAAAATTACTAGTTTTATTTATTATAAACTACAACTCATCATTAATTTCACGGCTACACAGAGCGAGAGGAAATTGAAAATAACTCTTAAATTCAGCTTCATTCATTTGGTATGGCTTAGCCTATTGCGTTCGCTGCTTATTACTATTTCGCTGCCCGTGCCAATATTCATTCGCTATATGTGGGTTTTGTGAGTCCTTATCTACAAAAAACAAATTTGTTTATTTATTTACAACAAAATTAAATATATATATAATTATTTTGAACTTTCACTAATTTTCCCACCAATTTAAAATTCATAAACATTAGAAACACTTCTATCGACTACTGTAGTATCTCAATGTATTATTTTTAATTATAAAAAGGAAAAGTTTTAATGAGATATAAACAAGTTTGACAACAAACGTCAAAGCAAATTTTTTTTATTTATGAAACGAGATGGAAGATATTGCGATGTTTTCATTCGAATCAATACACGATGTGACACAATTCAACGAAATTCATCGAAAATTCATCCGAAGTAAGCCACGACATTTTCTTCTGTGATACTACTAAATTGCTAATGCTATAATTTAAAATCTACAGATATTCTAGTTTGGATTGGTTTTAAAATGTCCAATAAACTAACCCTTTCATCTAAATTATGCTTTGTTCTACTACAGTTTCTCTTCAAATTATGCTTGAAAATTTTTTGAAACACAAAATTTCTCGTTTCGGTTTTGTTCAACAAAAATGTTTAGTTTATAGGTCATTTGAAAACTGAACTCTAGTATGTGCTTAAGCCATATTTTCATAGAAACCTAGTTATTAATGTTAATTTCAAGTTTTATTTAATAAAAGATATAAAAAACATAAAATTTTGGAAAATTCAACATAGTATAACAAATATTAATTAAAATGTTATTAAAAGTTTTGAATCTTTCGGCACTCGTGATAATCTACGTAAAATGAAATATTGTCTTTGACAAATTTCTGCGATACGAACACATTGCAAAATATACCCACAAACTCGTTTTGTGATAATTTTCTTTCCGAGAACAGTGTTACTCTTAATTAAACTAAATCAAAAGGGTTCATGTGTTGTGGCCGACAAGCAACTTTCTTTCTTTACGAATCTACACAAATCACTTATATAAAAGGGATGAATTAGCTGAATTTCCCCGAAAAATGAAAATGAAATAGTCTGGTTTTCTTTCAAATTCAATTTAGATTCATTTTCTTTGCAACAGGTTTTTCGTAATGTTTTAAATTTTTTCAAATTATTTGCACTAAAATAAAAACTACTTATGGAACCTAAATCAAGCAGACGATAAAATCACTAAGACCTACAAAATTGTATGTTTAATATTGGACGCTGATCGTCAATCCGCGTGCCATCGTAGTTTCCATAGTGATTTTCTTCAAATACACGTACACAGAACTTTCGATAACCATTTTTTGGATTTCGAGAATAGAGCGAATATATTGCAAATCTGCAAAAAAAATTTAAAAATATAATACTTAAACTTTTTGTATGGATGTACAGGGTGGCGCAAAAATACCGTTCTAGTGTGAATGTTTAATAAAGAGTTTATTTATTATTTGATTTATTTTTTTAAATACAGTATATTTCATGACAAATGACATCTCGCAAGTGACACACATAAAACACTAACACATTTTCTATAACTTTCTCAAAATTTCAGGTGTTATGGCCAGGATTTCATTTCGAATGTTGTTTCTTAGTTCTGATGAAAGTCGCTGGTTTGTTGGCGTACACTCTTTTTTTCCAAATAAACCCAAAGTTAAAACAGTCGGGAGCGGTTAAATCTGATCAACGCGGCAGCCAATTGAAATTGCTTCTTTTCGAAATTGTTTACTCGCCAAAGATGTTTCGTAACAGAGCCATTGTGTCCCTTGCAGTATGGGGTATAGCCCAATCTTGTTTTAACCACAGTTCTAGAAGTTTTTGCACAGCTAGCTCTAAAAAACATTCCAACATCGTCCGATATTGAGCACCATTGATGGTATCGCACCAAACGGTACACTTAATTGGTTGTAATTTTCGCTGATGAATTAATCTTGGATCTACAGTTTTATTTCGTTACGAAGCCATTTAATTGAAAATGGGCTTATCACTCATTATTAAAACGTGAATGAAACCGGGGTTTTATTCAACCTCTCCTCGTAGCGAAATCAAACCGTTCTTGCTAATCTGTCGGTATTAATTCTTGCACAAGCTGGGATTTATGGGAACATTCTTAATATGGCCAGAATTCCCTGTACGGACCTTCGCGATAGTCCCAGTTGTGTTGAACGTCTCCTTGACGTTTCTGGACTATACTGGATACTCTAGGTGGTTCCTTGCGGTACCTTAATGTTGGATATTTGCAATCAGATGGTTTATTGTTGGTTTAGATGGTACAGAACGCACATAAAATACAGTCGATAAGCGCACTGCATCAAAATATGACCATTGGTTTTCATAATAAAATTCAATTATTTTAATCCGTTGCTCCGTTCTGTATTATTCCATTATAAATTTCCAAGTCATCTTTACAAAAATCTGAAAATAAAATAAAAAAATTGTAATTTAAAAATGTTATTAAAAATTCACACTAGAACGGCCTTTTTGCGCCACTTTGTAGTATTTAAATTCTGAAACTCAAATTTCCGTGTATGATTTAAATGAAGTTAGATTTTATTTCAGAATCATTTAAATTCTGATTGATCTTCCCGCGATTATGATTTTTATGCTGCTACATTGTACTTATGTATAACACTTTAATTCTGAATTTAGTTTTGTTCTTTATCTCAAAGTTGTTTATAAACTGTATGCATGGATTCGGAATTCTAAAGTTGCGTATAGTATCTACGCAAGCGAATATGACATAAAAAATGGTTGAAATGTTACTAAAAAATTAATACAAATTTGTGATATTTCAATACAAATCCATATACAACAGTTATTAACTTTGTATTAAGAATAATGGGTATATAACATTTGGCAAACGAACAAAAATAAAATATCAGAATTCTAAAACTACCAATCGAAAGATCTCGTTTTTTAAGTAAGTTGACGCATGCATCTAGGTTGTGGTGGATCTTGTGGTGTGCGCAAAGAAAGGCGCCATGATTAATAGTGATCTGTTTTACAGTTTTAGGAAGAGAGGGAGTGAAGAAAGGATTGAAATTATGAATGCGTTACCGCAAATAAGATTAAATCAAACTAGTAAAAAGAAATTCTATGCTCCTTGTCACACAGTGGTCTATAATTAAATAAAACAACAAATGATATAAAATACTTTGCTACAAATATAAATAAAGTTTAGCTGTCATTTAAAAGACAATTTTAAGCAGAACTAACTTTAAATAAGCATTTACTCCAAAGGAAAATAATTACTTTCCTTCGAACATGCTAGTAAAAAATGTAAATGATTCACACATTTTTAGCGAATACTTTTAGCACAAATTTTTACTTTTAGCTTTGACTTCATACCTCGTATTTATTCACTCGACTCAATATCACATTTTTGAACAAAATCAATTTTTCTCGTCGAAAATAAATGAATTCAGCATTCTTACTCGTAAAAATTTTTACTTTTCGTGAAGCAATCGATAAGTAATTAGTTTCCTGTAAGTTCAGTTAGTATTGAAATTATATTTTCACTCAGCACCGAACGAAGAAAATATTTTTGTTCAATAAATCATTTTTATTTTCTATTTCATAAATTAATTTTCAGTCACATAACAATAAAATGTAAGAGTAACCTCTTCATCTCTATTATCGAACGATAGTTTGTATAAAAAATGCTTTAATGATTTATTAATAATAATTATGATTTTCTTTAAAACTAAATAATGATGTCAAAAATCATTATTTTTTGTTTAGATTCATTGCAATTCAATTCGAAATTATAGGGTTCACTATAGGTAGGTAATGCACACGGGATATCACCTTTAACAGTTTTGCTAGTACATAGTATTTAACATTGTTAAATAATTTAAATTTGTTTTATGTACATAGAATCAACAGAAACATGTTTAATCGATTACAAATTTTGATTAAAACATTAAATTAATTTCAGTGAATTATTCAAATCACGAATTATTCGTTTCTAATTCCTAATTTTATTTTATTTTAATTTTTTGTGTCTAGAGAGTTTTGTGCGAGATTAGTTATTTTGATAAGTTTAATTATTCAAACTCGAGTTATGTTCGCCACGGTAATAAAAATCTTCATGATTTATGAAATCCCGCACTGATACGAGTATGATTGGAAAATTAATTTTTCTTTCGTTTTGAATTAAAAGCCAGCGCTTTATTCTCAATAGCGTTTTTTTATTTTCAGTACTTATGTGCTCTATTTTGTAAATCACGAGTAAATTATATTGTACATGTTATATTACTAATGCAACCAGGAAGCATGGTTCATTTCTAATTAAACTTTATTGATTCAAAGTAGAACCCATACCAGCTAAAACTGCTGTACCCCTTTGTACCTAAAAATAAAATAAAAAATACGTTTTATTGTTGTTATTGTTGTGATCGTAGTAAACGTGAACCTCAAATTTCAAATGTGCTCGGACAAATGCGAAATATAAGCTGAGTAAGCACCTTCAGCTGACTAAGCTGTCAGTGTGAAGTCCGCGATTATTATCTCGATGTGTTTTCAATATCAAATTGTCTACAATTGTCTAACACTTAAATCGCGAATTTTAGTTATACTAGCTAGAGATGACCTTTGGATTTGGTACTCATGATGTGATTGAACTTCAAAAAATTCAAAATACCGCTAAAAACCCGATTTGAAACGTTCACCAAAAAGGATGCGGAAGAGACCCAAACTGTAAATGCAAATATTCAAGAACAGGCTCATCGAAAATACAAGTCACCTCCAATCTACTTGTGTGAAACCGCGTTAGCACGCGAATGGATAAACATAACACAGTTGTCACGTAACAAATTTACTTCGAGGTAAAATAGACGAAGTAAAAATTCAAACACATGAGGTCAAGGACTATAGAGAAGTCATTAATTATTACGATGCTCACAACCGAAACTATTATACATACCGATTGAAGTTTTCAAATGGGCTTTCTGTCATTATTAACGAAATGATGCCCATGTAAACACCCGAAATCCAGGCTGCACTTGTTGAAGATGAATTTAAGATACAGAATGTATATAGGGTTATGAACTGCTTGAAGCCACCACAACCAATGGTCAAAGTTGAACTAGATCCTTCCGCAAGCATTGTGAAAAAGGGAGAAGCTCATCCAATATATAAACTAAAGTACCTCATACACAGACGCATAACTGTTGAAGAACCAAAGTAAAGGTCCGGACCAGTACAGTGTTTAACCCTTTCAAGCTTACTTTTTTTTATATATATTTACTACAACTGATGTACAAATGATCTACTAATTTATCTTTCATAATTTATATACTTGTTTGGAGGGTTATAGCCCTTTGGCTAGTCCTCTTTACAATTTTATTATGTTTTAGCCTATCCTGATTGGATCTAGTAGATCATGTGGTTTCTTCCTCCTCAGCTGTTTTACTGGGTGTGAATCATCCAATATACGACGTATCTCAACATTTTGTTGTGTGTGTTTGCTTATTTCTTCACTGACGAAATCCATCTTCAGATCTCTATGGAGGTTGTTATTTCTTATGTACCACGGTGCATTAACTATTCCACGAAGGACTTTGCTTTGCAATGACTGGATCATATTGACATTAGTTTTCTTTGTGCAGCTCCATTTGAATACCGTAAGTCCACACAGGTTTTAGGATTTGCCGGTATAGTAGCAATTTATTATGTAGAGTTATCTCAGAATCTCTTCCTAGGAGCCAATCCATCTTTCTGTGCTTGATGTTTAACTCTTCTTATTTCTTTTTCACGAGCTCTTTCCATTTTAGTTTCGCGTCTAGAGTCATGCTTAGATATTTTACCGTGTTTAAATAAGAAATTTGCTGAGAGTTCAGTTCTACCGGTATCCAGTTGACCTTTTTGTTAGTTAAGTTTACGTGAACAGATTTTGTTTCATTAAATTGTATTCGTCATCTCTTCGTCCAGGTGCTGACAATATTAGTAGCTCTTTGCAATTTTCTTGTGAATTCTTCTATGATATTAGCAACTGCTAAGATGGCCGTATCATCCGCAAGCTTCGCTATGTTAGTCTCCTTTATCTTTGGCAGGTCCGAGGTGTATAGAACACATAAAGTTGGTTGCAGAACGCTACCTTGTGGTACTCCTGCTGATATTTTCTTTATTTCTGAGTATTCGCTGTCTAATTTAATACAAAAGTGTCGGTTAGATATGTAAGATTTTAGAATTGCATTTAACTGCTTTGGGAAGTCTCTTTGTAATTTATATTAAGATTTTATGATATACTATGTCAAAGGCCTGTGCTACACCCAAGAAGACGCTTAAACATTCCTTTTTTCAAGTACATTTTCAATTATGTTTGTAATTCGGTGTATTTGTTCTATTGTTGAATGGTTTTCTCTGAAGCCAAATTGATGTGGAGGAATAAGATTTATTTCTTCTATTATTGGTTTGAGTCTCTTTAGGAGTAGTTTCTCGAATATTTTTGAAATTATTAGGAGTAAGGAAATCAGCCTATACGAATTTTTGTCATTAAGTAGTTTCCGACTTTCCATTGATTTGGAACGTGTTTAAGTCTGAACACCGCGTTAATTATTTGGAGTAGTTTACGTAGTCCTTTTTCAGGAAGAGCTTTTACTATTTGTCCTGTAATTAAGTCATATCCTGGAGATTTCTTTGTATAGGGTAAGATTCATTTCCTCTTTTAATTCTTGTAATGTGACAGGAGATATATTGCGGTTATCCATTTTATATACTGATTGTATACTTTCCTCTGCAGTTTGTCTAGGTAGAGGCTGGTACGTGTTATCGAATTGGGTTGCAAACAATGAAGCTTTTTGCTTTGCACTTCACTTATAGCCCGCATGTTCCATCTTTATTTTTATTTGGTAGAATTTGTAGTTTAGGTCGTTTTAAACTTCTTGTCGCTTTCCAAAGAGAGTACTCGGTATCTTTTTCCACAGTAAGGCCACTCATTTATTTATTAATGGATTCGTTTTTGATTTCTTTAATTAGCAACTTTACTTTATTGGATAAAAAATTTAGAGTTGTTTTATATTCCCGATTTCTTCGTAAGGCCTTTCTTGCTTTTCATTTCGCCGCAACCAGTTCAATAATTTCCAGAGGATAAATAGCATTTCTGTTCATTTCCTTTCAACTTGAGGGGGTACTACTCCACGCGGCTTCTTGTATACTGTTGTTGAGTTGTTTTAGTTCTTCTTCTAGCTGTATCGGGTTTTTAATTGGCACCTGGAGATGAATATTATCCTCAACAAGTTTCTGGCATTTCTCCCAGCCGGTTTTTTTATTAGTTAGCCAAGGTGGACTAGTTTCCTTAACAATCGTTGCACTGATTCTCATAATAACATGCGTGTGATCCGACATAATCCCCTCGCTGCTTTCTATGTATATGTAGTTTTCGTTTATACCTTTGGTGATAAAGAAGTCAATGATATCGGTTATTTTGTTTCTAACCGTAGGCCAATAAGTTGGTTGATCTCCAAAATGAAAATCGCAACTGCATAGTCTTCCTGCTACAAACAGCTCTCTGTCTTTTTTATAGGTAGCTCTTGTACCCAGTGGGTATTTTTTGCATTAAAATCACCTCCGATTATGAAACTTAATCCAAGTGATTTAAATCAGTGTTTCCCAACCTTATGTTTTACATCTTAATTTCATATTTATATTAGTAATAAATAAAATTTTCATGGCAACATTTTCATGGCCTGTTTAAGTACAAGGCCCTCTAATTTATGAATTTAGGATATGGCTCCTCAGATATATGGAATGTCTTCCTAGGGAGCCTTATGGCCTTCGTTAGGAAACACTGATTTAAATAATGTGTAATAGTCTTCTTTAATTAAATTATATCTTGGGGGGCAATATATTGACGATACTATATTCTTTATTATTTTTATAAATACTTTTAAGGTGACTACTTGCATAAATTCTTCTTAAATTTTAAGATCTATAAAGTGTTTGATGTTCTCTTTTATAACCACCGACAATCTTCCTCTTGCCCTTCCTGGTGGATGAATGGCGTGGTAACAACCGTATTCAAATATTTTAAGATATGAAGTTCAAGTAAAATTGGTTTCCGATACTAGGCATACATATATCTATTTTTTCAGTATTTATGAAAAATTCCATTTTAATGGAGAATGGATTTCATTTCATTTAGAGAGTCTTTCTTATCTAACCTGTAGCTTAGAGCTTGAAGGCATTTCTCTTGTTTAGCTAGACGAATGTTAAGCGGTTCCATACTTCTTGGTATCTTTGAAGCATTGCTGTATCTTCGGTAGTGCCCTTCGAAATAACTGGTTTTGTCATGACTACTTGCGTGTATAGTTTTGGTTCTCTCGTTTTACTAGTATGAGGTTTTCGTCTATCTTTGGTGGAAGTATGATAAATTTTTTCCGGTATTCCTGGACTTTGTTTTCGTGTTTTATTTCTTATTCTTTGTAGTTTGCGGGATATGTCTTATTGCAATTAACACTTTTTGCAGCAATATTTTTAATAACCGGGCATATTTGGACATGATGCTTTCTGCATATTTCACGCATCGAATCACTCTTTGCGAGACAATATTTCTCCGTATGATTAAAATCTTGACATTTTTGCACTGCGGTATATTTAATATATGCAGTATATAAACCGCTATTTTTTCAATGGCTCTATTTTAACTCGCATGTTTAGTATTGCCTTGACATTACACACATCTTCCACTTTTTGTTTGTCATTAATAGTGAGCATAAATAGTGGGAGCCATCTTTTGTTAATTTGAACGCCTTGTTCAGTTTCGATTTTTTCTTTCTTAATGATGTTTACAGCATTTTCTATTTGATAACCCTTTTGCTTGAAATCCTCAATAATTTCCTATTGCAGAGGTTGGGTGAAGACTTCTAAACATAACTTTGATTGGGCGATCATTCTTATCCTCATAGATAAACCATTGATGCCCCTCGGAATTAAGCTCTATAAGTTCGAGAGTCTACAACATTAATTTTCCAGACTTTATTGTTTAGAGATACGAGTTTGTACTCGGCTACCGTAATCGATTTCATAATCGATTGTATAGTGGAGGAATTTGATGTCCCGACTACATTTATTGGTAGAGACGATTTCTCTTTTGGTTTAGCTGGTTGTTGCTCTAGAGCTAATTGTTTCTTGATGATTAACTGGTTTCTAGAAACCTCTTTTGAAGTTGATGGTAAAGTGTCTGCCATTTCTGGTGAGTGTTGAACTTTCCTTTTCTTACTTGGTCTTTTATTCCGGTTCAACATCCAATTTGTTTCTCTTTCTAATTCTTCTTCATTCGTATGGAATGGATTAATGCCACCATCGATTGCAGTTGTCGTCCCAAGTTCTGTACGTGTTTCATATGCTTTTTTAAGTTCTTCATTCTCTTTCTTTGCAAATTCTTCTTTCAATTTA
Source organism: Nephrotoma guestfalica (assembly GCA_963691935.1). Lineage (NCBI taxonomy): Eukaryota > Metazoa > Arthropoda > Insecta > Diptera > Tipulidae > Nephrotoma > Nephrotoma guestfalica. The sequence continues at coordinate 151,099,033 of OY829913.1, forward strand.
GTTGTAAATTCCTTTATTTCTCTTAGTTGTTCATGGAGTTCGGCATTTTCCTTCTCATACCTCAACATATTTCCAGTTGAAGATCTTGGTGATCTTGATAATTTAGAATTTCGTCCAAATGGGTTAAACAATGATTGGCTCACCTCAGAATCTGTAGGGCCTGCCTCCGAAGAGTGTGGATTTCGCAGCATATCTACCGCTGAACCACCTGAGGTATTACTCGTACATTCCGTATTTGTTGTACTCATTATATGTTTTAGCCAATTTATACCACTGGCATTTGGTTCCCATTAACACTTTGCTTTATACACAGAGACAGCCGAAGCCCTCTGAGTACCCTAGGCTGAGGGGCTTCAAGCTCATTGGTAACATGGTAATACCATCTTAATATCTCTCTTAATATCTCTTTTCAGACAAATATATTAACCTAAGCATCACAGCATCAAGCCTTGAATTTTTATTGTTTTCATAGACCGAAAAACGAAGATAATCAAAAACTCAAACGTACTCATATTTGCCTATGACGTGAGAATTTTTCGTACTAGAAAAAAAATTGTGAAATTTAAAAATCTGTCTTAAAAGGGTTAACTGCCAAGAATATGGTCACTCAAGGATCTTATGGCAAGCTGATTTCAGTATGCGTGGTATACGGGGAACTACCCCAAACCAAAACTTACCCAAAACCAATGTACTCCTCAACAGAAAAGAAATGCAGCAATTACGGTGGAAACCACGTCCCAGGCGGCATTATAAAACTTCATCAAATGCGCAGAATTATATACCTTCGTATACAGCAAACCAACATATGCAAGCGTTCTCTAAGGTGAATCCTCAAATACTAATCATGCCCTGAATAACTGCATGCAACTGAGGATGAAGTTAATGACAACAATGCAAAATATGCTGCAAGTAATGCTAGAATAAACTAGAATGTCTCCGATAAATTATCTGAAGATATGCCACTGGGACCCAAACGATATAAGCAAACACAAACTCGAATTAGAACATTTCCCAGCAAAACACAAAATTAATCTTATGCTAGTTTCCGAAACCCACTTACCGATAAACACAATTTCAGAATAAATGGTTACGAAGTATATGATACAAAACATACCTTGGGCAGAAGTCGAGGAGGAGCTATTATTATAAAAAAGAGGAGCTGCCGTTATTTTCTAGATTAATATAGCCTGAACGTTTAGTCGAGGTCGAAACAGCTGCGTTGACCAGTAAATCATTAAAGCTTTCCATAGCAATATTTATATCGTTAGCCGTCTGCAGTGTAGACGTGAGAAAAAATACTGCTCCGCCGTCTTCTTGGATGTTGTCCAAGCATTCGATAAAGTTTCCCACGAGGGTCTGCTTCATAAAAATAATGTTAAACTCCCAGAAATTTACCAACTTATAAAATCGTATTTATCAAATCGCAGATATTATGTCAAATACAATACAATGCCTCTAACTCGGCGAGCAAAACATTCTGGCTGGAGTACCACAAGATAGTGTGCTTGGCCCAACGTTATATTTAATTTTCACTTCAGATCCATCAACGTCTTCGCAAATTATGACGTCTATTTTCGCAGATGATGCGGCAATAGTATGTAGCCATAAAAATCCACAAACGGCCTTCGAAACTCTGCAACAACATATTTATAAATATGGCTAAAGAAATGAAAAATAAAGGTTAATGAAGAAAAATCGACCCACGTAACATTCACATTAAATAAGCTTACTTGTCCGTCTGTCATAATGAACGAAATACAAATCCCTCAATCAAATGGAGCAAAATACCTAATCGTTCATTTAAACGGACAGTTAACTTGGCGAAAACATATTGAAACGAAACGAGACCATACCTCTCTATTGAGCTAGAATACAAATTTCTCCTGCATAACACACAATAATTAAATGAATTTGGTCGAATGGGTGTCAATTATGGCAATCAACCTCAAATTCGAATATTGACATTGTCCAACGAACACAGTCAAAAAATCTCAGAATGATTACAGGAACACCCCGTTCGTAAAAAAAACATAAGGACCTTAGCATCGTAACTATCAAAGACGAATTACAAAAGAAACGGATCAGCTATGCAGGGAAACAGCATCTCATCCGAATTTGCTGACGCGAAATCTAAAAGATATACCTATGTCTTCACGATTAAAGAAGAAAACGATGGCTGTAACAACATAAATTATAAAATTATAAAGTTTATTTATTGATAAGAAGTAGTTTCTGCTCCCGCAGATTTACATAATTACCTTAGTGATTAAGATTTGACAACTTATAACAATAAGTTCATGTTTGAAAGATTCGATAAATAAATAAAAGTGTTAAAAAATGATGTAATGTCACCTTCTTCCGGTGAAATGATATAATCTTGCAGTTATATATGTATGTTTAATCGCAATTTAAATCGTCTTGAAGTATCGTCTATGGTCTTTAATTTGTTTAAATATTAATACATCAGAATTTTGGATCACATCAGCAATGCCGTTAATGAAGATTACAAAGATGCATGGGCCTAGATGGGAGCCTTGCGATACACCAGAGTTCGCTATCATTCCCTTGATTTAATACCACCGCCTATTTCGAAATATTATTAATTACTTAGCTATTACTATATCGACTTCCCAAACACACTGGAGAACCAAGTATGTGAAATTATCCCAGTTGATCCCAATTTCATCAGGAATTTTAAAGTCATCCCAGAAAATGTTGAAATGACACGAAATATATAAAAATTGATCTAAAGTATTTATTATTTATTCTTCAAATATCTAAGATAAAAAAAATGAGAAGGCAAGCCGTTACTAGAGATTGCCACGATGGGCTTATATCTTTATGGCATATTTAGTTAATATATGGATTATTATTTAAATTAATTAAATTCCCAGGAACTACGAGTGCCACGACTGATCTGTTTTGATTTTAACAAGTCATCATGTCAACTATCCAAAATAAAACTCACAAGACTATCCGTATGTTGAGATTGGCACTATAGCATGCTGGGATGACCCATGTTATATAAAATATACATTTAAGAGTTAAACGAATGGTTCGCTGGAACCTAAAGTGTTGTAGCCGATCTGATTAGATATCGGTTGGACATAATGTTCTACGAATAAAACTCGAAGACCATCCGTATATCAGCATTGGCACTATGGGTCATATGTGTGGCCAAATCACTTTTAAGAACACAATTCTGATTTAAATTAATGGTCCCAAGGTTCCCGAAATTTGGTCGTTAATCTCTTCCGATTTTGATACAAAATGATGTCCTCTATTTTTAAAAAACAAATTCCAATTTCAACCGTAAATTGAGATTGGAACAATTATTTTAAACGTGTACGGCCCATTCAGTTTATGCATGAATTATTGATTTAATTGAATAGTTCATAGAGACGAGAGTCATGGTGCTATAGTGTCTTGGGATGGCCAATTTTATTTAAAATATACATTTAATATATAAGCGAATGGTCCTCTGGAATCTAAATGACCTTTAGGTGGTTATCGTAATGTGTTGGTCTCAATGTGGAAAGGCTCCAAACAAAAATGTACTACTGTGAGCAAAAAGTAGTAAGACTTTTTAGAACAGAAAGTTAGTTTCTAGAAAACAGACGATCAATCGGCCGAATATCGTGCCAAAGGTGAGCCGAAGCCGAAAAAACCATGTCAAAGTAAGTCAAAAATCGAGGTGATGTTGACAGTTTTCTTCGATTATCGAGGTGTGGTGCACTCCGAATTCCTTCCGACCAGCCAAACTATCAACAAGGAATACTATTTGAGTGTTATGCGTCGTTCGCGCAAAGCTATTCGTGAAAAGAGGCCGGAATTATGGGTCAACAACTCTTGGTTTTTGCACCACGATAATGCACCTTCTCATACTGCATTGGTTTTACTTGATTTTTTCGCATTTACATTTCGTTACTGGGGGAAAAGATACCGAGTACTCCCTTTGGAAAGCGACAAAAAGTTTAAACCGACCTAAACTACAAATTCCACCAATAAAAAATGAAGATGGTACATGGGCTATAAGTGCAAAGCAAAAAGCTTCGTTGTTTGCAACCCACCTCGAGAACACGTTTCAGCCACTACCTAGACAAACTGCAGAGGAAAACATACCACCAGTATATAAAATGGATAACTGCAATATATCTCCTGTCACACTACAAGAATTAAAAGAGGAAATCAATCTCAACCTAAATACAAATAAATCTCCAGGATATGACTTAATTACAGGACAAATAGTAAAAGCTCTTCCTGAAAAAGGTCTACGTAAACTACTCCAAATAATTAATGCAGTGTTCAGACTTAAACACGTTCCAAGTCAATGGAAAGTAGCAGAAGTAATTATGATACCTAAACCAAACAAACCACTTAATGACAAAAATTCGTATAGGCCGATTTCATTACTCCCAATAATTTCAAAATTATTCGAGAAACTACTCCTAAAGAGACTAAAACAGAAAGAAATCTTGCAGAAAGAAATCTTGTTCTTCCACATCAATTTGGCTTCAGAGAAAACCATTCACAATAGAACAAGTACACCGAATTACAAACATAATTGAAGACGTACTTGAAAAAAAGAAAGTGTGTTCAAGCATCTTCTTGGATGTAGCACAGGCCTTTGACAGAGTATGGCATAAAGGTTTGGAATATAAATTACAAAGAGACCTACCAAAGCAGTTTTATGAAATTCTAAAATCTTACATATCTAACCGACACTTTCGAGTTAAATTAGATGGCGAATACTCAGAAATAAAGAAAACATCAGCAGGGGTACCACAAGGCAGCGTTCTGGGACCAACTTTATATGTTCTATCCACCTCGGACCTGCCAACGATAGAGAAAACTAACATAGCGACGTTTGCGGATGATACGGCCATCTCAGCAGTTGCTAATTGCATAGAAGAATCTACAAGCAAATTGCAAAGAGCTACTAATATTGATGCTGTATAAGATAGCGGAAAATAAGAGATTTCGCTACTCGCCGCAAGTGGCAGCACAATCACAAAAGAGAATTTAATTTGTTATTAAATTATTTGTTCTTTAATTACCAGCGGAAATTTTTTATTCATTTTGTATCTCTTTTTTCTCTAAATAAAACATCCCAGCGGAATAAAATATTAAAAGTGATCCTTAAAATGACAAATTGATTGGTCTCCGAAGTAAAGGAACTCGGTAAATGAAATCTTCAAATTTAACAATATTCCGTCTTTCCGCCATACTAAAAGGATGACGATGAAATTTGGATAAAAGTATTGATCAGGGGTCCAAAACAGGAAAAAATTCTAGGATCTGTTCATGCTGGACTAAACTAGGCCAATCCTTTTGAAAATTTAAATTTGTTTATCAATTTATTATCAGTTTTTGGCCAATATCTGAAAGACTTCCACTAGTAACCAATACTTTCGATTGTTTTTCTAATAGCTTAGGTCATACTGAGACTACGAGGAAAATTTGGGGAAAATTGATGGATTAGAATTTTCACTATAATTTTCTGATTTACTGCGGCTATATAAGGTATTTTCAGTTTTTGGTCGATATCTCAAAAACTTCCACTAGTAACCAATACTTTCGGTTGTTTTTCTAATAGCTTAGGTCATACTGAGACTACCAAGAAAATTTGGGGAAAATTGATGGATTAGAATTTTCACTATAATTTTTTGATTTTCTGCGGCCATATAAGTTATTTTCAGTTTTTGGTCGATATCTCAAAAACTTCCACTAGTAACCAATACTTTCGATTGCTTTTCTAATAGCTTAGGTCATACTGAGACTACGAGGAAAATTTGGGGAAAATTGATGGATTAGAATTTTCACTATAAATTTTTGACTTTCTGCGGCCATATAAGTTATTTTCAGTTTTTGGTCGATATCTCAAAAACTTCCACTAGTAACCAATACTTTCGGTTGTTTTTCTAATAGCTTAGTCATACTGAGCCTACGAGGAAAATTTGGGGAAAATTGATGGATTAGAATTTTCACTATAATTTTTTGATTTTCTGCGGCCATATAAGTTATTTTCAGTTTTTGGCCGATATCTCAAAAACTTCCACTAGTAACCAATACTTTCGATTGTTTTTCTAATATCTTATAGGTCATACTGAGACTACGAGGAAAATTTGGGGAAAATTGATGGATTAGAATTTTCACTATAAATTTTTGATTTTCTGCGGTCAAATAAGGTATTTTCAGTTGTTGGTCGATATCTCAAAAACTTCCACTAGTAACCAATACTTTCGGTTGTTCTTCTAATAGTAGTATGACCTAAGCAATTCGAAAAACAATCGAAAGTATTGGTTACTAGTGGAAGTCTTTGAGATATTGGCCAAAAACTGATAATAAATTGATAAAAATATTTAAATTTTCAAAAGGATTGGTTATGAAATGGCCTAGTTTAGTCCAGCATGAACAGATCCTAGAATTTTTTCCTAAGTTTTGGACCCCTGATCAATACTTTTATCCAAATTTCATCGTCATTCGTTTAGTATGGCGGAAAGACGGAATATTGTTAAATTTCAAGATTTCATTTACCGAGTTCCTTTACTTCGGAGACCAATCAATTTGTCATTTTAAGGATCACTTTTAATATTTTATCCGCTGCGATGTTTTATTTAGTGAAAAAAGAGATGCAAAATGAATAATAAATTTCCGCTGGTAATTATATAACAAATTAAATTATCTTTTGTGATCGTGCTGCCACTTGCGGCGAGTAGCGAAATCTCTTATTTTCCGCTGAGAAATTTCCGCTATCTTATACAGCATCTAATATTGTCAGTACCTGGACCAAGAGATGGCGAATAAAACTTAATGAAACAAAATCTGTTCACGTAAACTTTACCAACAAGAAGGTCAACTGGATACCAGTAGAACTGAACTCCCAGCAAATTCCCTATGCAAATACGGCAAAATATCTAGGCATGACTCTAGACGCGAAACTAAAATGGAAAGAGCATGTGAAAAAGAAACAAGAAGAGTTAAACATCAAATACAGAAAGATGGATTGGCTCCTAGGAAGAGATTCTGAGATAACTCTACATAATAAATTGCTACTATACCGGCAAATCCTAAAACCTGTGTGGACTTACGGTATTCAGCTCTTGGGCTGTACAAAGAAAACCAATGTCAATATCATCCAGTCATTCCAAAGTCCTTCGTGGAATAGTTAATGCACCGTGGTACATAAGAAATGACAACCTCCATAGAGATCTGAAGATGGATTTCGTTAGTGAAGAAATAAGCAAACACGCGAGAAAACACATGCAACGTATTAGTCTACACCAAAATGCTGAGAAACGTCGTATGTTGGATGATTCAAACCTAGTAAGACGGCTGCGAAGTAAGAAACCACATGATCTACAAGATCCAATCAGGATCGACTAAAAATATAATAAAGCTGTAAAGGGGACTAGCCAAAGGGCTACAACCCTCCAAACAAGAATATAAATTATGAGAAAGATAAATTACTAGATGATTTGTAAATCAGTTGTAATAAATAAATATATAAAAAAAAAAAAAAAAAAAATCGTTTCAAGTTCTCTCGTTGTGGCTACTTCTGCGATATTATTTTTATGTGTCGATATTATTCACATTATTGGTTTATTAAAAATAAATTAAAAATGTTTTCATAAAAATAAAATATTTCATTACATATTGTGCCACATAAATTTATCTTGGACATATCATATATGATTCATTTCAGACATATCACTTACAATTAATCCCTGAGATCTTCCATACTACTCCTCTATACTGCTCGCATGCGACTCATCGCAGACCTGTCATAATCGAATCATGTCAGACTTGTCACAAACCGAAAATTCCACTTGTTTGATAAATGTCTATATACGTGTCGCTGAAGAGTCATTGGTGTGTCGTCAATATAGTATACTTCTCAACTTTGGGATATGATATACTATTTGTGCTTGAATAATAAAATTTCACCTTAGTGTTTACGTGTGTTTTACACTCTTTCTTCTAAGGTAAATAGTTTTACTATTATATTTTATAATTTGCACAAAATTGAATGAATTAATATTTTAATACACATATTTTATTAAAAGAATCAATCATAAAATTATCTTTATGTTAAATAATAATTTTGTATACAAAAATAAAATATGATTAATAATTGAAATAAATTATTATTTTAATAACAAAATTGTTCAATTGGTTACATATTTGAAATTTGCGCCTTATAAATGAAACACCAATTGCTGCATTTATTCCACACCTGAGCTGGCAACACTACAAATGAATTTTTCATAGAATATCCAATTTGCTGCCGAGCTATGAAAAAGTCGTATTTATATCGGTGCTATACTTGTCATTTTGGTCATATAGCATTACTAATTTAGCAAAAGAATCACTTATGTTACACAAATTTGATACCTTTACGTATAGTTTAGTACTAGCAGGACTTCGAAAACGTTTCGTTTATGTCATGCATCGTTGCAAGGGATAGCACGGCTTTTTATTTTGTTCTAGGGCTGATTACGTTAGCATTACAGGTACGACTTACGAATTTCGACTCATACTAATTTTCACACACAAATTTTCTATGATAACCAAAAAATTGTCATTACAACTTGTGGCTCGAATTTATAAATGTGTAAGACTAAAACAACAACAAAAAATTCAATTACGACAACATTTAATTTTGAATAAAAATGCCTGTTGACGTCATTTGTAGTAAGTCGAAAGTCGTAACGCTACATAATCCACACCATGATTATTTTTAATTAGTATTATCACAATAGAATTATTTTCATAATATTCTCGTTGGAATTTACAAATTAAAAGTTTGGTATTTGCTGCGAGACAGCCATACAGAAGTTTTACTTAAAAGGTAATAAAATGAAATGTTAAACTTCTGAAAATATGAATTCATGACAATTACTCAACGTACATAATTTATTTAATAATGATAAAAACCAGCTGGTTAATAAATTAAATTAACATTTCCCTATTAAAAAATATATAACTTTTAATTAATTAAAACTTTAAATTGATAATTTACCAAATTTGTATGTTACCGATTGAGATATTTCGCCAGGAAAATGCAATTTCTGTACAACTACTATAGTACTTATTGCACCTTTCTAAACCCCATTTTACCTTGATTTACACCATCGTTTTTATAATAAATCAACAATGTTGAAGACATCTATAAAACGCAATTAACATTATGTAAATTAGAACGTGGTAAACCAAGTAGTAACAATTAGTTTTATTCTAACAATTTAATGTACATAAAGGTATCGTTTAATAGTCTTGTTTATTTGATTGGCCAATTCCTTTCTTACACATTTATGTAAATATACTACATACACATATATGTACCTCTTTAAATACTATGTAATTTAAATTTTAAGTTTTTTTAAAGTTTTATGTTACGTATAACAGAAACTACTTTGCGAATCGCATGAAGATGTGTTTCTTTCTTAAATTTTATGCAAAATATAAACTGTTAATTAGAAGCGATTAAATTTAATTTAACTCACGAAATGCATGCATAAAAAAAATTAAAACTCTCGGCTAGATGTGGTACCCAAATAACAAATGTGATATCTTATTCTACGACATTTAAAATTACGCTACGGTTTCTTCTAACAAAATAGGTTAGTGCAAAATACATAATATGAAAATAATTTGAATAATTTTATTGACATGTTATATGTGTTGTATATCTCGCCACATAAATGAAACGAGTACGTGGTACTTTGGAATTTTATTTGTAATGTTCGCATTAATATTATTTTAATTGCAATTGTTTTAAGTTTGTTAATCGATTTTTGTAAATGAGATGAATGATCTAAATTCTGCTCTCTACATTTTATACGGCAGTGTGTTGTGTTTCTTCTAAAAGCTTTTTATTAATATTAGAAACTGACCTTTTCGATTTCACGCAGAGTATAAATAAAATCGCGCAAATAATCCTTTTAATCTGTAAAACGTTTCGTTGTGTGGTTTTCCAAAAATAAATTTGGATAAAGATTAGAATAGTACACAAATCTTGAGGTAATGTGACGTCATATACATTTAATAAAAATACACAAATAATAAAAATAAATCAATTGACGTAGTTTTTATATTTTCACATGGCTCATTTCTATTAGGTTCGTACATTATACCGATAGAACGATAAATATACATACCCACAGATAGATTCAGATCACTGAAAATAAATGAAACCAATTTATTTTTATTTCAATCGCTATGGGGGTGAATTTTACAAACTTACGATTTCTGCTGGATACATTTTTTATAAGTATTGCATGTCGTTTCTTCTTCGGTATAGGTACTTATACATAAGTATCTTATTTATTCTACAATGCATATTTTTGATTTTCTAATTAAATGGTTTAAAAAAAATTACGTTTTCGTTATTGAACGTTTTACAGGACTACACAAATATCAATTAGATGTAATTAGTTTAGCGTGTTTGTTTGCTTGCACTTTCTTTAATCTGAAGCATTGAATAATGAAAGAGATTTAAATATTCCGAGTAAATAAGCCTTAGGGAAAATTGTGATGTAAAGTTAAACAACCAACAGCTAAAATAAAATAAAATTTCCTCAGTATCATCCAACTTTACCTGGCAGCTGAAACTTGATAAAATCATGAAAAATATTTTGGAATATTTTTAGCTAAACGTTTTAAATTGAGGCCGTTTGTAGATTACCACTAGCACGATATTAGGATCCCATTTTCCATTGTGATTGGAAAAAATATACACTAGCACTAAGGTGAACAGTTGCTTATAAAACAGTTTATCCAAATAATTGTGTTTAATTAAATTAATATCCGAGTAATTATAATAAATTTAAAATTAATATAATTACAATGTTTGTTGAATACTAGGCTCCAAAATATGTTGGGATAATTAATTCACGAATTTAGTGATTCAGACGACGAAAACATACTAACCCAAAAAAGTTGCTTTACTACGCATCAACCGCAAGTCAATGAAGTTAGCCCGAACGAAAGTTTTGGTAGGTTTCTTCGCTAAAGTGTAGCCATCCCGAAAAAAATGTATATATTGAAAAAGTGTAGTCTCATCCCGAAAATATATAAAAAAGTGTAGGATTCACGAGAAAATGTAAATTTTGGAAAAGTGTAGTCCCATCCCGAAAAAATCAGCAAATTAAGAAAAAATATTTTGTGTAGCTCTGCATTATTTTGATAATGAATAATGTACTCGTATTCATTATTTTTTAAAATACCAAACAAGAAAATATATATAAAAATTATATACCTTTATAAATATTATATTTTTTCGAAAACTGAAACTTGAGATTTGGGAGTTTTGTTGGGTTTCACTTGCCTACTAGACGCATAAAACTAATATTATTGTTGATTGATGTAAATAATAATTAAATTTTATATTTACATCTAGTGTGCTGTTGAAACAACTGAAAAACCTCAACAAACTCATATTCATATCATGGAGATAAAATATTTAAATTTGAGTAAATATGTAAATCCTATTTCGTCGGTGTGTGGATAGGGACACTTGAAATTCTCGGGAGCCAATCCTAGGGATATTCGACACCAGTGGCATATACCACCTGATAGGGCTTGGTTATGACTATCAACCACAATAAATTCATATCCATATCATGGAGATAAAATATTTAAATTTGAATAAATATGTAAATCCCATATCGTCGGTGTGTGGTATAGGGACACTTGAAATTCTCGGAAGCCAATCCTAGGGATATTCGACACCAGTGGCATATACCACCAGATAGGGCTTGGTTATGACTATCAACCACAACAAACTCATATCCATATCATGGAGATAAAATATTTAAATTTGAATAAATATGTAAATCCTATTTCGTCGGTGTGGATAGGGACACTTGAAATTCTCGGGAGCCAATTCTAGGGATATTCGACACCAGTGGCATATACCACCTGATAGGGCTTGGTTATGACTATCAACCACAATAAATTCATATCCATATCATGGAGATAAAATATTTAAATTTGAATAAATATGTAAATCCCATATCGTCGGTTGTGGTATAGGGACACTTGAAATTCTCGGGAGCCAATCCTAGGGATATTCGACACCAGTGGCATACACCACCAGATAGGGCTTGGTTATGACTATCAACCACAATAAATTCATATCCATATCATGGAGATAAAATATTTAAATTTGAATAAATATGTAAATCCTATTTCGTCGGTGTGTGGATAGGGACACTTGAAATTCTCGGGAGCCAATCCTAGGGATATTCGACACCAGTGGCATATACCACCTGATAGGGCTTGGTTATGACTATCAACCACAATAAATTCATATCCATATCATGGAGATAAAATATTTAAATTTGAATAAATATGTAAATCCCATATCGTCGGTGTGTGGTATAGGGACACTTGAAATTCTCGGAAGCCAATCCTAGGGATATTCGACACCAGTGGCATATACCACCAGATAGGGCTTGGTTATGACTATCAACCACAACAAACTCATATTCATATCATGGAGATAAAATATTTAAATTTGAATAAATATGTAAATCCTATTTCGTCGGTGTGGATAGGAACACTTGAAATTCTCGGGAGCCAATTCTAGGGATATTCGACACCAGTGGCATATACCACCAGATAGGGCTTGGTTATGACTATCAACCACAACAAACTCATATTCATATCATGGAGATAAAATATTTAAATTTGAATAAAATTATAATGCTGTGGGCAAGAAATATTAAGACTTTGCTCATAATTTTAAAATTCTTTATTTATTTCTCCAAATCTATTTCGTCCTCCTTTAAAGTAATCTCCCCCGGCCTTAATACACTTGTGTTAACGTTTTTACCAATCCTCGAAACAGTTGTTAAAGTCAATTTCCGGAATAGCCTCCTATGCACGTAGCGATTCACGTTTAATGTCTTTAATTGACTCAAAACGGTTTCCCCGGAGCGGTCGCTTGAAATTGCTGAACAGCCAGAAGTCACACGGAGCTAAATCAGACGAATACGGTGGTGGCGGAACGATATGGGTGGAATTTTTGGCGAAACAATCACGTAAAACCAATGCAGTATGAGAAGGTGCATTATCGTGGTGCAAAAACCAAGAGCTGTCGACCCATAATTCCGGCCTCTTTTTACGAATAGCTTCGCGTAAACGACGCATAACACTCAAATAGTACTTCTTGTTGATAGTTTGGCTGATCGGAAGGAATTCGGAGTGCACCACACCTCGATAATCGAAGAAAACTGTCAATATCACCTTGATTTTTGATTTGTTTTGAGGTGGTTTTGAGGTGGTTTTTTCGGCTTCGACTCACCTGTTGCACGATATTCAGCCGATTGATCGTCTGTTTCCGGGTCGTTCGCATAGATCCAAGACTCATCGCCAGTTATAATACGTTTCATGACATCCTGGTAGTCGGAAAGCATTGTTTCACAGACGTCAACGCAACGTTGTTTTTCCAAAAAATTGAGTGATTTTGGAACCAATCGATTTCACTGATCCTTCGGATATTTCAACGATGCCAGTAGGGTCTCTGACTGTTAATCGTCGATTCTCGAGCACCAACTCCTTGATTTTATTAACGTGTTGATCATCAGTTGATGTCGATGGCCGTCCTAGACGTGATTCGTTGTCAACACGTTCTCGACCCTCTGTGAACAATTTGTACCAATCAAAAACACTTGCTCGCAACATACAATTATCACCGAAGGCCTTTTGCAACAATCTAAACGTTTCGGCACCACAAAATTGATTCCGCACACAACATTTAATGGAACTTCTTTGTTGAATAATTTCACTCATTGTAAAAATCGCCAATTCCACTTTTTGAACTTCATTTTTAGTCATACCAACATAGGAAAAAATATATTTCGACGAATGGTTTTCCGCGCGAAATTTAAATGAAAAAGTCTTACAACTTTTTGCCCACAGTAGTAAATCCAATTTCATCGGTGTGTAGTAAAGGGACGATTGTCCAGCTGGACACAATCTGTTAGTTAGCAGTAACATCAATTGAATTTTGTAACTCGGAATATCAAATAGATAGGATTTATTAACTGTAATAAGGTACTGGTAGTTAGCAGTATCATCACTGATGTCGAATATCCCTAGGATTGGCTCCCGAGAATTTCAAGTGTCCCTATCCACACACCGACGAAATAGGATTTACATATTTATTCAAATTTAAATATTTTATCTCCATGATATGGATATGAATTTATTGTGGTTGATAGTCATAACCAAGCCTTATCTGGTGGTGTATGCCACTGGTGTCGAATATCCCTAGGATTGGCTCCCGAGAATTTCAAGTGTCCCTATCCACACCGACGAAATAGGATTTACATATTTACTCAAATTTAAATATTTTATCTCCATGATATGGATATGAATTTATTGTGGTTGATAGTCATAACCAAGCCCTATCTGGTGGTATATGCCGCTGGTGTCGAATATCCCTAGGATTGGCTCCCGAGAATTTCAAGTGTCCCTATACCACACACCGACGAAATAGGATTTACATATTTATTCAAATTTAAATATTTTATCTCCATGATATGAATATGAGTTTGTTGTGGTTGATAGTCATAACCAAGCCCTATCTGGTGGTATATGCCACTGGTGTCGAATATCCCTAGGATTGGCTTCCGAGAATTTCAAGTGTCCCTATCCACACACCGACGAAATAGGATTTACATATTTACCCAAATTTAAATATTTTATCTCCATGATATGAATATGAGTTTGTTGAGGTTTTTCAGTTGTTTCAACAGCACACTAGATGTAAATATAAAATTTAATTATTATTTACATCAATCAACAATAATATTAGTTTTATGCGTCTAGTAGGCAAGTGAAACGCAACAAAACTCCCAAATCTCAAGTTTCAGTTTTCGAAAAAATATAATATTTATAAAGGTATATAATTTTTATATATATTTTCTTGTTTGGTATTTTAAAAAATAATGAATACGAGTACATTATTCATTATCAAAATAATGCAGAGCTACACAAAATATTTTTTCTTAATTTGCTGATTTTTTCGGGATGGGACTACACTTTTCCAAAATTTACATTTTCTCGTGAATCCTACACTTTTTTATATATTTTCAGGATGAGACTACACTTTTTCAATATATACATTTTTAGCGGGATGGCTACACTTTAGCGAAGAAACCTACCAAAACTTTCGGGTTCGGGCTAACTTCATTGACTTTCAACCGCTTCTACAGGTGTCGAAAAACGTTCACACAATTTATTTTTGATTTGCGTGAATTAAAAGATATCATTGATCGCACCCTTATTAATTCGAAGTTTTGTCAGCTCAAATATTCAGTTGTTTGTGCCGATGTGTGAGAGCTCGCATTGTCGTGGTGGAGAACTGATGTCGATGGTTGGTTTTCCTACTTTCGAAGAAGGCTTCTGGCAAACAAATGGTTGTGTACCATGCCGAATCGACCGTTCTACATTGCACCAATGATACGGTTGCAACATGTCCGGTTTTTCCGAAAAAGCAGCAACCATTGGTATTGAACTAATGCCCACGAATGCCTCACCTCACGATAGTTCACATAACGATCTTGCAGTATCAGTTCATGCACAGTATTAATGTTTCCGGAACAACAACCGATTTTGGACAATCTTCACGAAATTCGCCGTAGAGTAAACTACGGTCACGATTGAATTATTTAAACCGTCGATAAATACTGGCCTTTGGTGGTGCTTCATCGAATTAAGTTAAGTATACAAAATAATCCCACGAAAATGTTCACGATTTAGTTCCATTTTTGGAAATCACAAAAAAATAGCGGCGGTATAAAAAAATGTTCTGAGAAAATATACCTTCAAATGTCAAACTTAACGATAGGGGCGTCAGTTACCAGATGGCAGACACTAGGGTTGCCCAACCCCAATCTATAAAAGGCAACCCTCGTATATTGGCAAGACCAAAACCGTATTCAAATCCCTTTTAAGCCTAAGAATGTTATCCTCAAAAATAACATTCGCATTTATTCCTAAAGTATTTTCAAAATTGTTTTAGATTTACATACTTTCATTTTTTCCTGAATTTGATCTAGATACGGCCTGTATTTCAATTTCAAATAAATTATAAATTCGTTACTATGTTGTTACTACGTAGTTTGGTCTGCTCCTAACTCACTTTTTAACATTTAGACATACGACTTACATTCGCGGTAAGAAAGTTGTCTAATAGTTTTACATGTCGTGTGACACTGTTGGAAACATGCATGATAGTAACCACTGCTCGATAAATATCATTAGACTTACTTATGTATAGTTGACTAGTTTATAACTAGAAATGTCTTAATGCTCAATTAATACTTCCGTAAGAAATATCAAGGACTAGCGTTTATCGGTCACGACGTCTTGTCAGCTGAGCTTCTTCTGTAAAGATCAACGTGAAATCTCATTTCTTTAAAATGATGAGGTTAATCTGAGGAAGTTTAGATTTCTTAGAGAAAGGACCGACTCAGTTTTAATGTCGGCCCAATTTAAGAAAAGGACAAACACTTTGCATGCGTTCTTTTACACTATTCCCGAAACCGAGACTTATTTGTGGAAACTAAATTATTAGTTATGTACTAACTATTATATCGGGCAAACAAAGTGGTTATTTAAACAAAGATATGCGGAACGTATACCGAACATAGGCAAATCAAAACAGATTCACACTATGCATTACTCATAAACAACACAAAACACAAACACACCGATTTTGATACAAATGTAGAAATTCTACACAAAATGACAAAAGGTGATCGGATGAATCGCATTGAGGAATTAGAAATTTATAAAAACAAAACCAACATTCATCTGTTAAACAATAAAATTAGCACAAATACGAATAAAACATAAGATCTAATTTTACAAGAGGGCGTTTGATGTAAAATTATTTCAAAATTAATTTAAAAACTGATGATGATAGCTATGACTATCGAAATCGATATTTTATAACAAAATTTAATTTTGTATAAAAATTATGATTTCACAGCGTCCCCCTGTGGGGACACAAAATACTATATAAAAAATAAAAATGAATAATTAGTTTAAATATAAAAAATTTTAAAAATTAAAAGTTATATGTGTAAAAAGAAGTTGTTTTTCTACAATGTTGTTTTATATTTAGAAACTAAATTATTCAAATAGTTTCATAGCGTACTATTTGAATTAGCACGCCTGGGCAAAAAATCTTCAAAATAAAAATGTCTAGACAGTTTTATTTTGAAAACCTAGAACCCAATGCGTCCAATAGCGTAGAATACAAAATAGTTTTTGTTGTTTTGGCAAGTGATAGCAAATAAGTTAGTGAAACCAATTCGGATGGTTTTACTTTCCTATTTAAGTTGAATTATCACAGTCTTTAGGTATAATAATTTTCGATAGATACGTGATAATTTAAGCATATCGAAATTATCGAATGTGCTTATTTAGGGATTAAACATATTGTACGAATTATAATTTAAACACGTATAATACTCGGTGGTCGAGTTTTTAAGGCATAGACCACAACTACTATCAACCCAAAGGTCGTGAGTTCGAATCGACTCAGAATCCATAAATTTATTGAGGCGATTATTATTCTTAACATTCATCGATTGTTGTGAGATCAAGTATTGTTCCAATACTGATTGAGATTTGGAATTTTGATTTTAGAATGACCTTCTCTGAGGAATGGAATGTGAAGTTAACGAAAGCAATTGTAAGCTATAAACGGCGGTGATAATCATCATCGGAAATACTGGAATTAACAACGGGCGTTAATCATGAAGACAGGCGAAATGATGACGTGAATATTCGCAAACACAACAACAACAACTACAAGAAAGTAATTTACAATTACAATAAACATACAATAGATCTATTGGATCGATTAAAAGAATAATTTCGAACAGCGAATAGACATTAAAATATAAGCGCGAGAAATTTTGAACGCAGATACTAACTACAGTTGTAATTTAACCAGCGAACAAGTGCAAGTTAAAAAGTGAGCTAGTTAATAGTGCGAAAAGTAGGGAACAGTAAAAAAATGAACAGTTTTTTTTAAGTGAATTAGTTGAGCAGCGAACGAGTGAAGTTTGAGAATTGCTGCAGAAACAAAAGGTGTTGGAAATTAAAGTTTGTAACTTCTTAAATCGCGCTGAGCGTTTTATTTGAAAAATTGTGTACGAATCTATATTGAACGCCCGAAATTCGTAGCAATAATTAGAAGCTGTAATGGAATTTTATTCTCTTATCAATCCTAATACTCAATTAACCAAAGTCTTAATTATAAGTAATCCGTCACGAGCTTGAAGATATCATCTTCACAAAGATTGAGAAAATAGTTAATCATTGGCAGAATTACCCAGTTTTCTAGTACTCTGCATAAACATAAATTGTAGTAACACAAATATAAAAATTTGAATTCATTGTTTTGTAATTTGAAAACATAACATATATTTTTCTTTCAAGGATGCGATAAACGCTAATGTTCTATATAATTGTGCAAGGTAATCGACTTACCTGAAAATTTAAGACTTTGCATTAATGGTATGCATAATATTTTCTATGCAAGTGTAAAATGAATGAATTTGTTTATGTAAGGAGTAAACAAATTTAATTTATAACACTTTTGAATTGGGCGGTATTTATGTTTTTTTTTTTTGATTCATTCTATTTGGGGCAGAGGCCATTCATTTATGTACTAAAGTTTTAATTTCCCCGTTTTCACAAGCAATTGATTAAGTATAAATAGCGCGATAATTTAATAGTCAATTTTTGGTGAGAATATTAGCGGGTAAGAGTTGAGCTTAAGACGAACAAGTAGTTAGTAATTTAACATTGAAAAAGAAATTTATTTTAGAAGAAGTGTAATAGTTATAGTAAACATAATTTCTGTTAAATAAAATTAGAACTCAAATGGTAAAGATTTTAGTTGGTTTTTTAAAACAACATACTAATATAAAGGGGGCCAATTGGTGAAGGGTGTACCAGCCGGCGTGTTTCCTTTCTACTGGTAACGCTTCACCAATACAAAAAAAATACTAACAATTAGGCCTTAGGCCATTTTCCAATTGCTTACTTATTACTATTCAAATAAGTAACTTCGTGAGATGACATATTTGAATAAGTACCTCTACACATAAATGTCTCGAAAATTGTGTCTTACTAGTAACAACGACAAACATGTCAAGAAATTCAATTTTCTCTTCCATTTTATAGAAATTGCGTTTTGTTTTTTATTATTACGCCACAAATAAGTCGGTACAAGAATTTGGAATGACTTGACCGATTTATTTAAGATGGCGCCAAATAAATCATTAAGTTTCAAATAAGTAAGTAATTGGAAAAGGGACTTGGCCAAAAATAATTAACTTTTTCTTGTGATGAATTATTTTTACTTCTGTGGTTAATCTAGGATAATTATGTTACCTTAGACTAACAAATATACAACCAAGGGTTAAAAGCCACATACGTCTTTGGAGAGGGATATCCACTTTTATTGGGTCCAGTACACAAAGTTTGCCTACATTCTCCTCTTGATGATATGAACTCCTATTGATCCCGTCACACAACATTCTAAGTGCGCTAATCTAGGTCGCTATGTTCTAATGCCCATATCCCACGACGATTCATTCTACCTGCTTGAGCTGCGGGAATACACGCCGCACGGGCATGATAAGGACAAACGACAAAATCTATGAGACAAATTGGCCTTCAGCGTAAGTTGAATCCTTTCTGCTTCAGTGTTTAAATAAAATAATTAAACTCAACTATATAATATTCAACAATATTTTGTATTTTGATTCCAAAACCAAGGCTAAAGTTAAATAAATTTAATTGTATTTAAGAAGCCAAGTGCTTTTATTAACACATAACGTGTTCTTATTTCTTAATCTTATAATGATCAAAATCAATATTTTCAAATTAAAATTGAAATTGAGTGGCGGAGAAATTTTATCTAAAAATTATCATTAGTGTAAACGCTAGATAATATTTATCGGACAATTCGGATACAGGCTACGAGTAAGATGAAGTTTGATTCTTTAATAACCTTTATAATAATTAACCAATCCGCAATCATAGCAAAATGTTACGTCCTAAATGAAAATATTTCAAAACTTGAAGAGGTGAGATTACCAAAATATCGGTCCAAAAAGAACCACGCTAGTTTAAACCAGAATAACCCTTCATTTCATTCCAAAACTTCTTTCAAAATCACGATATGGTGTTGATCCATTCAACATGATACATTATTATCACCATGGTTCAAAACTAAGGAAGTTCCATGCCGAATTCTTAACAAAAATACGATTGGTTAATAAAGGATTTGTTTAGTTCTGTTTACAGTACTTTATGTACGGTGTCCGGCGAAAGTATAACTGTATTGATGTAAAAAATGTTTAACTTCTTTGTTTGCGAATATTAATCTTCTGTTTTTTGTATTTCACAGATAAAACTTGGGGATAGAAAATGGTACCCATACACAATTGCGCAAAGAACCAAGACTGTTTTTTATGCCTTGAAAATAATCGTTCAATAATTAATACTCAACGTGCATACAGGAGATTTTATGATGAAAGAACTGCTCCAACGGGTCCAACCATTCGTTCGCTAAGGTGAATAAATTTTCTGAATTTGTCACTGTTGGAGACCTCAAACTGACAGATCGGTCGAAAATTTCGATGTTGTGAGACACAGCATAGCAGAAAATCCGACCATCTGCCCAGTTGCAGTTGCAGCTAGCTAACCTTACCCTTCGGCGGATTTTTAACGTGGATTTGAACATCTTCCCATGCAAAATCCAGCT
Organism: Nephrotoma guestfalica; assembly: GCA_963691935.1. Lineage (NCBI taxonomy): Eukaryota > Metazoa > Arthropoda > Insecta > Diptera > Tipulidae > Nephrotoma > Nephrotoma guestfalica. Next base: position 151,119,836 of record OY829913.1, read on the forward strand.
AGCTCAAAAACTAAAACCTAGAGAGCTCGCATTACGCTTTAAATACGATAGAGCAGTTTTAAATCTCATTGAGAATGATGAAAAAATGTTTGAAAATTTAATGATGACCGACTAAGCGCACTTTCTTGAGCGGTTTCTTAATTAAACAAAACTGCATAGTTTAGAGATCAGAAAATCTCACAAACCTTCATTAAAGGACAATACACCCAATTCGTGTTAACCTTTGGTGTGGCACTACCGCCGAAAAGATTTACGGCCCATTTTTTTCGAAAATGATCGAGGTGTAGGCCTAGAAATAAATGAAGAAAGTTATAGCAATAGAAAGTTTTTATTGGTTTCTGGCTTTTTTTTTTAAATTAAAATAATTATTTGCTGAGCTTTCGATGTCAATTCGACATCATTATCAAAGCTAATGAAAATTTATTAAACAAAATTTCCGTTACAAAATAAACAAAACCTATACAGTAAATTGTATATAAATACAAAATGAAAAGAAGGTATATTTAAAAAATTATATAAAATATGATTTGAATTTATAAAAGACAAAATGTAATTATTAAGTGTAAAGAATATCATAAAATAAACTTTCTTTTAAAATTTAATTTTTTGGTTTTTTTCATTCCATTCAATATTTATTGAAAAAACAAATCATATATGTAGTTACTTTTTCCGCACCCTGTACAGAGTACGTATTTCAAAAGGTAATGGAAAAATCGATATAATCAAGCTGGATTAAAAAAAATCTAATTCTACAGTCCAATTCTCATTGAAATCTCAAAATTAAAGGTATAAAATTTAACATGCTTGTTTTGGATAAAACATGCAATATGAAATCGGAACGACTAAATTGCTGAGTAATGGTGGGTAGTATTACGTGAGTATTGACCGAGGGTAATGACTGAGAATTAATGGCTGATAAATAGCGTAGGGGTAATGATCGAGGGTAAAGTCAGGACGCAAATATACAATTATGTTAACGCTATAATATAGATTAAGAATTTACGAACTGGTACAAGGTGTTACAGTAAGTCAACGCATATATAAACAACGCTGGCGCATATACTTCGAATGCGAATTGTCGGAATCAGGATGTTAAGCTAGTAAATTACGTTTTTTTTTTCATTTTCTAACTGCGATTAATCGTAGTGATACAAATTGTGTTCCAGATGCCATTGGCGATCCCATAAACAAAAAATGTAAAGCTTGTTTCGGAAAATGCGATATAAAAAATCAGCATATGAATTCCAGTTTAATGGAATTGTTTAGTGGGATGAGATTTTGTGTTAATCGGGTTTTTCAAATTCCGGTTCAGTAAAATGAGAAAAATAATTCCACTTATGCGGAATTAAATATTAAGTTATAAATGGCTTTACAAATGTTAAAAATTGTCGTTTAATTTTAACTGGACAACTCATGAATTTTATGATTTAAATATCTAAATTGATTTTAAAAGTTTAGTAACCTAAACTATCTTAAATCGGTAGAAAAAATTTATTTGAACAAAAATTATTCTATTCCGTTTCATTATATCTCATCGAACCGGAATCCATGTACAGTGCACAAAAAACAATTTTTTTAAATCTACTATATATGTTCCCATCTAACATGATTGCAAATATTTACAAAGGGATATTTTTGCATCATGTAGTTGTATTTGTGTATTATTTCAATTTGTATATAAATAATTTTTACGTTTCTCAAAACCAATCGCATAATAACAACATAAATAAAACTAATTTATAACAGATTAGATTTTAAGACAATAATACAATACAACTTCCAAAAAATGGCAGCAAAAATAAAATATACAAAGGAAAAGCAATGTCGCATTGTACTTCGCAATTACAAATATTCAATAAACCCTGGGAGCAACATTTAAACCAATTAAAACATTTTCCTATATCAAATGTCAAACAATAATTGAAAACATAAATGGACCATCCTACGACCATTTATTAGAACAAAGTTTTGACATAACACAACAATGTTTGTTTTCAAAACATAAACAAGTTGCTGTATTTATTGCAGGGTTGAAAATTTCCCTATACAATTTCAGGAAATGTTTGGTTTCATTTTGTAAATCCACAATTTGCAAAGCAAAAAGTTGTATACTTTTGAATGCAAATCGCTTTTTTTATGTACTCGTATGTGTATAAACATTTGTATACCGATAAGTAATTATTTTCAATGTGTACGATCAAAGAAATCGATTGCAAATAATTGCAAATATCAGATGAGAACGCACGTGAGAACGCAAGTTAGCATCTACATGTACCTATGTAGTATGTGTTATGCATATACATAATTCTTTCCAATTTAAACACGATGCAAAAGAAAACTATTACACTAATTTATTATTTATTACTCAATTTCTGTGATTCCGCGTTCGTTAGTACGAATAAATACAATAATGTACACAAGAATAAAAGCGAAAAAAAAACTTGTCGACAAGTTGATTGAATTCAATTACAAATCTAATATTAATTCTTATAAAACAGACTAACCGAAAAGCAAAAACAGAAACACAAAACTAATAATTATGATTGCATGATCAAAACAAAAATAAAAAATTTAATAAAATCTAAAACAATTTAGAAAATCATTAAAAATTAAAATAACTAATTAAATTTAATTTTTTTATGTAATTTCATAGTATGTTCAACCGAATTATTTACTGCTTACAGTGATTCCCATTTCATTATAAAAAACACAACAAAAGAAAGGATGGAATCAATTCGATTTCAATCAAATTGAAATTATATACTCGTACATAAATATTTCATGCCCCTTTTAAATAATACATAATTTGTGTACCTATACTATTATTATTAACTTTAACGAGTTGACGATTGAGGAAATATTATCAATAAAATTATGTTATAGCACAGCTTAGCACCTGTATGGTGTGATTAGTTTATTTCGCATATCTAAAATTTAAATGAAATGTATCTGTAATAAAACAAAGGGTCACAAAAAACTAAACCAATTTTTCTAAAATTTAACAGAGTTGTACAATTTTGAAATAAATTGTAAAACAAAGAAAAAATGTTAGTAGTTTTTCTATATCTACGTCGGCATTAGAATGATCGGTTCCTTTGTCCATCTGGTTCCAATATTTTCATGCAATAAATAGAATCTATCATCATTATTGGAAGTAATGCTAACACATGTTTAACCAAAATGTACTATGGAGCTGTTCACAAATTACGTGACGGCCTTAGGCGGGGGAAGGGGATTGGAAATTTGTTAAGATTTGTTACGATGGGGGCGGGGGTGTTTTTCTAAATGTTATGTAACGAAATTTCTTTTTTTTATTAAAAAATTACATATTTTTTCTGGATATTAAATTTTCATTAATTTTATAAATCAAGCTAAACAGATCCATTCAATCAAGAATCGTAATAGTTACCTATAACTGAATTTACTTTCCACAGTACACACTAAGTTCAATGGTTAGAGAAACTTTACTATTATCAATATAACTTCTACTTTAAGTACGCAACAAGCTAAACATTTTCAATTGTTTCAGGAGGACTTAAATCTTGGCCAATATTTAGTCTGATCCCCATATTTTCGCTTTCAACTGGAAAATCGAGAATGTGGTTTGAATTTTCACACCAATCTGTTGTAATGCCGATCTTGTAGCTTCATAAGCGTAGAAATACAGGAATAATCTCTTCTGAACAGGAACAAGAAATAAGGCAAATTGAATCTAAGAAAAAAAATTAGAATGTGATTTAAAAACAATTCGGAAATATAAAAAAAAATTCAGAGAAATACTAAGAGAAAAGTTGCTGCTTTGATAGAGGCGAACGTTGAAAAAAAAATTTCCTCAATCTAAGAGCTAGAAGACCCATATTTGTAGACAATTAACCCCTTCCCCCTGGTAAACGACAAAGCGATATATATAATAAACACTGAAGAAATAAAGCGATATATAATAATATAATATGATACGATATATATGATATATCTAATGAATAGTGAAGAAATAAAGCAAAATGGAATTTCAATATCATAAAGTAGAATTTATCTTCCGTTACTTCCAAAAACAAGTCTCTCTACTGAAGGGAAGAGACACGTAGTAACAGCTCCCGTTAAATTAATCCGATCGCAAAAGAGTTTCACTCTAAGTATTTTACATTGATGGTAAATTTTATAGATCGACAATAAATCATCGTGAAGAGTTGGGATCTGTTCTTGGTCCAAGCGAAGTCTGCTTCATTAGTCAAGACGACAAATCCCGAGTAGCTATTGGGTTTACAGCTATACAAAAACAGGCTTCAATTTTGATGCATGTTGAATATAGGGTTATTCTTCCAGACCACGATTGGGTCGTTGCATGTAGAAATGCCTGATGGACTAGGAAAAATTGAGGCTGTGGGTTACTCTGGCCCCACATATATCGCTGTTCGATCCGGGAACCACTCTTCCTCAACGGCTATTGCACATGTGCAAAAAGAATCTTGCATCTTCCAAAATTCGACGTTATTGCCAAAAATTGATATAGTTAAGCCAATAATTATGTTTACCGTTGACTGTGGTCCCGACGAAAACCCACGATATCGAAAAGTAATGAACCTTGCCATTCATCATTTTTGAAGCATGACGTAGATGCACTTTTCATAGCTGCAAATGCTCCTGGAAGCATTCAACTGGATGGAACGAAGAATAGCACCTTTAAGTCCTGAGTTATCATGAGTAATATTTCCTCATACTAATTTTATGAGCCACTTAGACGAACACGGACGGACAAAGGACCTTGAATTAGAAAGGCAAAATTTCAAATTTGCAGACCCTCTCACAAATCTGGAGTTGTATAATTTTTGATAACACTATTCAACAGTTGCTGAATATATCGAACCAGATAAATCGGAAATCCTACAATAAAATATTTTGTTCAAAAATTCCGAATGGTTCTCTAAATATGTTCAAACGAGTCAATATTACACTCAAATTGTTAAGTGTGATGATCGAAATTTCAATAATGTAGTAGTAGTTATTTTACAGTAATGAATAAAATAAATTACCACCCCCAATTCTACTTATTCAAACCAATATTGGAATATAAACTGCAACCGATAGAAAAAGCGGTGAAATATCAAATTTTGTCCATAGATTTTATTAAACAATTTATGCTTATCTTCTTTAAATGAAAAATCACCAAAATCACGGCCGTACGATTATTATTGTCCTTCAGTCAAAATGTTTTGAAAGATCGATAATGCTCAAGTTGAGAAATGTACTTTGCTTCTCAAGTGATGCTAACAGATCATGTCAAAAGTATCCACCACACATCATCGATCAATATAAAAAAAACTATGCCAGTCGTGTTGCAGCCCGTAGACAACGTGAATTAGAAAGTGCATGAAGGTTAGGGAGGGGATTGATGAAGAGAACATTGATTTGACACACGTTGAAATTGTTACGGAGGATAAAAATGAAGGACGTGACATCCCCGTTTTATCAATGGATAAATACTTTACTCCTCCGTTGGACAGTACGTTCAGATCGGACTGTATTAATTTTATTATTTTCCATTTTTATTTAAAAGGTATAATCAATTTTGTTTAGTTTATTTGAATAAAAAAATAGGGGGTTGGCGCAATTTCTTATCATATGTTACGAGGGGAACGGAGGGGGTTAAAAAAGGCAAAAATTGCGTTACGTAATTTGTGAACAGCCCCTATACGCCAATACATCTTTAGTTAGTTTTTCTTTATGTCGTATGTATGGTGTTAGCAGGGATGGGATATTGTAACATCACTTTTCTCGATACTAAAATTAACCTTTTTAACATTTTTCAAATTATGTTGTTTCTATCGTTGTTCCTATTCGAATAAAACATTATGTCGTTCTACTCTTATTCTATCACCTACTTATTTAATGAGTGGTGATACTTTGTCGAAAAACAAAAAAGAGATAAATAAATAACACTGTGCTAGTTGAAAAAGTGACAAGCTGGGCACCCAGGGGATAAACCTAATTCGAGTACGCTGAATCCAATAGTTCAAGTCCCATTTCAAAATTAGTTCCCATTTTTAAGATATAGACTTGTTTTGGCTCTGAGTCAAAAATTTGTCAAAAAAATATACACTCATTTTACACACTCAAAAACAGGCATTTTTTCGTTGTTCTCCAATAGTATTTGCACCATTAAGATATTCATTATGCTTTATTCAACAAAGTTGTTGCGCAAGTCAAGACAAACAACTTTGCCGAACATATCAACACCAAAAACTACATCCAACATATTTGTGTGTTTTGCTTAGGCCAAGGTTAGGTAAGGTTAGGTTGGAGTAGCTGCTTCCGCATACTTAGACCAGTAGTGGCCCGTTGTGATACCACAGGATCCTATTTTCAATTTACACCTATTCAAAACCATTCAGAGCTACGTACGTAGCGCAAAAACTCTTGCACTCAACAGTCCGCGAGATCTGAAAGGCTGGCTATACTGTGCACGCCCAAATACCCTCGCCTTCTGTATGATAGTGCCGGACACGAACATAGGAAGTTATCTACAGTCTCTTCCTCCACTTCGTCTATACAACTTCTACAGAGTCATTCGTCTGTAGACCCAGCCTTCTCCCATGTTCCTCAAAAATGCAAGGTCTTTTCAGTTTTGGCAAAAAATTCTCACAGAAAACACCGGCTCCTACCTTGCCGTTTAGAGAAACATTCATCCACCTGTGCGGAGATCCGTCTACACAAGTAAGGCTAAATACAACTGGAGGTCGGCATAATTACGCCAAACAGGACGCTCATTTCAAATAAGATACAAAGAACACATCAATGACATAACCAATTTTTAAAAAAATACATAAAATCAAGTTTCGCACAACACATTAAAACTGAAAATCATAGGTACACTAAATTCAATAAAAATTTAACCATTTTTCACAGAAGCAAAAACAAACTGAAATTAGCCAGGTTAGAAGGTTTTGGTATAAATTTTGGGCACAATTTGAGTCATGAGACATTTGTATACTGTACGTATACAAATGTCTCATGAGTCAAGAGTCAAATTGCGGCCAAAACTCACACCCTGAAAATATACAAAAACAAAAACACCAACAATTTACTTAACGACAAAATCAACACAAAAAACAATAAAATTTACGACTTATTATCCATAACTTAAAAACAAAGGAGGTGCCATACAGCAGCGCCTAGCAACAGTATAAAAACAGCTTCAAAATAAATTACGTAATAGTAGTAAAAAATAAACCGAAGAACCGTCACAAAGTGGCAAAAGAACACAAAAAATAAAGTGAAAATCGGCTTGTGAAATTTGGTGAAATAAATAATATGGATAGGTGTTTTAAACTCAAGTGCTTTTGTTATGTGTGGAAAATTCACAATTATCAGCAATCGCCGCAAAATAAGTGATGAAACCGCTGATTTATATCGACTATACTTTTCACAAAATGTTATTAGTGGTCTAAATTGGATGCCATCTTTTGTTTGTACGGTATGCATTTTCCATCTGCATAGATTGCAAAACACTGGAGCCGCAATGTCATTTGGTGTCCTGATGATATGGATAGATCGATAGGATATGATCCGGTTCAATATTATGGGTGCATGAATTATATTCTCGGTACAAACAGAAAAAATTGGTTCTTTGACATACACTGCAACGACAAATACTCAACTACGGCTGCCGCACCCAGATGAAATTCCTGCTCCGGAAAGATCAAACCCAACTGAAGAATATTTACCACCAACATTTGAATCTAATGAACTCGAAGAAACATCTGCATCAATATATCAACCATCAAATGTCACTGCGCCATGCAATCACATTGAAATCTCGCAAAATCGTTTGGATATTATGGTATGACGCCTGAAACTATCGCGGCGGCAAGCCATTTTTGTGTCAAAGGATTTAAAACAAGTGAACATTTTGGTTCCAAATGCTCGGAAATATGGAGCAATAAATCGTCATTCGTCATTTTACGAATTTTTTCAAATCAATTTAGAACAATTCACTCGCTTTTTGCAATGATATCCATGGTTTGGTATCCACAATGCACAATGCATATAATCCCGAAGATTGGCGATTGTTTATCGATTCCTCCAAAGTTTGAAGACTGTTCTCCTTCACGTTACCAACTCAAAAATTCCATTCCACTCAGCACAAACACAAAGGAAACTTGACCATCAATGGAAAGTTTGTGCAGATTTAACAGTGATAGCTCTTTTAAGAGGCATTCAATTGGATTACACTAAAAACATGTGTTTTATATGCTTATGGAATACACGTTTTAAAGGCGACCAATATAACGAACGGAACTGGGCTTTACGTGAGAACATTAGAACAACAACATCGTTGACGTTCCACTTGTGCCAATTGAAAAAATCTTACTACCGCCACTTCATATCAAGCTTGGAGTAGTTAAAAATTGCAAGAGGAAGAAGCAACAATTCTAGCAACATTTGTTGGAATTTGCAAGAGGAAGAAGATCCGAACACGACACGAACGAATCAGAATATTTAAATTAAAAAAGTTAAGGAAACTGTTAATCTTTTAGGAAAAAATTAAGAAAAATCACCATTAAATCACCTGAAGTCGATTTAATTTTCTTTTAAATAGTTTCTATTGTGTCTATATTTGTCGACGCGATGTTTATTCGATCGATTTGAATCGATTTAAATTCAATAAATGGACAAAAAATTATAAAAAAGTGTTTTTCGTCGAAATGAAAAGAAAAAGCAAAATTGATATGTTCGGCAAAGTTGTTTGCCTCGGCTTGCGCAACAACTTTGCTGAAGAAAGCAAAACGAAAATCTTAATGGTTCAAGAGCTATCAATGCGAAAATGAGTGTATACTCGTATTTTGACAAATTTTTGACTCAGAGTCAAAACATGTCGTAAGCGATATCTAAAAAATAGGGACTAACTTTGAAACGAGACTAGCACTATTGAATTGAATAATATTAATAATAATAGTTTATCCAGGGGGTAAACCTAATAATATTGAATATTAGGTTTACCCCCTGGATGCCCAGTTTGTCACAAAAAATAAATTTGCGATTCAAGGACAGTGTAATTTATTCTAGTAGCGTGCGATTGCAATATACAAAGCAAAATTGAAAGGAGAAACGGCAAGCAATTTATTTTTATTTTAGGAAAACGAGATTCGAATATTGAGAATTATCAAAAAAGTGATGTTACAATATCCCAACCCACGACTTATATGTAAATAGATTTTGATTCTTAGTGTAACCAACTCAATCATTGGTAGTTATAGATATTTGCCAATGAGAGTTTGCGCAGGACTTATATTTAGTAATACGGATAGTAAAATTTGTAACCAATCTCGTATATTGTAACAACTAATACTGGCTTTAAGTGTCCTGTACCAATATTCGATCATGCCGTTGCTTTCTGGATTGTAACTAGTGTTTTGTTTAAGTACGAATCCAAGTAATTTAGATAATTCGTTAAATAATTGTATCACAATGAACTTATTGATCCGTGAGAATAGATTCTGGCAATCCAATTTTACGATTCAAAAAGCGACGGTAAGGGCCGAAAAGCTTGTAACTGGAATTGTCTCTAGCGAACGAGTGGACCGATCTATCAAGATAATACTTTTATGGAAAATATTGCGGTAACTGGATAAAATTTATCTGACGACGTTAATGTAGTTGACAAGCAGTACTGTTCTTGGCCATAGCTTTGGAATCTTTTTTAATTGAGACCATTCAACGTTATTGGTTAATAGTTTAATAGAACCATGTATTCCAGGGCGCGCTAAAACCTAGTGATTGGCAGGTGTCATCTATACCCATTGTTGTAAAACTTGCACTGTCCAAAGCTATAGAATTGTTTGCTGTCGCAATCGGATGAGCCTAATGGTTGCTCGACACTTTGACCTACAATTTTCGAATGTAACAATAAATTGACCGAGCCAACTGATTTGCATCTTAGAATTCGTTTTAAACCCTTTTAAGAAATCGTTCAATAAAATTAGATCATAATCCAGGGAATAAACCTTTAACAAAATTAACCATTTTTAAAAAACGTTTGAGCTGCTTTGTTGACTGTAATGATGCTGGTGGTAATGGTGTGACCATGAAATTTTATTTCGGAAACGACAAATACACATTTACTGAGGGTAATTATTAGTAGCAGTAGTAATAGTAGTATAATAAATGGGTTTGATCTGGTCTAAACGTCGTCCGAAAGGCCTGGATCCAATTAATATGTCATCTAAATATATCAAACAAAATTTCAACTCACATAATACCGCGTGCATCCAAATGCGATCCTAGTAAACTCCTACAATCCAAATGGAGTTATTATATAATTGATACTTTGGGTGTCATCACCCTTCGCAACTGGCATCTAGATATGGAATAGGATAACGATCGGTAATGGTAACGTTATTTATGGCACTGCAGTCACCAACCAGCTCCAATCACCGTTTTTTAACATCAAATGGAGTGGACTGGCCCAACAAGCGCTAGGCGACGAGCGATACTTAATCTCCTGATACTTAAATCCTCTTTTGTGATATCAATGAATCACACAAAATTCCATCCTATGACGAAGTGTTCGTCGAAGCCCGATGAGATTCATGATCATTGAGCCGTAAGCGTTAACGCTGATACCCTTTGTGGCATGCAGATTGAAACATTGTGCCACACAGAGTCACACGATGCATTTTTCATCGTCTCTTACGCCTTCGCTTGTAAACAAAAATTTTGAAGCGAGTGTTGCATACTCACTAACTAACACAAACGAAAAAAAAATTGTCGGTTCAGATTTTTTTCTTTTTGTGCGATTAGTATGAAATAAAATGAATTTTGGTAAAATATAAACGCCTGAGCAATGGGAAGAATTTTACATTTTGTTTCAATACCTTCCAGATTGCCGCATTTGAGTTTTGCGTGGAAAGGCAAGTGCTGATTGAGTTTTGTTGCAAAACGCAGTGGTAAGGCTAATTATCTGAATTTTGATTTGAAGCTTCCCGAGTGGTTGGAGGAATTACAGAAACATCGACTTCTGAATCGATTAAAAAAATTTTTTTGGATGATCACTTAATAGGGTGATGGTCGTTTTATCGTAAACAATTAAACAATTTATAGTGTTTCAATTTAACTTGAACATTTTACCGTATAACAGTTTATCTTGGACACGTAACTATCGTATGCATTAGTTTATCGTAGTTTGTAAAATTTACCGCATAACAAAATTATGTGTAAATAAAAAATTAAAGTGTCTTCGGTTTATACAATTTTATTGAGTTCGGCCATTTATTAATCGATTAAAATGGGATTGAATATGTTGGGTGGAATTGAAATTCTTAAATGATTTTTAGAAGAAGCTCTGAAATGTGTTCTGGTAATTTCCCGGGAATAGGGAACTGGGGAAAGAATTTATATATAATTTCTGTTCAAATATTTTTTTTCCGGCCTACTGAGGAGAAACGTTGGATGTAAATATTTATAAATTGGAGATAATTTTTCCATTCCTAAATTAGCAGGGAAAATTATTCCCGAATTAATTTTGTTTTCGAAAAAATTAACACTAACTTTTACCTACAGTATGCCAGAAAAAATTTCCAGTTGGATGGAAATGGGATTCTTAAATGATTTTTGGAAGAAGTTCTGGAATATGGCGACCTGGGAAGAAACTTGGCCATTTTTTAACCGATTATGATGAGATTGATGGGTATATTGGATGGGAATAGGATTCTAGAATGATTTTTGAAAGAAGTTCTGGAATATGGCCACCAATTGTGATGGGATTGAGTATGTTGGATAGAAATGGGATTCTAATATGATTTTTGGAAGAAGTTCTGGAATGTCGCCACCTGAGACGGAACTCGTTCATTTTTTAATCAAGTATGATGGAATTGGGTATGTTGGATGTAAATGGGATTCTTAAATGGTTTTTGGAAGAACCTGGGATGGAACTCGTTAATTTCTTAACCCATTATGATGGGATTGGGTAAGTTGTATGGAAATGTGAATGAATCTTTAATGATTTTTGGAAGAAGTTCTGGAATATGGCTTAACCAATATTGATAATATTTCGTATATTGAATCGGAATAGGATTCTTAAATGATTGTTCATGATAGTTTTTGCAATGAACGCAACCAATTATATGGTTTACATTGCGAGTCGAGTCGAGCTATCTTTGGATCGAGTCCAAACAAGGTTAAAAATGTCTAGATGAATGCAATTAACTTTAGCGAAAACTTAGTAAATTAAAATCGGAAAAAACACATAAAATATGCTATCGTATTTAGATACCACTGTTCGTTCAAAAAAATTAAAATTAATAATTTCGTTTTATTTTAGTTTTATTTTATTGTTGTTTTTCGACTCAACCCCGTTTATATTGGAATTTTTTAAACAGAGTTAACTCGACCTAAGGAATTCTTTGGATTCAGTCGAGTTAGGTACAAGTTGACTCTTACTGTTTATATTGAAGGTTCAACCATTGATTAATTATGACTTAAGATGATACCACTGCGAATTACAACAACAATTTTAATTTTTGTTTCTTCTTACACATTAACAAAGAAGAGTGAAGGTCTTAAGAAGAACAAATATAGACCCAATTAATTCAAAGCAGCTAGAAAGGAGTGAAACATATTTTTTATTTATTATTTACCTAAACCACTAGAAATTTTAGCAAAAGTAAAAAAAACGTGTGTGAAATGTGTTTTCCTCTTTCTTTTCCAATGCAACTGAATAGATGCAATATATGTATATGACAAAAATAAATAAACAATAATAATGAAATTGTATTTATGTTCTTCCAGAGCCAATATATAAATGGCCATGACAACATAAAAAAATGTCGTTGAGTTGGTGTTCGTGACAGGCAACTGCGATTATAAAGAGTGTTTTTTTGAGGTTCACATCTTTAAGCTGGCAACACTGTTTTGTTTGACAACTGATTTGACAGCTGACATTTGCTTTGTCATTTCATAATGAATAGACTAACGCCACAGCAACGGTTGCAAATTGTTGAAATTTTTATCAAAATTATGGTTTTATCGTGCATTACGTCCATTTTACGGTCGTCATAATCATCCATCAGAGCGGGTAATTCGGTTAACTATGGATCATTTTCGCACCACTTATACTCTAAATGTAGGGTGTCCATACGTCCAGTTTAATCAGGATTTGTCCTGTTTTTTTATCAGTAGTCCTGGTTTTATTTAAAGTCCTGGTTTGTCCTGTTTTTTTACGTAACGTCCTGTTTTTAATCATTTCTTTCGTATTTGTATTTTCGTTTGGTGGGTATTTAGTTGCTTGATGCTTGACAGACACAAATTTGTATAAATTTAATTTGTCAGTCTTTTTTTTCGTTTGGTGGGTATTTATTCGCTTCATGCTTGACGGGCAAATGACAGGCACAAATTTGTATAAATTTAATTTGACAGTCTTTTTTATACTGCTTGCTGAAGGGTTAGTGGTGGTTAGTGGAGAAAATTAATAGAAACGTGATAATGTAAAAAAATTTAGTAAGTTTTAATTATAGGTATTATATATTTTTAAATACTAATTCTCCCAAACAATTTGAAACAGAAAATGCCGAAACGGAAATGTATGTTTAAGCTGGAATATGGAAAAAGCTGGAGTTTTATTAAAAAAGGGAGAACTGATCACGAGGTTGAATGCCTAATTTGCTCATGCTTCGTCAACATTAGTAATGGTGGACAATCTGACATTAAAAATCATATTGAAAAAATAAAACATTGAAAAAATGCTCGAGCAATTACCTCATCATCAAATCTTGAGCAAGCTTTCATTAAAGTAAATTCATCTGAGCACGATAAAATTGCTATTGCTGAACTGACAATGGCATATCATTTAATCAAGCATCATCAGTCTTTTAGAAGTGCTGACTGCAGTTCTATTCTTTTTAGTGAAATATTTAGTGATTCCCAGATCGCTAAAAAAAATTCTAGTGCACGAACCAAAACAATTTTATTGATTAAAAATGTCTTAGCGCCTTATACACATAAAAAAGTGTTAGAAGAAATCAACAAAGCTACCTTTTTTGGTATTTCTACGGATGCCAGCAATCACAAATCAGAGAAAGTATTTCCTCTACTGTTGCATTACTTTGATGAAAAGAAAGGAATGCAAGTAAAATTACTTAAGATGAGCTGCTTGCCAAACGAGACATCGGACACCATTTCCAAATACATAGTGACTTCCTAAAAGGAAGATAATATTTCAAATTTAAATTGTGTTGCATTTGGAGCTGATAACACAAATAATAATTTTGGTGGAACTAATAGGAGAGGACAAAACAATATATTTTCAAAATTAAAATGTTCGCTAAATCCACATATGAAAGACGTTGGTTGCGTGGCTCATGTAATTCATAACGCCGCTCGAACAGCTGCTTAGAGACTTGAAGTTGATGTTGAATTATTGGCCATAAATATATTTTCATATTTTCACACCTATACTGTTCGAACTGAACGCTTAAAAGGATTTTGTTCATTTGTGGAGATTAATTATAAAAAACTTCTTTCGCATTTTAAACACGCTGGTTGTCATTACTTCCTGCTATTAAAAGAATTTTATTTATATTTGAAGGTTTAAAATCGTTTTTCCTATCTGAAGAAAAGGCACCATTTTTTATATTAAAATTTTTTGAAAACCCGCTGGGGGAAGCCTATTTGTGGTCTGTCCACAGCTTTTTAAGCCATATTAATAAGCAAATATTAAAAGTTGAAAAAACTAACATATCTAATTTGGAAGTAAATATGATTGTGAATGATACAATTCATATCATTGATAATAAAATATCTGTTAATTTTGTGCCACTTAAAGTAAAAGAAATATTGAAAACATATGATATTGAAAACAGAAACAGTGAAAAATTTAATAGAGAAATAATTGATTTTTATACTACAGCTAGAGATTATTTAGTAAATTGGTGTAAACCAATGGGTTACGCTAAATGGTAGCGGATGGGTCGGATCATGGTATTATGCGAACCGTACTGATGATCAGCCAAGCTGAGGCCGCATCTAAAAATAATTGCCCAGTCCTGAACGGAGCGGACCATCATTTTCTCCAATACTCATAGGACCAATTATGAAATCCTTTAAAAATAAAAATAAAGAAGTGGCCAGCACTTCTAAAATGCTGGTAAGGACGGGGGGTCTGTGACATCAGCCGTTAGTGATGCTAAGAGCGGTTCCGAGGCTTGCAAGCCAGGGATTAGCGGTAACAAAGAGAAAGTCACTGCTCCGTCGGCTTGGAGATACAGAACCAGGCGTTCGGCCTTCCGTGTCTTGGACAGACTCGCTACAGTCCCGGAGGAGCAGTGGACTGAGGAACCGAGAAAAGCTATTAACTGGGCGAAGAGTTGCATTGCCGATGTGAGCAATGCATGCAAGAAGGATCTTGGGTCTAAAAGGCAGAGATCTAACGAAGAGGAGCATGGAGGTCTGGATGACGATGTAACGATAAATTTTTTTGTGAATTTTCTTAATATGATTGGTTCTGATTGAATAAATCATCTTGCTTGGGATCGTTAAATTAATTTATATATATATATATATATATATATATATATATATATATATATATATATATATATATATATATATATATATATATATATATATATATATATATATATATATATTATTGTTGTTGTTTTTTGGTGAAGAAATGAAACAAGCAAACAACAATATTTTTACTTTCAGATTTTTTTGTGATGGTCATTTAGGATCATAAAATTATTGATTTTTTTGAAATTTTTTTTCTAAGCGACGCGTTGTGCCATCTAATTTTTGTTAGTAGAACTAATATAATCTTGTAAATAGGGTGAATAATAGCAGACTGCAAAATACTATTTGGTGGTCTCACTCAACACAAATGTTTCTAGTTCAGCGCCTAGATTCGAACATTATATAAACCGCATTCAGTAAAATTTTCGCTTTCTTGGATCTTGCTATTGGATGTGATAACATCGGAGCGCACCCGCACTCTAGAAATCGACCACACCTACAAAATTAAAAATTGGAAGGCGATGCAGAAAATCATATAAAGCTGCATAATAAATTGGATTTTGGATAGCCGAGTAGTATGTAATATAATATACAACTGGAAAATCGGTCTGGTGGAATAATCGGTCTTTATTTTTTTCGAAATGAAGCTGGTAACACGGTTACTGTCAATGGAGATCGGTATAGATCGATGATAACCAACTTTTTATGGCCGAAATTGGAAGAAGTTGATCTTGACAACATTTGGTTCCAACAAGACGAGGTTACGTGCCACACAGCAAGTGCAACAATTTAATTATTGCGAGAAAAGTTTGGATCATATCACTCTTATTGGAAAACTACTCCAACTAACTCCTCACTCTTATTGTGAATAATAGAAACAGTTTTTTTGTGTGACGAACATTCGATCTACGATTCGTATATCTAGAATTTTTGTTTTGTGAAATGTCGTAGCCATGACAACTCTTTATTGATTTGATTGAAAACGGTATTAATGATTTTTATTGAAATCTGCGTCTGTAAGGGAAGAATTCTTCTATATGTGTAGCGGTGGTGATTTAGCATAGAGCAAGGCGAATAGCGATAGACATTTTTTGAGGTGAGCCGTCACATTTATTTTGTGTAAGTTTTTTTCTTGTTGTAAATAATTTTTTTTACAAAACAATGAAACAATTTCCACCCACCCCAAAGGGAATTGTTTCTGGAGCTTAGCCAGAACGGTAGTGTGACGATGACATGGCGCCCAATTTAAAAAATACAAAAAAAGTTATTTTGACATCATAAAAATATACTTTGGAATAATTAATATTGAGTGGTGAATTTTCTGATATAACAATTTATTTTTTTTGCTTTCCAGTTATTTTATTATTATCATTGCTATGACGGTCCTAATGTTTTTCTATTTATTTTATTCCTTTACCATAGTGGCGCGAAGATCCAGTGGATGATTCCAATCAAAACCCAATCAGAGGCTGTGGAATAAAGAATTACCGAGTATATTTAAATATTTAAACTTTACATATATATTATCGTTATCATTTTTGTTGTTGTTTCAAAATAAATATTATGGTATTATTTTGGTTTATAATGGCTATGAGTTCGTTTTTTAATTTTTTTTTTTTGAGTTGTGAGACACGCTATAACGAGAGGAAACGGGCCAAGCTTCATGAGGAACAGTCGCCAAAGAGGTGCATGCTTCTTAGCGAAATTGTGAAGGAGGGGGAGTTGGGGCTAACCCTCGTGAACAAGAGCCATGAGGCGCGGAGCACCACGGGAGAAAAATGGAGGTTGGTGATCAATGCACTTAACCTCGTTTTTCTCAAAGTCCTTGGGCAACATCCGGGAACCCCGCCAATTTGTAGGGACGTAGGTTGGTATCAGCGACGGCTGAAACTGACGGCGTGCACAGATCGGAGATCGGCTTTTTTATACAGGAAGGCGATCGAGGAGTTAGGCGAGGTATGGCCAGGAGCCAAGCTCAGGGCAGTTTCTAAGGAGGAAATAGCCGGCTAACCTGGAAAAACCAGGTCTGCAACCCAGATCTTCCGAAGAGGAACTGAAGGATTGTGAAGCAGGAAGAACCCAAGGGCAGTTTCTGATTATCTATTATGATAATCAATAGGGAATCTCTGGCTTCCCTGTCAAAAACCAAAGATGTATTAATTTTGGCTTCGGTTCAATAACACTTAAGGTATTCCAGTAGGATGAGGCCGAGGAAGAACCGAGTACCGCGCAACCCGAAAAGAGGGAGGTAGAGGTCCAGCCTGTTAAGGGAAGCTCGACGAGTATTACCTCTCCAGAGGCAGTATTAAAATTGCAACTAGTGGCGAACCCAAGTGAGGAGTTAACTAGTGAACTGAGGGATCGATCGACTATCCCTAGACATGGGGAAGGGGGCACATCGGACTCTGAGGGAAGAAAAGTGGACCTCCTTAAGTTTAGGCACTGCGGAGAGAGTAAGGCCGTTTACTCCGTCGGGTCCAACTAACCGACGCAGCACGGCTACGCAGAAGACGAAATATAAAAATACTTAGAATAAGCAAAATTACTAAAGTCGAAAATATTATGTTATTTACGGTGTTGAGTATCAACATTCTCCGGGCCGTGCTTTCTAAGTTATAGGCTTCGTTCGGTGGAGGTCTCCTTTTGGTTCGGCATTTGTAGATAATAAAGGCAATTATGCTAAAAGCAATAATTGCATAGAGAAGAGAAAATGATGAATGTTATGGTGTGATACTGGGGGCTGCTCTTCTTGTATCTGTGTCATCCGCTAGAGTTGAGTTTTCCAATTTAATTGAGTAGTTTGTACGCCTATCCATCCACTTCATCGATAGGTTGACTTTCGCTAGATATGACGAGTCAATTACGGTTTTCTAGTAGATTTTATAAGTTTTTAGAAAGATTGAATCTTCCTTTAATGTGCATCCGCCTTTAAGAGAAAATATTCCATTGCGTGGTAGTGATACTGCTACGAAATCTCCATCACAGGCTATAGTAGGCTACCGATCTTGACCGATTGAGAAAATCCACTTATTGTTTCTCAACTTTATCCATGTATCTCTTGGATTTTGCGATACCCTTTTTACAATGTGGCAGTTGAATGGTTGTTGTGATGGCAATAAGTCTAATTCACATATAGAATTGTTGTTGTATGCAGAATGTTACTGTTGCTATGCTTGCAATGGCTAAACTCGTCCTTTGTCATCATGTAATAGTCATCACGATGTATGGAGGTAACCAAATAGTCCATTGATGCTTGAATGAAGACTCCTTCGATTGTAGGAAGGGGTGTAGGTTTAAATACGATACGAATACTGCTATGTATCCTTTGTATGACTTATTCTCACGTCCATTAGAAGCTCTTAGTGATATTGGTCGGGCGTAGTCAACTCCTCTGTTAGTAAATGGGCGTGATGGCATGACTCGTTCATTGGGTAAGCTTGCCATTAGTTGGTGCCTTGTTGAAGCATTGAACCGAATACATGGTTCGATGCATTCGTGATCCAATATTTGTTTCTAAGATGTGACAGAGTTAACTGAATCCCCTCATGCAATGTTTTTACATGAGCCTCTTTGATTAGTAGCTTTGTGAATCTATGTTTTGCAGGCAGTGTCATTGGATGTCGGGTATCATAGTTCAGGTTACAATTAGTTATTCTTCCTCCTACTCTTAGTATTTTATGTTCATTAAAAAAAGGATTAAGCGAGAGGAGCTTGCTTTTTCTTGATACTGAGCCTTCTTTGTTAATCTGCATGATTTCATTCTCGAACTCCGCGTGTTGAATTATTCTAACCAGCTCGTTGTAGGATTCATTAAGTTCTTCAGCAGAAACTAAAGTTGGTGATCCGGTAATCGGTTTTTTTCAAACATTTATTTATAAACCGTCGACAGAGCCCAACAACGCGAACTATTTTGTTCATGTTTGAAAATCGTTCTATAATCGGATTGACGGTTGTTGATGTTGCAAATATCACCAATTGTTTAGTTTCTAAAGTAATTTCCTCTTGAGCAGTAGTTTGTTGTGGCCAACGTTCGGTTGAAAATTGTAGCCAATCTGGACCCGTCCACTATAAATTGTTGTTCTTTAGTTCCTTCGGACTGGTCCCTCTTGATGCGCAGTCTGCTGGATTGTCGGTTGATCCAACGTGATGCCATTGTGACGGACTTGAGTATGTTTGAATTTCCGATATTCTATTGGCCACAAAATCCAACATAAGGCGATCATTGAGTCGGTCCGAAAGAACGAAGTTGTTTCCGGAATTTGCATTGCTTCTTTAATTTGGTACATTAGTTTAGTGAGCAGCAACGCTCCACAAAGCTCAAGACGAGGTAGTGAAAGTAAGTTTTTAATCGAAGCAACCTTTGTTTTTGATGTGAGAAGCCTCACAATAGTAATGCCTTCAGAATTTGTAGATTTGAAGTAAACGGCAGCAGCATAGACTTTTTCGGAGGCGTAGCAGAAACCATGAAGTTCTGTTATATTGTTCTCCTCAAAATAGAATAAATATATCAGCATAAACTCCTGAATTTCTTGTTGCGGAGACTCTCTCCATAAAATACGTTGATAGTTCTGATCATCTTCATCAACGGCGATTTGTCTGAACATTTTTTCGATATCAGCCGTATGGACGTATTTATGCTTTCGCCACCTTAACAGTAAGGATAATAAATCCTGTTGAAGAGTAGGACGCGTCAACATTACGTCAGAGCCATCGAAAACTATACCCTCAATTTCGTAGTTGTGCTTGAATCCTTTAGAACTGCATGATGCGGCAGGTAATAGTAACCAGTTTCAGTAGTTGTTTCAGCAACTTTCATGTGTTCCAAAGCGATATATTCATTCATGAACTTCTTATATTGAAGGCCAAGGTTTGGATTTTTAGCAAGTCGTTTTTCTACTTGTATCAAACGCGCAATGGCGACCCTTTTTGAGCATCCCAGTGGGTTGGCAGAATATGCGGCCAGATTTGAGACGTTTGCGACTGGTCGCGAATATTTTTTCACACTCTAGTTCTTCTTTGGTGAATGCTCGTTTACGTGGCACTTCCTCTATTTCCCAAAAGCTTCTCAGCTGTTTATCTATATCAACTGCTCTTGTCGTCATTGATTGTATTACTGTTGAATTGTGACCATCGACTGAGGCACGGCCTAGGAATATCCAGCCTAGTTTGGTTTGTTGGGCTAACGGTTCGTCGGATGAGGCTTTTGCTTTGCTATATTACTCATTAAAATTTCTCCATAATAGTCCGCACCCAATAATAAGTCGATTGGGCCAGGACTGTAAAATGTTGGACCAGCCCACATTAGATTTTTGGTGTGTTTCCAACCCCATGGGTCTAGAGGCTGCTCTGGCATATCCCGCGTTATGGTTTTGAATACTAATGCTTCTATAGCTAAGCAAAATTTGGATGGAATTCTTGGATTCAAGGTAAATTCAACTTTTGAGTTTGCCACTCCAGCCTCGGTTTTTGCCATTTCTGTAACTTCTGCATACGCTGCGGTTTTTGGTAATTTTAATCTCTGGCAGGCTTCTTCTGTAATGAAGGTTGCTTGAGACCCAGGATCTATTAGCACACGAATCAGTTCATTGCAAGTACCAGAAAATGCTTTCACTAAGGCGGTTCCTAGTAAGATGCATTTGCGATTCCATGCATGTGTTACTTGTACGTTTTTATTGGCTACGTTTTCTATTTGATCTTGAAGATAGATGATTGTAAACTCATAATCTTGCTGTAGATTCTCGTATGTTTCTTGGCTAAAGTATTCGTTGTCAAGCTCCCCATCAATGGCATTTCCAATAATCTCTTCATGATTGTTGGTAAGAGAGATCCATAAGTCTGTTAGTAGTTTGATCTTCAACTGTTGTCGATCGTCTACTTGGTTGTTGCTCATCTGATAGTTACTATGATGAAGCATCTGCGACGTGTTTGTTCCAATCCGGTTTTTCTTCATCTCCTGCTGCTGTTTATTTTTCCTGGCTTAAAGTAGTATTTTTTTTTTGTTTCCTCGAACGCTTGTTTGACTTGATCGTAGAAATGTTGTTTAATGTACGGATGATCATCTGGAAGAGTGTGTACTAAGGCAGCATCGGTGGTTGAAAATTTATCGAAGAGTAGCTGCAAATTTGTGAGTTTTTGGTCACAATATTGTTTGGTTTTTCTGGCAGCTCCATCTTTTTTAATGTTTGTTTTTAATTGATTAATCAATTTGCCGGTTTTTGTTTGTTCACACAAAGCTTTTACCGTATCCATGGTTTTTTTTTTAGATTGATTAATTTTGAATACGTTTTGATGGCGTATCTCTAAATGCTGTTCTTTTTAGCTCGAAGGACCAATGTTCGTGTCGTTGTAGTATTTAATATTTGTGGCTTATCCCTGATGAGGGCTCGCAAATAGATTAAATGGTTTTTGTTTTACAACTGACCCGGTTATTATGTTTTTTTGATATTTATACATTGATTTTGTCTACTTAAGCATAATTTACAATTATAATTTTATTCCAAATCCCCTTTCATTTGAAGGAAACATAGAGCAAAATTTCAAAAACTTTAAAATAAAATTCGAAAACTACTTAAAAGCAATTGAAGCCGATACGAAAAAGGATGAAGTTAAAATAGCCATCTTATTAAACATTATAGGCGATGAAGCGATGGATACGAGACATTTAATTTAGAAGCAGATGACCAAAATAAATATGAAACAGTTTTAAAAGCATTTGAAAGTTATTGCATTCCACAAAAGAAAAATCAAAGTATAAATCGACACATATTTTTTAAACGGGTGCAACAAGATGGTGAATCTAGTTAAAAACAGCTTAATTAAGGATAAGATAATAAGCGGCATACGTAATAACAACCTCAAGGATAGACACTTAAAGAGAAGAAGATATGGACATGGATAAGTGTATAAGATTGTGTAAAACGGCGGAAATAGCAGAGCAACAACTCAAAGCATTGAAAGAGACAAATACAGTCAATGAGATAAAGCGACCAGTGCAGAGAAAATATCCAAGTAATTATTATGGAACATCAAATAAAGTAAATAAAACGTTGTAATGTTAAATTAATTGAAAGTAGTTGTAATTTAATAACTTATAATGAAGCAAAGATAAATATTTTAAGCATAAGTTACTTAAAATCAAAAATAAAAGAAAACTTTTATAACATAAAATACTACATTGTTAAAGATAAGTCAATTCCAATATTAGGATTACCAACAGTACAAAAAGTAGGTTTAGTACAAAGAATTAATTTATTAGAGGAAGATATTTTAAATAAATACAGCGACATTGTTGATGGTATTGGTGAAATTTCAAATTGTTTATACAATTTTACCCTAAGAAACAATTATGAACCAATAGTAGAACAAGGGTGCCGAAAAATACTATTCACAATACAAGAACAATTTTAAACTGAATTAGATAATATGGAATATCAGGGTATTATTAGGAAAGTACAAGAACCAACAGTATTTGTAAGTCAAGTTGTCATACTTAACAAAAAAGATGGTTCATTAAGAATCTGTTTAGATCCTCATAAATTCTAATTTGTTAAGAGAATATTACGCGATGCCAACATTCGAGGAAATAGCATGTAAAATGCAAAAAAGCGAAAGTGTTCAGTAGTTTAGATTGTAACAAAGCATTTTACCAAATAAATCTATCAGAAAAAAGCTCATTATGTACAACTTTTATAACACCTTACGGAAGATACTGCTTTAAAAGAATGTCATATGGTATAAAAACAGCTACAGAAATTTATTACAGAAAATTTAAAGAAATTTTCGAAAATATAAAAAATATATAGATATACGTAGATTAAATTATAGTATGGTCTGAAACTATTGAAGAACACAATCAAATATTAGCAAAGCCCCTCAGCCTAGGGTACTCAGAGGGCTTCGGCTGTCTTTGTGTACACCTAGGTAACACCAAGGTAGCCGCGTCCTCGTCGCGGGGGGCGGGTACTGCTTCGACAGTAGCAAAGTGCTACCGGGGACCAAATGCCAGTGGTATAAATTGGCTAAAACAAACAATGAATACAACAAATACGGAATGTAATACCCCAGGTGGTACAGCAGCAGATATGCTGCCAAATCCACACTCTTCGGAGGCAGGCCCAACAGATTCTGGGGTGGACCAATCATTGCTTAACCCATTTGGACGAAGTTCCAAATTATCATGATCACCAAGATCTTCAACTGAAAATATATTTCAGTACGAGAAGGAAAATGCCGAACTCCGTGAACAACTAAGAGAAATAAAAGAATTTACTACTAAATTGAAAGAAGAATTTACAATTTTAAAGAAAGAAAATGAAGAACTCAAAAAATCAGTTGAAACACGTGCAGAACTTGGGACGACACCTAGCCCAACAGTCGATGATGGCATTAATTCATTCCATACGGATGAAGAAGAACTACAAAGAGAAACAAATTGAATGTTGAACCGGAATAAAAGACCAAGTAAGAAAAGGAAAGCGCAAGACTCACCAGAAATGGCGGAGACTTTACCATCAACTTCAAAAGAGGTTGCCAGAAATCAGTTAATCATCAAGAAACAACTAGCTCTAAAACAACAACCAGCTAAACCGAAAGAAAAATCACCTCCACCAATAAATGTCGTCGGGATATCAAATTTCTCCACTATACAATCGATTATGAAATCGATTACGATAGCCGAGTACAAACTCGTATCTCTAAACAACGACGCCTGGAAAATTAATGTTGTAGACTCTGAAACTTATAGAGCTTTGGCTACAAAGCTTAATTCCGAGGGGCTTCAGTGGTTTACCTATGAGGATAAGAATGATCGCCCAATTAAAGTTATGGCTAGAGGTCTTCACCCAACCTGTGCAAAAGAGGAAATTATTGAGGATCTCAAGCAAAAGGGTTATCAAATAGAAAATGACGTAAACATAATTAAGAAAGAAAAAATCGAAACTGAACAAGGAGTTCAAGTTAAAAAAAGAGGGCTTCCACTATTTATGCTCACTTTTAATAACAAACAAAAAGTGGAAGATGTGTATAATATCAAGGCAATACTTAGCATGAGAGTTAAAATAGAGCCATTGAAAAAAAATAACGGATTAATACCGCAGTGCAAAAAATGTCAAGGTTTTAATCATACGCAGAAATATTGCCAAAGAGAAATTAGATGCGTGAAATGTGCCGGAAAGCATCATGCCCAGGTATGCCCGGTTAGTAAAAATATTGCTGCAAAATGTGTCAATTGCAATAAGTCACATCCCGCAAACTACCGGGGATGTGGAGCTACAACGAATAAGAAATAAAACTCGAAAACAAAGTCCAGGAGTATCGGTAAAAAATTATCAAACTTCCACCAAAGAGGAACCTAAACCTCATGCTAGTAAAACGGGAGAACCAAAACCAAAACTGTACTCGCAAGTAGTCATGACAAAACTAATTATTTCGGAGCACACTACTGAAGGTACAGCAGTGCTCCAAAAGATACTAAGAAGCATAGAAGCTCTTAACATTCGTCTAGCTAAACAAGAGAAACGCCTTCAAGCTCTAAGCAACAGGTTAGATAAGCAAGACTCTCTAAATGAAATGAAATCCATGCACTATTAAAATGATGCAAACAACAACAAATAAAACATTAAGAATAGTAACCTGGAATGCAAATGGGCTAATGCAACATATTCCAGAATTATAAATTTTCCTAAATACTGAAAAAATCGATATATGCCTAGTATCGGAAACCCATTTTACTTCAACTTCATATCTTAAAATATATGGATACAATTGTTACCACGCCATTCACCCAGCAGGAAGGGCAAGGGGAGGATCGTCGGTGGTTATAAAAGAAAATATCAAACACTTTATAGATCTTAAAATTGAAGAGGAATTTATGCAAGTAGTCACCTTAAAAGTATTTATAAATAACAACAAAGAATATAGTGTATCGTCAATATATTGCCCCCAAGGTATAATTTAATTAAACAAGACTATTGCACGTTATTTAAATCACTTGGATCAAGTTTCATAATCGGAGGTGATTTTAATGCAAAAAACACCTACTGGGGATCAAGAGTAACCTATAAAAAAGGAAGAGAGCTGTTTGCAGCAGGAAGACTATGCAATTGCGATTTTCATTCTGGAGATCAACCAACTTATTGGCCTACGGATAGAAACAAAATAACCGATATCATTGACTTCTTTATCACCAAAGGTATAGACGAAAACTACATATACATAGAAAGCAGCGAGGCGATTATGTCGGATCATACGCCTGTTATTATGACAATCAGTGCAACGATTATTAAAAAAACTAGTCCACCTTCGCTAACGAACAAAAAAACCTGCTGGGAGAAATTCCAGAAACTTGTTGAGGATAATATTGATCTTCAGGTGCTAATTAAAAACCCGATAGAGCTAGAAGAAGAACTAGAACAACTCAACAACAGTATACAAGAAGCGGCGTGGAGTAGTACCCCCTCAAGTTCAAAGGAAATGCGCCGAAATGCTATTTATCCTCTAGAAGTTAGGGAACTGGTTGCAGCAAAACGAAAAGCAAGAAAGGCCTGGCAAAGAAGTCGAGCGCCAGAATATAAAACAACTCTTAATTTTTTATCCAATAAACTAAAGTTGCTAATTAAAGAAATCAAAAACGAATCCATTAATAAGTACTTGAGTGACCTTACTGGGGAAAAAGATACCGAGTACTCCCTTTGGAAAGCGACAAAAAGTTTAAAACGACCTAAACTACAAATTCCACCAGTAAAAAATGAAGATGGCACATGGGCTATAAGTGCAAAGCAAAAAGCTTCGTTGTTTGCAACCCACCTCGAGAACACGTTTCACGTTTCAGCCACTACCTAGACAAACTGCAGAGGAAAACATACCACCAGTATATAAAATGGATAACTGCAATATATCTCCTGCGTCACACTACAAGAATTTATCGTGTTTGGTTTGCGTAGCACTTCGATAAATTTTTGATAATAAATAAATAAAAAACTTTACATTTAATTTTAAATTAAATTTTATTTCTTGCAAATAATTTTTTTATTGCTGGTGAGTGATGCTGCGGCGGCGTGTTGCTCCGGCGATGTCCAAAAATTGAATAGGACGAAGATAATTTTTTTCTTCGTCTTCTTGCATAAATTAAAAAAAACAAAAATCAAAACCCGATTTTCTGGTTTTTTTAATATTACATGCACCAAAATGTTTTTGGTGCACCCTTTATAAAATATGTTTTCATAAACATAGATGATTGCCATGCCATCTCTTGTGCAATGGCATGGTGGTATATAGGTGCGTTTTACATGATTTTGGTTCTGCAAAATCAATACGATTTGTATGCATCTCTAAATGATATGATTGTAGAGGTACGTATTGTAATTAGATTGTTATGTAACCAAAATATAATTTTTCAATTCTATTTTGCTTACACCAAATTTGCTATGTACAAGTGCTGTTGTACGATTATCTATGTACAAGTTGTTATTTACATAATTTGTGTATACAAGTTTGTTGTATATTTGGAATAATTCTTTATATGGAGAATTGTCCATTTATAAAGAATTATGTGAACGGAGGATTGTCCGTTGAGAACAATTGTGCGGAGTTTCTTATAGTTGAAGAAACTACCCGCTACAAATTAAAAGAGGAAATCAATCTCAACCTAAATACAAAGAAATCTCCAGGATATGACTTAATTACAGGACAAATAGTAAAAGCTCTTCCTGAAAAATGTCTACGTAAACTACTCCAAATAATTAATGCAGTGTTCAGACTTAAACACGTTCCAAGTCAATGGAAAGTAGCAGAAGTAATTATGATACCTAAACCAAACAAACCACTTAATGACAAAAATTCGTATAGGCCGATTTCCTTACTCCCAATAATTTCAAAATTATTCGAGAAACTACTCCTAAAGAGACTAAAACCAATAATAGCAGAAAGAAATCTTGTTCCTCCACATCAATTTGGCTTCAGAGAAAATCATTCAACAATAGAACAAGTACACCGAATTACAAACATAATTGAAGACGTACTTGAAAAAAAGAAAGTATGTTCAAGCGTCTTCTTGGATGTAGCACAGGCCTTTGACAGAGTATGGCATAAAGGTTTGGAATATAAATTAAAAAAAGACCTACCAAAGCAGTTTTATGAAATTCTAAAATCTTACATATCTAACCGACACTTTCGAGTTAAATTAGATGGCGAATACTCAGAAATAAAGAAAATATCAGCAGGGGTACCACAAGGTAGCGTTCTGGGACCAACTTTATATGTTCTATACACCTCGGACCTACCAACGATAGAGAATACTAACATAGCGACGTTTGCGGATGATACGGCCATCTTAGCAGTTGCTAATTGCATAGAAGAATCTACAAGCAAATTGCAAAGAGCTACTAATATTGTCAGTACCTGGACCAAGAGATGGCGAATAAAACTTAATGAAACAAAATCTGTTCACGTAAACTTTACCAACAAAAAGGTAAACTGGATACCAGTAGAACTGAACTCCCAGCAAATTCCCTATGCAAATACGGCAAAATATCTAGGCATGACTCTAGACGCGAAACTAAAATGGAAAGAGCATGTGAAAAAGAAAAAAGAAGAGTTAAACATCAAATACAGAAAGATGGATTGGCTCTTAGGAAGAAATTCTGAGCTAACTCTACATAATAAATTGCTACTATACCGGCAAATCCTAAAACCTGTGTGGCCTTACGGTATTCAGCTCTGGGGCTATACAAAGAAAACCAATGTCAATATCATCCAGTCATTCCAAAGCAAAGTCCTTCGTGGAATAGTTAATGCACCATGGTACATAAGAAATGACAACCTCCATAGAGATCTGAAGATGGATTTCGTTAGTGAAGAAATAAGCAAACACGCGAGAAAACACATGCAACGTATTAGTCTACACCAAAATGCTGAGACACGTCGTATGTTGGATGATTCAAACCTAGTAAGACGGCTGCGAAGTAAGAAACCGCATGATCTACAAGATCCAATCAGGATCGACTAAAAATATAATAAAATTGTAAAGGGGACTAGCCAAAGGGCTACAACCCTCCAAACAAGAATATAAATTATGAACGATAAATTACTAGATGATTTGTAAATCAGTTGTAATAAATAAACATATACAAAAAAAAAAAAAAAAATATTAGCAAAAGTTGTAAATATAGCAAAAACTAAGAATATTAAATTTAATAAAGACAAATGCAAATTTAAACAGAAGTCAATAAAATTTTTAGGGCATATATTCGATGAACAAGGTATCAGGATTGATAACAATAAAATTCAAGCCAAACGTTTAAGTTTTTAAAACATTTCGAAAATTCTAAAAAATAAAAAGGATATAGAAAGATTTTTGGGTATGATAACATATGTATCCAAATTTATACCTAATGTATCGAACCTAACTGAATCATTACGAAAATTAATTAAAAAGAATGAAACATTTGTATGGGATGAACAACAAAATAAAAATTTTACAAAGTTAACAGATATAATAACTAAAGATCCAGTTTTAGCATATTATGACTCCAGAAAAGAATGTAAACTTAGTGTAGATGCTAGTAGCACAGGAGTAGGAGTAAAACTGCTCCAAGAAAATAAACCTATAGCATACAGCCCAAAAGCTTTTACAGAAAGTCAACGGAATTGGGCACAAATTGAAAAAGACTTAAATGCAATATTATTTGGATGTGTTAGAAATCATCAGTTGATCGCAGGAAGAAAGATAGAGGTAGAAACAGATCACAAACCACTGATACCAATATTTAAAAAACCACTGAATAAAATACCAATGCGACTTCAAAATATGCGAATGAGATTACAACCGTATGATATTGACTTAAAATATAAACCAGGCAATGTTATCTAAGAATAAATGATCTGATAAATGAATCTAACACAGATGAGGAAATAGTAACATAAAAAAATTATATTAGATTAGGATGGCCAAATAACAAACAATTAATTCCAGATAATATTAAACAATATTTCACTTCTAAAGAAAATCTTTATGAATATAATGGAAAAATAATTGCATAATAATACCGAGAGAGTATAGAAATGAAATATTAAACAAATTACATTATAATCATCTAGGAATAGAAAAAACAAAATTTACAGCTCGTGAGATTGTATTTTGGCCAAACATAAATGCCCAAATTGAAAACATTATAATGAATTGCGAAACGTGTCTAAGAGTTCAAAAGTCAAATCAAAAGGAAGAATTGATAAGTTCTGAAGTTCCAACAGGAAAATGGCAAATAGTAGGAACTGACATATTTTATTTCAAAAATATTAATTATTTAATGGTAGTCGAATATTTTACAAAATATATTGAAATAGCCATATTGGCTGATATGGCAAGCAATGCCACAATAAATATTTTAAAGTCAATTTTTGCCAGACACGGAATACCTTTAGTGGGAAGAAGTGACGGAGGACCGCAATATAATTGCAAACATTTAAAGATTTCCCAAAAATGTATGAATTTTGGGCTGAACGACACATTCAGACTTTAAAAAGAATAATGAAAAAGCAGCGTATGATAATGTAGATCCATATTTAGCTCTGATGGAATATCGTAATAGACCTATTTCACAAAACATAGGATCACCAAACCAATTATTATTTGGACGTAACGTCAGAAGTTTACTACTATTGACAATGACGTACAAGAAAAACTCAAAAAAAGGCAAAAAAGAGATAAATTATATTATGATATTAAGGCTAAAAATCTAACTGAATTTCAAATAGGAGACAATTTAAGGGTATGAAATAAAAATAAAGAATGGGAATCAGCAAAATTGTTAGACAAAAATATTGAGCATAGACGATACCGGATTATGAAAGAAAATGGGAAAGTATTAGATAGAAATAGTAGTCACATAATAAAGGATAGTAATGATAAAAAAATTGAAATTTTACCAGAAAAAAAAATGATCGAGAGAAGTATTAATGAAAATATGATTCAAGCAAATATTAACCTAAATAACAATATTAATAATGAAAAAGAAGAACATAACTTAAGAAACAATGATGAAAATGAAATTATTGTAAGAAATGAAAATACTAATCATAGACCAAGAAGGAAAGTTATTAAACCGTCTTATTTGAAACATTATATAACAGAGTAAAATTAATAAAATAATTCTGGTTTAATGAAATGATTATTGTTTGCATTTCCAAATAAATTAGTATTGAAATATATTGGATTAATTAGATAGTAAGATAAAATTAAATTTAAGAAAACTAATTATTATATTGAATTAAGTATTATAATATAATTTTATTAAATATTGAATTAATTATATTTAGCTTATAAAAATTAAAAAATAGGGAGATGTCATATATGTATCATGTAAACATATATAAACACGGTTGGTAGGGATGACCTAAAAAGAACGTAAAGCATGTGGGAGTGAAGTAAAATACGTGAACAAGGAAAGACGTAAAAATATAAATAATAATTATTGCAATATTTAATAATTAAATATACTCAATATAAATAAATAATAGTATATAAAATAATAAATATAAAGTGTTTTATTATCAAAATAATCACAAATATAAAATACTCTGTAACAAACAAGCAAAACATAAAGAAAATCAACTAATTTACAATTGGTTCGTTTCATTTCGGTAAACGAATTTATAAAAGCAAAAAAAAATTACAATTAAAGGTACGGAAATCTTTAAAGTAGTATGCGAACAGGTAAAACAAATACTGTGATCAAATAACGTGTCACGGGCAGTATATATTGGCTCTGTATAGGAACCATGCGCAGATTTTAGTGAAAAAAACTAGATATAATTTTTTTCGATTAAATAAAAATAAATGATTGCAACCAAAACTGCTATACAAATTTTGTGCATGCATCCAACATAAAAACTCAATAAATTTAGTCAATATTTTATCAGTACGTATGGAGGGTACATATAAAAAAATAAAAACTCGATATGTTAAGTAAAATAAATTTTATTTAAAAAGACACAATTTTTTATGTTTAATTTTATTTATTTTTCGGATAAACAAAATGACCTTAGAAAATGGTGTGCATGATAATGTACATTTTCAGTTACATTTAATTGGATGTGTACATCACTTCAAACCTATTGAAAAATGAAAATCATATTCAAACAAATTTATTGAAATTAAAATTAAAATCGTCTTACTTTATGTTTTATT
This sequence comes from Nephrotoma guestfalica, assembly GCA_963691935.1. Lineage (NCBI taxonomy): Eukaryota > Metazoa > Arthropoda > Insecta > Diptera > Tipulidae > Nephrotoma > Nephrotoma guestfalica. The sequence continues at coordinate 151,151,523 of OY829913.1, forward strand.
CATGTTTAATAAAATTTTCTTATAACTTTTATACACTTTTTTAATAATTTAAGTTTGTTAACACAAATTAAATTTAAAACTTAACAAAAAATTTAACCGCCAATGCGAAATCTCAAATTGAATTATGTAAACATAAACAAAATGAACAAAAGTTGTACACTCGTTTGCTTCAATATGTAAAATCGTAAAAATTGTACGTGCGTTTTTCTTGCAACTACAAGAAATTATATCGAATATTTTTTTTCGCTAAAATTTGCGCATGGTTCCTATACTGGTTCTTCATTCAAATTTTCTCCCAGTCGTATTCCAACCATGTGTGTGGGGTTGTACATGCTGTTTTTACAGATAATATGGCGATCATATTTCTTCATCTGCACTGCAACACAATTTATTACCTTTTCATAACCTTTTCAATAAGAAATAGCAAAAAATAAAAATGAAAGTTGGTACCGCCGTTTTGAGATCAGCACACATTTTTAACTCTGTCATGTTGAGCATTTTCATGTGGCAGCAACGCCTGTCCATGCAAAACTCAAGTGCGGCACGTGTTCATGTATATGTAAAATTATTTTCATTTTATATCGGATGCTTGAGCGAAACGGATGGAAAATTTTATTTTTTGGCAAAATTTAAAGTTTGTCAGAACCTTAGATTATACTATAGATGGAACACCGACAGTTTTGTTTGAAGTATCAATTTTGTAATGTTATTGTTATTGTTTTGAATTTTTTTTGGAATAGGGAAAGAAGAAAGCGGGATAACAACATTATAGATTTCATAACATCATGCAGTGGCGGTGTGAATTGTTTCATCGGGCGGGGGCAAAAAAATAAATTGTAATTTTTAATAAATAAATTGTAATAAATTGTAATTATAGGCAACACATTAAACTTTAAACATTAACATATCCTTTATCATTAAAATTAAACGATTTATTAATAATCAAAATATACTTCTACTACTAAAATTCATAATTGATTTTGAATATTTGTAATAGATCATATATGCATATTAATTCACTATACTTGAAACTAAACGAATTAAAAAAGAAAATAAATCACAAAATTTAATACAACTGAATAGCAAATCGCTGCCCAATAAAAATTAAATATAAAAATTCTAGCAACGCCACTGGATTTTCAATGACAATATTTACGATTTTTTACTTTTATTTTCTAACATGGCGAGCAACTTTTTCCCGTTTTTGGTTTTAAATCCAAATGTGTCACTTATTTTTTTTCAATGAAAATTAAAATAAATCACCTTTATCACAGAACACATTTAATTATGCATATATATACTATAAATTTGTACAATATTATTAAAATCAATTAAAAGGTTAATCAGATAAAGCAATTATACAGTTTGTAAACACTATCAAAAAACTTACTTGTGAAAAGAAATTTTCTTTTTTCTTGATAACTGCGTGTTTTCACACTGGAAGACACTACACTTGGTCATTATAATAAGACACAACACTTAATTATTCACTTATTTTTTTAATAATCTAAGGTTTCCAGGCTCCATCTATAGTATAATCTAAGGTCAGAACATAAAAACTTTTGTGTTTTACGTTTGTATCTGAGATATTAAAGAGGATTTTATTGTCTATTTGAATTTTAGAAATGTCATATCATACAACATCAATTGTGATCTCAAGTTTACGAAACTGTGTATATGTATATTTACGAATATTTATTAATGAATAATTATAATATATTTCAGTTAAATTTAAAAAACATCCTTTATGGGTTTACTATTTAATACACTAATTCCGCCGTTCCACTCTTTGATTCTTTCATCGTGATTCTTTCCTCGTTTCCTTCCCCTTCAACAAAAAACTGTTGTTAGTTTGTTGGTGAAGGGGAAGGAAACGAGGAAAGAATCACAACGAAAGAACCAAAGTGTGGAATGTCGGATTGACGTTTCTAAATTTTTAAATATAAAAACTGTTTTTTCCTGTCAAATAAAAAAGATGTACATCAATTATTATCCCAATTATTATATGTTTTTTTTTTTGTTTTTTGTCAAATATAACATTAATTAAACTATTATTAAAATGAATTTTGCAAACAATAAACGCCTATCTGTTCTGGGCCAAGGCTCTCCCAACTCTTTCACGTTTTGCTTATTTACGTCCTTACCTTTACGCCTGTATTGGCCAATTCGAGGACGTACGGATATAGATCCGATTTATATTACCATCTGCACATTGCATAGCACCATATCAGCTTACACTGGCATGGGAGATGGGTCGGCCCATGAATTTTGCACTCCGACAGGGGACAGGGATGCCAGGATAGACAGGAGACAGGATAGATGTGTTCGTAATCGTAATTTGTTGATGAAAATTCCTTTTGCATCCTGTTCCTATCGGGATTCGAATCCGGTACTTCCCGATCCAAACGCCAAAGCTTTAACCACTGTGCCATTTGGTCGGTAATTATAATCACTTAAAAACAAAAATAAAACACCCTATTTTTTTGATTTTTCATTTGGGTTAAGACTGCTGCACGACTGTGAGATTTTACCCGCACTCACAGTCTGAAGTTATTAACTAATAGTTTTTACTTAATAAAATTGGTCTACATTATGATATGATATATGATATGATATGATAGAGGCATACAGGCCAGCCATAACGGCGATCCTAGGTACGATACCATAATCCTGAAATATCAACAATCAAATAACAAATTATATCTGAATGCGAATAATATTTCAGCATCATGCGGGCCCAGGCTCTGCCTGCATCCTTAACAGATAAGGTTAGTTAGGAAAGGATGTTAGTCACAGAAACGACTAGGGCGAACCGCAGCAAAGTCATTTTCTAACTACTTAAATATATTAGAATGTTAATCTCAATTAAATTCACACTCTAGATTAGAGTTTGTTAGTTAATTAATGTAAGTTAGTTGTGTTTGAGGTAAAGGATACTAATATTCATCATATGTATTCGGCATCAGTCCTACTAGACTGGTTAGGTTATTTAATTCACATCTATGGGTCATCTCATCACATACTCCTTGTAAACTTATTTTGCCCTATCTTCCCATCCAACACCATCTAATCGAGGGACTTCACGTTCGTAATGACACGGCAGTATTATCATACATATGATGACCTAAGTATTCCGTCAATAATGTCAAAATAAAAAATTAATAAATATAAAAAAAAAAAAATTTAGATTCGGTATTGTCATTCAGCTACCTATATTTAAATTCATCCAACTAAAAGCAGGGTTAATTTATATCTAACATTCACACAACTTCACTAAAACATAACCTGAATTCAACCAGAAAGATCGTCGGAAAACAACATTCCATAGCAAAAAGTCTTTGGATCGTTAACATATTCGATTGTATTGAGTTTATGCTCAAATCAATCGTCAATCAAGAATGTTGCAATCACAATCTTCCCTGACCTTCCGGTATGTAAAAAAAAAAATAAATAAATAATAAATTTTAAATAATAATAAAAATAAATTGAATTATATTTGCCGACAACTTTATTGTTTTAAATCAGGACTTTCGACAAAATTTCAATTTATAGAATTGTTTAAAGTAAGTGAAAATTATTAAAATAAGTTATGAAAATGTAATTAAATTTAAATAAAAACCCAAATGGATAACACAATCCAACATATTTCAGCTCAAATGATAAATTTCCCGTGGCAGAAAACTGTTTCCTCCTTTCATTAACATTTTATATATTTATAAATTTATATTATTCCACAAAAAGTCATTTTTGTCACAATACGGTGGCAACCCATTTTGAGTATACAAATTTTCGTTTACTTAAGTACATACAAAGGGAATTCCCTTGAAATGTCAGTTTCTATATATACGATTATAAATTACCGTTCACATATATGTAAATAGTTATAATAACAATAATAAATAATTAACTTTTATATAATTAGAATAAAAAGATACTTCTCTGATTGTATATGTGTTGAACGTAATTTTCATAATACTGTCTCAATTCACCTGTATTAACAGGTGAACTTCTAAAGAACAAGACTCACTCAAAAATAGCACATCACTCTCACACTACACATTCCTAAACTCTAATAAAATTCGTCTACATTATTGACGTTTATTCGATTGACATTGTTGTCATTGTGTTTTTATTAACATCGAATTTTTTTTTGCTTATTCTGCCCTACGATTGAGGTCCCTGTATTATTCCAACTGCAGAAACATGAAGATCCCCAAGTGGGTCCTTATAACCACCTCTGATCGTGTAAATTAAAGTACCCAAGTATTTTTATTTCCGAAATTTTCTGCATTTTCCTGACAGTTTGATGAAATCATCACCAAATTTTGTCAGCAAAAGTGTTTGAAATATTTAAATATTTTCAATGAACGTTGTCGCTAAAAGTCGGACAAATGATGAATTTGAGTAACCAAAAAACTTGTGCTTGCGAGAGTGCGCACGAGCTTTAAAAGAGACGGGGCCTGTACATTAAATATTATGGCGCCATTATATTTTGTAAGGGAAATAAAACAAACAAATATGTTAGATAATTTAAAAAAAAATTTATTTGAAATTTATTTTTTAATATATAATTTAATATTATTATTTATTTTTGGAACGATTTATTTTAAAAAATGATAACACTATTGAAAAAAAATTTATTATTCACTATATTTTAAAATAACAATAAAATGTTCACTTCACAAAAATTATATTATACTTAATGGCGTAGCAAACCATACTCCTACCCAAGTATTTTTATTTCCGAAAATGTCTGCATTTTCCTGACATTTTGATAAAATCATCACCGACTTTTGTCAGTAAAAGTGTCCGAAATATTTAAATATTTCCAATGAACGTTGTAGCTAAAAAAAGTCGGTCAAATGATGAATTTGAGTAAACAAAAACTTGTGCATGTGTGAGTACGCACGTGCTTTAAAAGAGGCTTGTAAATTAAATATTATGGCGCCATTATATTTTTTAAGGGAAATAAAATAAAAAAGTATGTTAGATAATTTTAAAAAAAAATTATTTGAAATTTATTTTTTAATACATAATTTAATATTTAGTATTACAATACAAATTTTATCAACAGAAATTATTATTTACTTTTGGAAAGATTTATTTTAAAAAGTAATAATACTATATTTTAAAATATTATTGTTATTTTAAAATATAGTATATATATTTTTACTTCACAAAAATTATGTTGTACTTAATGGCGTCGCAAACCATACTGTGTTTTAATCATAGAAATAGAGTATATAGAATGAATGTAATGATCTGTCAAGTGAGTCAAATTCGGAGAGTACAAGAGAAAGCATATAAATTAACAGGGCTGTATTTAGGATTTGTTTCGACCGAATGCAATGAAGTTAGGAAGTTAAAATTAGAAAATAATTATACTTAATTAAATTTTTATTACTTTAATAAGAGTACATTAATTATTTTTATTTAAATATAATATTATATATATAAAAAATAGTAATTATAAAACCACTACGCTTATTTATTTCACATTCCTGTGTGTAAATAAAGTAAAAATGTAATAAAGAAACAAACCGAATTCTTTTTGTTAATTTAGATGACCTTAATATTTTTCTATGATATAGTAAGCTAACAAATTAACGTATTCTTGAGAATGACTATATTGATCTTCATCATTGAAAATATTTACACTTATTAGGTTGTGAAGAACGTTATAACAATTTTTTTAAACAATTTTTAAGTAGATTGTCGTTGCGTTATGTTTTTGTAGTCCGGAATAGCCAATTCCCGTTTTAATACTGCTTCGGAATATTTACAAATTTTTAATATGACGGCGAAGGGGTAGACCACCCCTATTTTTAAATTGGTTATCGATTTATAAGAATTACATTGTTGTATTAGTTTGCAACGGTCCTCAAAATTCAGTTTTCTAAATACATATCGTATTCAATAACATTAATTGAAAATTCACTTAGTATAATTGGGCATCCAAAAAAATCTTCGTCATACATATTAGATTCGTCTACTTTTGAAATTTCTTGGCCAATTTAAATATCATCTGATGAGGCTTCAACCATTTCTTTTTCAATTCTCCATAATTTGGTAAACTAAAAATAAATATTTACATTATAATTTCTGTAAAAAATTGTACTTACAGTACATATTCCAAAATAAAAATAAATTATGAAAAGCAAAGCACTTGGCTGGTAATAACATATGTTTACAAAACGATAAAAACTCACGCTAACAACCAAAATTGTTTTCTTATTTTTATCTGATTTATAACTTAAATTAAGGATAATTTTACGACAAATCACTTTCTTTTTAACATAATTTACATTTTATTTTATATAAACACTTACTGATGGTACGAAATTCCTTACTCTAATTTTTTAGGCGTATTTAGCAGTTTTTCACGAGACACTTCATTTTATTAAATGTTTCTAATTTGTATTACTAAAATGATGCACTACACACAATCCACTAACTATTTTAATAATATTTTAATTATTTTAATTAATATTTTCAAGATTTTTTAAGAACACAAAATTTAACGCGTCACTTTAAACAAAAACAAAAACTGGTTTGAGGTGTTTTTATTTTGAGATATGAGACCGCCATATGCATTTTTTATATAACCACCCTGCTCTGACTTGCTTCACACGAAATATCTATAAACATTTATATATAAACATTTATCAGAAAAAAAAACCAAGAAATTATTTGATTCTAACAAAGTTTTTGTTTATATACATATTTTGTTTAAACAATTTTATTGTGATGAGAGGTAACGATTTTGCTAACATTTATGTGATATTTACACTTTAAATTGTTATCAATTCAACGTAAATTAATATTTAAATGAACAGCAAGAAACACTAGAAAACTATGTCCATATTTACGAGTATCAGGAAAGATTTTGACAAGTGCATTTGGACGTACAAAACTAATTTACAACTTTAGTTCAAATTGGTTGTTTACTCGGTTTTGACAAAAATTATACGGAGTGAAGTTAGGGTAACAAATAATATCATAATTTTTATCATTTTGGTCGGACTGAAACTGAACACGCCGAACTATAAACCCAAAATGTCCAACCTTTTTCGACTATACGTCATATTTTCGGAACAAATGTAGTACATTATTTTTTCCGTTTTGTTCATAGAATTAAATACTATAGAATGAATGTATTGATTTTTCCCATATAAGATTTGCTGCTTCACGTGTCACAAGCCAGAGCAGGATGGTTATATAAAAAATGCATATGGCGGTCTCATATGTCAGAGATGCTACCCCATCAAACCAGTTTTTGTTTTTGTTTTAAATTACGCGTTTAATTTTGTGCTCTTAAAAAATCGTGAAAATATTAATTAAAATAATTAAAAAATAATTAAAATATTATTAAAATAGTTAGTGGATTGTGTGTAGTGTATCATTTTAGTAATACAAATTACAAACATTTAATAAAATGAAGTGTCTAGTGAAAAACTGTTTAAATACGCCTAAAAAATTTCAAGAAGGCATTTCGTACCATCGGTAAGTGTTTATTAAAAAATAAAATGTAAATTATGTTGAAAAGAATGTGATTTGTGGTAAAATTATCCTTAATTTAATTTATAAATCAGATAAAAATAAGAAAACAATTTTGGTTATTGACGTGGGTAGCATCTCTTAATAAACATATGTTTTTTACCAGTGCCGCATTTTTCTTATTTTATTTCATGTGCTAAGTGCTTTGCTTTTCATAATTTATTTTTATTTTGGAATATGTACTGTAAATACAATTTTTTACAGAAATTATAATGTAAACATTTGTTTTTAGTTTACCAAAATATGGAGAATTGCAAAAGCAATGGTTGAAGCCTCATCAGATGATATTTCTATTGACCAAGAAATTTCAAAAGTAGACGAATCGAATATGTATGATGAAGATTTTCTTGGATACCCAATTATACTAAGTGAATTTTCAATTAATGTTATTGAATACATAGGAGGATTTATAGTCCGATATTAATTTAGAAAATTGAATTGTGAGGACTGTTGCACATTAATACAACAATGTACCTCTTATACCTCGCTAATCAATTTAAAAAATAAGGGTGGTCTGTTAACTCCTTCGTCGTCAGTACTAAAAATTTGTAAATATTCAGAAGCTGTATTAAAACGGGAATTGGCTATTGCGGACTACAAAAACATAACGCAACTAAAATCTAGTTCTAAATTGTTTAAAAAAAATAAGTTATAACGTTCTTCACAACCTAATAAGTGTAAATATTTTCAATGATGAAGATCAATATAGTCATTCTCAAGAACACGTTAATTTGTTAGCTCATTCTATCATAGAAAAATATAATGACATCCGATTGAATTATTTTTGTAACCAAAGGTCATATAAATTAACGAAAAGAAACAAGTTTATTTCTTTATTACATTTCAAAGGAATGTGAAATAAATAAGCGTAGTGGTTTTATAATTATTATTTTTTATATTTTATATTTTTTATATTTTATAATTTTTTATTATATTAATATTATATTTAAATAAAAATAATTAATGTACTTTATTAAAGAAATAAAAATGTAATTAAATATAAATAATTTTTTTATTTAAACTTCCTAACTTCACTGCATTCGATCGAAAAAAATTCTAAATACGGCCCTGTTAATTTATATGCTTTCTCTTTTACCCTCCGAATTTGTGACGCTTGACAGTTCTTTACATTCATTCTATATACTCTATTTCTATGGTTTTGTTATACTTGGGTAGTTATTTGCCGCACGGAGTGGAGCGGCGGAGCGGCACGTTGAGAAGGTATGCAGTTTTATAACAGAATTTATTTCTAGTACAATTGTTTGTGTTCTAAACCAAACCAAAACATAAACTTGTCCAAATCAGGTTCTGTCAAACATTAAAATAACGAACAAAACTGCGTTCGTTCATTTAAAATGCAATTAAAACTAACTATAGTATGGTTTACCAATTACCACCTAAATTAAACAAATAATTTGTGCTTCAAAAATATTAATATTTACTATTTAAATGGAACGGTAAGAAAATAAACGGCACTTTCCGGCTCCGGAAAGTGTTTTGATTGCTCGCGTTGCTCCCCTAAACTTAATGGTTTTAATTTCATTTCAGGCTGTAAAATGTTGTACCTAATTGTTAAGATCGTTCAAACCATCGTCGACATATTTTATTATATTTTCATTATTAGTTTCCGAATCGGAAATCTTATTTACAATATCATCAAGCTGTTTGCGTTTTTTTTATATAACGTATTCGATGTACTAGGAAGGCTGCTTGTTATTCTCTACGAGGACTATGCAACGTTTTTTCGTGACGTCAAATGCAAAGTGGATGCGCTACTCACTGGGATCAATTACATAATTGAAACAGCAGTGAAGTCAACATATGATGCGGGGTCCACAATATTAAATCAATTCACTTATATTTTTACCACGGGAAAGGTAAAAATGTCTAATGTGGGCGACATTCTTGTGGAAGCCAGTGGATGGTTGTTTCTTAATATGAAAGCTTTTCTCGTATTGATTGGGAATGGCTGTTGGTTTTTAATCACACTACTGCCTAATTTTATATTGTACATCTTGCATTTATGCGGTATTCTTTCTAAATATTTGCTACAAAATGCTATTTTATTATTAGTTAAGAGCTATAAATCCTTGTGTCAAGCACTTATCGTAATATTAAACTATTTTGCCGATATTCCAATCCAATCTGCAATTGGATTGATTGGCGTGATTTTAATTTATAAAAAATTTTATATAGTAGCACCAATGTTAAAATTAATTAGCCTTTTCTTGCTTGCCCGATTCATAAGAATAAGCAGGCGAATAATTCAGTGGATTATTTCTAATTTTATAACATTGGCGAATATGATATTACAGATGCGCCTTCCAAATTTAACAGGATTATTTTCCTTAGCGTCAATAAATCCGACCGGCCTCGACGAGAATCCCGTTGAAAATATTTATCAAACACCGCCAAGAGTTAACGGTAAAATACCACCAGGGCATCAGCATAGCAGTGGTAAAAAGCTGCTTTGTGTAATTTGCCAAGACCAAGAGAAATGTATGCTGCTATTACCGTGTCGGCATTTATGTGTGTGCTTTGATTGTTCACGGAAATCTCGATACTACAACGATATATGCCCAATCTGCAGAATACCTATTAACGATAAGGTTCGAATATACGTATAATAGAAACTAGGATTGCTTAGAGGAATTTTTATGTAAATACTAATGGATTTTTTATTTTTATATTGAGTCAGTGTTTTATGTATTTTATTTAACAATAAATGCCAAATGTACAAACTCAAAAGATGTTTAAATTTCGAGAGCAGCAAACATATTTTTCGTTACCACTGGAACTTCGTCGTCGGAATTGTCTTCTTCGTCCGAATGTTCTGATTCATCTTCGCCTGATATGATTTCATCATCGTCTTCAACGTTGCCTTCTGATTTGCCGAGCGCCTGAATTGTTAAAATCTCTTCGAGTTCTGCATGATTCAGCCATTTATCCTTATTCTCTGTAAAGGTAGGAGGCCTTAGGCATAATGAAATTTGACCATCCAATGCCATCCGGAGTATGTGATTTGCAGCACGATACGCATCTGGCCGACCTGCTTTAGCGGTTAGAAAGCCTCTTTTAATAGCCCAACTTTCGCAGATTTCCATCGCCGACCAATAAGTCTCAGCATTCTCTTGCTTAATATTCAGGATACTTGCTATATCCAATCTTTCCGCCAAGTATTTTACAGAAGCGTACGGCTCACGCAGCTGAGCTATAGGATAACTGCCCAATAAAACTTGTACTGGTCGTGGCGTTGAAGAAGGGAACACAAGCCCTGGACAGTCGCACAACCGAACATTATTCGTCAAAAAAATTGTCTGGAAATGTTTTGTATGACCTGGTGTTCGGCTTACACTAACGACTTTATGGCCGATCAATGCATTCAGTAGAGACGATTTTCCAACATTTGGGAAACCAACGCAGCCTACCGTTAAAATGTCATTACTGTATTTGGTACGCTCTTTAAAATCAAATTCTAAATTTTCCTCATCGTGATACTTTTCAAATCGTACGCCCTTCGCTCCAATTTCCGAATCGTCACTACTATCATCATTCGGGTTCCCTGCAGCTTCAGAGCTATTCATCTCGTTCGTAATTTTTTGTTCCCAATCGGTCAAATCGATTTGACCATTTACGATTTGTTGACATGCCTTCATTACTTGCAAAGCTCCCTCCGCTGCCATTTTAGGTTTGCCGCGCCGCCTCCTTATCTTCAAACCAGTCTCATTGTCGATATTCACGTTACCACGTAAATTATATGTTGGATAAGCAGTAAACATGACGATATGAAGCCCGGGGTACTTCTTTTTGAAATAGTGCTTCCAGGCCAGTACCAAGTGGGCCGGAGCTAAATCAATCTTATTTAGTACAAGGATCATACTCTTACCTGTCTTTATAGTAATATATTCAAACAGTGCCGGTGGAAACATTAGGCTTGGATATCGAATGTCAACAATTAACAGAATCACATCGGAAATTTCAAGAACTCGCCATAATTGACGCCACGTTTCTAAATTCAATTCGAAAACGTTCAAATTAGTTTTTGGCACTTTAAATATGTAGTCATTAAAATACTGGTTCTCGACCCTTTCAAGATCTTGTTTTGTCATTGAATAGCTCCAGCTAGGTCGGATTGGGAAATCATATGTAACGAAAAAATCATCCGTCACTTCTAAAGCCGATTCGGGAAGTGGTATTATTTTACGATATGCGTCTTCTTTCATTGCACGCATTTCATTTTCTGTTTCTTGGTGAAATTGTAGCGCATACCGATTCGATTTCTCACGATTACTCTTTTTGGATTGTACATTAATTTTCTGGATGCGGTCCAGTTGCCCCAAAAGATTTTCATCCTCTTCTTCTTCAGAACCTCCCGATTTGGATTGTGATCGCTTTTTGAAGACATTTGTGGGTTTGAAATCTAGAATTAAGATATGTTAAGATTTCTGTATAAAAAAGTTACACGTTACGCACTTTTTGTTTGACGCTTTGCAGCCAACTGAGCCTTCTTTTGTTTACCACTAAAGGGAGTTTTTCGATGTCCTTGTGGCATTTTTATTTTAATTAAACAACGAAATCTGATCAATATCTTACTATAGAATTATAAACTATAGACTGAATGTGGATTTTCCTATATAAAATTTGCTATTTCATGTGTCACAAGCGGTCAAGCGAGAGCAGAATGGTTTAAAAAAATGCATATGGCGGTCTCATATGTCAAAGAAAAAAACCCTCAAACCAGTTTTTGTTTAAAGTGACGCGTTAAATTTGTGTTCTTAAAAAAACTTGAAAATATTAATTAAAATAATTAAAACATAATTAAAATATTATTAAAATAGCTAGAGGATTGTGTGTAGTGCATCATTTTAGTAATAAAAATTAGAAACATTTAATAAAATGAAGTGTCTCGTAAAAAACTGCTAAATACGCCTAAAAAATTAGAGTAAGGAATTTCGTACCACCAGTAAGTGTTTATATAAAATAAAATGTAAATTATGTTAAAAAGAAAGTGATTTGTCGTAAAATTATCCTTAATTTAAGCTAAAAATCAGATAAAAATAAGAAAACAATTTTGGTTGTTAGCGTGGGTTCTTTCTTTTTGTAAACAAATGTTTTTACCAGTGCCGCATTTATCGTATTACTATGGTTCGAAAATATGGTGTTGATTGTTTCATGTGCTTTTCTTTTCATAATTTATTTTTATTTTGAAATACAATTTTTTACAGAAATTTTTTAGTTTACCAAAATATGGAGAATTGAAAAAGTAATGGTTGAAGCCTCATCAGATGATATTTCAATTGACCAAGAAATTTCTAAAGTAGACGAATCTAATATGTATGGCGAAGATTTTTTTGGGTACCCAATTATACTAATACCAAATTCGTTTGCTTTTACAACAACAATTTGACCGGATTTTATGTAAACGAATATGAAAGAAATTTGATCGACTTTTGTAGTAATATTTGTGAAAAGAAAGACAAAAAATTGTTTATTATAAATGGCGGGTTTATCATTTCATCTTGTTAGCATCGGTATAACAAAAAAATTATATAGCACAGAATTAAAATGTTCAATATAGTGTCTCCCATTTCTCAATTTAATTAATTTATTTATCAATAATTTTCAATTAAAAGCATAAGGAATTATATAATTTCGCACATTTAACACAACATTTTAGTACACAAGATATTTCGAAAATACGTCGCACAAACAAATTACAAATTATCCTTAAAATTTTAATAAATCTATTAAAAGCAAAAACACACAAGATATTTTGAAAATACGTCGCACAAAATTACAAATTATCCTTACAATTTTAATAAACTTATTAAAATTAATTTAGAATTTATTAATTTAAAACTGAATTGTACAAATGGCGCGGGGTCTTTGTTTTGATGTTATGTTTTGACGTTTACTTTTGTATATATGTATGCGTAAAAATCTAACAAAAAATCAAGATTTTTTAAAATTGATCTAGCCGATTTGTTAGATCAAGATTTTTGTGTGAAAAAAATTTGAAATGTCAGAAATGTTGATCTGACAGCTGAATCCGATCAAATCCTTTTGATCTGACAGTTCGAACGAATTTAGTATAAGTGAAAATTCACTTGAAAAAGTAATGGTTGAAGCCTCATCAGATGATATTTCAATTGACCAAGAAATTTCTAAAGTAGACGAATCTAATATGTATGACGAAGTTTTTTTTTGGATACCCAATTATACTAAGTGAATTTTCAATTAATGTTATTGAATACATAGAATATTAAAAAAAGTAAGTTATAACGTTCTTCACAACCTAATTAGTGTAAATATTTTCATATACTAGACCACATTAGTTTGTTAGCTCATTCTATCATAGAAAAGTACTACGATATCCGGTTGAATTATTTTTGTAACCAAAGGTCATCTAAATTAACAAAAAGAATTCGGTTTGTTTCTTTATTACATTTCCAAGGAATATAAAATAAATACATCATAGTTGTTTTAGTTTCTAAAATAATACATAGAAGTGCTTTAACTTCTTTCGTCCCAGAAAAGTTAGTATGTTCACCACCATCCTTCATATGCTGTGGATTATGCCTACGGGGATACCACATTAAAAAAAACGCGCCAAATACTCTTCCTCTTGGGAGATGCGGAAATGAGTATATTCTTAAACAGCAAAATAAACACAAAACATAACGGTGGTAACAAAAAATAATTTAGTTTTAATTGTAACTTATAATTATTTGAATACACGCAACTTCGCATCTACATAATATTATATTTTTATAAAAACAATTAATATACTTATTTGGAGGAATAAAAATAATTTTGAATTTGTGTAGTTTTTAATTTAAACATCCTAACTTCATTGCATTCGATTGAAAAAAATTCTAAATATGGCCCTGTTAATTTATATGTTTTCTCTTTTAAGGCGGAACTACGGCTTTTTTTTGTGCAGAAAAACAGAAAGAGATAAAATCAACAATCCGACAAAGACAGATAATTTTTATTTTATAGCGAAATTTTAAGTGGAATATTGGACAACTACGAAATTATAACCAATAAATTAGTTAAAAATGTAAATTATTGTTAAATCTATTTTATTTCTATCTCTAAATTAGTAAAAAAATCTAAATATTATTTGTAGCCAATCATTATATTACATTTTTTAATAATTTCCTTTCAAAAATTTCAATTTTTGAATTGAAGAAAACCAACAAAGAAAACCCTTACTATAAAAAAAAGTTAGGGGAAGTTAAGACCGCGTTTGAATATAACCTAAAATTATATCATTTGTATTTGTGAATAGTGTGTTTTGAGATAAACAAAATTAATAAAAATAATTTCCTCCTGATAGTTGCTGCTATCGCCAGCTTCTTCCGAAATCGACACACAAAGTTCGGTAGATCTAATCAAAGAAGTGAATTTTTTAATAATAAATCTCTCTCAAAATTAACTTAAATTACCTTATAGGTTCTGCAGTATCATCTAAAAATGACATCTGCCTCGCGTATTTATATTCTTTTTTTTCCCACCCGCAGAACCACTTGGATCTTTTTTTTCCATCGAAGATAATTAGCTTTGAGGCAGTCCCACATTTTATGCGCCTTCGGTTCATTTTCTCCATCCCCGGCAAAATCTATATAATGAATAAATATTATTTGAAAAATAAGTTTAATAAAAGTGTGGATTTGATCCGTGTAATTATTAAAACAAACTATCTATGCACTATTACGTCTATTGCACTATTTGCGTAGTTTTCCACGTTAAATTGAACATGGAAATAGTTAGTCATGGTTTGCGTCTATGCTATAAAAATCATGTCGCAAGTTGAAAAATATTTAATAATGGGCATTTCCAGCGCAAGAAATCTGTAAATGCATTAAATCTCAAACGTAGAATAATCGCACTAGTAGACTTAACGTGCTCTAGTTTTAATTTGTTCGTATGCCATTACTAAGTTTTGGTCTTGGATAGCAAATTTTTGTGGCAGTTCATAAATTTTATAGTTAAAAATAAATAACTAAATTATTTGTTTATTGGCCTGTATTTGTAAAATTGATTGTAATTTAAATGAAGAAACAATAAAACTGAAATAGTGAAAATCGAAAATCTAGCAAATACTCGAACCAATTGGTATATTTATTTTGAAAATACAGATAATTATTTTTCGTCTCACTAAAACCGTGAGGTTAATCTTCATACTTTACTGAAATATGCAGTATCTATCGCGTGAAATTAGTGAGGTTTCCTGTTTTTGGAATGTCGAATATAAAATATTCTAAACTAACTAAAACTTTTTAAACTTAAATAAAGTGTGTGAGACAATTTGTTTTTTAATTTTTTAAACGGTTTAAACTTTAATAATTTATTTGGATCAAAATAAAAATGAAAAATTGAAACCAAACCTAAAGCAATTATTTACTTGACTCAATTGTTACTTCCTCCCACATTCTATTTCGGAGTAACCGATTTTTATGCCGCATGTCCCGTATGTTCCAAAGCGACGGTCTTGCCCGTACTGCATCAATAATTAATTCAGGTAAAGTAATGAAAAGTTTATTAAAAACACAAGTTTTAGAGATATATTTGACCATTAACATCACATTCATCTACGACAGGTGCCGGTGTACGCGATATGTACGTGTCCTGATAATTTAAATCATCTGTTTCTAACTGAAAAAAATATTTTTATATAAAAAATTAGTTACATATATAATTTGGATTATTATATTACTGAATACCTTGATCTGTTGTGTAGCAGTATTCGTCCGATCCATCAAATGTTGCAAAATACTGTTGCACAGTATCGGTGTTTTGGTGGTCACAACGTTCGCGTAATTGATCTACCCTGACATCCTGTAGCACATATATCGTCTTATCGCCTACAATTAGAAAAATGTTATTTACAACTTTATATAAGTAAATTAAATTTAAATTTTATTTAAATTCGTAGCGAAAAATGCAGGTTATGAATTTCCGATTTCTTATACAATTTAAAACGAACGACTAAAGATCAATATTTTACAAGAAATGGAACGTTACCGCGTTTAAAAGACACAAATTATTTCAGTAATGTGCACAAAATGTGCACAAAGAGATCTATCATCAAGAGAGTTAGAGCAGGATTTATATTTTAGATTTTGACGTGAGTATACAACACAAGCCCCACTACAAAATTTTGTTAATAGGCGTAGAGGTACACATAAGAAACGAAAACAATCCATCGTTATGGGTTTGTTTTTTTATTTAACCCGAGCAAACATACTTGCTGTGTGTAATCTACACCGAGCACATGATCCAGCAAATGATCCAGTGTGCATAGAGTAACAATTTGTTAACCAGAATAACAAACCGGAAATAAATATTAATATACTAGATTCTTTCCGAAAATATGACGTAATAGTCGGAAAAGGTTGGACATTTTGGGTTTATAGTGTATTCATGTGTTGTTGAGAATAGAATAATGTATATAAAAACACAGTATGGTTTGCGATGTCATTTAGTACAACATAATTTTTGTGAAGCAATATAACAAACCGGAAATAAATATTAATATACTAGATTCTTTCCGAAAATATGACGTAATAGTCGGAAAAGGTTGGACATTTTGGGTTTATAGTGTATTCCATAGAATTATATACTATAGAATGAATGTAATGATTTTTCCCATATAAATTTGCTGTTTCACGTGTCACAAGCCAGAGCAGGATGGTTATATAAAAAATGCATATGGCGGTCTCATATGTCAAAGATTCAACCCCCTCAAACCAGTTTTTGTTTTAAATTACGCGTTTAATTTTGTGCTCTTAAAAAATCGTGAAAATATTAATTAAAATAATTAAAAAATAATTAAAATATTATTAAAATAGTTAGTGGATTTTGTGTAGTGTATCATTTTAGTAATAAAAATTACAAACATTTAATAAAATGAAGTGTCTCGTGAAAAACTGTTTAAATACGCCTAAAAAATTTCAAGAAGGAATTTCGTACCATCGGTAAGTGTTTATAAAAAAATAAAATGTAAATTATGTTGAAAAGAATGTGATTTGTGGTAAAATTATCCTTAATTTAAGTTATAAATCAGATAAAAATAAGAAAACAATTTTGGTTATTGACGTGGGTAGCATCTTTTAATAAACATATGTTTTTTACCAGTGCCGCATTTTTCTTATTTTATTTCATGTGCTAAGTGCTTTGCTTTTCATAATTTATTTTTATTTTGGAATATGTACTGTAAATACAATTTTTTACAGAAATTATAATGTAAACATTTGTTTTTAGTTTACCAAAATATGGAGAATTGCAAAAGCAATGGTTGAAGCCTCATCAGATGATATTTCTATTGACCAAGAAATTTCAAAAGTAGACGAATCGAATATGTATGATGAAGATTTTCTTGGATACCCAATTATACTAAGTGAATTTTCAATTAATGTTATTGAATACATAGGAGGATTTATAGTCCGATATTAATTTAGAAAATTGAATTGTGAGGACTGTTGCACATTAATACAACAATGTAACTCTTATACCTCGCTAATCAATTTAAAAAATAAGGGTGGTCTGGTAACTCCTTCGTCGTCAGTATTAAAAATTTGTAAATATTCAGAAGCTGTATTAAAACGGGAATTGGCTATTGCGGACTACAAAAACATAACGCAACTAAAATCTAGTTCTAAATTGTTTAAAAAAAATAAGTTATAACGTTCTTCACAACCTAATAAGTGTAAATATTTTCAATGATGAAGATCAATATAGTCATTCTCAAGAACACGTTAATTTGTTAGGTCATTCTATCATAGAAAAATATTATGACATCCGATTGAATTATTTTTGTAACCAAAGGTCATATAAATTAACGAAAAGAAACAAGTTTATTTCTTTATTACATTTCAAAGGAATGTGAAATAAATAAGTGTAGTGGTTTTATAATTATTATTTTTTATATTTTATATTTTTTATATTTTATAATTTTTTATTATATTAATATTATATTTAAATAAAAATAATTAATGTACTTTATTAAAGAAATAAAAATGTAATTAAATATAAATAATTTTTTAATTTAAACTTCCTACCCTCCCGGCGCAAAAATGTGTACATCAAAAGCGGACCGTTTACGAACGGTTTACGAACGCTTTTTTAGTACTACTACCACATATATATACATTCCGTATTATATGCAGAACACATGTTGTCGTTTCTGGTTTTTCCATATCGCGGTGTTTACATTAGGCAATAAAATCCAACAAAACCAACAAAATTTTGGTGTAAAATCTAAAAAATAAAAACAAACACAACCGGTTTTAAAAAGAGAAAAAAATTCCATAAATAGTATGCCTAATGTATACACCGTCATTGATAATTTATTCTTCATAACCATAAGTTAGTGAACAGTCGTGTGTGATATTTTAATTTGGTAAATAAATACAAAATAATATTCGTAATATTTGATTTTTTTTTATTTATTTTGTATATTTTTATTAAAAATAGTTTTTATTAAAAAAAAAGTTTTTAGTGATAATAATTCATTGGTTAGCGAATATGATAGTGATATTGAAAATCTTGAAATACACAACTTGGAATATGATATTTGCGTGTGGAGTATAAAACACAATATTTCTAGAGAGTGTGTAAATTCTATTTTAAAAGGTATTATCGGTTAATTATAATTTCTTATTTTTGTATGCTTGAATAATAACATTGTATCATTTCAGAGGAAACAATTTCAAAATTTAATAAGGCTCGTGCTAGTGACGTGGAACACGTAATTAAAAAGTGGTTCCAGTATGCCAAAGACCGTTGTCGGCGGTCACAACGTAATAATTAATGAGATTAATGAATTTACTTTATTAGTAAAAGAAATTAGATAAATTAAATGAGCGCACTGTGTTTTAGAAACATGTTAGTTAAATATCGAACGGTATTAAATAATTTAATATTTAGGACCAAGATAAATTTTTAGTTTCTTATTATTAAGTTATAACATTAGTTTATAGACAAAGACAAAAATGTCACCTTGAAAATATGTAATATTTGTATATCTAAATACTGTTAATTAAAAGAGTTATATGCACTAAGCAGTAAATCAAAACATAAAAACATTTATAAATTATTATTATAATTATTATTATTATCTACCTGAAGCTGAAATACATAAATAATAAAAATTGATTAAAAACGTTTTTTTACTACCTATTCATTTTTTCCAATATTGGCCGGAGTGACACATTCTACACCGTTCGTAAATGATTCACGTAAGCAGTTCATATGCGTATCGCGTAATGGGTTCATAAATGTTACTCATTAGCAGTTCGCAAACGTTACGTAAAAACGTTAACATTATGAAAATTATTATGTATACTAATACATACAAAAGTCTTCGCAAATTTGTTTCACTTCTCATGTGACAAAAGTATACTTTACGTATCACATCCGTACTGTTTTTCCGTAACGTTTACGAACACCTTAGTATAGTAAAGTCTTCGTAAACTGTACGTTTACGTTACACCTGGTCTGAAGGGTAACTTCACTGCATTCGATCGAAAAAAATTCTAAATACGGCCCTGTTAATTTATATGCTTTCTCTTTTACCCACCGAATTTGTGACGCTTGACAGTTCTTTACATTCATTCTATATACTCTATTTCTATGGTGTATTCATGTGTTGTTGAGAATAGAATAATGTATATAAAAACCATAGAAATAGAGTATATAGAATGAATGTAAAGAACTGTCAAGCGTCACAAATTCGGAGGGTAAAAGAGAAAGCATATAAATTAACAGGGCCGTATTTAGAATTTTTTTCGATCGAATGCAGTGAAGTTAGGAAGTTTAAATTAAAAAATTATTTATATTTAATTACATTTTTATTTCTTTACTAAAGTACATTAATTATTTTTATTTAAATATAATATTAATATAATAAAAAATTATAAAATATAAAAAATATAAAATATAAAAAATAATAATTATAAAACCACTACGCTTATTTATTTCACATTCCTTTGAAATGTAATAAAGAAATAAACTAGTTTCTTTTCGTTAATTTATATGACCTTTGGTTACAAAAATAATTCAATCGGATGTCATAATATTTTTCTATGATAGAATGAGCTAACAAATTAACGTGTTCTTGAGAATGACTATATTGATCTTCATCATTGAAAATATTTACACTTATTAGGTTGTGAAGAACGTTATAACTTATTTTTTTTAAACAATTTAGAACTAGATTTTAGTTGCGTCATGTTTTTGTAGTCCGCAATAGCCAATTCCCGTTTTAATACAGCTTTTAAATATTTACAAATTTTTAATACTGACGACGAAGGAGTTAACAGACCACCCTTATTTTTTAAATTGATTAGCGAGGTATAAGAGTTACATTGTTGTATTAATGTGCAACAGTCCTCACAATTCAATTTTCTAAATTAATATCGGACTATAAATCCTCCTATGTATTTAGTTCACTTAGTATAATTGGGTATCCAAGAAAATCTTCATCATACATATTCGATTCATCTACTTTTGAAATTTCTTGGTCAATAGAAATATCATCTGATGAGGCTTCAACCATTGCTTTTGCAATTCTCCATATTTTGGTAAACTAAAAACAAATGTTTACATTATAATTTCTGTAACAAATTGTATTTACAGTACATATTCCAAAATAAAAATAAATTATGAAAAGCAAAGCACTTAGCACATGAAATAAAATAAGAAAAACGCGGCACTGGTAAAAAAACATATGTTTATTAAAAGATGCTACCCACGTCAATAACCAAAATTGTTTTCTTATTTTTATCTGATTTATAACTTAAATTAAGGATAATTTTACCACAAATCACATTCTTTTCAACATAATTTACATTTTATTTTTTTATAAACACTTACCGATGGTACGAAATTCCTTCTTGAAATTTTTTAGGCGTATTTAAACAGTTTTTCACGAGACACTTCATTTTATTAAATGTTTGTAATTTTTATTACTAAAATGATACACTACACACAATCCACTAACTATTTTAATAATATTTTAATTATTTTTTAATTATTTTAATTAATATTTTCACGATTTTTTAAGAGCACAAAATTAAACGCGTAATTTAAAACAAAAACAAAAACTGGTTTGAGGGGGTTGAATCTTTGACATATGAGACCGCCATATGCATTTTTTATATAACCATCCTGCTCTGGCTTGTGACACGTGAAACAGCAAATCTTATATGGGAAAAATCAATACATTCATTCTATAGTATTTAATTCTATGAACAAAACGGAAAAAAATAATGTACTACATTTGTTCCGAAAATATGACGTATAGTCGGAAAAGGTTGCTATAGTATATAATTCTATGATAAAAACACAGTATGGTTTGCGATGTCATTTAGTACAACATAATTTTTGTGAAGTGAAAATTTTATTGTTATTTTAAAATATAGTGAATAATGAAAATTTTTCAATAGTGTTATTATTTTTTAGAATAAATCGTTCTAAAAGTAAATAATAATTTCTGTTGATAAAATTTGTATTGTAATACTAAATATTAAATTATATATGTATTAAAAAATAAATTTCAAATAAAATTTTTTTAAAATTGACACATATGTATATTATTTTAATGAATACTATTCTTGAGTTATTTTTTAACTTATTTTAGTTTTTTATTGGTATTTAACTCAAACTACAAAAATAATAGATTTCTGCTTTAGCTTTCGACACCCTTTCGGTGTCATTTTCAAAAGCTGTGAAAGCACCGAAAGGGTGTCGAAAGCTAAAGCAGAAATATATTATTTTTGTAGTTTGAGTTAAATACCAATAAAAAACTAAAATATTTTATTTTATTTCCCTTAAAAAGTATAATGGCGCCATAATATTAAATGTACAAGCATCGCCTCTTTTAAAGCACGTGCGCACTCACACATACACAAATTTTTGTTTACTCAAATTCATCATTTGACCGACTTTTAGCGACAACGTTCATAGGAAATATTTAAATATTTCGTACACTTTTAAAAAGCAGTTGCTGACAAAAGTGGGTGATGATTTCATCAAAATGTCAGGAAAATGCAAACATTTTCGGAAACAAAAATACTTGGGTTCTTATTTTGCACACTCTTCGTACGCTGGTATCATGTTCAGAGTAAAATCTGAAGAACCAAGTATGCACGTTGTAAGCACAGTTCACAAATAAAAACCATAGAATTATATACTATAGAATGAATGTAAATATTTTGCCCATATAAAATTAGCTATTTCATGTGTCACAAACCGGAGTAGGATGATTATATAAAAATGCATATGGTGGTCTCATATCTAAAAGAAAATCCAAACAAACCACTTTTTGTTTTTGTACAAAGTGACACTAAAATTTTGCGCTCTTAATAAATATTAATTAAAGTGATTAAAATATTATAAATAATAATATTATTACTATAAAATAGTTAGTGGATAGTGTAGTAATGGATCATTAGGTCATTGAGGAGGTATCCTCCTCAATGATTAGGTAATAATGGAAAATTTTAATTAAAATGAAGTGTCTGGTCAAAAGCTGCCACAACACACCTAAAAATTATAGAATGTAATTTCTTACGATCGATAAGTTCTCCAAGTGTTTATGTAAAATAAAATGTATGTTATATTATGAAGAAAGTGATATGTGGTATTATCCTTATTTTAAGTTATAAATCAGAAAAAACTATGAATCGAATTTTGATTGTTGTTGATGGTTTTTTTTGTAAAAATGTTTTATTACCAGTACCGCATTTTTCGTATACTATGGTTTGAAAAGTTGGTGTAGATTGTTTCATGTACTAGGTGCTTTTCTTCTCATAATTACTTTCTATTTTTGAATAGAATAATTATTAGTTTTTACAGAAATTGTACAGAATTTATATGAAAATCATATTTTGTTCTTTTTAGGATAAGCTTAATGTGAAGAATTAAAAAAACAATGGTTGAACTCAATTAGATTCGATGTACAAGATGTAAAATGTAAAAATGAGTAAAAATTCAATTATTTGCTCGTTACATTTCGAAAATAATTATTTTATGCCGCAGACAAAAGAGAATCGATAAATATTTTTAAGAAACGAGTCATTTCCTCGTTGGTAAACGAATGAACGACTAAATTTGAGGGTAATGAAAATAATATTAAGTTAACCAATAACTATTTGGATATACACAGGTTTAAATCTACAATATATTGTATTTAAGGAAAAAACAATTAATTTTTTGTACTGGATAAATAAAAGTATAATTCAATTTCCATAGATTTTTTAATTTTAACTTCCTAAATTCATTTCATACGGTCGAGAAAAATTCTAAATACGGCGCTGTTGATTTATACGCTATCTCCTTTTCTCTCCGAATTTGTGACGTTTGACAGTTGCTTACATTCATTCTCTATAATATATTTCTATGATAAAAACACAGTGCGCAGAGTAAAATTACTCAGGTTGAATAAAAAAACAGAGTATTTTTTAACAGCGCACTGATGAGTGATGGCTCAGATTGAATTAAATAGTAGGCCCTATATATAGCGGCATAATGACGTTTCTGCTGGGCAAAAGTTGAATCATTACCATGTTTCCATGAACAGGAACCATGCGCAAATTTTAGCGAAAAAAATATTCGATATAATTTCTTATAGTTGCTAGAAAAACGCACGTACAATTTTTAATATTTTACTTATTGAAGCAAACAAGTGTACAACTTTTGTTCATTTTGTTTATGTTTACATAATTCAATTTGACATTTCGCATTGGCGGTTATATTTTTTGTTGTTTTACATTTAATATGTGCTAAATACATAATTTTCTTAAAAATCAAACATTTTTATATTAAAAGTCATTTATACATGAACTCGTGTAAATGTATGTGTATATTATAAAATAATATATTTGTATTTTAATCAACAAAATGAGTGTTGTTCGTTTAGTGTCCGACTGTTATTGCCATGAATATTGAAATACATCACATAATATATTGTGATTTTACGGAAAAGGATGTGATTAAGCTCTTTCGATAAGTATCTGATAAAAAGTAAGATGACTTTAGTTTTAATTTCAATGAATACAATTTCCTGTTTTTATTAGGTTTGAAGAGATGTACCCTTAAAATCAAATGCAAATTAAATTATCATGTACTCGTACATATACACTATCCATAAGGTGTTTTTTGAAAAATAAATAAAATTAAATATAAAAAAATTATGTATTTTTTAATAAAATTTATTTTACTTAACACATCGAGCTTTTATTTTTTTTATACATATCCTCCATATGTACTGATAAAATTTACACATTTACATTTGCATACACAAAATTTGTATAGTAGTTTCGGCTGCAAACAATTATTTATATTTAAACGAAAAAAAATTATATCTAGTTTTTTTTCGCTAAAATCTGCGCATGGTTCCTATACAGGTTAGGGTTAGGTTGAGTTGAAATTAGGTTTTTGTTAACTCCAAAATGGCGTTGATCGTTTCCATGGAGTAGAGTTTGGTTTTGTTGAAATTTTGATAACTGCTTGATAAATTTAATTTTATTTGTACTTAATAATTTTATATGTACCCTTATATGTACTGAAAATAATTTTAAAATATTTCTTTGTTTTGAATATACGTATTTGTGGTTCAAAATTTATACTATACATTTCTTTGATATTAAGAATGACATTTTTTCATGGCCACTATTTTGAATTTCAACTACTCAATCCCATTAGTTTCGAGTTCAAAATTATTTAACTCAACTCGATTGTTTCCATGAACGCTAACCAACTCAAGCCGCTTTCAACTTTGCATGGAAACAAGGTACATGTTCGAAATTATTACAGTATAGTCTATTACATTTTTTTAGGCGAGAATTCCTCTACTGTCAGTTATCTCATCAGTCTAACTTTTTTAATCGCGGAGTGTACAAAATAAAATGGAGTCGCTAGCATATTATGAAAGTGAAGACGAACAAGAAATTGAAAACTCAAGCAAAACTAGGGTAAATTTTTTAATTCATTTTTTGTAAATTGCAATTCAGGTTTGTAATAACTATGTGTTACAAAAAAGCGGGTGCTCTAATTTTTTGAGGCGTAGGGACAAAATTTTGTGAATCACGATCGATAATTTCGAGCTTCGTCAATTGTTTATTTTATAAAGTTCGATGATTTTATTTCTGTTTATCCTTATTTCAAATATTGAGTTACATTTTTCATCTAGGATAACTTCCCATCTCTTTATTAGAGCCTACCAAACTCCATTAAAGTATTTTTTCCTTTTGGGCGTGCGGTAGACGATGTGTTTATTTAGATGGTTGATGTGTGTTAGTATGGGTATGGGATAGGTAGAGTACAAGGATTTTTTATAAGCCCATTTGTTTAATGAAAAATTTATACAAAAAAGTGTTACATAAACTTCTTGTAACTGTAAGATACATATTAAAATACTATATAACCTTTTAAAACTACGGCTCACCTGGAATGAGAAGTAATAATGTTTCAGTATAAATTACTTCGATTCAGTTCACGAAGAAAGTGGATAATCATTAAAATTTTAAGCCTGCATGTTTCAATGATTGTTTTTAGATTGCCTAATCGGGTCTCGAAACAATTTTTATCACACCTAGTTGTCCATATTTGGCGTGAGATTTATTAAAACGATAGAAACAAACTGTCCTGAAGAAAGTAACTAGTTGAATGGAATATCAAATCTGAATAATAAGGATAAAGATTTTATATGAAATACAAAGCAATACAAAGCATGTACAACACATTCGTTGTTTGTCGTATCTGTTTGATTGACTTCGTTAACACGTTGCCGCAAATGACGGCTATAGCCGTCCTACACATTTTAACACGTTGCCGCACACTTTTAAACATGAAAAATCGCACAAAAAACGATATGTTAAATCTTTTCTCGATGTATTACTGAATAATTAACAAATAAATGCATTAGAACACTTCGTGTACTAATGCATTTATTTGTTAATCATTAGAATGATGTTCCTTTTTTATTAATTAAAATATGCAGGACGGCTATAGCCCTCATTTGCCTGGGAAGAGAAAAATTGTTGTGATGAGCAAATGACGGTTGCAGCCGTCGAGAGTTTTGATGGAAAAACTGATAAAATGCAATGCTGATTGCAACTTGGTGAACTATTTCGACACTACTATCAAAACTGTTTGCAAGAGAAAATCTCTTCGTTTAAAATCAGGTAATAACGCAGCTCAATCATTAAGGTTTGGTTCTTTTCTCTCCTAGAAACGAAGAACTTTGTGTTGTGTACATAATACAGCCAAAAACACAACCCATTTTGAGAATTGATCCACAGAAAAGATTTTTTATATGTGATTGGGTCCACTAATGATTCCGAATTTATTACTATTTTTATTGAGAGCCGGCTAAAATTTTTAACTCTACTTAGTACGTGTACAGTGCATAAATGACTTCGGAAAAAACCATCATAGTCAACTCCCAACTAGTCAACTAATCAAATTTCGATAAATGCTTCATGCCTCGCCTACTAGTTCCATATTCGAGTTGAAATATTTTTAACTTTGTTGTTTTAATACTGTGGCGTGTTCCTATGTTACGGATGTTCGATTACATTTAGACACGTTTATTAACGATTCGCATTTTATTTTATACATTAATAAATTTATTCGATTATATACAATATATAACGCAATTTTATTTGAGTTAAGATCCTTCAAGTAGATCGTTTTTATAATTTATATTACACATAACTTATTATATTGTGATACACTTATTTAATAATGACACAACTCTTACCACCACTATTCTTACCGTGCACTTCTTTTATATTGCTATCAGAATTTTCATATTTTTCTAAAATGGGCGCTCGATATTCGGTATATCCCGAATGCATCAAAAATATACTACTGCGTCATCTGTTAATAGGTAATTATTTTGTATTATTATTTTGTATTCAGCTTACGTAACATAACAAAACATAAGCTGACAACTATCGACACTACAATATATTATGTGCGATACCATGGTATTTTGTCCTAACTAACTCCCGATGTCATGTACGCAGTCTTAATACATTCTGTGCGATACTATTGTATTTTTTCCTAATTAACTGCCGATACCATGTATGCAGTCTTAACATCAATGTTCAGACTGCGTACAAGACATCGGGAATTGATTCGGAAAAATACCATGGTATCGTACTGAATGTATTAAAACAACAACAAAGTTAGAAATATTTCAACTCCAGTGCGGAACTAATATGCGAGGCAAAACGCATTTCACAAAATTTGATTGGTTTTGAGTGTGGGAGCGAATGTGATGCTTTTTATTTCCGATATCATGTACGCACCGTCAAACAGCGTACATGACATCGGGAGTTAGTTAGGAAAAAATACCATGGTATCGCACAGAATGTATTAAAACAACAACAAAGTTAAAAATATGAAATATTTAGATTTTATTTAGTTCCAAGTATGGAACTAGTAGGCATAACGCAACAAGTTTTCTGTTAATCCACCTGTTTAAATTACCGATATAAATTTTCAGTTTTTTGGCAAATAAAGTAGAACCTTAATTAAAATCCCAACAAAATATCAGAAATTTTACGATGGACAGTGAGTAGCCTAATAAAAAATTCATTAATCATTTTACACTGCAATTATTTTTTACCTAAACTTTAAAGTTCCTATGAGAAAGTGCCAAAGAACACTATAATGATATTTCAGGAGTTCAAATGAGTAAAAAATGTTTGAATAATAAGGCACGGTTAATATATTTCAAAAATGATGCAAGCGGTTTTGGTTAGTACTTGCATATGGAGTTTTAGCGGCCATAGTAAAGAATAGGAGTACCCCCCTAAAAATAAATAATTATTAAATTATATTTTAAATTAATTATTTTTATTTCTATTTTTTAATTATTTATTTAAAATTAAATATTTATTCTTTTTTTGTGGCAAACCCAAATATATTTATTCACAGAACTTTTTTTACGTTCCAAGTGCATTAAATCATTTCACATAACACATCTAAGGTCACCCTTTATTAAATTGTTGTTTAAAAACTAATCTACGGTTTTGTTTATCATCTGCTATTATTTCAGAAATGTTTAAAATGTTCATATTAGCCTGAATATTACAGTTTTAAATTATTTTTATTTCTATTTTTAATTATTTATTTATTTATTTTTTGGCATCCCGCTATTCTTTACTATAGCTGTTTCAGCTCTTTATCGTAACTAAAAAGAAAAATCGTAAAATATTAACATATTTGAAAGATGTTACAATATTCTTCAAAATTCGTATTTCACAAAATATCGCCAAGCCACACTTTCATCTCTCCTCACTCATCTATTTAAAAAATTAGTGGAATTTTTTTATTGGATGCAGGGCGGACATTTGGATTAGCTTCTCTATCGAATGTTACTTAAGTAAGTGTTAATAGCCGCTTCATTTGAAATGGCTTTCCGACAGAAATAAGATATTAATAAATTTTATTTCTCAAATTCAATTTTACTAAAACTGAATTCCGTCAGTTGACTGAAAATTAATCCTACGCTTGCTTCACTTAAAGAACAAAACACCTTATAATAGCTTAATCAAGTAATTCTAGGGTTATGTTTGGTGCTCGCGGCTTGTATGGGACGACCTAAAACCTTTAGGCTTCCGTTAATAACTTAAAATTGTAAAGTCTGACGATTTATTTTTTGTTTTCAAGTTGTGTAAATTCGAAAAACTCGATGCTTTAAAATAGCCATATAAATAAAAAATTTGAATATTACTTTTCAATGAATATAACTAAACAAAAAATTTGTAAGTTCATTCACAACACAATTCTGAATTGAATTGTGAATTTTCAAAATTTCGCGACACGAAATAACTAAGATAACATGTGACAAACGTTTAACATTTGTTTTAATATTTACAAAACAGTGCACAGCACTTGTACATTGAATACTTTACACTACACAAATTAAAATTAGCTTACAAGAAAAAACAAATGAAATTAAAAATTATAAATTGTTGGAACCATTGAAAAATCTAGAGAGTGATAATTTATAAAGGATGTCCCAACAAGAAGTTCAGATTTAAAAATTTAATAAAACAAAAACGGCTTAATATATTTCCAAATATATTGTTTTGTTTGAAAGTACAATCCTCCTGGTTATTTATGGAAAATAATTTCATTCAAATAAGAGCCGCGGCTGGCCTTGGCGTACTCCATTTGGTCGAACCCAATTTCTGAGCATTTTGGAGTGTGTGCGGATCTATTTCGACTATGGTTTCTTCACTATTGGCTTTGAAATGCTCAATTGTTTGTGGATTGTTCGTACAACACTTGTCCTTCATGGCACCCCACAAATAAAATCTGACATTTTTAAATCTGAACTTCTTATTGGGACACTCTATATATACAAAAGTTGTATAAAATCAAATTAATTATCTCTATGAAACCGAAAGTCATTCACCAAATATCTAGCTTCATATCTGATTCGATTACGATATTCACCTCTCCATTTAAAATGTCCAAAGTCTCCAACTTTAAAGCTATGATATTGATAGTTTGATTGCATGGATAACACAGATATTCTTTCAAACTTTTTATACATCACAACAGGGATAGGGAAGGTTTACAAATTAATTATTTGATATTAAAATTTATAATAAAATATCTAAATCACTCGGTACCTTAAAACTAAACCAATCCTAAAACAAATTATGTATATTTATTGCACTGATACCTCCACCAAGTCAATTACCTGAAACTAGAGGCCAAGTAAATTTTACGTTTATTACTGCATCGTTAAAGAAACTCAAAAGCATTTTAAGAAATTAGAACTGCATTTTGGAAATAACATTTATTTAAATTTCATAATAAATTTCTCAAATAATTCTGAAAACCAATGTAACTGGCGCTTATTTCACAAATAACTACAATCTTAATATTAGTATTTATTGCTGCGTTTTTTTGAAATATGGTGTTCGAGACCGCGATAAAATATAGGGAAAATACAGGGAAATTTAGACAAAAAAATTTAGAACAAAAACTATAACTAACTTCAAGTCAATCATTTTGACATTTAATTTTTGGTTTATAATTAAACACAATACTATCCAATATTAAAATAAATTGATTAATTTCACCAGCAAACATTAAGATATCCATTTTTTCTTATTAAAAACACAATTCAGTCATTTCATTTTCATTCTTTCAAATTTCAAATTTTAATTAAAGTAAGGAACAATCAAAAAATTGCGTATTAAAAAAATTTCCCTGTTTTGTCAGTTCAGCAATTATTAAGTTTTTTGATGAACTTGGTTGTACTCTACATAATATCCAGAATTGTTCAGAATTGTTGAGAACAAGCATAAATAAACTTTATTCGATAATATAATGCAAGATATTGACTTAGCATAAGCTCTTTAGGATTCGATTGAGTAAATCCGAAGCACAAATATTTTAATAATATGTGAATTGTTTAAAAAATCAAAATATAATTTATCGCGGTCTAGAGCAGCTTTTTCAAAAAACACAGCATATGTAAATTGAGCTTCTGAATACCTAATAGATTTGTTGTATTTTCCAAGTTAGTCACTCAGTGAAAATTTCATTCTGACATTTTACTATTAAAATAAACTATTGTAAAACAAAACGAATGAATGTATGAAATGAATTTTTCATATAAATGGGTAATTTATTGTAAATATGAGCGCCAACATATTCAATCGTTATTTCCCATATTCAGTTTTAACACGGCTACAGACCAATAAATGTGCAAACCTGGTTTAATAATCATGGCTAGACAAAAAAATCTAGATATTGAATATTACAAATCAATGACATTGTAGCCTTTTCAACATACAGATTGGGATTTGGGGAGCAACGCCTTGACCTGAAATATTCCATGATCAAGACTTTTATTCAACTCTTCGGTACAAAATATATGTGGAAGGCCAATGTCGTTTTTCCTCATTTAGTTAAGTCAAAAAAGTGTGAATGAGTTGCATTGTTGTGTCAGTTCTTACCATAACATTAAAGTTAATTTGCCATTTTATAATAACTTGAATCTTCATTTGAATCTTCATCAAAAACATGTAGCTTAATATACGTACACTATTTGAAATTTTATGTGGCCAATACGTGACAATTCGCTGCCCTCTAAGATTTTCGCTTTAGATTTTCGGCCCTGCGATTGGTATAGTGCATTCCTGACAGTTGCATTATTAGTAAATCATTAATGATTTTAAAAGGAGAATGGAGAATAATATAATTCGTTTTAGCGAGATTTAAGGAAACATTCGAATTCTTATCATAATACTACCTAATTTATCAGGTCCGTCTTCTTTATAGTTTTTCAGGGAAGAGATAATATTTAATACTTCATTCGGAAAGCTGTCAGTCAGAAGCATAGTATCCGATACCGAAATAATAGAATTGAACATATTAATATCATCTCTATTACTATTAATTGACTGAGCTTCTTCCCGATACTGACAAAAAATCGTTAAATGTAATTACAACAACATTAGGATCATCGATAGTAAATCCTTTACATACGGGGGAGGGAGTGAATTTTTCTGCTTTTTGTGGTGAATATATTGTAAGTAAAAGGCCTCTTTGTTTTCACGACTTAAAAAAACATTGTGAAATGTCATTAAAAATAATATTTTGTCGGAAAAGCCGAAAAAATCTTAAAATAAATAAATTTACCTGTCCATCGTTAAACAAATCTTTTTTCAATATGCCTATTGAAACTGGTGTTTTCGACAAATGTAACACCTAAATTCGTAATCTCATTGAATCTTTGTAATACTTTGCTGTTGGCTTTGTATGAAGTGATACCTTTTACGATGAAATTACATAATTTTGCATTTCTTAATTTTTTAAGTATAGTGAGTTTCGATCATACTACTCACTTAATATATCTAAGTCTTCTTAAAGTTTCTCCGTATCTAACATTAATAGTACAAAAATAATTTCAATCATCAGCAAATATAAGCACGTTTGAGTTTTTGATTATCTCGGTTATTTGATCTATGGAAACAATAAATATCCACGGAACGATGTGGGATCCTTAGAGAACACCAGACGTAACTTTAATAACGTTTGATTTTTTATTTCCCCTTATTACAAATTATCACCGGTTTGATAGATACGACTTGAACCAATTTATGTAATCGAGCGAAACCCCAAACGTGAATAAACTGGAGTGCTTTTTGATGGAAGATGGAATTAAATGCTTTACTGAAATTCGTGTACGCTACATCAACTTGATGTTTTTCTATCTCATTAATTATTTTACTGGTGAATTCAACCAGATTAGTTGATGTGGATCGGCCAGGTATAAATCCGTACTGGTTTATTGATATATGACGAGCAATTGTGGATATTAAGTTGTTGCATAATACTAATTCAAACAATTTTGGGATTGATGATGTAGTTTATATTCCTCTGTAGCAATTTTAAAATTGGTGTAATTTTTGGAATTTTCCATTTCCGGGAATCACGCCGGTGCTTAAGGAGTAGTTGAATAGGTCATAATGGAATTGCTAAAATGGCCACTACTCCTTCAGAATACAAGAGGGTATATTGTCAAGGCCACAACCATCTCCAAATCCCTTTAAAGTAGACAAAATTGTATTCTGAAAAATAACAGGAGGAGTTATTGATACGTTGCTATTGCTGGGTTCTTCGTACAATCCACTAGTAACGCTTGGTTTATAGACTGATTGGAAAAACTTCGCGAACATGTCAGCTATAACTTTGGAGTTTGAGAAGCTGGTATTGTTATAGGTCATATTAGCAGGGTATCCTTCAATACTTTGGATATGATTTCCGTAGAACGGACAGCACAGATTTACCACATACTCCAGTGGGATCGAACGTAAGTACAATACAGAATCGTAATTGTTTCCAAATCAAAATTGTCACTCGTCCAACGTTTGACAAAACCGAGCATGGAGTTCCTTCTAGCGATACACCGCTCAATATGCTTAGTAAAGCTCATGTTTTCAACGAAAGTAACCCCTAGTTCTTTAGTTTCAAGTACTACTTGAAGAAGTACACCATTTATCTTATAGCCTTGTGTTATAGGGTTGGCTTTTCGGATGGAATTATAGAGATTCGCACTTTTCAATGTTGAGACTCAGAGAATTAAACTCGCACCATAACGCTAGGTTATTAATATCTTCCTGTAGTTTATTGACATCGTGGACTGACTCGATGACTTTGTAGATTTTGAGGTCATGTGCGAACATCAGGATATTGGAATGCTACAATAAAAACCCAATAAATACAAAATGCAATAAAAACTATATCGTAGATCCGATTACCATTTATTAGATACGAGGAAATCGTTTTGTAGTTTAATTTGATGTAATTAAAATCAATGTTTTCGTGGTCGCAACGAGATGCACCTTTAATTTAATATCAGCAAGTCCTTCTTTTGAAGCACATAGAACAAGATCACTGCCCAGTTTATGTTTGTTTATAATCCAGGTTGATTTACCACATCCGGGTACACCGTAATCGATGAACAAAAAATATATCTGTTTGGGGTAAGAAATGTATTAGTGTCTTCACACAATTGGACCATATTATTCGCATCAAAGCCAAACTGATGTTTTGTGGTCGGTTCTTCAAGATATTGGTGGCGTTGTCAAATATTAAAAAAAAAGATTTTTATATGTAGTTTTGAGAGGCTTTTAATTAGGCTGTTAGGCTGTGAAACATTTCTATAATCGAATTTTTATAGCTGGACTCTGCAGATAACATTGTAAAAAGTTGGAGATGTAAATGGAAATTCCGTACAGTTTTTATATGAGAACTTCAACGGCGCACCTGTAACCCAACGGGAAGATAACACTCTCTCATACTGAAATGACGCATTGAATGGAATATTTAAATCCTATTTGATGGGATGTTAAATGGATAGTTTGTAACATAATCAAACACCGATAAAAGCTTGTTGACATGGTGGTTAACAGCAAAATTAATTATGAAAGGCTCATCTTTTCGTTATTACAAGTAATATGTTAAAGTTTCTAGAGCGTAGATTAGATCACTGTAATCAGTTTTTGATTGATGAGTAATTACAATAACATATTTATAATTTTATAAACCTTTGTAACTACATTAACGGATTTAATGTAGAAGTTATGTAGTTTAAATGTGTTTCGTGTTGTTTACCGACAGATGTTTTTTAAGGTAACAATTATCCAATTTTCTTCAAAGGCAACACAAATAAATATAGATGGTTTTATTAGTGTTCAACCATTTCACCAGGTTGAAATCTGAGGTTCATTCAGCAAGAAACTCATTCGTTTATACTCGTATAATTGTCATGGTGGTTGTTATTTACGCCTCTTGTTAACATAAGTTTAGATTCAAATAATGGGATTTAGATGTGCACATATTAACTCAGTCCTGGAGTCTTTGAGTAGTTTTGTGAAGAAGAAAATGCAATAAGTCTCCAATTCAATCGCACATGGCATATCTCATGGTTTTAACTCTCGCTGTCTTGCTGAGGTTTTCGGCGCATGAAAAGTTCATCAAGTCAAAATTGCCATCATCAACCTCATCCGTAGTACGTATATTGAAACCATATTGAAGTTGCATCCTGATTTGCACGGTTTGCAGGTTTTTAAGTTATTTGAATGTTTATTGAATTTCAAAAATCGAATGTTTTTTTGGAAACTTAAATTCAAATTCAGAAAGATTGTTGATTGTTCCCAAGCCGAAAGTTTTGTCGATGTTGTTTTCATTCGAATTCTTTCACCAGTAGTCCAGATGGCCACAACGTGGAATGCAATGCAATTGAAAATTGATTCCCTGGTAAACTGACACGAAATGATGTATAGTCATAAATATGACCGTTTTCCGTGTTGCGTGAAATTTTGATACATACGGCTTTATCCAGTTTCATTTTAATTTTTAGAAAGTCGCGCTTCTACAACTTTTATTTCACAAGATGCTGAGCTATTACTGATCTAATAATTATTTATGAAACCTGTTCAACCAAGGCTTTTCTTGCATTTTCAAAACGCTAACTGAAATTTTATGAATGAATCCTTCAATTTATTTTACCATTTGACTTGCTTTATCAACAATGAATTAGATGAAGCTTCTCAACTTACTACATCAACAGTTTTATTGGGGATGAATAATTCCATTCCATCCTTATATAAGATAAAAACTCGAAAAAATAAATAGTTTAATGGAAAATGCCAGTCAGCAGGTTCCATCATAAAGGCGGCTCATTTAAACTAAAGGGTGTTTTTTTAGAGGTTCACATCTTTAAGTTGGCAACACTGGTTTGTTTGACAATCGATTTGACACTTGACATTTGCTTTGTCGTTAGTTTGATTTGCCATTTCAAAATGAATAGACTCACCATGATTTGCCAATTCATAATGAATAGACCCAGAGCAACGCTTGCAAATTGTTGAAATTTTTTATCAAAATAATGATTCTGTTCGCCAAACCCATCCTGCATTAGTTCCATTTTACGGTCGTCATAATCGTCCATCAGAGCGGGTAATTCGGTTAACTATGGATTGTTTTCGCATCACGTATACTCTAAATGATAATACGCATTCAGTGAGACGTCAAATAATGCACACCGAACAAGCGATAGACGCTGTAAAGCGTAGCATTGAGGAAAACCCAAACCAATCAATTCCGAGATGTGTCCATCCACTTTATAGAAGATTTTATCTAAGGATCTTGCTTTATGTGCTTACAAAATTCAACTTGTGCGGGAATTCAAGCCATCCGACCATTGCACACGCCGTCGATTCGGCCAATGGGCTGAAGCAAAAATTGATAATGATGTTGATTTTCAAAACAAAATTTTGTTCAGCGATGAAACTCACTTTTGGTTGAATGGACACGTTAATAAACAGAATTCTCGAATTTGGAGTGAATATAATCCACAAGCCTTTGCCGAAACACCATTACATCCAGAGAAAATTATTGTTTGGTGTACTTTACGGTGAGCAGTATAGAGACATGATTTCTAACTTTTTTGTATCCCAATTGGCTGGCATAAATCTTGTGATGTGAAATAGGTGGTTCCAACAGGACGGTGTTACATGTCACACAGCGCGGGATACAATTAATTACTCAAATAAACATTTGATGAAAGACTAATTTCACGTAATGGTCCTGTTAATTGTCCACCGAGATCGTGTGATCTAACTCCGTTATATTATTATCTTTGGGGATATGTTAAATCACTTGTCTACGCCGATATACCAGAGACGATTGAACACTTGGAACACAACATTCGGCGAATTAGCGAGATATGGCCGCAATTGTTGCGAAGACATCGAAAATTGGACCTCCAGATTACGCCATGTACGCGCCAGCTGCGGCGGCCACATGGCCGACATCATATTCAAGCATTAATGGCAAACAATTATTTATCCAATAAAGCTAGTTTCATTGATATTCAAAAGGTTTTTCTTTGTTCTATTTTAATTTAAAATTGTGAACCTCTAAAAAACATCCTTTACATCCGTTGCCCTTCAAATGAAACCTTGGTAGCGTTCAAATAGCCAGAAACATTAAACGTCACAACAACTAACTAGGGACAAACTAGAATGTGACCGTAAGGTTGGTGACAATATGAGAAGAATTATGAACTTTGGTTCTAATACTCGATCCGTTTGGTTCTTTGCTGATCTGGTTAAAAGTTGTCGGAAAGAATCGTAATGTAGTTGCCGTAGAATGATTCACGAAATAATATTTTTCTTTTAAATTTATTCAGGTTTTTTTATAGTTTTCCCTGACCATGATACATTGATAAAAGTATTTTATTCGCGTCGTATTATTTTCGTACCCAGTGGCAGTATTCTGGCTTTCCTTGTGAATGGGGATTTGGGCAAATATTTTCATAGCATTTTTGTCTGAATTGCATTAGTTTCATATAAATATTTTAGAAACATTGAATGGGAAACTTTTGTTCTAAAAAAATTTTATTGGGAAAAATTATTTTCCATTTAACTTTGTTTCGGAAATTTTACACCAAGCCAATTCCATCAGTGGCACTATTCTGGTAATTCCCCGGGAATAGAGAACTGGGAAGAATTTATATGTAATTTATGTTCAAATATTTTTTGTCGGCCTTAGGAGTAAAGTTTGATGTAAATATTTATAAATTGGGAATAATTTTTCCATACCTAAATTGACAGGAAAAATTATTTTTGAATTAATTGTTTTCAAAAAATTAAATATTAGATATAAATTCTTTCCCCAGTTCCCTATTCCCGGGGGATTACCAAGAATAGTGCCACAGTTTGTAAAAATACTTTAAAATCTGAGGAATCTGAGAAAATAAATTAAAATCGGTTACAAATGTGAGGCATATGATAAACATTGTATATCACTTGCCTTCGTTCTTTTTATTTTCAATAAAAGGACTCTGACCATGATATAAACGTGACGAAAGTCATTCTGGGAGCTCTTCCTTGGCACTATATTTGTATTAAAAAAACTGCACCTCTAACTCTAACGCACGGTGTTTTCATTGCTTTTTTTCTTTCGACGACGTTACGAATTAAATCGATCGGTTCATTCAAAGTTAGCTTTTAAGTCGTAGATCAATCATACTAATTATTAAAAATCATAAAATAATCTTTTGTTCGGTTATATTCATTAAATCATATTAAATTTTTTCAGTTATATGGTTATTTTAAAACAAATTAGGTTTTTAAAATTTGCACATGTGCAAAAAAATAAATAGGAAGATTAGAATTTTGAGTGTTAATAATGGAATCCAAAAGGATTAGGCGTGCAAGGCCATCATCAAAGCTACCATAGAGCACAAGTCTTATATAAAGGGTTTTCCAATAAGAGGTTTCATTTTGATATTTAAAAAAACGAGTATTAAGAGAAATCAATGAATGTTTATTTTACTGTAAAGAGTAAGGTAAGCCATTAACATTTGAAAACGATATCAGCCAAATGGCCGCCAAACGGCTATGCTTGCAGCATCATATCCTGAAATGAAATTTTCCATGGCCAATTCGCACATTTGAGGCTGTATGTCCTCGATAACTTCACGAATTCCATCTTAAGGTCTTGAATCGATTGTAGAGCATTGCCATAGACCTTATCTTTCACGTGGCCCAAAAGAAAAAAGTCTAAAGGTGTTAAATCACAAGATCTCGGTGGCCAATTGTGATCACCTCTTCGAGAAATACCACGGTCAGGAAACTTTTCTTGCAAAATTGCGATTGTTTCGTTCCTTGTGTGGCACGTAGCGCCGTCTTGCTGAAAATAAACGTCGTCCGCATCAATATCTTCCTAATTCCGGCCATAAAAAATCATTAATCAATCCATTCACCGTAACAGTTGCACCAGCCTCATTTTCGAATAAGTAAGGTCCAACACACCGCCAGTCAGCCCAAAAACCTACCAAACAGTGACGCGTTGAGGATGGAGATCCTTTTCAACAATCATTCTTGGATTTTCTGAGCCCCAAAAGCGACAATTCTGCTTATTAACGTAGCCTTTGAGGTGAAAATGGGCCTCATCACTAAAGATCATTTTTCTATGAAAATCCGGATCGTTTTGATGCATTTGAAGGACCCAATCAGCGAAGATACGACGTTTATGGTGATAAACGTGTTGTGTTAACTGAATTTTAAAAGCCTTAAGACCTAAGTCTTTATGCAAAATACGGTGTAATGTCGTTTGTGGAATGTCTAATTCCAAAGATCGAAGAGAAATCGACAAACCTGAGTTTTCGTCAACACTACGGGCTACAGCAGCAATATTCTCAGTTGTTCTTGAGCAACGCACACGGTTTCGATTCTTCACATGACTAACTTGTCCCAACAGCTCAAATTTTTCCACCAGTTTCACTATTGCCGGCCGAGAAGGTGCTTCACGACAACCCAAATGTGCTTTAGTTTTGAGAACTGTGACTGCAAAATTTTCACCATTTTTGTAGTGAATTTTAACAATTTCAATGCGTTGTTGAAGCGTGTATCGTACCATTTTTAGTAATGGCGTAGTTTTTACTTGTCAAATATCAAAAGATGACAGCTTCAAAATTGACAGCTGCCCAAATAGCAGGGTATTCAAAATGAAACCTCTTATTAGAAAACCCTGTATGTATTAAGAAACTTTGTTGCTTTAACTGTAACTATTTAAAACAAAAGATCGCTTAAAATTTGCGTTCTTTTACAAATTTATTTATTGTATTTAATCAAAGCGAAATCAAAATTTTCACCTGCATTTGATTACAATATGTATATTGCTGCTATAACAGTATGGATATGCCTTCGTTCTTCAACAAACCTGTGGCACTATTTTGGCTTATCCTGAGAATAGGGAATTGGGAAATATATGTTCATTGCATTTTTGTCCAAATTGTATTTTTCTGGCCTACTGAAGGAATAAGTTTAGTGCAAAAATTTGCAAAATAAAATTAATTGGGAAACGTTTGTTCCACAAAATTTTTATAGGGAAAAATATTTTCCCATTTAACTTTGTTTCGAAAATATTTACACCGAACTTATTCTTTCAGTAGGCCAGCAAAATACAATTTAGACATAAATGCTATAATATATTTTTCCCAATTCCCTATTCCCAGTGAAAGTTAGAATAGTGCCACTGGCATATTAATTAATTTACGAATTTATCGGTACATCAAAACTAGAGGTGCAATCAAATTGTTTATAGAGGGTGTTCCATCTTTTAGTTTTTTTTATACTAACTAAACAACTTTTTATATTAAACAAACTACTACGAAATAATTTGTAGTTGGAAATTCAAAATTTTTTATTGAAAATAAAAGTTCATTCTATGCCATTTATGTATCATTCAATAGAAGAATTTAAATGAATTGGATAAAATGCGTTATCGTTTAACAATTATGCTTTCTCAAATAATAAATAAAAATATTAAAATGCCCACTAAGGAGATTGTTGATCAAATTGTAGAAATAATGTTTCATGATGTGTAAGCATCGGAGTAATCAGAATACCGTCGGGGTATTCCTGCCAGCCCTATAAAGTGATACATAAATGGTACATCGAACATCAAAATTGTTTATGACTTTTTCAATAAAAGCAGTTCAATGGCCTCAATTCCAGCTCGAGTGTTGTTCTTAAGACCTTGAATTGTTTGTGGATCATTGCCGCCATCAAAGCTACCTACTTTACAAAAAACCAAAGAAAATAATCTAACGGTGTCAAAGTGCAGCGGTGGCCAATTGACATCAGAATTTCTTAAAATTATGCGATCATCGATCTTGGTAGCCAATAAGTCGAATAATTTCACTGTTTGTATGACATGTAGCACCGCCTTGTTGAAACCAAAGATCATCTAAATCAATTTCATCCAATTTTGGCCACAAAAATTGGTTTGCGATAAGCGTATCGTAACCAATTCGATAAACTTATCGTAACCGTATTGTTGTGAACGACGCCTCTAATAGATCCAAGGATCAAGGCTTTTCACGAACATTTTCACTAACAGGTGTTACTGTTTCATGAGTGCGAAGTGGACGATGGTGTTCATTTGCTCTATGACCTGCAATTGATCCAGTTTCTTCAAATCGTTCAAAATTTTGCGAATTACATGCTCTGTAGGACGTCCATGTTGACAAAAATCATCACGTAATTTACGTAATGTTTTTTTTTGTACAGAACGACCATTTTCGTAATAAGTTTGGATAACCAGTATAGGCACCATGCGCAGATTTTAGCGAAAAAAACTAGATTAATTGTTTTTCGTTTAAATAAAAATAAATGATTGCAACCAAAACTGCCTACAAATTTTCTGCGTGCAACCAACATGCAAAAAACTCAATAAATTTAAACAAAATTATATGAGTACGTAGGAGGGTACATATAAAATAGAAACTCGTTATTTTAATGTAAGAAAAATTTATTTAAAAAAAATATGTACCTACACAAATTTTTTATATATTAATTTAATTTAATTTTTAAACACATTAACATTAGAAAATGGTGTGTACTTCATAATTTTATGTATTAGTAAATCTATCGGAAGGTGGGAATCTCTTTGGACCTAATCAAAATGGAAATTATGCAGACTAATTTATTGAAATTAAAAAAATCATCTTACTTGTTTTCAGTTATTTCGAAAGTGGTTCTAACTCATCAGTTTCCGTAAAATTTAAATGTGATATATTTAATAATACAAATATTTTAATGATACATTTCATCGTACAAAGTAATACATTTACAGGCACAGGACTTATTTGATTGAATACGTGGATATAGATATAAAAAAATTGTATAATATATATACGAGTATAATATTTTGTATATGAATATATTAGTTTATTAAACAAAATTATTTATTTATAAATCAAATTTATAACAATAAGACTAACACAAATTAAACCTTCAATGCAATATGTCAAATTGCATTATGTAAACAAACAAAACGAGCAAAGGTTGCAAAATATTCAAAATTGAACGTGCGTTTTTCTAGCAAATACCAGAAATTATATCGAATTTTTTTTCGCTAAAATCTGCGCATGGTTCCTATACAGAACACGTTGTTGTGTTGTAAACGAACACATGACTCAAAATGGTAACTATGCCATTTTTTCGGGTTGCCACCGCA
This sequence comes from Nephrotoma guestfalica, assembly GCA_963691935.1. Taxonomy (NCBI): domain Eukaryota; kingdom Metazoa; phylum Arthropoda; class Insecta; order Diptera; family Tipulidae; genus Nephrotoma; species Nephrotoma guestfalica. The sequence continues at coordinate 151,193,661 of OY829913.1, forward strand.
CAATAAATATTTTTTTGGGGCTTCAAAAAAGCCAACGGATGGAACATCCTTTATTTGATTCAAGGTGTAAATTTAAAACCACAAAAAATTAAATAACTTGAAAGCTATTTAGTTTTTTGCCATTATTTATTTTAGTTGTGCTTTTTATTAACAGGCGACTTTTAAAAAAATACGGTTCGTTATATTGCGGTATTGAAACAAACTTTTTTTTCATAATTGCTAATTATGTTTAGCAATTATACTCATTAATTTAATTGAGTAGTTATAATTCAAGCGCTTCTGATAAATATATAATCTCGTTAAATAGAGGAAATTGGTGTTGTTAAGTAAATCCCACACTGCCACACAAAAAGCAAAACTAGATAAATACATGTACAGTAATTGGAGTTAAGATAATAACACAATTTGCTGTTTGCATTCCTGAATAGTTGACCATTCTTTAGGATGTATCACCATCACCGATGAACAAACAACGAGACGAAGTGACATTAGCATCGCCATCCAGTCATGTGGGGGTTCCTTCAACTTCATCCAGGAACAGAAAGGAGCATTTAAATAATGATAATAGTATCCAGATGCATCTGAGCGAGGTAAATACCACTTTTTTAATTTTACTTTTTAATAGTAGTAGTTTTTCATTTCTTTAGTTAATTTTATTAAAAGAAAATTCATTCAAATTTCTGTGATATTTGTTTAAATTAAATTTAAAACTCTAAAATTTGGTGGTTCTAATCCTCCACATCCCCCTTACAATAAATATTAAATATATAACATATATTTATAATTTCATGATTAGTTAAATATTTACATAATTTATTACATACATTTAATTTATATTTATATATTTTATAAAATACTTATATAATTATAATCTCATTTATTAATACATTGCACTTGTATTACTTATATTAAAAAAAATTATAACTCGACCAAAAAACGAATTTGATTAGAAATTTGTTAGACTAAGAGTCCAGAAATAATGAAGAAAATGTGTAGAGTACCGTAAATAGAAAAAATAGAAATTATCCACTTGTAAAACCGCACACGAACATCTTTCGACAATCGTACATGCTATTTTGTAAATCTATCGTATAAAAATATATGAGTGAGACTGTGAGAGGTATAATGGAATCACGTGAGTATTATTTTTTAAATTTAAACAAAAACAAAAGATGTGATTTATAATTATTAATTTAGAATTAATTAAATAATTTATATAATTTTATTCTCAATTTGAATTTTTTTTCTAAATTAACAAACAATTGTCTGAATTATTAATTGGTTGTTAAAATTTCAGTAATTAATTATGGACACGCGATTTAGGAAAATTTAGATTAACATTATAGTGAATATTTTCATTAGATTTAATTGAACAATTAGGAGCCTACATTTGTTAATAATGGCAGATTAACCATTTTTATATGGTTGTGGCTGTTCATATTCATTTATTTATTTAAAGAAATTTATTCTGTGATTTACATGTATGATTTCAGATTATTTAGTTTAAAACAACAATTATATTAAAAAAATCAAACAAAAAACTTTAAAACAAAAAAATATAAATCAAATTTTGATTTAACATTTAAGAGGATCTTGTACCAAAGTAATGATATCTTGTGCAGGTTCGATAAGCACTTGTGTGAACATTTTCTTCTAGAATTTTGTTATGTTCGTTAGATAACATGTAAAACTCGTGCCTAGTTTTTCCAAATTTTCTTTTAATATTTTGTTATTAGCTCCCAAACTTGGACAAGTTGTGCAGGTTCGATTGGAATGTACAACTACAGTAGACAAAAAATTATTTCACAAGAATCAACTAGAATTGTTAATCTCGTGCCTAGTTTTCTTCTTTTCTAAATATTTTTCAATTTTAATATATAAATTATAAAAATAAAAATAGTTTATCAACATTTTTCATGAAAATAAGTTCAGCAAATTTCCGATTGGTGGCTATTTCTCGTTTGGTATGCGCGTGTACATGAAGAAAATCAAATGTTTGTGTATGTGGAATTGTAAATAGTTTTACACAGTGAATGGAGAAGAAAACAGAGACGTACTATAAATGAATGAATTTCTGGTAGTGTTTCTAGTTATGATTCAATCGAAACCAACACTAATTTATTCTACATAGAATACTAATGTATTTCTACATATAACATACATTAGTGTTGTTTCGATTTGATTTAAAAAAAAAAATCGAATGAATTTCGGCTTACAAAACGATTAGAGATCGATTGTAAAGATAAGCATGTTAGGGCATACGAAAATAAATTTAATTTTTACACATTTTGTTCACGTTTCTATACCCATAATTCGTTGTTGATACAGGCATTATTAGTGCATTTTGTGTTTACGCGAGATTTCTTTATTATTAAAAACATTTCCATTAAAATTATGACTTGAATACACTAATTGACTTTAAATTATTTACTTTCAATCATGCATACCGCTATGTGTTTCGTTTTTATTTCAACCAACAACACTACACTATTGAGCTATTTGATTTAACTATTTGATTTTGTTTTCATTCTTAAAGGGAAACTAAACAAGAGATCAAAAGTATATTAACCACTACTAGGAAAATAATGTAGTATGATTGTGCATGTGCGTATTTTAAATTTTAGGTTAGGTTCAAAAATAAAATTTATTTCAGTAAAGGACCCTCTTAAACATTTAAAAAATAATTCTTTATTTTCTCCATAGTTTGTGGAATGATGTTCTAGGGCTAAAAACTCATTTTCGAAATGTTCTGCAAGGTACATGAATTGATATGTTTTCCAAAATGTAAGCTGAATCAATGTGACCAAGCAAAACGTTACCAATAAAAACCACGCCTAAGAGAAGTCGTCTATTTTCAAGTGTACATATTTTGTAATTCGTGCATCTTGTTGAATACGGAGGTAACCGAGCCACATTTTCAGGGAATGGTAAATTGTGGTCGTAATCCTAGTCACTTTTCTTTAACAAGAAAATCAAAAAGTTCTTTTGAATGCTTTCAATTCTTAGAAGGTGTACAGCATAGTATGGATTCCAGACCGATACAGAGTATTTCAGTTGAGATCGATCGTAAGCGAAACAGAGTGAACATAAGGTTTGAATATGTTTAAATTCATCTGTCGATCTTTTAACAAATCCAAACATGACATTCGCTTTCGTAATACAATTTTCAATATGCCTATTGAAACTGGCACTTTCGACACATGTAGCACGAAACAGCAATTTCATAGCCTCTTTGCAATGCTTCGTTGTTGATTTTGTATGAAATGATTAAACGGATATATTTTACGATAAAAATGCGAAGTTCGCTCACACCACTCACTTAATCTATCGATGTCTTCTTGAAGTTTCTTCATATACAGCATAACATTAACAGTTCGAAAAATGTTCACGTCATCAGCAAATATGAGCACGTTTGAGTTTTTGATTATCTCGATTATTCGATGTGGGGACACCAGACGTTACTTTAATAACGGTTTATTTCTCGTTTCCCATTATTACAAATTGTCGCTGGTTTGATAGATAAAACTTGAACCAATTTATGTAATCGAGTGAAAACCCAAATGCAAATAAACCCTGGAGTGCTTTTTGATGACAGATGGAATCAAATGCTTTACTGAAATCCGTGTACGCTACATCAACTTGATGATGTTTGTCTATCTCATTAATTATTTTACTGGTGAATTTAATCAGATTAGTTGATGTGGATCGGCTAGTCATAAACCCATGCTGGTTTATTGATATATGATTTGCAATTGTGGGTTTAACGTTGTTGCATAATAGTAATTCAAACACTTTTGAAATTGATGATGTAGTTGATATTCCTCTGTAGCATGTAACGTCATATCGTTTATTCGACTTAAAAATTGGTGTAATTTTTGAATTTTCCATTTTTCGGGAAAAACTCCGGTGCTTGAGGAGTGGTTAAATAGATAACATAATGGAATTGCTAAACTGTCAGCGTACTTCAGAAAACAAGACCACAATCGTCTCCAAATCTCTTTAAAACCGTTAAATAGTTATCCAAATAAAATGTTATCTAATCACAATATTTTTTGAATATGAGAGATGTTTTCTAACTTCTTTGGTAGTAAAAGCACAGATGACATCCTTTTTTATCCGTTTGTTTACAATGAAGTGAAGTAGATTATCTACTATCATTTCGATAATACTACACAGTACACATGTCAATCGAATTTGTTGGTAGAAGAGCTTGCCTTCTTCCAACAAAACTTTATATACCTAATGAATCAAACAAAGCATACAAATTGGTCTACAAAATGAAAAATAAATAAGGGGAAAGTTAACGTATAGAAAGGGGTATGTAAGATGATTTATTGAAAATAATAAAGATACAATCGGAGATTTACCTTTTACCACATTTACGTGTAAAATAAAGTATAGTAATTCGCTATATCGCCGATCTAAAGAAGTGTTTTTTTTTTTAAAATCTGTTTGTGCGCCCATGCATGTGGTTCCGTGTAGACTGAACGTTTGTAGCTTCTCTTTTTCCCTAAATTAGCTGGCCTTAATGATGTTTGACCGAAATCAGTTCACCGGAGTTAGTAGCTTCCATAAGAGCTTTTTCGTTTTTTGCATATATTTTCAATGAAAATTTACGAAAAAACGATTAAAAACAAAAAGATTTTTAGTTAAGTTACAAACAAAATTTGTTCAGATAATTTTTTTTAATTTTACCGGAAATGATGAGTTTTTATAAAAGAAAATTTACTTCACCAAAATTCGGCATCTCTACAGTCCAGGCGAATTGCCTATTCGGAATCATTCATACTTAACCTTATTCTATTAATTTGAAGTTCCTTGTGGAATTTGGTGAATATCTGTGTATCAGAAGTGGCAGCTTCCGTAGGCGCTTTTTCAATTTTGGCAATGAGGTTGAAAAGTTTAGCATTTTCAAAAAACGACAAAGAATTAAAAGATTCAAATAAAGTAATAGATGAAATTTTCAACAAGGGTTGGCCTTATTGGTTTTCCGAAATTTAAGCAGGAATAATGATTTTTGATTATTCAAGACAGTTTTACCGAAAGTCCGGTAAGTTTAATTTAATATCAAGTGTTGTGTATACATTCGTGGTAAAAGAAAGTCGGATGTTGGCTACAACATAGTCACCCTTCCATTTTTCTTAAATAGGTACTATCTTGATTTATACCAGAATATGATATATTCTGAATATACAGGGTTTTTCAATAAGAGCACTTCCACTTTTTTTTTGAATAAAACACAAACTGTTCGACTTTTGAACTAACTTTTTTTTTATTAACGAATTTGAACATATACATTTAAGTATGAAACTCGATTTATTTTGCATGACCACCGCGTGCACGTTTTACGAAGTCCAATCTTTGAACCCAATTTTCGACCACTCTTTCGCATAAATCGGCCGAAATTCCAGCAATTTCCCGATCTATATTGGCTCTGAGCTCTTGCAACGTCGCCGGCTTATTGACATAGACCAATCACTTCACATAACCACAAATAAAATAATCTAGAGGTGTCAAATCACACGAGCGCGGCGGCCACTGGACGGGCCCATTTCGCGAAATAACACGCTCATCGAACTTAGTCTTCAATAACGCGATTGTATCGTGTGCTGTGTGGCATGTGGCCCCGTCCTGTTGAAACCACATGTCGTCCAAGTCCATTCCATTCAATTCCGGCCAAAAAAAATCGTTTATCAGATCGCGGTATCGATTTCCATTAACAGTAACGTGGCGATCGTTATCGTCGATGAAAAAATATGGCCCAATGACGCCGCCGGCATGTAATCCGCACCAAACAGTGACTTTTTCGGGATGCAACGGTGCCTCATGAATCACGTGTGGGTTGCTTCCTGCCCAGTAACGCATATTTTGCTTGTTGACAAATCCATTTAGCCAAAAGTGAGCCTCATCGCTGAAGATGATTTTTCGGTGAAAATCTGCATCATTTTCGATTTGCTCTTGAGCCCAATTCACGAATCGGCGTCGCTTCAAATGGTCAAACGGCTTTAGTTGTTGTGTCAGCTTGATCTTATACGGATGTAGGCCAAGATCTTTACGTAAAATTCGCCACAATGATGTCACAGAAAGGCCCAATTGTTGCGAACGTCGTGTGAGCGACACATTCGCGTCTTGAACTGAAGCCCTGGCGGCTGCGATGTTTTCAACACTTCGAGCACTTCTTGCTCTCGAGGGCACCGGAACATTATGTAGCGAAAACGTAGACTCAAATTTTGCCACTATACGGTCGATTGTCGAACGGGCTTGGCTTGTTAAATGGACCGTAAAATGGCCGTAATGCTCTTAAAGTAGCAGCAACGGAACCATTATTTTGATAAAAAATTTGCACGATTTGCAATCGCTGTTCACGTGTGTAGCGTTCCATGATGAAATGTATACTAATGAAGTTTCCAAATGACAAAAGATTAATAAAAAATATGGCGTCGTTCGCCGTCCCTATCGGAAGCGCACCTGTTGAAACACCCGTTAGATAAACTTTTACTTACAAATTTGTTGAATTAGGTATTTAGAGTTTTTAGGGCATTCCATATACTGGCAAAATGAATAGGAATAATAAAAATAATTTCAAATAAATATGCGTTTAATGGAACATTTCTTTTTGAATCTTAAAGAAAATTGTTCTGAAAACTATTGTACCTTTTAATCTACAGGTACATCAAAACAGTTTTTTTATAAACAATCGAACACCGACCGAGATTTAAGTGCTCGTTGAATCATTGCAAAATGAATGTTCTTGATCTCTCGCTTTATCAATATTTTTAGTTGTGCAATATTGTCAACTTTAGATTTTTTTGAAATATTCACAGGATGCCAAGTCGAGTGATGAGGACGTCCTTAAATTAGGATGAATAAATGATACGTTATTTTGTTGGAGAAATGCAAGAGTTGGTCTTGGTAGAATATCTGGATATAAGCGTTTCGAATCTTTGAGAAATGGTTTTAAACAGTTGCTTATGTAGTAATTTGCATTTATCTTAGGGCCTGGTTCAACGAAAATGGGTACTTTTGTGTCAAAATGAAACGACATGGATGAAACGTTTAATGAATGGAACTAATGCCGCTTTAGTTTGGCCCCGACTCAAATATTGCACACTTCTTTGGCCATCGGCATTCGTTAAATAAAACGAAGGTTCGTCGACTGAAATATATTTTTTCCATTTATCACCTTTCAGTAGTCGGTAAACCCTTACGTAGGACCATTACGTGAAACTAGTCTTTCATCAAATGTTTCTTTGAGTAAATTAATTGTGTCTCGCGCTGTGTGGCATGTGGCGCCGTCCTGTTCGAACCACATATCCGCAAGATTTATGACAGCCAATTGGGGTACAAAAAAAGTTAGAAATCGTGTCTCTATATCGTTCACCGTTGACTGTAACATTCCGCCCATCATCGTTTTAATGTACAGCCGTTAGCAATTATTCCTACGCAAGCCCGTTTCTATTTTTTTTTTTGTTTATATAAATAAATTAATTTTTTAATTGTTTTCGTAGTATGAAAGAAGAGCGTAACCATATTAATTGTAAACAAGTCAGACGATCTTTGCAAAATAAAAACAAAACTAACGTTGTCGAGGAAACAAATATATCGAGAAACAATCGCAAATATGTGTGTTGAAGTGAAAACAAAAAAAAATTAATAAAATTTTTAAATTTCGAGGTGTATTTTATTTTTTTTAGATTTCGCGCCTGAGGAAAGAAACAAAAAAAATTGTATGTCTCCTTCCGCAGGGAGAGATTAAAGAAGGGAACGCAAAATAAATTTAACAACTGGTATTATCAATTAGAGTATACGTGGTGCGAAAACGAATCCATAGTTAACCGAATTACCCGTTCTGATGGACGCTTATGACGAGCGCAAAAAGGACGTAATGCACGATGAGTATGGCGAACAGAATCATTATTTTGATTTTAAAAAAATCAACAATTTGTAAGCGTGAGTTGCTTTGGCGTGAGTATTCATTATGAAATGGCAAATCAAACTAACGACAAAGCAAATGTCAGCTATCAAATCGGTTGTCAACTAAAACAGTGTTGCCAACTTAAAGATGGCAACTAAAGATTGTCTCTAAAAAAATACCTTTTATTTACATGGCGGGCGCATTTATGGGTGTTATCCAAATTCGCGTGATACCAGCATACGCTTAGTATCTTGATGTTACGCGATCGAGAATTATTTCATAGTTGCGGACCATCGCGTGATTAAGAGCGAGGTCGTGACCGAGGCCTAGATCGTTACATCGCAAATCGATTATTTTTATATGGCGATCGGCTGCGGTTACGGGATGTCATTTCTCGTATTATCGTTTCGAGTTTGTTAATTCTCTCTTCGAGAAACATCGTCCCGTTGGCGTCCCTTAGATTGGCTTACAAAATTCACTGTTTTGATATACTCAACCGGTCGAGTTGAAATAACTTTATGTGATTTTGAGTTAACGTAAACTGCGTAAATAAAATATATTGAAATTGGATACCTTGTGGTTTAGTCTCGGAGACGTTGTTTTCGGTGGTCTCGACGGGACTTGGGAGTCGGTACTCCCCTGGCTTAACGACCGAGCAGGCGGAATACTCCCGAAATTCGGTCATCTCTTGTGCCTTTAATTTGGGAAGGGGCCGCTAAAATTCTAAATCGAGTTTAAAGAATATAAAAAAAATTACAGTAATAATAAATACTGTTGCCGTAGTGAAAAACCCAAAAGGAATAAAAAAATTAAAAATTAAATAATAAATAAAAGTTTTGGCGAAAACCAGTCGAGCGGACGATTTAATTGGAATGGGTGAAAATATATGTACAGTAAATGATAGTATTATATACAAAAAATTTGTGACTACGTTATTGTTAGATTTGAAAAAAAATTATTGATGCTACGTTAAAATTGTATGTAAGAAAAATTGTATAAAAAAACTTAATTTAAAAATATTCACGCTTTTTTTTATTGGACCCCGTTCTTCATATGATGATCTCATGTCCCTCTGCTGGTTGATGTGGGTGTAGCGGTTCTTTATGCTCACGTTTGAAATCATCCCTTGTTGGCGCAGCATAATTATTCTCTCTCGTCGGTGCGGCGGCGTCTGCGCCCACGTAATTATTCGCCCTCGTTTGTGTGGCGGCGTCTGCGCCCACACAAATTATTGAGGCGGTCGATTTCAACAGTATGCCCCCAGTACACTATGCTTAGAAGGATCTCATTTTGTAAGTAAGTGAGCATTTACAATATTGTGATGGGCGATGATGTTCTGCGATTTTGTAATTTCATAAATTAAAATATTTATTTAGCATAAAATAAACACCGGAAACAACTTGAAAATTATTGGGTATTGTTTTTACACTTTTACCTGCAAATACCCGTATTTGTGCCTTCTCCTGAATTATACATTATTTTTTAATTCTTGGTCATTGAGCAATAGGAATAAATATTAGTCAATTTAAAATATTCGTTAAACTGAACATTAATCGTTTTAAAATTATGTAGAATTAATCAAAATGATACCTTTTACAATTGTCAATGAATTAAACGACAATGTCTCACGTGGCGCAAATGTAAGTTTTCTAGCTTTTCCATTTAAGTAAACGAATTTAATAAGTCAGTGCTAAGATCGAGTAGTGATAAGCTCTGCAAGGAGTATTTCAATTATTTCAGTCGTGGAAATTAAACGCAAAATCCGTAGATAAAACATACATAGCCTATTTTTGGCTGCAGTAATTGAACAGTATGAAATAAACCATAATGTCATAAGAGTTTTGTTTTCTTTAATTTGTTTATTTATTTACCAATATATCATACGTTCATCATAACATCGATTTCCATTCTAGTTTTCCCCCAAAAAATATGTTGAAATGTAAGGTCGTTGTTTTTCATTTTAAAACACAAATGGCCGGTTTCACAGAAAAATGACTAACGGCCGGTTAGTACGGTGATTTAGCACCGTGTGACTTCTGGCTGTTCAGCAAACTCAATCGACCGCTCCGGGGAAACCGTTTTGAGTCAATTGAAGACATTAAAGATGAATCGCTACGCGCATTGGAGGCTATTACCGAAATTGACTTTATCAACTGTTTCGAGGATTGGAAAAAACGTTGGCACAAGTGTATTGAGGCCGGGGGGAATTACTTTGAGGGGGACGAAATAAATTTGGAGAAATAAATAAAGAATTTTAAAATTATGAACAAAGTCTTACTATTTTTTGCCCACAGTATTATAATAATAATAAATTATAACGGGTGATTTTTTAAGAGCTTGAGAACTTTTTTTTTAAAAAAAACGCATAAAATTTGCAAAATCTCATCGGTTCTTTATTTGAAACGTTAGATTGGTCCATGACATTTACTTTTTGAAGATAATTTCATTTAAATGTTGACCGCGGCTGCGTCTTAGGTGGTCCATTCGGAAAGTCCAATTTTGGGCAACTTTTTCGAGCATTTCGGCCGGAATAGCCCGAATTTCTTCGGAAATGTTGTCTTCCAAAACTGGAATAGTTGCTGGCTTATTTCTGTAGACTTTAGACTTGACCTAGCCCCACAAAAAATAGTCTAAAGGCGTCAAATCGCATGATCTTGGTGCCCAACTTACCGGGCCATTTCTTGAGATGAATTGTTCTCTGAAGTTTTCCCTCAAAATGGCCATAGAATCGCGAGCTGTGTGGCATGTAGCGCCATCTTGTTGAAACCACATGTCAACTAAGTTCAGTTCTTCCATTTTTGGCAACAAAAAGTTTGTTAGCATCGAACGATAGCGATCGCCATTCACCGTAACGTTGCGTCCAACAGCATCTTTGAAAAAATACGGTCCAATGATTCCACCAGCGTACAAACCACACCAAACAGTGCATTTTTCGGGATGCATGGGCAGTTCTTGAACGGCTTCTGGTTGCTCTTCACTCCAAATGCGGCAATTTTGCTTATTTACGTAGCCATTCAACCAGAAATGAGCCTCATCGCTGAACAAAATTTGTCGATAAAAAAGCGGATTTTCTGCCAACTTTTCTAGGGCCCATTCACTGAAAATTCGACGTTGTGGCAGATCGTTCGGCTTCAGTTCTTGCAATGTCAAAGCATACTGAGCATCTTTCTCTTTGACACCTTGTCTGAAATCCCGCGTGATCTGTCAAATACTAATGCATGAAAATCCTAACCACAAAAAAATCACCCTTTACAAATAATCGAAGTTTTAAAAAACTAAATAAGCCAACATTTTGTTAACATATATTAATATAATATATTTAATATAGTTTGGTTTTGGCTAACTATTATATAAATATTTATATAAGTTAGTTAAATTGAATGCTGTGGTGTCGATTATGTAGTATATGTTTTATGCAATGTATTATTATTTCCTAAGGCGAAATTTTGTTTTAGCGGAAAAAATAAAAAAAATAAATCGATAAAAACGGATTATATCTTTTAGACAAAAATTGTTTTATTTCAAAATACCGATTTTTTTTTATCTGTACCGTTCATATGTACTGATAAAATTTTGTCTAATGTTTTATTGAGTTTTTATGTTGATTGCCTGCTCAAAATTTATATAGCAGTTTTGGTTGCAATCATTTATTTTAATTTAAACGGAAAAAAATATATCTAGTTTGTTTTCGCTAAAATCTGCGCATGGTTCCTTTACAGATTTCATATAAAACTTTTAACTGGCGCACAACTAGAAAGAGAACTCATAAGAAAAAATAATATCTTAAAAATTATCGGTAATATTTATTAGCATTAAATTTGTGTCCAAATTCCTTTACACCAAATTTGTAAAGATTTTGTAATTTCCAATTAATTGGTTGTTGTTAATGATAATATAAATACGGAACGTCGAATTAAATCAAAACAAAGTTTGTCAAGCTGCAAGTCCATTGAAACAATAGCCGTATTTCTTGATGATGATCTGACCCGGCCGTTTCATTTCATGTCTAGTGAAACATCACAAAGGCGCCTACTAAATTTCAAGTCAAAAACAAAATTTGAATCAAGTTTTCCATATAAATTTTGAACTGCTTCGAATCAATGGGCATCACGAAATAGAGCAAATATAAGTGAACAATTCAATTTTAATTCACAATATAAAAAATTCAACTGTGGGGATGTATTTTACTCGTACCTTCCTACTGTGCAAGTGAATCTGGTGTATGGTACGAGTTAATGATTACAATTCCGGGCCATTTTTTCAATCCAAGGATTTACGAGATTCATATTGAAACTTATCCTATGATTTAATTATGTGTGAAAAACAAAGAAAACATACGAAAGAAAACTGATTTTCAAATAAATAATACATGAATAATTCTTTTTTACTGAGTAACAAAATGATCAAAAATTTCAATTATAAAATTTGTTAACAGCATTTTTTCGGCAATATCGACCAATTCTATGACGTCGAAAATCACTATTATGAATTTTTTTGATTGTATCTATAAAAATCTCAATTTAAAAAATTTGTTTAATTAAAATGATTTAATCTAATAATAAACATTTTAATAAAACTTTATGAACAGTCTATATGTTCGCAATGATATTCGACACCTCCAGAGGTAACGAAAAATTTCGATATCAAAGAACAGCTATTGAAAAATTCCACAATAGCAGAATAAAAAAGCCATGGAAAATTTCATAATTGGCTGCTAACTCTTTGTAAAGCCGCATTTTATTAAAAACAATTGTTCGAGACCGTGACAGCTTAAGTCAAATTTAGCCAATTTAAAATTAAAAATAATTTTTTTTAAAATTAAATAACTTAGAAGAAATAGTCATCTATATATTACAAGAAAAATAATCCATTATAAAAGTTCTATAGTTCTTGAAATAGCTTTGATCTCGTAGAGTTCTGTATAATAATGGATCTGTACAGAACAAAGGTAAATTCGATGTTATTTTGTTTACGTAAATATAACATGATTTAGGTATCTTTACAATTAAAAGTAATAATGGAAAAATGTTCATCAATAAATACATGGGTTATGCAATTTAAATGGATTAAACAATACATTTACACACCTCAATAGTCACGAATACGACAATATTCGATACAAATAAAATAAAATATTGATGTGTAAGTGTTTTGTATAACCCATTTAGATTGCATAAGCATTTTTTGGTGAAAATGTTTCCTCTGTTTCGTTACTCATTATAACATTATTTACTCTATGGTATTGACATATTTTATGTTAACTTGGGTAAAATTTGATAAAATTCGATCGCGAACTGGATTTTCAAAAACATGTAATATAATGCATGTAATATGTATAACAACACTACAGCAATCTCCTACGCATGTAATTTTTCACTGCGAATACTAGATGTTATCTTCAAGAAATCGCATTCTTATGGAGATAGGCAAATTTTTGCAGAGCATAATTCTCCAGGTTGTTTAAATGATTTCATTGTTAATTAGTTTATATATCCGAATAGTTTTCGTCGGATAATTATCCCGGAAATTGAAAATCTTAAGTTAAAATATAAATATACAATTGCCTAATAAGATTAGAATGTTTAATACAGTTTGTTTACTATATCGTTAATCTAAATTAATTCCAACTACATGACGTGTTGCTTTGATAATTTTGAACGTTAATTTTATATAAATAGTTTTAATATTAAATAACGTAGTAGTTTTGTTTCCATTTTTTTGACCTTGGGTTCTTGGTGATACAATTAAGTTTCGTGCAATAAAATATGTATAGCGCATTTCAAATTTCTCAAAGCAAAAGAACTAATTTATCTATCATTATAATTAACTAATATATAATATTTGGCCCTCTATAAAAAACTCAAAATTCGAATTCAATTTTATTCGCAGGATTCAGATGGTACATCATCTGGCGGAGCAAAAATTCGATCACATTATAAAAAATCGGAAAATTATGAGGTAAGTCCAGTTAGGTGGTTTAATTAATTTTGAGAATTGAATAAAGACTTTTAATCAGACAAGAGAAAAACCAGAAATATCCGGTTATCGCAGACACAGTGATGAAGAGAAGAAACCAAAAGTAAGAGATCAACAAAGGGATCGTGATCATGACAAAAGAGATTATAACAAAACAAATGACAGGGAACGATTCAGGTAATAGCGTGTATGTCGAAAATGTTTTGTGTAATTATTTCGTAAACAATTTTTAGTAAAAATAGATATCGGGACGATAGAAGTGTACCGGATCGATACAGCCGCGAATGTAAATCGCGCTCAAACAGAGATGAATCATATCGCGATCGGGATAAAGAACGTGGTGAAAGAAATCGAGATCGTGATCGATTTAGTAGAGACCGAAGCGAAAGACATCGAAATCGTGGCGATTATGAGAGGGATCGAGACCGAGATGCTTATCGTTCTAATAGAAATCAATCATATGATAAATATAAAGATCGTGAATCGTATGATAAATATAAGGAACGTGGAAGTGAATTAAAGGCTCGCGAACGAGAAAGGCCAATGGAAACAAAAGAATTTAGTAAAAGACGTTCGGTATCACCCCGTGGAGAAAAAAAAGAAACAAAATCATCATCGGAAGCATGTTTACCAATCCGACCAATACCGCAAGCGCCTTCATTAATTGAAGATTCGTCGAACAGTCTTGTCGTTACGGCCCTGCCATTGGATACGACGAGTAATAACATAAATTTGAATTTCATTGAGAGGCGTAAAGAGAAGGTTCAGCAACTTGAAAAAATGGGCATTGACATAAAATCAGCTACTATTAAACCAGGCGTTGAACTTCCGAGCTATTATAATCCTGGAGTTATAAACCCCACTAGATATGCGGACCAAGTACAGAAACGTAAATTACTTTGGTCACACAAGAAAAACGAACAAGAACAAGCAGCCGCAAAATGGGAAACTGCAAAATTTTCACAGGACCAAGATGGAAAAGTGGCTTCTAAATTTATGCGGTTGATGGGAATTAAGGATGGTAATGAAAGTTGTTAATTAAATTTTTTTTATATCATGTCTCGTGTGCTTATATGGCTCGATTTCGTTACAGCACCCCAAAAACCGCAAGGAGAATCTAGTAAAACCCAAGATTTAACAAAAAAGCAGGAGGAACTATTTTCTACTATGGAGCAGCAATATGAAGTTGCGAGACAGGTGACACACACAATGAGAGGCGTTGGTCTTGGTTTTGGCTCTCAGCCACGGCAGTTTTAATTGCGAAAATTCAGTTATAAGTATGCGTGTATGTGTTAATTTAAAGTTAAATACATTATTTTCTTTTTATATACAAACTTCGTTACGAGTATGAAAATCCTATGAAAATTCCTAACATTTAAAAACATTCTTAAAATCATGCAATCAAAATAAGTCAACTAAAATCCGTTAATAAACTATTAAATACCTATTATAACTTGTATACAATTTATTTATAATTCTACATAAAATATTTAGTTTTAATTTTAAAATAATCATTATTTTTTTCATGATCAATTTCGATGGCAGGCAAAGGGTAAATCTTGATATTTTTCTCTGCTTTGTATCCCATTAATATTATTTCTTGATTGCTACTGATTACAGTAAGGTGAACCAGATCCTCCAAGTAGTGTTGCAGCGATTTCGTTCGCTTTTCTAAAATATTAATTGAAAATTATCAACCTGTAAAAATAGACACGTATCTAATATATTATAATAATTTCGTTGTGGCTTTTGTGCTTATAATATTTTATATAGTTGCGGTATATTGCATATTCGGTTCAAACGAGGCGCTGCCCGACCAAAATAATATCCTAGAAAAGGAGTGAATATATTTGTGGCTCATTTTTAAACATCGATTTCGGAATTATCCTTCATCAGTTTAATACACTATCTAAAGTAATTAGTATTATTAAACTAATGAAGGAGTAATTCAGTTTCAAATTGTTTTATGTTTAATTATGTGATTAAAATCAGTGACAAAATAACATAGAAAAGTATAGAATCGAATATTCATAATACCCAACGGTAGAATTACTCGCTAATCAAATCTGGAGTCCCAAATTAATATCTCCTAAATTAAAGTAACAACAAAATCATACGTATTCACCCTCCATGATGACCACGTCGATTATTGAATTCGCGACACTTGCTACGTTGGGATTGTAATAACTATATGAATAAAAAAGGTAAATAATTGATGTGTTTTTTGTTTCATCAGAATGAGCAGTGAGATCAGGGGTCCTATTATTAAAATAACGCGAACTAGAATTTTCATTTGATATCGCATTTTTGTGGGATGTTTTTGAGTATGGTAAGGGTTATGTCACTTCTGATTTGACAGAAAATAAGTTTTATCCTTCCGCTGAACGAAAATGGTTGTGTATTCGCCTGAACAACGCTGGGAAATATTGAAACATTAATTCGAAAATTTTGGCAAAAAAATCTTTTCGGATGAGGCGCATTTCCATGTTGGCGGCTATATAAACAAGCAGAATTGTCGCATTTGGGCACGGAGAACCTGCACGTGATCGTAAAGAAGCCGATGCATCCTCAACGAGTGACTGTTTGGTGCGGATTTTAGTTCAGTGGCATCATTGGGCCATTTTTCTTTGAAAATGTGCAAGGAGCCGCCGTTGTCAATGGTGAGCGCTACCGCGCCATGATAAACGATTTTTTGTTCCCGGCACTTGAAGAGGAGGACATAGGCAACATTTGTTTCAACAAGACGGCGCTCCGTGCAACACAGCACACGTTTCAGTTGATCTTTTGCGCGATCTTTTGTCTTCGAAGATCGAATTATCAGCCGAAACGCTGATGTGATTTGGCCGCCTCGGAGCTGTGATTTGACACCGTTGGACTATTATCTTTGGCATGCCGTCAAAGATAAGTGTTACGCCGATAAACCAGCAACGATTGACGCTCTCAAGAACAATATTCGCATTGCCATTGAAGACATAATGCCACATACCATCGAAAATGTGCTCTAAAATTGGACCGACCGTATGGGATACGTCAAGGCCAGCCGAGGCAGTCATATGAATGAAATAGTATTCGATAATTAACCGGAAGAATTGTTTTTTACAATGAAAAAATAAATTTGAAAAAATATTCAGAACTTTTTGTTTTATTGCATTTTTAAAAAAATGTATTTAGCTCACCCTATATTTTTTTTAAATGATTCTTTTTTGCCCTTCTTCAAGAAAAAAAATTACAGATAATTCGTTGAATAAGAATACGAATGTAAGGCCGAATTAATACTTCTTCGCTCATTCAGTCAACAATTTTTCCGACCAATCATATTGCTCCAAAATGACGATTTTTTCTTTTGCATTTTTTCACAAGAGATAGTCGAAAAAATTGTTTGAATGAATGTACGAAGAAGTATGAATTCGGCCTAATTTTTTTTATCTATATAACGAATATACTCAACATTGGCCCATTCCACATGGCGCTTCTTTTTGAAGCAGGTTTCTGGGGTCAAAATAAGTCGTCATCAATAATGTCCTATGTATGTGTAAAAAAATTGTAAAAAATAACATTTTTGAAATGTCTTCGCATAGTTCACATCGTATGCAATATAATTTATCGACAATAATTTAGACAAAAATATGTTGATTTTTACACATATTATAAATAAAAATAATTAATTATTTAGTTATAATATACAAGCCAATTTTTACTTCTTTGAAACGTTTATTTTATGCATATATCACTCAAAAATTTGTTGGCACACTCGAAAAATAACATAACATTAAAAAATACAGGGCACAAATATACTGGAATGTTTTTTTATTACTACTTTGAAACTGTTATAAGCTACAAATGCACCAACAAAATACGGCAGATGTGAAACGCAAATATGAAGAAACAGCACGTCAAGTAAAGAAGAACAAGGAATGATCGAAGAAAATATGCAGAAGAAGCATCCTCAGCAATCTAAAATATGCGAGCACTAACAGTGTGTAAGGAAAGTCACCGGCAAAATTACAAACATACAACAAACATATTGTTATGTGAATAAATCAATTTCACCACCAAACCAAAATTACAAACAATACTATGGGCCAAAAATAGTAAGACTTTGTTCATAACTTTAAAATTCTTTATTTATTTCTCCAAAGCTATTTCGTCCCCCTCAAAGTAATCTCTCCTGCCTCAATACACTTGTGCCAACGTTTTTTCCAATCCTCGAAACAGTTGTTAAAGTCAATTTCCGGAATAGCCTCCAATGCGCGTAGCGATTCACGTTTAATGTCTTCAATTGACTCAAAACGGTTTCCCCGGAGCGGTCGTTTGAGTTTGCTGAACAGCCAGAAGTCACGCGGAGCTAAATCATGCGAATACGGTGGTTGCGGAATGATATGGGTGGAGTTTTTGGCGAAAAAATCACGTAAAACCAATGCAGTATGAGAGGGTGCATTATCGTGGTGCAAAAACCAAGAGTAAACGACGCATAACACTCAAATAGTATTCCTTGTTGACAGTTTGGCCGGTCGGAAGGAATTCGGAGTGCACCACACCTCGATAATCGAAGAAAACTGTCAACATCACGTTGATTTTTGACTTGCTTTGACGTGGTTTTTTCGGCTTCGGCTCACCTTTGGCACGATATTCGGCCGATTGATCGTCTGTTTCCGGGTCGTAAGCATAGATCCAAGACTCATCGCCAGTTATAATACGTTTCACGACATCCTGGTAGTCGGAAAGCATTGTTTCACAGACGTCAACGCGACCCTATTTTTCCAAAAAATTGAGTGATTTCACTTTTCTTAGGCCCAAATGATCTTTCAAAATGGTTTTCACTGATCCTTCCGATAATCCAACGATGCCAGTAAGGTCTCTGACTGTTAATCGTTGATTCTCGAGCACCAATTCGACCACCAATTCGGTTCGTCGTCAACACGTTCTCGACCCTCTTTGAACAATTTGTACCAATCAAAAACACTTGCTCGCGACATACAACTATCATCGAAGGCCTTTTGCAACATTCTGAACGTTTTGGCACCAAAAAATTGATTCCGCCTACTGTGGGCAAAAACACTTGCTCGCGACATACAACTATCATCAAAGGCCTTTTGCAACATTCTGAACGTTTCGGCACCACAAAATTGATTCTGCACACAAAATTTAATGGAACTTCTTTGTTGAATAATTTCACTCATTGTAAAAATCGCCGAATGCACTTTTTGTTCTTCAGAAAGACAAGCGTATACTAAACACTAATGATTATTTTGATGTGACATTTGGCACAGATGTCACTGACAGTCATACCAACATAGAAAAAAAAAATATTTCGACGAATGATTTTCCGCGCGAAATTTAAAATAAAAAGTCTTACTAGTTTTTGCCCACAGTAGGCCTGCACACACCCAAATACTCAGACATGCAGCAAAAAGTACAACAGCTATCAGCAGCCCTATTCCTGAATACGATACCTATCTTCTTACGATATACGTATCGTATTCAGAAATACGAACGTTCCACAAATTTTAATTTTTACAGTGTAGGACATTTTTTTGTTGTAAAATTGCCTTCAAAATAAGGCAGTGTAAACAAAAAGAATATAAAATTTTATATTTCATGTGTCACAAGCCAAAGCATATGGTTATATAAAAAATGCATATGGCGGTCTCATATCGCAAAGAAAAACCTACCAACCCAGTTTTTGTTGCTGTTCAAATTGACTCAAATATTATAAAATGATTATTAGTTTGTGTAGTAGTGTATCATTTGGTAATAAAAATGGAAATTTTTAATTAAAATGAAGTGTTTTGTGAAAAGCTGCTAAAACCCTCATACAAAATTACAGAAAGAAATTTCTTACGATCAGTAGTTTATCAAGTGTTTTTATAAAATAAAATGTATATTATGGTAAGAAGAAAGTAATTTATGGTAAAATTATCTTTATTTTAAGTTATAAATCAGAAAAACTAAGAAAAATTGTTGGTTGTTTTGCTTAAATATTTTATTACTATAAATAAATTACTTAAATATATAAATAATATTTAATTAATTTATAATAAAATAAAATAAATTACTTAAAATATTTTAAAATTTTAAAAATAAATTAAAATTTTTATTTTTGGTGTTTTATTTTCATTGTCGTTAACTAAAATGACATCAAAAACAAATTCGTTCATGCACGTACAAAAACTGTTCGAATTCGAATTGCGGAATATGGGAAATTTTTGAACGTATCATTCATTTTCGTATTCGTATTAGAATTATACGTATTCGTATTCAAGAATTACAATTACATGAATTCGTAAATTTTTTTAATCGTTTGAGCGTCTTTGGTGAAAAAAAATGTATGAGAACCTAAGTGGACAACTATTTTAATATGCGTGTTTAATGCAGATTCTAAAATGGTATAATACATCCTTTTATCTAATGTAAATACGAGGTTATAGCTGTTAATATGCAGAAGGAGTAAATTCGATTAAATAACAAAATTTTAAAAATTGGATTATTTCTTGTCCTTAACTGTACCTGACGATAAGGTATTTATAAACTTGATTTTTGCTACCTAAGCGTGCTCTGCACTACCTTTAACTTTTATAAAAAAAAATATTTACCACATTTCATGCTGAAAATTGAAGTTTAGATTTTTTTTTTCAAAAAAAGTGCAATAGCTACTCATACTATTCACTGCATATCTATTAGTATAGTCCATTAAGAATATTATAACACCAAAAAACCGATGGATTTAATTTATTTGTAGCCATGGTGATCGGAAACGTAAAGTAATGTGAAAAAATGGAATTTTAAAAAAAAAAATGAAATATCTTAGGTACTAGTTACTTGGGATATATTTTTTTTGTATTTTATTTTGAGCGCCCAATAGCTCTACTACTGGGTGTTTTTTTAAGAGGTTGCCGATTTTTTTTTTGAATAAAACACATATAAAATTATGAAATGACCAAAATTTTTTTTTATTTGGTAGATAATTTTTTGGCATTTAACATTTAAACACAATTTCTGGCATATGGCTACCACGACTATTTTTCACAAATGTCATTCTGGAGGTCCAATTTTCCAGCACTTTTTCAAGCATTTGAGGGCGTATGTCAGCAATGACACGTTGAATATTGGTTTCCAAAGCGTCAATCGATTGAGGTTTATCCACATAAACCAATGACTTCACGTATCCCCACAAAAAGTAATCGAGTGGCGTCAAATCGCACGAACGCGGAGGCCAATTCACCGGACCATTTCTCGAAATAATGTTGTCGTTGAAAGTTTCTTTCAATAAGTCGATTGTTTCACGTGCTGTATGGCAAGTGGCACCATCTTGTTGAAACCACATTTCATTCATATCCATATCTTCAAGATTTGACAACAAAAACTCATTTAACATGGTTCTGTATCGATTTCCATTCACGGTAACGCGTCGTCCTTCCTCATTTTTAAAGAAATATGGACCGATGATCCCACCAGCCCATAGACCGCACCAAACAGTACATTTATCAGGATGCATTGGTAATTCTAGAACGGCGTGTGGATTATCTTTGCTCCAAATGCGACAATTTTGTTTGTTGACGTATCCATTTAACCAAAAATGCGCCTCATCACTGAAGAGAATTTTACGGTAAAAAAATGGATCTTCGTTCAATTGATTTAACGACCAATCACTGAATTCACGGCGCAAACGATGGTCGTGTGGCTTTAATTCTTGCACCAATTGAATTTTGTATGGCACCAAACCCAAATCTTTACGTAAAATTTTCCATAAAGTCGATGGACAAAGTCCAATTTGCTGAGCACGACGACGAATCGATAAATTGTCGTTTTCTTCGACACTGGCCTCAACGACAGCAATATTTTCTTCTGTACGAACTCTTCTCATTCTTGTCGGTGGCTTGGCATCCAAAAGAGTGAATGTAGACCGAAATTTGGTAATTACGTTCTTTATGGTGGTCTCTGACGGACGATTATGTGCACCATAAAATTCACGAAGTGCTCTATAAACATTTTTAATTGAACACTGATTTTGAAAATAAATTTCCACGATTTGAAAACGTTGTTCTGGAGTTAACCTATTCATAATGATTTGCCAAACAATACTGAGTAGAAATGCCACTTTGAGCTGTCAAAACAACTGTCATAAAATAAAACGACATCTATCGGAAAAACAAACCTCCTAAAAAAACACCCGTTATAAGGTGTTTCAGGCTTATCCATTCATTCTGGGACACCCTGTATATTAATTATACAAACCTTTCCATTTTTGCAACA
This sequence comes from Nephrotoma guestfalica, assembly GCA_963691935.1. NCBI lineage: Eukaryota > Metazoa > Arthropoda > Insecta > Diptera > Tipulidae > Nephrotoma > Nephrotoma guestfalica. The sequence continues at coordinate 151,215,805 of OY829913.1, forward strand.
AACTTAAAAATCAATTCCCTTTTTAAAAAAGCAACAACACAACACCGACAAATTTGTTTTGTCTTTCTGTCAAAACGAATAGTTCCACTACCACTACACAATTTTATTTGTTCAGAAAAACTTTTTTCGGTGGAAAATGAATGATTAGTCAAAATACTATCACGTAAAAGTATTTAAACAAAGCAGGGGAGTACAAAACGAAATAGCGGAGTACAGGAGTACAGCATAATCGAAAGTAGTACAAATACTCCGATCGTACTCACTTCGACAGCACTGGCCCCATATCTAGCTAACGAAGTTGGTCTCAAGATAAACATCAGTAAAACCAAGACGGTGAGACTCAACACAAATTTAACCACACCGATGCACATCAACAACAATGTACAAATTGAAGATGTAAATTAATTTGTATATTCCTTGGTTGCACAATAACGAAAACAGGTGGGACGACATAATACACAAACGCATAAATAAAGCCAGACACACATTCAACATGTTATATAAAGTCTGGAATTCGTCTGTCCTGTCACGCAAGGCCAAGATACGAATGTTCAACTCGTGTGTGAAATCGGTATGTGTGTGAGACATCGAAACTGTTAAGAAATGCGCAACTATGCACTTTAGTGTTACACTATTGTATTCTTATAGCATTCAATTATTGTATAAATAAAACTGCTGATTGTAATTTCGAGGTCAGTCTTATTAAAGCGGTTCTCTTATCAACATGATAACAGAGCGTAGTTGTTACTGCTTATTTGTCTTTTGCATAAATGAAACATATCGAATTACGTTTTAATTTTTGTTTGGTGTACGTGACTGAACGCATTCTTGTATGCGCTGTATGAATTAAAATAAAATAAATTCTATGTGAATTAAACCTTCGTGGTAAAATAGAATTATGTGTGCATTGAACCGGTGGTGTATAAGTGTTAAGCGAGAGTACATTTTATTTCTGTGTGAACTAGTAGTGCAAAATGTCAAAAGAATACGAAATTGAGAAGCTCAAAGGTCATGATAATTATCATACTTGGAAATTTGGGATTACAAATCTAATAGCTTTAAAAGGGTTATCAAATTGTGTTGACGAAATAGTCACCGAAACAAAAGCGGATAAATTAGCCCAATGAAAAGCTATGATATCGCTGAGTGTTGATCCGAGTATTTATGTGTACATTCAATCCTGTGAATCTGCACTAGCAATTTTGACAAAACTAGCGAAAATGTATGAAGATGTGGGGTTAACACGAAAGATATGCATCCTCAGAAAATTGATTTCGACTAGATTAGAGGATTGCGATGGCATGCAGGCTTATGTCGACCAGATAATAGGAAAACGAGTGGAAAACAGCTATTTTATTAGCCGGTCTTAGTTTACATTTTCAGCCTGAAAAACACTTGTACTCCGGACGTTCTAATAACAAAATTATTAGACATGAGATGCGATGGTGCGAGCGGTGAAGTTTTTTTTTCGAGATAAAAGCTGAACAAGAAACATAAAAAGTACAAGAAACGTAAACACAACTGCAGTTCGATACAACATGTAGCAAAGGAATGTGACAAACCAAAGAAGGAAAAAGAGAATACTGGTATATCAAAAACTGGATTTGTTGAATTTTTGGGCAAAATACACAAGCATGTGAATGGTATATCGACAGCGGAGCGTCACCGACACCACATGAAGGTATACTTAGTGAATTAAAACATTCTAACACTAAGGGCATAATCAGCGCAAACAATTCAAAAATGAATGTGAATAAAGTTGGAAATGCAACGATAAAATTAATTGAAGGCAAAGTACAAGTAAATGATGTTCTACATGTACCCGACTTAGTCACTAATTTTTTGTCGGTGCACAAAACAGTTGAGAAAGAAAACAGGTTATGTTTTAATAAAAACGGTTGTGTCATCAGAAATAACGAAAATGATATTATTGCAAAGTGTAGAGCTGATAATGGAGTATACAAACTCAACGCGAGTGAAGAAATGGGCATGATAGCTAAATATAATGAGAGTGCATATACATGGCATCGGCGATTAGGGCACGTCAATTTCCAGTCATTAAAAAAAATGCACGATGGAGCTGTCATTGGTATCAACTTTAAAGATGACGATAGCGAAATAAACAAATGTGATACGTGCTCGAAAGGAAATCAAGCGCGTTTACCGTCCAAGACAAGTGAAACACGATCATCAAATATTTTAGATATAGTGCACTCGGATTTAATGGGACCGATGGATACCATGTCTATAGGAAGTATATTTTAACCTTCATCGATGACTTTTCCAGAAAAACGTTTATTTATTTTTTGAAAACAAAATCTGAGGTTTCCATTTATAGATTTTAAAGTATTCATCGAGAATCAGACCGAAAGAAAAATAAAATTTTTAGGTCTAATAATGGGACGGAATACTGCTCCAACGAATTCCAAAAATTCCCTCGGATTAACGGAATACAGCACCAAAGGAGTACAACATACACTCTCCAACAAAACGGTGTGGCGGAGCGTATGAACATAAAGATATCTTTTATTTGATGCCGACCTGCCAAAAACGTACTGGACAGAGGCATCCAACATGGCGGTCCTTATTCTAAATAGAACTATCAGTTCAGTTCATGGCCAAGTACCAGAGAAAGTGTTCAGTGGAAAAAGGGTAGATTTGACTGGTCTAAAAATCTTCGGGTCCGAGGTAATGGTGTATCTAGCGAAAGAGAAAAGACAGAAGTGGGATTCAAAATCGGCCAAAATGATTTTCGTGGGATATGACAACGACACAGAGGGTTTCCGATGCATCGACAGGGCAACTAGAAAACTGCACATAAGTCGAGACGTTAAATTGTTTGAAAGTATTTTGGTTAACTCTAGAGGGTCGATTGACGTATGTAAACACGCCACTTGAAGAAGAGGAATCAACGGATTTTTCTCGTGGAGCGGAGATAAACGCATTCGAAGATGAATCAAACAAAGATAATAGTAGAAAACGTGATGCTGAGATGATCGAGGATGAAGTTGGCATCATCGAAGCGAAATATTGACATTATCTCAAAACCAGACGTAACTACTCGTAGTAAAGGTCAGTTTCATTCACTGAAATTAAATAATTTTGCGTTCGCTCTTGCTGTTCTCGATTCTATTTCAGTGAAAAAAGTCATTGACTACCCTGAGTGGAGAGAAGCAATGACGGAGGAAATATAATCACACAAGGTTAACAACACTTAGACTCTCGTCGATTTACCTTACTAAAAAAGAAACTGATTAAGGCCAAATGGGTCTTCCAAGGCCAAAAGAGACGATTAAGGTGCTATATTAGTAGATGCCCAGTAGACGCCCTATGCTCTCCTAAAATTGGAGATATATAAAAGAAATAAACCAATTCCTAAATTGTTTCTATTAGTAATATGCAACAACATTAAATTCACAATTGCACGCATATATCAATAAACCAGCATGGATTTTATGCCTCACCGATCCACACCAACTAATCTAGTTGAATTCACCAGTCATTAATGTGATAGAAAAACACCATCCAGTTGATGTAGCATATGCGGATTTCTTCAGTAAAGCATTTGATTCTCTCTATATATCATCATAAAACACTCCAGAGTTTATTAGCTTTGGGTGTTTTCACTCGATTACATAAATTGGTTTAAGTCATATCTACCAAACCGGCGACAATTTGTAATAATGGGGAATGAAAAATCAACCGATATTAAAATTACGTCTGGCGTTCCCCAAGAATCACACATCGAATACTGGATTTTTATTGTTTTTTATTGTTTCATAGACCGAATAACCGAGGTAATCAAAAACTCAAACGTGCTCGTATTTGCTGATGACCTAAAAGTTGTTTGTGTATATTAATGGAAAGCTAAATACGGAGAAACTTCAAGAAGACTTCGAAAATCACTATACTTAAAAATTAAGAATTGCAAAATCATATCTTTTCATCGTAAAAGGAATCCGTTAATTACTTCATACAAAGTAAACAGCAAAGTATTGTAAAGTTACATTTGTCAAAAACACTAGAAATTTTTGCTTGGTAACGTTGATTCAGCTTACATTTTGGAAAACATCAAGTCTTGTAACATGCAGAACATTTCGAAACCATGAGTTTTTAGCACTAGAACGCCATCCTACGAACTATGGAGAAAACAACCCCATCAATAGGTTGTCTCAATCATTCAACATCATCGATGATCTATTTGACTTTCATTTATCAACGGATAATAGTGAATTTACATGTAGAAAAGTGTAGTGGCTCAAAAAATCTTCTGCAAAATTTTGTTGGGATATATTTCTTTTATTGTCTCTCATGTGCAAAAAGTTAATGTTATATCTCTTTCATTTTGCAGAGGACAATTGTCGGTCGCATGTAAATGGGGTAAAATGAGTTGGAAATATGTGTAATTAAATTTTTTTTCGTAACTGACGATTTAAATGCTAAACGACGATTTAAATGCGCTTTCTAAATGTGTGTACTACTCAGGGACATACTATGTTGTTAACTTGTAATTGCAGTAATATTTCGTCGCGGAAAGGAATGTATTGTTGAGAGTTAAAAAATATGTCGACTTATTCCTTAAAAAATTAAAGTTGGGTTCGCGAACGTGTTAAAAACGAAAAAGTTGTGTCTGCTGCTAATCTGCTATAGCAGTCATTTGCGCGAAGTGTTAACTCGCTTTTTTAAAAGCAAGGGAGACTTGTAGTTAACTTTTTGGTGTTTTTATTGGAGAGTTATCTTTGGATCAAATCCAAACAAGATTAAAAATGTCTAGATGATGCAATTAATTTTAGGAAAACAAAGTAAATTAAAATCGGAAAAAATCACCAAAAATATGCTTTCGTATTTAGATACCACCGCTCGTACAAAAAAATTAAAATCAATAATTTCGTTTTGTTTTATTATTGTGTCCAACAAATTTTTTGGATTGAGTCGAGTTAACTACAAGTTAACTCTTGTTGTTTACATTAAAGGTCCAACCACAAATAAATCTCTATCAGAGACCTAAACGAAAAGAAAATTCATTGTTAAATCAAATTCTCGAAGTCATTACAAAATGAAAAATATTTCTAGCGGTTTATAGAAATGCTTAGCTAAAACTCAAACCCTATTTTGGTCTATTTGCTCAATATACATATTTCTCGCTCAATATATTTTTCAATACGCACCCGTACAAATAAAAAATATTACATTTGTTTGGATATTATAACACCAAAATTATTCTTCAAAATTTGTTTATTATTTTTATTCTACTGTGAAAGTAGTGTATGAGTATGGTAGTGTTTACTATAAGCAAAAGGTAACAAACTAAAAAAATAAACAATGCTTATTACGTATTAAGGCGGAATTCCATTACTGCGGCTTTTTTATGCAGAAAAACAAGAAAGATATAAAATCAAAAATTCGACAAAGCACATTATTTTTATTTTATAGCGAAATATTCCCCTTATATTTGACAACTACGAAATTATAACCAATAAATTAGTTAAAAAATTAAAATTATTGTTAACTCAATTTTATTTCTATCTCTAAATTACTAAAAATTCTAAATATTATTTGTAGGCATCATTTTATTATGTTTTTTAATTATTTCCTTTCAATAATTAAAAACTATAAAAAGCTTTCCCATAAAGTAAAAATTAGGGGAATATTTGACCGCGTTTATAATATAACCTTAATAATATCACATGATTAAAATTATGTAATACAGAGTAAAGTATAAAAATTAAAAATTGTAAAATATTTTAATTTGAACATTAATATAAATTTTTCATGAAAACGCGATTTATATCACACTCCACCAAACACATAAAATGTCTGAGCCAAGTGCTCACCATAAAAATATTACTAAACTAAAATTTGCTGAGAGTGGGGAGTATTTTTTCATTTTGGTTGCCATAAAAAATACTTCGTTTTGTATTTTTATTTATAAAAAATAAATTTAAAAAAAATAAATTGTTTTATTTTTTATTTAAAAATACTTACCAATTTAGATAGGCTTGATTAAACTCAGTATGATATATGAGCAATTCCATTCCCAATATTATATGAATATTACCTATTCGATATCTAAAAAATCATCAGATGAGCCTAACCCTTTTTAGTGGAATAACACATAACAATTTAGATATGCCTGAGTGTCTCTAGTTCATATATAATACTGATTATGCTTAGACATCTCTGAAATTGATTCCATTCATAGTTAATTGCTCAGTTAACAATTGATCGCCCATTCACTTTCGTAAATTGTATTAATAAAAATTTGTTAAAAAGATTAACAAATGTGGTAAGTCATCGGTTTTTTGATCTTATTGATCACACATATCAGTCAACTTATTAATTCGAATCTACTTTCATATAATTTAACTGTTGCGCTATTGAGTTAGTGCGTTAAAGTGGCGAGACTGTCTTACAGGTAAAAACCAATTTTTAATTTTACCACGCAAAAGAATGCCAATATAATCGGCCTAAAATAAGCTAAGTAATTTGACAAATTGAAGTGTTCGTGAATGAAATTTATAAAATAGAAAAATAATTGATTTCCCAATCAGTTGTCCAATTCTTTGTTCCAATATAACTATTTCCGAGAATAATCTGGGTTGAGCGAGACAAAACGCCAAAATACCAACTTCAAAAGTATTAATATAAATTGGATAATCGGAAACATTTAAATTTAACTCTAGAAGACTGCAAAATTGCAGACTGTTTTGTTGTATATAATGGTACTCAAATCCATCAGAACTTAAGGAATCGAATTGTGAACTCAGCTTGTGCTTTAAATATAATAAAATTGCAACGTACAATATCAAAAATATTACGATGGGTGGTAAACGCACCTCGGTACAAACATAACACAAACATACACCGTGATATCAACATCGAAACACTAGCAGATACAATACAGCAGTACACCAAAAATACCTCACAAAGTGAGAATAATATCCAACACATTAGCTCGGGAAATATTATGGAGGCGGCTTAGATATCGACGCCTTAAGAGAAAAGATCCTTTAGATTTAGCTTACTAATTCTTATAAAAACTAACCAAATAGTGCATATTAATATTAAGAACTAACATAGGTTAAGTCTTAAGAAATTCTGTTTAATTAGCTAGAAAAATTTGAATACATCTTGTGAGTTTCCTAAGATGGGAAAAATTCAAGAATAGAGCCAAAGGGAGTTAAAAACAAAAGTTTTTTTTTAAGTACAGATCGACATACATAATGTATACTATGCACACTATGCTCATTGCACTTGTTTAACACTGCGACCTTTAAAAAACAACGACAACAGAAAAATAAATTTTTCCCTAATGTTAAGTTTTTGATTTTTTCGTTTCCTATGCCTATCATTCAATGTAGCTACATACACCTACACAGATTTAATCCTTTTCATGATCACGTATTTAATTTTTATATAGCTAAACGAAAACGAATCTCGATCGTGTACACATATTATTTTAAATAGTATATGTATATAGGAGTATATGCGTGTGGGTTTTCATTTCATTATGTATAAATCATACGTAATGAAGCATTGTTTATTTTTTTCGTTTGTTACTTTTTGCTTATGGTAAACCAGAATCTACTTGAATATAAGTCCTGCTCCAACTCTCATTGACAGATACCTATATAAAAATAACTACCAAAGATTGTGTTGGTTACACTAACAATCCAATGTAAATATAATTTTTTTTGTTCATTTTCTGTTTGTTTCTGCACCAACACATTTATACCTAGTTATTTAAAAAAAAATTACCAATGCATATTTAGTTAGTTATTGTTTATTTCATATGTGTGGAGTTAGCAGGACTTATATTTAAGTAGATTCTGGGTAAACACACCATACTCTACACTACTTTCATAGTAGAATAAAAATAAAAAACAAATTTTGAAGAAAATTTGGGTGCTATACTGTACAAACAAATATAATATTTTTTATTTGTACGTATTGAATTCAGTATTGAAAAAATATATTGTGCGAGAAATGTGTATGTTAGCTAAGCATTTCTATAATTAACAGACATCGAGAAATTGATTTATCACAGAATTTTCCTTCCATTTAGGTATCTGATTGTGATTTATTTATATCTGGCTGAAGAACTGAACACTGTAAACATTATAAGTGTAGGTCGTAAAAAAATGTATGAGAATTTTTTAGTTTGCGAGAAATCTTTAATAACTTCTAAAATCAGTGGAAATTTACTTAACTCGAGCGTAAGTCATAAAGTGACATTATTTGACTATAAAAATGGCGAACGATTTATTTTGTATGAGTGTGAGAAAAATTTCATATCTCTACATACATTTTTTGTAGATGTGTGAACAATGCTGCCATAAAAAATACTCCAATTTACATTTTCTTAGAGCACATTATGGCAGCACACTAACACCAGAACAAATATTCTCTCAGTAAAATTTTACTAACGGCATTTTTTGTTCGTACACAACCAGTAAATCTATATTTTTTCTCGCTTTTATTTTTACTGTCAGCAGATTTTTTTCATGGAATACGGGTCTAACAGTTTTTTTTTGTCGATAATTAAAGAGCCTATTCCATGGAAAAAATTTACTGTCAGTAAAAATAAAAGCGAGAAAAAAATATAGATTTACTGGTTGTGTACGAAACAAAAAATTTTGTCAGTAAAATTTTACTGAGAAAATAATTATCATGGTGTTAGTGTGCTGCCATAACGTGCTATAAAAAAATGTAAACTGAAGTATTTTTTATGGCAGCATTGTTAACACATCTACAAAAAATGTATGTAAAGATAAGAAATTTTTCTCACACTCATACAAAATAAATCGTTCGCCATTTTTGTAGTCAAATCTCAGTTTGTTTTTTTATTTGGAGTTTAGCTTTGCTAATGTTCAGGTATTTGGTGGTTTTATATGGTGTTAAAATATATAAAAAAATTTAAATACTGGTGACTGCCAATCTTAAAATACGGTTCAAGGATATTTTCACCACAGTTTCTTTTTTTCTTTTGAAATCAGGGGCCCAACCATCGCCAGTATCTAGTCAATTTCGTTCACAGTCATACGAGTATAATTATAAAATAATTTTGGATCTTGCCGCAACTCTTTGCAAAATACAATTGTATCGCCCGGTTCGATTCCGCTCTAAATATTAAAGGCGTACCTAACATTCATTTTGAACATTATTCAGATCCATAATGTTTGATGGATCTAAATAATCCAAATCTTTCAAATCCATATTGGTTATACATATTAATAAAAACTATAAATGATGTACGAGTTAAAACTTTTATGAAAATTTTAGGTTATGAAACAATGTAATTGTCAAAATTAACCATACGATTTTGCTATAAAAATGAAATGAAAGATATTTCTTTTCTTTGTCACTCTTATAGAATTTTAAGATTTTTTTGTTTTCGTTTTTTCAGTAAAAAAATACTGTTAGTAAATTTTTTCCATGGAATAGGCGCTTAATACCAAAATATCATTATTTATGGTAAACTTTGAGATAACCTACATTTCATCCGATTCTAGGATATATTAAAGATTTATTACAAATAAAAAAATTATGGCATACAATCCTACACTTTCTCAGTTATAACGAATATGGCTTTCCTTATATTGGTATTGATCATTCTATAGTATATAATTCTATGAACATATTTGTCTGTGGTCTCAATTATGAATGTCAAATGCTTGACAACTAGCATGGCAAATCGGAAGTTCTTACAGAGTTCCAGTACCAATATGTTCAAAACAAATTCGATATTTTCAATTTACCGGCGATGTAAGCACGGGAAAAATCATTGGGTATTTTGAAGCTTAGTTTCCTATATTCTTTAAATAATATGCTCATATTTATCAATATTTCAGTCTAATGTTCAGAATAGAAAAGATTCCATCGATAGAGCACTCGAAAACTTCGATGATTTCTACGGATCTGTTTACGGCACACGATGGAAATCGATAAGAATTGCATTGCTTACTGAACACAAATATGTAGCTTTAGTAAACAATTTCAGTAATGTGTTTGAAACAATAGAACAGCTGGAGAATTTAGGTGCATTTAACGTTCGGCAGATGTACTTTGCTGAAACCAATAATCCTCAGGAAAAAAATTTACGTGATCTAACCAAATCGATTAATAAGCAGAAAAACAATTTTAGTCAATTCGTTCAGACCAAAATGGAAGATGAAGTGAGTAGTTTATATCCCAATTCAGTTGAGGAAGGCCATAAGTTATTAAATCGAGTAAATACAGTAGATGTCCCAAATCACCTTGATTCTCAAATAGATTTTAAAAAATCATTAGAACAAAGTATTAAAGAAGATTTGCAAATAGATTACCGTCGCGTGATTGATGGATCCCAGGTAGGTGAAGCCGGTCTTCACGAATTTGTCCCGGCCACTAAATTAAAAGGTATGGACGATTGGGTTCTCGAATCCGATCATTACAAATACTATAGTGACCGGCTTGATTTCCCTCTTAGCCGTAAAAGCGAGCAGAGTATCGAAATTTCGGAGAATTTAAATATTTACACATATGAACCGGGAAACATATCAGAATTTCCAAAACCAAAGACCGGTTTAACCGGAGTGCTTTCACATTTTATGATGGACGGAGCATCTATTTTACCATCTATTCTTCTAAATGTACAACCAGGTGATCGGGTATTGGACGCTTGTGCTGCACCTGGTGGCAAATCGTTACTCTTAATGCAAACCATGTGGCCAAGTATTGTAGTCTGTAATGATGTGCAAGAGAGTCGCGTCAACCGTATAAGAAACGTGATGAATCAGTATCTGTACAATTTCGATGAGAAGTGGAACAAAAAACGAATTATTCTGACACACAGTGATGCACGGGTTATAGACACATATAACAGCTACGATAAAATTTTAGTCGATGTCCCGTGCACTTCTGATCGACATTCTGTTATGGAGAACGACAACAATATTTTCAAGCCGACCCGGATAAAAGAGCGCCTACGGTTACCTGAACTACAAGCTGGAATATTAACAAATTGTCTAAGGTTGCTAAAACCAGGAGGATCGTTAGTTTATTCCACATGCAGTTTAAGTCCAGTCCAAAATGATGGTGTTGTACATATGGCCTTATCACAAGCATTTAGAGATCACAATATTACAGCCACTATAATTGATTTAACCCACGTGATCAACCCCTTTCGACCTATATTTAGATTTCAAAATCCAGAATCACTCAAATATGGTCAACTGGTTTTACCGTTTTTGCCGTCGAACTTTGGTCCCTTGTATTTTAGTAAGATTACGCGGGACAAGTAAACCGCCTAAATCATTAATATTATGTAGAATAAAATAAAGATATATAAGACACTAACTTAACTGATTTTTATTTAAAAAGTTCTTATCTATGGCTTAAATTTTTTCTTTTTAGTTTTCGTAACGATTGGTGTCGGAGCCTTGAATACAGTTCTGAAAACAAAAACATCGTTAAAAGGTTTCATACAGAACAATACGAAAAACTACTTACTGGCATGTAGTGCAAATCGGACTAAATTTACAGAAAATCGATAGGCACACAGAGCACACGTAACCAATATCGATCATCTCGCGATGACAGAAACATGCTGCTCGATAGTCTACTTTCACTGGTGGGGGGAGAACTAATTTACATCGCATACCTGGTTCCGGAAGAAAGACCCACAACAAATACTGAAGCAATCCATCCAGTTGTGGCAATCTCAAATATTGCCCACCTGTAATATCACAGCCTTGCTGGAGCAGTCCAAGAGATTTATCCAATGCACAAACGTCAAGAACAACAGTTTTTTTTTGAGCCGTAAAGAATACGTTCATATAAGTCATGTATTGCGAAGCACATTCGTTACTTCCAGTCACGACGAGAATCCGAGAATTTATGTTTGTGCCCGGTTGCCTGTTCTTGGTAATTCGTGCAATATAGCAAAGAGCCATCGCAATACTACCGGCTAGAAGTGATTCCGACACTGACATCAGTTTGGGGGAACTGTTCAATAAGTTTGCCAATTTAGTTTTGACGGTCTTTTCGACTAGTGTGAAAACTTCATACTGTCCATCAATTTGCCGGATTTCAAATTGCTTCCCGGGCGTTGGAAATAGGAATTCCGTAGTGTTGTGATGACAAGCGATCACAGCGAGTTTATTTTGTGATCGTTGCATTAGATGAGCATTTCCAAACGCTACAATGGAATCAAGGGATTGTGTTAGGTGGTGTGGGTTGTTCCTAATAACTCGTTGTGATGGATTTGTATCAAGTACGATAACTAATAAGCTTGGATCTGAAAATATATATATAGTTAATACTTTTACGAATAACATTTATCTTATTATAATACAAACACACTATTTTCATTTTTATCCATTTTAATACAATTTTTCGAGCCGCAGTTCCGCGCAAAAATTCCGTATTTCGTAATATTTTGCTTTCTTTCCCTTCTTCTGCCTGTCTTTTAATTGGAATGCAAAACAAAAACTGTCACAGGCACAGGTCCAGATAAGTACTTAAAAATGTTTAAATGATTCTAGCAGTGTATATGCAGTGATTCTATAGCTTCATAGTCGATAATGCAGCTTGATTTATTTTTTAATGACAGATGGAGGCATACTCATCATAGGATCCGCTCTGTTCAGACTTCAGACTCGTTTTTTTCATTCCATGTTTCTTGTTTGTTGGTTATATTTAATCCGTGCCGTCCATCTAAACTGACATTTGAGTTGACAACAATATAAACGACTGAAAAGGAAGACTACAAAATCATAGAAAACTTTAAAATCATTTTCAATTTAGGTATAACAAAAATTATTGTGAACATACATTTTAAGAACAATTTGTGAATAACTATTAAAAGAAAAATGTAAATTTGTTTCAATATGTCATTATTGAATGGAATTTGTTTGTGTTGTGTTCGTCTTTAGATATAAAACAACGAATGAGCCCGTTTGCATCTTTTCGCTAATCTAATTATTTATCATTCCGTTTTTCCATATATAAAATGTATACAAAAATTCAAAACAAAATTTTGACGAAAAGGCGTAACGGCACCGGAACCGATCCATTGTAACTCGACCTTTAAACATATATTAAATTTCTTTGGTTAATTTTCCTAAGTTATGGATTGTCAAAATCAGCTGGAAAAGCGTTTATTTTGATTTTAACAGATACATAATTTGATTTCGTTACTAAAATTAATTATCGTAAAAAATCAAAAAATGTCGTACGTGGAGCAACGTGATGCAAATGGCTTAACCCAACAGAGTGCTTGGTTCAAAGAGCATCGAGATTTGCAAGCGACCGCTATGTCAGTAGATTGGTCAGGACAATGGGTGTTATTGGCTGGTCGTCGACATTTAGCGCTACAGAGTTTAGAGCAATTCGATGATAAAGACGAAGGTCTCATAAAATACCACCGAAATTCCAAATATGAAGTATCGGCGGCCGAATGGGCTATATGTGAAAATAGTCAGGAATATTGCGCAATTGCGGTAAGTTCTAGTTCAGTTCTTCTGGAAAAATATTCTAACATATGTATATTTAACGTTTAAATTTTAGACTAGTCAATTAATTGAAGTGGTAACCTGGAGATTTGGTGACCCAACACTGATACACTCACTACGCGCTCACACACGAGTAGTAACTGACATAGACTGGCACTCGAAAGAACCCCATTTATTGGCAAGTTGTTCGATCGATACTTTTACCCATCTATGGGATTTGCGAGATCCTCGCAAACCAATAATGTCGCTTAGTGCAGTATGCATGTCAGGCGCGACCCAAGTAGGTTTTAATCGCGTGTCTGGGAATTTATTGGCAACAGCCCATGATGGTGATTTGCGGATTTGGGATCAACGCAAAGGATCTTGTCCCATACAATATATCACCGCCCATTTGGCCCGAATTCACGGTATTAATTGGAGTCATCGAGAGGAAACCCATTTAACAACCGCGTCCCAAGATGGAACTGTTAAATACTTTGATATATTAAATCCTCGTCGGGCTGAAAAAATCATAACAACGCCATCACCTGTATGGCGAGCTCGATATACGCCATTTGCCGATGGCCTAGTAACAGTTATTGTCCCACATCTTGGTCGTGGGGAAAACAGCCTGCTCCTTTGGAACAATTCAATTCAGAAGAAATCGATTTGTTCCTTCGTTGGTCACACAGATGTGATTTTAGATTTCGCTTGGCGTCCAAATCGTAAATCTGACACAACTGACATGGAGCTCATTACATGGTCTCGAGATCAAACTCTTCGAATCTGGCGAATCGACGAAAAATTACAAAAAATGTGCAATAATGAGCGGGATGACGAAGACGATAATTTTCTTATGGACGAAATTGGAAAACAAGATGGTACTAAAGGCGTTAAATCCATCGAGACTATAGAAGACCCACAAATTCCCCAATCCTATTCCTTGCAACATGAATTTTCTTTACTCAATACGAATATTCCGCACATCGATGTTGAAGTTTTGGATCCAGTAAAACGTAAGGCTATGGTTCGAATATCAGCCAATGGGCATGTTGTAATGCTTCAGATAATATTTCCCTTAGAATATCCAAATCCGGGTACATTACCGGAATTTATTTATTGTCAGGGTACATCATTAAATGAGAATTTATCAAATAGTTTGATGAAAGTACTTAAAACTTGCGCTCTGCAAAGGATTAAAAAAGGTCGTACGTGTTTGGAACAGTGTCTTCGAGCTCTAGTTACCGCATTAAAAAAATCAACTTGTGGGGGTGATAAAGGACATCTTCGCTTACAATCACCACGACTTGAAGGTGCTTTAAGTAGTGCTTTGCACGATGCCTGTGTTCCATTCCCAAAAACATCGGGAGCCAAATTTAATCAGGAAGGAATGCTGGTGACATTTTCAAGACCTCCAAACACTAAACGGATAAGTTTAAAACATCAAAATATTACACCACGTGCCCTATCTGCGTTGAGTGTTGGCTATTTAGGGAATGTAATGGGGTCACAACCAGTTTTATATGCGCACCGAGATTCTAGCACATCAGCATTTTATCTACAAGAACGTGTACGTAAATCATCCCGGATACGTGGACTAGTCTCAAAATCTACTTCTCTCGTCTCCATATACGATTTTGCAAAATTGGAGTTGGTCAATAAAGAATTGGCCTCCAGCTACATAATCGATTCAAATAATGTGATCGAAATGTGTCGTCACAACCATAAAGTAGCAGAGGCGTACGGGCGAGCTGATTTAATGCAATGTTGGGCATTGGCCGAAATGATTGCCACTCCACTTTTAGATCTGGATACAGACGAGAGTTTTTCACAGAATCCATTTGCAAAAAGTTTACTCGAGTCGTTGTAAGTACATACATATTTCGCTTTGTCATAGTTTAATTTTTAATCACTTGCTTTGTTTTAGAATTCTTCATTATTTGAAAATACATGACGTACAAACGGCCGCTATGTTATGTTGTGCTTTTGGAAGACATTGCCCACTATTTGAATTGTCCCGAAGTTCAAGTAACAGCAGTAAATCGATAAATCCAAGTGTAAGCTATTTATAAATTAGTACCTGTAGCATGCATGCACTAACTAAACACTGATAGGTTCGCTTGATTTTTAACCAATTGTTTGATCATGTGCCAAACACAATTTTTTTAAAATTGTTTGATCATGAACCAAAAGTCTGCGATCAACGAAAATGCGTGCCACGCGACAAAGCTCAATTATCTCCTTGCCACACCAAACTAGTCTCAGCGGCCGCGACTTTTTTCGTGTTTGCTTGCTAAATGTTAGAGCTTTTAAACTGCTTTATCGTATAATCTGGAACTCAGAAATAGAAAATAGAAAATAGAAATTTAAACTGCTTTATCGTATAATCTGGAACTCAGAAATAGAAAATAGAAATTTAAATTTATTTAAAAATGGCGTTCTTGTTCTGCATAGCACACCAGTCACATTTAAAAATCAAAATTATATCAAGAGGATAGGCTATTTTCATGATATGTTATTATTATTCCAACAAAAAATATTGCCTGAAGATTTGTTTATAGCAATTAGTTTTAAATAATGATCGCTTGACGAATTAATTCGTTCCCGATAACTTTGAGTATTTCGGTCAAATCTTAACCAAGAAAACTAACAAAAATCGTAAAAGAATAAATACCTAGTAGTAAATAAATTTAATTAATTCAATTATTCACATATTTGCATATTATAGTTTTTTCCATAAACAGAGACTATAGCGAAATTTCGTAAAAAGAGACTTCGTTAAGCGAGGGAATGGTGTAATACTGTAGGCAAAAAACAGTAAGACTTTGTTCATAATTTTAAAATTCTTTATTTATTCTCCAAACCTATTTCGTCCACCTTAAAGTAATCCCCCCTGGCCTCAATACACTTGTGCCAACGTTTTTGCCAATCCTCGAAACACTTGTTAAAGTCAATTTCCGGAATAGCCTCCAATGCGCGTAGCGATTCACGTTTAATGTCTTCAATTGACGCAAAACGGTTTCGCCGGAGCGATCGTTTGAGTTTGCTGAATAGCCAGAAGTCACACGGAGCTAAATCAGGCGAATACGGTGGTGGCGGAACGATATGGGTGGAATTTTTGACGAAAAAATCACGGAAAACCAATGCAGTATGAGAAGGTACATTATCGTGGTGCAAAAACCAAGAGTTGTCGACCCATAATTCCGGCCTCTTTTTACGAATAGCTTCGTGAAAACTACGCATTACACTCAAATAGTATTCCTTGTTGACAGTTTGGCCGGTCGGAAGGAATTCGGAGTGCACCACACCTCGATAATCGAAGAAAACTGCCAACATCACGTTGATTTTTGACTTGCTTTGACGTGTTTTTTTCGGCTTCGGCTCACCTTTGGCACGATATTCTTTCGATTGATCGTATGTTTCCGGGTTGTAAGCATAGATCCAAGACTCATCACCAGTTATAATACGTTTCATGACATCCTGGTAGTCGGAAAGCATTGTTTCACAAACGTCAACGCGATGCTGTTTTTCCAAAAAATTGAGTGATTTTGGACGATTGGTTCAACGATGCCAGTAAGGTCTCTGACTGTTAATCGTCGATTCTCAAGCACCAATTCCTTGATTTTATTAACGTGTTGATTATCAGTTGATGTTGATGGCCGTCCTAGACGTGGTTCGTCGTTAACACGTTCTCGACCTTTTTTGAACAATTTGTACCAATCAAAAACACTTGCTCGCGACATATAATTATCACCGAAGGCCTATTGCAACATTCTGAACGTTTCGGCACCACAAAATTGATTCCGCACACAAAATTTAATGGGACTTCTTTGTTGAATAATTTCACTCTAGGTAAAAATCGCCGAATGCAATTTTTGTACTTTAGAAAGACAAGCGTATATATACTAAACACTAATGATTATTTTGATGTGACATTTGGCACAGATGTGCCAAAAAATATATTTCGAAAAAAAAAATATTCCGACGAATGGTTTTCCGCGCGAAATTTAAATTAAACAGTCTTACTACTTTTTGCCCACAGTAGTATATGCAAAATAGCTAAACATTTTTATTCGTACTAAATTATCCATCGCTCAATAAGTCTCGAGATACATACTAACTACCTAATTGCCTGTACTTATGAATTATGACGAACTGGAACTTTATTATTATTACTATTTATTACATAACGTATAAGTTTGACAAACACGGTATTTTTTTCCAAAACGCATTTTTTTCGTATCTATTATAAACTACTACAAAGTAACATTAAAGCATCAAAAATGTTGCTACGAATTTGGCCTACCAAACTCGGTTCGTATCACTGGATTGTGAATCCACAACTTTACTTTGTAAAAGTGGTACAACTCAATTTGACGGTTAACAGCATAAACGGCGTATAGTGTAAGCTCGGAAAATTTCCGAAAATACCGATAATTAGCTCAAAATAATATTCACCACTTAAAAAACAACAACATTAATTTCCACAATTGTTTTATTAATTGCCCATTTTATTTTGAATAAATCACACAATTTATTTTACTTAATCATCACTAATAATTTTCCCACTATTCATTTTCAATTTTAACCTATCAAGTGCCGAAACCCCTTTATGACTACTCTTATCGTTCATCGCGCTTATATACAGTAATGAATGTGCTGATGTGACCAGAATGTTCACAAAGGTTCTGTTCCAAACTTATTTGCTCACAACTGTTACTACTACATACTACACATGGATGTGATTAATTTCATATCACATGTGACCAATTTCGGCGTCACAGTTTCATAATAGCCAAGATCGCAAGATATCCCCACCTAAGCCTAACTGCTCCGCCACAACAGTCTTCTCATGGGCAGTAGTAGGGCCTGATCATCTCCGAGATGATTGTGGAGCATCCCGTTATAAACGTTTTAAGCTTCTGCACAAAACTCCCTTCCGTCCTCATGCCGTTGCAATACACAAATCGCCCACGATCGACAGCACTCTTGTGAATTGTCGGTTGCCAATCGCCGCTTTCGTTTCATCTTGCTGCTTTAAAAGTTTTTTCTTGCTTTAAGCCATACTCTGAATTCATCCGTGCGTATGTATTATCATTATTGTCATCTTCCTAAAGATACATAAATAAAAAACATTCATAAATAATCATAAATTTCTTCAATTATTTTATTTAGTAAAAATTATTCTCTATAAACACCTAAAAGTTTACTAAAAGTTATACGCATTTTCAGCAAATCCCACATTTTGATCTAAACTTTTGTAAATAAGGGATTTGCATTGGTGTGGATTAACAATGAAAAGAAACGAGATCAATAAACGTCACGAGCATACACTACGAAATAAAGTAGGATTAGTGCGGTAATTTAGATCATAATCTGTAGTTACATGAACCTTGTGTAATAAAATCATCGTTACCACTTTTCATACTGACTAATAAATGTTACCTATATGAGACCAAAGTTCTGTTTTCAGTTGAGTAACCAAAAATCCGAATAGCCTTCTTATAATATTCGAAATAGTCCAGCTGATTATCTGTATCTGTTGTCCACTCCACTCGGTGATCTTTATCATTCAGGTTCACTTTACTACATAAAGCTAATACCGTCATCTGCTAATGCTCTTCATCATTCGGTTTCCGGCCCAATGCTCGGCCTTCTGCTCCTAATTGCTAACGTCAACATCCTGTTAGATAAATATTTTGTCTTCCGATTGAATTAGTTTCTTCTCGATGTTCGATGCAAATCAAAACATTTCATCCACGCTTCTTTTTCTCTTGGATTCTCTCGAATTTTGTTGATGAAACGTTCTAATCGTTTATTTCCTTCCAAGCTTTAGTTTTGTTGTTGTATCATTTTTTTTATTAACCAGCAATTATGTTGTATCGAAATTTGCAGGTGGTCCGAGATATGTTTTCACTATCTCATGTTTTTTGTACTATTATTTTCGGGGTTATATTTATCTCTTCATTGTTATCTGTGCCTAACCACTTTTAATACCGTGCGCAGACTACGGATTAGGATCTAGATTAAACTGATCGTTCTTAGTCGTTGATCTGAATCAGTGAATTCATCGGGTAGGCTAGAGATTTGTTAAATTTTAGGAGTACTGTGCGTTTAGATTTGCGGAAGCGATTGAGGAAAAAATTCTGCAGAATCGTTCTTAATGTATTAAAACAACAACAAAGTTAAAAATATTTCAATTTGATGATTTGACTATTTTCTAGTAGGCATAAAGCATTTCATGAAATTTGATTGGTTTAGAGTGCGGAAGAGAGTGCGTCAATTTTTATTTCCGCAAGTATAAACGCACAGTTAACAAAAGTGTTTTACAAAAACAAATTTAATTTCAAAATGACACAAGAAAGGCATATTTTATGTCAATAATTTACAAATATGTTTTTTAATTCATTTTCAAAATGTCTTAAAAAAGGCATATTTTATTTCACTTATAAACATAAAATTTACATTTGTTTTTAATACACACAGAAATGCATGCGTAATTTCATGTTTTTAAGAAAACGTACTAAATTTAAATTCATTTAAATTTGTTTATTCGAAATTTTCAAGTAATGCTTTCATTAATGAAAATGTGCAAAACATAATTGCAAATTTCAAAATGAATTAAAAAATGGATATTTGAATTCATAATTAATACACAACACCGTGCTTGAATCGCAAACTTTTTTTTTGTGACAAGCTTGTGGCACCCAGGGTGTAAACCTAATTCAAGTATGCTGAATTCAATGGTCCTTGTCCCATTTCAAAGTTAGTCCCAATTTTTGAGATATCGCTTTCGACATGTTTTGGATCTATAAGTCAAAACTTTGTCAAAATATACAGTCATTTTCACGTTGATAGCTCTTGAACCATTAAGATTTTCGTTTGGTTTTTTCAGCAAAGTTGTTGCGCAAGCCAAGACAAACAACTTTGCCGAACATATCAAGACCGAAAAACCACATCTACATTCACATTTTTGTGTTATTTTTTTCTTTTCATTTCGACGAAAAACACTTTTTATCATTTTTTGTCCATTTATTGAATTTACATCGAATGAAATCGATTTAATAAACATCGCGTTGACAAATACAGATACAATAGAAACTATTTAAAAGCAACTTAAATCGATTCAGTTAATTTTATGATAATTTTTAATAATTTTTCCTAAAAAATTATCGCCGCTGTACCAATGTTCGAGCCTTGCCGTCACTTGGTGAAAACGATCGCCGTGCTCATCGGATTCGGCTGGTGATTGTTCGGCGAATTTTTCCACATGACAATGCAAAAAATGTATTTTCAATGACATTCGAACGTTTATATTATGAAAAGCGGTCAGCATATTTTCAATCCATTTGCGCCAATCATCGGATCGATTAATTCCGAGAACATTCTTAATAACTTCTTTTGCACATTTCCATGCCACAAGCTCCAGTTCGAATATCTGGTCCATTAAGTATTCCTGTAATAAAAAAACAAAATGTAAAATGAAATTTCATTTCATAAAAACTTATATTCGAATAGATTCAAACACCAACCCTCTTTTATTTTACATCTGGATTATTTTGGATCCATTCTTTTTATTTATTTCCATCTGGATTCAGCGCTTTTATAAAATTTTTAACTACTGCAAGTTTGATATGAAGTTGTGATACTAATATTTTTTCAATTGGCACAAGTGGAGCCTCGCGATGTTGTATCACAATCTAATGTTTTCACGTAACGCCCAGTTCCGTTCGTTGTATTGGTCGCCTTTAAAACGTGTATTCCATAAGCACATAAAACACATGTTTTTAGTATAACCCAATTGCATGCCTCTTAAAAGAGCTATGACTTAAATCTGCACAAACTTTCCATTGATGGTCATTGTATTTAATAAAATCAATGATTATTTTCTGTGCTGAGTGCAATTGGAATGGAATTTTTTGAGTTGGTAACTTGAGGGAGAACTGCTTTTGGAGGAATCGATAAACAATCGCCAATCTTCGGGACAAAATTCGTAAAATGACGATGACGATTTATTGCTCCATATATCCGAACATTTGGAGCCAAAATGTTCACTTATTTTAAATTCTTTGACAAAAGAATGGCTTGCCGCTGCTATAGTTTCAGGTGTCGTACTATAATACCAAACGGTTTTGCGAGATTTCAGTGTGATTGCATGGCGCAGTGTCATTTGATGGTTGATATATTGATGCAGATGTTTCTCCAGTTTCATGAGATTTAAATGTTGGTGGTAAATATTCTTCAGTTGGGTTTATCTTTCCGGAACAGGAATTTCATCTGAATGCGGCAGCGGTAGTTAAGCATTTATCGTTGCAGTGTATGTTAAAGAACCAATTTTTTCCCCATAACATTGAACATAACGTTGAACTGGATCATGTCCTTGTGGATCTATCCATATCATCCGGACACCAAATGACATTGCGGCTCCAGTGTTTTGCCATCTATGCATATGGCAAATGCATGCCGTACAAACAAAAGACGGCGTCCAATTTACACCACTAACATTTTGTGAAAAGTATAGTCGATATAAATCAACGGTTTCATCACTTATTTTGCGGCGACTGCTCATAATTGTAAATTTTCCACACACATAACAAAAGCACTTGAGTTTAAAACACCTATCCATATTATTTATTTCACCAGATTTCACAAGCCGATTTTCACTTTATTTTTTGTGTTCTGTTGTCACTCTACATTTAAATGAAAAACTTTTTATTTTTAATTTTATATTGTAGTTCTTAATTCTTACTTATTTTGCCAATTTTTTAGAAATATCGATTTCGTGAATAATCTCTTCGGTTTATTTTTTACTCGTAAATTTTATGCGGTTTTGTGTTGATTTTGTCATTACGTAAATTGTTGGTGTTTTTGTTTTTGTATATTATCAGGGTGTAAATTTTGACCGCAATTTGACTAATGACTACGTACAGTATACAAATGTCTCATGACTCATGAGTCAAATTGGGTCTAAAATGTATACTAAAATCTTTGAACCTGTCTCATGTCGGTACTTTTTCGATTCTGTGCAAAATGGTTAAATTTTTATTGAATTTAGTGTACCTATGATTTTCAGTTTTTATGTGTTATGCGAAACTTGATTTTATGTATTTTTTTTAAATTTGGTTGTGAAATGAGCGTCCTGTTTGACCTCCAGTTGTATTTAGCCTTACCTGTGTAGACTGATCTCCGCACAGGTGGACCCATGTTTCTATAGACGGCAAGGTAGGAGCCGGAGTCTTCTGTGAGAAGCTTTTGAACAAAACTGACAAGATCCTGCCTTTTTGGGGAACATGCGAGAAGGTTGGGTCTACAGACGAATGACTTTGTAGAAGTTGCATGAACGAAGAAGAGGAAGAGGCTTTAGATAACTTCCTATGCTCGTGTCTGGCACTATCATACAGAAGGCATAGGTATTTGGGCGTGTACAGTATGGCTAGCCTTTTAGATCTCGCGGACTATGGAGTGCGAGATATTTTGCACTACGTACGTAGCTCCAAATGGTTTTGAACAGCGGTATAGGGGAAATAGGTTCCTGTGGTATCACAACGAGCCACTACTGGTCTAAGTGTGCGGAAGCAGCCATTACAACCTAACCTAGGCCAAGTAAAACAAACATATATGGTGGATGTAGTTTTTCGGTCTTGATATGTTCGGCAAAGTTGTGTGTCTTGACTTGCGCAACAACTTTGCTGAAGAAAGCATAACGAAAATCTTAATGGTTCAAATACTATTGGTGAACAACGAAAAAAATGCACCACAACATTTTGTATTAAAAAACCCACTAGGTGCAATTATTTGGCCGGAATAATAGGAACGACTTCACTGAATAAAGCAAAACGAAAATCATAATGGTTCAAGAGCTACCAACGTAAAAAAGAGTGTATATTTTGATAAATTTTTGACTCAGAGCCAAAACATGTCGAAAGCGGTATCTCAAAAATGGGGACTAACTTTGAAATGGGACTAGCACCATTGAATTCAGCGTACTCGAATTAAGTTTACCCTCTGGGTGCCCAGCTTGTCACATTTTCAACTAGCACAGTGTAATTCCCAAATGAAGTTTATAAAACAACTAAGCGCGTTTATTCCGCCGTATATTAGTATATTTTGTAGTATAATAATAATATGATATAATCTAGATTAGTGCACAGATTCTGCTTTATATTGTGGGGCGTGCGTGGTTTTTATTTGAATGATTTTTGATTTCATTGAAAATTTGGCAAAATTAGTTTGAGTGGAAAATCGTAATTCGTACTCTTACTGCTTTCATTACGCAGATTAGTGATTAATTTATTTTGTGGATTAGCGGCGATTGTAGCTGCATTTTTCTGAATAACAATCGGGTTGAATTCACGATAGCATTTTTCAAATTTGTCCAATTCAAAATTTAATTTGTTTTTAAATTAAATAATTTAGATTTAACAGTAATCTACGTTTCACCGATAAAACCCATCATAAAAGTTGTATAGTTTTCTTGTATTATTGTTGTTCTATATAGTTCTGAACTACTCCGATATTATACAGAACTATACAGAACAACGATATATTGTGTTATAAATAAATATAAAATATTAATACCTACATTAACAAATATAATCATACATTTCTTCGATTATTTTATTTAAAATAATTCACCTAAATGTTTACTACAATTAGTACATATTTTTAGCTACCCAAGTATTTTTACTTTCGACGTTTTCTAACGATTTTCGAACTGTAGTACTAAACTTAGTCTAGTATTTTCCTAAGTTTGACTCATAGTAATGTATACTTAAAATGAATGTAAGCAAATGTCAAGCGTCACAACTTTGGAGAGAAAAAGAGAAAGCGTATAAACCAACAGGGCTATATTAAGAATTTTTTCGGCCGAATTATGTTAGAAAGTAGAAATTAAAAAAATTGAAAATTATTTTTATTCCGCCATATAAGTACATTAATTGTTTTTATTAAAATACAATGTTACGTAGATCCTGTAGTTGCATGTATTCAAATAGTAATTAGTTACGATCCGTATTGTAGGTACATACAGAAAAAATTAAAAAAAATTTTATGACCATCATGTTTTGTGTTTAATTTGTTGTTTAGGAATATACTCTTTTCCGCACCTCTCTAGAGGAAGAGTATTGGGCGCGTTTTTTTAAGGTAACTATTTGGAAGAACGTTTTTTTTTTTTTTTTTTTTTTTTTATTATTTATTTGGCACTAGCTCCAAAAATTTGGTGCCATATGGCCCGTTTCAAAATTTACAATTTTTAATTTTTAACATTTTTTACCATAATAATAATAATTTAATTTTAATTTCTTTTCATTCACCTAGCCTCCACACATCGATCCCCTTTCACACTTCTATCTGATTTGTTCTAATAAATTCATACATATTCTTATATACGTTCATTCCCATTCGTAATAATTCAGTTAAACTACTTGCACTCAATAGAACATCGAACATTTGTCTGCTCTGGTTAAATGCAGAACATTTCAGAATCAAATGTTCGATGTCCTCCACAACCAAACAGCTTTCACATAATTCACACAGAACCAAATTGCGTTTCTTCAAACATTCTTTCCAATTTCCATGATTCAATCTCACTCGTTCCATAGTTCGTAACATTCTAGTATCTCCTTTGAGCACCTTAAAGAACGGTTGCCTCAAAGGAGACCTAACCAACTCAAAGTACTTCTTACCTTTCACCTGACATTTTTCAACAAACTCTCTCTCCCATTTTCTCCACAGATTCATCTGAAACATGCGAAGTACGTCTCTGGCATCCATGAATTCATATTCATTTACATCCTCAATCAAACAACCCCGTTTCGCAAGCATATCGGCTCTTTCATTACCTTCAATCTGTAGGTGTGAAGGTATCCATTGAAGGATGACCTCCCTCCCATAAGATTGAAGATGCTTATATAGCATTTCCACATACACATTGCCATGAGTTCCCCCACCCTTACTAATTAATTCCAACCCACTCCGGGAGTCAGAGAATAACACTATTCTCCTTCTCCCTTGTGTCATTGCCAACTTGATCCCTTCCATAATCGCTATTAATTCTGCATTCATTATACAGATATACTGTCATGCACTCTTACCATTTTCTCTTTCCTCATTGAAGGAATATAAATTCCCACACCTACGCGATCATCATTTACACTAGCATCTGTATACACTTCCACATGTGCAACATAATTCATTCGCATTTTGCAAAATTCGCTCTTAACCGATAACTCATTCATCATTGCTTTTGTTGTGTCACCAAACTTCAACCGCACTATTAGATTGCTCGGAGGGACTTTCGGATTTGCCGGACGAATCTTGGAGAATATGTTAATATTTTTCAAGATTACCAGTGATCTTGTTGTCTTTTTGTAAACCGACCCTCTTTGCAATCTCTCTTTCATTTCATTCATTAATTTATTGTCCTTAGTTAACATTCGCACAGTCTCTCGCACGGTGATCCATTCCCTCTTAAAATTAAGAGGCGAATCACCCAATTCAGGCCACAGAGTATGTATTGGTGTCGAATTGATCGCTCCCAATACCACTCTAGCACACGCATTCTCCACAAGCAGCAACTTTTTAAACCCAACCTTGGACCCATCACCATATATACTCATTCCATACGCAATTTTAGTTGACACTAGCGCCTTTCGTAACATATCAGTCACACTCGGATGAGCTCCTCATTTTGGTTTGCTCACCCTTTTAATCACGTTCAATCTACTCTTACAATTATCGGCCAATTTTTCCATATGCACTTTGAAACTTATTCTTCTGTCAATCCAGATTCCCAAATACCTAGTCAATTTCACACACTCAATTCTCTCATTATATATTCGCACATCAACCATCCGATTCGTTCTAAAAGCCATACTACAACATTTACTCGAATTTACTCTCAAATTCAGTTCACTCAAACATTCGGTTACCTGATTCACACATTCTTGAGCCCGACTCAAGGCCTCCTCGATGGTACTCCCCTTGCCCATCAGGACAAAGTCATCTGCAAATTGCAAAATGACTGCCCGAGGAGTTACACCTATGTATCGAGCTCGTATACAGGTTGAAGAGAGTCGGTGAGATTTTACTGCCTTGGGGGAGGCCGATAGTCACCGCTCCTTTCAACCTATACCCTCTACCACATAAAACTAACTTTCTCTCATTCATGAACTCATACACCCATTTGCAAATTTTCCAAGGAAACCCCAAGTCCATAAGGATCTGATAAAGTTTCCCTGGAACCACGTAATCATATGCTCTTTCTATATCCAAAAATACCGCCACAACATACTTATTTTCCTTTTGTACTTCCCACACAAACTTTTCTACACACTCATTAGCAGAGTGGTTGTGACGAAACCCAAAGGTGGTTTCCGGCAACAAATTTCCCTCATTCACAAATTTATCTATACGACCTTTCATCATACCATTCACAATTTTAACAAATACATTCAACATACATATTCCCCTGTAATTTGTTGCCAGATTCCTATCCCGATCCCTTTTAGGAATAGGTACCACTCTGATTTCCTTCCATTTTTCCGATATCTGAATACTCATCCATACTTGATTGAGAATTCGAAGCAAGGCCGCCTTGGCTTCGAATTCTAATCTACTAATCATTTTATAACTCACTCTGTTGGTTCCGGGGGTAGTAGATTTGGATGTTTCTAAAACCCCTCGGAACTCTTCCCATTCAAACTCCTTACACATATCGTTCATAAATTCATTTTCATTATCAGGTAGCAAAACTTCATACCTATCACTCAAATTGTTACGTACGTCCGTAATCATTTGTAAAAAGACACCTCCATTCTCTGTCATCTAACACTGCATTTCTGCCTTGCGCTCTATATCCTCTCACTCTATTAAATTTATCCCATACATCCTTAGTTGTGGTTCTATGTGTCATTTTTGATACATATTCCCGCCAACTTTTCCTTTTCGCTCTACGGATAGCCTTTTTCAATTTTGCATTCATTCTTCCATAATGTATTCTGCATTCATGACATATACACCTACTGAACTCTCTCAATGCTATCCGTTTCCTTTCATACCAATACTGGATTTCATTGTTCCACCAACCATTCACCTTGTATTCATTCCCTCTGATATTTATAGTGCACATTTCATTCACTCTCTCTATTTCATCCTCAAGTTGGTTAACCTCATTTACTTCTTTCATTATGAGAGTCTCATTCATACGTTCGACCCATTTCTTACCATTCATAATGACCTTACGGTCTATGTCAACATTTATACCACCTAAGCATGCCCTGATCAAATAATGATCACTACCCAAATTCTCATCTGTGACATTCCAAGTGACTTGGCCCGCCAGCCCGCTAGATATTAAAGTTAAATCTATCGCGCTGGCTGTCGACCCCACTCTCGGCATTCTAGTCGACCCACCATCATTCAGGACTACGAGGTCGGAATCCAGAATGAGGCGGGTCAACCAGTTACCTCTAGCATCAGTTCTTTCACTCCCCCATATTCTCGAATGCGCATTCATATCACCCGCTAGAATCACGTCACTTTTGCCTTCCACCCATTCAAACAAAATTTGAAAATCTCGTTGGCTTCTCTCTCTGTCAGACGTAGACAACACTGGAGTTGCATAGATACTAACAAATAACAAGTTTCTGTCCAGATTCCGAGTTTTGGCCGCGATGACTTCAATGTGCTCGAAACGCGGTATGTCACAAAGGACCAGGCTGATATTGGCACGTGCCAATATCGCATTATCTGACCAATTTTCATGCATTCATTGGATCTCAGCATTCGCTCTACCATTCAAAGAAATGAAGAAAGGATAGGGCATTTATAAATGCAAATGCGCTCTCTCTCCTCCTTCCCTCATTCATCATCAATCATACTTACATGGTTATTTCCAAATAGTGTTAATTCTTTTGGAGTTAAATTAGAATGTCTCATTGCTAGCCATGCTTCATTTTTTTTTATTGTCTCCATGTCCATTGCTGTATTACAAGTTGTTTGTTGATTTGATTGCGGTTGTTGTTGTAATCTTTCTTGTTGTCGTTACCGTCCTTAAGCCCTTCTTTGATTTCCTCCTCAGTTAAACTTTTTAGGTCGTGGCAGAAAATGATACCTTTGGAACTGTTTAATATAGGGTGTTCCATCACTTTTATTTTGGCCAATTGCCCCAGAGATGTTGCCTTCAGTAATGCATCCGTCGCTGCCTGATTTTTTGTTAGAACCTACAGTTCTCCAGCTCTCGAGCGTTGCGTTTTAATGATACCTTTGATTATCATATCTAGCGCTTTTTGTATTCCAAAATGTGAAAAATTTGACAGGTTTTGTCCCTCCTGCTCGTGCTTGATTATTAAATATTTTTCATTTACTCCATTGCAATCCGTTATATCTGCACCGCCACCGAATCCTAATCTCTTTGTTCGCATTTCTTCGATCTTTTTCCTTTTGGAGGGTTGGGTATTATTTCCCAACATCCTCAACGGTGCGAATCTATTTGGGCTTTCAAACATCGCCCCTTTTAAGGGCCGAAGCCCTCCTTTTGCCCACACCTGACTTTACTTACTGTCTAAAAACACGCCGCTTAAATATAAACAAACACTTGTTGTTGTTGCCACCAAACAATAATCCACTTAAACACTATATATTTACGTCCACCACCTTTTTTTAATATTATAAAATTGTTCGTACACCACTATAAAACTATTTTAACTTAATAAAAACCCAAAACCACTTTAATTAACTATTTATTAAATGAAAACTAAATTTTACACCGAGCTGTCAATTTTTATATGTACGCTTGATGTCGATTCACAAGGTACTGTGAAAGAACGTTAAAATTAAGAAGATTTGTTAGGAAGCTGTATCTTATGATATGTTTGGTTTCTTCATTGTTATCGAAGTTTAGTTTAAACTAATTTCTATGTATTTCTAAATGTTTAATCATCGCTAACAAAAGTAATTTATTGTAAACATATTTTGGCGAAAAGTTTATGTTTCATTTTAAAAACTAAGTTAATATATTCATCTTTATTATTTATTTGATATTTGACCAATTTAAAGATTACAAATTAAATTCAATTGACTAAATGTATTAAATTTAAGAATACATCGCTTTCTATTATTTTGCAATTTGTGGGGTCTATTCATTTACCTTAAATACTCATTTCTAGAATTGAAGGATACTCAAAATGAAGGCTAATAATAACATTGTCTATAAGAACCAAAATTTATATACATATTTCACTTTTTAAAAATTCTAATTATTGATTCTGATTGCACAGAAAATAACGTAAATTGCGTAAAAATAACGTTTTTCTCGATTATATAGAAAACTCGCTTTTGATCCTAATCGACACGTAAATATGAATACGTAGGGCATTCGATGAATTGATAAAGAAATTTTGCAAACAAACCATTTTGCAAGTTTGTTGTTTGATTTTTGCACGGTAATATCCCTACTATCAGTTTAACTTACACTTTTATAACTATATCCAAAATCTACTTAAACAAAGGTCCTGCTAACTCAACACGTATGAAAAAAACAATAACTAACTAAAGATGTAATGGTAATTTTTTTCTATAGTAATTTATTTTAAAATAACTAAGCGTAAATGCGTTGGTACAGAAACAAACAAAAAATGAAAAAAATCTAATTTACATTGCATTGTTAGTGTAACCAAAACAATCATCGGTAGTTATTTGTTGTATAGTACTTCTATTTCAATCTGTCAATGAGAGTTAGAGCAGGACTTATATTTAAGTAGATTTTGTATATCACATCACGGTATAAAAGTACACTGTAAACTATATGCTGAACATTTTCATCTATGCTGCATTGGTCGCTGTATCTGTTATTTCATTATAACTTATGGGTATATTTGCTTTCAAGAATATTCACGTCATCAAGTCCTCGGGCTTCCTCAGTATTGATGTAGTTTAAAATTTGATCGATGAACGACGTATACTATATTAGCCAAGTAAAACTAAAACCTTCAGCTAGCCTCGAAACGTTTCGGCAATTCCACGTAGTATATTCAGAGGCATACTACATTAAAAGCGATGTCATATACTCATATATACGGACGACTTCTAAAAACAGATTTGGCATTTATGAATTAATTACAGCATATTTTTGACTTAAATTACTGAGATAATATGTAAAATATCTCAAATTAGTAGCCAAAATAATAAATGTCTAATTATTTATTAATTTTAATTGAAAAATAATAATTTTTCTATTTAGTCGAACGAACGCTAAAAATCCAAAAATGAATTCCGAACTCATCTAAAATTGTTAAACGATTTTTTTCTCTGTGGTATTTTTAACCTCACTTCGTTGATTTTTGATACTTCAAAACAAAATATAAAGAATTGTTGTTGTAACAATCGTCTGTATTTTTTCTTGTATGTGGCGACTGGCGAGGCAAAACAAATATACGCACGAATCGTGTGTAGTTAGATGTGTATGTGGCATTACTTTAACAGTTACTTTTGTATCAAATTCTTAAACCCTTAAATTATTTGCACTGAAGTAGTTACACTCTGTATATATATTCGTAGTATTCGAAACGAAACCATTATAAAGGTTTCATGAATGTGCCGCACACACAAATAATCTAACCGAACCATTGTCTTCGATAATAATTGGACTAGAAAGCAATGAGACTTTGATTTTATAGTAAGTCCAAACAAAACCCAGACAACTTTAAAATTGGCCAGTTTTTAGGTGTGGCATTCTGTAGCAGTTCTGAAAAAAAAATCAGGATAGGAACCAAGCACACATTTTATCGATAAAAAATATCAACATAAAAAAATGTTTTTTAGGGGAAATTAGAGAAAGCAAAGGCTGCTAGATTTATTATGAAGAAAAATGATTTAGTTAGTTTTGTTTTTTGGTCACCCAGTAAAATCAAAATCCTGCTACAATTTTATTAATACAATTTGCGCGTGGTTCCTACCATGATTAATATTTACTATTTACTTGAGGATTTAAAACGAACTTTGTTGTGTGTGCAAATAAATAACTAACTAAAACTATAGTTCTTAGAAATACATACGCATTACTAATTTACCACATTTCCATTTCCGTTATAGAGGCATATTTGTAAAATTGTATTCCTAGTTTAATTATTAATTACCACCACACATTTTTTTTAGAATTTTAATTTAATTTATAATATAATTTTTAATTTTTTACGGGGTGCTTTTTATTTTTGGTTGATTGTATTAAAACTAAAAATCTAGCAATTATTAAGCGGCCAACGTAAAATTAAGGTAATATATCAATAGTTAATTATTTATATAGTTGTTTTGTTTTATATTAATTTGTTAATTAACATTATAAATTAATTTTTCTTTAATACGTTTTGTAATTTTTTGTAGTATGTATGTATCTATAGTGTATTTTATCACTAAAACTTACACAATCTGCAATGAATAATGAATGCTTCCGATTTTCTAAATTTTGCAGTAAACTGTCTTTAAAGTGTAATACTGATATTTTATATCAATAATAATATTTTTTTGTAAATTTCATTGGTTGATAATGTACTTGGTTCATCTTTTATTAGTTTTTATGTTTTATGAGTTTGAAATCGTCGATTTGTTAGTTCAAAACTAAAATAGGTGTTGCTTAAATTTGTCGTGCCCTTTTTCTAACTAATGGACATGTTGGGTGTAATGCTTAGAAATGGATCATTTCAAGTTGTATACAATATATTGCTTTCTGCTAGTCCACTTTCGTCCTATCGCTTTGTGATATTTAAATAGTAAACAACTAAATTTAAATTGTATAAATAATGTTACGAATTGCGGGCGTTCGATACGCTTCGTATTAAAATTTGTAAATAATAACACTCAGCGTAAAGTTCTAAACTACTTATTTACAGTCAGTAGATTACACTATATAGGTCTATGGATGTGATCGTTTATATTTTTTCGCAATACTCCTTTTAAATTTCTAACTTTAGTAAGATTTGTTTGCAGTGCTTGCAGCTTTGCATATAATGTATCGGTTGCGGTTTTAAATATATTCCTTTCTGTTCCAAAATACTAGTATAAGTAATGCGCCACCTATTCCTCACATAGTAAGTTTTCCTAATATATTATTTTTACTTTCAAAATGAATTGTTTTTGTTTATAATTATTAAGATCAGCGATTCTTTCTTTTTGTTTGTTTAATATTAGTAAATTAATCGTTCTGAACATCAAAACTAACAATTTTTAGAACCATTTCATTAAACCAATGTAATTTTTTGTTTTTAACATGTAAGTCGTTTTTAATAAACTAAACTTTTCTTTAATCACATTTAGCCAAGTGGATCACCATACCATACAATTTTACCCATTGAACCATCATCAAATCAAACTTGGAGCCTTGCATCACAATTAAAGCAATTGCGTAGTAATTCATGGTCCGATTCGGTAGATGTCGGACGAGCGGCTGTTGATTTTAATCGACCAATCTTAGGGGACTCCCAAAGTCGTCTATATGACAATATCAAAAAATCATATGCTGAAATTTTATATCGTTGGGGTTTGTTAGTTATACGTGCCAAAGTTTTAAAATATTTATCATATCCAATGGATAAATCGCGCGGTGTGGAATTTGTTACCGAATGTCTGTTTTGCAATCAATCGTCGCGATCTCCGTCGTGTCATTACTGCCATAAACCATTATTCAACTGTGCATTATGCCGGTTACCAGTGCGCGGTTCTGCAAATGCTTGTATTGCATGTGGACATGGTGGACATACGCAACATATGCAAAGATGGTTTGAGGTTGGTGGATTATTCAATGGTATTAGCCATAACCACATATTAATTAATTTTAATTTATTTTATTTTTCAGAAATTTGATGTGTGTCCGACGGGTTGCGGCTGTAATTGCTTAAAGGAAAGTTCAGCCATCGTGGAATTTTAATTATGATATATGTCTGACAGGTTATAATGTGTGGTTATAATAAATGTTTTTTTATTACTTTTATCCATAATCTAGTTATTTACTACATATTTATATCCTCTAAAGAAGAGGCAATGGCGACAGTTTTAGAAGTACTACATTACAAATCAAAATTTAAAATTTTATTTTAAGATCTAAAATAAAATTTGGATTAAATTTTCTTTATATAGTAAACTCTGAACTGATCCAGATAGGTCATAAAATGCGGTAAATAATATAAACAACAAAAGTAAACTTAATTAACTCATTAACTCATACACCGCAAGCTCACAGAAAAATCAAGCAACATTAATTGCCTCTCACGCAACTCAAGTGCAGCATTTGTCTATGTATGTCCAAAATTATTTTCGTTTTATTATAATGGATGGCCGAGCGAAAAGGATAGGAAAACAAAAAATAAAATGTTGCGGTTTTAGCATAGGTTTTGAAGAACAATGTAACATTCACCACATTTACTCAGGCGTTTATTTTTTAACAAGAATGAGTAAAACAAAAACAAAATTACCCTCATTTTTTTTTATTGTTTTTCGTAACCCCAAGTATAAAAAACGGAAAAAAATATTAATGTACTAGATTTTTTCCGAAAATATGACGTAGGAGTCGGAAAAAGTTGGACATTTTGCATTTATGGTGTATTTGTGCGTTGATGAGAATAAAATAATGTATATAAAAATATAGTTTTGCTTGCGACGCCATTCATTAGAGTAAGTGTAGTATTAATTTGTGTGAAGTGAAAATTTTATTGTTATTTATTAATTAAATTAGTGTTAATTTGTGTAGTATTAATTTGTGTGAAGTGAAAATTTTATTATTGTTATTCAATCAAAATTTTTCAATATTATTATCACTTTTAAAAAAAATGGTTAAAATCAAATAAAATATGTATTGTAATGCAATTAAATATTTAATAATAGAAAGAAATTTCAAATAATTTTTTTTTAAATTATCTAACATATTTTTTGTTTTTTCGGAAATTTTCGGAAATAAAAATACTTGGGACACCACGAGCCACACATAAATTTTTTGCTGAAATCTTGACGCAATAATCCCTACTCTACAATTTTAGTTGTTGGCGAAAACGCAAGACACGAGGAAAAGCAGATTGTTGCAGCACTGTGTGATGAATCGGCACATTCTATTCCAAACAACAAAAAAATGTTAAATAAATATTTTCCTCGGAAAATTTAACAAATCAAACCATTAAATTACATTTTAAGGATGTGGGTTATGGGAAATGATATAGGTGCAATCTTCTAAAAACTAATTTTAAATGTTTATAAAACGAAGACCGACCAAATCGCATAGTGATTAAAGCTTTGGCGTTTGGATTTGGAGGTACCGGGTTCGAATCCCGCTAGGGGCAGGGATGCACATGGGATTTTCTTCATCTGATTATGATCGGCAATGAAAATGAACTTAAATATAAACTCCTGACGGAGTGCAGAACTCATCGGCCGACCCATCTTCCATGTTAGTATAGGAAGTCATGGAGCTATGCAATGTGCAGATGGTTCTACGTAAATCGTTCTTGTCTCTAACAGATCTCACATATAAATTATTCATGATGCTAGTTTTGCATTAAATGGAGATACACCTTAAATATGAGGTCTAATAAAAAGTAAATATTACATTTATTGTTACGGTTACTAACGCACGGGTAAAATTTACCCATTGCGTTCAAATATTTAAATAAATTGGCTAAACGAATTGCAACCAACATCACACTTCATGTAATCTTACTAAACTAATTTTTCATGTGTATTTAAAAATTTGGTTACTCGAGTTATGCAATCGAAAGGATATAGCATGTGTCGTACTAAAAGTTATCTGGGTAAATTTCACTCGCGTGTAATCTTTTTTGAGTAGATTAGGTAATATGCAGGTAAGGTAAGGTAATTAGATAATATTAGGTGTGCACGTAGCTGATACGTAGCTTAAGGCCCAACCAGTCAAAAATAAAAACTTGAAAGAAAAATACGAATTTTGACGATACCAATTGTCATTCTTTTTTTGGCAATCCAGCCATGTACAACTTATAGTTCTTAAGTAATAACACAATCAGTGCGGTATTAATTTACAACTTTTATAAACAAAACATGATTAGATTTTTATGTAGTTCCATTTATTATAATACACGAAATTTGGGTTATTCTGGTTGATAGCCAGATATTGCTTTTACATCTAGGTGAGGTTACCAAGACTTTGGAAATGAAGCTTGGTTTCGAACTAATGAAACTTGAATTTTTTAATTTAAAAAATTCGGTCGTCTCATCAGACTGCAGCATGGCTACATAAAGCCGCTACACCCACGCAACAACAAAAATATAAAGGCCAACATTTAACTAGCGACGATAGCGCCCCTCGCCGTAATACTAAACACTCCATCAACTACGTGCAAAATATCAATAACAACGTAAAAGCCACCACACAAGTTTTGAACCAACTTTTGCCCCCACAATGGCGTTAGCGCTCCACGAGGCAGCCGGACATAAAAAAAAACAACAGCAGCAAAAGGCGACGATACAAGCAGATATAACAACAACAGTGGTACAGCAACAGCGGCGGCGACACCAGCGGCAACAACAACAGCGAAGCAGCGACACGTCTGCTATCAATAGAAATATTTTTTACTTTTTTCCTTAACTTCTATTGTAAATAAAATATTAATTTGGTGTTTTATTACGTGAGCATACAACAATACCAACCTGGTCACATTCGTTTTCGTCTAGCGTCGCCATCGATCATGTTATTATCATGATCCAGCGGCTTACATGGTGCACTGAACACCAACACCATGCCTTTTTTCGTTTTCTTGTGGGGATCATGAAACTTCCATGATCCATTATTCAGCGATGCGCATGGTGCTGTGAACACCACAAACATGCCAATTGTCGCTTTCCTCTTGCGTGAATTACGCAACATCAATGATTCATGAGTTAGCAAAATACAACCCACCAACCTCCACAGTGATTCCAACCTTCATATCAATTTTGCTTTTCTCACACCAGTTTTTGGATTCGTACATCTTGCGGTCATTCTCGATCGGACTGGCTGCATAATCATTCACCCAATACCGTAAGATAAATATGATAATAATAAAAAAATTATATTTAACTTTATAACATTGATTATATAATATGTAAATAATAAAGAAAACATAAATCTTTGAATTTATACATTTGTGTTTCAGTGTAAAAATCACAAACTGTAGACAGTTTGAATACCTTGTTGGGTTGATGAAAAAAAATGCCGATACAGCTAAAGGATTTTTTACTTTCGGAAGCTCTAAACAAGATTTTAACGCGGCGTGGGAGGGTTTCACCAGCCAACTGAATAGTTTAGGGCCACCAATATGAGAAGGCACCGGATGGCAAAAAGTAATAAGAAAATTGTATATAGTAATAAAGTAATAAAAATATTAAAATATTATTATAGGTATGGAATGATTTGAAAAATAAAATTTAAAAAAAACTTGGCCACAATAAAAAGGAAATATCGGCCACTGGCGGTGGATTCAATAAACTATTTGCTTTTTCGGTATTGGTAGGAGAGCGTCATCAGCTTATTGTCTTTAGAAAAAATTGCTTCTATCTCTAATCAATCTTTCGGATTGGTCCAAAATACACCAGCATCACCCACACTAGCAGCTTTCAATCGCCATCATACAGTCAATGAATCAACCATCGAATTATATACTGTGAATGACCACGTAATAACATCATAAGAAATAATTAATGAAAGAGGTCCTGAAATTTATGAACAACCAGCAACGAATCGCCGCAAAAGATCAGTGTCATTCATTTTACAAGAAGAACGGAAACGTTTACTTGAAGAACAAACCAATCACATTAAAATGCAAACACAGTTTACGGATGAACAAAATAATAAAATGGATGAACAAAACAAATATATCAAGGAACACGTCAGGTATACTAGAAAATTATTTGAGGTGAAGGAGCAAAAATTCATGATGTGGAAGGAACTGCAACTACAAAAAATAAAACACCGCCAGGAAAACATGGAGTATAAATTAAGAGTTTTAGATTATAAAGAGAGAAAGCTTGCTTTAAAAGAAAATAAAGAAAAACATTTTTAAAGCATCCGAACCAAAAATAACATGTGATCTACAAAATACATAGGTAGTTAAATTTTGTAATAATTTTAAGAAACAAGCCTGAATTAATAAGTTTTAAAAACGTAATTAGAAAATATTTATTGGCCAATAATTATAATAAATTGTTTTTACTGGTTTGTGGCTCTTTTTTCTTTGCATAATTTGTGTATTTCCCAAAATATGGAATTTGAGATCCAGGAACCAAGCACGGAGGATGACACCGAACCAGTTTTACCAGAAGAAACAGAAAGTTCGCCT
This sequence comes from Nephrotoma guestfalica, assembly GCA_963691935.1. Classification (NCBI taxonomy): domain Eukaryota; kingdom Metazoa; phylum Arthropoda; class Insecta; order Diptera; family Tipulidae; genus Nephrotoma; species Nephrotoma guestfalica. The sequence continues at coordinate 151,253,606 of OY829913.1, forward strand.
GGAGGACAACGGATAAGAACAAATAATGAATTCGATTTGTTAAAAACATATCACTTAATAATAAATTCATTTTTATTTATTTCATAAATATAAATACATATAAAATAAAGTAAAACTTATTATAAATTGTTTTTATTGGTTTGTGGCTCTTTTTTTAAAATAAAAATAATTATATACTGAGCTTTCGATGTCAATTCGACATCATTTTCAAAGCTAATGAAAATTTATTAAACAAAATTTCTCGAATAAAAATATACAAAGCCTATACAGTAAATTTTATATAAATACAAAAAGAATAGAAGGTATAATTAAAATGTTATATAAAATATGATTTGAATTTGTAAAATAAAAAATGTACATATAAGAAATAAATTTTGAAGTTTTGAAAATTAAAATCACAATAAGGAAGACAAGAAACAAATTACACAAAATAATTATAAGAATTTCCGATATAATTGCAATCATTATTAATATTTATAGAATTAGTACTAGATTTACCAAGTTAAATGTGATTGTAATGTTGTTTATGTTGGTCAAGCCAAACGAAATTTTTAGAAAAACGAGTTTATCGACATAAAAATGGCGTAAATAATGATAACGAACAAAGTACGAGTGCACTTACAACACATTTAAAAAATACAAGACATGTAATTAATTTAGATAATGCCAAGATACTTGATAAAGAACGAAATTTTAGAAAGAGATCAATTTTGGAAATGCTTTACATTAAATCTAGTACTAATTCTATAAATATTAATAATGATTGCAATTACGAGTATATCGGAAATGCTTATATTATTTTGTCTAATTTGTTTTTTGTCTTCCTTATTGTGATTTTAATTTTCAAAACTTCAAAATTTATTTCTTATATGTACATTTTTTATTTTACAAATTCAAATCATATTTTATATAACATTTTAATTATACCTTCTATTCTTTTTGTATTTATATAAAATTTACTGTATAGGCTTTGTATATTTTTATTCGAGAAATTTTGTTTAATAAATTTTCATTAGCTTTGAAAATGATGTCGTGGTCGGCGATTGAACGTCGTAAAGGAAAGACGTGATTTTTGTCTCTCCTTTAAATAAATAAATAAATAGTTTAAATATGTGTTAATAATTGATTAATTATAATATTAATCATAATATTATTTATTAATATATGTCTTATGAAATAAATAAATAACAATATTTATAATAATTTGTGTGTAAAGTAGTAATAAGTAAAGTGAAAAGTTATACGTATTGTGTTAATATATTAATTTGTGTGCGGTGCGCTTGCAATGGTGTAGGATATGTATATAACAATTTCGTTTATATGTTTTTCGACACCGTTGTTTGAATGCATCGTACGCATTGTATGTTAATATTCAATTTGTAGGACTTTTTTGATTACAAAGGATGCTTAAGATAAGTGTTATTTTTATTACTTTATTTTACATTATACATTATATTTTATTACATAATAATCAATGAATCGTATGGATGAGTTATTTGTGTTGTTGTGGTATGAAACAGTTTGTGACGACAGTTGCTGGCATTCGTTCTATGTAATCTGTTTCTGTGAAAAGTACTGTCGTGGTCTCTTATAATAATTTTTTATAATTTTGTTTTTCTCTCGCATACGTGTTGTTTATGGTTTTTTATGTACACAGTGTTTTTGTTGAATTTCGTTATATGAGTAGATGGTATTTTCTTGGAAAAGTTGAACAAATCACGACCGGGGAGCTAATTTGGAATTTGGATATCAAGTCTTTATTGCATGTTGTACTGGGGTCCTTATTTCTTTTAATTTTTTTACTTAAGGATATACTTATAAGTGAAAATATGGTATATGGGATGCGCAAAGTGTAAGAAAAATGATCGTATAATATTCTCTGCTCTCTCACGGTTGTATTTATATTTTTGTAGTGGATTACACTGGGACTTCGTATTACGTTGTCTAAATGGGCGAATTTCTTTGGATTTGCACTAAATGTTCTTGAATGTGGATGATTCAATTTGTGAATTGGGAAAGTCGATTGGACTTTGATTGTTCGTAATTTGTTGATTTGTTATATGTATGGTAATTTAGACTTTTGTTAACTTTGTGAGATTTTTTGCCGTCGCTGTGGAGAGGCGGCTGACGTTGACCTCTCCTTGTCGACCTGGGTTGGCGTCATCGGCAAGGGGTGGATGTTGTCGCAGGTCGAGATCGCGCAAAATGAATACTGTACATATAAAGGAATGTATATTTTTGGCGATTGGGAGGGGGTTATACTTTTTCTCTGTGGTGCGAAAACTGGATTAGATTTTGACGAGTGGAGTATGTGTGTGATTGGTTTCCACAGGATGTGCGGCGAGAATGTGCTGAAGCTGTATTGCAGTGAATCTTTTTTGATATTTGGAGTGATTTCAATGGGTTTCGTTCATGGTGAGTAATGGCTCGCTGTCTGCGGTTTGTGGTGGTTGTTCGTTGAACGTTGTGTTTCTCAACTTGCGGAGAGTTGTGTTTATGTGTGTTCTGTCGTTACCTGTATTTATAAGGTATTTTTGACTGTTTTGAGTTGTTTTGTTTAGGACTTGAGGTAGTTCTCATTTGTTAGTGTATGAGGGCGGATTTGCAGTTTTGTATTGAATCATTGCCTGAATGTTGGATTTGTATGTCCAAATTGGTTTCTTTGCTGAATGCTTCGGGTGTTTTTGTTGGAGTTTGCCGTCGATTTGGCGGGGGCTGAATCATTTTGGGAGTTTTGGTATGATCGGTCGTACGCTGAAGTTTTTGGGCTGTAGGGTTGCCATGGTTCGTTTGTGATCTGTCATGGATTCGTCACGGCTTTGTGAAGCGTGGTTTTTGTTGAATGGTGGTGTTGGCAGGAGGTCGCTTGGTGGATGGTAGTGGTTTCATGGTGGGAAGATTCATGCCGTCTGTTGGGATCGTTTCGAGGTAATTTTAGCTCCTGGATGGACATTGCATAATTCTCTTGGTACATTTTACTACGATGGTTTGTAGAGGTGGTTTCTTCTACGCTTTGATTTCGGAGATTTTCGGAGAGAGCTATTTTGGTGATGTTCCTTCATCCTATTATTCAGCGTTTGTGTAATAAATTGTTATATTTTTATTTTGGTTTGATTAGCGATAGAATTTTCCGTTTCCGTATTTCTTCTGTGCATTGAGAATATAGTGTAGGTAATTTATGATTAGCTGTTTTCTATATTGTATTTCCTTCATAATCCATCATTTTTGCAAGATTAATTGCAACTATGTTGGAGTTGGTAACGAATCCTATTATTTACCCCAAAATTGCCTTTTTGTGACACTCAATGGGTTACTAGTATTTTCTCACAGCTTATTAGCGATATTTTTGCTTTATAAAAGAAATATTATTTGCATTGGATTTAAGATTTTAACAATCTTAACATAAAGAATTGTTTATCGGCAACTTCGTTATATCTATGTAACTGAAAAGCTAGAAATATTTGATATAATTAATATAATTATTCAAAAGAAAGAGAAGGTTTGTATACTTCAATGCACCAAAGACTGGATGTTTGTCATAAAATGCAACGTTGCCAAACTTGACTGTTTTAGTACAAGAATTATAATTATTAATTCCCAATTTCAAATCAACCCTAAATATTAATCTACATGTACAGTGCCGAGCTATTATATTAAAATTATTCGGTTCTCAGGTAATCTCATTCAAATAAATTTAATATACGAGTACATATTATCCCTCTTTTAAGATACTGGTACGATTTATATTTAATTATAAAAATTATAAAATAAACTTATTTATCATTCATTTTAGAATAATTTTTTCAAATTTTATCTAGTTGCCTTTACTTAAATATTACCTTCCAGCAGGAAGGCCATTGACGACACACTAATTACTAATTTACGTTTGTTACCAGTCTGAGATGAATCGTTTATGACAAGTCTAATACGAGGTGACAAGTCATAGACGAGTCGCATGTGTCATGTCTGAGATTAATTGTATGTGATATATCCCCAGCAAACGTAGAAGAAGTTCCAGAACTAGTGCAAAAGTAGTGATAAAAGTATTTATTTCCTTGTGAAAAAGGATGGGCCGGTAGTTAATCTAGTTAATCTGTTTTTTTTTTTTTTTGCTATTTTGTGTTCGCCCAATTCAACGGTTAAAGACTAATGAATTTTAGAATTATTTTGAATATAGTTCAAATAACTTTGGTTTCAGGAAATTCTACTGTAATTTGCGGAGTTGCAGAATGATTAAATTAATAAATGTTTCAATTATTTAGGAAGCCGGAATATATGAATTTAGAACTAAATTTCAGGAAATTTGCAGATGCTTGTGAATTAATCCTTCATTGTAATTGCTGATTGTGTAGTTTAGAATTGTGTTGTCATTTTATTACTAACGACTTTACATATGTGTCTGTAACGGGTCGAGTCAACCAATTTTGGTTAGTGTTCATAAAAAACTCAAAGGTTTCGTTTTACTTATTTATATTTATCACAACTTTATTAACTTTTGTAGCATGAAGCCAAGATACTTATTCATGCGTATTATACAATATATAACAAAAAATTATATGAACTTATTTAAGCCTTTTTTTATGCGTACAGTGCAGCTCGGATGACAATTTAACTCTGCTGTTTTTCCGTATATTTTTTTCAATTTATAATTGTGTGTTTTTTTATACAAGCGCATCCTCATCTATTACCATTAAATCTCATGCTTTTACAATAAACAAAAAAATGTAATTGAATCGTGTGAACTATGCAATTATGGAATTACGTTACGTTAAGTGATTGATTATGTTACAACTTAAATTAAGTATAAAACATTTGATTTAAATTACACAACTTAATGAGATTTTCTTTACAAGCGGAATGCGCGTATATACCTTAATGGGATAAATCTAATCCTAAACATATTCCCCCATGTTAAGGAAATTATTTATATAATAATTTAGCTTAACCAAACGTTATCATAAAAAATTTGTTATCATTATTCTTGTTTTTTTTTTTTAAGTTATACAATAAATAATATTAATAATAGAGTCATTTAAATAAACAAACTATGAATTGACCTTTTAAATAATACATTTTTTTTTTTTTACAATTATTCTTTTTTAATAGGAAGCTTAACTAATTTAACAATTGGTCTTACATACTCTTTATTATTGCACCTTATGGTTACTACCCTTACGATGCCATCCTTGCCTGGATGAATGTGTGTAATAATACCAAATGGCCACTGATTCGGAGGTAGATTGTTATCCTTCAGCAATACAACGTCATTGATTTGAAATGCATCACCCCCTTTCTTCCATTTAGATCGTTGTTGTAATGTATGTAAATAATCAGTCCGCCAACTTTTCCAAAATCCCTGCATACGCTTCTGTATATTTTGCCATCGATTTAGTTTTGAATCCTTTACATCTTCTAATTGTGGCTCAGGAATCGCAGTAAGTGCTTCACCAATTAGAAAATGACCCGGCGTCAATATTTGAAGTTGTGAGACTTCATCCATAATGCAGCATAACGGTCGAGAATTTAATATGGCTTCGATTTGTGTTGTTAGTGTTGCTACTTCTTCAAATGTTAGGTTTACATTATCCATGACCCTCTTCATATGAAACTTGACTGACTTTACCGCAGCTTCCCATAAACCTCCAAAATGAGCACCAGTAGGCGGGTTAAAATGAAATGCGATATGATTCTTCAAAGAAAATGTAAGAATATAATTAGAATGAAATTGTTGCAATAACTCATGTCTCAATTTTTTTAATTCCTTATTGCCAGCGACAAAATTGGATCCATTATCACGATATACGTTTTCAGGAATACCTCGGCGTGCTACGAATCTTTTAAACGCTGCTAAGAATGCTTCAGAGGTCATGCTGCTAACTACTTCAATATGGATTGCTTTAATTGACAAGCAAACGAATAATGTGAGATATGCTTTTTCCATACGAGCATTTCGGGTAGAACTTGTTTTGATATAGAATGGCCCTGCGTTATCTATGCCGACGTTTAAAAATGGACGGTGCTCAGTAACTCTTTGTGCTGGTAGGTCCCCCATCTTTTGCTTAGATGTATTAGCACGATATTTAATACAAATGATGCATTTTTGGATAAGTGCTTTTATTGATCGACGAGCATTCATCATCCAAAACCGTTGTCGTATCGTATTTAAAACCAAACTCAAACCGGCATGAAGATGTGTTACATGTATCTCTCTAATTATTAAATCGTTGATTTTATGATGCGGCAATATGACTGGATGTTTGGCAGAAAACTTTAAGTTTGAATGTTTAAGACGTCCGCCAACTCGAACTATACCTTTATCGTCAATGAATGGATCAAGCCCTAACAGCTTCGATTTGGAGTGCAACTGTTTATTATTTTGAATGGCGCTAATTTCTTCTTTGAAAGCAATTTCTTGAATATTTCGAATAATTATTACTTCCGCATAACGTAATTCATCTACTAATATAGGTCCACGTACTCGTAAATTTTGTTGATTGGACCGTTTTATAAATCGCATTATAATCACCACTATTCTTTTAAGTTTAAACCACGATGAGACTTTCTCGACCAGCTGAACAATCACGCTTCCTTCGCCATTGATTGCTGTATGTAAACTGTTAAGCCTTACTTCTAAAGAAGATTCATGAATTTGCGGTATTGCTCTAGTTCTATTTGGCCAATGGCTCGAGTCTTTTGTTAACCACGGAGGTCCCTTCCACCACATTTCCATTTCACTTAACTTGTCCGGTTGAACCCCTCTAGAAATGAAATCTGCTGGGTTCTGTTTCGATGGAACATAATACCAACATGTGTTTGGAATTATCTCCAGCATTTTTGAAGTCCGGTTTGCAATGAAATTTTTCCATTTTCGAGGAATGTCGGACAGCCAATGCAAAACTACCGTTGAATCCGTCCATGCGAATATTTTCACTTCATCACCAACAAAAACTTCTGACTTGAGATATTTTACTAGTTTACATAACAAAAATGCCGCACAAAGCTCTAATCTCGGTATCGTAACTTGATTTATAGGCGCAACCTTACTTTTAGCGCTGACCAAGGATGTATCAATTGTGCCGTCAGAATATATACTTCTAGTGTACACTACACAACCATATGCTTTTTCGGAAGCATCGGAGTAGGCATGTAGTTGAATTTTAATTGGTTGACGATTTCGAAAATAACACCGTGGGATCTTGATTTGATTGACGTAAGTTAATTTATTATATATGAATTCGAATTCATCTTTCAGTTGCTGTGGAAATAATGCGTCCCATTCAATATGTTGAATCCATAATTTTTGTAAAAATAGCTTAAAAAGCACAATGATTGGTGATAACCAACCAAGTGGGTCGTAGATACGTGATATTTCTGACAAGATGCTGCGTTTAGACCAGTTTTGTGTTGAACTCAAATTAACCGTAAAGGTAAAGACATCGGCACACGAATCCCAAATTATACCCAGTGTTTTCATACTTCCTTCGCTTTCAATTAATTTTGGTATGCTTTCAATATCTGATTTTGTAAAAGATTCCAGAAATTCTTTAGAATTCGATCTCCACTTTCGTAATTTTAAACCTCGACTTTCTAATATTTGTATTATATTTGTTTTGAATTTTAACGCGTCTGCAATTGTATTTGCGCCCGAAAGCAGATCGTCCATATAAAAATCATTAGTAATAATATTTGATTCTTCTGGATACTGATCCGAGTATTCTTCTGCGATAGCCTTCAACGTACGAACCGCTAAATAAGGAGCACTTGTTAAACCGTACGTGACAGTATCCAACATATAAACCTTTAGGTTATCACCTTCCTTCCAAAGAATTAGTTGATACATTTTATCATCTGGATGTACACGAACCTGTCGAAACATTTTCTCAATGTCGGCGACAAAGGCGATTTGATGTGTTCGAAATTTGAGCAAAATTGTACTCAAGTCGAGTTGAATTTTTGTTCCCACATGCAATGTTTCATTTAGAGATATAGAATTTGACGATTTGCATGATGCGTCGAAAACCACACGAAGTTGTGTTGTTGAACTGTCCTTAAAAACTGCATGATGAGGTAGGAAATATTTTTTGCAATCATCCTTTGGTAGGTCGGTCCATTTTACCTCATGCATATGTCCTAACTGGAGATATTCATCGATAAATTGTTTGTACTGATTATAAAATTCGCGATTGTTTGCGAATCTCTTCTCCATTGTACATAAACGACGTTTGGCGTTTTTAAACGATTCTCCTAACTTCATTCGTGGCGTTTTGAATGGCAATCGCACTTGATATCGTCCATCAATTTTCTCCGTTGTTGAACGATAGAATAATTCACACGTATCCTCTTTGTTAAATTGATTAATTTCATTTGGAATCTCCTCTATCTCCCAAAAATGTTTAAGCAGATCTTGAATAGTATCACAATTGCTATCATTGTCTGATGAACATCCGGTCAAGGCGATGATATTATCATTTTGTTGCTTTAGTTCACCAGCCACTAACCAACCAAAGTTTGATTCTTGTAATAATGGAAATCCAGGTATTCTTTTTTGTCGAGGTCCAAGTATCTCGAAAAAAAATTCAATGCCAATTAAAATATCAATATTACTGGAGCGGTTGAAATATGGATCTGCTAACTCGACTCCTTCTAATTCAGTTCGTTGTATGTCACAATCCCTTGCTGGTAAATTACGAGTAATATTTTTAATAATATGAGCTATCAGCTGTAAATTGTAATGTTTATTTACACGTGATTGTATAATAAGTGATGTTTTTCCTCTAGTCCTTCCGCTTGGAACAGATGCAAGGCCGTAAATTTCAATACTCGAATTCGATCTAGTTAGGCCGAGGCGTTGACTGCAAGATTCGGTAATAAAGCAAGATTGTGATCCCGAATCTAGCAAAACCCTTGCTGGTACAAATTGTCCACTGCGTGATTGTACATTTATTATAGCAGTAGGTAGTATCATAAAACTAGGTGGGTTTCGTACCGCGTTAGTGATCATAACTTCTGCTGCCATTGTATTTGTTGAAGTGCATTCAATTGTTGATTTTGGTGGCAATGCAACAGAAGTACCAGATGATTTAATGCTTGTGATATTATTGTCATAAGTTTTCGTTAAAGTTGATTCAGAGACTGATGATTTATTAATATTGTTGGAAATGGAAGATGAGTGTTTAGTAGATGGTTCACTTAACATATACCCATGATGAGAGGCTCCGTTTTGAAATCCTCCGCTTGAATTATGAAGCAATGAATGGTGTTTTTTGCGACAAATTAAACAGCTGGTTTTAAACTGACAATTACTGGCAAAATGGCCTCGACGTAAACAATTCTGACATAAGCCTTTCGACTTTACCAATTCAAAACGTGATTTTAGCTCCAGATTTCGAAATTTTGGACATTTATGCAACCAATGTTCCTCATTACAACTTACACAACTGGCCTTAATGATTGATTGAGTTTCGATGTTAAATGAATTAGTGGATTTGCGTTGTGAGCCTGTTACTCTGTGGCTTGCCCTTGCTTCGATTTGTAAACAGGATTCCAGCGCATCGCACCTATTGTTCAAAAATTCTGTAAAACGCTCAAATGTAGGATGTGGATTGTTTACAGTTGCTTCGGCCCACAAATGTCTTGAGTCATCATCGATTTTATTCAGCAAAATGTGAATTAACCACGGATCTCTTTTCTCATGCTCTGAACCCAAAGCACGAAGAGCTCGTATTATCTCGTCCGACTGATCACAAAGTTTTCTTAATTCTTTACAGTTACCACGAGTACATAATCTTATATTAAGGAACGTTTGTATTAATTCGGCAACAATTGATTTTGTTTTGTTGTATCTGGTTTCAAGTTTCTTCCAAGCTTCTTGATAATTTTCTTCAGTGGTAGTGATATGTCTTAACAACGCCGCAGCTTCTCCCCGCAAAACTGATTTTAATAGTTGTAATTTATGAACCCCATTTAACTTCTCGTTACTATCAACCGCACTTGTAAAAATGTCTCGAAATGAAGGCCATTGCTTGTAGTCTCCCGTAAATGGTTCAATATTTAATTTAGGTACATGTACAGAATTTGATATTTTAATACCCTCGTAAAATGTCTTTTGTTGTTCAACAAATTCATTTAATGTTTGATTAATGTCGCCGTTTGTAGCAACCTTCGAAGGTTTATCTGAACGAATATCAATTGCTTCCTCTAGAAATTCACGTGCTTCATAATAATATTGATCAACCTTTTCTTGAATTGATTGATAATCATTGAAATTGTGTAATTCAACTTCCAAATCATTAAAGGTTTGGTAGTGATTACATAGATCAGCTAGTCTAGGTTGTAATGCTGACAGTTTTGTGGTATCTTTTATACCTCGTGTAAAATTTAGAATTGCTTTAATTTGAGCAACCGCCCGATCACGTAAACGCAGTTGTCTCTCCATGGTCAAATAACCAAAATAAATTTCAAAATGGCTACTAACCTTTTATGTCACCGTTGTGTGATATAATTGAAGCGCACGATTTTTATTTGATATAGTCGCGCACGGACTATGGACTACGGAAGCGCACGAAAATAATAAAACAAATGTGTACCTTGTTGTTTCTAATGCCAGCACAGCGATACAATTCCCTTTAATTTAAGCTCGACTTAATAAAATAATGTCCACTACAGGGTTAACACAGTCTCTTACGGTTCACTACAATTTTTTTTCTCAGTTTCTCAATTAAAGCACGTTTTTCACTTGAAACTATCGATCACTACAGTTTAAAAATTTTTTTTTTTTTTTATATTCCAATGTTCACTAGTGTACTATTTGTTTTCTCGAAACACAATTTTTTTAAAATTTAATATTAAACGATAATATGACACTGTTCAAAATATAGAGTAACAATTCGAACCAATATTGTTGAATTTTGTTCTCATTGCAATTGTTTATTGCAAATTTATTTTATTAGCACACGCGAAAAAGTTTCTTTAATAACATTACGAATTACGGTGCTTTTAAAATTTTTTTTTTTTATTTTCAACGCAACACAACCGGTAAAATTATAAGAAATACTTAAATAAGTTCCCGGGTTTCGGCACCAAAAAATGTTCATAAAAAACTCAAAGGTTTCGTTTTACTTATTTATATTTATCACAACTTTATTAACTTTTGTAGCATGAAGCCAAGATACTTATTCATGCGTATTATACAATATATAACAAAAAATTATATGAACTTATTTAAGCCTTTTTTTATGCGTACAGTGCAGCTCGGATGACAATTTAACTCTGCTGTTTTTCCGTATATTTTTTTCAATTTATAATTGTGTGTTTTTTTATACAAGCGCATCCTCATCTATTACCATTAAATCTCATGCTTTTACAATAAACAAAAAAATGTAATTGAATCGTGTGAACTATGCAATTATGGAATTACGTTACGTTAAGTGATTGATTATGTTACAACTTAAATTAAGTATAAAACATTTGATTTAAATTACACAACTTAATGAGATTTTCTTTACAAGCGGAATGCGCGTATATACCTTAATGGGATAAATCTAATCCTAAACAGTTAGGAAGCCGAAAAGTATTAATAGAATTAAATTTCAGGAAAATTCCAGATGCATGTGAAATAATAATATTTTTTCTTAGGTTGCCGTTTTAAAGAAGCAATTGTTGAAGACCAATACCATCGTTATCCATTAACCTATTAAGCCTTTATCCTTCATCTAGTAGATTAGAATTGTGTTGTCTTTGTGTTACTAACTATCGGCTATACCTAGGTGTCTGTAACCGGGCCGATTCTGTCCCACTTAACTAACCTATCCAATCCTTCGGTTTTGTTATGTGTAAAACAGGGTGTACGGCGGACCCGGCGTCATCCGGGAACTCAAGCCTAAGAACTTGGTCGTACATTCAAAATCAATCAATCAATCAATCAATCAATTAGCTTTGAAAATGATGTCGTATTGACATCGAAAGCTCAGTATATAATTATTTTTATTTTTAAAAAAAGAGCCACAAACCAATAAAAACAATTTATAATAAGTTTTACTTTATTTTATATGTATTTATATTTATGAAATAAATAAAAATGAATTTATTATTAAGTGATATGTTTTTAACAAATCGAATTCATTATTTGTTCTTATCCGTTGTCCTCCAGGCGAACTTTCTGTTTCTTCTGGTAAAACTGGTTCGGTGTCATCCTCCGTGCTTGGTTCCTGGATTTCAAATTCCATATTTTGGGAAATACACAAATTATGCAGGGCACGTTAATAATTTGTGTTGCTGTCTGTGGTGTGTAGTGTAGCTGCCTTGCTCCAAGCAAACAACGGAAACGGGTTTTGAGTATTCCTATTGTTCGCTCAATAATATTCCGTACTCTCGTATGTTTTGTATTGAAACGTTTTTCTTGCGATTCGCCTTCAGCTGACCGAAAAGGTGCTATGACATACGGTTTAAGGGCATATCCGGCCTCACCTAGAATTAAAAATTAAAACAAGGGAAAAACTAAAAAATGTTTGAACATAATTTACCTATTAACCAGGTATAAGTTAAACCGTGACTGGTTTTTAATTGAGTGTCTAGCTCACTGGAATTAAAAATAAAAGAGTCGTGACATGATGCTGGGTGGTTAGCGTCAACGAATGTTATTCGCATTCAATCATCGAAGGCCTAACAAAAGTTAAAAATATAATATATTTCAGTAAATAATACAAATTTTCTTAAAAACACTCATCAACTTACAAGCACGACATTTAGGCTATACAAACCTTTTCTATTTATATACAAATGTCTCTCCCTCTTAGGCGGTGCAATGATTTTCACATGCGTCCCGTCGACGCAACCAATGACTCCAGGGAACCCAAATTTATTGAAAAAAGCAAGTTTTATTCTTTCTTTTTCTCCATCGGTTGTAGGAAACTTAATGTATTCAGGACAAATTTGTTCCACGAGTACATCACACACTTGGCTTAGAATTTTCGAAAACGTTGACTGGGCTAACCCAGCTATAAATTCGTTACCAATACTCGTTTGATAACTTCCTTCTGCAAAAAATCGTAATATGGTTGCCAACTTTATGAATGGCGTTACGGAGCAGGAGCTGGTTGAAGGCTTTAATTTTTCTTTAATTTTTATAAGTAACAATCGAAATGGCTTTTTATTTAAGCGGAAATACTTATGGAATCTGAAAGACAAAAATAACATAACTAAACTGAAAATATTTCTAATTATTGTGCTCCCACAATTTACTTACAAATTTCTAATGGAACTAACGGTAATTCTAATTGATTTGTTTTATCTCTAATCTCTATGCGCTTAACAGCCACATTATAGGCACTATTTTCCTCATCACTGTCGGTAAAATATAATTCCACGCAACTCATTTTATTTTTAAATTATATTAAACACTTTTAAGTGGCATAAACAATTCTTTTTATTTTATTTTCTCAAACGTAATCTGTCAAATAAGTAAAGGGAAATTTTATGGCATTGCCCGATAAATAAGTTTCTAACGTTTGTCGCGTCACGCCACTCCAATCTACGAAGGGAATACTAATTTTTGGTTGAAGTGACACGACAACCGTCACGTCGCATGAAGTGAGGCGACTAAGGGAATAGGGGCAAAGATGTCACAAGCGACGGACATCCTTCGGTAACAACAACTAGTCACGATCGACACTAACAATTAAAATAGGGAAAACAAATTCACTCGCGATCGGCACACTCTCTCTCGTATTCTCAGAAAACTACATTTTTAGATTTGGATTATCGGTCAAGTTAATGACCGATTAGGCACACAGTTTACAGCTATGCAATGAGATTCTGCAACTCTTAAGTTCACATTGCATACGAAATACTGCCTAACATCAACAAGCAACTTAATCTCTACCAGAAAGATGAATGTCTTTCCAACCAATTTATTAAACGATCGCGCAATCTATCATCAGTTATGAATCGATCAGCTAATCCAACGATACTGAAATATAAGATATAACATCAACAACGGACTGACGCCCAATCTTTACCGTGCTGAGCATATCGACAAATATCCTTCGGTGTCACGACTATAGCTTTGACGACACTCTTCTTCACTGTGTGACTCATCTGGGGGGGAGGGAGGGGTGGGGATGTAGCAGTTAGAATATTCAAAACGAAACCAAAAGCAACACGACGAATAAAAGTTTTTTTTTTTTTTTTTTTTTTTTTTTTTTTTTATTGGTAACTATGCGATCTGTTTTGGGGCTCAAGGCTCACCCTGCTCTTCCGCGGTTATGCTTTTAACGTCCTTACTTTACGCCTTGCGGCCAACTCGAGGACGTACGGCTATAGGACCGATTTTAAGACCATCTGCACATTGCAAGCTCCATGCCAGCCTATACCAGCATGGAAGATGGGTCGGCCCATGAGTTTTGCACACCGACAGGGGGTCATAGATGTGTTACATTTCACCACAGATCGAAATCTGTTGATGAAATTTCACTTTGCATCCTGCCCCTATCGGGATTCGAACCCGGTACCTCCCGATCCAAACGCCAAAGCTTTAACCACTGTGCCATTTGGTCGGTAAAAATAAAAATTTAAATAAAAAATTATAAAAGGAATAAAAGTTTAATAATTTTATTATTATAAATAAATTTATAAATTTCCAAATAAAAATAAGTCTAATAATGTAATAATAATAAAATAACTTTTATAGATTATTAATTGTTTATCTTCTTGCCGCACATAATTTGGTTTTGTAAAATATTAGTTTTGTGTGTGTTGCACCAAATATTTTGGTGCAGCCTTTATAAATTATGTTTTAACACATTACGGCCCACCATGAGAAAACGCTTGTTTCGCGCTGCTCTCTCTGAATCCATTCACGCGTTTTCGCGTGTTTCTATTTTTTTTGTGGTTACATCAATATATGGTGCTATTTGTATATTTTAAAAATACTATTTAATAACTTAAATAAGAAAAATATTTTTTTATTGACAACAAAAAATGTTTTACAAACACAACTAAATGGCATGCGGCATGTTCAGTCCGACCAAAATGTGCTAATAAACAAACCCGGGCAATACATTGTAATTCACGTTAGCTGCTAAAGATGTGAAGAATTAAACTATTATGAGACACTGTGGTATTAGTAAATAGTAAATTTTTGTTATGACAGCGTCACTAATGTTTTGACGTACAGAATCAATTTAAAATTATTTTTTCGGTTTGGTTGTTCAGTCAGGTTTGGCATAAAATTATACGGAGTGAAGTTAGAGTCGCAAAAAATATCATGATAATTTTTACATGATCTTTTTTGTGACTCTAACTTCACTACGTATAATTTTATGTCAAACCTGACTGAACAACCAAACCGAAAAAATAATTTTAAATTGATTCTGTACGTCAAAACATTAGTGACGCTGTCATAACAAAAATTTACTATTTACTAATACCACAGTGTCTCATAATAGTTTAATTCTTCACATCTTTAGCAGCTAACGTGAATTACAATGTATTGCCCGGGTTTGTTTTATTAGCACATCTTATCTAATAAAACAAACCCGGGAAATAAATTGTAATTCACGTTAGCAGAGGTTTGCAGATGATTGTGTTAAAAACTTTCACAAGTCGTTTTTAGGTGGCATTAATATATGTAAAGGCAATCTACATTAATATGCATGTAACATAAAATCTAAGGATTAACAATCATCTTCTCGCCCAATTCGTTAATACGCGAATAATTGTAATCACAACTAATAACAAATTAAATATTATGTTATTACACACAAATCATACGCAAACATTTTAATTATTGATTTTATCCAAGAGACAGCTTTAAATATGGTGAAAATTTTCACGATTTCGTAATATACCGGGTGTTTCTTTTAAACTGAGACGATCAAATATTTCGAAAAATAGCCACTCTACGGAACACATGTCCATAATCAAAATTTAATCATACCGCGGGGGAAATACATAAGTGCAAAAAAAATAGTCTCCCACCCCCAAGATTTCTGCCAGCTTCTCCATAAACCAGAACCATTTCAATTTTCTCTGACACAGTTAAACGCTCCATTCTAAAGTATTTTATCTTTTATTTTGCAATTACGAAAAACATGAAGATAAGAAATAACACAAACGTTAAATGTGATTTACAAAACTGAATAAATTGTTTTGATGACGAATTTCGAGTATTTCCAATGAAAATGTGATGTTTTTTATTTCAAACGTATTGCAGAATCGAACGCGTGTGTTCTAAAAGGAGAAATTGAAAAAATTGAATTTCGCCGATTATAACGCCATCTATCATGAACCGAGCAAAATATTTCATTCAAACCATACGTACTTTTAGTCGTAGAATCCGTATCTGCAATAAAAAATATGGCTTCCTATCTTAGTTTAAAAGTTACCCCCGCCCCACCTATAAAGCGGGGGGTGGGGGACTATTTTTTTTGCACTAATGTATTTCCCCCGCGGTATGATTAAATTTTGATTATGGATGTCCATAAGAGTCCGTAGAGTGGCTATTTTTCGAGATATTTGATCGTCTCAGTTTAAAAGAAACACCCGGTATATGATGATTATATGCGATGCATTGAAATATGTTATGTTAAATGTTGTTTTTAATTTATTGCTGTTTAATATGAAGATATAATATTAAAGTTGAGCAACCTTTCCATGTAAATTCATAACGAAAAACATTAGAAATAAAATGTTCACAAATTTTGACAGCCAGAATCAAAAATATTCTTGGTTTTTCTTGTGATAAATGAGTGCGTTTTATGGCAAAAGTGGATAAAAAATATCGTAATATTTTTTATCATTTTTGCCCGTCTGACTATAGGCATATAAACAAGTCGCACATGTGTTATTTCAATATTGATATTGAGGAGTAAAAGATACCGTGTAAAAACAGGTATAGTAAATTTTTTTATCTTTTTAATTTTGCATTGAAATGTCTTTGAATTTTTTCACTCTGATACGTGTACCACAGGTTGAAAACAACTGTTCTGTTTATGTATATAGACAGCATAGACCAACTTGAAGGCGCCTATGAAATTTTTTTAGTTGATTCGCTGGTTTAGGAATTATATCGATTTTACGAAAAAAGTGTTTGGTTGCCATTTTTTGCGTAATTCACCCGGACTCCATACAACACAAACTGAAAATTCATGTGGACTGTAATGTATTAATAAACATAGATGATTGCAATGCCATCTCTTGTGTGATGGTTTGGTGTATGTATAGATGCGTTTTACAAGATTTTGGTTTGCAAAATCAATACGATTTTTACGCATCTCTGAATGATGTGATTGTATAGGTTATTATTGTAATGAATTTGTTGTGCAAATAATTGTGGCGCAAATTTAATACTTTTTCAATTCTATTTGCTTACACAAATTTCGTATGTACAAGTGTTGTTGTACGATTATTTATAAAGAATTATGTATACGGATTGTCCGTTGAGAAATAATTGTGCGGAGTTTCTTTTAGTTGAAGAAACTATCCGCTACAATATAATATTAATAAAATCCCGCCTAACGCAGACAATTTTGGAGAAAACCATAATATCAAATACAAAAATATTAAAAATCACGCACATCATCAGATCATGGAACAACATGAAAGTAAATGTGGAACCGACTACGACATGAAAAATACCATTTAGATAGAAATACCATTTACCAAGAGAGACATATTACATTACCAAATTGCTAAATGTGAAACTTACCGTGGCATACCTCTATATAATACTACTTACAAAGTGTTAGAAATGTAATATAACTATATTCCAAATATACAAAGACCCCTGGTTGACCTCAACCAATCTAACCTTTTAACTCCTTTCTCTCTTAGTTAGTTTGAAACAACAGCTAAATCTACATTCGAATCATAGTCGAAATAACACGGAATTCTTGAATATACCGATGATATCGCGTGCTTCTTCGAAAACAAGGGTTGAACTCTGATCGCCGTTTTTTTTGTTGTTTACGCTATAACCATTGGAGATGAAGGTCACTGGTTCCATCTTTGGTTCAATTAAAGTTGCACAAAACGAACACCGTAATTTGGATTTGTATAAAACATGGAAATTACAAAAAAAATCTTGGAATGTGAAAAGCAGTGAGAGAGAGAGTGAGAAACATGCATTTAAAATATGCATTGTTAAATCGACATCCGCCTCTTTACAGCGGTTAGGACTCTCGTGTTATTAACGATAAATATGAAGATTTTATTAAATTAGGTGACGTTCATCATATCAAATATATACCAAACTCAGATAAATGATCTAAATCACCGGACAAGTGGTGCAGTGGTTAAAGCTTCGGCACTTGGACCGGGAGGTACTGGGTTCGAATCTCTCTTCGTGATGTTAATAAACATAACTAAGATCGTCTATTGGTGTGCAGAATTCAGCGCCGACCTACCGTCCATATCAGTATACGGGTTAACATGGAGCTTGCAATGTGCAGGTAGTATAGTATACTGTAATTATGTGAATGAGGGTGGTGTGTTGTGCGTGAATGAAAAGGGGGGTATTAATTGACTTTCAAAGGACATTAAATCCACTGGACAATTAATACTTAATACTTTCTTTTTATAAAATAAAATAAAAAAAAATTTAAGATTTTTCCGAAATTTTCTAATAATGCTTTGGCCCCAACTATTTTACTTAAACATGTGCATTTATGTTTGTTAAATTTTTTTATTACTTTTACTAAATCTTGTTCATGGCTTTGTTAATCTTGTTTATTGTTTTCGCCACTGAAATGAAATACAAATTTTTATCTTCAATTTATTGTTTTAATTTGAACAGGCTGAATCTGTTTAAATTTATAGATTAATTTATTATAAATTTGTGACTTGCACTGTGTCGAAATCTATTAAATTTAAACAAAAATCATGAAAAAAAATAAAAGAAAGAAAATTAGCTTTTAGATATAGGTGTGATAACAAATACGTCATCTATTGTTCCCCTCAGTATGATCGAATGATTCCCTTATTCGTCCAATCCAATACTCCTATTTGGGTAGCTGGTGTGGTATACGTTACTCCATTATCTTTTTACACGTACTTGTCGCATTTACCCTCTTTAGCTCGAATCACATCTTAGATAACACTCATCGGCTAAGAGTTTTTGGGGGTTATGTTCATCGACCAGCAGCACTACCTTTCGCACTTGAATCAGCTCCACCCAGTCGTACCATTTCGAACGTCGTATTAAAATCAGTGCATGTTCATGCACCCAACGATTCCAAAAGTGGTCTGAAACATGCTGCGAAATTTTCACTGGGTTCGAAGCATCATTACACTATCGGCGAACTGGCTTATCGGCTTAGTACTAACTGACAATCCAATCAAAAAATGATTGCACGTATGTGCAAGTACATATGTAAGTGGTTATGGAATTAACAATATACTAAAACTAACTATTAATATACTTCCATTGGCCATGCAAAACAATTCATCAGAAGGCGTTCGTGTAGGTGAAACACATAATAAATTTGTTTTAGCTGTCACAGATATGTTGAACTGGCATTCTAATGGCGTTCTAATTCTCATGGGCTCGCGGAAACTGATTTCCGCGCCCTTCGTGTCGCCAGGCCATCTGATGAGTAATAAATGAAACTGCGGGAATGTAGGCGAGAAGGTCAACAAGCATTTTGTTAACATCGGATCTCTGGACAACCAGATTTTAATTGTGTAAACGAATTTAAAAAATAAATATTTTGGACATTTACCGATTTCGGACCTTAACCGTAACATATATACATTAAAACACTCGGATATACAATACAACAATCGTATGTCCGCTAAATATCAGAGATAAACACACTTGACTCCAATTAAAAAGAACATCGAATACAACATTGTTTTGATTGATATTGATTTCATTGACACAGCGGTGAATTGTAAATAAAAAGACAGTTTGATCAAAAATACTGTAACAACAATCTTCCCTTGAACTCTCTTATGTTGATATAATAATAATAATAATAATATAATAAAATATTAAAGATACAAAATACTAAATAAATATAAATTAAATTATTTAATGCCTTTTATTATTTATGTTAAAGTTTACGACTTTTAATTTATAAAAGCTATGCGGCTCATATCGAAGAAAAGTTCGCCTTCCTTGTTTTTTTACATTATAACTACCTAGTTCATTATCGTAGATCAAGAAGATAATTAAAATTAAAAAAACGAATTTCAAAGAAGTAATGGGGCATTTTCATGTACAACATGGGTTTCTTCTTCAAATTTTTCAGGTAAATAAGAAGGCATCCACTATATAAAAATATTCAATATCCGAGAAAGAAATAAACATATATAGTAATGCCATAATTTTTTTATAGCATTATTATTAATTTATGTTTAATTAATGCAAATACGAAATTTACATTTTTACCTATGACGTCTGTTTTTATTATGAATCCTTAACATTTATAAATATAAAATAATTTTTTTTGTTAATTTAAAAATTGTTGCCATAAAAATACTCGGATATATTTTATGACAACATTTTCATTTTTATAGTGGTTTTATCTCAAAAAGTCTTCTGTAAAATTTTGTTGGGCTATATTTCTTTTCTTTTCTCTCATGTGCAAAATGTCAATGGTATATCTCTTTAATTTTGAAGAAGAAAATGTTGGTCGCATGTAAATGGGGTACAAAACATTAGCATGCATGTACATGTACAATTCTCTCATTTTAAAATAAATAAAACAGGCTTATTTACTATGTGGGTGCGTTGCCTCCATCCTTGCAGAAAAAACAACAACAATGGGTGGAAAGAGAAGAATAAACAATTTAATATACGTGTACACTGACCCTGTACACATTTGCAATGCTATATAAAAAATATAAATAAATCATACATATAAAGTATATACCATATATGTACATAATTATTAATTTACAATTAAAAAGCGCGCAAATATAATGAAATTTAAAAGTTGATTTTGAAAATTTTGTACGTAATTAGTACAACATGCGTTAGTGAGCATATACAAATAAAACTTTCACTGCACTATCACAACTAAAATAAATAAAAAATTATCATTAAATTAAAAAAAAAATAATAAAACAAAAAATTTATCTCATCTATTTCATTTTGCTTCCATAATCCATATACAACACAATATCACCTATTTCAAAATTGTTTCTGTATCTTGCACTTCTCTTGTAGTGAAAAGCAACTGTTTTATTTTGCAAACTCCAACTTTATTTAATGGCTCTTTGGATAACAACTGCTAATAATCTATCCCTAGTTGGTAATTTTGTGCGGGTTCTCCTTCCCATTAAAATTTGTGCATATGACAATCCTATCTAGTATTATAGTATTTCTTTATTCTAGTAACGCAAACTTCAATTTTTTCCCCTGTTTTTAGCTGTTTGCATGCCCTTCTCTGGGTAATATCATATATTAAAATAGCTTATGGACAGACGTGTTCTGTTTTTCTCTTAGAAGCTTATTCCACAATGACACATATTTTTTCAGTAAAAAAAGTGCGAGATAAAAATATAATTTCGCCACATATTCGAAGTAAATCAAATACATAGAATTATATACTAAAAATTATATACGAATTATATACGAAAAAATCTCGAAGTGCACGATATGCATTTTGATTTGAACGCCCATTTTCATAATATGCCTGAATAACTTTAACGCGTTGCTCGATTGTGTATCTTTCCATGGTTCAAATTGAGTTAGTCTGAAATTGAGAAATGTCAAATTAAAAGCAGAAAAAAACTTGACGTTTAGGTGTGGTTCACATTCAACGTCGGCCCTTAAAATTTAACCACCCTTTACCAATAAAGCAGCTCAAAAATAACGCAATCGATTTTTATAATCGACATTTTTTTCATTCGATCATATTACAGGGTATGTTTTATCAATTATACATATGTAGTCGTATATTATATTGGATACAAATTTTACATTTTAAAGGTATTTGTGACCACAATATGGTTTTTACGGACGTGTTCGTTGGAATGCCAGGTAGAGTATATGACGCGAAAGTATTTAAAAGCTCTCCAATTTATTAATTGTTGGAAAACGGAAAATCTAATTTTTTAATAAGACTCTTTAGAGACAATGGGTATCTAACAAAAGAGCAAAGCGTGTATAACATTAGACTCAGTTCTGTTAGATCTATTATTGAAAGAACTTTCAGTCAGTTTAAAGGCAAATTTAGGCGGCTAAAATATATGGACAGTAATAATATAAATTTTGCAATTAAAAATGTAGTTAGTGCTTGTGTTCTACACAATTTTATATTATTAGAAGACGGCAACGCTGAAGATTTCATTGCATCTGATGAAGAAGCTGATCAGGAATTTGATGAAATATGAAGAAATTTTATAATTCAAAACAAAAAATATCGCATGATTATTTTAACTTGAATCTTATATTAATAATTCTTTATTAAATAAAAAACAATTAAAATAATAGAATTAACTACATTTTGTCGAAAAAAATTTTCATTATCTCATTCCGTTCTTTTTGAATGTTGTTGTTCACTTTAATGGCATTTGTCAATTCCTCAATGGATTGAATAACGTCTTGCCGGTATTTCCTTAGTTCGCTCACTCTTCCGCAACAAACTAGGACTAGGACGACTATTGTCATTGGTAGCTGCTTGATAATCTGGCTCCAGTGTAGCCGGCTCCAAAATGCTGGCCTCTAAGTTATCAGGCAAATTTACGGTTTTGTCATCTTTAAATATATTCTCAAAATCGTCATAAAACTCCCAAGGTGACATACCACGACCTGTCTCTGACCGATTTAGCTTAAGTTTTATGTATGTCCTTTTCAAGTTGGCGAATTTTTTGTTGATTTCTCCCGCTTTTATGGCTATATCAAAATTTAAAAATTTTAATTGAATTTCTTTCCATAGAATTTTTTTTTTAATTTTTGGGTCTCTAAATTTATCTTTTTAGCGGCATATTTTGTAATTAATAATTTAATATTGGATCGGGTCCATTTTTCATTGCGTTCTAGATTTAGTGTTTGTTCTTCAGATGTACCGGGCAATGATTCTCGGGGTGATTGTACGGCTAAATTTACTGAATCCACCGGAACTTCCAGATACTCTTCATTCATGGTGTCTAACTCATCTTCTAGGTACTCTTCATATTCAACATCTGGTAAATAAATTATAAGTATAAAAATATTTATTTGCCCCCAAACGTAAACGTTTATTAAAATATATTAAAAGTGAGGTTAGGGCATTGAATTTAGAAATATTTTGTGTCGTGTGTTATCCTTTTGTTAGGAGAGAGAGTCGTTATTAGAAGATATGTTTTCTTAAGTCTAAATATTCGTCTAAATATCGTCAAACACATAACCGTCGAAATTATGTGAATTCATTTAAATTTTAATGTTTTAATTTCCAAGTATCACTCAATTAAAACAAATGTTCTGCACACTAAACAAATTATGTCTTGTCAAAAAATAGCGAAGATTCAATCCGAACAAAATCTACCCAAATGTAGACATAAAAAAATCAATGAGATCTATCTACATTTTTAGTAAGAAATTTTCCATGCACATGAGATGTATGAGGTCTACTTTTTTTAGTGAGATCTCAACGTGCTGGATACGCCCACTGTCTTATATTGATACTCTTTAATATTTAGTAATATGGCGATATTCTACCCTATTTCGTGCGGACCTTGAGAGACGAAACCACAAATTTGTGTATACGTATACGACGTATAATACACTATTTTGAATATATGTGCTGTCATTTTTTATACAAGTATGTGTGTTGGTTTTGTGATCATAAGCATCAAAATTTATCGAACCGGGCGGAATCGGTTCAATTTGTTGGTGCTTCCACACCCATTTTGAGATATTTTCCCATGGTATTGAGATGGGGAATTTAACTTTTCAGTATAAATTCGAACATTTCAGTATAAATTTGAGCATTTCAGTATTTCGGGCTTATAAAGCAAAATCGATAAAGCAAATGGTTTTTGGCATTTATTTTTTAATTTAATTTTATTTTTTGAGTGTGAAATGGTGTGGCGCGACACATACAAACACATTTATGCAACACTATTGCGTTCCGGTAATTCTTCTCTCCTGTCATTATTTTTGGACCAAAATACGGGCTCTGGTTATTACTTTAAAACCCCAACATTTCAAAAACTGACTAAACTTAGAGCTACTAAAAGACATATTGTCAGCTACCAATTCTTTCGGAATGCCATGAGTAGAAAGCAATATTTTCAATTTCCCTTCTATTTCATTAGAAATTTTGTTACATAATTCTATTAATTCTAACCACTTGCTAAAATAATCTTTCAACACTAAGAATCACGTATTTCTATACTGTCCGATATAAAAAGATACTATCATGAACGGTCTAACTAGTATTTCATGTTGTATGATGTTTTCTTTCATATTCGAGTATCTATATAAAGAAACCCAGATTTGACACGCCAAAACTATATTCTCAATTTCTTTATTTATATTTGGCCAAAAAACTATTGTTTGGCTCTTAATTTCGCTTGAATTAAATGAATTGAATAATTGAATTACGCTTGAATTACTGACTTGTTCTTTTTTAAAAGATTTCTTATCCCTGCTGTTAATTCAGCCATATGCGGCATAAACGCAGGCATGTAGTTTACTTGCCCAAAATGCTTTGCAATTCTTTAACATTTGTTTGACCTTTTTAGTTGACAGTTTTACTAGAAACTCAACTTTTTATTTCCATGGAATAGCGACGTTACTTATATAAGTCAATCTCGCGCAACGTAAAAACAGGTATTTAGTCGATCTACTTTATGTTGGATGGGGGCATGATTCATATTTACAATAAGTGAATTTATTTTATTTGATTGCCGGATAAATGATCATTTTGTTTTAATGGTATACTACTAATGTTACTAATGTTATTAAAAATTTTCATTATGAATATTGTTGATATTTGTTTCATTTTGTTGATTGACTTTTTGTACACGACTTGGGGGTCGATTTTGTTCGAAATCCGAGACTTGACAAAACAATAAACACATATATATAGTAATGGTATGTGTGTTTGTATTTGTGCCAATGCGCGCCATTTAAATTTTTTGGATATGACATTTTAGATTTCCAGATATAATTTAAAATTTGTAAATGCAAATATGCTTTAAATAAAATTAAATTTATTTAATTATTTAATTTTAATTTTAAAATAATTGCAAATTCTATGCTAAAAAAACATTTATTCGATATCGCATAAAAAAAATCGTTATATGTTTAGTTAAAATTGTTTTTGTCTTAATACATTGACGCACACTTTCTAAATGCGTAAGCTACTCAGGAACACACATTTGATAAGTTTTGTAATTGCAATGATATTTTTGAACGAATTATTATTTAAAAAATGGAAAAGTTGTTTGCGCGAACGTGTTAAAAACAAAAAAGTAGTATGTCTGCAAGGGAGCAAAGGAGCAAAGCAAGGGAGATGTCAAAAAAGTGAGGGAGCAAAACGACATAAGCACCATAAAAACTGAACCGATTTGTAGCGATTCATAATTTTTAATGCTTAGATTCGCAGAAAACAAATATAACCACAGACAAATTAGACACACTAATACCAAATTCGTTTACTTTTACAACAACAATTTGACCGGATTTTATGTAAACGAATATGAAAGAAATTTGATCGACTTTTGTAGTAATAGTTGTGAAAAGAAAGACAAAAAATTGTTTATTATAAATGGCGGGTTTATCATTTCAGCTTGTTAGCATCGGTATAATAAAAAATTATATAGCAAAGAATTAAAATGTTCAATATAGTGTCTCCCATTTCTCAATTTAATTAATTTATTTATCAATAATTTTCAATTAACATTTTAGTACACAAGATATTTCGAAAATACGTCGCACAAACAAAATTACAAATTATTCTTAAAATTTTAATAAATCTATTAAAAGCAAAAACACACAAGATATTTCGAAAATACGTCGCACAAAAATACAAATTATCCTTACAATTTTAATAAATTTGTTAAAATTAATTTAAAATTTATTAATTTAAAACCGAATTATACAAATGGCGCGGGGTCTTTGTTTTGATTTTATGTTTTGACGTTTACTTTTGTATATATGTATGCGTAAAAATCTGACAAAATATCAAGATTTTTTAAAATTGATCTAGGCAATTTGTTAGATCAAGATTTTTGTGTGAAAAAAATTTGTAATGTCAAAAATGTTGATCTGACAGCTGAATCCGATCAAATCTTTTTGATCTGACAGTTCGAACGAATTTAGTGTAACATAAAATTGTATACTACACTCCTTATACGTATACGTAAACGTCATGTCTCGTGTCTCGGATTTTGAACAAAATCGACACCTTGGTGTTCTTTACTCTAGTATAAGAGTTTTCTTATTGTGTGTATAGTGAGGCTTTAGCGGGGTTAACGAATTTATTACTACACTCACTATATTTTTATTATTACCACTTATTTATTTATTATTTATTTCTTTTTCAACATTATAAATATTATTTGGTTCACAAGATGGTTCTCGGTGTGCACGACTGTTCGCGGCACTTTCACTGTTGTATTGTTTTACCTTGAGACTTTTACCTTGCGCCTCGTACATTTCTAAACAACCGACTAACTTTCTTTCTGTTTTCTTCTCATGTCTGGCTTGAATTCTCGATAGTCGATATTGGAACGAGATTCGTGTTAGATGGCCAGATGATTTTAGATTTTTCTTTACTCAACAAAATAAACTTATGTAATTGGAAATAAAACTCAGCATTTGTACTTCACGAGATATATTTTATTAATAACAAAAATGTTCACTTAAAGAAAAAAGGCGCTTTATTTTTATATAAAATAAAATGTCAAAAACATTAATAACCGCGTTTACAATCATAAGCTCCTTTTAATTTTAACTCAAATTCAACTGATTCGTTAAATGTTGCATATACCAACACCCCTTCTCAACGTTCAACGAATCGATTCACCAAACCAACTTCATTTACTAACTTTGCTAATCCTGTCCATTCAATGGTTTAGTCAATAAATTAGCAATCATATTTTCCGTCGTACAATAAATAACATCTAAAAAATTTGATGTTACTAAATCGCGCGCAAACTTATATTTTATGTCT
Organism: Nephrotoma guestfalica; assembly: GCA_963691935.1. Lineage (NCBI taxonomy): Eukaryota > Metazoa > Arthropoda > Insecta > Diptera > Tipulidae > Nephrotoma > Nephrotoma guestfalica. The sequence continues at coordinate 151,280,710 of OY829913.1, forward strand.
ATGTGTTTTGTACGCTGATGTCAACCAATATTTTGTAGCAATTTGATACAACGTTGGTTGTCTTCAAATATTTGTATAGGTCTTTGAATTGATTCTGTAGTGGATAATGAACTAATGTCTGCTTTTTACTGGACCAACCAATTAATGCTCCTTCGAAAATAAAACAATACCCGGAAGTTGACTTACGGTCATTGTTATCTCCAGCCCAGTCTGAATCAACATAACACTTTAAATCATTATTACTTTTTCCGTCTCCTAATATTAGTTTCAAATCTTTCGTAGCACTTAAATAGTTGAACACTCTTTTTATATCAACCCAATCACACTTTCTCGGTTCACTTACACGCCTTGATAAAATTGATGTCGCAATTGTTATATCCGGCCTTGTGTTTGTAGACAGGTACAATAAAGAACCAATTGCACTTCTACAAACCTCTTGTGAATTAAAAAATTCTGAACTTATATCCTAATTTTTATATCCAGTATTCATTGACGTTGAAGAACCTTTCGCATTCATTAGACTAAACTCATGTAATTTATTTTCAATGTAATTTTGTTGATGTATATAGAATACTCCTTCTTCATCTCGATTGAAATGAATAGCTAAATAGAACTTCAAACTTCCAAGATTTTTGATTGCAAAAACTGCGTTAATGTCTTTTCGAAATCATCCAACATTTTCTGATGAGTTGAAATATAAATGACATTTTCACAATCATGTTTGATATACAAACACGCATCATTGTTACTTTGAACGTATCTGATCTTTTTCATTACTCCATAAAAACACCGAAGCTTACAAACTTCGTTTTGATTCCCTTTGACGTAACCTTCAGGTTGTCTCATGTAGACATCGTGTGAAAAATTTCCATTAAGATAAGCTGTCTGAATATCAAAATGATTAACTACCATTTTGTTCTTGCCTACTACTGTCAGCAGTATCTTCAATGTAATAGGATTCGCCACGGGAGCAAACACTTCGTTGAAATCTTCACCATACTTTTGCGTAAATCCTTTTGCCTTTTCCTTTTTACTAACCTTGCTTTACATTTTGTGACATTCCTTTCTTGATCAGTTTTGGTTTTGTACACCCATTTTGACCCAATTGCTTTAATGCCAGATGGTAATGTAATTAATATCCACGTACCGTGTAAACGTAACGATTCAATCTCTTCATCTATCGCATATTTCCATTTTTCTGCATCTGGTCCATTTATTACTGCTTTATACGTAATTGGATCCTTTTTTACGGTTTCGACTGATGCTTTATTAATTTCTTGTATCAATCGAACGGGTGGAATACCAAAATTTCTTCTATTTGTGCGTCTCACTTGTTCATCTTGAGGTGACTCATTTGATGATTGTCCAGAAGATTTGAATCTTCAGTTGAGGATGACCTATTTTCTAAATTTACATTGATTTCTGGTTGTTGATCAAACTCTTCAAGCACTGGACTTATGTATTAAAATCACTCACAACTTGTTCATCTATCTTGTTTCTGATTGACTAATTTTTATTTTATTTAGTTCAACATCTAGGAGACGATATCCTTTTGTTCCAAATTCGTATCCGACAAACACTAACTTTTCACCTGTATTGTCTAATTTTCTGCCTTGGTCTTTCGGAATATGCGCTACAACAGGAGTCTGTTTAACATATGATTCGCTGTATTTACGCCTTCTCCCCAGAACTTTTTCTGTAAGCCAGAGCCAAAAACATACATCTAGTCATCTCGACTAGAGTTCGATTTTTTCTCTCAGCTACACCGTTTTGTTGTGGTGTCATCGGTACTGTCAGCTGAACCTTGATTCCACTTTTTCTCAAAAAACTTTGCAGTCGATCCATATACTCTCCGCCTCTGTCCGAGCGAAATGCTTTTGGCACTTTTCCAAACTGGGTCTTCATCAACTCCAAGAATTCTATGATTTTGTCAGTCACATCGGATTTATTTTTAACTAAATAAATAAACGAATATCTTGTGAAATCATCAATCAATGTCAAAATATATCAGTTTCCTCTGGGAGTAACTAGCTGCATAGGACCACACAAATCCGTGTGTACCAAACCTAATCTTTCTAACGTTTTCAATGTGGATTCTTTCGGGAAAGAATCCCTCTTTGATTTGCTTTGTAGACAAGTTTCACATTCCCCCGAATGTTGACAATTTTCTATTTTGACGTTTACCGCCACCTCACTCAATTTTCTAATGTCTGATAAATTTCGATGACCAAGTACTTTATGCCATTCATGTAAACATTTCCCTGCACTCGTTTTTACGCTAAATACTTGATTTTTTGGGGCTTTATAGACATCGTTTCTGGAACTTACAGTGAGCAATATTTTTCCATTTAAACTTATTCTGCTTTCATGATTCTCAAATACAATGTTGCAACTCCTTCTGGCGAGTTTACTTACTGACAACAAATTACACTGTAACTCAAGGATTAATAACACTTCTTCTAATTGTAATTGACTTGTTGCAGTTTTGAACCTGAGTGGTAGTTCTATACCATCGGCCAAAGTCACTGTACTTCTTTGTGTTTCGTCGATTTCAATGAAACAATTTTTGTCATTGCACATATGTGCCGATGCACCCGAATCTACACACCACTCCATAGTACCGGATTGTTTCGGTGTCGCGACCATCAAACAAATATATGCGACTTGATTTTTCGGTTCTTCCTTTTCGACTTTATTTATTAATTCTGTACTATCAGTTTCCCTTTTACTTTGCTTTGATATGGCCAGCCCTTTTGCAAAAATATGATGACACTGACTTTGAGTTAAACTTTGATAAAGTCGGCTTACTGTTTATATTCAATGCTCTTTCGCCATTCCTAGTTGAATTTTCCATTTCTTTTCTTCTAACGTATTCCTCCAGCAATTTTCCTTTCACTAAATTTGAGGTTAAATCCATTTCGGGACGCGATTCAAGTGCTACAACGAGCGTAGAATAGCTCTTGGGCAAACTGCTTAAATAGAACGCCACTGTCAATGCATCACCTAAACTTGCTAGTTCACTTGCTAGTGCTACAACGAGCGTAGAATAGCTCTTGGGCAAACTGCTTAAATAGAACGCCACTGTCAATGCATCACCTAAACTTGCTAGTTCATCCATCAATTCCTCCATTGCTATCAAATGATTTTCATGATCGTCGCCCTCTGACATCGTCATTTTACACAGTCGTCTTAGTAGTCGCACTCTATTTGACAATGTCGATTTTTCGTGCTATTTACGTAAGGCTTCCCACATAGTTTTTGCCGACATCTCCTTCTTGATGTGAATTAATTGATTATCTTCGATAAGAAGACCAATATATGCTCGTGATTTAGCATATTTTGTAGACCACGCTGTTGTTACTGGATCTGGTGGTGCTGACTCAACAATGCAAATCCTCCATTATTAAAACTAGTTCCAATTTATATTTCCACATTTGATAATTATTATTATTCAGTTTGTTAATCTGTATTTTGGCTGAGTCCACCATAATGTCGGTTGATAATAATAGTTTAAACTTAACAATCTCTTTTTACTCTTTCAGATTATTACCGTGGCTGGGCCCATAACCTGTTAGATGGCCGGATGATTTTAGATTTTTGTTCACTCAACAAAATAAACTTATGTAATTGGAAATAAAACTCAGCATCTGTACTCCACGAAATATATTTTATTAATAACAAAAATGTACACTTCAAGAAAAAAGGCGCTTTTATTTTTATATAAAACAAAATGTCAAAAACATTAATAACTGCGTTTACAATCATAAGCTCCTTTTAATTTTAACTCAAATTCAACTGATTCGTTAAATGTTGCATATACCAACAATTCGCGAATGTAATTTGTAGGTGGCAAAATAGCTCTACTCAGCAAAACGAACTATCCCTCGTAATTAAGCGGCACGGTTTATACATATTTTTGCTACGAGAAATGCCACGAAGTGAAAGGTTTTTGAGCCGCTACATGTGTTTAGACATTTTGTTGTATTCTACCTCGAAAACGATCGATCATATGAATAAATAATGGTTATGACGTGAGGACTTTGTTCCGAATAGGAAGTGTGGTTGATGATTATATTTTTGATAGTATCTTAATTTAATAACTTACTTTTAATTATTTGTTTGGAAGATTTTTATTACTTAACATCGGTTTATCGTAAATAATAAAAGGCGATTAAAATTAAATTTATATTTACTTATTATTTTTATTACTTCTGATTATTTTAAAACATCAGAACTCTAGGGAAGATTGCAGTTGCACCATTTTTGATCAAGAGGTCCCTTTATTTACAATTTTACTAATTAAATTTGTACATTTCAAATTCCTTATGTAATGGAATGTTGTCCATATTCTTTCTAATTTAATTCAAGTGTGTTTATTTCTGTAATTAAGAACACATGAATGTTGTATTATAAATCGAAATGTTTTTAATGATTCGTAATTAGTAAGGCAGCTAACACGACAATACTGAATTATAATTTAATAATTGACGATAGATTATGAATTGTAAGGTCATCATATATAAATGCTGTCGAACCCTTACGAACATATGTGCCTGGGGTTAATTGGTGTAGGGTTGGGTGTTAGTGCAGCTGTGTTATACGCCATACGATGAGATGACCTCTGGGTGCAATTTATTAGTTATTCCTGTCATTTACGTCTGAGGACGATAGATACATATGATGAAACACATCATATGTTGTATCTATCGTCCTCAGACGTAAATGGCAGGATAATGGATAGTATATTGTGAAATACAATACATAATCACAACTAACACAAATTAATAAATTAATGTATCTTACCCGCAAACAACGCGTTTATATGTAAAAAAGTAACAAATCGTATAAATAATTTATTAACAAAGTAGTTAGATAATGACTTTGTTGCGTGGCGTCCTAGTCGCTAATATGGATAATTAATCCTTTCTTTATATTCTTATAGGCAGAGCCTGGGCCCTTATACTTCTGGAGTACGATTTGTTTTTCAAATATTCTTTTGGTATTCTATTACACTTACTCCAGGTATCTTCAATACATACGTAGGATCGCCATTAGGGTTAACCTGTACGACTCTCATCATAGCATATCATATATCATATCATATCATATGTCCCGGCCTCCATTTTTGTCACAAAACACGTTTTTATTTTTTAGTCTTTTAAGCTTTCCTGTTTAGTTTCACTTTATTTGTTTATATTTTTAAAATTTGAACTGATCGTCAGGTGCGCAACTAAATTTCCGGGTTGCGACACATTTAGTTGTCATTTATGTCAGAAGTTGTGTTTTGTTGATAGCGTGAACAGTTGTTATACGATAACCAGTTGTAATAGCAGCACATATCGCAAGGAAAAAATATTTTTTCTAAGAACGAAAATATCGAGTCTTGTGCGCAACAAACAGCATTTGCAGCAAGCATTGCTTTTCTGCTTCAACTTGAAAAAAATGTAGCTGAAGCACGACATTTGCTTGAGGAGGCCTACGGCGAACATTTACCATCAAAAACTACCTGTGAAGATGGGTTAAACGCTTCAGAAGTGGCGATTTTGACATTGAGGACAAGAAGCTTGTTACAGGCTGGCTACTGCCAACCTGCAGATATCACTAAGCACCTGCAGAGGCCTCCACGGTGATTTTTGCCGGCTACGTTCTCAGCGGAGAAGTGCGAAGGTCGTGGGATTTGAGGCATACAGGGCTCCTGGCTTACACCGTGATCATACAGAATTGTGGGGAAACGCAAATAATAAAGACCGAGTTCCGCCAAAATTCGTCGGCCGGAACCTGAGGAACGAACACAACGAAATTATAAACCGAGAGCGGTGCCTTGATGAGCGCATCCATCCGTATTCAAACGGGGACAAGCCCTGGTTACGGAATCGGATGCGGGCATCAAGGGACCGCAAACACTACGCCGACACAGAGGGAGTCTCCGCTCCCATCATACCACACCGAAAAAAAATTTAGTAATTCATTTCTATTTTAAAGAAAGGAAGCAAAAAACACCAGAAAGGGAAAACGAGAGAGAGTAACGAGAAAGAGAGAGAGAGCAACAATGCACATCGAGCGCGCGACCGTTATGCGGCGCTCGATTACAAAAATATACAAGAATTAATAAAATTAAAAAAATCAAAAAAATAAAATCAAAAAAAATAAAATTAAAAAAAAATATAAATAAAAATTATACCTTACAAAAAACTAATACCGTTGCGGGGCCTCTCCCCGATACCAAAACCAAAACAGCCGGTTGGCCTTGTACGGCACCCGTTGAAAATATGCGGCAACCGATAAAAAAGATGCGGTACCCGTTGAACAATGTACGGCACCCGATGAAATATACGGCAACCGATGAAAATGTATGTGGCACCCGTTGAAAAAAATGCGGTACCCGTTGAACAATGTACGGCACCCGATGAAATATGTGGCACCCGTTGAACAATGTGGCACCCGTTAAACATACGGCACCCGATGAAATATGTGGCACCCGTTGAACAATGTGGCACCCGTTAAACATACGGCACCCGATGAAATATGTGGCACCCGTTGAAATATACGGCACCCAATGAAATATACGGCACCCGTTTAAATATGCGGTACCCGATGAAAATGTACGGCACCCGACGAAATATACGTGGTACCCGTGAAAATATACGGCACCCGATGAAAAAAATGCGGTACCCGTTGAACAATGTACGGCACCCGATGAAATATAAATGGCCACGTTATTGACCACCCGTACGTTGCGGTATTTTACCGATGAGCAAAATCCAACTAGAATGACCTCGATTGATCACTCGTTGCGTGAAGATGCGTTAAGTTTATTTCGTTCGATTTTCACGTGTTCAAGTTTTATTATTATTAGTCATTAGGATAATTGTCGTAACATACTTTTTATTTTTCTATTGTTTACTTTGGCTTCAGCATGTTAATGAACTTTTCTCCACTTGCGAAAAATATTTATTTTTCGTCACACAATTTCCACAGACAATTTAAATTAAAACTTTTTATAATTTATTTCGGAAAATAGTGAAACGATATTTTTCTCTTATTTACACCAAATGTATCATGGAATAACGGTTAATTATATTGTTCAATCACAAATTAACTCAATGCTCACCAGCATTGCATTTTCTTAAATTTGTTTTTTTTTCAACTCTCTCACAACGAACGCAAAACTGGTCGTCTCCAACTCAAAACAAAAAAAATAATTTCACCTGTTTTATTAATTAATGTTTAATCAGACGCAAGTCGCTCAAAAAAAAACTTATCAAAATCAAAAACTCGACTCTCCACTTTAAGATCACAAACTCAACTTTATTTTCCAAAAAAAAAATATATATATATTTAACAAAAAAAAAAATGCGGCCACACGCCGAAAATAAAATTTATATTTTTCTATTTTTATTCTATTTTATTTTTGCTTTGTTTAGTTAGCATACACCTTTCATATTCAAAATTTAAAACTCGACTGTCTTTTTCAAAATCAAAAACTCTAATCCAAAAAATTAAAACTCTACTGTACTTATCAAAAAACTCGACTGTCTAATCAAAAAATCAAAACTCGAACGCCACACAAACGACGCGCAGAACATTCCAGAAGAATTGTCTTTCTTCTCTGTCTCTCGTTTACATCAATTCGCATTGATGTAAACGAGAGGCATATAAGAAAAACATTCTTATGGAATGTTTTGCTTTACACACCACTCGATGTACATCGCTCTCTCTCCCATCATCCTACTCACCCTCGCGCCATCACCACGACATGTACAAACACTACACAACTTCGAAAGCGAAGACGCAAACCGAGGGGAATAAAATTAATCAAACAGCGCTTGTTACGATCATGTAATCGTAACAAACGTGGGAACGTCCCACACCCTGAGATGTCTCATAAGCCGGGCCTAAAACAAACAACACGAAGACAAAGATAGAGGGAGAAACGATTAAACACGGATGTCTTTGACGTGATAAGTACCTAATACTTTTCCGTTCAAATCTTCGACGGTGTACGCCACTTGTCCGATTTTACTGGTAATTACCGCGGGTTTGAATTTGCTAGCCAATTTAGCGGCAAATTTGTTCGTTGCATCGCTCAAAGCAAAAGATCGTATGAAAACGGGTTGTCCAATTCGAAAAGAACGCTTATTACTACGTAAATTGTAATGTTGAGCTCCCTTTTCGTGTGCTACGCGTAAATAGTGAAGTATACGATCTTTGAGAAGATTGACTCGATCTGGCTTAGCCCATATCTGGACTTCGCTGGGATCATGTTCGTCGAGTAATCTTCTTAACGCGTAATCCGAACCGTGTAGCGACATATGTTGACCGAACACGACATAGTGAGGGGAATAATGTAACGTATCGTGTACAGCATTTCGTAGCGCGGCCGCAATTGCTTGCAAATTTTTGTCCCACTGATTATGGTCGTGATCGCTCAAATAAGATCTGATGCTTGCAATTAGGGTTCGGTTAACACGCTCGGATGCGTTGCTTTGAGGCGAATACACCGGCGTACGTATATGTGTTACACCGTATTTAAATAACAACTCTTTAAATAAATTCGAGATGAATTGTTTGCCATTGTCCGACGTAATGCTTTCTGGTACCGAGAACAACAAGAATATTTCCTCTAGAAATCGACATAGCAATAGAGCAGATGCTTCGCGTAATGGTTTTACAACTACAAATTTCGAGTAATGATCCAAGACGATAACGATGCAGGTATTACCGAGTTTCGAACGTGGATACGGACCCAAAAAATCAACATACAATTTTTGGAACGAGCGAGTTGACGTAACCTGTGCTCCCATGGCTGGTTGTGTGGAGAAATTAACAGCTTTGTTCATTTTACATTTAGTGCAGCTAGCAACGTATTGTTTAACTTGTTTTGCCATCTGAGGCCAGAAAAATTGACGCTGAAGGCGCTCGAGGGTTTTGCTGCCGCCTAAATGTGCTGAAGTGGGAGGTACATGTGCCTGTTCGATAAGCGATTGAGTTAATGAATTCGGAATAACAAGTTTCCAATTCGACAAATCGGTATCCATATATTTAAAACCAAACGAAGGGGATATTAACAGTTTATCATCCTGGATTTTATAATTGTGCGAACAATCTTTTAACGTACGAATTTTCGCGATTTGATCGACGTAATCTGGATCTTGGAACGCAACCGAGTTTTGATCAACGTGCAAAATGGGGACGAAAGAAGGTATTAACGCATTCACAGAAGAGTCGATGTTTTTACTCGGCAAGGCTGGATCCTCAAATTGGGCACCAGGATCAGGCGTGCTCTTACTCCCAGACTCATCCGCACAAGGAGCGGATTCATCCGGAAAAGCTCGAGACAACGCATCTGGTACAATGTTAACTGAACCTTTTCGGTATCCAATCTGAAAATCCAGCGCTTGGAGTTTAAGACTCCATCTCGCCAAACGTCCGGATAGGTCCTTTTGACTCATTAGCCAGCGTAAACTGGAATGGTCAGTGTAAATGACGAACGGATAGCCTTCCACGTAGGGACGAAATTTTCGCACGCTGAGGACGGCAGCGTAGCATTCCAGCTCGGTCACCGAGTAGTTTCGCTGCGCCGCATTGAGCTTATGTGAATAAAACTCAATGGGCCGCTCCACCCCCTCGGCGTCCACCTGAAATAAGACACTACCGACCCCAACGGCACTGGCATCACACTGAATAAAAAAGGGTTTTGTATAATCAGGATGCGTCAAAACTGGGGCAGTTGACAAGGCGGTTTTGAGAGCGTTAAAAGAAGAATCAGCAGCTGCAGACCAACATACTTTAGTGTTTTTACCAGTAAGATCGGTGAGAGAAGAAGCTAAAGAGGCAAAATTTGGAATGAAGCGACGGTACCATCCGCACATCCCCAGAAAACGTCTAATCTGTTTCGTCGTTTTCGGAATAGGGTACTCCAGAATAGCTTTACATTTATCTGGGTTTGTACGGAGGCAACCATCACCCACAATATAACCTAAATAGTCGACTTCTTTCAACACAAACTTACTTTTGGTCAAATTGATTGTTAGACCGGCATCCTTCAGATATCCAGCAACCTGCTGTAGCAACTCGAAGTGTTCGGCCAGAGTGGAGGATGTGACCAGAAGGTCATCGAGGTACACAAAGACCTTATCGTGTAGCTGGTACGGGATCACGCGGTGCATCAAGCGACAAAGCGTCTGTGGTGCGTTGCACAAGCCAAACGGCATCACCTTGAACTGATACAAGGGCCGTCCAGGAACCGTAAACGCTGTTTTATCGCGGGATGCTGGATCGAGTGGGATCTGCCAAAAAGCATCCTTCAAATCAATCGCCGAAATGAATCGGGTGTGTCCCAAACGACCCAACAATCCGTTGATTATTGGCAGCGGATACGCATCCTTGACGGTGGCCTTGTTCAGTTCTCTAGCATCCAAGCACAAACGGACTTTGCCATTGGCCTTACGCACCAACGTGACCGGTGAACACCAGGAACTTTGTGACTCCTCGATGACCCCCAAAGACAACATCCTATCCAACTCGGCATACATAAGTTTCTGGATAGCTGGGGACACGGAATAAAAACGTTGTTTGACTGGTTTTGCGGAACCGACATCGATCATATGAGTGATGAGGGATGTGCGGCCCAAACCTAATATATCGCTGCTCGGGAAATATTCGCGGATAAGATCCAATTTACGACGATCATTAGAGGTTAAAATATGAAATTTGGGTGTGTTGGTAGTTTCACCTAATTCGTCCGAATTATTTAACGCGGAGATTTTTGGGGAAATTCCAAAACGATTCCAAAAATCGATACCCAAATAAAGCGGTTGTTCTAATGAAGGGACAACATGAAAATTCATGGTTTGGGTAATTCCATTAAACTCGACGTTAGCTCGTATGTAACCAAATACTCGTTGGACTTGACCACTCGCGGTAGTTATCGTGGATGGGAAATTATGAAACTCTACGAATGGATTCGACAAGATTTTCTCCGCTCCACTCCCGAGAACACTGACACTCGCCCCGCTGTCGAGAAGACCCTTAAACGGGATCTTATTGATAAAGACCTGGGCGTAAGGCCGAGTGTCACTACCCTCGGAGAACAAAACGGAGGAAATCACGTCATTTCTCATTGCAGCGCGGTGGTTCCAATATTTCTTGGAACGTTTTAAACGATCTAACTTAGCTAACGACGGAGAATTATAGAAAAACTTTAGAGCGACAGGAAGGGAAGAGGAATTTGGTGAGGAAGAAGGATCGGGAAAGGAATCATTACTGGCAGACGAGTTTACTTCTTCATCGGATTCGACGGGGAGCGGCGTTCCGCATTTGTATTGCTCGCTGCATTCTCCTGAATCGGTTTGAGTGGCTCTATCCTCTCTACTATCCGCAGTCTGGGTTGAGGTTGATTTGTGCTCTGTCCACTCCGTCTGAGTGTCCGTTGTGATGACGACATTTTTACCGTAATGTGATTGTTGCTTACCAACTGATCCCGAGCTGTCTGCTGGGACTTGTCCGCCAGGACGTCTCGCCGCTGCCGATGGAAACCTGCTCCCCTTGTGAATTGCGGATACTGAGTTATCGGGTAGAACATCAGTCAAGAGATAATTCTCATGAGAGTCATATGCTCCAACATCATCATACGGACTGCCTGATGACTCATTGATCACGCGTCGTGAATGGATTGCAGGGTCCGCCGTAGCTTTGATCCGCCTGAAAGACTCCTCCCAAGCAGAGCAACTTTTGATCAGCTCCTTTATGGTGCTAAACCGACGATCGGTGAGATGAAACTGTAATTCTGGCTTCATGTTCGTCATTAAAATTTCGATGAGCTCCTCGTCCGAATACGGTGTACGACATTGTAGCGTTAGACTCCACACTTGATCGACAAAATCTAGGAAACTTTCGTTGGGTCGTTGTTTGCGTGCCTCGACGGTTCGCCGGATTTCGTAATTGGTGCGACGGTCTTTAAAACGCTCGATGATACCGCTTCGTAAATCTGTCCAGGTAGCGTTCGGATTATGTTTGCGGAATGTCCAATACCACTGCAAGGCGATATCTTCCAGGATGGTATGTAGCTCGAATAACAAGGTTTGGTCGGACAATCCGCGAGACGAAGCGATGGTGTCTACCTGAAACAGGAACATGTCGATGGAGTTGTCCGAGGGAGATCCAGTGTAGTTTAGTCCACTTTCAGCTAATGATGGTCCGTCTATAGAGCCTCGCTCCAAATCGTCTTGCTCGAATGATGTTAAGTACATTTTTAAGGATGAAAGGATAGAGGGATAAACTCGCTCGATTTATTCGGCAAGAAACAATGACGTAGTCTTTATTAAGTTATTAAATATACAAAAATTTGAATTTAAAATGACTTTAGAGGAGACTGAAGGTCCCAAATAAAGTAAATTGGAATAATTCCACACACACTATAATTAAATAACAACAAAAAAAAAATACAAATGATAAAAATAATTGCAATAATAATAAAGGGATGGTTACCTTGTAATTGAGATACCATCGAAAATGGCATGTTTCGACGAGGACCTATTTTGGAGGGTCTCGTTGAAAACCATTTTAATACGCGAAAAATAATGAAAAATATTAATAATAATCCCGAAAAGTAAACTACCAACACACCCAATGGTACGCCGATAGTGAAATTGTACAACTAAATAGTAAAGCAAAGCGCAAAGAAAATCAAATAATAAGAAAAGAAAAGAAGGAATGGTTACCTTGTAGATTTGATACTAGGGACGGTGAAGCCGTGGTCCACTAGTACCGTGGGGCCCGTACTCCCACGATGGTTTAACGACGGAGAAGACGAGATACCCTCCAAAGTGGCGCTTTTCAATGAGAACCTAATTTGGAGGGGCTCGTTAAAATTTACAAAACGATACACAAAAAGAAAAAGAAAAAACCAAAACTACCAGCACACCCAGCGGTATGCAGGCAGAATAATAATAAAAATGCAAAAAAAAAAAAAAATATATAAAATGAAGTACTAACCGTACGCGGGGTTCCAATATAACCCAAAAATAATACAAAATTTAATAAAAATCAACCAAAAATATCCAAATATCAAAAAAAAATCAAATAAACATATCAAATATAAATGTAAATCAAAAATACGAAAAGGATGGTATGATGAGAGTGGAAATCCCACTCCGTGTCGGCTAAATAATAAAAAAAATAGAAAAAATAATAATAATATAATAATAAGGTGTTCCGTTCCTCAAATTTCGGTCGAGAAATCTCGGGGAAAAGAAGAAATGAAGCTAAGCTAAACCCTGGACAAATGACATCCGAGCTCCACCACAATCTGACACAACATAGTGGAAATGGGAAAGAGCTCGTAAGTCGGATGTCCAAAGAATAGGGGTATGACACCCCCATCTACGCGCAATCAAACAGCCCGTGCTGGTTACGATCGCAGATGGGGAATGCCAACCGGGAGACTGGCTTTGGTGTGCGTGTCCATGCGAATTCAAACAGTGCGAAGCACTGGTTTCGACACTGGACGCGCACGCCAAAGGGAGTGAAGCTACAAATCTAAAAAAAATTTAAAAATTCGCACATCGACTGGCTTTGGTGTGCGTGTCCATGCGAATTCAAACAGTGCGAAGCACTGGTTTCGACACTGGACGCGCACGCCAAAGAGAGTGAAGGTACAAATCTAAAAAATCAAAAAAAATTAAAAATTCGCGAAAATTTGATTGGGCGCCACTGTTACAGGCTGGCTACTGCCAACCTGCAGATATCACTAAGCACCTGCAGAGGCCTCCACGGTGATTTTTGCCGGCTACGTTCTCAGCGGAGAAGTGCGAAGGTCGTGGGATTTGAGGCATACAGGGCTCCTGGCTTACACCGTGATCATACAGAATTGTGGGGAAACGCAAATAATAAAGACCGAGTTCCGCCAAAATTCGTCGGCCGGAACCTGAGGAACGAACACAACGAAATTATAAACCGAGAGCGGTGCCTTGATGAGCGCATCCATCCGTATTCAAACGGGGACAAGCCCTGGTTACGGAATCGGATGCGGGCATCAAGGGACCGCAAACACTACGCCGACACAGAGGGAGTCTCCGCTCCCATCATACCACACCGAAAAAAAATTTAGTAATTCATTTCTATTTTAAAGAAAGGAAGCAAAAAACACCAGAAAGGGAAAACGAGAGAGAGTAACGAGAAAGAGAGAGAGAGCAACAATGCACATCGAGCGCGCGACCGTTATGCGGCGCTCGATTACAAAAATATACAAGAATTAATAAAATTAAAAAAATCAAAAAAATAAAATCAAAAAAAATAAAATTAAAAAAAAATATAAATAAAAATTATACCTTACAAAAAACTAATACCGTTGCGGGGCCTCTCCCCGATACCAAAACCAAAACAGCCGGTTGGCCTTGTACGGCACCCGTTGAAAATATGCGGCAACCGATAAAAAAGATGCGGTACCCGTTGAACAATGTACGGCACCCGATGAAATATACGGCAACCGATGAAAATGTATGTGGCACCCGTTGAAAAAAATGCGGTACCCGTTGAACAATGTACGGCACCCGATGAAATATGTGGCACCCGTTGAACAATGTGGCACCCGTTAAACATACGGCACCCGATGAAATATGTGGCACCCGTTGAACAATGTGGCACCCGTTAAACATACGGCACCCGATGAAATATGTGGCACCCGTTGAAATATACGGCACCCAATGAAATATACGGCACCCGTTTAAATATGCGGTACCCGATGAAAATGTACGGCACCCGACGAAATATACGTGGTACCCGTGAAAATATACGGCACCCGATGAAAAAAATGCGGTACCCGTTGAACAATGTACGGCACCCGATGAAATATAAATGGCCACGTTATTGACCACCCGTACGTTGCGGTATTTTACCGATGAGCAAAATCCAACTAGAATGACCTCGATTGATCACTCGTTGCGTGAAGATGCGTTAAGTTTATTTCGTTCGATTTTCACGTGTTCAAGTTTTATTATTATTAGTCATTAGGATAATTGTCGTAACATACTTTTTATTTTTCTATTGTTTACTTTGGCTTCAGCATGTTAATGAACTTTTCTCCACTTGCGAAAAATATTTATTTTTCGTCACACAATTTCCACAGACAATTTAAATTAAAACTTTTTATAATTTATTTCGGAAAATAGTGAAACGATATTTTTCTCTTATTTACACCAAATGTATCATGGAATAACGGTTAATTATATTGTTCAATCACAAATTAACTCAATGCTCACCAGCATTGCATTTTCTTAAATTTGTTTTTTTTTCAACTCTCTCACAACGAACGCAAAACTGGTCGTCTCCAACTCAAAACAAAAAAAATAATTTCACCTGTTTTATTAATTAATGTTTAATCAGACGCAAGTCGCTCAAAAAAAAACTTATCAAAATCAAAAACTCGACTCTCCACTTTAAGATCACAAACTCAACTTTATTTTCCAAAAAAAAAATATATATATATTTAACAAAAAAAAAAATGCGGCCACACGCCGAAAATAAAATTTATATTTTTCTATTTTTATTCTATTTTATTTTTGCTTTGTTTAGTTAGCATACACCTTTCATATTCAAAATTTAAAACTCGACTGTCTTTTTCAAAATCAAAAACTCTAATCCAAAAAATTAAAACTCTACTGTACTTATCAAAAAACTCGACTGTCTAATCAAAAAATCAAAACTCGAACGCCACACAAACGACGCGCAGAACATTCCAGAAGAATTGTCTTTCTTCTCTGTCTCTCGTTTACATCAATTCGCATTGATGTAAACGAGAGGCATATAAGAAAAACATTCTTATGGAATGTTTTGCTTTACACACCACTCGATGTACATCGCTCTCTCTCCCATCATCCTACTCACCCTCGCGCCATCACCACGACATGTACAAACACTACACAACTTCGAAAGCGAAGACGCAAACCGAGGGGAATAAAATTAATCAAACAGCGCTTGTTACGATCATGTAATCGTAACAAGCTCTCCGGAAGACCAAAAAGATTTGAAGACACCGAGCTGTAAGCGTTATTGGATGAAGATGATACACAAACTGAAGATTAACTTGTGGAGGCATTAAACACGAAAATGCAAAATGGAGAAATACAAAAGTGGGAAAATGGGTTCCGCATGAGTTGACTGAGAGGCAGATTGAAAATCGAAGAGCCACTTGCTAAAATTTTGCTTTCACGACATGAAAGAAAGAGCTTCCTGCTTCGAATTATTACGGGAGATGAGAAGAGGATCTTTTTTAAGAATTCCAACGCAAAAAGTCATTGCTTTCACCTGACAAAGCATCAACATCGACGGCACGGCCAAATCGCTTCGGAAAGAAGGCAATGCTCTGCGTTTGGTGGGACTAGAAAGGAATCGTGTACTATGAGTTGCTGAAACAGGGCGAACTGCTAATGGGCAATGCTACCGACAATATCTCATCAAACTGAACCATGCATTGCTCGAAAAACGGCCAGAACGGGACACGAGACACGAACGAGTGATATGAGAGCACGACAACGCTCCATGTCATTGCATTCTCATCGTGCAGGACAGCATCAAAACGCTGAAATGGGATTTGTTACCGCATCCTCCTAATTCGTCAGACCTGGCCCCCTCGGATTATCAGTTGCTCCAGACGATGGTGTGATCAATTTCTCAAAATACTATTTTTAATGTAACATGAACTTCATAGTTGACTATAACTCGACTGAATATTATGTAAAATGTTCAATTAGTTCACAAGTTCACGTTCGCTTAGGAAGTAGCGCTAACTACCTAGGCGGCGTTTAAAAACCAATATAAATTGGAAAAGCGAAAAAAAAATCGTTCATAGTTCGTATATGTACCGTATTTTGTGAATTCGGTTTTTATGGCTTTAATAATGTTTATTGCTTTCGACACGGAAATGAAAAACGAGCGATTAATATGTTGTGGCCAACATTGTCTTTTACCACGAATGTATACATAGATTTCGGTTGAATATTTAATCTTTACATTTATTTAGATCTTTTAATTCCTTGTCGATTTATGATGAACTTGTGAGCATCGTATCAAAGCATCATGCCGTCACACATATTCAATACATCGATGTGAGGTTACCAAGGCATCGGAAGTTTGGTTTTGAACTAATTAAACATTGATTTAAATTAAAAAATTCGATGTAAAACCTAATATCTGGCTATCACCTAGAATAACCCAAAGTTCATATCCAATGAAGTTTAACTATTTTAACCCAAAACGTGATAATTATTTATACCTCATTGCTTTCTGTAATATAATCAAAATTGATGAGGCTATTAAAAATGGAACAACCACCATAATTTTGCGATTGCTAATAATTGCAAAACTATGTCTTCATAGACACAAATTCTTAAGCAAAACGTTCAAACAACATAAATTTGAATTCTAATTACCATCAATTAAAAATTCTAGTTACAACTGTAAATTTTCTTATTATCTTATTGTTTAACTAAACAAATGTAATTTATATTTTACAAAAAATTAACCTTCCAATTAGTGATATTGCAAGTACATTCAAAAAGCTTATTAATGTCCGTGTTATCCGTAAAAGAAACCGGTTAGTTGGCTGATATTTCTAGAAGCACAACCAAATAATTTCTATTGACAAGATTAAAATACCACCCATTATTAATGAATTTGTAACGATACTTCATTGGGTTTACTAAACTAAATTTTAGATTTTTACTTTGTTTAGTCCTAGCAAGTTTTATCGGTCGCTTCATTATATGATTGATATTTTAGTTTTCTTCTAAATTTTGAGAAATGGGTGCTGGAGAACTTTAGCAATGGAAAAAATCAAAATTGAGGTCAATACAGCGCAATAGCTTTAAATATACACAAAGGTTCTAACGTCATTAATAAATTTTTTGAAAAATGTCGATGATTTATAGCCGAAAAAAGAGTAATTTGAAAGCTTCAATACCAGTTGAATCTTCGTGAAAGGTGAAACTAATTCAGGTAATGTAGGTTGTATAAAAATAAGCACAGGACTTGAGTAAGTGCCAGCAGTTCATGGCATGTAATGAATAAAAGTCCACATCTATCACGATTAAAAGTAAAAAACAATTTCTATAAAGGAAAAGAAACGGTTGGAATTTGCAAAGAGCCTATTTTTTATTAATTGAGAGGAACGGTTAATTTCGGAAAAACAGGTAAATTCAATCAAATTAAGATTGAAATATTCTAATGAAGCTTGAAAATGAATTGTTGAAATACCCTATTTTGAAATACAATAAGTTAAACTTGCTTCGTCGACTCTTTAAGTTATGTTAGTTCAAATTGAAAGTAATTTTGCAAAATGTGAATTTGTTTTATAACAAATTGAAGTTCTTTTATAAAATCTTGAACATTATTTGTGTAAAATGAAATCGCTTTGTAACCTCGATAATTTGAAGTGCAAAATTCTTAAACAATACAAATCATAATATATATTTATTGCACTAACATTTTATATTTATTACTGCAGCTGCAGCATGAAGTAAACCAAAACACTTGTCAGATAGTAGAACAGCATTCTGAAAAAGCGTTTTGGTCAACTACAGAGTACTTTTTATGTTCCAGGTCGATGTTTTTTTAAATAATCTTTTAAATGAAATATAAATTTGATTGATATTGATTATATGGTCTTTAACATTATGTATGAAATATATACGGCCCAGTGGCCGTGCTGCAAAGGCGAGCTCTTAAAAAATACAAACAAATTTGGATGTAGTGCCATTGAGTATAAACAAAAAATTTATCGTACGGTTCTTATGTGGACACATCTAAGTAGTAAAAATTTATTTATGCAGGCATAACATTTATCTACATACTCGTATATCTTTATAAAATACCGAACTCTGTATTGTACTATGTACTCTTCTAATATGTAAGTACTCGACCCTACATTGTGTGATTTTTCATTAAAAAAAGATGCATTTTAAGGACATTCTCTTGTACATCCATTACAAATAGAAAAACTATTTATATTTACCCATAAAATCTAATTTTATTCCTTATTTTTATTATCCTAACAAATCATTTCGTTCCACGGTAACCATGCCAACGGCAGATCAAAAATGCGCAAACTCAGCGCAAAAAAATTCCCGTATTTCTAGATGAATATTATTTTTCACAACATCCCATTCAGTCCTTTTTCTTAACTCATACACATAAAATGTATGCTGTCGTATTTCTGGTCCTCCGTTTGTACAGTTGATTGTGCCATCTAATAATCGGTTTTGTTCGTTATTATTATGGTCATTTTTGTCACAGGAGTAATTTTGTTAATCATCGGTGATCGGGTTTCAGAATATTTATTTCAATTGTATTAATGTTATAAAAATGTATTTGTTTCAAAATGATTCATCATATCACAGATGTTCCTACTCCATCATTCTCATCGTTATCCAGTGCCAAAAAATAAGGATGGACAATTTAATTTTTGCTTTATATAAAAATAAATTTAATTTTATCTTTAGTGAATAATGTCGCCATTTAGTTTAAATGTTATATACATATAGAGAGTGTTTAAGTGCAAATGTATGCTGGCTGAACAAATGGGATTCATGAGAAAATTAATTAATTCGGGATTAAAACAATTTGTGTTGTATTTTTGAAATTGTGTGTGAACCGAGGTAAGATGATGATAATGTTGGATGATAATGTTGAATTTTCTCGTAACATTTCGTAATATTTTGTTGTTGTTAATTGTTTTCTTATTGGTAGCCGAATTATGGGCTTTTCATATTTTCCTACTCTTTCAAAAGGTTTAATATCTGGTTGTCCCGTTTCTGCCTGTTCAGTCTGGTGAAAAATAGAATAATTGAAATAAATTTCCGGGTGAAATATTATAAGGCATTATATCGTGTGTAATGAGCTTATTTTTTACGGTATGTATATACATGTACAAGCGAGTTTATTCGTCATGTTTTAAATATGTACAGGTTACAAAATTAGATTAATCTAAATAAAACTATAAATCAATTAAAATTTAGCAAATTAAAATAATGTGTTAAACGTGCCGTTCTTATCTAGCACCGAATAAATATGCAATAAATATATTTCTACAATTAAGGAAACGTATATTTGTGGTAGTTAATTTAATGCTAAATTAAAAACAGCAAAATAATAGGTTAATATAATTATTTTAATTTATTATTACTCAGGCTACATTAATTCTTTATCAATAAAGTTGTAAATTTATTGTATTATACGATAATTCACAAACTCACTCCATTCATAAAATACTACCTTACTAGACTTCTCTACAAGTAAACAAGAAATGCGATCTGTGTGTCTATCATTTCAATGAATTCGTAAATATGGATTAAATATAAACGATTTTGAATGGTACGGCCATATATTAACATGATCATTTGGCAAGCTAATAATAGGAAATTTTATTTTGCGATTTTATAAATTTTTACATTATAAAATTAATAATTTCGGACTCATCTATAGGTTTTGATGAGTCTGGAATACTTCCAGTACAAATATAGAAATTTAGCTCGGCTACGCACTGAGATAAAACTGAAGGAACAAATTTGTGTCAATCGTCAAGGAATAGAACGAATATTAAACCGATCATGTAACTTCAGAAAATTCTGTACGATCTTAGACAACTCTGCTTGCGTCGAATGTGCGCTTCAGTCACCCGCCCGATCGTCACGAAATTTTTACCATGTATAATTTGCAAATCTAACATATGTTATTTTCAAAATTTCGTCCCAACAAAGTTCGTTAAATTTTCGGGTTTTTCATAATAACTCTGACAAATTTTAGCCGATATATATTATATTTGGTTCAGGTGTGTTTAATAATACCACTAATAATTATGGATATAATTAACGTGAATCATGAAAAGCCTTCAGGAACCTCCTGAATGGAAATTCATTCAAATCAATTTTATTATTAGAGCTGGAATATTTACTGAGACTTGAACGCTCTTTTATCTATCAGAAATGTACGAAGGATGTATGTTATTATATCTAATAATTACATTTATTTTAATAATACAGAATTTACTGATATTCGTTATAAGTTTATTATATCAGAAATATATTCATGTGTTTTATTTCTACAATACACACAGACGCGAATAAAATAACTTCTAGCATGTTTCCCGACAGACCACACACGAATATGTTCGCTGGATGTGTTGCCGTTACGCGACGTGCATCAGGTGTCGACATCGTCTGTTAACATCCGCCCACGATGAAGACACATACATCATCCTCACGAATTTCTCATGCAGCCAACTGGTCCTACGAATTTACATGTTTCAATTTCATGATTCCATCCCAAGTCAACTCTCGAAGAAAGTGGAATTTGATGTCGATATGTTTACGGTGCCGAGTTTCTTGATAATCATAATCGTGTCCAAATTATCTACGATTATTTTAATTGGAAGAGACATCTCTAATTTCATATCACAGATTATCTTTCTCATCCACAATGCTTCGCTCACTACTTTACAAGCAGCAACAAATTCAGATAGCCCAATTATTCATGGAACGCCAGATTTGTTATTTGTTGGTCACTATCTTTGATGAGTTTCAAGTTTTTGATCGTTGGTGTAGGCGATGAATTATAATCAAACATTCCAAAACGTTAGAGTATGGCATTAATGTATAGTGTGATTAAAAGATTTCGATTTACATCAACTTCAACATTCAGACCCATGAACTGCTTAACACTACCAAGATCCTTCATTTAATTCAGACAGTAGTTAGTCAGTTAGTTAGTTAGTTTGCCCGTTGAAATTTCAATTTAGTGCTGAATGAATGAAAACGGTAATTTCACCACTTTGGTTAATGCTTCAGCCCGTTCAAGAATTTTTTCAATTTCAGTACATTACCATCGGGAATGTTAATACCATTAGAAACTTTCATAAACACGTCTTCGGAGAGATTTCCATGAAGAAAAGCAGTGACAACTTCTAGATGATGCATTGAATTTAAGAGCCACAGACATCAATAGACGTATAGAAGCAAGTCTAGATACGGGCGAATAGGTGTCCTCATATTCTTGACCTTGACGTTGCATGTAATCTTTTGCTACCAATCTTGCTTTATATAGGATTGAATGTCCAGTAACATCCGTCTTAGTTTTGAATATCCACCTTGAACTTATTAACTTTGCACCACGTTTAGGCTTAACAATATATGCCAAGTTCCATTTTGCTCCAATGAAACGATTTCTTTTTGGATTGCTCTGCGCCACTCTGTCTTATTATCTCGTTCGGATACAACTTGATATATCTCAGTTATATATAACTCAAGGATCAGGACTATCATTTAACACGATAGTTTCATTTGTTTCTTTATCTGTAGCATCACAAGCGTTTGTATTATTATAGAAGTTACATACGACAAATTTTCTATGGTGATCGGATTTTCGATTCGTATCCACACTAATATTTTCGACATCTCTTTACTCATTATTGCTAGGCTCTTCATGGTGAAATGTTGCGTTTTGTTGGATTTGTGTGTATTAGAATTCTGCACCGAAGGCTACATGACTTTTTGCAAATATGCGACCATTTTCCAAGTATTAGTATATCCAATAAAGATATATGCGAAACTTCTATCTGCTAGCTTTCCTCGTCGATCGTGATTCGTAAAATGTGCGAGGGCTCTTGATTCAAAAACTCTAAGATGTGATAGGACTGGCGGTCGATCGTACCACATTTCTAAAGATTTTATTTTTAACGCTTCTGTTAGTGAACAATCATCTCAGGATTGTATGCTTGCATATATTCTAATATTATACCATTACCAAATAGGTATTCAGTTATTCACCTCCTTGATCGCATCGAAGATATTCAACTTTACGATTAAATTTTGTATTGACCATCGCATGATATTCTTTAAATTCATTGCGTAACTCACTCTTAATCTTTAATAGGAAAACAACAGAGAAAGGAGTAAATCATCCATATCGTATATCGAAATATCCGTATCATGTGTTCCAATCCAATCATGTGTTTCAACTTCCAAGGAGACACCAAACGATTGTCTTGTTTGTTTCGATCTGATGCAGCATTCACAAACCATAGGAATTTCGGAAATATCACTTGGCATTTCCATAATCAATCCGTTCGACATTTTGCAGACATTTGACATTCCCAGGTTGGCCAAACGACAGTGTCATTGAACGTTTGTCCTTCTTACCAATTGTAGCATAGTACTCTCGATTACTGAATGTCACAGGGTACATTCCAGTTATCTTTTCCGATTTGAGAATAATGAGTTAACATTTATTTACTTACAAACATAAGAAATATTTATAATTGAAAATAAATAAAACCAGGTTAAAATTTTCTATTATATGTGATAATAATTTTTGTATTTATTACAACAATAGACCGGTTTCAGGATATGTTTATCCCTTTGTCAATCCAATTTTAACTATCTGAAGAGATGATAGTTAAAATTGGATTGATAAACAGATACATATATCCCGAAACCGGTCTCTTGTTGCAATAAATACAAAAATTGTTATCACATATTCATATAATAGAAATTTTAACGTGTTTTTATTTAATTTCAACTATAAATTTTTTTTATGTTTGTACGTAAATAAATTTTAAATTGTAAATATAAAAATAACGATTTCATTCTTGTTAACACGCAGCGTGACATTTTCAATATCGATCTTAAACCGACATCATCGAGTTTACTAACCGACAGTAGACTATGCAATAACTTTGGTGCGTGACATACGTTGTTGATATCTAATTCGTGTACTCGCCAAACGGTTACACGAGTAAAATACTAACTGTTGAAATTTTTAATATTTCACCCTGTTTGGCGATATGTATTTCAAATAGTTATGTTCGAAAATAATTATTCATCATTAATTACATGATCAGTACAGACACAATCAACTAGAAAGTTTATTTGACGTACATTGGAGATTCAGCTGCTACTTATTCGTTGGCTGACACAGACTTGTTTCTGTAATGATCCATCGGCAGACTTCTTATTTTTTGGTGGTTTTAGACACTTATTATCCTTATATTCAATCTGATTACAATTGTAACAGCGAATTTTACGGAGTGTTTCTGATCATGTCTGATTTGCGCCTTCAATGCAGCTGATTTTGATTGATCGGTGAGCTTTTTATTGTCGTTTTTCTTCAAGTAAACTGCTACGAACTTTATCAATTGTTAGCTCAGCTTCATTTAACAGCATTTAACAATAACGTTACGGGCAGCTACATCATTTTTATTTAATAGTTCTTCTTCTTAACTTCATCTCACTTCCTTTGCTTCCAGTAACAGTTTAACTCTGAACTTCCAGCCTTCAAAATTAGTTTCTATGAAAATGGAAATTACGGTTGATTCACGTAGTGAGTCCATAACCTCTTAGGATTACAGCTGGAATATACACATCGCTATTGTTGAACATGTAGCATTCGAACACTCTTTGGAAAATGTGATTTTTATTAGACGTTCAACGATTTATACTAATGTAAAGTAATGCCACTTGTATTAGTACCAGAAAAGGTATCAAATTGTCGTTCGTGACAAATTGATTATACCTTTAATCGAAAATAAAATTAGAATATATCCGAAACAATTAAATAATACATCTATTGTCCCAACAAAGATGGAGAAATCGACAACATGGACTAAATCTACTAAATAAGATAAAGACACAATAAAACAATCACAGTAAAATATTTGCCACGTCAATCAAAACAAATCTAAGAAGCGATTTTTAAATTTTATTTTTATTTAATGTTGATACAATTTTCCTCTGTTATATGATCCTTATTAGATTTGTGTCTTCAGTTTATAAATGTGCCAATCTGTTGTTAACTTTTTGTTTGTAGGTACAATTTCATTTTGACTAAAAATGTTACGGCAAGATCGAAGAAGATAAATGCCACAAGTGCGACTGAAACACCTGAACAGCATGACCCTCGGCTTGAAAACATTCGAAGCAGAACTCTTCAAGAGCTGCTGACATTTCTGACAAGTGTAGCACACGACTTAAAAATGATTGCTTACAATATCTGTTCTCTTGACAGAAGAACAAAGGTCAATTACCCAAGAATTTCGAGAGCTGGCAGAAAGTGCAGTCAGTAATGAAGCAGCAACTCCTTAATTTTTTTTAGGATTAATGAACATCGAGTGAAAACATTGCCTTCAAATAGCTTTGCAGAAGAAAAAACTGGGAATAATACTGATGAGTTACCCGATGTTGACAGGAGGGCGAAGTTAAATTATCTCCACTTGATAATTATCCCGAGTATTAAGAAAATCTTTTGATGAATGCCTTGCTTTTGAAAAATCAAACAATTTATGGAATGTATACGATCGAACAACAGTTCATTTGCATTTAGCTCGACTGGAACTAATATTAAGTTACCTGAAGGAAACAGTACGGATTGCTTTCGTGTATGTGGACAATTATCGGCTTGGAACCGTGCATCCTGAACAAAGTAAAGCCAGAAACTTTGCCCAGGTATACATGTTGATGCAGATACGCTTCAAAGGTTAACGAAGTGACCATATAGTGTTTCAAAGTAAAGATGGGGAACCTCCGTTTCATCGGGACGGGATATTGCTGTGATTTACGTGACTATCAGCCTGATCGTCCAAAATTTAAACATGATGACATTCGCTAGCCTCATTTAGATTCCATAACGTACCCGATTTTATTTCCGATGGAGCACAAACATTTGTCGGTTTAAAAAGAAAGAGGCACACAACCTCGATTCCGAGTATCTATTAAGGAGAATTTTCCTTATCGTTTGTCAGTTAGATAAGAGTTTTCCCAGTTTCTGAACGCAGGATGTTTAACACAGCAGTAAGTAGTTGACGCTTATGTTTGTGCAGAGTCAAACGATCTTCAATGGATCTGAAACAATCAACTGGCAACTTGGCAGAGCAGATAGTTCTAAAGCTTTAATGGAATATATAAATCGTGGCGCAAAACCAGGATCTAAAATCTGTAATATTGCCAATTTATTTCCAGAGAAGCCCTCGCAATATGAAACAGCATTACCAGAAAGCTATGGCAATTATTAGAAATTATGGAAAGCCGAATCCTTTTGTCACTATGAAATGCAATCGGAAATGTCAAGAAGTCGTAGAAAACCTTGAGACTGGGTAAAAAGTGGGATACCCATCTATCAGACTTGGTAGCTAGCTATTTTTCGACTAAAGTTAAATAATTTTGGTAGCGGAAATTGTAAAAAAAATTCTTTTTGGAACTGCGTAATGGTAATCGTTCATATAATAGAATTTCAAAAGCGAGGATTGCCACAAGCTCACATTTCAATCATTCTGGATGATGAATTAAAATTACGAACGGAGGAAGACGTCGATAAAATTGTGAATGCTTAAATTCCTGAGCATGAGTTATCGCCTCATGTAGCAACCGTAATTCAAACAATCCATGCATGGTGCAACGGAAATGTTCCAAAGAGTTTCCAATAGAATTTCAAGATGTTACATTGAGAAACGTCAACGGATATACCAAGTACAAAAAAGAGATAAACGAAATAGAAGTTTTTCTGGCCATCACACTGACAACAGATGGGTGGTCCCGTATAATCCATACTTTTGTCTAAAATATAACTGAAGTATCAACTCTGAAATACGTGCCACAGTAAAGAGTGTGAACTATTTGTTTAGATATGTATACAAATGAATGTATCCGAAATAAATCACGATGAATCTTTAATGTACGAGTATGTGGAATCACGTTACGTTAATGTGTCGGAAGCCATTTGGACAATTTTTATTTCCAAACGCATGTTCACAGTTATTCCATATACCGATTGCCAGTTCATTTGCAAGAAGAGCAGAACGTTTGCTATCACGTAGGGAATGTACTGGTTGCAGCAGGCCGTGCCACTTCAAGAGATGAGAAACTTACTGCTTGGCTCAAACTCAACCAAAATGACCCAAATGTAAACCAATGGAAATATGTTACAACTTGGACCGAGAACACTTGATTGTGGGAACAACATATCACCTGACACTATTCAAATGCCAAAAAACTTAATTTGTGACGATGATTTGGTGATACAAGTTTTTGGAAAAACAATTTCTTCAAATGACATATCTTTTTTGTTGAGAAAAATAATTGTATACACCAAGAACGTTGATGTGGATAGAATAACAATCAAATTATGCTTGCTGGCTTGCTTCTTGAATAAAGGCGGGTGTCTTTAAGTACAGATTAAGTTGATACAGTAACTGAAAGTGAGCGTCTCAACTTTTCACTAGCACATTTGAATTCCATCAATCCGGCTGGATTACCTCAATACATTTTGATTCTTAAAGTTGGAACTACAATCAAGCTACTTCGGAAACTCAACAATAAACAAAGATTATGCAACGGTACATGATTAGTGAGAAAGGCATGCAAGGTAACGAGGTTGAGGCAGAAGTGTTCTTTGGATCTCATAAGAGTCCTTTAATTCCATAGATCGGTCTTTCAAGTTCTTGGCTTACGTTTTAAACTTAAACGATGACAATTTCCTATTAAGGCAGCATTTGTTATGCTTATGACGATACAAAAGTTTGGAGGTCAAATAATGAACAAAGTTTGAATATACCTGTCGGAGTCTGTATTTGGACCCGGACAACTTACGTTGCACGTTGCATTTTCAAGAGTTCGTCGTTCCTTTGCCGTCAAAGTTAAGATTCTGTCTACTCCGCACCAGGGAAAGCTGATTCATGGAATTCGTAACATTTTTACTAAAGAAATTTTTGATTTATCAGTTTTAAAGTTTAATCATTCATCATCAGCATTAACTTATAATATACCTTACATTTTCGCTTTGTAAAATAAAACCGAATTATAATTATGATAAAATAAATTACGCTTTCTTAAACTTCCTTTGGTATCGTTTGCATCATATTAAATGATTGATTATGTTTTAAACAAAGTAACACTTAATTGTACCATAGCTAGAAAATGAGTTTGAAATTTTTCTTATCAAAAATTGGTATCAAAAATTTCAATTTTTCTCAGAATCGGGGGGCTTACTTGTATATAATAAAGAAATAGCTTAGTATAAACAAAACTATTGACAGTTTCATATTTTTACAGAAAAAGTTTTCATTACACATAATGTTTTATATTTTACATATGAAAACATCAAATTTACTATAAATTTACTATAAGGCTTCGGAAACGGCTCATACTATTTGCAAAAAATGAAAAATTAAATATGAAAATCGCAGGTAGCACAAGCAATTCATTGAAAATGACAATTTATTGAAAAGCAAATCAGCGAAATAGCAATTAACTGAAAACGACTGTTTGCCGAAAATGGTAATTCACCGAAAACGATACTTCACCGAAATCAACAAATCAAAAATCATCAACTAATAGAAAACAACAATTCCCCGAAAAAGGCAATTCATCGAAAACGACAATTCACTGAAAAATAATTCACCGAAAACGACAATACACCAAAAACGACAATTCACCGAGAACGACAATTCATCGAAGACGATAATTCACCGAAAACAACTACATATTCCTTTATACTACCTTCCTATTGTTTCATAAAAATAAAAATATTTTTAATATTAGAAATTATTCGCTTTAATAAAGGGATCCAGAAGATGAAGAAAACTAAAACTGGTGAAAGAAATATTTGCAAAATATTAAAACAAAAAATATTGAAAATTCAAATAGGTTAGGTTAGGTTAGGTTAGAGTGGCTGCTTCCGCACACTTAGGCCAATAGCGGCCCATTGTGATACCACAGGATCCTATTTTCCCTTTACCCCCGTTAACACCATCCAGAGCTTCTTATGTAGCGTAAAATATCTCGCACTCCACAGTTCGCGAGTTCCGAAAGGCTGTTCATCCCGTACACACCTAAGTATTTATGTCTTCTGTATGAAAGAGCTGGACACGAGCATAGGAATTGATCTAAAGACTCTTCCTCCTCTTCGTCCATACAACTTCTACAAAAGTCATTCGTCTGTAGACCCAGCCTTCTCGCATGTTCCCCAAAAAGACAGTGTCCTATCAGTATCCCTACGACCAAACTTAAGTCCCGTTTCCCCAGGGATGTGAGTGCCTTGGAGCGCTTCAAGTCCAGTTTTGGCCAAACCTGCTTTGCTACCCTGCACGTGAGAGTGTTGGTCCACCTCTCATTTGTCAAGGCGATTGCCCTTCTCCCGAGCGCCAATTTGAGCGCTGCTATAGGTCTCCCCAGAACTGCCTTTTCCGGCTGCATCTGGAGAGTCGTACCGTACCTAGCTAGTTCGTCTGCCCTGCAGTTTCCCGTGACGTCCGAGTGGCCAGAGACCCAGATTATCTGGATGCTGAAATACTCGCTCATCTCATTAAGAGATGATCGGCAATCCAGCGCCACCCGTGACTTCAGACAAACCGCCTCTAGTGACTTGATCGCCGCCGCCTGACTGTCCACGTAGATTGCGATATCCCTCCCGGATACCACATTATGCTTCAACCATGTCATGACTTCCCGATCAGGAGTGCATTTTGCATAACATCCCTAATCGTATCCACATGTTTGCCTGAGATAACTATCGCTAAATCATCTGCATACGCTACAACTCCTGTCCCCTCCCTCTCCAGTTCCAACAGCAATCCATTCATCACTGCACTCCAAAGAAAGGGGGATATTACACCTCCCTGCGGGGTTCCTCTAACCGCCCTTCTTCTAATGGCTAAAAATTTCAAATACTTAAATCCCTTTACAACAGCTCGTTGTTTTTTAATATAATTTTAATTAAAGCCTTCCGTGTCATGCTTATAGATCTCCGCTCCTACGCCCTTCGTAATTGAAATAAAAAGCACCTCGGAGGAAAAAGTGGGGAGAAGGGAAGCGAAGAAACCTTTGCATTCTGTTCTGAGGCCGAACCACTCCCAATTCGCGGTTTACTTTTGACGTCCTGCCTTACGCCATTGTCAGCCAATTCGAGAACGTAAGACTATAGGTTCGATTTTCGTAGAACCATCTGCACATTTCATAGCTCCATGAGAGCCTATAGTACTGGTATGTAAGATGGGTCGGCCCATGAGTGCTGCAGATCGTTATCTGATCAAGGAAAATCGCTTTTGCATCCTGCCCCTATCGGGATTCGAATCCGGTACAACCTGATCCAAACGTCAAAGCTTTAATCATGCCGTTTGGTTGGTCACACGAACTCATTTTTATTTTAAGCGAATTACAATTTAAAAAACTATATCAAATTTTTTTCGGTGTATTGAACGATAATTTTAACCTTAGTCGAAAGATGAAATGTTTTTATGTGTTACAGTAACCAATTATTTTAACTATTTTTATTATAATATCGTTAACAATATTTTTCAGTGTTTCGATTTTTTGAAAGTTTGGATGTATTTTTATTTTAACAATTTAAAAGTTTCGGAATTTATTTTTTCAGTATCTTTTTCGGGATTTTTATTTCAGTATTTTAAATTTCAGTAAATTAACTCCAACCCTTTGCAAAGCATTTGAAATATTTTCGCTAAATTATCATCTTCGGTGAATTGCCGTTTTCGGTGTACTATTTTTTCGGTCAATTGTTTTTCGGTGAATTGTTTTTTTTAGGTGAATTGTCGGTTTCGGTGAATTGGTGTTTTCGGTGAATTGTCGTTTTCGGAGTATTATCGTTTTTGGTGAATTGTGGTTTTCGGTGAATTGTTTTTTTCGGTGAATTGTCGGTTTCGGTGAATTGGTGTTTTCGGTGAATTCTCGTTTTCGGAGAATTATCGTTTTCGGTGAATTGTGGTTTTCGGTGAATTGTTTTTTCGGTGAATTGGGGTTTTCGATGAATTGTTGTTTTCGTCGGGTTGTTTTTCAGTAAATTGGAACCATCTGCCTGGACATCATTTGTTGATGTTATAACTTTTAAGACATTTTATGTTTTTCACGTTGTCAAAGTTATGGTTGTTTGTTCCGAGATTTACCTTATGGATGTTTCTTAAGGAGAGAGATGAGATACAAAATATTAATTTAATTTCAGTTCACTCTTTGTAGCAAGGCCACCACAACTATTATTTTTTGTATGTGGTGTTAAGATTTTGTTTATTGAATTAGTAAGTCAGCATTTTGTATTTGTTTTATTAAGGAAATTTTAACAAACATTTTTTTAAATTATTTTATATTCAACAAAAACGTAAACTGCAGACGTTTACAAATCAAAAAATATGCTGGAAATATGATTGTTGGATCAGTTTAACATTACATACATTACCTATATACGTGTATTGCCATTGTAAATAAATTAGGAATATTAGTCCGCATTTAAATGAAATATTTTTATTTGTCGAGACATACAAACATTTATTTTAGACTTGCCACATACGATTCATCTAACAAATATCGCATACGAGTACAATTCATCTCAGATATGTCACAAAAGATTTCGTCTAAGACTTCTTATATTCATGCCATAAACAATTCATCCCAGATATGTCAAATAAGAAATTTAGTCCCAATTTGCTGATAAATATCACTAGACCATGACTTTCCTGCTAGTTAGTATTATTCCATTGTTCATTGTCGACTCTCGTCGATCACAGTAGAAATAAAAATTGATAAGAATTCCATTTGTTGCTTTGTTTATTGTTTAATTTTATAAAAAAGGATTTATTTGTAAGGATAACACGTAAGACAAATTGGAATAAACAAAAATATTGACTAGTGGGGCATCGAAAGCAATAGTACACAATTTTTACTCGGGCGGTCATCTCGATTCGATAATGAACGAAGGCTTTCGATTTCAATTCCCTGACTTGCATTCGTCTTATTATTAAAGGTTTCAGTTCTTAAAATTACGTTGCCAACGCAATTTAATTGTATGTCCATAACATTTTTTTAAAGAATATCATCGGTCTTCCAAAACTTTTCGTTAAAGTAAATATTGTTTGAAAAAGGGTCCTTGTAATAAAAGTAAAACCGATATAATTGTTTTTTGTAATGAATTGTTTTAATTTTTAGTTCAAAATCGGAGCACATATAGGTTAAGCATTTTATAAATAAAACATAAAGCTGTAATAGCTTGAGAGAATAAAACCTAGAGAGAGATATTTAGTATGAACAGAAAATGTGTATAAAAAAATAACAATCGTAATAATTCCCAACGACCAAACACCCCCTCCCTGACCGCACGCGGCGAGTCATCATCAATATTATTATTATTTCGTTGAATATAATTCAGGGGAATTAGAAACAAGAATATCAATTTACTAAATTAAAATTAAGAATTATCACAAAAATAGAATTAAGAAAATGAAATGGCTGATTCTATTTGTACTAAGTTTAGGAGAATGACACCTCGCTGCAAAAAAGGATAAACCGACCGTTGGTCTGCTTAAAGCAAGCAGCTTAATAATAAGGAAAAACAAAATTAAACAAACGCAAATGCGAAAATAAAAAAATGTTGCGAATCATAAATACTGGATAGAGTGTTTAAGCTTATTAAAAAAAAAAAAATTATATAAATATAAAAAATTTAAGTTTATTGGTATATCGGTTGGTAGCAAATAATAATTTCTTAACAGCGCTTTTGCTCATATGGTAGTCAAAAAAATTCGAAATTAAAATTCTTGTAATAGGCTTGTTCTGACCGTAGGCTATTCGTATTATATGAGAAGCAATTCTTTAAGCACGAGCATTAACATTAAGAATTATCTTTTCAAGTAGAGCTGAAGAGTCTACCCCACCAGATAAAAGTTGATGAATGAAAACATGTCTGCAACAGATCGTCGCTTACTGAGTGGCTTTAAGTTAATAAGCTCCAAGCGGTCAAGATAAGGAGGAAAGTTGTAAATGTCCATCTATACGAAAATCCGCGCAAAACAAAGCGCCGAAATCTACGTTGTACAGCTTCAATTCTTCATATGGGCACTTTATGGTATAGGGACCAAACCTGACTAGCATACTCGAGTAAAGGTCGAACAAATGTCATATAAATAGCCCTCGTAACATAAGGGTTCAACAATTCTTTCGACCATCGTTTGACAAATACAAGCGAAGAGTTTGCTCTGTTGACAATAAAATCGATGTGATCTTTAAAGTTCAGTTTGCGGTCACTAATTACTCTTACCTCTTCCCGTATGGCTAAAACTCTGGCAACAACAGCGCCGTTGATGGTATACTCTCGACTAATCGAACTTGCACGCATTATAGACTATGCAATGAATTGACGTTTGCTCACATTCAGATCAAGACTATTTTTAGCACGCAAAGTTATGAAGTTATTAAGGCCATTCTGTAATAGATTAACATCGATCGAAATTGAAATTTGTCGGTACAATATGACGAAATCGACGTCGTTGACGAAAAATAGGGGAAAGACGACTGCCTTGCGGTACCCCGGAACTAGCTATAAAGGGAGTAGATATTGATGACCTAAAGATTACCTGCGACACCTAGGTTCCCTCACATAAGGGTCCATCCAAAGTAAGAGTTCAAGTGCATAACCAAGAGCCCTGAGCTTAAACAAAATTATCTTATGGGAATCCCTGTCAAAATGCCTTGCTGAAGTTCGTGGAAATCAAAGTATGGAATGCAAATTCGGTTAAATTGGTTGTCGTAAATCGTCCTCTAAAAAAGCCATGCTGATTCACTGAAAACAATGTTTTACATTGAATGTAAATGGAATCGTTTGATGATAGCTTCGCAATTGCCCTATAATTGGAGACATCTGATTTACATCCCCTCTTATGGGTCGGAACTATAGAAAAGTCTTTTCTTATTGATGGAAATATTATGCGGGAGATCGAGTTTTGAAACAGTGCTGTAAGTGGCTGCGCTAAGTTACCAACACAATTTTTTAAAACGACAGAAGGCAACCCATCGGGGCCGCAGAAAAATCATCTTTTAGCTTGTTAATGCTCCTTACCATAGTATCAAGGTTAATTTGAATAGAGACCAGAGATGTCAGAACGCTGTTATTCATGAAACTGAAGTAGTCCGCATCTGGCTCGATATCGTTGTAGCAGTAGGCCGTATTGCATCACCAGAAAAATTATCACCGAACTTCATCGTAGAAGGATATCTATCAGATTTCTTCTTAGACTTTATGAATTACCAAAAACGCTTTGGGCCAGCGAATATTTCTGTCTACGTACTACCGATGTATTCATTGTAGAGTACAAGAGATAAGTTCGAAAATTCTTTGTAAATTCACATAATTTAAGTAATCCGAGTCCAATCTCGTCTTTAAGAATTTCTCCCAGTTTTATTTCTTTGATTACGCAGTGAACACAATTCCCTGTTAAATCATGATGGAACTGCCTGTTTGTTTCTTCATACAGTATAAGGTATGGTCTGTTGAAAGCATTCTACCATCACGGCATTAAAAATTGGGAGTTTGGGTTTCCAGGTCGTAATAATCGTCGAGAATGATTTTAAAATGGCTGTTAGTTAATAATTTATTGAGCTTCTTAAAATCGGCATTACGGAAATTAAAACTAGGCGAAGGCTGGAAAATGTAATTAATATAGGAGGATGATTTAAGTTAATTACACTGAGAGCCAAATTTGTTTCCGCAATTATTGGCACCAAAAGAGAACACTAAGTCAAGCTGCCTGTTTAGATTGTTCTTGACGTAACTGATCTGCATCCCGGAATTTGAAAAGTTATAAGTAATCAAAGTTTCTATTGAAGATCGTGCATTCACAGCAACATAATGGGCATTATCCTCAGATTGTGTTCATATGAGATCCGGGAGGTTAAAATCGCCAACGACAAAAAGATCATCTAAAATATCAGAATATCAGTGCTATCAAAACCAAATCGACAGCATATACGATCTACATCTTTGCGGAAAACATTATAATCTGACGTAAAGTGCTCATTACTATTGAAGTCATAACTTGAATTTGTTTCAAGGTGAAAAAGGTCTGAGTTTGCAAAACTGTTTGCGGGATTTTGTTCGTAGTCACCTTACATTCTGGTAATAAAGCGACAATTACGTCAGTTTTTTTGGTTTGCATTGGATTGAGTATGATTATTCTTAGGACGGAGATCAACAAATTCTTGCAGATACGTTGACTCAAGCCATGATGCAGGACACATTAGTAAGTCAAACAGTTTCCGGGACGGTCACTTTGAAGTGGGAAACATGACCATTAGTAAGATATATTTATACATTGAACTAGGTACGAGTCAACTCTAATATCAGGCAGATTCAAAATGGAATTAATGTGTGCAAGAATATCTGCTTTTGCCGTCGAGATATTGAACCTGGAAAGGAATATGTTCTTATATTTAGAAGTTATTCTGTTTCGGCAGGGGGTCTAATACTTTCAGGGATACTGATATTTTCAGGGTTAATGGAGTTATTGTCTGATACAGGAACCACTGGTGTTGTATGTGTAAAATTGCTGTTGATTGATTGAATGCGAGAAATAGGAACTACTGATGTTGTAGGTGTAAGATTGTTGTTGATTGACTGATTGTTCGTTGATAAAAGTTCGTGCTGAAGGGAGATGATATTTGGAATAGCTTATATTGCTGTGGGTGGGTTAGGTAACATGCAATTCATCAACTCGTTACAGATGTCCGTCGTGGTTTTAAGTTCATTCTCAAAACAGGAGAACGAAAGCTCTGCGATAATCTGCGATAATCTGCGATAATCATAGCTGGCTATGATTCGAAAATTCAGTTGCAAGTTGATTGTTGTGTTGTTTAATTTGTAACATGTTTGTATTAAAACGTTCGAAAGTATTTTGTCAAATTTGTTGCAAAACATCTCGTTCTCATCTTAAAACTCATTTTTCAATTTCTTTTTTGTGCGTTTAATGGAGAGACAAATATGTATGAAAAACCCATACATTTTTATACCTATACCCCTCTATTGCACTTAAAACAGTATTAAATTTTTTCATACACATTTTCTGTTTTTATAAAATATCTCTGGAGGATCAGGTTGCAACTAATTTAACTACACAAAATGACCTATGCCGACAAAATGAAGAATATACAAAGAAGTGTTTTATTATATATGCCATAAATTCACTAAATATATTATATAACACGTTTATCTTTTTTTAGTTTATAATTTTAAACACAATTAAACAAAGCGAATCTAGCGCGGTGAACGAATAAATTATCGCGAGTTATGTTGATTGTTTACTTTTTATGCTTGCGGTTTACATGTCATAATTTGTAGTTATCGAAATTCATTGAAAATTCACTAGCTGGAATCCATGATGCTCCAATCGTCAATAAGAGTTATTATCTTTGCTATTACTGTGAATAGCCAGTTATTATACAATAATTTTGAGAACTAATTACCACATTTTGAGCATATCAGCTCCTTTTCTGAACTACAGTTATTTGAGTATACACATCACTGCCATTGTTAGAAGATCCATAATAATAATTTGGTAATACACGATGATTTGAAAAAATTTCTCTCGATAACCACTGATCAGCCAGCAATACGTAAATCCGTTTATTTTATTTTATTATAAGCAATTTAAATTTTACTTATCCAGATTTATAATCTTGAGATTAAAATTTGATTTATTTATAAATTTATTAAAATTAACTATAGTTATTTTATAACAATTGAAGAAGGGAAACCCTCTCTCCCTATTTAGTGAAAACCGAAACTCCTACTTTCGTAGTGCTCCCTGGGTAGCTCCAAATGAAATAGGTAATATTTGTCATTATGTTTATAAAGCCTTTGTCATTAGCTAACAAGGTGAGACCTTGAGAATATCTCTGTGATCTGGCAAAACTTTAATCATGCAAAGGCAACAACAAAAAAACCTTTGTATCCGCATAAATATGCCTCTATGCGTTTTAAAGCATTTGCCTTATTTTAATTGACGATAAGAGTCGGTTGCCTCTGTGAGTTTGTCGAATTTAAGTGCAATGATCTCCAAAATGTCATGCAATTATTTATATATTGCAATAGCTTTGTACAATATTTTCCTCCTTAGCAATTCCGAACCATATTCAATATTCAATTTTTGTTTGTTTATTGTCATTTGCAATAGATTGTCATTTAAACTTTTTGTAGAACAGAAAATTGCTTGCCCAATATACCTTACCTCTACTAATACATTTTTTGTTAATTGCTAGAAATTTCATATCTGTAACCAACGAAACGTGCCGTATTCATTTTTGGTGTGTATAGTTCTTGTGAGGACTATATAACTATTGCCTAACTATTGCCTTCTATGAATAAAAAGTTATACTACTGATGGGTTCATTTTGTCTGGAAACATGTATGACCCATCCATTACTTTCTTTTTGGTAGTAATATAAATTATAGTAATCATGAAAACTTTCAACCTCGAGATTTTTGCAGATTTACTTCTCGCTATATCGCCGAAGTAACAAAAAATATTTCTTAAATAGATATTCGTGTAGCTGTGTGTACAAACTAAATGTCTGTGTCCTCTCTACAAGCCAGGCGGATTGACTGATCTAGATGAATCTTCATACTTCAGTTCTTCCCATATAAATTGAAAGATCCCAGTTTTTTCATTTTTTTGCAAATATATCATTTACGAGTGAAACTATTAAAATTTTCAACAATACAGGTTAATTTTTAAAATTTTTAATGGGAATTATGATTTTTGACACAAAAAACTGTTTTTCAACAAAAAATCGACTTCTGAACTTTCATATTAAAGCTTTCTGCATAAATTGGGAGATCCCAGTACTTGCTCGCCAAAACCGGTCCACCGGAAGTGGCAACTTCCATAGAAGCTTTCCCGTTTTTCGCAAACATTTTGAAAAGTATATCATTTACGAGAAAAATGACTTTGAACTTTTTAGTTCATAGATTCTAAATTAATTTTCCAACAATACCGATTAAGATCAGTTTAAGCGGACATGACGATTTTTGAAAAAAAAAATCAACGAAATACTGTTTTTAAACTGTTTTTCAGCAAAAATTTGCTGTCGGGCTGTACGGATTGATTGATCAGGATGAAACTATAGTTTTTTTTCTCCATAAATTGGGAGATCCCAATGATTGGCTGGCATCGGCCCACCGGAAGTAACAGCCATAGGAATTTTTTCGTTTTTTGACAATTATATAGCATTTACGAAAACTGATTAAAAACAAGTAGATTGTAAATTAAATTTCAAACAAAATTAGTTCAGATCAATTTTTAAATTTTACCGGAAATGACAAGTTTTGATAAAAAAAATTACTGTAAAATTCGGCATTTCTGCGGTCCAGACGGATTGACTATTCAGAATAAAACTTCATATTGAACCTTTTCCAATGATTGGGAGATCCTTGCGAAATTTGATAGAAATCTGTGTAGCGGAAGTGACAGCTTCTATGACAGCTTTTTGAATTTTTGCAATGATGTTGAAAAGTTTAGAAGAATAAAAGATTTAAATAAACGTGAAGATTAAATTTTTATTTTTTTTTCATTATACAAGACAGTTTTACCAAAAGTCCGGTAAGTTTAATTTTTGCGTTAGATATCAAGAGTGGTGTATTCAACATCTATGTATACAGTGCTGGGGAAATAAATTGGGCAACCATATTTTATTGCGAATTGGAGTCTTTTTTTGCTAAAATTACAAAACTTTTAAAAGCAATTGGCTTATTGTTTCATTTTAAATACATGTATGACGTAATTTTTTGGAAAAAAAATTTACCTGCAATTTAGGGGCAAAACCCCGAAAAATGCCAAAATATTAAAAATACGTTGATTGTGACGAACAGATGTGATTCTATTATAAGCATTAGATATGCCTTATAATAGAATCACATCTGTGCCCTAATTCTCTAAGCAGTAAGATAATTTGTAAACGTGTAAACGATAATTTATCTTGCCTTTTTACAATATTCGCATTTTCTAATTGTACACCAAGATACAATTTAAAACGATTTTGATAAATAAATGCCAAAACTTAACACATACTTATGATTCATATTTAGACTTTGAGGGTCCATACTTACCGTTCCCATTTAAATTTCAACATTAATTTTATGGATCAAAGTTATTCTAAATATAGCATCTATCACAGACAATATTTCAAGTTGTTATACGAGTATGTTGTGGTATAGGTAATTTTACAGGTGAAAATTGTATACAATAAATTATCTTAGCATTTAAAATCGTATTCTTTTTAAAAACTTATTCTTTTTAAATAAACATTTTTTTACTCAAGATAAAACTATTGACACAAACCAACAAGACAACATTAAACGTCAAAAAAAATGTTAATCAATTTATATCCTTAATAACTCAAAAAATACAATCCCTAGAAACGTAACTTGTTGCATATGGGCCATCTAGAGTCACACAAAAATAAAAATCATATTGAAAAATAGTCGGAGTCGAGAGTTATTTGATATTAAAATCACGATTCGGTTAGATACAGATATAAAACAAATCAAATGTTTGAAAAGAACACTATAACAGTCAAATATTTATTTACTTCGTATGGTAAAGGCGGGTACAATATACTCGTAAGTCTTATTTACAATTCATCCGTTGAATTTTTATTAATATCGTATAAGCTAAACCCTGTAAAAGTAAGCTTTATGCTAAGTACAAAATCACATCATTCTGTAATTATTATTTACGATGTTTTTGAAATTCAATCAAATCTGTGTATTTCATTGTTGAAAACGAAATGCTCTATTTAACACTTTCTGCTCGTGAGAGTTAACATTATATAAGTAATAGCCGGATCTTATAATCCGGAATATTTTCTGTAATCTCGGGATTATCGTACTAGTTATGGAGGGACGTTCTATTTTACCATTTGCGTTTTACCTTCAGTTAATTTTTAATCTTTGTAAAATATATGGGTTAATCTTATGGATCGGTAACGAGTAGGAGGTGAGACTTGGATTAATTAATTATTTCTTTAGAAATCGCTGTGCTAGTTAAAAGTTAGTTTAAATTCATAATAAAATTAAATTTTGAACTTGTTCATTATTGTTCTAAATTTGTCCTAATTACCAATTTCTCAAGATTAATAAATATAGTCTAGAATTAAAGCATTGTAAGATTTTAAAGATTGTTGTGAGCTACTAGTGCCTCTAAATGAAATATTAAACATTTTCATTTTCTGAATTTTTTTAACTAATTTAGATTTTCTATAGGCCGTCATATTTATTGTACTCATCGGTTTTCTTAATTGTGTGCAAGTGTAATGAATTAATGATCAAGT
Source organism: Nephrotoma guestfalica (assembly GCA_963691935.1). Classification (NCBI taxonomy): domain Eukaryota; kingdom Metazoa; phylum Arthropoda; class Insecta; order Diptera; family Tipulidae; genus Nephrotoma; species Nephrotoma guestfalica. The sequence continues at coordinate 151,320,849 of OY829913.1, forward strand.
AAAATATTACGAGTGTACAACTAGTTGAAAGATTTGCTTGATATCTGGAGAACTGATCCATTAGATGTTGTCAAATTAGATACTTGAAACACTTGACTTGTGTATTTGAACATTGAACAACTAAAAAGGCTTTTGCAGTAATCCACAGACATTCTTGTTTTAGGATATTCTACTCCTTAAGTTTCCTTAAGATGATCAAATAAAATATTCGAATGTTTGACTTTACTGAAAGAGTATTTTAATTCCAACGATAACAGTCCATTCACAAATTTACCATTCTAATTCGAAATAATTTTATTATTTTTTTATGTAAACTATCGCAGTTAATTGTTAGAGCTTGAGCTTATTTAATTCTAAAATAAAACTATAAGCTAAAGTATCAAAAATTACAATCAGTTATTAATAATATCCAAACGACAGCCTTTTATACATTCCTTTGCTTGATTATTCCACGATAAATTATTTGTGATACTTTTTGACATAAATTTATCTGCCACTTTACATTTTATCGTAGCGCATAGTTAAGACAGCTATGCGCTCAGGGCAACAGCGTTTTTAGAGGTGGATCCGATGTACTGGAATAAACATATTGGTTCAGCCTTACTACCCTAAACTGCAATTCCACTCGAAATCACTATTCACCTGCCCACACAAATACAGTATCTGCGCGTTGCAAGCTTCATGTGACGCTGTACACTAACGTGGGGTCGACATTGCAACCTGCACACCAACAGAGCGTGATAGTTGTGTTCTTAAATTGCCGATGTAGTCAGACGAGAAATTTGCAATTCTCATTTTCACCTGTCGGTTTAAATGCAGAAGCGCTAACCACTCTACCAATTTTCTAGTACTGGGAAACTTTACACAATATGTAAATAGGCAAATTAGGTAAATTTTTTATTAAGCCACCATCGAAAATAAAAATTTCGGAAAAAACTATCTCGCAAAATTGTATAGCCTTGAAAATGTGGTTTGACATTTAAAAAATGGCACCGGATTACAAATATCAAATCTGATCTTAAATCAATAATTTATAAAATTATTATTAACAACAGGTTAACCGTTTAAAATAACACTAAAAATCAAACATTTTGTTATTAATCTTTTGAATAATAGTTAATCATAATATTTTCTCAAATAACATTTATATTAGAAGTTGTATATTAATTAACAAAATCAATTAAATTATTTTCTAATAATTAATTTATGAATTAATATTAGTATTTTTAATACGGATTGAAAATATAACTATTCATTGAAATTAAAGGTTTGTTTTGTTTTTACTAATGAGTATGTTACGTATATCGGTTATACAATTCCGCTTGTGGTGGTAATTATTTAAATCTCGACAATGTTCTTATATTTTAAAGAGACACGATTCTTATATTTTATCAATTTTTCCCGAGCAAAGAGATTCAAGCGAAATTTTACTGTTTAGATTCTTTCGTTTGAATGATCTGTTCCGAGCTATCGTACGGCGACCAAAAAGCGTTTGAGAAACTTAGTCTTCCTTTAACCATTCCTCTAGGGATGATATTGTTTTCTGACAAAAATGCTCAGTTAATGGCAAAATTGTTTGCATATGAAATAGTTCTGAATTAAGTTGTGCATTAGGCCTTTGAACTAATAAACCATTCGGATTTGTTTATTTAACAAACAATCGCAACAATAATTAAATATCGTATATCAAAGTACAAACACTTATAAATCAAATTGTTGGGATAAATTTGAATTATTGCAAACGATAAAAATCAGAATGTCAAATGTTTTTTATGTGTGGTTATCGTTTCCAAAAACGCTTACGATAAGCGCCTCCTACTTGAAATATATTACATGTTGAATCTTAACCAATCTTTCAAGTTGAGTATTCCAATTAGTTTTGCGAATAAAGTTTAATAACGGAGCATAAAAAAAACTTTAGATAAAGTAAGCTTGCTTGAAACTCATTATTGTTTAAAATCTGCCACTTAAATTTAAGTTACGATAAGCCAAAAGGAAAGATTTTTATTTCCATTTATTTATAGTGTTTTAGTAGTTACGAGTATATTAGTTCTCTTCTTGGCTTCCATACATAAAGAACACTATAATAACAAAATCATAATAAATTTACAAAATTCTTATCAAATATAGTTTTAGTTGTAGTTTTGATTGTAGCGTAAAAAGTAATTTATAAATAGTATAGTGTGGAAAAATAGTTTCAGTAATATAAACATACCCAACTTATTTGGTCTCGGCTATAAATCAAACAGTTTTATTGCATTTGCCATAGATACCTGCCAAAACATTTATAAAATTCAATTCATATCGCTGTTCATTATCCATTGTTAAACAAGTGTTAACTAACCGCACAGTACAGAATTCTATGAAAACATTTTTAGTAGTAATTTGTAATTTTTTGTGTGCGGTTTTTTATGTAAGGAAGGTATAGATTTCTTTTTTAAAAGCGGCTTTATTTAAAAATGTTTATTATAAAGTTAGCCACTCCACTAGTTTATTATAAATAATTTGCTTAATAGAAGCACAATAACAAATAATTAGATAATATGTGTGTGAATGTGAGCTATAATTCTAAGAACGTTTTGAACGGATGTTTTGGCCTTACTAAAATTATATTCCCCACATAAAAAACAAATATTTAGCGATTTTTAAATGCAATCAAGGTATGTTAACCAGAGTTATAATTTTTAGTTAAATATTGTTTAGTAATAAGATTACTTATGTTTTGAGTAAACATTTTCTATAAATGATCTTAATAAAAATTGCGATTTGAGAATTAATAACTACAAGTTGAATTCATTTCAACGGAAGTCAGTGTTTATCTTACGACAAGTATATAAGGAAAGATAATAATTCAAGTGTAGAACTTCAATGTGACACATTGAATTGAATTGTAAACGTAATTGTTGAATTTTAAGGTCCTTTACAATCGGGTTAAACCATGAGCGTTGTCCAAAGTGATTAAATAGCAGTTTAATATATTAATAATATGGTATAATATAGCCTATAATACAAACAATGAAAAATTGGATAATTATACGTGTTCAACAAGTTGGTTAGAAATGCGAGAATCACATACCCCTACTGTACAGTTCGTGAAGTTTTCCGTATAATGACGCAACTATTACATCTTTGTGCAGTTGTCGATTTCTCCTTTAAGGAATTTGATTTCCTGCTAGAGAGCAATTATACTTTGGATTAGTAGTGGGTTATCAGTCGATTGAATATTGGCCTGCTCCGCCAGATCTGCTGCATTGTGTAGCCCATCTGTGGGAAATAGTTGCCTCACTGACATAGTTTGATGGTGTAAGTTCATCGATCATAAACAGATGATGAAAACTACTTTTGAATCCTGGTTCTATCATGATTTGGAACCTCCAACATTTAAATTAATCCGTTACCTAGATGCGTAGATGCGTAAATTCGTGCGTGAACAGTTGAATTTCAATGGTAAAAGCCCAACATGATATTACGAAAACCACACCGATACACTGTACAGCAACATCAATTCACATTCCGCAAAAACCTGTTACTTTAATCACATATGCATAATTCACCCTTGAACTCTGCGGTATTTTGCAAAACGGTCTTTTGTAAGATGCTCATTTGAAAAGCCTTATTTTGAAAACTGTGCTTGGGAAATCCGAATATTTGAACAACCGTCTTTTAAAAAGCAACGTTTACACATTTACCTCTTACGAAATTATTGCAATTTCTTAAAGTAGAATTTTGTTTGGTGGGCTTTGCTCCTTACTTTGATTGTACATTTGAAAGGAATTAGGATGCAACTTTCACTATCAAATGTTATAGGATCGGGTGTTAGCCTACTATGTAGTATGACTGTGATTGCTGCCTTGATCATCTTAGTTTGAAGTAAGCATTTAAGACACTGTTCTATTGCAAACTGCGCTCTGATATGTGCCTGGACATGGTTATTACACTTTAAGTGAAAGCGATATAGTTATAATATTGAACGCATTCAGAATTATGAGCATTAATAGTACCGTAAAATTGTAATCTGTTAAATATTCGTACTTTGTTTTGTTAATGTTGATTTTTTGAACCAGGTTGTTCATTTTAAGATCTAGTGGTGTGCATGCTTTCAATCGGCCCGTGACGGTACAAAAAACGAGCTTGTTTGGAACTCACACGAAGACACACCGAAAGTTTTCATGATTGGCGCATTATGTTTTCCAAAAATTATTGCGCAGCAGGGCCGTATATATTTAACGGGCCTGATTGTATAAAAAGTGAAGCTTTCGATATAGGTCAAATGTCCGTTTTGCATTGAAAATGGCCATTTTCGAACGTAAAATGTATTTCAAACTAGGTGCAATCCGCAGTAATTTTGTAATGTACTATATATTACTAAATCAATCATAAATTTAATTTAATTTTATGTTATATTTTTACAAACAAAAAAACCCTTTTCCATAGAAAACACTCGTTTGACCCATATTGAAAGCTCGATGATATTTCATTATTATACAATCAGGCCTGTAGCTTCGCTGGTCTTGTGTATAGCTAATATATTTTATTTTTAATAAACGAGAGTACTATGTACTACTGATTAGCTACTAATTTCGAGCATTCGCTCTTTGTTAACTTTAACTATTCTGGGAAAAGTTAAAGTTAACAAAGAGCGAATACTCGAAACTTAAGTACTTAACGTAAAATTAATAAAATTAAAATTATCACAAAAAGAAGAGAACAAACTCTCATTTATTAAAAATAAAATATATAAAATCGTGATAAAAGTGCACAAAATGATAACCATCGAAAATAATGTAACTGATGATGTTTATCGATATTTCTGTAATGCTAACATATTTGTGTACGATCAGCCTCATGAGGAAACATTGATCAGTGATAGGTATTGGGGTTTGGGGCCAAAACTACACTCACTTCAATGATAACTTTTGCGACTGGAAGCATTTGAAGATCAAAACCTTAGCAAACAGTTTAAAGGCAATGTTTAACAGATCTATAATGGCCAAGGAAATTCCCAAGGATTTTTTTTTACGTTTCAGATGAGTAATATATATAGTTGTACCTCTAACTTTTAAATGTTCTGGTAGATTCTTGGGACCACATACATGCCTTACCTTCATGATGTTACCTTATATTTTCTCTGGACGCAAGTTTATCGCTTGTCTAAAACTGAGTTTAATAATCGTCTGTTAAGGTGTTTGTGATTTCAGTCTTTCAATTATTATATACAGGAAAGTGTGTGTGAGAGAGAGAGAGAGAGAGAGAGTAGAGTACTCCCAAATATTTAACGCAATCAGTTCATCCGTCTCTCCATTCTGATTAATAATGCCGTTAACAATGGCTATCCTTTGTCTAGAATTAATGCCTAACTTCGAAATAATCTACAATCGTAATTTTTCTCATTTCAGGACCGAATATTCCATAGCACCACAATGAAATCAACTAAAAATGACTACGGCTACAACCATCTGTATAATTCAAGGATAACATATTCCAATAAAAAGCATCGTTGCAAATACGTTTTCATGTTAATATTTTTAATTGGATTCCTCGTGTATCTTATGGAATTCTCAACAATAGGCAGCTACATACAACACATAGAATTGTACAGTGGCGAGGGTCGATATTTTGATATCCATATACAAAAGCTTGGTACTGAAAATAGTTCTGCGGAAAGTGAAAAATCATATTTTGTAAATACCATAGGATGTAAAATGCCAAGTTTTCCGGTGACAAGTACATTTATTAACTCATATGTTGAAAAAATGAAGCCGATTGAATGTCGCAAATCGTTATTTGATTCGGATGACCGATCATTTTGGATCATGAACAATTTAACCGAAATACAAATACTTTATAATGTAACGGATATCAAGAAGCTCAATTGTAATTATGAATCATTCAAACGGGATACGGAAAATAAAAATAAATTTGGTGGGTCAGTTAAATCTATAAAATTTGGTGAAATCGTATCGAGCGAAAATAACGAATTTATAAAAGTTGCATGTCAATATGAAAATCGTAAACATTTTTTCCAAGATTTTCTATTCTTTGTGCCAATCAAAGAAAAATTTAATATAAGTGATAACAATACTAGTAATAATAAGTTAAATATACTTGTTCTGGGATTGGACAGCGTTTCCCGACTAAATTTTCGCCGTCAGCTCCACAAATCTTACAAACTGTTAATCGATAAACTGCACGCTATCGAGTTTTATGGCTATAATAAAGTTGGTGATAATACTTACCCGAATTTAATACCTGCACTAACTGGTTTTGATACTAAAGAGTTAGCCGATTCGTGTCTCGACGATGAAAAAAAATCCACGTTTGATACCTGTCATTTTATATGGAAATCGTATGCAGATTCGGGATATTATACAGCCTTTGCAGAAGATATAGGATACTTGGGTCTGTTTAATTACTTTCGTGGTGGTTTTAAGAAACAGCCTACAGATTACTACACTCGGCCGATATTCCGAGAAATGGAAAAAAATATAGCAACGCAAAAGAAAATGAATGTGTACATGTGTTTAGGGAGTAAACGGCCGTTTGATGTGCTTATGGATTATATAAATAAATTCATAACTAATTTAGCCAGTTTGCCATATTTTTCGTTCTTCTGGAGTTCTTCTATGAGCCATGATTTCTTTAATATGCCCTCACTAATCGACGGAGATCTAAGCAATTTTTTAGTTAAACTAGAAACGAATAACACATTGAGTAATACCGTATTATTTTTGATGAGTGACCATGGAATACGATGGGGTTCGTTTCGGAATACATATCAAGGGATGATGGAAGAGCGTCAACCGTTTCTATTTGTGGTACTGCCAAAATCATTTCGTGATAAATATCCTTTGGCAGTAGCGCACATGAAGCAAAATCGAAAACGTTTGACAACACATTATGATTTGTACGAAACATTTCGAGATTTGGTTAATACAAGTGTTTTAATAGAAGATTCAATTAAAATTCGCGCAAAGGAATTGTTAAAGATGGAGATGATACCACGCGGCATTAGTTTATTTTTGCCTATTCCGCTCGCACGAACTTGTGAATCATCCGGGATTGAGGCACATTGGTGTACCTGTCACGAAAAAGAAGTTCTTTCGACCATTGATCCAAATGTACAAAAATCGGCACGATTTCTGGTTAAAGAAATAAACTTGATGCTAAACAAATATCCGCAATGTCAAACACTGTATTTGATGTCTATCAAGGCAGCTACATTGGGCAAAACAAACTTTAATATTACCAAAGGATTAGATAAAAAACATTTCTCCGATATTACTGTACATTTGGTAACAAAACCTGGGCAAGGTGAATTCGAAGGTACTGTACGACTTCATCCACTAGGAAATAATACATTGACGGGCACGATTAGTAGGACCAATTTGTACGGTAAGCAAAGTTATTGTATAGACGATTATGCGATGAAGTTATACTGTTTTTGTGGCCGGTAGAATGGATATTAGAATAATTTTTTAAACCTTAGTTAAGTATTTATTTTTAAATTAAATCGAAAATGCAATAAAAACTAATTTTTAAATTTATTAACAAAGATTATTTTACTTGGTGAAGTATGGGCAGCCAGTAAAAGTAAGTAATAATATTACCACAACGTGCATTATCAAATTAGAAACGATACGAAATTTCGTGGCTAATTATTTTGTTTGTGGTTTTAGCAAAAATAAATTTCATCAAAACTTCAATCAAAGTTTAGTTTTATTATTAATATACATAAAAGATACATAATTGGTAATATTTAGAAATTCATTTATAAAAAAAATTCAAATCGATAAATTATTCTTTGAAATTAAACAAGCTCAGTTATATTTAAACTGGCACTTGATTCTATTTAAAAACGTCTTCTTCAGAGACCGAACCCATTTCTAAATATTTTTTTAGCAAATCGAAAGAATATTTCATTCTCTGTTGGTAAACCGTATGTTTAGTGAATTTTGTCGATTCATCTCCAAATGTAAAGGATGGACAAGTAGAATCATCTAAAATACCTCTTAATATTTCTTTAGTTGCAGTTAACGTATTTGTAGCTGATTGCCCTTTAGTTTTAGGATTTTCATCTATTATTCGATATGTTGATGTTGTAACGTTGTTTTGTTCATCGCATATCATTTCCATAGTTTTCATTTTTGAGTACGTTGTATTTTTCAATTTCGCGTCTATATCATTGTAGTGTGAAGCCAAAATTGTTATTGGCATTAGATCACAACGTGCAATTAAACTATCTAACGAGGCTATTAGCAAGGCACTGCCTTCCTCGACATTTGTGCCTTTTCCAAATTCATCCAAGATTATTAAAGAATACGTCGAGCTATTTGTAAGTGATCTGCTTAGTTGCTGCAAATCCCATAGAAACGACGATGTACCATAAAATGTAGATTCGGGAGTAGACAAGCTTGAATAGATTCCATCAAAGAGAAATAATTTCGCTGATTTAGCGGGCACAAAACAACCAACGTGTGCCATGAAAATAACCAGACCAATTGTTTTTAGATATACACTTTTCCCACTTGCATTTGGCGCATTCAAAATAGTCAAGTAATTATCTCGCGTTATTATCGCATCGGTCGGTATGAAATTGTATTTAGCTTCCACAAGAGGATGTCTCGCTTGTAATATTTCGACAGACTTTTCGTTTCTTATTTCGGGACGAACATAATCTTGTGTCATCGAAACGTGTGCCATTGCCATCAGACAATCTAATTTTGCACACAGGTCTATCGTTTCTTGCAAAACAGATAAATTTTCGTAGATTATATTAACCAGACGACCACACATCCGTTTTTCATGTTCACAAATGTCCTTGTACATAGCATTATGTTTATTATCCATTTCATAGCATAAGTCCGTTTTAAATATGGCCGTAGTATCGTTTATCATGAACAAGTAGCTGATAGTATCGGTTTCGAATGACTTTGGATTTAATTCCATTTCCCAGTTTTGGATCCCGACGACAAACTTAAGCCCCGGATAGTAAATAACCTCTTTAACATCATCGAACTGGCATAATTGGTTTTTGATTAAATTTGAATAAGTCGCAGACAAATTTTCAATTTCATTTTTTTTGCGATCTAATTCACGATCCAAGCCAGGTTGAACAGAAAATTTATTTTGCGAAATCGATTCCTCAATATTGCATACACGATCAATTAAGAATAACATTTGATTTAATGTCGCATCCTCATCCTTAACGATTGCTAAGAGATCGTACAAAATCGTCGAGTTAATATTCTCCTGATTAAGACTTCGGACAATCTCGCAGGCTTTGCGAACATTATAGAGACATACAAAAAATCTTTTCCATTCTGACGGTTTCTCGTTGTCGATCATGATTCTACGAAAAATAACGTTTACATTAGTAATTTTTTTTATGCATTGCTTTAAATTAGCTAATGTTGCTTGATTTTCGATCCGGTTGCACCATTCGATAGTGGCGTAGCGTAAATTAAGTTCTTCTAGGTCACGAGTTGGTTTTTCGAGGATTACTTTAAGTAAAAAACGCCCGATATCAGAAGAACACTTTTGGGCTAGTAATGTAAATAGTGAAAAGTCATTGGAGACTCGATCACTTTTTTTTAATCCAGCCGGGTGGTATTTGGACGAGAAAATTTGGAGCCCATCAAATGTTGTGTTATCGACTAAAAGCTGCGATTCCATAACGAACACGCGGACATCGGTAATCAATGGTTTTGATTCACATAAAAAAATACGTTTGTAATTAACGTCTAAATAGTGGAGTAAATTTCCGATCGACTGTACAACAAGAGCTTGTTTAATCGGAATGACACTCTCTAAGAAGTAGGATCGTTCGGAGTCTGTTAAATTATTTATCATTCCAGGTAATTGTAAATCCATGATACGACGACGATTCTTGAAATTTGATTTTGCATCACGGGAAAATACAGCTACGTTTGATGTTATGCTGAATTTGGCACTGGTTTTTTGAAATTCTTGTTCATCGTCAGAAGAGATTCCCATTAATGTAGCTACTTCTTTTATGAATGGTTTAGTTCCCGAAATGCACACATATGAAGGTTGGAATTGACGAAATAAATTATGTAAATAAGGAAAATCAGGGCGTAAATCGATACCTTCTTGAGTGATGTGAAGCTCCATTGTTTCCGTGTCGCAAAATGAAGCCGCCAATAAACCGGAGTCCCAGGCGAAAGATCCAATGTATTGATGGTGAATGTTTGATGAGTTATCTAAATTTTCACTAGTAATATATGTATAAAATTTAGTATTAAAATCCATTTTCACTACAGCTGAATTTTTATGATAATAAATATTAAAACTCGTAGATAAACTCGTTTAGCAAACGCATAAGTGATATGATCTAACTTTAAAGTATGAGTCCCCAAAATATTAGCATATAAGCAGGACAGGTCAAAACTAAATTTGGTGCAATGTGATTTAGTCGCGTGATAATTCGAATACACAATATTTAAGGCCATTAAGCTGGTGAATAGCAGTGTTTTGTAAGAAGTAATGTTCAGGTGCGTGAAGTCGACAATGATTTTATTGTGCTGTGTCCTGGCAAATTGAACTGAAATCTTTCGAAAGACTCTTTTGCTCTGTATTCAACGAGCTACGTTCAAATTATATCCACTTTTATTTGGCCAGATCTTATGTGACCATTAATTTAAAAAATGCATTAAATTAAATTGGGCTGTTGTTTAATCGAGCACTTAAGATCCTACGGAAATTAATTAAGGGAGTTGTCCAAAATTAAACGGATTTAAACGGTGAAACAAACAGTTCCAAACAGCGCTAGAAATCATCGACGAGTTGCTGTTTTGGTCCAATGTGGAAAGTGCTGCATCCACTTTGAACACTGCTTTCTGATAGAAAAATATTCATGCAAAATAGTGTGTACACTACACTGCGTTCTGATATCTTTAGAGTGTCAGATATCTCACGCAATTTCATTTTATTTTCCAAGACGATTTTGTGAGTTATTACGGGATAAACACGTTTTTTTGCGTCGGTATATGTGACAATGGATGAACATTGATCCATCTCTATACTCTGGAATCAAAACGTCAGTCAGCTGAGTGGACAGCAGCCGGTGAAAGAAGTCCGAAGCGACGAAAAACGCAAATGTCGGCCGGTAAGGTGCTGGCCTCTGTATTTTGGGTTGCGCAAGGTTTTTTATAAATCGACTATCTTAAGAAAGCAAAGATCATCAAATATTAAAGATCAAGCAAATATTACATGGCATTATTGGTGCGTTTGGAGGAAAAAATTAGGCAAAACGGCCCCATGCAAAACAACAAATGTCCATTCACCAAGACAATACATCGCGTCACAAGTCGTTGGGTACGAAGGCAAGACTGAAAAAATTGAATTTCGAATTGCTTCTCCTTCCAGCGTATTCTCCGGATCTGACTCCGGGCGACTACTAGGGCCTATTCCAAATACCGACATACTTACTAATACCGACACTTATTCAAATAAGTCTTCTATCGCGAAGTGACTTATTTTCAATCTCCTTCTTCCAAGCAGACAACTTATTTGGTGATGTAAACACTTTAAACGACTGCATTAATAAAATTATTTATTTATTAATTTCAACTAATATACTTTTTGTACAACTAAATAATTAAATAGTAAACGTGGTTTGTTTTTATCCATTTTATTTAATTTATTTCGCTTTAAATAAAACAAATTTCTTTTTTCAAATTTGTTTTGTTTTGTGGCTGTCAAATTAAGTTGGTAAAAGCAATTAAAACAACTTGGCCGACCTATTCAAGATGGCGTCAAATAAGTCAATAAACTTGAAATAAGTCAGAGTTTGGAAAAGACTTTTAGTCTTCATACATGAATATTGTCGTCGTTGTTTTCGATATTGTTTTGGACTTATCGTGGGGCACAAACAAAAAACGAATAAGTTTTCCGCAGAATGTTTTTTTTTTATCAGTTTAATTTTTATGAAATTACATTTTTAAAGACATAACTATTTAACTCTATGTCTTTAAAAATGTAATTTCATTTCATTTTTTTGAAAATAACTAATTCGTGTATCAACTATGCTTCACTTGCATTTTGAGAATATTTTTTAATAAAAAAAATTATTTTCTGTAAAAATAAATATCGACGCATCGGTAAGTTTTTTTAAAAAAAGAATCAAAAAGCACTCCTATCCTAACTCTTTTCGCGATTCGTTTTTAACGTTCTACTCCTACCTTACGCAGTAGCCAAATCGATGACGTACGGCTATAGGGTCCGATTTACATAGAACCCCATCTGCACATTGCATTGCTCCATGCCAAGGCCTATAGTTGTGTTCATTTTCATCGCCGATCATAGTCAGATGATGAAAAATCCCTTTTGCATCAATGCCACTATTGGGATTCGAACCCCGTACCTCCCGATCCGAACGCCAAAGCTCTAACCACTGTGCCGTTTGGTCGGTAACTTGGTTTTTTTGTCCGTGCTAGCGATAAGATTTTATATGAAACGGTAGTTTTTCTTTACTAAATATCGGGAAGAAAACCACAATAATCGCGAACTAAGAATGAATAAACGGTTCTATTTGACATTTTTATAAAATTTGAGCTTTGATTTTGACTTTTCCATACTCGTACCAAATTTATTGTCGAAACTCAAAGTTCCTAGTAGTTTTTGAAATAAACTTATTTAAACACCATATATGTTCTATGTATTTAAGAATGGTTTTAAACAACCATTAATTCCACAAAGCTCTAACTACACAGATCAAACCTTTTTTAAAAAGATTGAAATGACAATTCCATTGTTTTTTAAATAGTTAATATTGCATTGCAAATAAAACCTTTTTCAAGAAAAAATTTCTTAAATTATGTTTTCTCTCCTAGAGTTTAATATGCAACGAATTATTTGCGTTTAGAGTCACTATTCGAAAAATATCGTATCGAGGATCTCGATAAATTCTCTCAAAATCTCAAGAAAAAGTTTTAATTTCCAAGATTTTCTAATCTCGAGAAATATGTTTGAGATTCATTGAGAAACATTATCGAGAATCATTGTCTGTTCTAACTTGCAAATAGAACCTTATTCTCAGAAAAAGATTCCATCGAAAACTTGATGAGTTATCTTGCGTAAAACAAATATTTATTCCAAAAATATTATACTTCCAAATATTTAAATACGAGTATATCAACACTATCGAAAACTTTACATGCTCTTTTCTCCGTTGTCAGTTTTACGCAAATATAACTTATTCATTGGGCGGTTCAGGTTCCCTATCATGATTAGTGAAAAATCACGGATTCATCGCCTATTTGATTTGAAAATATCATAATGCAAAACATTTTCATAACGTTGGCTTCTATTTTGCTCATTTTGTTCCCGTCTGTTGGGTACCCCGACACATTCACATGTTCCCAACTATTGGGTGTACATCCTAAGGTCGAGAAATGTCAAAATGTCAGTTTCAATAGGCATATTGAAAATTGTATTGCGAAAGCGAATGCCATGTTTGGATTTCTTAAAAGATGGGCAGATGAATTTAAAGATAGTCAAACCTTATGTTCATTCTATTTCGCTTACGTTCAATCTCAAGTGGAATACGCTGTATCGGTCTGAAATCCATACTATGCTGTACACAGTAAAAGAATTGAAGGAATTCAAAACTTTCCGATTTTCTTGTTAAAGAAAAGTGACTGGAATTACGACCACAATTTACCATTCCATGAAAATGTGGCTCGGTTACCTTCGTACTCAACAAGAAGCACGGATTACAAAATATGCACGCTTGAAAATAGACGATTTCTCTTAGGTGCGGCTTTCATTGGTAACCTTTTGCTTGGTCACATTGATTCAGCTTACATTTTGGAAAACATATCAATTCATGTGCCTTGCAGAACATTTCGAAACCATGAGTTTTAGCACTAGAACACCATTCCACAAACTAAGCAAAATGGGGTTAGTTCCATTATAGGTTGTCTAAATATTTCAACGTCCTCGGCGACCTATTTGACTTTAATTTATCAAAGGACAACTTCGCAGCATTACAACTTCGACACGATAAATGATGTCAAAAGACTTTTTATTTAAAGTATTATGGGTTGTAATTTCGACTTTTTCTTGTTGTTTTAGTAGTCCACATTTATAAATTCGAAACATAATTCGTAATATTTATTATTTTTTGTTTCCATAGAAAATTAGACAAAATTAGTTTTAGTCGAAAGTCGTACTCGTAATGCTTACATAATCAGCTACAGACAAACTCAACGCGAGAACCCCTCGTAAATGTAAAAAGATGCATACTACTGATTCGTGCGTCTAGTATACATTTTTCTATATAGTTACTTTGATTTAAAATGTGTTTGTTACATAACAAGCGCTGCGCGCGTCGAGTTTGTTTAGGTCATTACATAATCCACTCCCTTGTGACTAGATGTTCAATGGAATGCAAATTTGTTAGTTTAGAAGTAACACATAAGAACACAATGTTTTTTAGAAAGATAGAATTTTTTTAGAACTCCGATAAAATACGTAATTTCAAGTGTGAGTAATCGAAAGGAGAGTAATATTAAAGGAAGGCGGATATTACACTAGTATATGAATATACTTCATGGCTTCATGAACCTAAACATAATCAGATTTGAGAGAACAATTATATAAACGTGATAGTGAATATCCGCCTATATTCTAATAAGATCACCTTTAGTATCGCTCACCGAACTTAATTTTATATGGGAAATCAAATTTGCGTACGTTTTGGAACTAATGGAATTGGAAGGCGCTAACGGTCTATGAAAGTGAGGGAACGCGATATCCCTCTAAGGGGCTTCTATTTAAATCCGGGAGCGTAGGAGCGGAAATCTATAAACATGTAGGGAATATAGGCGTCGTCACTAGAGGGGGTGAGCTATTTAAAGGTAAGCCTACCTTATTCTAATAGTTTGCTTGATTATTCATGGATTTTACAAGAATTTGTAGATCGAAAGGACGAAATTAATTTAAAAGGTAACTAAATATTAGGTATTATAGATTAATCTTACCTCATTGTTTACAAAATTGAAAAATTAGTTCAATTAAAAAATTATTTCTGTATTAATAAAAAAACTTTAAGCGTGTAGATCTGGCTAAGCTAAAACGAATACAACTTTAAACGTCAGCGACACTAGCGTGTCTTTTGCAGGATATCGAACTAAAATTTTGAACTGAAGGGAGGGCTAGACACCACGATTAATTTGAGGCTGAAATTAATTAATTAATGAAAGAAATGTACCATATTTTCAGTTATTTCCAGCTGAATTTTGTTTTAATATTTTATATTCAATATACATATGTATAAGCAACATAAAAAATTGAATAATGAACTCGTTTTGAGTAAGGTTCAATCATACATTTAGATTTAAATATAAATAAATCATTTTTCTCATTCAAACAGTAGTGTACCGCATTTTAACATATAGTTTACAATTAAAAATTATTTATACTACATAGTAATTAATTATGTATATTGTTTAAATTTATCCTATAAATACAAATTTAACAATCTCTTTGAAACATCGCTCTAAATTATTATGAACCTCGAAGTCCATTATATATTCTATTATTTGGTTTCTGAGCGAACAACCGCTTTATGTCCTCCTTCTCCTCCTCAGTAAAGTCTTGTTTTGGGAATTCCACATCAAATGTGATAAATAGTGTACCATATAAATTATTATTGTCATAGTTTGGCATGCCTTCGCCCTTTTTACGAATTCTCGCACCGGGCCATGTAACTTTTTCACGAGACATTTGCACTTTGTGTCCATCTAAATGTGTAATGTCCATTGTAAATCCAGTTAGTGCATCCTGAAGAGTAATTGTCACATTTGTATACAAGTCATCGCCTCGCCGCTCGAATCGCTCATGTGGCGCAGTTTTGACTTTAATGAATAAATCACCGGGTTCACCGTCCATATGTGGTTCACCTTCTGCAACAAAGCGAATTTCTTGACCATCTTCCATTCCGGGTTCAACTTCGATCTCAAGCAGCCGCTCTTCATTTACCAATTTAACATTGGGACACTCGTCACAAACAGTTTGTTGCATCATTTGGAATCGACCAGGGCCTAAATTTCTTGTTACCATTTCTTGCCGGCAGTTACACTTTCGAGTTCCAGTAGCCGGTTTTAAAACTGGCTTGTTTCGAGTAATCTGAAAATAAATACGATTTGAGTTTGTTGCAACTCTCGGCTCTTAAACTTAATATTGCCTACCTCTACAAAATTTCCAGTATATAATTCCTCTAATGACACAAACAAATCCATAACGAGTTTAGCCCCCTTTGGCGTATCATGCTGATGTGGGTCGTTACCAAAATGAAACCCAAAATCACCGAAAAAACTAGCAAACGGGTCTGAATTGTCCATCATACCATCCCTCTTCAAGCATTCCTCGCCACAACGATCGTAAACTTTTCGTTTCTCTGCGTCAGACAATACCTCGTAAGCAGCACCCAAATCCTGAAATTTTGTGGATGCTTCTGGGTCATTTTTATTCTTGTCGGGATGCAATTCCTTTGCAAGTCGTCTATATGCTTTTTTAACTTCGTTAGAGGTCGCCGATTTTTTAATACCCAAAATTGCGTAAAAATCACGACCCGCTGAGCTTATAACCACTACGAATAATAAATTTAGCAGTAAAGTAAACCAAACACCGGACCACCACATTTTGATGATGCTGGCCCTCTTTTCTCGCCTTTCGACTTTTTTAGTCACAATGTTTCGATCGAATAAATAAACTATCGATAATATAACACAATTATAATTTAATTAATTACACATTTTAATTTATCACTATTATATTTAGTTAATTAATTCGATTTTTTTCAATTCACAATTATATGCAAAGTAAAATCTTTTGACACAACGTTTTGATGACTAGACTTCTCCTTCAACGAAATATTTTTATACTGAAAATTAGGTGTTGGGATTTGATTGGTGGATTGTACCACGAGTAGTTGATTACAATAAGAGAGTGGGGAACCGAAATGAAACAACAAAACCAAATAGCACATAGCAAAATGACAACTAACATATAGGGGAATTCTGACACTAGAAAAGTTTACCAACCTAATAAAGTTATAAACTCAGTGTACATAGTACTAAAATTGAACATTCGATTTTTTAAGTGAAGTTTTGTTGTACATTATTGATTTTATAAGTGCGTGTTTCAATTGGTTTAAATACCGCATAAAAAGTTAAAAAGTTGCAGGATGCAAAGGGCATGCGATCCAAACGCCAAAGCTTTAACCACTATGCCATTTGGTCGGTCAAGATGGAATTTCGTACCATCAGTAAGTGTTTATACAAAATAAAATGTAAATTATGTTAAAACAAAAGTGATTTGTGGTAAAATTATCCTTAATTTAAGTTAAAAATCAGATAAAAATAAGAAAACAATTTTGGTTATTAGCGTGGGTTCTTTCTTTTTGTAAATAAATGTTTTTACCAGTGCCACATTTATCGTATTACTATGGTTCGAAAAGTGGGTGTTGATTGTTTCATGTGCTTTTCTTTTTATAATTTATTTTTATTTTGGAATATGTACTGTAAATACAATTTTTTACAGAAATTAAAATGTAAACATTTGTTTTTAGTTTACCAAAATATGGAGAATTGCAAAAGCAATGGTTTAAGCCTCATCAGATGATATTTCAATTGACCAAGAAATTTCTAAAGTAGACGAATCTAATATGTATGACGAAGATTTTTTTGGATACCCAATTATACTAAGTGAATTTTCAACATACATTACATTTTAAAGGAATGTGAAATAAATAAGCGTAGTGGTTTTATAATTACAATTTTTTGTAGACATAATATTATATTTAAATAAAAATAATTAATGCACTTTTATTAAAGAAATCAAAATGTAATTAAATTTAAATAATTTTTTAATTTTAACTTTCTAACTTCATTGCATTCGATCGAAAAAAATTCTAAATATGGCCCTGTTAATTTATATGCTTCCTATCTTGGGATAAGAACACCGTAAATGGTTCGTTTTTGAACTGCAAAATCGATTCGTTTGCGAATTATTGTATGGTGTAGTCTTCGTTTATGGTTCGTAAATGGTTCACCTTGTTTAGAGGTATTGCTTGTATTGTGACGATGTAAACATGCATCTGGCACCTCGTCGAAAGTTCAAAATGTTAGCAAATTTATAATAAAATTACTTTTCTTTTAAATGTGTTTTCTTAATTTATCAGAAAATGTATGAAATACCTTTCAAAACAGTTGTAGTTCAATAAGTTTGTAATGTATATTAACAAATAAATTGTAAAATTGATTTTATTCTATCTCATAATTTTGAGATCGAAAATACATCTTTTCTATATAAAATATCCGTTTCAACCCTGTAGTTTCTTTGACCTTGCTATAAATTACATAAAAACAAAAACACGTTAATTGCATTGAAGTTGTCCACGAAGCCAGTGCAATACGTTCCTCACTAACAAAACTTCACTCTCTTGTAAATAATATATTTAAAGCTGTTTTCTAAACGAGTACTATTTTATACTGTCCGCCATCTTAAATAATGTTAGGTTTTAATTATTCTTTGTTATTTTTCATGTTTGTTTACATGAACATAACCTCGATGCAAATCATTCATGTGTAGGATTAAAACTATTGTTTTCTATTTAAACCACTATCACGCAATATAACTCATTTTACCAACTTAATCCAAAAGCACAAAATTAGTGTCTAAAAGAATAGACACACCAAGCATCGACGGCGAGCGACGCAATTAAATAAACCAACGAAGCTTATTTTTTCAGAAAAAAAATAAAGTTAAATTTCAGTAAAGTTTTATTGATAAAATCGTTGTGAATGTGGTGGTGTGGTGCCATAATAAAATTAAAAATACTAACCAGAGCATTTTTATGGCAACATCCTAACACCCATTATCGCACACCAAGATCGTTTTATGGTTGGGAAACTATTATATTCAACCGATATTTTTATTTATTATTATTAAAATAAGTTAAGAAATCGTGAATAAAAAATTATAAAATATTTTTTATTTAACGAATATTAGTGACAATCAGACTTAAATTCGTATAGGAAAAATGAAACCGCCGACGTAAATTTTTGTTTTGTAAAGTTTAGTTGGTTATATTGTCTTCAACATGTCAAAATTTAACAATAAAATTTGTATTGTATGAGAGTTTTCTCGTAAGCACGAGCAGATAGGCATGCATAAATAAAATAATAGAAAGATGTATGTGCACCATCTATTGAATAATACAAAAAGTATTGCTTATGTGCTCATCGCAATTCATATTTTCCTCATAAATAATTCCAATAAAGTTTCCAATATAAGTCATTCATTGCAATTTTTTTAATTCAACTAATTGTAAAATTAAAACATAAAACTAAATTTTATGACGATATGCCGTTACCGACATTTATTTCAAAATGTCGGTGGGCATCGTTTCATCAAACTTTTCATCGATCTAAGTTGGGTCAGTCCACACAAAAAGTGAAACTAATTTGGGTAACCAGCCTAATTTCACATATAGAGTGTTTTCGTTTTTGCATTCTGTATTTACCCGAACGCTCCAAAACTGACATAAAACGTACTTTTATTCATTCTATGTATTCTGTTTTATTTCATTTGTTCTTTTATTTAATTAGAAGTTCCGGAACGCATCCGTAAACTATGACGATGAAAACTATTTCAAACAGCCGCTGTTTCATGGAAATAAAAAAATTTCTCAGTAAAATCGCGTAACCGATTTTGTTTTGCTTAGCAAATTGTTGTTGTGTTGCAATAATTAAAATATCAAGCTAAGTATTTTTTATGGCAAACAAAGGAAAAACCCATACCAACTCCTTTTTAATTATATTTCAAACATAATTTTATGGGGTAAACATGTATCGTTTCGTATACACGCGCAAAATTTGATTGAAGTCAAAAAAATTATTTTAGATAAAGAAATTTGATGAATTCTTATATGAGAATGTTTTTTTTTTTTAAATAATTTAATGCGCGATTGCACATCTTATTTTTATCGCAGAGCACTTTTTATATATTTTCAAAAATTTAATACAGAAATGAAATAACATGATTTTGCCAATCAAAAAATAATGTCAAATTTATTAGTAATTTTAAGGATATAAAATTCATTGTCAAACATTAAAAATAAATATTTGATTTGTTTTATTAAAAATTTCTATATTTATAATCAAATTATAATTTTGCATAATTACACAAGTGAAAACGCTAATATTTAAGTTTGCTCAAAATTTACTTAAATATAAGTCCTACCAGAATCCAGTTAAATATAAGTCCTGCTCTAACTCTCATTGACAGATACCTATATAAAAATAACTACCGAAGATTGTGTTGGTTACACTAACAATCCAAATTTTTTTTGTTCATTTTTTGTTTACTTCTGCACCAACACATTTATACTTAGTTATTTATAAAAAATTACTATAGAAAACAAATTACCAATCCATCTTTAGTTAGTTATTGTTTATTTCATATGTGTGGAGTGGAGTTACAAGGACTTATATTTAAGTAGATTCTGGTTTGCTGCTCGCTGCTGCTGCTGCTGGGTGTGTTTCATCCTTTACAGATAACTTCACGGCAGTATATTTTTATTTTCTGAATTATCAGTCAAATAATTTATTTTTGAACTATCTATATAAGATTAAAGTAAATAAAACATTTGTATTTTTGGTGCTCAAAGCAGGCGTCTACTATAAGAGTACTATATATGAAATAATCTTTGGAAATGAAAACATTCTGATAATTCTTTCCAAAATTCCAAGCGTTCACCTTTAAAAAGTTATTCGCTTCTAAAATAAATAGTATAGTAAAATTATTTACTTAGCCAGGCGATGATACAATGGGCGCTTTCAGGTTCCCTATCAGGATTAGTAAAATCATCGCCAATTTGATTTAAAATTTCATAGTGTTAAACATTTTCATAGCGTCGACCGCAATTTTATTCAACATGTTCCCAACTGTTGGGTGTCCTGAAAGCGCCAATGTAAACCAATCCAAAACTGGGTGTTTGTACTAAAAAATTAATCTACACTGTAAGAGCACATCCAAATTATTGTTCAATTTAAGTTAAAATATCCAAACATACATTTTGGCGAAGTTTATCATTATTACGTTGGTAGTAATCATTTAGGTAACCAACCAAAATATATTTATATTAATTTTAATCAAATATGTAATTGTAGTTTGACATAAGTTTCTTACCGCAGTTCAAGTAATTATTATTAGCTCGATATCTATATAGATAGTGTGAATATTTATAGTTTTAACATGAATTTATAGTGTACTTAATTATAATATTAAAACAAATATAATTAATTAGCATTAGTGAAAATTTGTTTTTTTATCCGGTTTAGTAAGAATTCCGGCGAATCGCATAGAACATTACATTTTTTTAAACACTTGTGCAGTGAATTATTGATGAGAAAACTATTTTATGAATGTGGTCGAAATCAATTAATATCGAGGTAATTGAATTGTTTATTAATAATACACATTGCTTTTAAAATTATAATTTAAAAATGTAAAATTGAATTGGCATGTGCGGAAAACAACATGCCGCATTATACATCCTCGGTCGATCAATTTTTTTTGTAAGATGTTGGATAATTTCTTAATAAGTTGTGGCCGTTTAAAAGAAGGGTCTCTTTTTTAGTTTTGTTTATTATACAGAGTGTAAAATCTCAATTAGTTTGATGAATTCGCGAACATTTTTATATACGAGTATGTACACACTTTTCCGTAAAATTAAAAGTTTACTTTCGTATTTCTGGATATTCTGATTCTCGATCGATATTTGTAACACCGTATCACTTTAATATGTACATAAATTTCGTGTGTATATTTCACATTAGGGGACTTCGTTTAAGTTAGCATGCAGCACATAAGAAGTGTTTGAGAATTATATATTATGACTTATTTATTTAAATTAAGTGAATTAATTTGAGTTTATTTAGAGATTTAGCCAAGGTTATTTAAAAATAGGTAAATAAATTCCGCGACATTTATACGGCAAAATTTGTTATGGGTTATTTACACTTAAATGGCATTATTTACATTACATTGTAATACATAGAACAAGAAAAATAATTGAAACTTATGCGATGCTCTTGAAACTGCTGTATCGGCTTAACTAAATTAAGATCAAAAGTTCGTTAAATATAAAAACAGATGTCACTAAAAGTAAAATTTTTAATCTATGCAGTTTATTTGTAAGTTTATGTCGAAGTCGGTACACCATAATAAAATATAAAAATTAAATGAAAAGTTATCGGAAAGTAACCTCTTAAAGTAATTTTTTAATGGCCGATAACTGCTAGTGTCCAGTAGCCATAATATTTAGTTTTAGTTAATTTGGTTTAGTCGATTTAGGCACACTTAGATTTTAAGAAGGTTTCCTTTTCAAAACGATGCATATTGCATTTAAAAAAAATTTAAATCGAACATCATACTCATTAAGTATTACTCGTTTGATTAAAAACATTCGATAATTCTAACATATTGTTATTAAAGAAATTGAAGGAATCCATCTCATATCGTTGTAAATTCAAAATAAACAAATCACATTATTTATAACTGGTACATTTAAATAAATTAAATAAATTAATTAATATTCCTTAAACGTTGAAAATTTGACAAAAAATAAATAATTTTTATATTTATTAATTATTAATGAATGATTTTAAATTTAAAGACACTATAATATCGATATTTATCTATGAAATATTAGATAACATACATAAATTACAGAATTTTGGTGTTCAACCAAACTGAAGGGCCGACCCATCTTTCATGCCGTTATTATAGGCTGGCATGGAGCTATGCAATGTGCAGATGGTTCTACGAAAATCGGACCTATAACCATACCACATACGTCCTCGAATTGGCTGACAACGGCGTAAGGTATGACGTGAAAATCGAACAGCGAAAGAGATGGGAGTGCTTCGGCCCCATAACAGAATACAAAGATAAAAAAATAAAAATAAAAGATATACAGTGAAATTAATATTCTGCAACATTTAAAATCATGTTTTAATGAAATTAACTGATTCTATATATGTACACTATATGTAACGAAAATGATCATAATTACTAATTTTCGAAAAAAAAAAATTCAAAATAGGATTATAGAATTTATTTTGCAGTTTTTTATTAGACTAAATTATTTTATAAATTAACAAATCCAAACATAGAAAGTAAAAGTTCATATTAAACAGTATATGAAGTTTATATAAAAAAAAAATCGTAACGAAAATGATCATACACTAAAACCAAAGAATTTCTAATTTCATTAATTCTTCATATAAAATTGTACCATTATTTGTCAATAAATGGCCTAATTAGATTCGGAACTACCAAATTCCAGAACTTCGTGAAACACTTATGTTACAATACCAATCCAGCTTACAAACTTAATTTGAAAACAATTGGTTAAAAAATGACCAAGCTCCATTCACCATAGCCGAGCCCCAGAACTTCGTTTAGTCCAGCTTTACCTACCAAATTTGACCATAATGTATTAAGAAATGGCTTACTCCCATTGAAATGTCAATTCCAGAACTTTATTCAAAAAGTAAATTAGAATCCCAATCCATTTTGACAGGCATACAGCTTCCCATAATGCAAATTTGTCCTTCATTGGTCAAGAAACGGGCGAGTTCAGAAATATATATTTAAATAATGATTTTAATAAGTCTTAGAAACAGCAAATCTCTTTTTTTGGGATTTTAAGATTGCAGGAATAACTGCGCAAGTAGCAGTAACTCAAGCAATAACTTGAAAAGCGAGATTTTACCGATCGATAATTCGATTTTTGTTGAACCCATATGTTTTTGTAACAAAGGTGAAAAGTATATATAATTTACTAAAAAAAATTTTTATTTTCAGGTGATAGTAATATGTTTTCTATCGCTAATACCTTGGCCAGGCCCAAGTATTTTCAAGATATCATGTTCTAGGGAAAGTTCACGAGTAGTACGTAAAATAGTTCAATCAAAATGGATACCGATACTTGAAAAATATCAAGTTAAATTACCAATGGAATGTCCATTTCATCCATTGCGCGATATATTCGGGCCACAGCAAACAGCAAAAAAACAACATCGGTC
The DNA here is from genome assembly GCA_963691935.1 of Nephrotoma guestfalica. NCBI lineage: Eukaryota > Metazoa > Arthropoda > Insecta > Diptera > Tipulidae > Nephrotoma > Nephrotoma guestfalica. The sequence goes on from OY829913.1 coordinate 151,344,968, forward strand.
CAGTCAATGGACATGTGGCTTTTGTGGTAAAAGTTTTTTTGAAGAAAAATATTTGGATTTACATTTTGAAACAAGGCACAAAACAAAAATCAATATGGTAGTTTGAAATTGTTTTTGTATTTTTAATTATTGTTATCATTATTATCTAGTATGCTCAGTAATTTACTCTGTTATTACTATAATATGTGTTCTATCATTCTTATTATATTGGTGTTACTTATTTAGATCTATTATAACTTTCTATTACTTACTGCTGATTATCTCCTGTCTAGGCGGAGGATGCTGTTTGCCTTTCAGATTATTGCGATATTATGAGATGCCAGGTGCTGGTGGCACAAGATTCAACATTATCGTTTGGCGATTCAAGTATAATTTCAACGGACATTGAAATTTGGAGCGAATCGACTGCTTATCGGACCGCGCTTAGTCCATCAGGACCACGTGATCTGGCCAAATTACCTTTAAGGTACAAATACGTTGATCAATTTCTATCAGTGTATTGCTCAATCTTTAATTATTTCAGAGGTGTATTTTCACCACCCTACTCACGAGAATCGAAAACTTCATCAATTACGGAGTCAATTGTTACTGATAATATTGTAGTGGGTTCGCAACCAACTGATATTAATAGTCAAACGAACGAAAACCATTGTGATAAATCAGAGCAAGGTTCTGGGAGCCTTGTACAGGCCGACACAACTGAAGGTAAGAATTTTAAAATCCTACAGGCATCTGTAAATCTATGAGTTTTATAGAAGCGGCTACTGAAAAATTAGAAGACACCAATGATAGTGAGGAGGAAAGTGATAACAATGTAACCACGTCCTGTGAAAAAGACCTAGTGGATTCAGCATTGCCGCCAGTTGATCGGAAACAACAACGAATATCTGAGCTTCAAAAACTAAAAGCAAATTGTAGAACGGAAGATCTTGATAAGCTAAAAATTCGATGCGAAATTTTAGTGCGGGATTGTATTGCTGGTTTACTAATGCAATTGTCGGAGCAGGATTTTCGTGAAATGGAAGGTATACCAAATTTGATCCAAATATTTGTTTTCAAATCAGTAAATTTTCTTTATCATTATAGATGAATTAAATCGTGCGGTGTGCTGGTATCTAACCTGTGATCGCTACTGGGAGGACGGTCCACCCGAACCTCGCTCATTTCCATGGGGACTTGTATTTGTTTTAGTAATGGTATTATCGCTTGGCGTATGTTTCTGCTATTATATAATTTGGGTGTTATTTGAGTAAGTACACATATTTTAAATTTCACTCCAACCAAAATTCTTAAAGGGAATTCAAAAAATGTTCAAAAAAGATTATAAATTTATTTTTCTTAACAACCACTCACACAAATCCCAATCACATAAATTACATTTGGCCCAAAATAATCGAAACCCCGTGTAGCAGTGGGACTGATGATCAAAGTATACAATCAGCGAGTACACAAGTTACAGCACATTCGAGTCCAACACATACAAGGCAACAATCCAATTCATCGGTTACAAATTATTACAATATGCATCATCATCAGCCGTCGCATTCTTCTGCTGCATTGAACACAAATTTAGTCGGTCAATCGTTATCACCGTCATCATCTGCCGCGGCAATAATCCAAACAACTAGTATTAATAATCAGATTAGTAGCAGTGGTAGTAACAATAATGCGGGTGGAACTGGAAGTATGTTAAATATTGGTAGCCATCATCACCAACAGGGAATAAATAATCAACACCAATCATTACAATCGGCATCACAACCGAATATACCCGGATTTCCGGAGGAATATTATGCGGCCCCAAGTGATTATGGTGATCTAGGGCAGAGTGAACATTACATTTATGTTACTTATCCGCCCGAATTAAAACGCCGTTTACTAGAAAGGTACGGAAAGGAACTGTATTTAATGCTTTTAAAAAAAGACACATGTGATTAGAAGTTACATTTTATAAGTGTATTTGCTTCTTAATTTTATTTTTATTTAGTTTTTGTATTAATAATTTTCTATGTAGTTATTTTGTTGCACTTTTATGTCAATAGTAAACAAATTAGTTTTGAATTTTGACACACAAATATTTCATCTTTGCATTTATCCTCATTTTAATATCTCTAAATAACATATCGAGCATCTTACGGTAGAAATTACAAACAAAGCCCACCAACCCATTTGTTTTCAAATACCAATGGCCTAATAACTAATTTTAACTATGTAACACTAAGTTAATAATATTGTTACGAATTTCGACGATTCGTAATAGATTTTGCAAATAATAACACTCAGCGTAAATTTCAAACGTTGTTTATTTGTTAACACCGTCTACACTTACACTATTTCACTTTATACTGCACAACCTATGGTGTTCACTATTAAACCACAATTGTCCAATAACATTATGGCCTACAAATATGACCATCGAACCACCGCCCGTTGTGATGATAACACTTATAGTGATGTACACTTTAACCACTCGACCACCAAGTGTTCCACGTCGGTAGGGTAGCACCAAAGAATTTCTAATTAAAGAATACTGACGTGACAGAATGTATGAGGATGTTCTAATCATTTTTTGCATATTTTTCACTTTCGTTTGGGATGTTCCCTTGGTCACTCAAATTTGCATTAATCCAAGCAATGATTGACTGACTTTGGTGATAAAGTTGTTGTCGTATTGTCCATCTACCAATCAGATTTGTTTTTGTATTTTATTATAACATTATAAGTCTTAGATTTATTACTTTATACCACATTATTCTGAATGTGACATCTAATATGTTTTAATATCCGAAGTTGCACTCGAAGCCGTAGGAGTATGTTCAGTAATAAGAAAAACGGTGACATGCCATTTTTTCTCATTCATGCTTTTACTTCTTATTTATTGAATAAAGAATAAGCGATCTAATCAAAAATCGGCCTAGCATTTCTTGTAAATTTAAACGTATCTCTTAAAGTTTGAAGTTTCAATCTTTCTCTAAAAGCAAACAACATTTACTCTTAACCCCAATTTTACTCTCAACTAACCATATCGACATTTTAATTTTGTGGTCACTTTAATTTTATGTTGCATGGCACTTTTATATCTAGATCCAATATTTTAGTGAACCTTATTTTTATTTAAATAATTTTAAAATTCCCCCAATTTAAAATAAACAGTAATTAAACCCCTTACTTGATACATTTAAACTTCATTATAAAAATAAACTACCTACCTATTATTTAATTTTCATTAATAATAATTATTTTATCACCAAATAAGGATTTTATTTTAAAATTAATTCATTTTTTCTGTAGCTGCTACAATCGAACAACACGTCTGTGAAAATTTCTTTTATAAAAAATAAAACTATTTAAAAAATGTATTATTCTATTAAACCTTTAAAGATAAGTAATTTTTATGACAAGAGATAATTATTATTATAAAGATATAATAAATTATATATAATAGCATATTTTTTATTATGTATTGTATTCCTAAAAATTAGTTATTTATTTTTTATTTCCTATAAATTTATTGTTAGAATATATTTAAAAAATAATAATATAATAAAACAATTTAAATTTATTTGTACAATACAGTAATTAAATAGTTCGTATTATGTAATACAATAATATTTAATAGTTTTGAATATTAGTTGATTTATTTTTTGTTGGTTTGGTCAGTTTATTTTGTTTTAACTTTTAACTTATTGTTTGTAGTTCTTTTTACTCTATTTTACTTATTTATTACGTAATTAACATACAAACAAAATTATTGATAGATATGATGTACCTTTTTGCTATAAAATTTAAAAATAAAATATTAAACCATTTGTTTATAGTTTTTATCAATAAATGATTAAATCTTTTAATAAATAAATAATAATAATTATTAAATTATATTATTAAGTCATGGAACAAATACAAATAATGATAAATAAATATTTATTTATTAACAACTAACAACCAAAGACTATTTGAAATTTATTTAATAATAATACTAATAAAACATTAAAAATTTAAAATAAATCAATCAAATATTTTATTTCAGACAAACATAAATGTACACAGTTTTTGTACTTGTTCTCGAACCACTTGATTAAGCTTTGGTCAGTAACGTGTTTATCTTGAAATTATCATACAACTGGTCTATTAGCTTGATCTTTCGATTACAAAAATATGACCGAAGACGTCTGTACTCGAAATGGTTATAAACTGGTTTCAAATCATCTTGTACTGCAGAAATGTCTGTTGAAACCATTTTTAAAATATGAATTTCAGATAACGTGGGCTATTTTTGTTTAAATTATACCTCAGAATCATCTATGTACTTTAATTCTGTAATTTTTGGTAAAATACAATAATACAAAATCTTTTGGACAGGTTTATTTGGCAAAATATATGCTAATCTAGAATATAACTACTGAAATGACTATAAGCGAATTTGGAAGTTGTATCCACCTGTTCATATATGTCCAATTTGTTATAATGCTACACCTAAACAATTTGCGTGGGGCAAAATTACTTTAATGTTTAGAATAACAATTTGTGATACCTCCATTTTCAAACGGTTACTCAATTACCCCTCACTTTTTGGGCGTTGTTATTGACAATAAACATAACTTTTGCTCAGCTAAACCAATTGAAAGTAAAGAAGGGATTATTTTCTGTAACGGAATTTTATTGTGTTTGGTAAATCACATGATTATTATTACGTAGGTTATCTTATAGGGCCCTTGACCTTCGGGATTCATGAGTGAAACTTCATAGGATGAGCTGTGTCTTTTGTTATCAGTTTGTTATCAGTCAAAAATGGAATGTTTTGTTATCTAACGGAAATATGTTGGTATCCATGCTTAAAAACAATGTTTTTAATAAATGAGAATATTTTGGGCTTATTCGCGAGGCATTTAAATTCCCAATACCTGTCTGTTTACTAGGTTGTAGTGTAAGCAGAGGGATAAAGGGCTCGCTTCTTGTGAAGTAACTACGATAGGTGCTCACACTGCCTCCTCTCAGCAGCCATTTATTTTTTGTGGTATGGTGACTAAATGACTATCTGTATGGCAAATCTCATTAGTTTTTCAAATGATTCGTCCAATTACTATCTACTTCGACGACATGTGTGGGACATGGCTTATACAATTCTTCTTTCATGCTACTGTGTTAAGCGAAACATGTGTGACAAGTCTTCGATGTTTCTCAACCTATCAGTTACTTTTAAAAATAGCGTAGGTAAGTAATCGAGAGAAATAAAAAAATTATATTACATTCCAGTTTACTTTGTGCCGCGACGCGGAAATAATAAAAAATACTATTTTTCTTATTTTTACTATTTTTCTCATTTTATTTTACAAAATATTTGGTTATTGTTTTAGTATAATTTTAACATAACTCAAATATTTTTTTCCAGCAATTATGAGTACCATCACATATGCCGGTTTGATAATTGTTCTTCAACGTGATAGTGAACTTAGTGCCGAACCGTTTTGCTAGAAATTCACATATAAACAATATTTTAGAAATCATTCTTTTTTAATAAATTAATAATATTATTCTTCATTAAAATAAAATATTTTGATTACAAACGTCCAAACCTAAGATTTATCTCAGTCAGGTCACATACGATGCATCTCAGACACATCACACACCATTCATCTCTGACATCTCACATCAGATTCGTTTATGACTTCTCAAATATAATTCTCCTCGGACAGGTCGTAGACGATTCAACTCAAACATGTCGCAAACGAAAATTAGTCCCATTTGCTGATAAATGTCTATACACGATTATAGACATTATTGTAGTATAGACTCCTGCTTCGAGTATATTGTTCCGGGATTTATTTACTAATAATCAACTAATTTTAATTAAAGTATAGCTATTTCCAGTGATATATAATTATTAGCTTATTTAGAAACCTAAAATTTGAATTTGTGCTAAAATAAAAAAAACTTCATTCTTTAGTGATTGAGTTCAACTGTTCACACTTGCGATTGTCATATCGTGCGGGCTTTTTAGTCTGCAGTTAATTAACCCTAAGTAAATTGTATAGACCAACGCTAGAAATATCTAACGATCACAAGCAAACACACGTGTTTTAAGGAAGCTAATTAAGTTCGTGAAATAACAACAATACATCGACATCTGATAATTTTATTTTAATCATCGATCAACACAAATTGTGATTAGTGCTGCTTTAACGTTTATGACTGCCGCACGCTTATTTGAATATCTGGGACAAGTAGTTATTCAATTGTATGAAAACTTTCAGTGATTATTATTTTTGCTTGGATTGTGATAGTTGAAGGTGACCGTGAATACGTAGTTGGATCCGATTAAGGCTGTGTGGTGCTGAGAAAACAAATTTATTGTTTAATTCCGATATTTAAATGCCCCTAAAATGTATGCAACTGGTTTGTTTCTTTAATAAACTTGAGTACCAAAATTTTGTATACATTTTTTTACTTATATTGTTTATATGTGTAAAATTAATTAATAAATATTTTATTTTTCATTATTGCTGATCTAAACCTTACATTTTACAGAGAATATAGACAATATTTGTTTAGTTTATGCATATTATAATAAATAACCACTTATCTTGGACACACTCTTTATTTCGTGATTTGCCATCTAGGGACGGTAGGTTAGGTTAGGTTAGGTTTCAGTGGCTGCTATCGCACACTTAGGCCAGTTATGGCCTATTGTGATACCACAGGATCCGACATCATCAAACTCCTTAAACCCATTTAGTGCTATTAATATAGCGTAAAAGATCTCGCACATTGCAGCTTTCGAGATCAGAGAGGCTGTCCATGGTGTATCGTAACTGCAGCTTCTGCAGAAATCATTTGAATCTAGACCCAGCCTTCTCGCATGATCTCCGAAAAGGCAGTGTCCGGTAAGTACCCTTACAATTCTACCTAAATCCCTAGTGTGATTAAGATCTTAGAGCGCTTCAAGTTCAGCACAGGCCATACTTGCTTCGCTATCCTACCGGTTGGACTCTCAAGCCACCTAGCATTCGCCAAGGCAACTGCTTTCCTATGGCTTGCCGTTTTCAGCATAGACATAGGTCTCCCTAAACATTCTCTCCCTGATTCCAGTTGGAGAGTTGTACCGTACCTTGCTAACTCGTCTGCCCTGCAATTCCCCTCAACGTCAGAGTGACCCGGAACCCAGACCAACTGGATATTGAAATGAAATTCAATGCCACCCGTGACGCCAGGGAAACTGAATCCAGCGAAAGAATGGCCGCCCGACTGTCCACATAAATAGTGATATCAATGCACGATATCACATTGTGCTTCAACCAGTTCATGACCTCTGCGATCGCTATAACTTCAGCCTGGTACACGCTGCAGTAATCAGGTAGACGAAAAGATAAATTGACATTTAATTCCCCACAGAACACACTCGCTCCCAGTCTACCATCGAGCTTGGAGCCGTCGGTGAAGAAATTAACTATCCCGGTCTCTTATATATGATTATAAAATGGGTATTTTATAATCTAAATTGTCTAAGTCATGCCTCACCGAATTGACTATAGTTGAGTGCCCCTTTTGCAAGCACTTCCAACTAGAGGTCGCTGATAGCCGGGCGACCGTATTAACCGCCAGTTGCTTACCGATAATATCCAACGGGAGAAGATGCAGTATGACCTCTAAGGCACTAGTGGGGTGGTTTTCAGAGCCCCACTAATGAGCAAACAGGCTGCCCTCTGCACCTTCGCCATCATGTTAGTATATGATGATTTCTCCAGAGCTGGCCACTCACACCATACAGCAGTATGGGCCTTACAACTGCCGTGTAAAGCCAGTGCACCAGCTCCGGTGTCAGGCCCCATTTCCTTCCAATGGCGTTTTTACAAGAGTAGAGTGCCACAGTGGCCTTCTTAACTCTTTCCATCGTGTTTGGCTTCCAACTGAGCTTACTGTCCAGGAGAATCATTGCAAGCCCTAGTTAGAGTGTCCACCATTGAATCTAGTTCACTTCCCGTGTCGGAGAGTCCTGGAACTCTGGATGGAATGATGCCCTCCAATATCTCCCTATATACATGCCATGCTGTCATCCGGGGGTTTCTGAACACGTATTGTTTTGTAATGTTGAGATTAAGTTTAAACGTTAAGTATCGATGGTCGGAGAAGGAATGCTCCTTCGCCACCCTCCATTCCCTGATCATCGGTGAAATAAATTCGGAGACCAGAGTAATATCCAGAACCTCCTGTCTATTACTAATAATAAAGGTGGGTTCCTGGCCTATATTGCTAATAGTGAGGTTAGTTCTTAAGAGAAAATCAAAAAGTAACTCACCCCTGTCATTTATATTCGAGCTACCCCAGATGGTATGGTGTGCGTTGGCGTCGCACCCCAGGATAACTCCCACCTTCCTTCTATCTGCATCCGCAACCAGTGCCCCCAGTATGTCTGGCGGCACTGGCATCTCCCGGTCCATATACGCGGCTGCAAGCCAGAATCTTCTCCCCTTCGTCTCTATGCAGACCGCAGTAATGTCCCCATTACTATACTGTGGAAGTAGAAAAACATTTATGTTATTTTCCACCAATATACATGATCTACTCTTTTCAGCCCCACAAGCATAAAGAAGGGTGTAGCCCTTCGCTCGCAGACCGCAGATCTTATTATTCTTGATCCGAGGTTCTTGGATCAGCACTATCTCCTCGCCTGACTTAGCAAGTCTGAGAAGTAGCGCCGCCGAAGCCGTCTTAGTGTGATGTAAGTTTATCTGCACAAACCTAATCATTGATAACAGTATTCACTTACCTTAATTGTGACAGCAGTGCTGCGTCGGTTATACGGACCCGACGGAGTCGACGGTATCCTCCGTCTCACTCCCTCCGCAGTCCCTAAAACTAAGGAGATCCACATCTCCCCCCTCGGAATCCGATGTATCCCTCATCCCCCTGCCAAGGGATAGTCGGTCCCTAAGTTCGCTAGTCAGCCCCTCACTCGGGTTCACCACTAGCGGCAGTGTCTCCCCTGAAGAGATACTGCTCCTCGCGGTTCCCATAGCAGGCTGGCCCTCCTCCACCTCCTTCTCGGGCTGTGCAGTATCTGATTTGACTCCGACCTCATCCTTTCTGAACACCTTAAGTGTCACAGAACCGAAGCCGAAGTTTATAACCCCTTTAGTTTTTGACAGGGGAGCCAGGGATTCCTTATTTATCACCATAATTGATGATCTGAAATTGCCCTTAGGCTCCTCCTGCTTCATAATCTTCCAATTTCCTGTCGGAAGATCCGGGTTGCAAACCTGGATAATCCTCAGGGATTTATCCAGGCTTGCCGGCTCCGTGGGGAGCCAGACCATTGCTCTTGGTCTGCTAGGTATTTCCTCCTTGGGAATTGCCTTGAGCTTAGCTCCTGGCCATACCTCGCCTACCTCCTCGATCGCCTTCCTATACAAGAAGGCCGACCGTTGATCCGCGCACGCGGTCAGCTTCAGCCGTCGCTGATACCAACCCGCGTCCCTGCAAACTGGCGGTGGTCCTGGATGTTGTCCAAGGACTCGGAGGAAAACGAGGTTCAGTGCATTAAACACCAACCTCCATTTTTCCCCGGTGATGCTCCCATCTTCGTGACTCTCGTCCACGACGGCTAGCACCACCTCCCCCTCCTTCACAACGTCGCTGAAGAGCTTAGGCCCCTTCCTCGACTGTTCCCCCTGGAGCTTGGCCCGTTTTCTTTCGGCATCCAAACTCCCATCTAGGGACAGTAAAAATTACTTAAAAATTCGTTATTGCGGCGTAAAAACAAACTTATCGAAATTTTAAAACTAAATTTTACATTTTCTACGTCATCTCAATATTAATAATCATGTATTGTATTAATACCTCGACTTTATGTTACTTAACACATTCATGCAAAAATTGTTCGCTGTTTAGAGGTAAACTATTGTGAACATTGATTATTACGTTTCTGAAAAATGCGAAACCATTAAATAGCTAGCCCTACATGTAGATAGAAGATTGGCATGGAACAAACATATCGAAATCGCCAACAAATTAACTTCTAATGTGTTAAAAATAAATTGTATAGTCGGAATACATTCTAAATTAGTTCTAGACTGTAAAGTCTTGTTGTATAAAATGGTACTCAAACCCATCTGAACTTATGGAATATAATTGTGGGACTCAGCCTATGCTTCAAATATAATAAAATTGCAACGTATACAATCAAAAATACTACAATGAATGACAAACTCACCTTACCTTGGTACATACGTAACACAAACATACACCGTGATCTCAAGCAACACATTATCTCAGGAAATATTATAAAAGTCTAGATACCAGCACCTTAAAATAAAAGAAAGAACTCACTAATTTACAGATATACTATAAAACAACCAAATAGTGCATATTAATATTAATAACTGACGTAAGTTAGTCTTAAGAAATTGTGTTTAATTAGCTTGTAAGATTTGAAAACATCAGTTTCCCGAGATGGGAAAGATTCTAGAATTAAGCCAAAGGCAGTGTAAAAAAAATAAAATAAAAGTATGGATAATTAAAAACAATGGTAACAGTAACATAATTTTTCCTTTTTCAACGATAAGTTTTTGGTTTTTTTCGTGTCATCCTCAAAATATTTTTTGTAATTTTTCATTTACATTTCACAATTGTGTTGTACAACAAAAAAAAACATTATTCAATGTAGCTACAGACACCTAGCCAGGTTTTATTGCTTTTCATGTTCACGTATTTAATTTTTATATATATAAACGAGAAGGAATGAATACTCGATACATGTGTTCACACAAGATATTATCATACCGGTAACAAACTTCGTTTCTTTCCCCTTTACCTATAAAATCGATTTTTTGTGCCGCAATAAAACCGTAGGTAAAGGAGAAATAAACGAAGTTTGATACCTGTACCACGATATTCCGTGTGGACGCATAGGATCGTGTGCATATACGAGTTCATATGATTTGAGTTTTTATTTCATTCTGTTTATATTCGTCCACACGGGATATCATGATACCGGTATCAATCTTCGTTTCTTTCCGTGTGAATAAATTGTCAAAAAAAATCATTTTGAAAATGTCTGTTGTGATGAAGAGGCTTCAATCTTCGTTTCTGCCCCTCTTTACCTATAAAGCCGGTTTAATTGCGGCGCATGGGAAATAAAACCGGTTTTATAGGTAAAGGAGGAAAGAAACAAAGATTGAGACTAGTTCCTTACATCCCATACGGACTCAAAGATTCATGAAAGTTGTGTGTGGACGCAAATACAATTTTGAAACCAGGATAGGAACCAATCACACAATTTATCGATAAAAAAATATCAACATAAAAAAATTATTTTTTAGGAGACACTGGAGAAAGCAAAGGCTGCTAGACTTATTTTGGTTTTAAAATGAACCATATCCGTCAAGAAAAATTAGTTTTATGGTTTTGTTTTTTGATCACCCAGTAAAATCAGAGGCCTACTACAATCTTATTTCGGATTTTATGGATATTTTATTGATTTTTTTAATCGATAAAATATGCGCTTGGTTCCTTCCCAGAAACCAGTTTAAAATTAAATTGAAATATTTTTTTATTTCATTTTTGTATGTGTTAAGGCCTATTTATATTAACTGTTTCGTTCTGTTTTCGTTCATTTAAAATTAAAAGGTACATTTTATACAAAAACTAACGATAAAATTTGATTGACATTACATTGAAAAACTAAACTATTCAGATTGAAAGGGGAATTGCACTTGCACCAAAAATTAATGCCACCCATATAAAATTTGAAAATTCTATTATGCGGGTAAAGTATGCAGTACAAGTGTTTAGTCGCAGTGTAGCAAATGCACTAGAATATTTAAGCCAAACCGATCCAATTTTTAGGGATTGTATGCCTACTGTTAAATTTTTACTAAATATCAATGATTGTTTTGATATTTTTAATAGTAATAATTCAATGGCAAAATATTATTTTAAAAGACCTCTTGCAAAATCAACATACCAAATTTTTTTTGAAAATTTAGAATATTTAAAACAAAATATTAATGAATTAAAATATGTTAACAAATATAATCAAAAATTATATGTACTACATAGTAATTTTAATACAGGATTTTGTACACTGAATTAATTATAAATGGTAAATTAGATTGTTTGTTAACATATAAGTTTAGTCAGGATCACTTGGAGTTGTTTTTTGGATTGCTTCGTTATCGAACTGGTCGAAACGACAAACCAACATGCAAACAATTTATTGCATCTTACAAACGGCTAGTTGTTAATAAATCTATTAAAGCCCAAGGCACGGGTAATGTTTCTTTACCAGAAATATTAACTATATCATCCAGCCGAAACAAAAATCAATTAAATTTAAATGATGATGTTGCTTTAGATTTAATTGAAGTCGAGCTGGATGAATACTCGTGTGGTATTATTACTTATTTAGCGGGGTATATTGAAGCCAAACAATTGCCTAAATGTTTAAAATGCAAGGAATGCCTCCAAATTATAAATAAAAGCGCGCGGTTGGAGCTAAATCTAGCTTTATTTAATTTAAAAAAATTGGGTAAATTAATGACTCCATCGTTAAATACATACAAAATTTTACTCGAATGTGAGAAAATTTTTAAAATTTGTGTTAATATTAATGAAAAATTAGAATATAATAAGTTAGTTTTAAAATCAATACAAAGCATTAGTTTAATAGATTTAATTTTTATAGATACTACCAATCACTTAAATGCTAGATTTAATATTATTGATATAGAAAATCATTTTTATGTATTATAGAAATTTATAGAATATGTAGAATATATAGAAATTTATTTTAAAACAACATTTTACCATTTCACCAAATAAGAAAATTTTAAAAAATAGGAATTAGAAAAAAATTAACTAAGTTAATTCATTTTAATGAAATGACATAATTTAAAAAAAATCAAATTTTGTTTTATTTATTTATTATTATATATAAATCTAAGCCCATTTACTTCAATAATTTCCAATTTCGATTATAAAATAAAATTTTTTTTTTAGATTTTAAATTTTGGTTTCGTTAATAATTCGTTGAATATAAAAAACTGTAGTTAAAAAATGTAAACATTTCGTTCAACTACTACTAGTGCCACCTACTAATCTTCTCCGGAATTATATCATGTTGGCACATGATATCGATGCGATTTTCCTTATATATATATATGTAGTTATTATAAGTTATTTGATATTTTCTATAGGAGTATTTATGTTATTCGTTCCGTTCAGTTCCTGCACGTATCGTGTCAGACAAATATTGTTGAAAATAATGTTGAAAAGCAATTGTTGAAAGAAATTTTTCTTTTCAACAATATTTGTTTCAACAAGATATTGTTGAAAAGAATAGTGAAGAAAATGGAATTCATATATGTTCCAACAACATCAAAAAAAACGAAAATTAAATTGCTACTAAAACAATTTTGGATTTTTTGTTATATCTTTCATGCAGTCTTCATGGAACGAGATTATAAAGTTGGATTATTTTTTTACCGACTTGAACATAGTCACACATGAGATTTGCTCAAAAAATTCGTCTACGACTGTCATGCGAGTCATATGTTTTCTGTTGATTTGTAGGAGTTGGAGCTTTATTTTAATTTAATCGAATAAACGTATGTCCTTGGATTACATATATAATATTCGATTTTATATATTAATTAATTTATAAGAATTTTTAGCCCAACAATTGTGGTAAAATAAAATTTTTGGATCCCACCACCTAGAAACTTCAAAGATTCTGTGGTATAATAGCGAAAATTTCAATATTCTATATAATAAATAAAATGTTCTTTTAATTTAATTTATTTAAGACAAATTATGCACGGAAAGTGGATACGCGGCAGGTCAAACTTATAGCCCGTGGATTACCAAAACGAAAACCATTAGACGGCGTTTATAATACGAGTATTGTAGTTGGTGCCTCTGACAAAGGCGGTGTTGGTAAATCAACAACGGCTGTTAATTTTGCAGTAACACTAGGTGGTTTAGGTAAAAAGGTCGGTTTCCTGGATGGTGACATATTTGGCCCCTCCGTGCCATTAATGATGAATATCCATGAAGAACCTTAAGTTAACAATTCTAACAATATTATACCGATAATAAATTATGTGGTTAAATGTATGTCAATGGAATTATTAATTTCTGAAAAACCGGGTGTTTGGCGAGGACCATTAATTATGTCTGCACTAGAGCGGCTATTAAAGAGAACATTTTGGGATGAAATTGATGTATTATTCGTGGATACACCACCTGGAACTGGTGATATACACCTTTCTTTAGCCCAAAATGTTTCGGTAACCGGCGTTGTGCTAGTCAGCACGCGACAAACAGCAGCGTTATAGATTACAAATCGAGGTGCGAAAATGTATCGAACATTGGGCGTTCCTATAATCGGATTAGTCGAAAATATGAGTTACACGGCATGCCCAATTGTTTAACGGAAATAGATTTGTCATAAATAAACAACAACAATAACAAATATATGAGCACAATTATTGCTCATATTTCAGTTTATTTTTTGTTACTATGTTGGTACGACCAAGATTATTTGCTCAAAAGATGGAAATTTTCACTAAAGCTGGATTAAATTGGGCGGGGCTTAGTTGCATATAAAGATTTGATTGGCTAAATAGTTGGATTAAAAATAATCCTGTTCCGTGAAGGCGCCTTCAGTCTATACGTATCCAAAGATACGAATATATGCAGCATGTGTGAAATTAATTAATAATATTTTTTTATATTCTCTTCATGCTAATCTATTTTTTATGCTAATGTTTGTCGCCACTATATTTTTCTTATATGCGCTTTTAAATTATCCCATATATTTTATAGTTGTTTTAGTTTAATAAACTATAATAAATCTAAAAAAAATTGTTAAAGTAAAATAAAGTAAGGGGCATATAAGCACAAATCCTCTAATTTCAAATGTAAAAACATTTTCTCTTGGTATAACCTATTTTTTATTTAATTATATGTATTTTTCGTGATAAACTTTATTTCCCAAACTTGTATACACAAAAATTAAATTGCTACTAAAACATTTTTGAATTTTTCTAAGTTAACTTTTACTTTATACATAACCAAAAAATACGAATATATACGATAATCATACGAAGAAAATATCTGAACGGATCGTATAAATTGATGATGTCTGACACGGTACAGAAACCGCAGAAACTGAACGGAACGGATAATATAAATCGGCATTTAGTGTGGTGAAACCTAGAGAAGTTAAAAAAATGTTGGTTCAAAAATGAATATGTAAAGGGGAATGAAACGAAGATTGAAACCAAGTTCATGACATCCCGCGTGGACGCATACATTAAACACAAATCATACGTAAGAAAGACACTCAAACGAAAATAATAAATAATAAATATGGTGGATTTGTTTATTATACATCCATTTATACGCGACCAACATTTGTCTTCTTCAAAAAGAGAGTTATATCATTGATTTTTTGCACAAGACAAGAAGAGAAATATATCCATGCAAAATTTTGCAGAAGACTTTTTGAGCTAAAACCACTATAAAAAGGAAAATGTTACCATAACATATATTCGATCCGAGTATTTTTATGGTCAACATTTTAAAATTAGGAACAAAAAATTATTTTATATTTATAAATGTTAAGGATTCATAATAAAAATAGACGCCATAAAAATGTGAATTTCTCATTTGAATTAATTAAAAATAAATTAATAATAATCCTATACAAAAATTATAGCATTACTATATATGTTTATTTGAAAAAAACAATTTTCTACATGTAAATGTCCCATTATTACCCTTTACCTATAAAATCGGAAAAACGAATTTTGATTCAGCAATCATGACTCCTCGTGTGGACACACAGAATAGAAAAAGTATATTGAGTGAAAAATATGTATATTAAGCAAAAAGACCAAAAATGGTTTGGGTGTTAGCTAAGCATTTTTATAAACAGCCACTAGAATGTTTTTTCCATTTGTAACGACATCGAACGATAACGATAACGAATTTGATGTATCAATGAATATTACTTTGGTCCATGCGATAATGATTTCCTCTGTCTAAATTTAATCTTCAATCAAAATTATTTTATAATTACTTTAACTGAATGAAAATCTCTACTTGACAATATACTAACAATTCATACAATGTATTGTTTTGTAATATCCTGTTTTAATCGGTCATGTTCCGTACCTTGTACTTTGGTGTACTACTACTAGCGGCTTTAATTTTTAAGTTGTTTGGTGTATGCAACAGGTTGTTTCGACATTGACAGTGACCGGGGTTTTCGATGCAAAGACGTAGAGCGTGAGCAACAACGACAGCCGTCCTAGTATTTGCCTATATCGCCATTACTGTGCAAGTCTCTCCGCCACCGCCTCTCTGCAGATCATTTCGGAGACACATACACATAGTATTATTACATTGCATATAAAAGCGTCGTTTATTTGAATTTCGTCCGATTAACTTAACCACTATTATGGTGTTTTTAATATGGGTAAATTACTGATACTTGAATAAAGCAGAACGAAATTGAAGATGCAAATTTGTCACGTGTGGACCCGGGTTGATTTTTAAATTATCTATTGCCGGATTTTGTTGAGAATTAAAATATTAGAGGTCCGTTTTCGAATTAAAGATGAAACACACCAAGAGCAGCGCATGTTTCAAGTAATCCACATCAACCGCTGTGTTTAAGCGTGTCCACCAAGTAACGCAGCAGTTTGTTTTCTTTTCGTTGGAAAATCGCAACCTTACATTTTTTTGATTTATGTAAAGCGAACTCGAACTAACATTGCTTATTCGAAAACTGGCCTCTAATATTTTAATTCTTAGCAAAATACAGCTTATATTAACTTTGAGTCGGGTGGCCGACAAGTTTTTTAATTAATTATTAACTCATTTCCTAAAACCCTATTTTATTTAAACTTTGCACACATGTGTATTTCCGATGAAAACACTTTCTATTAAAATAAGGAAGTGATCGGACCACAGTGTCCAGCAGCTGCCATATATTTCTTTTGAAAATAACTAGTTTGTACGGTTTATCCTTTCGATTATTAACAAGTGTTTTTCTAACGATTATAGAGAAGATATTTTTTACATTTCGCTCAATAATACTTGCAGTTTTAATATTTGCAGAAATTTTATAGATCTAGTAATCGACATAAAATTTTTAAGTTTCGCGTTTGAATGGCTATTCAAATGATATTCAAACTGTCAATTTTGATGTTATCATATATTTTTAGTTATGGCAAACTCTGCAAACATTTAAATGAACTTTAAAAACTATTGAATGCAATACAAAGTAAAGGATGGTGTTTTTCATCCATGTGGAGAATCTACTTCAAAAATTTAAATTTTTATGGGTTGGTTTTTAAAAGTAAAGAATTAAATGCCAACGTACTCCCGTATACATAGGCTCAATATTTGGAACCTGTAGTCCCATTTCGTGCGGAAATTGAGAGATGACAAGTACGTACAAGACATATAATACACAATTTTGAATAAGTGTGTTGTCATTTGTTATACAAGTATGTTTTTTTGTGATCCTAGCTAGGCATTAAAATGTATCGAACCGGGTGGAATCGATTCAAATTGTTGGTGCTTCCACTTTCGTTTTGTGACATTTTCCCATGGTGTTGAGATGGGGAATTTGATTTTTCAGTTTATAGGTATTTAAACATTTCAGTGTCAAATGAGTTTATGTATTAACAAGAGTTTCGTCTAAATTATATTATTGTAATAAATTGGAATGTTTATTCACATTAAATGAATTCTCACAGTAGAATTATTTATAAATTCGTCAAAATTATTAACCAAAAATTAAAACATTGCGAATGGTGCGGCGCACATGCACACTAATTTGACGTTATTGTTACTAATGCAAATACATTTATTCAATCTTATTGCGTTCCGAGAATTCTTCTCTCATGTCATTATTTTTGAACCAAAATAGGCCTACTGAAATAAAAAAATTATATGCATCTGTATCGGTTGGCATACAATTTTCTGACTTTAGTGTACTATATTTTTCTAATAGGATAATACATTTCATATTTTTCTCCCACTTTTGTAAATAATTACTAGTAAATGATTTCGTTTTTTAAAAAGTAAATAATTTGCACATAGCCTATTTAGTACACAGTTCTAGAGTTGAAACAAAACACCATACTTTCAAATATCGGAGCATAGATGTCACGTTTGCCTCGCCAACCAACTACAATTACATCATGTGCACAAACACCTTTATAGTTTTATTTATTTTTGTTATCAACGTCCAATCGAAATAGAACAAATATTTCGTATGTCAATTTTTACATCATCGGGCGCACTCACACATCGTAAACAAGTCGGTTTTTTGTTTTTTATATTTTGAAGTCCGACATTTTTTATTTTTTATCAAGTTGAGTGGTTATTCGGTTGTTTAAACAGCGAAAAATTAAATAGGAATCTTTTTTGTTATAAATAGTTTACGAAAATTTGAAGTGGCTCGAAGAAATACATTTATAAAATATAAAAGCTAGCTAGAAACGAGTTGTTTTGTTTTTTACGTGGTGGTGTGGTAAGAAAGTTCTTGGCAACATTGCGAGCGAACGACATAAATTAAAAATGGATATTCCTGTTACATTAATTGTAAAGGCTCCGAATCAACAATTTGAAGATCAAACAATAAAATGTGAACTGTCATGGACAATTAAAAAGCTAAAAGGATATTTATCAGAGGTGTACCCGTGCAAACCTGTAAGTTTATTTCTATATACCAATCTCAACCTAGAATTTATTTTTGTTTGTTGTGTTGTGATCCAATGGAATTGGCTGTGAGCTGGTCATGTGACATACAAATTCTATATAGCTTTAAAATTAATTTAATTTATTAAAGCAATTAAATTGTTGCTTTTATTCTCTGTACATAAATCTGTTTGGCACGTACTGATAAGAACGAGCAGTGCGGTTTGTTTTCGTTTCAGCAAAGGGGCTGTATTTACGCTGGATAACGAATGGAAACAGTGCGATGGATTAAAATTTACCATTATCGGTATATCGATCCGTTTATTACTAGACAATGTGGGGTCACACTGGCGTGTACAATAAAGAATTCAAGGTCAATTTAATTAGTAGAATTCTTTAAAAATGAATATGACAACATTTTCGGTTTGCTATTTGTTTGGTTATTATCCGTTCGTTCAAAATTCTTATGAAAATATAATAAAATCTTTCGTTATTTAGAATTACCAGATAATTATCTGACGTTTCTTTGCTTGGTTTCTGTTAACAATATTCCACCAATAAGATAGAAGGGAGTACCTAGGGATTGATTATAAAATAATACAAATAAAAACTTACTTTAACAGTATAATACCTACTTAATCTCGGTATGTCCATCATGAAACCTCTGGCAAATGCCACATCCTTGTTATTTTGATAGATTTTAGACGAATGTACGGTTTTTAGAAGTAGTAGAGAGTAGCTTATTTCCACATAATATGTATGTAAATAAACTAGTCGAATTTAATTCCTCCTCAACCAAATGGTAAATATTTCATTATTTGTTAAAATGTATTTTAAATTGGTCTCGTCTATAAAATTCTTCAAATCCCCAACTTTGTAGTTGTAGTATACTCTCAAAGTATGTTTTAACTGATTTTATTTTTTAGGCTACTTAACCTTTAGTATAGCTGCATGCCGCCATCTCCTATATTCCCGACATGTTTGCAGTTCCTCGCTCATACGTCCTGCGCAGGTTAAATTGAAAGTGCACTCGGATGGATAAGCTGGGAGGGGTGAGGGGAAGGTAGTCCATTAGTTCCAAAAATATAAAAGTTGAGTGAGCGATACTAACGGACTTCGGCACTGCGTAACTATTCATGGATTCTCTCGTTCATGAATTTCGCTGCGATTAACCTAAACCAATTCTAAAATTTAGTGATATTACTTTATCTTAATTTGGAAGATCGAATACTGTGTCAATTTTCCAAAAAAATGTGATATCTTGTTTCACAAAAAAATGTGATAAGTTGTAGTAGTTAAGAATTCTTTTCCTCATATGACTTCTGTGGTCACGAAAGTTTTGGTGTGTTTCACCAGACAATTGGATCAATGGAAAAACCATTGATGAAATATTAAAACCAAAATCCGATTTATTTATTTATTTATTTATATTGAAATAAGTACAAATTTGACTTGAAAAAATACAAACTATAATAAATCCGCGTTAGATTTGAAAATTTGAAATAACAAGATAACAAATCACTGAGGTGCATAAAATTGCCTTAATCTACTTTTAAAATTATTTAAAAAATCAAATAAATAGTTAATTTTATTGAAACTCTTACACATCATCTTCACTGGTTCATTATCGCTATAGTTGGTTCTGTGTCTTGTCTAAGTGAAGGAAATCATGATCTCTTCGCTGTCTACCAGGAATCTTTATTTTAATTGACTTTAGCACAACTGTTGCGTCGATTAGGCCTAGCAGGAGATTACCAATAAATGTACTTTTTAGCAATCCGAGTCAATTTTCTAGAGTTGTTAAGTTGTATGTCTTTCACCCGGTTAAATATGGTGGTTGTTGCTGTATGTTTACGTGGTATGGTAGATCAAGATCATAAACCCATCCGTCCTTCCAGGTCAAGTATAGCGTATAAACTTCTTTTGAATTTTCTCAATACTTTGGATGTGGTCTTCGTAGAACGGACACCATACATTTACAGCATATTCCAGCTGGGATCGAACGTAAGCACAATACAGGATCTTAATTGTTTCCACATCAAACGTTTAACAGTCCAACGTTTGACAAAACCGAGCGATGCATCGCTCAATGTGCTTAGTAAAGCTAATTTTTTCACTAGCACTACCGTATTTTTACACCACAATTATTCAGCGGATTTATTTAAACTAGTAAAATTTCTTTCCAAATATATTTTCACGGTTAAAAATTGGAGTAATTCGATATCTCCAAAAAAAATCGTCAAGTTTGGCGATTTTGATGAGTTTTAAATATCGTCATATAAGAAGTTTGCTTCACTGCTCAGAAATATCGAATGCTTTTTGCTTTATAAATAGAGTTTATAATTAGTAGATAATCAATAACGTATCACTTATATAATAATAACACTTATACAATAATAACGTATCACTTTTCCATTAAAGCTGGAATGATCCAAAGGTTTTTGTGATTTGGTACACTCCGTAATTGAATTTTATTTTACTCGGAATTTATTTGAGCCGTATTATTGATCCATACTTATGTTTAATTTTGATATCAGTTCGTTATAAGAAAATTCTTTAATTAAGATAATGATCAAAACATATCGCCTATGTTCAGAATTTATTAATGGCATTTCTTTCAAAAAAAAAAAATTGATTTAAAAATCAAAAAAATTGACTTGAGATCAAAAACTTTTGATCGAAAGTCCGTAACACGTTCTTTCCAAGTAAAAAAATTTGATTTATTTTTTGATCGCAATCAATTTTGAAAAATCTCAACATTTTGGGATTTTTTTTGAGGTAGGAAAACGCAATATTAACGTCAAAAGTATAAACATAAACAAGAACTATTTATTTATTTGCGGATTATAATTTGTTGTGACTAGTTGAACTTGAGATTTCAACTTCAAAGTAATTTTTTGTGTATTTTATGTTAGAATCGTGAATAAGTCTATTATATTATAAGCACTAATGTTTTAAACGTACAACTGTCAATATAAAATTTTCAACATTTTTTCAATTTTTGCGATATTTTGTATTTTATGTTTCAATTTGTTTTGTAGCGCGTTCTTTGACACACTTGAAAGAACTTGCTCTAAGAAAGCATTTTACTTTAAAATTGCAAGTGCTTCTTGCTTGTGTTTACGTTTTTTGCTTTTATTTTATTTCTATAAGGAAACCTAAACAAAGATCTAATTGGTTCACGTGGCTAGCACTGCGCAAACCAAAACGCAGCAAAAATCAAAACAATAAAAATGTCAGATAAATATGGTAAACTTTTAGAAAATAATGAAATTATGAAATAAGTTTTCAAATTTAGATTAAAAATAGTCTGAAACTGTACTTGAATAAATTATGATTATGTCATTGAAAAATCCCGTAATCGATTCTTTTCCTAAGGAAACCTATAATCGCTGTTGCCTGTCACTAACATTTGTATCGCCACACTTGTATTCTTCATCACACATATCGACAACACTTCACGGTTACACTAGTAAACTAGTAACTTTATGGCAACATTTTCATTTAGCGGTTTTTGGTGGGTGACTCAAACAGTCTTCTGCAAAATTTTGTTTGGATATATTTATTTTCTTGTCTCTCATGTGCAAAAAGTCAATGTTATATCTCTTTCATTTTGCAGAAGAAAAATGTTGGTCGCATGTAAATGGGGTAAAATAAAGATTCGTTGAATAATAATACGAATGTATTTTTTTTATCTTTATGACGAGTATACTCGACGTTATGCGAACAATTTTCGTTTCGTTCTGATGAGTATACTTGACATAAACAGTTAAGTGGGAACCAGTCAGGAATAAAACTTTGCTTAATAAAAAAATAAGAATGCGATAAATGGCATGTCAGTGTTATTACCCAGCCAAACTTAATTTTTACTTTAGAAATTCAATAAAACCGTTAAATTTTAGTTGTCACTTAAAAAAATAATAGTGCTCTCGCACAAAAATAAAAAAAACTTAAAAAATGGTATCGAAAATCTGATTTTTTATTAAATAAAATGATGGAAATTATTTTAATTGTGTTATTAATTAATATATAAAGGTATTTAAATGATTTTTTACGCATCTTTCACTTATATATGATAAAATTATTGAAGTTATTGAACCTAACCTAAAAATTAGATTGAATTGTGCACGTTGTTTAAAAAATGTAAAATTAAATATTATTCGCGGCTTTTCTATTATTAAATGTTTGATATGATAAATTAACCAAAATACATAAAAATCTAATTATGTTTTTTGCATAAAAGTTGTAAATTAACATAGCACTGATTTTGTTATTACTTAAGAATTATAAGTTGTGCATGGCTGGAATGTCAAAAAAAGAAAGACAATTGGTATCGTTAAATTTCTTATTTTTCCTTTTTATTTTTGACTGGTTGGGCTATTAAAGAGTAACATCGTAAAAATGATTAAAGCCTCAACCAGCGATAACTTAAGAGCTTAAGTTGTGCTCCGTTTGAACCACGTAGGGGAGCGATACGACCACCAAAATTTTAGGGGTTAGTTGTTTATTTGTTATGAGAAGCCTATAACATTTTGGTGATTGTTGCACTAGCCAAAATGATACAAACAGCATGTAACTTAAGCTCTTAAGTGTTCGCTGGTTGAGGCATAACATGCGATTTAAATATCGCATGCGATAAATTATTTTTTTAGGTTAAGCTTTTGCTTGTAGAAAAATACAATTTTAGTGTATTGAAAATTATTTTTGATATTAGATTTTTTGCCATTTTTAGAGAACTAATTTAGAGAACGTTTATTTTCAAAATTTGCAAAATTTCGTTAATCGATTTTCCAATAATCTTTGTTAAGTGACAATTGATATTTAACGTAATCTCGTTAAATTTCTTAATTTTCTTTGGTCGAAAGTACGTACTACACGAAATTGCAATTTCGACGAACATTTGAAACTACATCGAAGTTGGGTTCAATGCTAGCTTGCTGCCGCCAATTTTCGGAACATAATTGTTCATACCTAAGCAAAACGAACCGTAATGTTCCAAATATAGAGGAGGAGGATATTTATTGTTTATATACTTTTCAAATACGAATAAAGTACGATCGTTTCTCGTTCTCGCTTTTGTACAAAAGCAAGATCGTAATAGAGATGCTGCGGAATCGAGGTGTATGAACCTAAGTCTAATTCGTTTTTTTATATTTTCAATAAATTGCCAAATAATTTTTTTATATCATTTATAGTTTGATTTTTATTTGACTTCGAAATTATAGTAATACATACGTTTTCTAGAGCGGCTTATACTGTCAATGATGCCACATCACCTTAGAAGTGTGTTGATTACAAATGTGTATAGAACTAAAATTGTTTCATACCTTATTTAAGTACACAAATTACGATTCGATAAATAGAGGCATCGAATCATTCATCGAATGATCGTTTAATGTTTAATTCTGTGAGTGTGTTATTAGATTACGGATTTTATTAATTTAATACGAATTTCGAATGTGGAATTGTTATTTATTTACTACATAGCTATTTTAATGTGGTATTAGTAGGTATTATATGAAGTCGTGATTTGGTATTGCAGCCTTATGTTTATCAACAAATTTCAGTTGGGAAATATTGTTGCATTGTCGTGTTTTGTAGATAAACCGAATCAACTCGACGCAGCTGATAACGACAAACACTAAATGTTTTTCTCGAAATCGTTTAAAGTTTAGTTACACTCACGATGGTGGTGAATTGTCCTGGACACAATTTGTGAAATTCAGAGGTGAATTTTTTTATAACGTATTAATATTTCGTCTCATACTCGTTGATAATTAGTTTTAAATAATTTGTGTGAGTGTGTTTATAAATAACCTTTTAGCTGTATCTAATCAAAACTTATCAGTGTTTTATTAATATTATAATTTTATTATTGAGCTAGATCTTTTAAAAGCTTCGATTTTGTAAAAAGATCTTGGTATTCTTCTGGATTTTATTTAATGTTG
This sequence comes from Nephrotoma guestfalica, assembly GCA_963691935.1. Taxonomy (NCBI): domain Eukaryota; kingdom Metazoa; phylum Arthropoda; class Insecta; order Diptera; family Tipulidae; genus Nephrotoma; species Nephrotoma guestfalica. Next base: position 151,369,627 of record OY829913.1, read on the forward strand.
TCCATTTTTTTTTATATCGTAGAATAACTAGTATGATTTAAATCAAACTTAAAAGTTCCATTCAATACCGCTTTTGAGTTAATTTAAAAGTTGTAAACGTTTATCGTGCTATTGGTAAATATTTTGATAAATTAGGGCCACGTCATGTTGGTATTCATGTTTTTTTTTTCGAAGAGAATGTTCTGTGAAAAGTTTCAAAGTTCTGCGACTTTACTTTAATATTTGATTGTAGTCAACTACCGCACCACTTACTTAAAATTTATTATAACAATTTATCTTTAATATTTCTTTTACTTTTAATTTACAGAGTACAGATGAACAAAAGTTAATTTACTCAGGTCAATTATTGCATGATGCAATTGTCTTGAAAGATGTTTTACGTACCTACGAGGAAGTAGTAGACGCCCCACAAATTCATACCGTACATTTAGTATACACACCGAAATATAAACCCAAAAATACAACTTCCACAGAAAAAAGTAACAAAAGTGATACAACAATGCCAGAGATATCACCCGATGGTATACGACATCGAAATGCACCATCCACTTCATCATCGAGTAACGTTGCCGAAAATCAATCACCTACTTCATCGCAGAATTCAGATATTCCATCCGTATCGGTGGCGAGTAGAGTACAAGGGGAATGTGGTACGAGTGGTAATAGTAATAGTAATGTAAATAATAACTTGAATGGAATGCAGAATTTTATGAATATACCAAATATATTTGATGCTCAGCAACAATTCAATTCAAATCATGCGGCCCAGCAATTAGCTATGCATAATTGGATGCAACAAGCTTATATGCAATATCTTAATCAATATATGAATTTGTAAGTATTACGTTTGTGCCTTATAATGCATGGCAATTTATGATTAATTATGTGTTTTTATAGAATGCAAATGGGTGCATCATCAGAAGCAATGTCAATGCTTCCACAGCAAACAACTTTCTCTGCAGTATCTCCAGCTACATTTTATCCACAAAATTTTGATCCAATTTCTGTGATAAATCAAGCCCAATCATCGTTATCAATACCTACACCGCAAGTACAATCACCACCGCCTGCACAAGCAGTGCAACCACCGCAAGTGGATAGTCAACCAGCAGCACCAGTAGTGGATGGAGCCGCTGCAGCGGCTGCGCCTCAACCACAAAATCAACCCCCACCTCAACCCAGATTTCCAAATATTGTGATAGACGATAACCAAGATAATCGAGATTGGCTCGATCGATTCTATACGATAAGTCGTCTAATTCTTTTTATAACACTAATCTATTTTTATTCGTCACCCGTTCGATGTCTGATCGTATTAATTGTTGGAATTGGTTTATACCTCTATAATGCGGGCATGTTTAGAATAAACGCTGAAATTAACAATAATAATCAGCAGCAACAACAACCAATTGCTCAACGGCCTGTTGTACAACAACCTCGCGCCGCTGATAACAATAATAATCCGGTGGTGGGTGATGATAATAATAACGTTGTTGAGCCACAACCCAATGACCGGCCAGTGGAGGGCAATGACGGACCTGCGCCTATCAACCAAAATAATGCCGAAACATTAGAAAATAGTGCGGAAACTCAAAATAGTTCGGCTGAAGATGCCGAAACACGATCCATTATATCGTTTATTCGAACGTTTGTTGTATCATTTTTCACATCGTTGATACCAGAACCACCAGCCTTATAAAACTAAGTTCTAATAAATTTTAATTACTATTTTGTAAGTTTATTTATACATAATTATTATCTAATGTTTGTTTAAAAATCGTTTTTTTGTTTTACCTGTAATAAAATAAAAATTACACATTCATATATATTGTTGATAGTTTTTAAGACACAATAAATTACAGTAACGATCATCTACTTCAGGGCATCTACATATTTACTCTTGAGATCCAAATTTTTGACCCGGGATTACATAAACGTCGCTGTATACTACATGTGTGAGTGTATAGTTTCTAAGATACTCAAACTAGGAATCATCAATCAGTTATTTTGCCCAAATCCTAATTAATATTTAGTAAAAATAAATCTGTCTGTGTTGTAAATTTATAAGTTTCTAACAAATAAAAAATCACAATCAGAAAATAAATATTTGTATCTAAATTAAAATAGAGTTTTTACTAACCATTATGATTACAAAACATTTTAAGTTGTAGAAAAAACAATTACCTAAAGTCTTTATCTATCTATATATATACACGTCTAATTATTATTAGTTGAAAAGCTTTATCATGTTATATACATATTTAAATAAATGAATGAGTATATTTTAAATGATAAATTGTTTTAATTGCTATTATTTCTATTAATATTTCCCTGAATAACAAAATTTGGGGTTTCCATTTCCCCGTAAGTAGATCCAAAATGACATTTTTCCTTACAACATTACACACCTTTATATTTCCAGCGCAAGTAGATCTATCTCAAATGTATAATCAAATGTAATCTTACTAAAGTAAACTTTACATGCGGTGGATGTAATTTGTATTTCTACATATTTTTACGTTTATGTCTTGCATATAAAGTTTTTTGAGAGCTGATAAATTTATTAGCTATAATTAAATAAATAAATAATCTTTTATTTGGCTTGTAATTGTAAGCTTGCTTAATGTAATTCAAATGAAGGTAACAAAATTAATAAGCAAATATTCGAACCAAAACTTGATGTGTTTAAAATTAGGTGTCATTTTTTAGGAGACCTACGTGTGCTGGAAATGCCCATTATAAAGGGTGATTTTTTTGTGGTTAGGATTTTCATGCATTAGTATTTGACAAATCACGCGGGATTTCAGACAAGGTGTCAAAGAGAAAGATGCTCAGTATGCTTTGACATTTCATAATGAATAGACTTACTAACGAGCAACGCTTGCAAATAATTGAATTATATTACAAAAATCAGTGTTCGGTTCGAAAAGTGTTTCGCGATTTACGTCCGATTTATGGTATACATAATCGACCAAGTGAGCAAACAATTAATGCGATTGTGACCAAGTTTCGCACTCAGTTTACTTTATTGGACATTAAACCAACCACACGAATGCGTACAGTGCGTACAGAAGAGAATATTGCGTCTGTTTCTGAGAGTGTTGCTGAAGACCGTGAAATGTCGATTCGTCGCCGTTCGCAGCAATTGGGTTTGTGTTATTCGACGACATGGAAGATTTTACGCAAAGATCTTGGTGTAAAACCGTATAAAATACAGCTCCTGCAAGAACTGAAGCCGAACGATCTGCCACAACGTCGAATTTTCAGTGAATGGGCTCTAGAAAAGTTGGCAGAAAATCCGCTTTTTTATCGACATATTTTGTTCAGCGATGAGGCTCATTTCTGGTTGAATGGCTACGTAAATAAGCAAAATTGCCGCATTTGGAGTGAAGAGCAACCAGAAGCCGTTCAAGAACTGCCCATGCATCCCGAAAAATGCACTGTTTGGTGTGGTTTGTACGCTGGTGGAATCATTGGACCGTATTTTTTCAAAGATGCTGTTGGACGCAACGTTACGGTGAATGGCGATCGCTATCGTTCGATGCTAACAAACTTTTTGTTGCCAAAAATGGAAGAACTGAACTTAGTTGACATGTGGTTTCAACAAGATGGCGCTACATGCCACACAGCTCGCGATTCTATGGCCATTTTGAGGGAAAACTTCGGAGAACAATTCATCTCAAGAAATGGCCCGGTAAGTTGGGCACCAAGATCATGCGATTTGACGCCTTTAGACTATTTTTTGTGGGGCTACGTCAAGTCTAAAGTCTACAGAAATAAGCCAGCAACTATTCCAGTTTTGGAAGACAACATTTCCGAAGAAATTCGGGCTATTCCGGCCGAAATGCTCGAAAAAGTTGCCCAAAATTGGACTTTCCGAATGGACCACCTAAGACGCAGCCGCGGTCAACATTTAAATGAAATTATCTTCAAAAAGTAAATGTCATGGACCAATCTAACGTTTCAAATAAAGAACCGATGAGATTTTGCAAATTTTATGCGTTTTTTTTTAAAAAAAAGTTCTCAAGCTCTTAAAAAATCACCCGTTATTATAATTTATTTGGAACCACAATAAAATTTTGATTATAAAACTATTTCGTGTTTATAAGTAGATGTCACTTTAATCAGATGAAATGGTGTTTCAAAATTATTTCGATGTTATATTGTAGTGTCGAATTTCTGCGGGTGTTATATACTTATCTGATTTAGATAGATTTTGCAAATATGGCACTCAACGTTTAAAGTGACACAATTTATTTACCAACACCTTTAACGTTTGCAACAAATTCACTATTTATCACTTTGTATCATTGTTTACTATTTTACTTTTACCACAGAATATGCTTGCAGAATAATATAGGCTTTTACTGTTCACTTTTAGTCTGCGTTCAAACACAGTCTTAACTGTGTCTGTGTTTCAAATTGCTCACGCTTAAATTTTTGCGCTTAGTATCGCTGTTTGTGATGATTCCGGTAACATCGATGCATGTTACGAATAATAATCGCCCAATAAAATTATTGACTTTGATTCGACTCGAAACTCGCGAACATTGCGATTGTTACACTTGGTGGTGTACACCTTAATCACTTAACCATCATATGTTATATCTGGATAGAGTAGAATTCGTAACACTACTCCCACCTTATATTACTTTTCATTCCGAACTGACATCGTATTGACTCAGTCTATCGCATTTTACAACTTTCCGTGAATTTCTGAGGTTTCCTTGTATCCGATACACATTATCGTTGATCATCTTAGCAATTTTATAGGGTCCTTTCCAATTGCATTGTGCATCTTGAGATCTACCTTTCCGCTTCCTGGTAAGGTACAGCCACACTAAATCCACACTGGTTACGTTGACCTGTTCCTGATAGTTTTTTTGCCTTATTGTCACATTCCACTCCTCCATCTCAATTCCAATGCGTGCCACTTTAGCACGTCTCTTTGCCGCGCCCTTCTGGATCGCTCTTCCTCACGCGATCATCTTCGGCCGTGCATCCCCTTTCCGCAGTCTTTGAATTTTATGATTTGGACTAACCTTTTACCTTCTGATGCTGTTCGTTTCTTGAACCCTCTCTAGTTTTCCGTCGCCAGTTTTCATATTTTCTTATTTGGGAATTAGGCTGCATTTTGTTGCAACTTCAATCCGGCCGCCGCAAAACTTGTAGCACTTGCTTAAGATTGAGAACGTGTTCATCAAATGTGTGGCCTAGTACAATCATCCAAATAAAGCAGAAATATTTTCTAATTTAGGCCTCTTAGAACTTACTCCATTAATCTGTCAAACATAACAGTCGCATTGCATAATTCGAACGGCATTACCACAAATTATTAAATACCGTTTCCTGCTTGATAATGTCGTTTCATCTTTTTATCAGGGTGAATTGCTACTTGTCAATATCCGCTTTTCAGATCCAATATACTGAAAATTTTGGCCGCAGACAGCGTGTCCAAGGTTTCATCAATGCGCGATAACGGATAAGTGTTATTCGTCACTTTGTTTATTTCGCTGCAATCAACACAAAATCGTCTTGTGCCGTTCTATTTTTGGGCAAGAACCACTGGCGAACTCTATGGGCTGCTAGACTGCACTATCACTCCGTCGCGTTCCATTTTTTAGGTAAATGAGCTGCCTCATGTCGCTTCGTGAGAGGCAATCGTCTGCTTGTTGGATTGGATAGTTCCTGTGCCGATTCTATGTTGCACAATATTAGTTTTTCCTAATTTCATCATTCTGAGCAATTCGGATAATCCATCCAGTTACTCCACTGCGACATTTAACTGTTCTGTTGGAACATGGCTGCATAGTGAGCGAATTATCTTCTTCTGCTTTTGGTGTAGTGATCGACGACATTGATTCGACTAGCAGTTGGCAATATAATCGAATCCCTCAGCTATGTCAATTACCATCCCTTTCTTCCAATTTCTCGCACACAGAAGCAAATTCTTTTGACATTCCAGGCTCTATAATTAAAATTTTGGTATCCTTAAATCAGCCTCCCTTCATAATATCCAGAGAAGATAATTCAGAGGATAAATTTAAACTCTCGGACTTTTTTTATGTTTATCGTCGGCCATAAAATGCAAACAGTGGATTAATCCTACAAAAATCGTTTATCCGCGTTCATAAAATCGGGCCTTATTGTAAAGGGTGGCGCATATTTAATGTTATGATTTAATTAGTGAATACATTTTTAGTTTACGTTTTTTTTCAACTTGAGAAATTTATGATGGAAAGACTCAGCACAGAACAAAGAACCAAAGTTGTTCAATTTTATTTTGAAAATTAGCATTCGATTATTTAGACACAAAAATCAAAACGAAATTTCTTTCATGTTTGAAATGCACCTAGCGCTTCAATAATTTACCGATTGGTTCAGCGTTTTCGGCAACAAGCGGATGTCTGTGATCTTCCGCGTGCTGGAAGGGAAGACCTCGTGCAGTTCGAAATAATGCAAACATTGCTCGGGTGCAAGCAAGTATTAAGGAAAACACCGAAACTTCCACAAGGCGACGTTCTCAACAGTTGGTGATGTCTAGGCGGTCTTTGCAAATAATTTTACATAAGTTACATCTTTTGTAACTGCGATGAGGCCCATTTTCCCCTCAATGGTCACGCGAATAAACAAAATTACAGAATATGGGGCACCCAAAATCCAAGAATAATTGTTGAAGATCAAATGCATCCATTTAGATGCACAGTATGATGTGGAATAACTTCAGAAAGGATCATTGGACCATATTTTTTCGAAAACGACGAACAAGATGCGGTTAACGTGAATGGCATAAAATACCGGGTAATGATTGAAAATCTTTTAAGGCCAGAGGTAGAGAACAATCCAGAATTGGGGCTCCAACAAGATGGAGCCACAGTTCACACAGCTCGTCCAAATATGGCTCTCCTGCGCGAAATTTATGGCGATCGAATAATATCGCGTTCTGATTTTAACTGGCCATTGCGTTCGCCAGATTTAACGGCTCCCGATTTTTATCTTTGGGGGCTATCTAAAGGGTAAGGTGTATGCCAATAAGCCAAGAGCCATCCAACAACGCTGAGACTTGAAATACTAAGAAAAGTAATGGAAAATGCTCTGGAAAGAGCATGTCAGGTCGAAGCAAATGGGCACAATTTGAAAGATATTATCTTCAAAACATAATGTGAACATATTTCCAAACTATAATCTACATTTTAATAAATGCCACCGTCAGAAACAAATCAGAAACAAAAAAGTTATTCATTAAATAAATTATAACGTTATGCGCCACCCTATATATGCTGATGTTGTAACGTGATTTGACATTTACTGAGTTATTGTGGATGCGTTCCATACAATGTATTATGTCACGTGTTCTCCCGTTTCTGTTTTAAAGCACTCTCTAATTTAAAGGGTGTTTTTTAGAGGTTCGTAATTTTAATTAAAAATAGAACAAAGAAAATCATTTTGAATGTCAGTGAAACTAGCTTGATTGAATAGATAATTTAATGCCATTAATGCTTGAATACGATTTCGGCCATGTAGCCGCTGCGGTGGCGCGTACATGGCGTAATCTGGAGGTCCAATTTTCGATCACTCTTCGCTGCAATTGCGGCCGTATCTCGCTAATAACTCGCCGAATGTTGTGTTCAATCGTCTCTGGTTTATTGGCGTAGACAAATGACTTAACATATCCCCAAAGAAAATAATCAAATGAAGTTAGATCACACGATCTCGGTGGCCAAAACAGGCCCATTATTTGAAATTAGTCTTTCATCAAATGTTTCTTTGAGTAAATTAATTGTATCCCGCGCTGTGTGTCATGTGACACCGTCCTGTTGGAACCACATATCAGCAAGATTTATGCCATCCAATTGGGGTGCAAAAAAGTTAGATATTATGTCTCTATACCATTCACCGTTGATTTTAACATTCCGCCGGCCTATAAAGTGCACCAAACAGTGATTTTCTCTAGAAGTAATGATATTTCGGCAAATGCTTGTAGATTATACTCCAAATCAGACAATTCTGTTTATTAACATACCCATTCAACAAAAAGTGAGCTTCGTTGCTGAACAAAATTTTGTTTGGAAAATCAATATCAATATCAATTTGAGCTTCAGCCCATTGGCCGAATGCACAAGTTGAATTTTGTAAGCACGTAAACCAAGATCCTTAGATAAAATCTTCCATAAAGTGAATGGACACATCTCCAGTTGCTGAGAATGACGTCGAATTGATGATTTGGGTCTTACTCAATGCTACGCTGTACAGCGTCTATCGCTTGCTGTACGCACTGTTTGACTTCTTGCTGGAGGCGTATTATCATTTAGAGTATACGTGGTGCGAAAACGATCCATAGTTAACCCGCTCTGATGGACGATTATTACGACCGTAAAATGGACGTAATGCACGACGAGTTAGCGAACAGAACCATTATTTTGATAAAAAATTTCAACAATTTGCAAGCGTTGCTCTGGCGTGAGTCTATTCATTATGCAATGGCAAATCAACTAATGACAAAGAAAATGTCAGCTGTCAAATTGGTTGTCAAACAAAATAGTGTCGCCAACGTAAAGATGTGAACCTCTAAAAACATCCTTTATACCCCATTTGAATTAATTAAAAATAAATTAATAATTTTCCTATAAAAAATTATGACATTACTATATATGTTTATTTCTTTCTCGCTTATTGACTATTTTTATATAGTAGATTCTTCTTATTTATTTTATATAGCGGATTTTTAGATAAGATTTCTGCATTACATATGTACGAGTACATACGTACATATGAATTATTTTTGGAATTCTGAGTGAACTAAGCTAATGAATTAAATCAATAAAATTTACACATATTTCATGTACAAACGTACTTATTTATTTAGTAATTAAATAATCAAAAATTATAAATAATAAAAAATGTTAATTTTGAACAATTCAACTAAAATGTAAAAAATTTGTCCAATGTACGAGTAGGCTGTCTCGTTCTTTTAGATTTGTTCATTAATCCTACCTTATTATTGTTAATTTATCCACATTCTCAAGGATTTCACATATGGGGAGATATTAAGCGCATATACGCCTTAATTCTAAGACTATCGAACGCTTGGCTTGAAGTTGGTGGAGTTTCTTCTGCACCTTTTGCATTTTCAGTTTCATCATCTGATGAAATATTGAAATCTGAGCCGCGTTGGTGTAATTTACTTTAATTTATTTTAATCCACAAGCGTTGAAAAAACGTGTGGATTGTCAAGGTTTTTCCGTAGTAATTCCGTAATAGTGCGGTTTTCCTTTATTTTTTTTCTACCAGAAAACACGACACCGTCTGGGGCAAAGGACTTCCCGCCGTAAAGAGTAAAAAACGCATGTAAATTGATCTGCGGAGTATTTTTTTTTATTAAACTTTTTGCATTGGTGGTCCTCTAATATTAAGTTGTGCAGCAAGTGTTTCCGATAATATGTTATACTTATAGTTATCTTCGGCAGTGGTTACCATATAACCATATAAATATATTTGCTATAGCAAATGCCGGATTCTCCAACATAAATTCCAACCTCCGATCAAATTGATGCTGTTATATACTCGTAAGTTCTTGTCATTATTTTACATTTATTAATATAACGTCTAGACAGATTGCAGATTCGGATTCTACGGCTTAAAGTACTTTAAGGATTTCATTGAAACATTTTTTTTGATACATGATAGATGGCGCTGTAATAACGATATTAATTTTTTCGATTTCTCCTACTGAGAACCAATGCATACGATTCTGCAATACATTTGAGTTAAAATTAACACGTTTTCAATGTAAATACTCGAAATTAAGTCTTAAACAAATTGTTTTTAATTACGGCAAAATGACTTGTCAAGAACATGCGATTAAATCTGCTTTCAAATAAATGTCCCCTCGCCTCATCATCTTTTGATTAAATTAAGTGCTCAAAATGATGGCCTTCGGCTTCAATGCACTTATTAATCCGCATTTCAAATGAATTTACACAACTGAGTAGCGTGTTTGGTTGAATTTCTGATTCGCTCATTCATACTCTCACGTGTGATTGGTGTTTGTTGGTAAACTTTGTCTTTGAGATAGCCCCACAAAAAGAAATCTGGCGTCTGCAGATCTGGTGATCTGACAGACCAATTTACCGGACCAGCTCTACCGATCCAGCGACCATTGTAATTACGATCAAGTATTTTACGTGATTCCAACGAATAATGTGCTGGACAACCATCATGTTGAAACTACATGTTCTGTCGCAATTCTAAGCTCAAGTCTTCATATAATGTTGGTAGTTGTTTTTCTAAAATGTCTCTGTACATTTGACCATTCAAGTTGCCTTCAATAATGTGGAGGCCGATGAGTTTGTTGCCAATTATTCCTCACCACACGTTGACAGTCCGAGAGCACTGATTTTCAACTTGGTGAAGTCAGTGCGGATTTTCAACACTCCAGTAATGTATGTTGTGTCAATTAACCGTTCCATGGTTTGTAAAGACGACTCGTCGGAGATCAATATGTAGCGAAAACAATTGGGATTTTGCTGTATTTGTTCGCGTGTTCAGTGACATAAAGTAACCCGATTTTGGAAAACGCCATGAAGAGCTTGGTGTAAAGACACATGATACGGATGATACTTATGACGTTTTAAAATTTTCCAAATACTGGTTTGGGAAAATCCGGAATCGCTGGCTATTTTTGGAGTACTCATATGAGGATTATGAGTTACTACAGCCAATACAGCATTTTTATTACTTTCCTCAGTGATTGCTATTCGACGAGTTCTTTTTTCGGTTGAACACTTCCATCAGTAGTAAATTGTTTAACAGTCCGGTAAAATGAGGCACGTAACCGAATCGTATCCGCAAAAAGGCGGAGCGTAGACAGTGACAGCATTATCAAGACTACGGACAGCTTCTCCATAAACCAGGACTATTACAGTACAGTTAAATACTCCATTTTGTTTTGTATTAATAGCTTAACATAGCCTGCATTTTTCTAAGAGTTTTAAATCTTTCCCATAAATGTACTCGTAGATTCTGGCAAGAGGGAATTAAATTTGTTCAGCAAAGTTTTATTCCTAATCATTGTAGTTTTAATTTTTCTTTTCCCAATTTTTTTTATGAATACTAAATACAGGGTGGGCCAACGTTGGTTTGTTTTAAAATCATAGGCTATGGCAAGACTTTTTAGAACGATTGTCTTGAAATTTTGACAGCTCGTCAGTCTGATATTTCACGTCACGAAACAATCATGTTCTCGCTAGAGAAGCGTTTCGAAATATTGAGAACTTTCAAAGCCAGTGTTGTGTAGCCGAAACAGTAATATTAGAATATTAATTTACATTACAATAATTATCAACGATAATATTAACTGTGTATTCTAAACTAACGTGCTGATAATATAGATATTTTTATAAACTATATCAATATTTAAAATTAACACATTTGTACCAAATTCTTAAATACGTTAAATTATTATTAATTCGCTTGACTGAATTTTTTCATAATATTATCAGATCGAAACCGAAAACACACTTCTGTTACAAAACTTCATCGAAAATTTGGCTTCAAAAATAACTTGAACCAAAAATCAAAATAGGGGTGCTTTAAATTAGAGCATTATATAATTGTTCGGCGATTCTAATATATGGTTTAGGGTCGCCGATCTGTTCAATATCACTTTGAATTAATTAATTTAGTCAGTATCAAATTTGGGGTGAATATTAAAATAGAAAATTATTTATTTATTTTTCGTAAATAAACGCGGAAACTATGTTTATTTACCTTCAACTTTAATAAATTGTGTTTCGTTTTTAAGCCGGTTTTCATTCAGAATTTCACCATTTTCTGCTTTGTTGTCTTTTTTGCCTATCTTTGTAAAATATATAGAGCAAAGTTTGTGTGTATGCATAGAGAGTATATGAAATAAGAAGAAAAACGAAAAAAATTACTACTCTTCATACCTAAACACAAACCACAACGACCATCAAATTAAAAACATCGTAGTAAAAGAATGGTAAAATTCTGAATGATACCTAACTTAAAAATGAAAAACAATTTATTACAATTAAAGATAAATAAACAAAGTTTACGCTCAGGAGAATGAACATTTATTTTTCTGTCACGTTTACGAGATATAAATAAATAAAGTAAAAAAACTTAACAAAAAAGAACTATCATTGCATTTGTATGAAAATTTTAGCGTAACCACGAATTACGCTTTTTGGGCCTGCATACATACAAAGTTGATAAATTGTGATATGGCCGTATACAAACATAGGCATTAATATTATTAACTTACATATTTAGCTTAATTAACTTCAACATTAACTTATATATTTAGCATTTTATAATAAACTTGTATATAAAGAATTTAAAAAAATTCAAAAACTCATCTATGGCGTCCTTAGGAATCCTTAAATGATTGTACATTTTATGTATTAATTAATGATTTCGTACAAAATTGTGCAGATGCACGAAATCAGAATATATACGAAAGTGATTAGAAATTGTACTTTACTTTACTTTAATTCAACATTAAAAACACTATATATTATCACTACACTTCATTTCACTATACATACTTTGCTATTATAAACATATAAATAAATTTAATATTTAAAAATTTAATTTTAAGTAAGATGAAAATAAATAAATAACAAAAAAATGAGTTATCATATTTTCATTTCGTTTTATGTGAACCGCTCTTGCCGATGGTTCAACAGAAACTCCGGCGCCTGGTGTAATTCATAATTGTAACCAAAGTTTTTAGCCATTTCCACGTGATCCAAGTGGTAGACTTGCGATGCTTTTTTTACTTGCTTTTGTAGATTTTCATCGCCGAACTCAAAAAAGTGTATGTTTGTGTGCAGACCTTGTGACATTTGTACAGCCTAGAGGAGTTAGCTGATCCATGTGAAACGTATTTCTTTTTACATAAATTTGGAGGTTCTTATGATTTTCCGCTGAAATCGGTTAATTAGAAGATGCAGTTTACATAGGAAGTTTCTTTAACTTAATTTATAACTTCTTTACTTTAATTTATAACTTAATAAGAGGAATATCAACTACATCATCAATTCCAAAATTGTTTGAATTAGTTTTATGCAACAACTTTAAATCCACAATTGCACGTCATATATCAATAAACCAGCATGGGTTTATGCCTGGCCGATCCACATCAACTAATCTTGTTGAATTCACCAGTAAAATAATTAATGAGATAGAAAACCATCATCAAGTTGATGTAGCGTATACGGATTTCAGTAAAGCATTTGATTCCATCTGCCATCAAAAAGCACTCCGGAGTTTATTCGCATTTGGGTTTTCACTCGAGTACATAAATTGGTTCAAGACTAATCTATCAAACCGGCGACAATTTGTAATAATGGGAAACGAGAAATAAACCGTTATTAAAGTTACGTCTGGTGTTCCCCAAGGAACCCACATCGGGCCGTGGATATTTATAGTTGTCATAAATCAAATAACCGAGATAATCAAAAACTCGAACGTGCTCATATTTGCTGATGACGTGAAAATTTTTCGAACTATTAATGGAATACTAGATACGGAGAAACTTCAAGAAGACGTGAGGTGTGATCGAAACTCGCTTTACTTAAATATTAAGAAATGCAAAATCATGTCTTTCCATCGTTGGAGAAATCCGCTAATTTCTTTCTACAAAGTCAACAGCGAAGTATTGCAGAGTCAATAAGTTCATAGATCTAGGTGTTACATTTGTCGAAAATGCCAGTTTTAATAGGCAAATTGAAAATTGTATTGCGAAAGCGAATGCCATGTTTGGATTTGTCAAAAGATGTACAGATTAATTTAAAGATATTCAAACCTTATGTTCACTCTATTTCGCTTACGTTCGATCGCAACTTGAGTACGCTGTACCCGTCTGGAATCCATACTATGCTGTACACATTAAAAGAATTGAAAGTATTCAAAAGAAGTTTCTGATTTTCTTGTTAAAAATAGTGACTGGAATTACGACCACAATTTACCATTCCATGAAAATGTGGCTCGGTTACCTCCATACTCAACAAGATGCACCGATTACAAAATATGCACGCTTGAAAATAGACGACTACTCTTAGGTGCGGCTTTCATTGGTAACGTTTTGCTTGGTCACATTGATTCAGCATACATTTTGGAAAACATATCAATTCATGTGCCTTGCAGAACATTTCGAAACCATGGGTTTTTAGCACTAGAACACCATTCCACAAACTATGGAGAAAATAACCCCATTAATAGGTCGTCTAAATCGTTCAACATCGTCGACGACCTATTTGACTTTAATTTATCAACGGACAACTTCAAAAATATACTTAAGAATTATTTTTAAAATTTTTATTTGTTAAATCAAGATTTGATTTATATTTTTGTATTTTAATTTTCTTTATTTTATTTTTTTAATATTTTTGTTTTAATTTAAATTTTGAAATCATACATGTAAATCACAGAATAGATTTCTTTAAATAAATAAGTAATTAATTAATTAACTCCGCTCGATAATTGCAATTTCGTGTTCGTAAGGTTCGCATTGGATTACAACTCTCACACAAAGCCCCTGCAAAGTAGGACTCCCTAACTTTTGCTGTTTTCAAAAATAAAGAACCATTTAGTACCGAATAAAACTGGCTTGTACGAGTATAAATTCCTTAAAATGGTTGTCTGAATAAACTACTCCTGACATTTGAATCCTTTTAAAACTGAGGTAACAAATTATTTACTTGAATAAACAAAAAATTGGAAAACAATCGTTTTCAAAATTAGTGAACAAAAGCCTACTTTCCAGGGTAATCGTAGGAAAATATATTTTGTATGTTTCCCGGGAAAATGTGTCAATTTGTTGGTTTAGTCTTTCTAACTTGATTTTCTTGTAAACAATAAAGTGTTCGTTATTTACACATACAAGATACTGATAAGCAAAAAGATCAGCAAAAGCGTTTTAGTATTTTTTGTTATGAAGTTTACATACCATAAGTTCATACCTAGACCATGCCAAATTTGATCAGAAATCGTTTAATTGTCAAATGTGTTGTCAAAAATTTCTGTATAAAATCCTAGAAATATATCCCAATCA
Organism: Nephrotoma guestfalica; assembly: GCA_963691935.1. Taxonomy (NCBI): domain Eukaryota; kingdom Metazoa; phylum Arthropoda; class Insecta; order Diptera; family Tipulidae; genus Nephrotoma; species Nephrotoma guestfalica. Next base: position 151,384,706 of record OY829913.1, read on the forward strand.
TTTGGTTGCGTTCAGTTTTCCTATTTTAAATACAAGGATATTTTTATCCTCGTGTCCATGAAAGACTACTAGGTATGTAGTAAAATAAGCAATCAATTAATTCACATAAGCTGGTTCTTCCCGAACAGGATCTAAATGCTCTCTTCTGCATAGTGTTAGAAGCACTTCCTTAGGTTTCTTTCACTTCTTCTCCTAATACCCCAAAAAATAACATAAGTTATAGAGATTATAAACTTCGTTCATAGTTCATTAGTTGTCCTTTTCGAAAACCGGTACGCGTGACGCATATTATTTCAAAAGGATCAGAAAGACAATGAGAGTACTGTTGCATTCTATCGAAAGCGCTTGTTAACGAAATTATGGCTTACCATCTGAAGAAACAGTTTTATTATGTGCCCTTTAGCATTTACGATGCGACTGCAAAAGCCTTGGTGGACATAAGTACATGTATGAATATTTTATGGGCGAGAAATTCACCAGGAATCACAGATGTATTATGAAAAAACTGCATTATTTGTGTTCATGAAACGTTCGTTGGATGAAACTGTATTTTCTTCCCGATTTTTTAAGGGTGTCTATATTGACCTTATCAACGATTGAAATTAATTTTATTTAAAGATAAAAACTCATTTTTTTAAAATTACAATTGTGTTAAAGCATAAAACATCAAAAGTAATCACAGATATTAAAACAAATCATGAGGATGTTAAAACGACGGTCTGTTACTGGACAATATAGTCTGTGGAGAGTCGCCACAGTTTCTGTTTTTGTATTTTCATACATAGGTCCAACAACCCTTAAGCGGCCTTTTCACGGTTAGTAATATATCTTATTACCTAAACCATTATTACCTGAAAAAATTGTCTTTTCATTACGCTTTCTGATTTGTAAATCTGGCAGATTATACCTTATGAAATAACGGGCCGAAACTAACTCTTCTTGACTTGATTTTTAACGGATTAAGCTGAATTAGGTCAATGCATGAAAATGATTCTAATATTTTTTAGAGGAGGTTGTAACGATTTACAGGGACACCCTGTAATCATAAAAATGTTTATTTGATGAAATGATCAATGGTGATATGGTAGTATTGAACAAATAAACCTGTTAACTTTTCCCCTATAACTCGGATTGGATAAAAAGGTGTTGCGATCGAACTGCACAGACAGATATTGATTAGTCAGTGATACTTGACCGGTAGGTAATGGTCATACGTTTTTTTGATTGCTTGCAAGAATTGTGTTGTGTGCTTAAAAATTATAAAATGGTGTGCCAAGATAAAATTATATAATTAAAATTATTGAAGTAATTTAATTTATTGTATCTTGTACGAACTAAATCAAAAAAGAGAATTTATATTGTGTCGGCATAACCATATAGTGAATCATGGTAAAGAGAATTGATTAAATTAAACCTGTAGCTGTTAAGTATCAATATCGGTGATAATTATTAATAGAGTAGCTAAAATTCGTGTGGCAAATTCGTGGTGAAAAAAAGAAAAAATTACAATAAAATTATAAACAAATCGTTATATGTACGAAAAAGGTTACTTATAAACTGTAAATAAAGATTCATATGTAATAAAATTAATAAATTTATAAAATTAATAAAAGTGTAATAAAAATAAAAATCCACGTTTATACTTATTGATTATTATTAAACCAAAGACTTTCAGTGAATACCTAATAAACCTAATCGTTAGAAAATTAAAAATTATTACAAAAAAAAAAAGTTAATAAACCAATCAAATGTTGAAGAACGTGTTCACCCTTGTTCGCGCAACACTAACCCACCCAATAATATCACCGCTATAATTTCCGGAGAAGAAATCATCGGTAGGGCGGATTAATTGCGGGACGTGTGGAATATAAAGTTGTTAATTGTGGCTGATCGTGATAAAGTATACCTTGAAATTCATTCAAATACGGTATATTATTGTGGCGGTACATCAACGGGGTTCTACATTAGGGATACAATACAGCAAGCTGAAAGGGATACTAGGCGAGATCGGGAATAATTTATAGAGGTAAACCGTTTTTTTTTGATTCATTTATTATAACTTTAATTTTTGGGATACTACATTTCATAGTAGTTAAATTATGCAATTGTTAGAAACCACGAATTCAGCCATCTTATTTTCTTTGGTGTAATTTTTTTTATAGTAGGTATATATTCTGTAAACACAACACAATTTTAGCAATCAGGTGCGCGCATATATATTCATTCGAGCGCATGTTTCTTATTTGCGATTTTTTTTTGTGGATGTAAAATGATCATAATGTAATTTATTAATTTCGGTTGGGATTGGTGATGCTACCTGGGAACTTAGCGTGCATGTATTATTTATTTGAAACCAGGTAAATTATTTGTAACCGGCGTCCACTAAATTGTTTCGAAAATTTCGACGAACCCTCCTCAGACGAGCAACACCCGACAATCGCCTGGTATTCGAAACAAGCGAGCCGTTACAAAATGGCGCCTGAGCAGGGACCTGAAGGGTCCACGTTTTTAGTTAACTGCTTTCTCTTTACAATTCCGATTTTCGGTAAACTTCGACTTCGTTGTCAAGAGAAATGTAGATTATAATTACAGTTAATTTCAATTTTTTTTCGGTTCAAATCAAGTTAGATTTTGTTAGCGCTTATCCCGATTGACTTCTAGGTTAACTAGCTTCTCGTGAAAACGTTAATAATTCGCCGCGTTTGAACTGTTCGAACTTCAATTTCATTTATTCATTTATTTAAATTAGCTTCAGATTAGCCATTCTTGGTAAAATTATTGCTCATGTTAAAAAAACTATCGATTATTCGCGAATTTCGTTTTCTAGATTTTCTTAACATGAGTAGCATTTCAATAACAAGGTACTGTTGGAAATTTGAGACATAGATGTTCGACCTTGACAAGCTTCGATTGATTTTAAACCGTTTTGGACTAAACTCGTAGCTGTAAGGTACAACATCACATGATCATCAGAATCGAACACGCGCTTGTAATACGCTTGAATTTTTATTTTTGTCGTCAACCATTACCTTTCGTCTATAGCACGCTGATTTTTTAGGTAGCCATCACTAACCAACCATTAATTTTCTTTAAATTCAAAAAAAAAAAAAAAAAAAATATTAAAATATCAATCATTATTTTAATATAATTACTTATTAATATAATACTTCTGAAAATGAATTATGAATTATTTTAATATAATACTTCTGAATTTTATATGTAATATAGTAATTAAGCTTTTGAATTTTTATTGGGGAAAGTTTTGCATTTTGGTTATTTTTTTTTTGTGTAATTATATTTCTATTTAAAATTAGTAATTTCTGTAAATATCCTAAAATTTGTCAATCCAACTGTTCACGGAAAAGTTATTTTTACTACTTGTTCCGCTATCGTTCACACCATCATTGATCATGAGCATAACGTTAATTCGTTTTAGTTGGTGCAGTTAGTTGTCACCTACATATATCTATTTTGCTGGTTGAAATTGATTTTTTGTCGTTACTGTATGCATTATTTTAAAACATCGCATCATGAGTAATAAGGATGACGACTACCAACCTTTGCTCGGTTTAACTCCCGACGAAATAAAGGTAGAATGTTTGTTACGAGGCATAGATACTTCGGACGTTGGACATAAAGATTTACTTCGGGAAGCGTTAAAAGAAGAACATTCGAATCCATCAAGAGCGCCTGGTAGAAGCCATGCAGATAATTTACTAACTGAACTTGATGTCTGTAAAACCCAAACCGTATCCCTTACCGCCGTCTTGAATAAACAGCCAGACGTTTTTCAACGTTTGACCGAAATAGCGAACCAAATTAGGCACTGGAGAGGACGAGTTCAACGACTGAAAGGTTGTTTTCATCAGGACAATGAGGTAGATAAAACCTTAAATCAATTTCGGAGGTTGAATCAATTGCTAGAAGCCCGGCGAGAAGAATACACGCAGGTACAACCATTTGCTGTTCCTGTCGCTACCAGTTCTACTCTGACTTTTGTTGAGAGTCCAATAAAATCAAAAATAGCGACCCCAAAATTAACATCGGGTGCAAGCGTCCTAAAACATTTAGCTAAATCTTCAGACGTCTTTCCAATGATACCAACTACTACCTTACCTCCCACATTTTTAACTGTTTCTATCCCAAGTACTCCACAAACTATTACTACCTGGATTAGTAATCCAATGGTAACAAGATGTTCAACGGATGTCATCCCCTCATATACAACAGGTTTGCAAAATCCGCTCGGGAATCGACATCTTTACCTCTCACCCAACATGCCGTATACTATCTCAACTCAGAATAATCGGGAATTAAAAGTTACACCTCTGTCAGACATGACTTCGTATTACAACTCCGAATCTCAACCATCATTTGCTAAAGTCAGTAGTGCTCAAATAGAACAGAATGCTCTGCACCAAGAAATACCTAAACCATTTACACACTACGAAAAGAACTATCCTAAATGGAAAATTAGCTTTTCGGGACAACCCGATGGATTGGACGTTCATGATTTTCTATTTCGCATAGAATTGTTGGCAACCAAAGAAAATATAACGTTGAACCGATTAGAAGCTTTCATGCCTAAGCTATTAACCCATATCGCCGAGAAATGGTACTGGGTATTTGTACGTAAGTTTCCCCACTCATCTTACTTTCAACTAAGACAAGCCCTGTTAGACCGGTTTAGTACTACAGAAACGATTCAGAATAAAAAACAAGGTGATCGCGAGACTATTGGGGATTATATATTAGAAATGGAAAGTCTTAACGGCCGTCTTATGCGACCTTTTTCAGAAATTGAACTAGTCGAGATAATTCGAGATAACATGAGAGTTGCTTATAGGGAGGTAACATTAACTACGCCATTTACTACCGATAGTCTTCGCATAGTTTGCGAACAATACGAAAAGTTATGGAAACAAAAACAAAAACACGTTGGTTTTTCGGAGCGAAACCACAAATATGTTTACGAGATAATTGGAGAAGATAACACAGAATCCTCGAACGGGCTATTTCCCGTTAGTTCAACGTCTCAGATGCCACAACAGTCGTGCCAAAACGAGGGTTATATTGATGCCATGCAAAGATCGAAACCTATGGTCCGAGGAAACTCCGGAGAATCGCACTACTTAGTCTGTTGGAACTGTCGCGATTTAGGGCATCGCTATCATGACTGTGCCTTGCCGCCGCAAGGAATGTTTTGTTATGGCTGTGGTAAAAGTGGTACAATCAAGCCTCAGTGTCCTCAATGTACTAGATTTATGCCAGGAAACATTTATCCGGGCGTGAGCCGATCGGGATCGACACGACCGGTACAACAGATCTCCCGACCAATACAATCAGGGAAAACGCTTTACCCTCGGACGGAAAATTCGACATCGAATACCGAACCGTCCGATCTACCATAGTTCAAACCGACTTAACGTTACTTTGCACGTCAGATGGTAAATTATTACCAAATAAACGTTCGGAAAATCTCAAATTAAATAAACCTGTTCCTCATGATACGAACCTCTCTGAAGTGAACATCACCAAAGTCTTAACACCTAAAAATAATAGACGGCAGCGAGTTATTCGTTATTTTAAATTCCGCAAAGCTCTTAAACTAGCCTGCGACGAAACAATATTATCAAACCCAGCTGACCCACGTCCGTATATTACGGTAAACATATCTGGTCGAAATATTCGAGGTCTACTTGATAGTGGGGCTTCAATCAGTATTCTCGGGCATGATTCCTTGAATCTGCTCAAAAACGCCGGTTTAACCTATAAGAAGCTAACTTCTGAAGTCAGGACGGCGGATGGTACGAAAAATAAAATTATAGGCTACATTGATGCACCCGTGACATATAACGAGATACATCACATTATTCGCTTCTATTTGGTTCCCACCTTGCATGGTCAAATGTATTTAGGAGTCGATTTCTGGAGTGCTTTTAACATCGCTCCTCATCTGATAAATTCCTTAGATATTAGTTCCCTTGACGATACTCAGAAACACGTATTATCTCCCGTACAACAGCAAGAATTAGATCGAATAATCGCCGATTTTCCATCGTTTGAACGCCATGGATTAGGTCATACATCTTTAATAGAACATGAAATCGATGTCGGAAATTGTGCACCCATAAAACAACGCCACTACTCGGTATCCCCAGCTATTCAAGCGCTAATTTACAAAGAACTCGATCGAATGCTTGAAATGGGGGTCATTGAAGAGAGTTCCAGTGCATGGTCATCTCCAATCTTCCAAGTCCGAAAACCCAATAAGGTTAGATTATGTTTAGATTCGAGGAAGGTCAATGCAGTGACGTTAAAAGACGCGTATCCTCTCCCGCTAATTAATGGTATACTTGGACGCCTAAACAATACGACAGTCATCTCCAGCATTGATCTCAAGGACGCCTTTTGGCAAATCCCCTTGAAAAAAGAGTCACGAGATAAAACTGCCTTCACGGTCCCAGGACGCCCACTTTACCATTTTCGTGTCATGCCATTCGGGCTTTGTAACTCGCCCCAAACGTTATGCCGCTTAATGGATAAAGTGGTGCCGTACCCGTTACACACCAGAATTTTTGTATATCTCGACGATCTGCTCGTGACCTCATCTTCCATTTCTGAACATTTTGCTTTGTTAAAACTCGTGGGACAACGCCTAAAACAAGCGGGATTAACTATTAATATTTCTAAAAGTAAGTTCTTCATGAAAGAAGTCAAATATTTAGGATTTATTGTGGGCAATGGGGAACTAAAAACGGATCCTGATAAGGTGGAGGCAATATACAATTTCCCAACGCCGACCTCCATTAAACAAACCCGACGCCTATTAGGCATGACCGGTTGGTATCAACGGTTTATCTCTAATTATGCAGAAATTACCACCCCTATCACGAACCTTCTCAAGAGAAATACGAAATTTACCTGGACTCGAGAAGCTCAACTGGCTTTCGAAAAACTTAAATACCTTCTTACAACGGCCCCAGTACTTGTCAATCCAAACTACTCCAAACCATTTTTTATTAGGTGTGATGCCTGTAAATCTGGTATTGGCAGCGTTTTATACCAAAAAGATGAAGAGGGCAATGAACGACCTATCACGTTTATGTCGAAAAAGTTGAGCCAAGCCCAGTCAAATTATTCGACCACTGAGCTAGAGTGTTTAGCTGCCGTTCTTTCGGTGAAGAAATTTCGTCCTTATATTGAGGGTTATCGGTTTACAATTATCACAGACCACTCTAGTCTTAAGTGGTTGATGTCCCAGTCTGACTTGAATGGAAGATTAGCCCGCTGGAGTCTAAAGCTTCAAGCTTTTGATTTCGAGATTCAGCACCAGCGCGGTTCTCAAAACGTAGTACCTGATACTCTCTCACGTGTGTATAGCGAGTCCACCTCGGCATTAATATCCGAAATAGATTTTGGAAGTGTGGCCTTCAACGATTCTGAATACGTACATCTACGGAATAAAGTATTGAGTGAACCTTCTCGTTATTCAGCATTTAAAGTCAAAAATAACCGAATATTTATTAAGGTCGGTGCTAAAATTGATCCTGAATTAACTGACATTCCTGAGTGGAAAATATGGATACCAAAAAGCCTGGTGGATGACCTAATAAAACAAAGTCACGAGGACCCCCTGTCAGCTCACGGCGGGGTAACCAAAACATTAGAACGTATACGTCGCCTTTACTATTGGCCAGGTATGCGTAAACAGATTTATGATTTCGTGGTTAACTGCCCTGTGTGCAAAACATCAAAAAGCACCAACACCTTGTTAAAGCCCCCTTTAGGACAAACTGTTTTTGCACAAAGACCCTGGGAAAGAATATACGTCGATTTGATGGGTCCTTATCCGAGATCACGATCCGGAAATTCCTTCATCTTAGTTATCCTCGATCAGTTTACCAAATTCGTCTTGTTGAAGCCGCTTAGTTCCAGTACAACTAATAAAATCATCTCCTATTTGCGAAATGAAGTTTTCCTAGTATTTGGGATTCCACAACAAATTCACTCCGATAATGGATCTCAGTTTGTTAGCAAAGCCTTTCATCAATTAATGTCAGAGTTTAATGTGCAACACTGTAAAACTGCTCTTTATTCCCCTCAGGCGAATGCATCCGAAAGGATTAACAGATCGGTCATATCCGCAATTCGAGCCTATGTAAAGACTGACCATAAAACTTGGGATGTGCATTTACCCGAAATAGCTTGTGCCTTACGAACGGCTGTACATCAATCCACTCAGTATTCTCCATACTTCTTGCTGTTTGGATACAATATGATGACTGATGGGAAATCGTACCAACTCTTGAAGGAAATGAAATCATTGTCAGAAGATGTAGAACAGTTGCCCATGAATGATCGATTGTCCATCCTACATAACTCGGTACTAAAGAATTTACACGAAGCCTACAATTCGTATGCTAGAAAATACAACCTACGAACTAGGCCAATCTCCTACTCCCCTGGACAAACCGTATATGTACGTCAACATTCTCTTAGCGATGCATCTAAAAATTTCTGTGCGAAATTTGCTCCAAAATTTTGTACAGCAGTAATCGTAGCAAAGATTGGTAATGTCAATTATAAATGTAATGATGCATCAGGAAAGCTTTTGGGAATCATTCACGCGAAAGACATCAAACTCTAAAATACAGAGACGAGGGAAACTCAGTTTCGTCGCAATCTTTAGCATAATTTCGACGAATCTGTCCTGTAACGATTTACAGGGACACCCTGTAATCATAAAAATGTTTATTTGATGAAATGATCAATGGTGATATGGTAGTATTGAACAAATAAACCTGTTAACTTTTCCCCTATAACTCGGATTGGATAAAAAGGTGTTGCGATCGAACTGCACAGACAGATATTGATTAGTCAGTGATACTTGACCGGTAGGTAATGGTCATACGTTTTTTTGATTGCTTGCAAGAATTGTGTTGTGTGCTTAAAAATTATAAAATGGTGTGCCAAGATAAAATTATATAATTAAAATTATTGAAGTAATTTAATTTATTGTATCTTGTACGAACTAAATCAAAAAAGAGAATTTATATTGTGTCGGCATAGTGTCGGCATATAGTGAATCATGGTAAAGAGAATTGATTAAATTAAACCTGTAGCTGTTAAGTATCAATATCGGTGATAATTATTAATAGAGTAGCTAAAATTCGTGTGGCAAATTCGTGGTGAAAAAAAGAAAAAATTACAATAAAATTATAAACAAATCGTTATATGTACGAAAAAGGTTACTTATAAACTGTAAATAAAGATTCATATGTAATAAAATTAATAAATTTATAAAATTAATAAAAGTGTAATAAAAATAAAAATCCACGTTTATACTTATTGATTATTATTAAACCAAAGACTTTCAGTGAATACCTAATAAACCTAATCGTTAGAAAATTAAAAATTATTACAAAAAAAAAAAGTTAATAAACCAATCAAATGTTGAAGAACGTGTTCACCCTTGTTCGCGCAACACTAACCCACCCAATAATATCACCGCTATAATTTCCGGAGAAGAAATCATCGGTAGGGCGGATTAATTGCGGGACGTGTGGAATATAAAGTTGTTAATTGTGGCTGATCGTGATAAAGTATACCTTGAAATTCATTCAAATACGGTATATTATTGTGGCGGTACATCAACGGGGTTCTACATTAGGGATACAATACAGCAAGCTGAAAGGGATACTAGGCGAGATCGGGAATAATTTATAGAGGTAAACCGTTTTTTTTTGATTCATTTATTATAACTTTAATTTTTGGGATACTACATTTCATAGTAGTTAAATTATGCAATTGTTAGAAACCACGAATTCAGCCATCTTATTTTCTTTGGTGTAATTTTTTTTATAGTAGGTATATATTCTGTAAACACAACACAATTTTAGCAATCAGGTGCGCGCATATATATTCATTCGAGCGCATGTTTCTTATTTGCGATTTTTTTTTGTGGATGTAAAATGATCATAATGTAATTTATTAATTTCGGTTGGGATTGGTGATGCTACCTGGGAACTTAGCGTGCATGTATTATTTATTTGAAACCAGGTAAATTATTTGTAACCGGCGTCCACTAAATTGTTTCGAAAATTTCGACGAACCCTCCTCAGACGAGCAACACCCGACAATCGCCTGGTATTCGAAACAAGCGAGCCGTTACAAGGTCGTGTAAATTTTACGAAACCGAACTAGTATATTTTTGGGAATTACTAAATTTGTGTTGCTTAAAATTATTTGACATTGTTGTTATATTTGACCTCGCACTATATGGGATCATAAAAGTTTTCTTGAGTCAATTTCTGGAATGTGGCTAATTAAGTCAAACGAGCAATTTTTCTTTGGTGAAATGTATAAAAGCTTACATATGATAGCCACCGAGTATCGTAGTGTAACAGTCAAAGTAGTCTTTGGGTAGGGGCGGGGTAGCATCTAAGATACCTGTCTTATTTTAACAATTATAATTAAGAATTGTGATTGTGCTCTGCTAACCGACTTATTACGTATGATTTTATTAGCAAATTTACTTAATTATTAATGAATGAGGTGAATTTTTATTCAACTAATACACCTACCCTTTCATCCCTTTGTGATATGTACACATGATCATCTTAATTAATTGCTACTGGATTTTTGTTTGGTTAATTTTATTTAATCATATAAAATTGTACCTAGTTGACTAACAATATTTAATTTTTAACCTAATTTGCTACTTTATTGTTACTTGTTTATAATGTCCCTGTTACTTTCCCCTATATTTTAAAAATCTGTTGCTCTGCCTCGTGCTGATTCCAATTTAAACTACTACCCTTTTGAGCCATCTTACTATCTCTCGGTGATCAATCAGTTGCTAGGCTTCACCATTTAGATGAGCGTCTTCCGTGCCAAGGTAACCCAAGCAACCTCGTTTGCGACTGTTTCTACTGCAATGGTCGCTATTACATGCGTAGGAGCATTAACAATTATCCTCAGCATTTTGTTTTGGAGTTTTTGGATGTTCTTTAGTACAACCTCACGGCTAAATTCCATACGTCCGTATATGGGCTTTAATATTTGCTTATATAGCACCAGCTTATTATATGCTGATAACTGGGAGTTCCTTCTCTAAAGCGTAAATTTTTCCGTGTTTGAGCAAGAGCTCTTAACATTTCTTCTTAACATGCACGTTCCATTGCAGTTTAGCATCTAGAATCATTACCAGTTTGCTGAGTTGAGTTAGCATGTGACAGTGCAACATTATTTAATACTAAGGAGTTTGTTTCATTCAATATGGTACACCTTTGCTTTGTCCATACGTTAATTCTATTTATTGCATTATAAAGTTTATTAGCCGCTTGCTCTTTGATATTACCTACTACTATGATAGCGCAGTGCCATCGGAAAATGTATTCCAATTTGGTTTGTCGGATATCGCTTGTGAACAGAAGGTACAGGACTGTAAGTGTTTTTTTGTAATGAATGCTTCTATGTGTTAGTAGAATTGTGGTGGAAAAACTTTCCTAAGTTTGATCAAAGACTCTCGTGCCAGGCTTTGTCGAAAGCTTTGGCGTGGCCACGTCAAGGAAAACTGTTAAGCCGACGCTCTTGTTAACAACTCTTTGTTTTATAAAGTCTGTTATCATATGAACTCGATCTATTGCAGAGTGTCTATCTATATTGATGTACAAAACGAAATCTATATTGATGTACATGTATGGATGAGTTTTTTTATTTTCAATTAGTGTTTTTAGTAATAATGTCGGTCTATGATGCGTTATTTCGTTGGGTGGTATTCCTGGCTTGGGTTTTATAAACACTTATTAGCGAAGGAGAATCGTCAGTATATTTTTAATATATTCATATTCGTATGTACGAGTTCATTACTTCATTTTTTGTTGTTGCCTAATTTAATTTGGATAATTGGTCCCTGTTGGTCTCCATTTGATTTCGCATGTGTTATTCCGTGCTGATTGTTGTATGTCTATTATGATCTTCACAACTTCGCCATTCAGTTGTTCCTTCTTTTTGAGTGGTACTTACAACTTTATTTTATTACTTAGCTCTTCCTTTAATCGTTGTCTTTAATCTGTGAGTGCATTTATTAGAGTAGGATTGCTTGATTTGGTTGGATAAAATTGTGTCACTGAGAGCGAGTAGTATACAGAAGTTGCCAGGCCTCGAGTCGTAGCCTTCTTCGATACTCTGGTAAGTTATTGGTCGACTGGGTGTAAGTGTGATATGTTGTTAATTTTTTATGAGATTGTTTTGTGAAGTGAGTTCCGGATACGAGGCAATTTTTTAGAAAAGCATTTTTGACGGTATTCCAGCAATAATTTAATAAATAATAGCTACAAATCCCTTGCTAGGCGGCTTAGAAAATTATTTCACCTATCAATGAAAACTGGTTCCTTCCTTTATTTTGGAAAACTGTGAATATTCCACCGGTTCCAAAAAAGTTGATAAATCATCTCCTACAAACTACCGACCAATTGCTTCATTATCTCCGATTTTCAGTACGGATATCGAAAAAACCGCTCTTCCGCAGATGCACTGTTTTGAGTGAGGTATTGAACATTTTGGAGAATCTAGCGTTGTGTGTTTGTATATTTCAAAAGTATTTACAGCGAATGATATGAATGTTTAGTAAGTACATTTCATTTCCTGAACTTCCAAGATTCTCTTAATCCATTAGCAAATTATTTACGGAGCCGAAAAATTTAAGTTGTGTTGGACGGTTTGAATGAGGGAAATGCAGGTGTGCTAAGGGTGTTCCCTGGCCCCTACACCGTTTTTGATTTACTTTACCATACTGACCTCAAAGATTTGCTACATCGTTTCATTTACTGACGACACAACAATGTCAGCTTCCATTGAGTTTACCAATCAAAGACAGAGTGCCTGTTTAGAAAGTTCACGACCGCGGCTTTTGTCTTTTCTCCCAGAAAGTAGTTCAACACTTTGTTGCACCTGTAATTAATGAGAGTTTGAAAATTTCCTGCGATCTGTCGTGGGAAGAACATACAAATTTATTCAATCTCCAAAAGGACAAGTCAAAGTTTCGGTTAGGCGAAGCAACCTTTACTTCACTCTATTTGAGATCTTACTGTATAACGCTTACTCGTACGTTATTGTGTTTAAATCTTTTGTCTGGCGTGGAACTCCCAAATCTTATTTGGAATCTTTTACTAGAATTTAGAATATAATCGTTCGTATGATAAATGATGTGTCCATTACATCGCCATTCTATAGATTAGAGCACATACGTAATGTTGGTGCTCTAACTGTATTTTACAAATTTTATGATAGTAATTGCTCTTTAGAAACTAAATTTCTGATTCCATTCTCTTTTGTTAGTAAGGCGAAGACGACATTCTATTGTAGAACCCAACATTTTAAGTCCTCCTTTTTCAAATAGCGACCTCGCTGTGGAACCGTTTAGATGACTCCGTATTTCCTGTCTTCCTTAATTCGTAGCACTTCAATTATAACCCAGTCGATTTCTCAATAATTGGGAGTTGCCATATGAAAGGGTTCACGAATCATTTTTTTATTTTAATAAATTTATTGTAAAATTTTGTTGACCAGGATTTTTTGTAGTTCTTCCTATTACAAATACTTTAAATTCAATGTCTTAGAGCAACCTGAGAAAATAAACTGAAATCACATGCCCTCAGTTTTTTAATTTTCAATAAAAAGCTTTGCCCACAATATTGCCATAGTGAAAGTCAGCCAGGGTTTGAACGAAAAAAATTACAATTCCTGCTGATGGTACAATAGCCCATTACGATTGCAAGCTAACATTTTAATGTTATTAAGTTTTACGTTAATATTGCACGAGTTCTGTGAGTCCGGTTTTGTGAGGGTGGGGGATTGGGTAATATATCCAATAGGTTTGACTTCTTTCTTCTCTGTTTGTCAATTTTCTAAATATGTTGGTACATTAGGTCATAGCGATCAGAGCCGTTATTTTAAGTACATTTCGAATACTTGTACCTTGATGTCTTTGGTATAAAGATTTGGCTCCGGTTTCCTTAGCTCTATAAGTTTATTTTTAGCTGTGTTCTTCTCAGCCAGTGTAGCTTGCGGGAGGTGGTTATTTTTTTACAAAAATAAATTTCCTCCGTTTTAAAAATTACAAAATAAAAGGAGGGATACTAAAAGCAACAGATTATTCAAATTCTAAATTGAATTTCCAATAGGTTTCGTTGACTACCAAGCATGCAATTCTTCCACTGCGTGGAAAAAATAGTTTTAATTTTATACTATATTCCATACTACAAAACGCACAAAAAGGAGCAAAAATGGAGACACAAGTCCAGTTTCATGTGACTGGTTGACTGATAAATACGTACACAGCTGTCCGTGCAATGTTTTGTTGTTTTAATTTCTTAGTGTTTTTTGTTCCAAAGTTTGAAGAATAAAAATCTAATTTAATGGCGTCGTCAAATACACAACACAAAATGTAAATATATTTGATCATTCACCCTCTCTCTCTTTATCTCTTTATCTCACTCGCTTTCACATTCCATGAAGGGATTTTGCCGCCTGCATGGTGGTCCTCCATTCCTCTTGATCCATCGTTCTCGCCCTGCAGTTCAACGTCGTCAGTATCGTCACAGGCTGTGTAACGATCCGGTGGGCCACGCTGTTATTTAACTACGCGTAAGGAAATTTTTATGGTCATGGATGGTATTGGTATAACTTTTATGGGTTTAAAATTCGATAATTGGGTAATTATGCATGTTAACCGGTTAATATTGATAATATAAAACTAGATCATAAAAGTATAAAACGAGAGGGGAATCAAAAAGAGGAGGTCAAAAAATAAAAACCAAGCGGACGATTGTGAACATTTCATCTGATAAAATTATTTGAGTTTAAAAAAAAAAAAAATATTTTTGGTGGCGTTAAGCAAATACTCGAACGCTACAAAAAAACAATATCGAGTCGGATGACATCGAGTGTTAATACTGTTAAGGTGTGAAAAGACTAAGTGGTTAATCGGAGAAACTGTCGGAATTACAACTTAAGTCGATATTAAACAAGTGTATGGTTATTTGGGTTAGAATCTAGTGCTAATCGTAACTACTAAACAACTGTGTAAACGAATGTGTTTAACGTAGTGCAAAACGGTACAGATACATATAAAGCGATAACGCTGTTAATTAAATTTTTTTTGCGGGTGCTCAGGCAAAATTTGAAATGTGTAATTTATTTTCTGAGTAGCCTAACCTGATAAACCAAAATTATTGTTGAATTAGAATAATAATAAAATACGTTATAATAAATTTAATAAATAAAAGAAATAAAAGCGAAACCAAAAGAAGATTGTTGTTTGGGGTAATCCATTCCGCTATAGCAGCGGCTCCTTAAGTACCCGTTCGTTACATAAGTCGGGAATTGGATCCTGTTCGGAGTTGTAGATTTGATCCAAATATAAACCCATTGAATATATATAAGCTACCAGTGGGAATCACCGTTCACACCAGCAACCGGTTGGTAAAAGGAAATTGTTTACGACACAGCGGCCATAGGCGAAGGACCACACCCACCAACGGAAACTATTTACAATATCGAGTACAGTTTTGGATATTAACTAACAATTTGAGGGACCCGTCGCCAGCTGACTTCATGGAGGCATATCGGGGTGCAGAGATAATGATGGCTTTCATTTTGATTATTCGTATGTAAGTACCCAAAATTTTAATTCTACCACATTCGTAATTTTCTTAATGAATTTTGTTTTGTAAAAGAATTTTTTTTTGCGTTAATTTGGTCAAACTATGTAAAACCACTACAACTGTAGTATACATACTATTTTGTGTTCCATGGTATTTTCCTGATTAACTACTTTTACATAAAATTTATTATTCATTCATACGATTTTTTTTTATATATAATTTAATATCTTTGAAATGTTATATGTAGTTATGTCAGGTTAGGGTAAGGTATTGTAGGTTGGTGATGAACGTTTTAGGTCGTCCGTGTGCTCCGAGCTTTCATGACCAGGTGTAACTTGATATCGGTCTTTAAGTGAGTTTTCGGCAGATGAATCCTGACCGACGAGCCTGCCCCGTATTTAATCACCTGGGAGCCGAAAACAACAGGATCGTAACAGCTGGTTCTTGTTAGAACACTTTATTTATCATGCATTGTTGTGGGGACTTTGCAACGTGGCTCAGTCATCTGACTCGAATCGATTTGATGAATCCATTGATATCATAGCTTCCGAGAAGTGGCTTATTTGGTGGTTCTTACTAATCCGATATTCGTTTTGCGCAATTTTAGTTGGACAAAAGATGTACCGATTGACTTTCCTTTTAAAAGTAGACGTCATTCTACAGTCAGTAGAGAACAGGGTTCAGCCCTCAATTCCAAAAGACAGCAATGTCTCATAGTGCTTTATAAAATGGAAGATTGCACGACTGCGAAAGATGTTTAGATCGCAATAACTTTGATTGGGCGCAATTCAAGATACCCTCGGTGATTTTAATGTCGTGATGCGTTATGAGTTAATGACTTCCTCCAACTTGAGAAAAATAGGTTTTTGACGTCAGCTGGCACATGATTGACGACATGATATGGAGTTTCTTAGTGCGCATTCTGACCATGCTTATACGAATATTGGTAGGGCGAATGTCGATGGTAAGTTGCTTCACGCTTCGTTGGATGATAAAGCCAATTCCTTATTCTCGTTCATTCCGACGATCGCTATAGTGTAGAGTGTAACCATTGGTAATGTCTTACATCCCACTCACAGACCATCTAAGCTCATAGTGCAAATACGTCTAATGTGTAAATTTTTGTCTGGTTCGAAAGGTTTTGGAGATCTCCAGGCCTTAAGAGACTGAGCTCGCTCCATGTTCCCATTTTTAAAGCGTTGCTCATGTACAGTTTCCGTAATTGTATTTGTGGTAATTTCGATATGATAATCCGAGACCTTTGTATAGGGTTCATAACTTAGTTGTTTTTATAAGAGAAGATTGTTAATCTGTAGCTCAACCCGCTGATGTGGGTCACGTACTGGTAAAGAAACTAAAGGTAACCATTCTACCTTGAACACGTTTATATATAGCGAGCTAGCCTAGAGAATAAACGCTGATTTGGTTTTACTTCGCTAATAACTCATCGTGACATGTAGTATCTATATGACTATTAGCAAAATTTCCCATGCATATAGCCTCCACTACACCGCCTGATTCGTATAGAGTTACCCAGAGAGCACCGTGGCAACGTTTGAATCTAGGCTTTGCTTTCCGAATTATATTTACGATGATGTAAACTGTTGATACAATTTTTTTTGTTTTATTTTTTTAAGATGCTCAATACGCTGGAGTTGTAAAATCGATTGCTTGTGACAGATTTGATACAAGAACCATTTTATTAAATTAATTTAATAAAATGTTTTATCTATATCTATTTAAATAATAAATAGATTTTTAAAAACAAATGCTAACAAAATCTTTAATTTTGAATGAAAATTAATACTAATTCACTGTGAAAAGTACTTACGAAATCGGCGTTGTTTCTAAAGGGTGTTCCATTTGTTGGTTTTTTTAAACTCATATTAATAGTGCGTTGTAAACCTGAAAACTTTTTGACAAATGAAAAGTTAAAACAATGCCATTTTTAGTAATGTGTTCGTTTACGACGCAACAATGCGTTTGGTTATCCAAACTTATTACGAAAATGGTCGTGCTGTAAAAAAACATTTCGTAAATTACGTGTGACTTTAGTCAACATGGACGTCCTACAGAACCCGGAATTTTCAAAATTGTTGAACGTTTTGAAGAAACTGGATTAGTTACAGGTCGTTGAGCATATGAACACCATTGTCCAATTCGTACTCGTGAAACAGTACCAGCTGTAAGGGAAAATGTTCGAAAAGACCCAATCATCTCTTTGTGGCATGTTAATTGAATTTTTGTGGCCAAACTTGGATGAAATTAATTTTTGATGATCTTTGGTTTCAACAAGACGGTCATACAAATCGCGAATCACTCGATTTATTAGCAACCAAGTTCGATGCTCATGAATTTCAAGAAATTCTGATGTGGCCACCAAGTTCATGCGATTCGACACCATTAAATTATTTTCTTTGGCGTTTTTTGAAAAGTAAAGTGTATAGCAATGATCCACAAACAATTCAAGATCTTAAAAACAACATTCGAGCTGAAATTGAGGCCATTGAACTGCTTTTATTGGAAAAAGTCGTCAACAATTTTGATGTTCGGATGCCTGCCTTTAACAGGATCCGTGATGGCCACATGAACGATCTTTAATTCCATACATTCCAACATTCATTGTGTTTTTTTAATAACAAAAAAACTAACGGTTTGGAAAACCCTTTACATAGATTTGAATATAGCATCTGGTAAAAGAACGTCGGATAGTGGCCACTACACTAATATTGTACCCCAATAATTTGTAAAATTGATTAAATACTTAACTTTTCCTTTTTGTTTGGTGTAGTTGATCTCGATTATTATTGCCTTAAGGGACCCTCTTATGTTAGGGTTAAATTACGGATATACATTTCCCTCAACATTCTTGTTATATACGTGTACAGCCCACATATTAACGATGTTGCCTTATAGCAGTTTGCCGGGCATTCAAGTGGTATGCCACATATGCACACACAGACAAAGTACTAATATTTAAGAATAATTTCTTCTCTTAATTTTTATTTTGCGAAAATCATTGTCTGTATAATCTCGTGAGTTGAGTTTCTCGCAAATTCAAACAATTTAGTTGATTAAAGAAAGTGAAACTATAAAGTCAGAACCTTTAAAGAAGTACTATTGAAATTATCGTACATAAATATTTTATTGTACTAATTAAATTATGTTGTGGAACTTAAAACATGTTAGCAATGTAACAAAACCAAGTTTAGGATTTCGTTTTCGTCATGTAAGATTTAATTGAAAATGTTTCTAGTTCAATTCCATTAAATAGAAGTTAAACCCGATGTTTTTTTAAAATATCTTTTTAGAGTGGTAAAGTTTTGGCCATCCGTCGTGAGGATCAATCGGTATGGGAACGACGAGCGCCATTCAGTCCAACCAATGTAAAACGATTAGTAAAAAATGGGATTAAAGTTATTGTGCAACCGTCAAATCGACGGGCTTATCCAATGCAGGTAGTTTCTGTTTAGATTTATAATGGTTAATTATCTAACTAATGACGTTGCTGTTAATTATTTATGTTATTGTTTCTGTGCGGGATAAGACATAATTTTGATAAGAACGCAAATGGAAGACGTCGTTCTTAACAACAAACGTATGTACAAGTATGTACATAAATCTCTCGGAATTTTGATAAAGATTCTTTGACCTTTGACTTGATTGTTTTTATACTTATTGTGATGAATTCTTGTTCCTTATCTTGTACAATATTATTTATTTAGTTTAGAAGTTGTATTTTCAGTCTGAGGTGTGCATCGAGCTTAATATTATTCTACTATTTATTTTTTTGCAGATGCTCAGGTTAAACTTTTGACATATTTTGTGAACTACTTTGGTGAATAGAATTTAGTAAAATATTTCAAACCTTTAGTCGTTAATAAATCGCGTGGCTTAAATCACGCGTACTACATAAGAAACATGCAAATATATTTTTAGAAAAATATGCGTAATTATAGAGGATCTTTGTTATCAGCTCGTTTTATTGTGATGTATATTATGATGTTCAAATTGTATATTACGATTACAGCTTGTAATTTACGTTCATAAACATACCAGAATTATAAACAAGTACAAGAATACAGAAAATCGTAGTAAGATAACCATAAATTAGCCCTAATTCGTCTTAATAATACAAGAAAAGAAATTAATGCCAATTTGATTATAGAATGAAAGCGAATTTGATTTAGATTTTGCAAACTATTAGGGTACAATATTGGAAGAGATGATAATATAAACGAGAGAAACATATATATGTGCTTCAACTGGCTATCAGTTTTAGTAGTTATTTTCTAATTATAAAGTTCAGGTTATTGCAATTGAACGCATTGCTGAGTACTATAGAATTACTATTTTTAAAGTTACCGTTTATTTTCAAATTTCAAACACTACTTAAAAAACTTATAAATATTCTTGATTTGAATTTTACAATTTACGTTTTTATTGGGAACAAACTTGAACCGGTTGGTTAAATTTGAATATATCTTTAGAATTAGAACTAGAAATAGACAAGCATCTAATTCGGCCAAAAGTGATTTTCTTTACTACTTGGGACCTGCACATAAAATAGAGATGTGCAATTTAGTTTCAATTCGTCGCATAGTTTGGAATTAGATTTGACTTACGGTGTTATGCCAATGCCGGCTTTGAATTCACATAAAACTACGTCGTCAGTACCTCATCCTATTTTATGGCCCCTATTCCCAATCATTAGAGTACACCTAGTAAAACGTGCTATTGCTTACATCCACCAAGTTGTTTCGCTTCAGCTAGTACCGTTTTCTTCCTGGTCATTGTTTTCCTTTCTAATTTATAAAATTTCAAGAATTAAACCAACAATTTTCTTAAAGACCGAAAGGTTGTTTAGGAAAACTATACGATATAAAATTTTAATTAATTTATGTTAATATTATCTTGGGTCAAGGTTTTTTATAGTTTTCACCTTAATCCATTGTTAAAAGTAAATAGTTAGTTCGCGCACGACGCATGTCGTTGGTACATTTTTAAAATATTAGAAACATTTAGAAAATAAACTAGGTTTTTGTTAAGCACGCAGATAAGTGCAGTGTTTTAATCTCTAGTAATTCTGATGTCTTTCTTTAGATTGTTAAACGTGTTTCAACACTGCGATAATCCCGTCAAGACTGATTATCTTGCAGTCCTTTAACTTGGCGATTAATAATTTCATCAGTCCAGTTCATCAATCAATTTAAATAAAGTGCTGTAGATTGCTGTATTGTGAGAACTCGAGCTTTATATTGATTCTTAATTCATCGTGTTATGAAGTCTTTTATAAGATGGGAGTTTTCATCTATATGGCCTTTGTCATGCAGTTGATAACTATGTATTGGTCACAATTTTCGCTTATATTGAATAAGCACAGTATGTGATCGCTCTCTCTCTCTCTCTCTTTCTATATACGATTCTAATGTCTGACATGCTTAAAAAGTATCACTTCGAAATCATGAAGTGGTCGATTTGATTTTTCGTTGTTTTCTATAGTAGAGAACAAATCCATTATTGGTTTTGTGGATGTTAGTTCCTTGTCTTCACAAGTCTACAGTAAGCCGCTTTATATAATATAAGGGCAATTTTCAGCTGCTCATAACCTAGAGAACTTACATTTTTGTAATAATAAAATGTTGTGAAGAATTGTTACAAAAAATGTATGATAGAAGCTACAAAAGGTATGAAATGTAGAATGGTATACATTGTGAGAAAGGATTGACCATCGAGAGCTTTGAAAGTCTACACCCATTTATGCATAATCCAGTACC
This sequence comes from Nephrotoma guestfalica, assembly GCA_963691935.1. Classification (NCBI taxonomy): domain Eukaryota; kingdom Metazoa; phylum Arthropoda; class Insecta; order Diptera; family Tipulidae; genus Nephrotoma; species Nephrotoma guestfalica. Next base: position 151,406,154 of record OY829913.1, read on the forward strand.
GATACTCTTTATTTCATTTTATCCATGCGTACATAGACCTTTAAACATCATATGAGAGTCTCAGTAGCAAACACGAAAACTATCTTTTCCCAAGATTTTATTTAAAACAATAAATAAATACTTTTATTAATTTATTATTATTTTATGCTTATTTTATTATTTTACAAGTATTTTTAAAACAATTATTGTTATTAATAAATTATTATTTGTAGCAGAATATTGTTGTTATTTGTCATTAAGTACTGCTTTTATAGCCTATTTCTAATATTATTTTGTTCTTGATTCCATACTACTGGGTGACAAAATTTCCATACTCATTCCTAATTTTTATTTAAAAATGTTGATTGTTATAATTTTAAGATTAAAATTACGTTTAAGTTAATAAAACCAATTATAATCGTTAACAAGAATTTATTTAATTTTAACTTTGTATATTCGATTAATTTTGAAAATCGAAGTACAATAATATGGTTGAATAGTTTATCTTTAAGTCCATTTTCTTTACATTAAGCATGTTCTAATCATACTTATTCACTAAACAAGTACATAAGATAATTTCGATCCGATTAAATTATCACGTGTCTCTGTAAAATTATTATACCTAAAGAGTGCGACAATTAGGATGTCTTTTGTATTTTCACAAAATTAGTCTAAGCGTGTTTACCAAACGCACTTACAATTTTTTAGTGTTTAGGTTTTGGGAATTATGTAGAAATTTTTAAATTTCGTGCCGAGTCAATTTGATACATAATTCCGCATAAATGGAAATACATTTCCCGTACCCTGAACCGAAATTTGAAAATTCCACTTAGCATAAAATTCCTTCCCACTAAAAAATTTCATTAAACCGGAATCCATTTTAGGGCCATGGTTTATTGGCTCGGTCTTTATATAACCGACATTATTCTGTCAACTTTACCTGAGCCTAAGAAACGCAAACTATTCACTACTTGCCGATAATTACGATCTTATTCTTATCGGTTAATGTGCTGTAATCAAATAAAATATATCATATGAAGATGGTCTACAGATATAAAAAGATGCCAGAATGGAGGTATAATTAGACTCATTAGCCCCCCATCAGATAGATTTCGCCTAGATCTATAACTCGTTGCCTCGTTTCTCTATTTTAGGAATGAGGTAGAGTTAGATTGAGTTCTCGAGGATTAGTACTTCACTTTCCATTTCGTTCGTAACCAGTTTACCATAAAATAAAAATTTCCGGTAACGGTTCCCATATAGAATTGCTTTTTCCTCTATGCTAAAGAAATAGCAAAAACTAAAATCCTGTTAAGCCTTAATTTTTATACGAATAAAGCCAAAATTTATCGATTAAAATATTAAATTTTGTTTTTTTGCTGCAGGCATATCTTAATGCAGGAGCTACAATTCAAGAAGATATTAGTGAAGCCTCCGTAATATTTGGTGTGAAACAAGTACCTGTTGATCAGTTAATACCGCAAAAAACGTACTGCATCTTCTCGCATACAATAAAAGCGCAAGAACTAAATATGCCGTTGTTAGACGCAATGCTTGAGAAACACATTCGTCTAATTGATTATGAAAAAATTTGTGATAGTAAAGGCCAACGGCAAATCGCGTTCGGAAAATATGCTGGTGTTGCTGGAATGGTTAATATTTTACATGGTTTAGGATTAAGACTTCTCGCGCTTGGACATCATACACCATTTATGGTGAGTATAAATTAGTCGAATTCTATAAATTAAATTCAAAGATTCGATTTTTTCTTTATCTATTTTAGCACATTGGACCTGCTCATAATTATCGAAATGCGTCAATGGCACAACAAGCGATACGTGACTGTGGTTACGAAATTGCGCTTGGCATGATGCCAAAATCAATTGGGCCATTGACTTTTGTATTTACTGGATCGGGAAATGTATCGCAAGGTGCACAAGAAATATTTCAAGAACTTCCAATTGAATATGTGCCACCAGAAATGTTACGCAAAGTGGCAGAACATGGCAGTCAAAAAAAGTTATATGGGTGTGAAGTAAGTCGATCCGATCATTTAGAGCGTAGAGAGGACGGTGGATTTGATTATTTGGAATATGAACAATTTCCTGAGCGATATATTTCAACATTTAGTCAGAAAATTGCGCCGTATGCATCCGTTTTAGTAAACGGCATTTATTGGGCTGTCGGAAGTCCAAAACTACTGACACTTCCGGATGCAAAAAATTTAATTCGGCCGGCAAACACACCTTGGCTACCTACGAGCACTGGAGCACCGGGCTTACCACATCGCATGCTGGCCATTTGTGATATTTCAGCCGATCCAGGGGGCTCAATCGAATTTATGAACGAATGCACCACAATCGATACACCATTTTGCTTATACGACGCTGATCGTAATAAAGATACCAAAAGTTTTAAAGGACCGGGAGTGCTTGTATGTTCAATTGATAATATGCCAACCCAATTACCACGAGAATCGACTGATTTTTTTGGCGATTTATTGTATCCAATCGCAATGGATATTTTACAAAGCGATGCCTCTAAACCACTCGAGGAACATGGTTTTAGTGACGCCGTCTTTAATGCCGTGATTGCGAGCAATGGGAGTTTAACTCCAAATTTCGAATACATTGCTGATATGCGAGAGGCTAATAAGTATGTAACTTCTTACATTTATGAGCGTATTTATTACAATTCATTTTTTTCTAGTCGAGTTCGTAATAAATTTGAAGGAACTAGTAATGTGGGCAGTAAACGCGTACTAGTGTTAGGAGCTGGTTTTGTTTCGGCACCACTCGTCGAGTATCTTCATCGTGACAAAGAACTTAATATAACAGTTTGTAAGTAGAACATGCCATACAAAAGTTAATGCCCAGTTGAAATATAATTTTAGTAACTACTTTATTTATTTGCAGGCTCACAAGTGAAAGAAGAATCCGATCGATTGGCCAATCGATATTCTGGTGTCAATAGCGTATATATAAATGTTACCGAAAATCCAGAGCAATTGAAAAAGCTGATTGAAGATAGTGATGTGACAGTGTCACTTTTACCGTATGGATTACACGCGCTTGTTGCGAGACATTGCATAGAGGGTGGGACGCATTTAGTGACCGCTAGCTATATAAACGATGATGTTAAACAATTAAATGATGTTGCACGGAATGCTGGCGTAACTTTACTGAACGAGTGTGGTTTGGATCCTGGTATAGATCACTTTCTTGCACTGGAGTGTATACTTGATGTGCAAAATCGTGGTGGTCACATTGAATCTTTTGTTAGCTATTGTGGTGGGTTACCGGCGCCTGAATACTCGGATAATGCGCTGCGTTATAAGTTTTCATGGTCACCGCGTGGCGCTCTCATGAACACGCTTTCAGCCGCCAAATATTTAAGTAAAGGACAAGTAGTTGAGATTTCTGGTGGTGGAGATCTTATGTCGTCCCAAAAAGAATTAAATTTTCTACCAGGATTTGCATTGGAAGGCTTTCCAAATCGAGATTCTACGAAATATGCAGAGCTATACGGATTAGGATCACAAGTACATACACTATTACGTGGGACCATCCGGTTTAAAGGCTTCACCGAATGCATTCATGCATTACAGCTGCTAGGATTAATTGATCCAGAACCTCATCCACTGTTACATCCCAATGGACCAGATATAACATGGCGTCAATTGGTAACTGATTTGCTGGGATTAGCAGACACCAGTATTTTCTATGAAAATTTGAAACAAAAGTTGGCCGACCGCGTTGGCAACCTCGATTGTATCGAGAGTTTGGGGTTGTTGGAAGAACAGCAAGTATTAAAATTAGGCACTCCAATCGATACGTTAAGCCACTTTTTAGCGAAAAAACTGGCTTTTGCGGATTATGAACGTGATTTGGTAGTGTTGCGTCACGAAATTGGTATTCGTTGGAACGATGGTCGACGTGAAGAACGTGGCATTAATTTTGTCTACTATGGACAACCAGCCTCAACTGGAGGTCATTCAGCCATGGCGGTTACTGTTGGTTTTCCTGCAGCTATAGCAACAAAAATGATACTTGATGGGGAAATTCAACAGCGTGGTGTAGTGTTACCGTTTACTTCAGATATATTTCGGCCTATGTTGCAGCGTTTAAGGACTGAGGGTTTGGTGGCAAATGAGACCACACGGTTTTTGAATTAGTACGACTATTTTAAGTGATTTATGTATAAGACATATATGTAATATATTTAATATACCGATTAACTTCGTTCACAATCGCATTTTGTAATTCTTTATAAGGCTACTGTACAGGTGTATCTACTATGGACAACGCCAAAGCTATAATCAAAAGTATAATTGCCTAAGAGGCACTGCAGATTGCACCCATCAAGGGTAATGCTTCACATAAAAATCGACAACTGACTTTTAATTTTGTATTGGTGAACAGGAATAGCAAAATGTATTTAAGAGCATCAAAATAGTGTATAATATGAACAAAAACGTGAAACTAGTTGGTTCTGCTAAGGCTGTGGCACAGAGATAGTGCACTCCGCAATTTAAGGAGGAAGTTAATGCCTTAAAGTTTGTCTGTTTCAAATTGCACCAATGAACTCTTACGGTAAATAACATTATAGGCTATTTTATAAAATGCAATTTTAAAAGCAATATTTAAACTAAAACAACTAACTCTATTAATGGTATGCCGAATGTGGTATGCCGAATCGGTTCAGTAAATGTACAGTCATGTTGATGGAAAAATTAAGCTATTTTCAAAGAAGCAATGTCCGTCGATAAGGAATGACAAGGAACACATGTTGATTTGACACAATGTTGAACTTTCCTGATGAGGCTAAGGCAATGATATAACAAACAAACCTCTTAGGAAAGTGTAAGACAGGTTTATTACTAGCATGGAAATTGACTCGGTTACAAACACCTGAATAATCAATTAGTAAAAAAAATATAATAAAGTCGGGTTAGCACAGGTCAATTTGATAATTTTAGATAAAATTTCAAAATCACAGCTTAATTAGGATTCTGAAATGGAAACAATTTTGATATACATTTGATGGAAGAATCAACTGCGGGATAATTTGTGAAATTCAATTTAATTAGTAATTTCACAGCTATTTGTAATTCTAAAATCATACATGCTGTTTATGAAACCTGAAATTAAAATAAAAACCGAAATATTTTTAAAATAATTGGTGCTAAGTAGTTGATTACAAATAAAATTTAGTGTTGCATCAAACTAAAACTTAATTTAGTAATGTCTCAATACCCAATATTAAAAGAAATAAGCAATTAAAAAATTTAATTATAGATTTAATTACATTTAAGCATAAAACAGTAAATAATTAAATTTAAATAAAATCAATGAAACAAATAGGTTTCTGGTATAGGATTTCCTCAATCTAAATCCAGATATTTATCCAACTTCCGTATTATTAGTTAATGAAAATAAACTCGTATTACATAATAATCGAATCCCACTCTAAAATTGGGATTGAATCTAATATTATTATAAGAAATTTGCTAGAAAAAATGAACTAGGTACTGCAGGATTATTTCTGGAATTTAATTTAATTAATAAGTTGCACAGCTACATGTAATTCCAAATAATACATTATGCTGTTTTGGATCAACTGAAAGTTAAATCAATTTAACGAAACATTCCAAAAATTAACGCTTAACTAAAGCATGCTTATTATAAGCACAATCGGTAGTTATCAAATAGCTCCGCAACATCTGAGATCAAAATTCAAGGTTTGACAAAATCGATCGGTTTATTATATATAATCGCAACCAATTCCTGGAATGTACGAGACCAGCAAGAGTATCATCGAAAGCTATGGGACAAATAAAGACGCTTATCCGGAAACCAAACCAATTTTCGAAATTTCGGGTAATGCAGTTCATCCCAGACAACAATTTAATGTCGATAATGTGAATGTCAATAACCAGGGACAACGCGAGCGGTTAAATGGAACAAATCCTCGCTATTTCAAACGATCAGCAAACCGATGGGACAATTTAACGGAATAATTCATCGCCCATTCATTGTGCCAATTTTTAGTGGAGAGCAATCGTCATTATCATTTTATTGCGGAATTTAATAATTCAACGCGTGATTGTCAGTTTTCGGATTCGGAAAATCAAGACCGACTGAGAAAGTGTCTTCACGATAAAGCCAAAGATGTCGTCGAACATATAATGATTTTGCCAGAAAGTCTCAACGAGATATTGACAATATTACGAAATCGTTTCGGACGGTCCGACTTTATTGTGAATCACTTGCTGGATAAACTATCAGACCTTCCGGTTGTTAAGGAAGGCAAGCCGGAAACTATGGTCGATTCCTACGATTTTTTGACAAGTTTAATCTCAACACTCCAAATTCTGCGAGAGGATAACCATCTGCGAAACCCAGTGTTATTTCGTAACGTTTTATTAAAAATGTTGTATGTTTAGTATTCGAGATATAGTCTATTGAACTCAGAAGTTATTCGCTAGCCGGACTAGTGGGTCACATAAGGTGATAAAGGAACGTTTAACGTATTTGAAATAATTTTTTGGGAATTTTTGTATGTTTAGTATTCGAGATATAGTCCATTGAACTCAGAAGTTATTCGCTAGCCGGACTAGTGGGTCACATAAGGTGATACAGGAACGTTTGACGTATTTGAACTAATTTTTTGGGAATTTTTGTATGTTTAGTATTCGAGATATAATCCATTGAATTCAGTATCTAGAAGAACGTTTTATTAATTTTGTTCGATACTTTTTAAATTTATTGTAATTAACACTTCATAGGATTTGGTCTACTTTTGCAAAATTATTTATTTCCTGGTTATTTGGAGGTGACAGTAGACCTAGGTATATCAAGTAATATTTCTTGTGGCTATAAAATATTTTTTCGTCTGTGATAGCAAAGGCACAATCTGCATTATCATCTTTCGGCTGAAAACTTTCGGCTAACTTTAATAGAATATAATTTCGCACATAAACACAAGATTTTAGTACACAATATATTTTGAAAATACGCCGCACAAAATGACCTTGTTAATGTTAGCCAAACCCAATATGCAATGCCGACGGAGTTCCGTTTACATTCTCACTCAAAAACCACACTCTTTCTATGGAAAGAAACATGTATAATACAAGGAAAACCATACTACTCGCCAAAGAAAAGTGTCACAAAAATTCCAGTGTGGGTGTGAATCCCGACTAGAAAGAGAAAAAACAAATGGGAAAATAGGTGGAATTTGGACGGAATTTGGCGTTTTTTCCATACTGATTTCAGGCACTTTTATGCACGAAAAAAGAGGAACGTGCTTGTATATATTTCTCAATTGGAATAATAATTTTTATTCGAAATAAAACAAAATTTTGCATTTATTATAAAAGAAATATTAATTTTTTATTGACATAAATATACACTTAATATTACATTTTATAAAACCCATCCATATTCATCCGTAAGCACCATCCAATTTTACATTCCATTATATACAACCTTGAAAAATAAAAAACGATCGGAAATTTCCATCATCTCATGACGACGCAATTTTAAAATTATTACCATTTTTACATCCAAATTTATTGATCACAAACACGAAATATAATTATTATACATATATTTACATAGTATGAAATAAATATAATACCACGTTTACACCATAGCTACTTTAATACTATAAAAGTATTTTACTAATAAAGTATTTTTCTCCTTCAGTTTACACCGTAGTGGTGTGAACACATATTATAATAGTTTATTACTTTATTGTTTTGACAGATGTTGAGGTTAAAATTTTGGAAGTTTTGTTTCATTTTTTTTTTATTTTATTCTGTGCCTACCTAGTGATTTCTCTACAAATTCTGCTCGTTTTCTTTTATAACTGCAATTTTATTACTGCGTGAACGACTCTTTTCAAGAAATTGTTATTTTGATTATTATACTTCAAGAGGAAAACCCATTTTGTGCGTATATAATATATATGTATGTGCATTCTAATTATTTTGTGTTTAAACAATATATTTGTGTAAAATAATTTGCTTGTGCTACTTCAATTATTAAAGTGTTCAAAAATGAATGTGGAACAATTTAGTCGTTTGGCTTTGGTATCTGGCGAGTTTGTTAAATTTTTGATGGAAGAGGATAACGAACGTCGTAAAAGATGGGCTCTGGCTCAAAGAATGGTGGTTAATGCGAACACCTTATTCTACAAAAATTTAATAAAAACAGTGCGTACTCGAAAAGCTCGTAGTGTGTGGTCAAAATATCGCACTTCATGTTGGTGGACCGATATCGTACTAAAAACATTTAACGATCGTGACTGGATAAATAATTTTCGCGTTGATCGAGATACTTTTAATCAAATTTGCGATATGGTTCGAGAGGATTTAAAGCCAAAGCCTACGAAACTAAAGCCGAGGGAACCCATTAGCGTAGAAAAAAGGGTAGCAATAGCTCTCTATAAATTTTCATCATGTGCTGAGTACCGTGTCATCGGAAATAACATGGGGGTTTGTATATGGTTACTAATTGTTCATAATTTCGATATTATAGAATCGTTTTTTATTTCTAGGTAAGCAAATCTTCAGTTCACAAAAGTGTTCACTTATTCACCAATGCGATGCTGAAACATGTACGAGATTTAATAAAAATGCCAACGGAGGAGGAGGCTGAAATAATTTCCAGAAAATTTGAAAGAATATGTCATATTCCCCAAATATTGTTAATAATAGATGGTACACACATACCGGTTTTGGCACCAGAGGATGGACACGGCGATTTTGTTAACAGGAAAGGGTGGACATCTTATAATGTGCAAATAGTGGCGGATGCTGACTACATGTAAATATAAAATTGTAACTACATATTTAACTTGACATCTCATGTGTATTATCGTTTTTGCTCACAGAATTAGAGACGTTAGCTGCAAATATCCTGGCGCATCACATGATGCTCTTGTTTTTAAAAATTCTGGATTTTTTCAACATATCTCCAATTTACTTCCTAAAGTACGTATATTTAATAGACGATATGACAGCTGTTCTACTTAATGCATTGATGACATAAACATACAATAACATTTATTTTCCAGAAAACCAGATTGATAGATGGGATTGACATGAGCTATTTAGTTTTGGGTGATCCAGCATACCCTTTGCTAGACTGGCTCATTAAGGGATATACGGGAGACTTAAATCCACTTGAGGAGTCGTTCAACGCATATATGAATTCTGCCAGGATTTTTATTGAGCAGACGATAGGGAAACTAAAGAGCAGGTGGCGCATGCTAAGAAAAATAAATGAAATGGATTATAGATTTATTCCGAAGGTAAATTATATTATAGTAATGAAACTATCAAAATTAAAGTTAATAACTAATTAAATTTTGAATTTAAGGTCGTAATCGTATGTTGCATGCTTCACAACCTTATACAAAGCAAGAAAAATCCACTGGCAGACAAGTTCATTGACGAAAATGACGACATTCCATTAGAACAACCAAGCGTTCAGGATATAACCAAACTGTTTTGCAATACGACAACCCAAGGAGAAGCTATCAGAAATACGCTTCGAGCCATTACGGACAGGCTTCCGCTTCGAAAACAAATTGAAATTAATAGAAAATAAATATTAAAACATATTTCTTATAAGCATATTCCAATCGATTCTTTATTTTTATTTATCACATATATATATATACATAATTCATTCAATAAATTAATTTATAAAGTTCTAGATAATTGTTTGATTTACAGTTCGCCATCATCAGCAATTTCTTGGCACAGTATTTCATACTTATATGAACTTGAGGCTTCATCAACAGATGGCGATGGAGTGGGTGCAGGAACAAGAAATGGTTGATAGTATTGGCTGTATGGTTGAGGACTAGCGGTATTTATAGCAGCTCTCATTGCCCTTAATTCGCTCAAAAACATGTTGCATCGTCTGTCCGATCTTTCTTCTGCCTCCTGATTCATTTTTTTGAATTCATTCAATATTTTTTCCTGTTCTTCTTTAAATTCTTTAAGCAACTCAGTTTGCGTTTTCTTTTTTTCTTTTGATGGTGTGGATTGAGCTGTCGATGGTCGATGTGACTGAGTTGTCGTTGGCTCAGCTACAAATGATGCAGACTGCGATGTGCTTGGACCATTTGTCGAATCTGCAATACAAAATTATTAATTAACCGGTTTTTAATTAAAATTAAAATTTTTACTCTCATCACTTAACGAGTCTGGAATAATGATGTCAGGATTTACGTGCATCATTGCCACATCTAGCCCGTGGTTTTGTGGCACGGTAAACTTTTTTCTTTTACCCCATAACATTGCCATCTGCTCATCATAAATGGTCTCAAATTTACCGGCCGCACCGCTTTTTTGACGTTCGGCCTTATCGGAAGTATAATTTCGCCGCAACGATTCAAATTTTAATTTTATTTGGTCAACCGCCTTCGATGGAAATTTTTCATTTATTTTTTTATAAATTGCGCATGAACTCATCCTATGAGATTCAAAAAGTTGGTTCACCTATAATTTAATATTTGTAAGAAATACTCAGTCGATTGTACTAATTTTATTGATTGTCTGTGCTAAATATATTCACATATAAATTAAACTTTTACACTTACGTTTAAATCCACAGCCACTTGCAGCATTTCTTTTATTTCTAAATCGTTCCATTTTAACCCTCTTGTTTTTTTCCGGTCGGTTTTGTCCATCGCCATTTTAATTTTCTTAAAGATAAGAAATTCGTTAGTATGTATATTATTTGTATTTATTTGTATTTATATCACTAACTTTTACGTGATTTTAAATGTTCCACTTGAAATATGTAATTAAATTAAATATTTTATTGTTTTCACCATTATTTCACGAAAAGTTACAAAAACAAAAATAACAACTTGTTACAATACAAAAAAAAATCTGGACTGAGTATGACATTTCGTATCTAAAAAGTATAAATACAGTTCACACCGCATAACATTATACCAATACTTTTTAGATACGTACAATACTATAATAGCAAAAAAGTATGTGATAAAATAATAAAGTATTTTACTTTGAGTTTACATCATCATACTTTTTTGATACATACTTTTATACTACTGGTGTAAACGTGGTATAAGTTATTTAAAGATTATTAACTAATTTAAATACACAAAAAACACAAGTTAACACAATAAACAATAAAATCGCGGAAAACACAAAAATGTACGTGTTATTCTGTCAATTGCTCTATTATACTGATGGAAGAGTACAAAACAATAATAACAAAACTAACAAAAAAACATTTAAAATTTCGCGAATGAAAGAGAAAGAAATTTATCTTTCTCTGAAATCGATATTTTTGTGGCTTTGATATTTTGTAGTACGGAATTTAGTGTGGAATTGGAGCTGTTTTTTCCACAATGTGGAAAAATTGCATACTGTGAAAGTTGCCAGTCGAAAGTGAAATAATCGACAATGCAGATAGTGTCTTGACTACTTCAGCCGAAAGTTAAACAAACTATATATTAAATTGAAATATCCTATCCGAAAGTGACTAACCTACAAAATCAGCCGAAAACATATGTATCATAACAAACAACAAATACAATTCGCAATTTAACCGATATTAATTTATTGTTTCATGTATATACGGCCAACTTTCAAAAATTTATTATAACTTAACGTTAAAACTGTTATGTTTGAAAAAAGTCTCATTTAAAGAGGTTTGTAAGCGGTAATAACTTGAGAAAGTATAGTAATAAAAAGAAAACCATATCTGTTTCATACAGCGGAAAATTTCCGTTAAAGAAGTTTAAAAATTATCAAGCTCGTCATAAACCATTTAAGTTTATAATTGTCGTTAAAGTGGTTTGAAATTCAAGACTATGCCAGACATACACCGATCTGACTACGTCAATTCGATGGGCCGTGACCATAAGTAGATTTTGATTATAGGTTAGCGGACAGTCCGATGGGGTTATAGGGGTTAACATTTTATTTTTCCTTCCTCTGATGATAAAATCGTCCATCATTCGAGATTTTGCAACATGGACACCAATTTGACTAGGCAGATTCGATAGCCCATGACCATAGGTAGATTTTAATGGCAGGTTAGGGGTAAGTCTGATGGGTTATAGGGGTGAAATTTTTATTTTTCCCTTCTTCTGCTGATAAAATCGTCCATAATTCGAGATATTGCAACATGGACACCAATCTGACTAGGCCGATTCGATAGCCCATGACCATAGACAGATTTTGATTGTAGGTTAGGGGTAAGTCTGATGGGTTATAGGGATGAATTTTTTTTATTTTCCTGCTTCTAATGATAAAATCGTCCATTGTTAGATTTTGATTATAAGTTAGGGGTAAGTCTGATACGGTTGTAGGGGTAAAATTTTTATTTTCTCTTCTTCTGATGACAAAATCATTGATCATTCGAGATTTTGCAACATGGACACAAATCTGACTGCCGATTTGATAGCCCATGACCATAGGTAGATTTTGATTATAGGATAGGAAACAGTCTGATGGGGTTATAGAGATGAAATCGTCCATCATTCGAGATTTTGCAACATGGACACCAATCTGACTAAGCCAATTCGATAGACCATGACAATAGGTAGATTTTAGTTGTAGGTTGTAATCAAAATCTATCTACGGTCATGGGCTATCGAATCTGCCTATTCATATTGGTGTCCATGTGGCAAAATCTAGAATGATGGACGATTTTATCGTCAGAAGAAGGGAAAATAAAAATTTCACCCCTATAATCCCATCAGACTTACCCCTAACCTATAATTAAAATCTACCTATGACTATAGGCCATCGAATCGGCATAGTCAGATTAGTGTCCATGTTGCAAAATCTCGATTGTAGAACGATTTTATCAGCAGAATAAGGGAAACAAATTTCGCCCCTATAAACCCATCAGACTTACCCGTAACCTACAATCAAAATCTGCTTATGGTCATGGGCTATCAAATCGACCTAGTCAGGTTGGTGTCCATGTTGCAAAATCTCGAATGATGGACGATTTTTCATCAGAAGAAGGGAAAAATAAAAATTTCACCCCTATAACTCCATCAGACTGTCCCCTAACCTATAATCAAAATCTACCTATGGTCATGGGCTATCGAATCGGCCTAGTCGGCCTGTTTGTATCTGTATATTTGTTTTGGAGCAAGAGCACACTTTTGAGGTTTGATTCCTTTTGGAACTCTCCAGGTTAGCGTTTACCGTTTCGTATAAATATTTTACCTTCAACCGCAAGGTACAATACAAAATGCGTTCGCTCCATAAGCTCCACTAGATATAACAACAACAATTACTCAATTTATGTTAATGCGCATTTAACAACTTTTACTGTTTGTCAAATGAGCTCTACTTCAACTGCATCAATGCGTTATTATTACAACATTATTACAAATCCGAAACTTTTCTGTAAATTCATCAATATGATGAATCTACTGATGATCCTGGAATATTAACTAACCTGTTTGCTGAATACATCAGTCAAACATTTTTTGACTGTATGCTAGATCCTGAAGCGGAGTTTATTACAGTATGGACAATTGCAGACAACTTCATTTGTCTCTCTCAATGTAGGCTATAACTCCGTTGTCAACAAGATCAATAAATTAAACGATGACTATTCTTCCGTTCCGAATGGCTTGCTAGCGATTCTTTTAAAAACTCACCATGCTGTATCAAAATTCACATTCCGACGAACTTTTTCCATCTTTATGGAAAGATACATTTATTATTCCTGTTCTCAAGAAGGCCTGCAGGTCGAATATTTCCTACTATAGACCAATTGTTAAACTTTCCTGCATTCCAAAACTTTATGAACGCATTGTTACTGACGCCTTATTCTTCTATTGTAAACCGCTTTTCTCATCCAAATAGCATGGCTTTTTAAAAGGAAAATCTACTGGAACTAGCATAATTGAATTGATATCATATACTACTGATATTCTGGAAAGCAGTAAGAAGCTTGATGTAATATTGTTCAAGCTTAGAGCTGTGAGGTTTTCACTAGGCTTCCTGCTTTGGCTTGAGTTTTACATTCAACATTGCAAATACCGTATACAGCTTTGATCATCAACGTTTGAGCCGTTCACCACAACTTCTGAGCCGTTCACCACAACGTCTGGTGTACCACAGGGCATCCATCTTAGGCCATTAATTTTTATATTGGAATTAAATGAAGATCAACACATACTGGCACACATGTATATTTCTGTTTGTGCTAGAACTACGTAAGATAAACGTACTAGAACTAAACGTCGTCAAAGATCAATCCATTACCTATTCCCGCATGCTAATACAATCAACACCTAGAGATTATTTTATAAGTGGTAATTCAGTTTTCCGTGTGCCATTTATCCGTGATTTAGGTATCGTATATAATATAGTACTCTAAATTTCAGACAGCATTTCGAAACCATAGTAATTAGAGCTAATTGTGCTCTTGGTTTTGAAAAACGGTGGTCTAAGCAGTTTTTAAATCACTACTTTACAAGAGCACTTTACATGATCTTTGATAGGCCATTGGTATAATATGCCAATCAAGTGTGGTCACCTTATCAAGTGATCGATAAAACAAGAATAGAGGCTATGCAACGTAGATTTGTTCTGTTTGCTCTACGTGGTTTACCATGGGTTGATCGATTTAACTTACCAGCCTACACTGACCGCCTGAAATTGATTTAACTACGTTCTCTTGAAAATCGCCGCAAAGTGGCCGACATAATCTTTGCTCACCAATTGTTGAAATGTTGGCTCGAGGTACTGTGGGTCTCATTTTTCCCAACTACAAATTCCAGTCAGGCACGCAATTTTAAACGTTTATTCTTCCTTTATATCGTTTATTGTATGCTTAATTTATTATTTAGTTTATTATTTTTATTTATCACCTCATTATTTACATTATTTTTCCGTTTTTAATTTTTTCAATTTCCACCTTTTTACCGCTTGCGTAAGTGGTTCTAACTTCGCTTAAATAATGCCCTAACATTTTATTTATTAAGGCGGCTAGAATTCCAATTGAAATAATTTTATGTTCCGCATAAAATTCAAATATAAACTGCTTTTATATTTAATGCCGTCTATAGTGCAGCCTACAATGAAAAAATGATACTGCGGGGTCCGAAAACGTGTAAAAATGGAATGAAAAAAATCTCTAGAATTAGGAGGATTCATTGAACAAATTATTTTTTTTTTAATTTAATTTAATTTATTTATCCAAAAAACTCCAAAAAGAAAAATTACAATGCATGTTATAATAATAATACATAAAATGTTACAATAATAAACTCGTAAAAAGGATAAAATAATAGGAACCTCCTGAAATTTTGGAAGCCCCATCAAATATATATACAAAAATTAATTAGATGCGTGAGGTACTCTAATTCAAAAATTCAATAAATTATATAAACAAAAACAAAAGAAAAAAGTCAAATAAAATAAAAAGATTAATAAAAATGATACAAAACTTAATAAACTAAAAACTAATAAATATAATAACAGTATAAGAGAACAAGTTAAAACATTTAAATCAATATAAAAAATTACCATGACGAGCAACGAATGATGATGACTCGGAATGATGAAAAATCAATCTAAAAATCATGTGACGATACTATCAAAAATATAATCCTTCTATATTTTCAGATTCCATTAAAATCACTTTCAAAGTTTTAAGAAAATTATGGTAGTTCAAAATCACGTCAACATTTGCAAAGAGCTTATTATACAAAAATGGTGCTATGAACACGAAAGACCTTCTACAAGCCTCAATTCTTGTGAATGGAACCAGACAATGTTCACTATTACGTAGATTAAGTGTTTTTGCATTACGCTGCTTCATGTAGCCATCTCTTCTATAAAATAAATTCAATACCCTATATATATATAAATTTCGAACATTTAGTACACACGACTTTTTGAACAAATCAAAAGAATGATAACGTGAACTCTTGAAGTTGATAAGTCTAATAGCTGCTTTTTGAATTTTAAATAAAGGGAATAGATTACTAAAATAAATCCCACCCCATGATGAAATGCCATAATCCAAGTGACTATGGATAAGAGCAAAATATAATGGCCGCAAAAGGTTTTTAGGACACACCGGTCGAAGAATAAACAATTTCCTAATTGCGCTATTCAACTTTTTATTAACATAGGAAACATGTGAAGAAAATTTTAGCTTAGTGTCAATTATAATACCCAAATATTTATATTCGGATACTTTGTAAATTTTAGTGCAAGATAAATTAGCACAGTTATCATAAGAATTGCAAGATGATTTATGGCAAATAAAATGTGAAGGTTGGTATAAATTTGATTGAGTGCCTTGTTTATCGACCAAGTCAAAATTCATATATTTAGTTTTAGGGCTAATAACCATGTTGTGCAAGTTGAACCATTTACGAAGTACCAGCAGATCATGATCAATAAGACTAGAAACATTCACACCATTTTCACTACAGTATGACAGAGCGGTATCATCGGCAAATGCTACCAATTCTCCTTTGAAGTTAAGCTCACAAATTGAATTAATGTACACCAAACCAAACACAGGACCCAGTACAGACCCCTGAGGAACACTTCTATCAATTTTTAAATAATCACTATAAGCATTACCAATACGAACACATTGAAAACGGTTTGATAAATATGATTTTAGCAGAGCCAAAGAAATGCCCCTAAAACCGGCATGTTCCAACTTAGAAAATAGTTTCTTGTGATCAACAGTATCGAATGCCTTAGTAATGTCTAAAAACAATCCAGCAACTTTCTTATTTTTATTTAAACCCACATAAATTGGCGACAAGAAGTCAATAAGTGCATCCTCCGTACTACGGTTATGTTGATAACCATATTGTCTTTTACTAAAAAATGAATTTTTCTGAAGGAAGTCTTATTCGTATTATACGTATTATTCGTCACTTCAAACATTTTTCAAAAATCTTACAGAAAACGGAAAGCAGAGAAATAGGTCTATAGTTAGATACATTCATACGGGATCCAGTTTTATAAAGAGGTATAACAACCGCCATTTTCAATTTGCTAGGAAAAATACCTGAACCTAAACTCAAATTAAAAATATGAGCCAGTGGTTTTAATATAAATAATGCTATACGTTTTAATATAATATTGGAAACATTATCACTGCTAGTTGAGTTGGAATTCTTCAAATTCATAATGAGGTAATATAACTCGTTTTCAGAAATCGGATTAAAGAAACAACTATTAGAATTGGCTGTATTCTTTCCATAAAGAAACTCACTTAATTCGAGATCACTAAGAGTCTGATGCTCAATATGTTCATTGGTTAAATTTATCGGAATACTAACAAAAAATTCATTGAATATTTTGCTCATGGTAAAATGATCATCATGTATAATCCCATTACCATCTTCAATACCTTTAATGATAACATGCGAGGAATGTTTGCCAACAAGTTCATTCACCAAATTCCATTGACATTTAGAATTCCTTAAGCAGTTTTGGAATTTATTTTTGTAGTACGCATGTTTTGTACTTGTGGTTTCTTTTTCCACAAGTAATTGTACTTTTCGATATTTTTCCCTTAAATTATAATTAGTTGGATGTTTTTTCAGATTCAGATTCAAATAGTTATTTATTTATTAATAGATTGACATAACAATTTTAGTAGAGGAAAAGCACATATGGAAGCATAATAAATGAACATCAACAAAAAAATACTTCCATTAGGCATAAAAACCTCAGATTTTTTCAAAAAACAAATCCACTCCATGCTAATACCCTCCATGTTGAGCTCAAGCTCATTTGTTACGGAGGATACTGCAAGAAGTGAATGCTTACAAACTACATACGAAAACAATATAAATAAATATAAAAATATTATTATACAAATGTATTGTCATTCAAGCGCGCCACGCTAAATAACCCGTTTTAAAAGATCTAAGCGACGCCGATTTCTTAATATCTAATGGAATAGAGTTCCAAAGAGAAATACCTCTAACAGAAAACGAAGTATTAAGAGACCTACACAAGTTTACAGGGGGAAGTAAACGTAAATTTGAAGAATAAGACCTACTGAACAATAACTTATTAAATAAATAGGGAGGTTGCTTTGTCCTGAGAAGCTTAAAAATAAAAAGACAAACGCGAAGTTCATAAAAATCAACTAAATTACAACCCAAAATCAAATTCAAAAAGGGCGAAATGTGATCATATTTCCTAATACTAAAGACGAAACGAGTGCAAGCATTGAAACATCTTTGGAGAACATTCATACTCTCCTGAAGCATACCAAACAAAACAACATCCCCAAATAGAAAATGTGGAAGAAGGTACGAGAGGAACATACGCTTTTTAAAATTACTATCAGAAAAACCAACAACTTTATACAAACAACTAAGCATTCCAAAAACCATTTTGCTAACCTTAATCAAATGATCACCCCAAGTTAGAGTTTTATTGAAAATTAACCCTATATTTCTAACTGTATTAGAGAATGGAATTAAAGAATCACCGAGAAAAATTCCAGGGAAAGAGGAAGTATCTATAGATTTTTTATAAATTATAATAGACTGAGATTTATTAGCATTAAGAGCGAGCCGGTTAGATAGTGACCAATTATAAATTCTTACCAAATCTTCATTAATAAGAAAAATATTAGAGTTAATGGAATCATTATCTAAGCGACTACTCCTATAAATTTGTACATCATCAGCAAAAATATGAAAAGATGAATGGCGAATCGAACATGCAACGTCATTAATGTACATTGAGAATAGTAAAGGACCAAGAACCGACCCCTGAGGAACGCCAGAAGAGACAGGTAAGAAGTCAGAAAGCGAATTGTCAAAAAAGACTGCCTGAAAGCGACCCGAAATATAGTCTAAAATTAATTTAGCAGCAGAGAGAGAAAAATTAAAGTTCGAAATAAGCTTATTAAACAAAATTTGGTGATTAATTGAATCGAACGCTTTCGAAAAATCCAACAAAGTAAGGCAAGTCATTTCTCAATCTTTTAAACAAATTATTTTTAACCCTTATTTTCTTAAAAAGATCAAAATTTAACCAATTTTTCAATCTAGAGTTTACAAAATGTCTTACAGATTTTTTAGACTCATTAATGCAATATTCGATTGTATCAATGAAGTAAGAGTATGCTTCGTTGACATCTGATATATTATACAGGTCTTGCCATGAAATATTAGTAAGTAACTCATGTATATGGGCAAAGTCTATTTTAGAATGTAACATACTATTATTCTCAATCTCTGCATCACTATTATATTTCACTAGAAGAACTGTAGCATAATGATCAGTAACATTCAAATCGAAGACTAACGAACTAAGTGAAATCTTAGAATTTACAGTTTGCCTAACAAAAATATGATCTATACAAGTAGAAGAATGCTCAGTTACTCTAGTAGGCTGATTAACCAGTGACTTGAAACCATTAGCAGAAAGAAGAAGCAAATAATCTTTCTCAATTGATGCGTTTTTTTTAATAAATCAATATTCATATCACCGATCAGCACGATGTTACCCGCGATATTCGTAGAAAGACAATTCTCTAATTCACTTAAAAACAAATTAACACAAAACTCATGAAGTCTATAGAAACAGACTAAACTAAATTTTTCTCGATCAATAACTAAATCAATTTTCAAAGTATCAGCACAAATGAAGTTTAATTTGTCAATGCTTAAATACTTAATACTATTGTGAATTTAGAATTATTCATTTGTTCGATCTAAAAATTAATATTCCGATCTCCTTATAACACAAATGGTACCGACCAAATGGCACAGTGGTTAAAGCTTTGGCGTTTGGATCGGGAGGTACCGGGTTCGAATCCCGATAGGGGCAGCATGCAAAGGGAATTTCAACAAATTACGATTTGTGATGGAATGGAACACAGCTATGACCTCCTGTCGGAGTGCAAAACTCATGGACCGATCCATC
Source organism: Nephrotoma guestfalica (assembly GCA_963691935.1). Lineage (NCBI taxonomy): Eukaryota > Metazoa > Arthropoda > Insecta > Diptera > Tipulidae > Nephrotoma > Nephrotoma guestfalica. Next base: position 151,426,078 of record OY829913.1, read on the forward strand.
TTCCATGCCAGTATAGGCTGACATGGAGCTATGCAATGTGCAGATGGTGATAAAATCGGACCTATATCCGTACGTCCTCGAATTGGCCTACACTGGCGAAAAAGTAAGGACGTAAATAAGCAAACCGCGAAAGAGTTGGGAGAGCCTTGGCCCCAGAACAGATAGCAGGGATAAATAAAAAAAAAAAAAAAAAAACACACAAATGGTTAAATATTATCGTATGTAGCAATAAATCCGTTCTTGACAGCTCAAATATTTTTACGTTTTGTCACGCTAATATCTCAATTAAATTCCATTTGGTGCGGTTGTAACGAATAATTAGACCTCACATAACTTATAGCAATAAATACATCAATACCTTAATTATTTATAATCGTTTCGACCAAACGAAATTATTTTCCATTCAATATTTTGCTTTTACGAATTCATTGATAATAATTTATGTTGGAATCGTGTATTTTGCATTTTCATTCATCCATCCTCTCGCATTCCATCAGTTCTTTACAATCTTTGTGTTATTTATATGTTTTGTTAAGCGTCGCGCGCGGTGCAGTCATTGGAATTCAATTGATGGCCTTTTATACAATATACATATATATATATATATATTGATTGATAGACCGAACTATCAATATCGGAGTTACGTACTTTTACGATTTTTATTTACGCGTGTGTATATTTACAACACAAGAACAAACGGAAATGTATTAACAGTTGATTTAAGAACTTTAAGAGATATAAAGTGTAAAAATTGTGTGTATAACAAGAAGGGAAAAAAGACTGATGACGATTTAAAAAACTTGTTCTTGGTATTTTTCGTTTCACATTCACTTCCTTGCCATAACTCTGTAGTACATTGTATGTTGTTGCTTTGGGTTTGCTGGTCAATTTGGTATTGATAATTTATTGTTATAAGGCTTATATAAATTTAATATTTAAAATTTTCAAATTTTTCTAATTTATAAATCTTATCTTAAGTTAACTTGATTCATGACTAAATTATTAAGTAATTTGTAAACTAGAGAACTTGATGCTAACAATCCGAGTGTCGAGAAATACGGGTATACGTAACCCAAGAATGCTAAGCAGTGTGTAGCCTTACAAAATGTTTGTCTGCCTATCATTAATCCCAATTAATTTTGCTGTCACCAAAAACATTACGCAGCAGAACAGAATACATAAGTGTAACAATAATTGGTCGAAAAAAAATTCACTGGAACCGGTCGACATACGAGTATAAAATTCCAGTGGCATCTAAGTAACACAACACAAGACTATACATATCTTATACGGATATGGACTCAAAGAAAGAAAACAAAAAGGTTATAAGATTTACTTAATAATGAGGAACGTAACACCTTTTGATTTATGGTCGTTGGGTTGTTTGTTTTGCTTCATTACACATTATAGTTTCTTTCAGTGGAATCAGCGTGCACGCATTTTTGATGAATTATAAAAATAATTATTCTAATTAATTAAAACAACGTGTTATTTAAAAAGATTGAGAAGTCGCAATGTGTTACGAAAATAAACGGAAATTTTAAAGTATTCTGGCCACTGGCAATACAAAAGACATAACGAACCAGTCTTATTGTCGTGAGATTATTATGGAAACAGTTTGCACAAGGAGTAACAAAATGTAATTTTTCTTACCTTTATTAAGGGGACTGTAAATAAATTTTAGACAAAAATTGTTTCTACTAGAATTTTTAATGTAAATCTATTTATAATCTATTAAAGCAGTTTATAATACAAGTTTATTTGATCTGAGAATACAAGAGCGGCAAATTTATATTGAAGCGGTTTCCTTGGTTCGCTAAAGCGGCGCTTACACTATCAGTAATAATGTCATTACTCAAAACATCATTTCTTAAAAAATCGTATGTCCACAAAATGTACTTTCCATTTGAATCTGGCACATTATACCTCATGAAGTAAGTTGGGTTATTTAAGAATAAAAAATTATAAAATCGCAATGGAAATACAAAGGGAAATAACTGTCAGTACAGGAAACCCTCGAAGAACATGATTATGACGGTTACGATTAAAACGTGAGTGTGGAAATAAAAATAACGCTTTTTTTGTTATGGTATACAAAAAACAAAATAGACGAGAAGAGAAATAAGAATTACACGAAAATCGTGTATTTTGAAACCGTGTAATTCGAGGGAATGTATCCGTGTTCCTCGAAACTCGTGTTCTTCAAGTGCCGTGTTCTTTGAGCGTTGCCTGTATTTAGAAATTTACTCAATTATGCAAGGTACGAAAATTTAAAAATAATTTTGGGTTTCTTATTAATAAAAGTAATTCTAGGTTTATAATATTTATTAATTATTGGTTAATAAATTTGATAATTTCGATCGCTTTTGGGTTTGTTTGAGCCGCTTATCTAGATCTCTGTCGTATATCTCTAGTGCAGTACAAAACCCGGCACCAACCGATCTTTCATACCCGCAGATGGTATGAGTAGGTGTATGTGAATTTCGAGTGAGTAGGTGAATGTAGAGGTATAACAACGGACCAGTAGGTCTAAGTGTGCCATAAAAAACGCCACTATGATTTAAACTTTAAACTTTTAGCCACTTCAGAGAGATGTAACTAACGTAATTTGCATTGTATGCTGCCATAGTCGTTTTTGTTGATAGAAAATGATACAAGTAAATTAAATGATATTTTAGCCGATTATATTGTAATCGAAATGTCGTAAAACTCTTAGTTTTATTGTTTCTATTTTGTGGCTGTGCTAACCCGTTCTACACAAATAATTCTATTTGCCAGCCGTTGGAGGAATTTCAAAAATAATTATTTCGGGTCAAGAACCCAAGATTCAGTTAAGATGTTATATTAATTGAACGGAAGTACTTTCTGCAATAGTACAATTGTGTCGAAATTACTATTAGTAATTTACAAGTTTAATCTTATATGTCTTAAGTGGACAAGTTGGTTAGTAGGGATCAGCAGGTGAAGATGGAGTGCTATGGTTTTGGTTATTTATCTTATCACGAAAATATGGTAGATTATAGCGCTATTCCATTCAAAATCGCAAGATTTTGTACAAAATTAAAAAGAGACGAAAATAAACCTTTTCTATTTGTGAGAATAGTATTTCCGATTTTTTTTGTTTTTGTTGAGTTGCTATAGTTTTTTCTTGAAAAATATCAAGCTGAGTATTTTTTATATCAGCAAATATAAAAATCAAAAATAAAAATCCCCCACTCTCTCTGTTTAATTTATTTCTTGTAAATTTTTATGGTGTACTGACATACTAGACGTGACTTTAGAAGATCAATTTTTTATGATGCCGTGAGTTTAGAGAAGATGTTAATAAATAGATTCGTGTGGTGGTAATTTGTACTGTATAGTACATAAATGCAGTATGCACAGCAACACAACAACAATATACAAAAAAATTAATTTCGAATTTTCGATTAAAAGATTTATTAAATAATAATAATAAAATTAATAATTAAAAATGATAAAATTGAACTGATAAAATTTCAAAATCATCAAATGATGGTTTCCACCGGTGCAGCGGAAGCGATTTAAATAAATATAGGATGCTAATGATTTAATCTCGGCAAAGGATACTTTAACACACCATAAAATGTATCCAACAATGTATCCAATACAGGATATTTATCCGAAATATTATAAAGGAGATCACGAACTATTTTATAGCATATATCTTTGGTCGGTTGATTAATGAATCCAATCTAAGAACAAAATAAAAGAAAATTTAATTAGTAGGAATAGGGAGGAACTAGGAAGTAATTTAATTTTCTACCTCAAATATCTTTAATGTTACTGTCCTTATGAATTCCCAGTCAGACTGTTCTCTCGATAAAATCATATTACAAAATGTTTGCAACAAATAATATGTCATCGGCTGAAATTTCTGTTGTAACAGAATTGAGTTCACAGTTTAAACAGTGAAAATTGTCAGGAAACCCAACCGTCAAGCAATAGCATAAAATCCATATTGTGCGCTTATCTAAAGTTTAAAATGGTAAATCGAATAAATATTACCATGTGCCAAGACGTCGCGAATTGTACATATAGTGGGAAGTTCGTAATATAAACGAGTTATATTCAACAGTTACATACGAGTTTCACATCATTCGTCTTATTCGGTTGGTGTCTGAAAATAAACAAAATTAATATTTTATTTGAATGCCAAACCAGAATAAATTAGAGACACTTACGTGAATGATTCGCGGGTATCGTGGGTATCCGTGGGGATCTTTTACTTTCCACAATGAGTTTCCATTCAGCTTAATATTAGTGCGCAAAGATTCCAAATCAGATAATATATTCCTAATCATTACTCGAACTTTTTGAAAATTTCTTAAGAAATTCAAATAAAACATGATTTGACGTTATATATATGACGTGTTTACTTCTGTATCAATTAATAGTTCTTCGAAGGCTGTGACCAGCTTAATTTCAGGATTGTTTTAAATTTGATTTAATTCTAGTTCGTTGAAAGGATTTATGTTTAATTTAACATGATCGGCTAATTTATTGTACGTCTGTGCGGTTGCGTGATATTCAATTGCTTCCTTTGATTTTAAATCGGGAGAAGGGAAACAAAACCTTTGGTGTCAAAACAGCATGCGACGATGTTGTATTTTCGAATATGGGAGCAGTAGGCTTAAAATGTCTTTCATTTACTTTTGGTATATTACTGGGAGGGAAAGTTACATCTGGAACAGGTACATTTGTCACAGAATTAATGCAAATCTGACTTTCAACCTCCCCACTTTTAGTAACCGGTGCAACTACTTCATCAGCATCCATTGGATCGTGAAGTGCGACAGCACATTCCACGCTTTCTACTGAAACAAAAACGATGAAGTCGACAGAAAATTGACGCTGCTAATGATTCGACAATCGAAGCTGGGGCTTAATTTTTTCTTTTTCTGTAAATAATTCGTTGTTGATTATACTTCATTGAATAAACAAAAAGAACATTTTTATCGTAAAATTGGGTTAGTATTTTTTAAAGTTTAGAAGTTCTGGTTTAAAAAACTAATAAAAACTAATATAACGTCAAAAATGTAACCGAATTAATAAAATTCGATATTAAAAATAATAAACAATAAAATTTGTGATTCTCTGAGCTGATTTTGATGTTAGAAGTGCAAATTGTTAATATCAATAGATTTAAACTTAATTTTAATTTAAAATTTACTGTTAAAACGGTCACAAATCAACTATATTATAAGTTATACAATTATACTCTACATATAATTATTAAAAAATACGTTTTATTTTAATAAAATTACCTTCAGTTTAAGTTTCTCCATTGTAGCCATTTTGATTTATTATTTATGTAACATAAATTTTTTGATTGTTTTAGGTTATAGAGGAACTTGTCAAAATTTTCCCCTCACATGTTTTTTAGTAGAGTACTTTTTATGTATTTGTCCAAATTAATGAAACTAAATAAAACAAAACTATTTCCCACAACGAGCACAATTCTGATTTTTATTCGAGCACTATGGTTTTAGGTTACCCAAGCGGCTTATTCCGATTTTGCCACTCAAACTTTCGTAAAAAATCTCGCTAAATATGAAATTTTTCAATTTATGTTCGATTGTTTTTTTCAAGTTATGGAAATGGGCTATCAAATTTGTTTCAAATTTATTCGGTTGGGAGATTTGATTGTATTTAAATATAAACTGAAACGGTAAAGTTAGCATTAGTTGATAAGATTCAACAATGTAATACTAGTAGATTTTGTATGAAGAAGTTATGACCAAACGGTGGTAACTGCATGAGAGCAATAACAGATGGTTACTTCCGATTTAAGAATGAAACTTTTTCTACGATTTCATTTTTATTAAAAATATTATTATTTGGTGAGGACTTTTCTACAAATACATTTTATCCTATAACTGACCGAGTACGAGAACTTCAAGCCACATTTAGAACAGATTGTGTGAATAAAAAATTGTTAGTAAAATATTTTATCGGTTGCTAGGTATGAACATTTCTTCAGTGTTTATTTAAATTTGTGTGAATAAAGCTTAGTATTTACTTAAATATTTTAGAGTTCAAATTCTCAAGTTAGTCTAAAGAAGGTTTAACTGAACCTCAACGTATAAATTGGTAAGATTTTGCGAGTGAAAAGCAAGAAATTTATTACGAGGAATGCAAATTTTATTACGCGAGGAACGCGAATAGATCGTAAATGAATGCACAATTTATACAGCCAAGGAAGATTAAGTATGCAACATTTAATTTTTCAATATTGCCGATCACACACGCAACTTTCAATAAGCCAAAGACCAGGGAAACGCAAAAAATAGGAAATTGTTCAGCATGTACAAACACCTTTTAATAAAAAAAGAGAAATCTTTTCTAGTGTTGATGCCAATCGGTCTGGCTCAGTACGCAACAGCTGTGTTCTAAGAACACCAAAATTAGACAAAATTATGAACCTAAGCCTATCGTAGCCCCAACTCTTGGGCTGTAAAAAGAAAACGAATGTCAATAAGTCAAAGTCATTCCAAATCAAAGTCCTACTTGGAATAGTTAATGCAACATGGTATACATAAGAATTGACAACCTCCATAGAGATGATCTGAAGCTAGATTTTGTCAGCTGCGATACGTGATGGTCGGCGAATGATCGTCGAAGGAGAAAGACGTGTTTGGTTTTCTTCGTACTAAACAAATATATTAAATTAAATAAATTTTGTATAGTTGCGCATTAATACAGAATACATAATAAAAATTTTATAATATATCATGAAAGTGAAGAGTTTTGCTAAACGCGGAAAATGTGGTTTTGCGAGGTAAGCTTTTTATGTTGTCGTAGCATTACAAATGCGCCCTGGTATATTCGAAACAGCAACATCCATAGAGACCTAGGAATTAAAACGGTTAAAGAGACAATAAAATCATGCAGTCTAAAATACCATCTGAAACTGGAATCACACCCTAACGAATTAGCTAGAGAACTACTAAGGCAACCGAAATACAAACGGCTTCGCAGAGCAGATCTTCTAGATTTAATCAACTGAAATATTTAATAATTACACGCATGTTGACCTAACACACTTAAATTAAGTAATTAATAATAATTTAAAAATAATAATGCATACAATATTAAGTACTAACATAGGTTAAGGCTTAAGTAAAACAAATATATAGTTTTTAAGAATTTCACACTTCTTGTTAGTTTCGTATAAAGAAAGATTCAAGAATAAAGCCTTTGGCAATAGTTAAAAAATAAAATAAAAAAAAATATGTTTTATGTTGTGTCTCTATGTATAGGTATACGAAATACACACATTCTATGCGTCCACACCGGATGTCATGATACCGGTGTCAGGCTTTGTTTCTTTCCACTTTACATATAGAACCGGTTTTTGAACCAGTGGGGTTGAACTTGGCGGAGGGCGGGGGAAGGTGGAAGGCGAGGTTGGTGCCGGTGTCATGGTGTTCCGTGTAGACGCATAGATTTGTATAAGATCAAGGGAGTATTTTCGTTTTTTTCATTTCTTTTATTTGTATTGCATATAATTGTATACATATGTATTTGGTTTTTGTGCTGTGTTTTAAATGTTACTAGCCGTGTTTTATTATTCGAGCACTATCCGGCGCCGAAGGGAAATTTATACTGAAACTGTAGCTATTTATTCACTGATGTCGTTATACCATAAAAATGAAAAAATAAATTCACCATAAAACAAACATTTAACGACCTGAAATATCCCAATTAACATTTATTTTGGCATGGCGTTATATAAAATACATCATCTTGCTGCGTTTTAAATATTTATTGTAAAATTAATTTTCTAATGATTTAAGGGTTGTACAAAACAAAGGAAATTTAAAATTTCCGTTTGAAATGGATAGTGCTCTCGATAGCGGCTCCCGATAAATAGGTAGAGCAAGATATTTTTTTTATCCCCTTTTAACTAAAAAGTTGAATGAAAAATTTTAGCATAGAATTAAATAAATTAAATATATGCAAAAATAGCACGCTAAATATAAGTTTTGATATAGAAAATTGCGTGCTCCGTTACTACATCGATCGAGTTCATACATTTTTGTTGTTGTTGTTTTACTACATGAATTCGGGATTTCGTTCATTTCATTTATTTTTTGTTCTTGCGTTTATTTGGTGACTGCGTATATATGTATGTATAAATTTCAAATTTGGAAATTTTCTGTTTGTACATGGTAAACGGCAATATATGCGTGCACACGGGATATCATGATACCGGTATCATACTTCGGGATCGTGTCTTTGTGCCGTAATAAAACCGGTTTTATTGGTAAAGGGGAAAGAAACAAAGTTTAATACCGGTATCATGATATCCCGTGTGGACGCATAGAATGAGTAACAATTAACACATTGACGCACACTTTTTAAATGTGTGTGCTACTCAGGAACCCACATTTGAATGGTATAGCAGTCACTTTCGCGAACGTGCTAAGAGAAGAGCGTAAAATAAAATACTATTCCATTTGTATGTTTCATTTCACAAGAATTTTTGGTTCTGCGGAAATAAAGAATTAATATTTATTCTATTATTAATATTTATAAAGATTTATATATTTCTATTTTTTGTTTTTGCGCTTGTTTGTCGGACTAGTTAGTTCGGAAAAAATACCATGGTGTTGCACAGAATGTATTGAAACAACAGTAAAGTTAGAATATTTATACTCGAGTGCGGAACTAGTAGGTGGGGCAAAAAGCATTTCACGAAATTTGATTGGTTTTGAGTGTGGGAGCGAGTGTGATGCTTTGTATTTCCGATATCATGTACACAACATAAGTCGCACGCTGTTTGCACCATTACGATTAGTGCTACAACCACCAACATTTTATAGGCTTCTCGTCACAAATAAACAACTGATTTCTGATGGTCGTATCGTTCCCGTAAGTGGTTCAAACCGAGAGTAACTTGACCTCTTAAGTATTCGCTGGTTGAAGCTTTAGCTGCGTACATGACATCGGGAGCGAGTGCGGCGCAAATTCCACAGTATCACACAGAATGTATTAAAACGACAACAACGTTCAAAATATTTCAACTCGAGTACGGAACTAGTAGGCGAGGCAAAAAGCATTTCACGATATTTAATTGGTTTTGAGTGCGGGAGCGGGTGTAATGCTTTTTATTTCCGATATCATGCGTACATTCATTAGTGTTTTATAAAAAAAAATTAAACAGCAAATAGAAAAATAAAACATATAAATAATTTTGAGGGGATAAATAAATGACGAAATTGGATAAAAAATTAAACAAACATGATCGTGGTTTATTTTGTATTATGTAACGCGCATGTACGAGTATAACATAACTTTTTGTTCATTTCATTTTATTTAATTATTTTTTGAATATTTATATTTTTAATTTTAAATATTGAAACTCTTATTCTATGTGAGGTTGGTACAGTTTTACAACCAACATTAAAACTATCAAAGTGCCAAAATTCAACATTATGTATTTTTTTGATATTTTTACAATCTTCTTGCGCGAAAGTTGAATCTTATAGCACGTTTAGGTTAAATTTGTAGCGTCATTTCTCTATAGCTATTGTGATTAAACGAGGGAAATAGGTAGTATTTTCTCCTTTCTCCTTTCCAGTTCAACAGTTATAATTATAACATTATAATTATTGACGGTGGTAGATCTCGTTCAGTTCATCAGCGGTCATTTTTGTGGTAGTGTTGTTTTATCATACTCCATATGTTTCGAGGACTCTGTTATGCAAATTTTTGGATTTTAGATTTGGAAACTATGAGTTGAGTTTTGTGATTTTTAATCTTAGTTCATGGTTTAAATCGGAAAATCATACCCAGTTTAATAACGTTGTTTGCGCTGACTTTTACTGGATTAGCATTCCATACTGGAAAACATTAGCGGCATGGAATACTACTGATACGTAGTGGAATCTCGTTTTGACTAACCCGGAAAAAATACTTCAGTTTATAGGAATTTCGTTGTAACAAATTTTTATGGTGTTGTTTCCTGTTTGATTTATCCAGAAGTTCCCTTTTTTATCCCAAACTTCTTTTAATGAAATTTTGAAACTAGGATTTAACCAACTGATGCTTTCTTGATCGCATCTTTTGAAACCGCCGAACTTTTTCTGTTTTATCTCAGTTCCACAATAAATGTAGATAACGTTGTCGAAGCGAGTTGCTCCAAATCTATTTTAAGCAAATTTTTGATTTTATTCTAACGAGGATGTTTCTTTATAAATTGGGAGTTGCCCGTCTGCAATCGGGACCAAAACCAAAGATGGTTACTGGATTAGAGCAGTAATCGACGTTTGCTCTCGGGTTGCATGCGATGTTTCTTCTGAAAACTGTTATGAAAACTGTTAGATTTTTTTAAATTGAATGTCTGGTAAGCCATTTACTGTGGTCCCTAGGCAGTGATCACTGTGATACATCATTGTGGCTTGTGTTTCTGCTATGATCTATTGATCCGTTTTGCTTTCGACTTTTAAACGGATGTGGTGCTGCTTTTGGTCCAAGCAGTGGAAAAAAATACGTTTAAGTTAACTGGAACTGCCTCTTTGTTAAAGAAGTTCACTATAATTAAGGTGCAATAGCAAATACATATGTATAAACTTCCAGCCTTTGTTTTGATCATTCCCGATAATTTAGGCCAGTGTTTCTCAACCTTATTTTGTACATCTTAATTCCATATTTATTTTTAATATACTATATACTATACTAATATACTATTACTAAGATATACGCCTCCCTAATTTATGAATTTAGCATATGGCTCCTCATCTTCCTCCGTATGGCCCCCGTTGAGAAACACTGATTTAGATGGTGATTGGAGTATTGTCTAACTAATAAAATTTCATCAATATTCAGATTTTGGTGTGAAGGGATCAGATTATTTAATTATTATCCGTAAATTAATAATTTAAAAATTTAAACTTTGGGTTTTAGTATAAAATTAAAATTATCTGAAATATTTTTCAGAATGACATTCTTATTTTTCTTATTTTAAACGTAATAATAAGAATTTAACGGATTTTGGAACTCTGGTTTAGAACATGTATAGGTAGTTGGCAGTGATCGATTATTAATTATTAATTTAACTTTAAAATGGAAATATTTAATCGAGAATTACAAAATAATAAATGTTATTTCAGAAAGCAATTCTAATTTCTTTAGTTTACCGTACTACACTAATAAGTAGTTGTTGATTTCATTTGCATAATCTCTAGATTCAGACAATTTGAACAAATGGTGATCTCCATCACACCCTGATTGCATTAGAGCATTAAGTGAGTATAATTAGTTGTATGTTCTAAATTTCAATTTTAAATATATATTGTAAAACTATTTATGGGGGCGGACAAGTCAGGAATTATAGTGGCTATTGGGTGTGCTAATAACTTTGATATTTCACGGATATTAGAAGTTTTGGAATAACAGATAGTTTCGAAGCTACGGAGTAAATTTGAAATGCAGTTAAATATTGCTGTTATTAGATAGTTTTTCGGGGATCATGGCACTTCTTTAATTAAATTATTTTCTAGGTTTTTCGGGAGACTAAATTGGTAGCTGTAAACTAACCAAAACTGAAACTAAACTGTTTACACTTTTATTGGTAACGTTTTGCTTGGTCACATTGATTCAGCATACATTCTGGAAAACATATCAATTCATGTGCCTTGCAGAACATTTCGAAACCATAAGTTATTAGCACTAGAACACCATTCCACAAACTACGGAGAAAATAACCCCATTAATAGGTTGTCCAAATCTTTCAACATCGTCGACGACCATTCGACTTTAATTTATCAAAGAACAACTTCAAAAATATCCTTAAGAATTATTTTTAAAATTTTTAATTGTTAAATCCAAATTTGATTCATATTTTTGTGTTTTAAAGTTCTTTATTTGAATTTTTATTTTTTATTATTTTTAAATTAAATTATCTGAAATCATACATGTAAATCACAGAATAGATTTCTTTAAATAAATAAATTAAATTAACGTAGCCATTCAACCAAAAGTGAGTTTCATGGCTGAACAAAGTTTTGTTTGGAAAAATCAGCCATTACTATTACCGCACAAACATCGCAAACATCACCTTTCAAGCGGAATAAACAAACTCAATAGACTATTTTGCTATCGCCGCGATAAATTTTCACGAAAAACTAGAAACTAAGATAGTACATCCCCGCAGAGTAATTGATCTGCAATCAAAGTATACAAAAATATATTATTTTTCTATGTCGCCACCATTAGAGCGGATAATAGCATCAAGTCTATCCGAGAAGGCTTCACACGCTGCGCGAATGTGGTTTGATGGTATTTTGTCCCATGGACAAAATTTGGTTTGATGGTGGTATCTTTAAGGTGTCGACCGTCTCATATTTTTTGATTAATACTTTGGCCTCCAGAATGGACCATATGTACAAATCCATTGGATTTAAGTCCGGGGAATATGGTGGCCATTGTTGTGAAGAAATGAAGCTGGGAATTTTTTCGTGTAAAAAACGTTAGATTTCCGTAGATTGTAACGTCCAATAGTTTCTATGATTTATTGATTTACTTTTGCGTTCAATGAAAACGAGTGGCGAGCGTCCTGTGGCAGGTACCGCGGCCCAAAGCATCCCTGATGTAGGCGCTTGCTTTCACAGAGCAATTTGCTGGTCTAAATTGTCTTTTGATTTGCACTCTAACCAAACACGATCGTTTACATATTGCTGAACCGTAAAAATGTTTTCATCAGAAATGACCAAATTCTCGTGCAAGTGTTTTAACATCTTTGTTCTCGCTAGGTGAACTGCCTTTTGTGCAGGTGTTAAATCTTGCACTTTTTGTATTTTGTAGGGCTTCATGGTGTTTTTTGATGCTACTAGTATCACTGTAACCTGTTATGGTCGGATACACAAACATTTTGTTCACATGTAAATGTCGTAGATCTTTAACAATGGCTGGTTGCGATTTTCCAGCCAAATACAAAACAATAACAGGCTTATAAACAACATAACAGACTGACGCTGGTCAAAAAAATGAATGCGCTGTCATTAGCCGTTTGGTTGCTACAGCAGCATGAAGTTGGTAACACTAAATGGCCGTATCAACCGCGGAAACCTCTGAGCCAAGCTCATTTGTCTTTGAATCTTAGAGAAATTATTTCTCTGTGAAAATTAATATCGTCTGCGTCTATGTTGAATTGCAGTAGAAGGAACTATACCTAAACCCATTGAAATAACATTTCGCGTTCGGTGAGGAGCTGCAATCTAGCTTGTGGTTCGATTAAAACCTCTACGGCTAAATTTGTTTAGTGTTTATCGAGTTTGTCCAGTTGACGACCAATCGTTAACAACGAAATCTGTGAAACTGTGAAAATTATGTCCCATACTCTTCTTCTATGTTGCAGTCACAAGATGTTAGAATGGTGCTCTGCAATCGGACTTGCTTAGTAAAAGGTTAAATTTCTGGGTCAAATGGATCAAATCCCGTTATATTAATCCATTTGCTTCTCACAAAAAATAAATATTCTTTTAAACTCTGAAAACGTTTGTTTATGTTACGGTAATTCTAGTGCACCGAGGTCGGGATGCCCTTAATGGCTATTAAACCGGTGGTATTTTAATCGATAATTTGCGCTCGTTTATTATCTAAAATATTTAACCAAAAGGCAGCCATCAACCACCAGGCCTAAGATTCTATACAGCAAAACATTTAACAATTTTATTTTAACACACTCGTTGGTTTCGCAATATAACATAGTAAATATTTTATACAGCATCCAGATTGTATTACTCCTTTTCTCATCATAAAAATTAATGTTCCATATGCCGTTGATTTCTTATAAATTTAATCTAAAATATGTATTATTTTATGTTCTCTATGCATGTTTCTTGTTAATAATATTAAAAGTTCTCTGTTCTCGAGATTAATCTTAAATCATAAACACAGAATTAAACTTATATACGAGTAAATGTGTATATACGTGAGATAGTCAGGTGCAGGTTATAATGTCAAAAATGCAATAAATTTAAATCAAACTTGTCTTAATTTCGTCAAATTAATTTTTTTGTGGTATGGTTGATTATTTTAACGACATAGGCTTACAGCACAACAAATAACTTGTATATTTCTGTATCGTATGCAGTTCTCCATATCCAACAAGTGATTATTTTAGTATTCCAAATTGGGAAACATTTGACCTTCTTAATTGAATACAGAGTAACTTTACAATATTTTCAGAAAATATAGTCAAGGAAGAGTCCGCTTATACCTTAGAAAAAATATAGTGGTCTACGAGCGCAGACCTATAGTGTTAATATTTTAGGCTACTCTTGTTCAATAATATATATTTGTTAAATTCCGACGGTTTTTGAAATTTGTAAATCGGTTAATTCGTTAAATTTACCTTAAGCAATAATATATGTTGAATATGTGCACACAGAATATCATTCATATGGTGTTTATCATTTTACGTAGTTTAAGGTGTTGCAGGCTGTTAAGGTATCCAACCATTATATGGAACTAAGCGAGAGGAAGAAAACTTTCAGTAGTAAACATAAATCTTATTTCAACCTCATATAAAACACGGTGGTGATTGTGAGCATGTATGTACTTACGTTTATAAATGAGATATGTGGATAATTTCCAAGAAAATTAATTAAAAATAATTATAATTAACTTAAATTAAAACCAAATATGTATATGTGAATCTTTTTCAGTTTCTTTGTTGCGGTGAGTGACAAGTGTTAAAAAGATCATCATCTTGAAAGATGTTGATGTTACACAATCCTTTGGATAAATCATACATTTAGTTGAAGTTAAACCAACTTTATATTTTTTATTAAACGTTAATTAAAGTAGTGGAGTATCCGACATCAGTAACTGGTAGCGAAATTTTTATTTAATATGCTTACAATAGAATACGTATAAATGGATTAAATATTCCCTCACTTTTAAAGAGATCGAAGATTAAACTAATTGATTTTCAACCATAATTTATTTTAAAGGTGTTTGGTACTGATTGAAAATTACTAGTCTATGATTTTTAGACATTTTCATATGAGATTTTTATAGTTAAGCTTATATTCTGTGGAATAATACCAGAGATAAATTGCGCTGATAAAAAACGTTGATAAAAATGGGTTTCATTGTCATTTAGTGACATTAAAAGTATAGTCTACCAATGGATAGAAACAAAACACGCGAAAAGTAGGGGAAGAAATAATTTTGATAACAAAACCAAAGAGTAAAAAATTCTATTACCCGAAGACAGAAATATTTATTTTCTCAACCACATCAATTTGGCTTTCTAGCATCTTTTTATTGCATTGCTATAACTACCCTTTCTAGTGAAATTGAAAAAGGAATACCTGAACTAAATAAAATATATGGAAAGGTGTATGTGTTTATAATTTTATGTGTTCTTCGTATATTTTTTATATTAAGGTTAGGAACTGAAAGCGTAAACGGCTCTTTGCCATTTACTTGTTGTTTTTTATAAACTGCTGTCAAGGCCAGTGCACTATAAACGAAGCAACAAGTAAATCACTTACACTATCATTCCATAGACTTAATACAACAAAATTCATATACACTCAAACTTCACTAACAAAAATATGAGTTGTATAGAACTGACCTTTCATTTTAACAAATTTTTTGTTGCAAATACGCTCAATTAGTTAGGCATCACTCATTCTAATCTAATCTGAAAAGATAATATCTTACGCAAAAAGTAAAATTAAGCTTTAAAGACAGACAACTAAATGCGGTTATATAAATTGTAACTACAATATCGGCCAATTTAAAAATATGTGAGCAGCTCAAGGCGAATATTTTAATCATCTTGCAATTTCAATGTGGAATTTCAAATTTCTAAGTGGCATAGTTATTGCAACAATAATACATAAAACAATCACTCCTCTAAAAGTTGAAATCTTAGGTATGTCGCAATGATAGATATGTCGTATGTTGGGCAAAACATAGTAAAAACGATGGACGCAAAAATAAACAGCCTGATACTAATATACTTAATCTAGGGAAACTAAAGTGTTCATAAAATTGAACTATAGGGAAAGATAAATTACTATATTAGGGTGCCGGTCTTAACAAAAATAACAGCTATATGTATACGAATCCAATAAGGATAGTTCAAAGCGCATTATGTGTTATATTTTACAGAGTTTAGTAAAAAGGTTGTTTTATACTTACCAAGTGTGTAAATATGAAACCGGAATTTTCAGTAAAAAGTACACGTTCATCGTATGATAATGACTAAGAGTATTTTATTCAAAGTATTGCCCATTATGAGATATAGATTTTTCCCATCTTTCAGGCAATGTGTGAATGCCACGCCAAAAAACTGTTCTTCTTTTGAGGCAAACCAGTTATCGAGCCACTTTTGTACATTTTCGTAGGGAGTGAACTGTTTCGCAGCAAGCCCGCGCCCCATCGATGCAAATAAGTGATAATCGGATGGAGCGAAGTCTGGCGAGTAAGCCCCATGTGAATGTATTTCCCAATTAAGTATTTCAAACGTTTACATGACCGGTTTTGCTTGCCTTTTATCATATTTAGGATTCAAATTGATCATTTGTAGCAGCACAAAATAAATTACACTCTTCTGATCCACTAAATACTTAACAATGTCTTCCGTCCGAAGCGATTTGGCCTTGCAGTAGATGTCGATGATTGTCCTGGATCAACCCAAGACATTTTGCGCTTTAGATTCTCAAAATAGAGCCATTTTTTACGACCAGTCACAATTCGATGGAGAAACGAATTTCTTTTGTATCTGACAAGCAACATTTCGCAAGTGGTGTTTCTCTTTTCCAGTTACATTCAGTTTATGCGAAACCCATTTTCCCAGCTTTTGGATCTTTCCCATGGATTTTAAACGTATGAAGACGGCTTCTCGTGCTACATTCAATTGATCCGCTAGTAGTTTTTGTGTTTGAGCGTTATCCTCATCCAACAATGCTTGCAATTCACTGTCTTTAGACTTTTTTGGTGTTCTTTCACGTTCTTGATTTCTCACGTCAAAATCACCGCTTTTGAATTAATTAAACTACTCATAGCATTGTGATTTACCAAGAGCATGTTCACCGTAAGCTTTGACAAGCATTCGATGTGATTTTGCAGTAAATCGTAATATGTAGGCACAAAACTCGACAATTTTAACACGTAAATACATGCGTTATCGTATAAATATGAATTGGATGTTGTTAACAGATGCAAAAAAAACAATAGCGCCGATGACGTGGTTTGTCGAAAGGTACATTGACAGGTGGCGCCATTTATTGCTAAATTCCGGTTTCATATTTACACACCTGGTATACCATGCGATTTGAACGCAACAATTAAGTACAACATGTTTGGTGTTAAACAAACCCATATCCTACTCGCTTCTAAAATCCTAATATTTACTTATTTACTTATACATTCAGTTTTCGGAGACTTATTTATACTAAAGTTCTCGCAAACGTTACGCATATGCGAAAAGAAGATGTTGTGAAAAGTAGCACTTCATTACAAGAGAAGTGAAGCCATTTTACGAAGACTTGTTTGTATATGTGTTAGTAACAATAATTATCTTTACAAATTCCGCGAGTTAGCATAGAGCTAACGAACGGATAAAACAAATGAATGCGACGACATTTCATTTCGATTTTTGTTAGTTTCTACGCGGTGTAAGGTATTATTACCATTCTAGATTAATTTGTTTGGATAAATATTTATTCGCAAAATAAAAAACGAAAAATTCCTTTTAAAACCTATTTATTTAAAAAAAAATTAGTAACGAAGTACGGGATTGACAGCATCCACGAAGTATTCATAAATGGATACGGGCGTACTCTGGGCAATGTTTTATAGAACGAGCGGTTCTGGTACTCAATCCCTTCGTAGTACTGAAGCAGAATAGCTAATTAGTCAATCAAAACTATATGCAATGGTACAAACAAAAGGAAATAATACACCAGGGTGGTACACCAATATCAACATTGGTAAATCCATTCTCTGTGGAGACTGGCCCTATGGATTCTGGGGAGGGCCATCTATTGCATTATCAGGGAACATCAAATCCGTTCCAGAGAACACCAAATTTACAAAGATCACCGATAAAGAAAAATTGACGCAACTCGACCAAGTCGATAATTTTTCTAACTAGGTATAGCCTAGACAAACATTACACGAAAATAGCCGAATCTAGTAAAACAACTATTGAACTAGAAAAGGAGAATATGAATCTCTTGGCGAGGCTAGAGCATATGGAGCAATTATTTGCCGAGCTAAGCGAAGAAATTGAGTATCTAAAGCAAGAAAATGAAAATCTAAAAATGAATCGGGATTCAAAAGAAGATTGCGATATAGGAAGCATTGAACCAAACAAACTCATCTATTCCACTGATGTAGATGCATAATAAAGAGCGATGACTGGATCCTAAAGAAGAAAAAACAGTCCAGGAAGAGCAAGAAAAGAAAAGCTGAATCGTCACCTGAGGCTGAGCAATTAAATGGTAGTGGACAATCTAGTCTAGATCCAAACGATGCTCTACCCAAAGCCAATCAACCAAAAGGTAGTAAATCTACCAAGAACATTACACCAAATTTGGTGCAACCGAAATAAAAATCACCCCCACCAATAAATATTGTGGGTGATGAAATCGGTTACTGACAAAGACTATAAGGTATAAAAGCGTTAAATAATGACGTTTGGAAAATTAATACTCTGGACTCAGATACTTATAGAACCTTATCTATGAAATTGAATGCTGAAAAGTATCAGTGGTTCACTTACGAGAACAAACAGGCGCGATCTATAAAAGTCATGGCAAGAAGTTTACATCACACTTGCTCAAGCAAAGAAATAATGGAAGACTTACAAAATAAAGGTCTTCAAATACTAGATGCTGTAAATATTGTTAAAAAAGAGAGAACAGAAATTCAGGAAGGAAACCAAATTATCAGTAAAAGGAGACTCCCTCTTTTTATGCTAGTAGTTGACAACAAGGAAAATGTTCAAACATTTATGGAATAAAAGGAATCTTTCACATGAAGGCGAAAATTGAACCAATGAGAACCATCACTACACGCATACCCCAATGCAAGAAATGCCAGGCATTTAATCACACCCAAAGATATTGCGGCTGGGATCCAAGATGTGTAAAATGCTCAGGTAATCATTTTACCCAGGCATGTACAATAGGGAGAGATGTGCTAGCCAAGTGTACAAATTGTAAGGGCCAACATCCGGCTAATTATCGAGGCTGTAAGGTTGCTAAACAACTACAAAAATTTAGAGATAAAACAAGAAATCAACCGCAAAATTACGAAAATCGAAGGGTTCAAATATCAAACCAAATGAATCAAAACCCACAACCAAGCAATACAGGGCAAAGAAGTTCATTTGCGCAGGTAGTGAAAGGTTTGGATTCAACCAAACATATGGGCTCTGAAAGTAATCAAATTATGGAAAGCATTATGAACAGCATTGCAGCTATTACAAAGCGGCTAGATGACCAAAGTAATCTGAACAACATGATACTTGATCAACTGAAGAAAATGCAACTCCCTCAACGCAATCCAACAAAAAATGTTAAGTAAGAACACAACTTTCAAAATAGCACTCTGGAATGTGAATGGCATTATGAAACATATTCCAGAAATAGAAATATTTTTAAATTCAGAAAAAAACGACGTTTTATTTGTTAATATAAAAATTATAAGGTTTGAGGTCAATTAGTTAATCAAAAATGTTGAATGAAAATTCCTCTGTTATTAATTATTATGTTGATGTTTTTGTATTTCAAAAGTGCTAAATTCCAGCAAATTGGATTTAAACTTAATGTAATCCATCATTTTTCATTAAAACTTTCAATAATTTTTAAAATTTAGTAAAAACTGCATATTACTACAATACTCGTATATAGGGATGTGAAATTTTTCCTACAATTGTCCTGAATATTTATTGTTGTATGTTAGGACTTAATCCACGCAAATTTATCCCCTACTAAGTAACGGCTTTCTAAATAAGCTCAAACATCAGCCCATGAGAGCTGTAAGAAACTGACTGAATTCTACTGTTTGGTAACCAAAAACACCAGCTACAATCTTAGTAGTATAAATGCACACCTCAATGACCTAGTTTTAAAAATAAATTAAGATCAACACAACTTTATGATATTTGTTTCGTTATTCAGTTGAATTGCACTTTTACTTTTTCCTTCAAATCAAGTACCAACTAAACATTTAATAAAAAATACAAGTGGTTCGTAATCGAGTGTGGTCAAAATCAGATTAAAACTTCATGTTTTTTTTTATTTGGTATAAAGTATCACCTTCATACTACTTATTTACGGTTTTTAATGACTTAACGGTAACTAATCGTATAAATCCGTAGTAGGTACTTTTCTGCTCATAATTTCATGTTCTCTTCGAAATTATACCGTCAATCGCGACAACCTGAGTGTCGGGATTATTTGAAATAATTGAATTATTTAAATGCAAAATCGGTCAGAAAGTAAACAAAAGGTTTTATTTAATTACATAATACATAATACAAATCGATTCAAAACCATTTCATATTTCGTAGTTGAGCAAAATGTCAAATGATATGTTCTTTAAATTTCTTATATAATCATATGAAGGTTGTTTAGACGGTGGAACAGAAAATTACCACTGGACGTACAATTCGGTCCATTTTCAGAAGAAAAACACACTATACATCCACATTTGAAATTTTTAATATGTTATGTAGTTAAAAATGAAAATATTTCTATTAAATTTTGTAAATTTATTTTTAATTTTTCTATTTGTACAAAAAATCTTACAATTTATTTTAATTTAAATAATTTTATTAAAAATTTAAAGAACAAGGCTCCAATTTTCCATATACATTTATGGCTTTTCGGTAATTTTTACCCACGCTAAGATCTGAAAAAAATCTACTTTATTTGTATTTCATATCGCGATAATTTGAACACAAGTTTTAAAATTAAATTTTAATTTCGTTAAATTAAAATGAATCTGATTTGGTTCCGGTTTTGGATGTCCGATTTATATGGAAAGGTCGCATTTATATTCAAGTCAATAGTCTGTACCTATAAAATCTAGCCTTGATTGAAACTTATCATTATCATATGTGTTTAATTTTATAGCTGTACCTGCATAACATCATCATTCCTAAAGTATAAAAAATAAATAAATATTAAATTACAAGTTTTAGTAAGTGTTTTGTTTAATAACGTCGAAGCTGTTAAATATCCACCTCCATAGTGTCGAATACATGAGATATCAATAATGGTATAACTTACACAGTCCAATTTATAAAGTTTTTGACAAATATTAAAAAACCAAAATTTCTCACATTTCAATACCACTTTTATAACGGGCTTTTCAATAAGCACTGATCATGATATCGATAATTATTTGAAAACAATTTTATGTTTACAACCGAAACTTAAAAACCTAAACAGTATAATTTCAATATGTTGACGATCGTTTCACTTTCATTGAATTAATGCCATATACAGTACGTCACATAAGATCGATGTTATATTTTATAGGTCTCTGGAATATGTCAACAAGTTAGTTAAACTAAAACAATAGACGAAATCTGATATACTTCTAAATCACAAAAAAACAAAAATTTCTATCATCAAGTCGTAAAGTGGTTTTAAAATATTCTATCAAATTCCATCACACACGCCTGAATTTTTTTTATTAATCAGCTGCCAAATATTCATCTAGCTTATACATCAATTGAATATGAGACGTTAAATTGGTTTACAGTATAAGTTTCAATCATAAGCAGAAACTAAAGCATATCACGCTCGTCCGTGTGACATGAATATTTTTTGTCAAATTAACTGGTTTTCATGTGTTCCACAGCACGGAGAGAAATCATGAAATTTAGTCATTTTTAAAACGTGTCTCATTTTTCAATTCATAATTAATGGTAAATAGGTGATAATTATGATTTTTATGGTTTAGGTGGGTTTCTTTTGTTTTAATTTTGAATTTTTTTTTTGCAGTGGGTTATATAAATACGTATATCAGTTCCGGATTTTAAAAATGTAAGTGTGATACCGATGGAAACGGTTTAAAAACGCGAATTCTTTAATCATAATTGAATTGCAGCAATAGCAACAAAATAGATTTTAAATACATACAGAAAACGGTGGTGAAAGGGTTCGAGTTTGCACACCAATTTTTTAACTGTCATTTTTAATGTCCAGTTGTCCCCGTACAAGCGCAAATTTTAGTAATTAAAAAATATCTATATAATTTTTAGAAAAATTGCAGTAGGCCTTTGATTTCACTGTATGAAAATAAGTTTTCTTTAACGGGTGTTTTCTTTCACAAAAAGTTCAATCTATAAGAGCTGTTTTTCCGAAAAATAGTATATTATTTATGAAGAGAGTAAAATAGGAGGTTATTGCTCGAGTAAAGAAATTCCTACCCGAGACGGAAGGCCACGAGTTACATACGATATGTTTTCTACGGCTTCCTTCAATATTAGTATACAATTATTACGTTTCATCAAGAAATTGTAGATACATTTTTCTTACATAAAATATGCCGACGAGAAATTTTTATATCGTGCTTTCTTCGCAAATTTTTTTTAGGCAAAAATTTTGTATGGAAATTATTAGATTTTTATAATTAGATATCTAGTATACCATCTACTTTAGTCCCTGGGGAATAAAATATATCATTATTTAATTACGTTTGTTCTATGATATTATGATGTATTTCTATTTTTATTTTTTATATTGAATATTTGTTTTTATCTGAATAAAATATTCAGAACCGCCTTAAGTTTAAACCAACATACAGTGCTGGTAAAAAAAAGTGGGACAAACGAATTTATTGCAAATTGGAGTCTTTTTTTGCTAAAATTACAAAACTTTTGAAAACAATTTGTTTATTGTTTCATTTTAAATACATGTATGACGTAATTTTTTGAAAAAAAAAATTTACCTGCAATTTAGGGGCAGAACCCCGAAAAATGTCAAAATATTCAAAATACGTTGATGGGTGTTAAAGTAATTTAATAAATTAAACACTTATTTTTTATTTTTTTGTTTGTGTTTTATTGATTTATAGAAGTTCAATCTTTAATATTAATATTTTGTTGGACCGCCTTTTGTTTTAATTACACCGGTACAACCCCGCAACTGATGTGCAAAAAAATTGGTCAAGCAATTATTTTATTTTACGCCTACTGTTCTCGGCCGTCATTAGGGTGCAGATGTTTTATTGCCTGTAATTTTTTTTTTGAGTATAAATGGTGCATATTTTGTAAGGTTTAAGTTATTCTGTAAGTGATTCTAGTCAAATAAAGAATAAAGTGCAATTTTAGTTAAAAAAAATGGGACAAGTTAGTGAGCAGTGTAAAAGCAATATGTTGATTTTCGCGCGAGCAAATTTAACCATTTGTGAAATAGCTGAAAGATTAAACATTCCTAAAAGTACTGTAGCGAGGAATCTTAAAAAAATGCGAGAGATGGGCAGTACACAAAGAAAGAAAGGCTCTGGAAGGCCCAGAAAGACAACTCCAGTGGAAGATCGTTTTATAATATTACAATGTCGTCGGAACCGTTTTAAAACTTCATCAGACATAAGACAGGATCTTGAGCGAGCAACGGGAAAAAAAATTTCAGCCAGCTTAGTGAGAAAGAGACTTGTTAAAGCTGGTTTGAGAGCACTTAAACCAGTCCAGAAGCCTGAGTTCACACTACTAGTGAAAAAAAAACGTTTGCTATGGGCCCAGGCGCATGTTTCTTGGACTCCAGAGATGTGGAATGAAGTGATCTTCTCCGATGAATCAAAATTCAAGCTACATGTTGGAGATGGAAGAATTCTCGTAAGGAGAAAACCGGGCGAGAGACTTAGCAACGAATGTCTTTTAAGGCTTCCACCGAAAAATGAAGGAGTTATGGTCTGGGGATGCTTTTCTGGACATGAAACCGGTAGATTGTGCTTCCTTAGTTCCAGCGTGACAGCAGCTGTTTATCTGCAGGTCCTTCAGAACGAATTAGAGCCTTCTGTGTTAAAGTTCTTTTGCGAGACTTGCCCATTTATTTTTCAACAGGACAACGCTCCGTGCCATACCGCCAAAGTGGTGAGTTATTAATTTTGAATTGTAGATAGACAAACTGGCTTTCAGATAAACATAAATAATTTGTTAAAAACTTGTTTTTTTTTCTTATCTCTTCATTTAAAGGTAAAAAAGTACTTCGAAGAAAACAGTATCGATGTGTTGAACTGGCCCCCGTATAGTCCAGACTTAAATCCAATTGAAAATATTTGGTCTATAATGAAGCTAGAAGTAGCACGGAAGCGCCCAGAATCGATTGAAGCTTTAAAAAGTTTGTTGATCACGATTTGGGAATCCATATCTCCTGCGACTTTGAGAAATTTATCAATTCAATGAATCGGAGGTGTATCGCTGTAATAAAAGCAAGAGGCGGTCCAACAAAATATTAATATTAAAGATTGAACTTCTATAAATCAATAAAACACAAACAAAAAAATAAAAAATAAGTGTTTAATTTATTACATTACTTTAACACCCATCAACGTATTTTGAATATTTTGGCATTTTTCGGGGTTCTGCCCCTAAATTGCAGGTAAATTTTTGTTTTGAAAAAATTACGTCATACATGTATTTAAAATGAAACAATAAACAAATTGTTTTCAAAAGTTTTGTAATTTTAGCAAAAAAAGACTCCAATTTGCAATAAATTCGTTTGTCCCACTTTTTTTTCCCAGCACTGTATATAAGTATTCTTATTAATATATATATATTGGTATTTTTTAAGAAAAGACTACTAGATAAATGTTCAAATACGAGTATGAAAATAAAGTGGCTATAGTAGTCCGCAAGTATTATTTCAACAATTAAACTGAAACTTCAACATCGTTTAACACATCAATATATCAAAAAATATTTAATTGTCGTATGGTTGTTCTCACTCGGATGAACCCCATGAGTGAGGTTACAGAATATTTTGTAAAGAAGCCAAAAATCAAATTTTTTGTTTTGAGCAGATATTTCTAGATAAGAATGACTCTCCGAGGTTAATCTTATTTAATAATGTATATATACATATATTATTATATACATATATGTATTTATATACAAAGTTTATATTTCTTATATATGTATATGTCCGTTATATAGAGATCTTATAAACACATCGCATTAGAAACAAAATAAACTGCTCTGAGTTTCTTGGATTCCTTTAATTTTATTAATATGAATTCTATCCATGGTATTGAAAGATAATAAGGTTTTCTTTGTTCAAGATTTTCTTCAGTTCTAAGACCTTTGAATGGTTTTAATTTTAAACAAGATAATTTGATGTAGTGCAGTTTTGGTTTTGATTTCATGTATTAATCTCTTATGCTTTTAGAAATTGGGGCGGAAACAAAAACTTACTTTATTTCTAATAATCGGATATATTTCAGTTCAAATAAACTTAGGAATGGTCGCTTTAACCCGTTTAAGAGGTCTGTCGCGTATTGAAAACACAAACATCTCAAATGTTAATAGTTCGATAGAAGCCCTATATATGATTATCTCTTATCTAGTAATAAGCTCAAAAAATGGAGAATGATGTCATTGAAGAGAGCTACAGTTTCATTCGTGCTCATTACATCCTATAGTTTCGGAATGGACCACGAGGCAGGGATTTTTTCAAATGACGTTTGACTCGGAACCAAAAGACTCTTCTACTTCTTACTCGGGTTCCCTGGAGAAAGCTTAGCCATTTCCGTCCATGTGTTTTTTTGAAACAACATCGCTCTCGCATTCCGCTATCATTGCGCATTGGTATTTGTATTATAAGACTATTGGCATCACATTCATAATTCTCCAATATTGCCACCAAAGGGTTGGATTCCACCTGTATATTTTACACAAGAACACATATGTTACACAAGATACACACAAGAACTTAGTTAATATATAAGTACACACAACATACATGAACAAATTATTAGTATTTAATATTAATCGTCGTATTAGCTCACTGCTGGTTGAACTGTAAACATCAAACATCAAACATTGATTTTAAACATTTAATTATACCTCATATTACAATATTTTACACAAGAACTGTTAATAAATATTTCAAAGTTGCTTAAATAATATTCGGTGTAATTTTGTTAAACTCTAATAATATCTAATAAAATGTAATTGATAAAGTGGCATAATAACTTAATATAGTCAAGTTTAATGTAAAATAGTGTTTTGTTTTGAAATCTATCAGCTGTTTTAACCAAATCAAACTGATTAATAACATTTTTAACATTGATGCATAATTAAGAATCAAATGCAGTGTGTATTATGTGACTCAAAAATCAATCGCAATAAAAAAGGTATTAAATGCTCGGCGTGTGATAAAAATGTCCATGTAGGTTGTGTAAAAATTCCTTTAACAGTGTTATCAGCATCTGAAGTTAAAACTGATTTACAATGGTTGTGTCCGCAATGCAAAAGCTCGTCTGCATTATTTTCATCTACTGTTGAGGCCGAGGATGAAACGCAGATGAGTTTTCTAATAAAAAACGTCTATAAATAGATTTGCAGCCGAACTAAAATCTTTAACAACAAAACAAAACGCTAGAATTTATGAACGAATAATTTAAAAGATTTGTACAATTATCCACCGTTGTTAAAAATCAAGGTCAACAAATAAAACGATTACAAATTGAAAATATTGAATTCATAAAACAATTAACTGACTTTAATATCAAATTGGGGGTAATTGAAAAGGACGCTCGCAGAAACAATTTAATCTTCCATGTTGTACCTAAGGAACCTGCTGAAAATGTGAGAACCAAAACAAAACAAGTGTATAATGACCGACCAAATGGCACAGTGGTTAAAGCTTTGGCATTTGGACCGGGAGGTACCGGGTTCGAATCCCGATTGGGGCAGGATGCAAAAGGAAATTTTCATCAACAGATTGTAATCTGTGGTTAACAGGAACACAACTACGACCCCCTATCGGCGTGCAAAACTCATGGGCCGACCCATCTTCCATGTCCAGTACTATAATAGGCTGGCATGGAGCTATGCAATGCGCAGATGGTAACTAAATCGGTCCTATAGCCGTACGTCTTCGATTTGGCAAGGATGCGTAAAGTAAGACGGGAAAATCAACCGCGAAAGAGCAGGGAGTGCTTCGGCCCCAGAAAAAGATTGCATGGGTTAAAAAATAAAAAAAAAAAAAAAATGATAATCTTGGAAATCGGTCATGTGCAGAAGGGGACGTTAAACATCGTTCGTAATCATCATAAAAAAGATGCTCAAACTGTTAATACAGTAATTGTTAAATGTGACAATGGATTAACAAAACAGAAAATTATGGATGCATGCAACGCCAAACAAGTTGAAAAAAATCGTAAACTGCTCATCACTGATGTAGGATTTCAAGAACATAATGGTAAACTAGATTTCTTTGTACCAGAACACTTGTCGTCCACCAAATAAAATTTACTCTCGAAGGCTTCAAAAAAAATTGAAAGAAAATAAGTTGATTGCCTTTGAGTGGGTTCAAAATTATCATGTCTTAATTAGAAAAAAAATTAATTCTAAAATAATAAAAATTCTCTCGGAATATTCTATTGGTAATTTCGTTAGTTAATAATGTGTAACTAATGGATTAACATAACTTGTCTATAATAACTTTTCCTTTTTTTATATTTGTGTTTTCTTTTTAACTATAATACTGAGCAATTTGTTAGACTTTTTTACAAATTGATAAATTCTATAATTTCAAAAAATGTGCCTGCTATTCGCT
Organism: Nephrotoma guestfalica; assembly: GCA_963691935.1. Classification (NCBI taxonomy): domain Eukaryota; kingdom Metazoa; phylum Arthropoda; class Insecta; order Diptera; family Tipulidae; genus Nephrotoma; species Nephrotoma guestfalica. The sequence continues at coordinate 151,453,863 of OY829913.1, forward strand.
ACAGACATAATTCCTATCTGGAATAGTATTCAGTTAAATTGATCAAGCTATTATCTGTTAAAGAATACTGTCGTAAACAATTTAATAAAACCAAGGATTCTGAATATCATTTAATGTTTGCACTCATAAGATCCCGTGTCAAAAAGGAACACAAAATGTGTTATAGGAAATACTTGAATATTGAAAGCTCAATTTGCAACAATGCCAAATTATTCTGGTCCTATTGCAAAAAAACTCAATTCCATCTTGTATGAATTTTATAACACACATGCTTTAGATCATAAAACTATTACAAATTTATTCTCAATATTTTTTAAATCAGGCTACAATAATAATAACTTACCAATACCGAATCCAAGCAGTTTAATTGAACGTAATAGTTCCACGATATTAAACGATTTTTGTGTTTCTTCTGAAGAAACTTATATCAATTTGATAAATCTTGACACAAATAAGGGTTGTGGCTCAGATTCAATTTTACCACTTTTTATCAAAAATGTTTCTGGTTCTATTTATATACCACTAAAAATCATTTTCAGCAAATCCTTGCAAGAAGGTATTTTTCCCAGTAAATGGAAAACAGCGAAGGTTGTGCCCATCTTTAAAAATGGATACATCAACAATGTAGTAAATTATAGACCAATTTGTATTTTAAACGTGTTTTCTAAAGTTTTTGAAAAACTATTTTATACTAAATTATTAATCATACTAAAGATAAAATATCGAAATATCAGAAATAATTCAGTGAAAAAATGGAATTATCGCGTTAAAATTTTCGTGTGATGATCTTTTACGATTTTCTAAAGGGGCTAACTCAACAACAGTGCTTCGAATCACTTCATTCGACTTTTGACGACGAAGCACCATCCTTGGCTAGTGTTTATAATTGGTACAATGAATTTTGATGAAGGTCGCCCAAAAACAGCTGTTATGCCAGAAAACATCGATGCTGTGAGAAAACTGATTGAAGAGGATCGTCATGTGACTTATCGTGAAATCGAGGCATGCTTAGGCATTAGTAACACTAGCGTACATACGATCTTACACGAACATTTAAAGGTGCGGAAGCTATGTACACTTTGGATTCCACATTTGTTGACAGACGAACAAAAAGGTTCGTGTCGATTGATGCCGTCAAATACTTGAAAAATTCGTTGGAGGTACTCAAAAACAAACAAAAGTTGTGCGAGCTCGGAGCGTTGGAAGCAAATGGTAGCGTGTTTTTTCACGAAAACGGGTCATGTGGCTATTGTGGCTCTTCAAAATCAAATGACGTCCATTCGGCTTGGTATACGACCATTTGTTTGCCTGACGTTGTCAACAAATTGATAGAAAACAACCCAAAACGGTGAATCATTTTGCATCACGATAATGCGAGCTCACACACATCACATCGAACAACCGAGTATTTGAGCAATCAAACGATCGAATTGATGTGTCCGCCTTACAGCCCCAACTTGGCATCCAATGACTTCTTCCTGCTCCCAACAATCAAAGATAAGATGCATGGACAACAATTTGTATCGCCTGCAGAAGCGATTGAAGCGTTCAAGAACCATGTTTTGGAGCTATCATCTTCGGACTGGCAAACGTGTTTCGATAAATAGTTTAATTTATCTTAAAGGCGAATATTTCGAAAAGCAATAAACATTTTTAGATGAAAAGTTTTAATTATTTATTACTTTTTCTAAGTCAAACTTTTACGGCAGTCCTCGTATTTTGCGAGTTACATCAAATTTTTGCAATAATCAATCGTTTCTGGTGTTAGATCATTACTGAATATTTAACACCAATTTGGAATCCAAATTATGAGGTACATACATAGTACATTTTTGGAGAAAGTTCAGAAAAAAATCAATCGCTTACTTAACTTTAGAATGAGAATACCATACGAATCATATCTTTCCCGCCTGGAGAGATATTGTCTACATTCGCTTTAAACTATTGTTTCAGATTTAAAAACGAAAGTTAAACTGAACTCAAATCCATTCAACGTCAGGAAACCCCTAACTTTTAAAATCAAACAGTTTAAAACAAATTATTGTAAAATCTCCTTTAATTCGTATGCAAAATGCTCATATTTATTTTAATGATTTGGTTCTTTAGCAATTTACAAAAAAATATGTATTTAGCCTTTTAGACAATTCTCATCCCCTTTAAGATTAAATTTAATTTGTGATATTTTATTAATCTTTTCAATTATTTTTAATTTTAAATACTAATTTTATTTTATTACCTATAATTAATGTTGTAAATCGTGTATAATGCTAGCAAGTAATTGTGAAAGATTTTTCCGTTTGTTAGCTATTTTTGTATGAAATAAATACAATAAATAAAAAATAAGTTAATTAATAAATTCAAAGACGCACGATAATTGAAAAGTAGTTTTTGTATGTAGTGTGTTTATGCTAAGGGCTGAGTTCGTAGATCTATTTAAGAAAAAATGTTACGATAGGTCGATTTCCTTCGAAAACCTGTAGTACTGATCGGAAATACGACTTATAATTAAGATTACACGTAAATTAGCGAACTACGGGAATTTGGTTCAAATCAACCAACCGGGAGTGCAATACCATTTGGTGATACATCGATGGTGGATTTCTAATTATCTATGGTTTAATTGTTTTGCAGCTCTAGTTTTAGAGATTTGATTTCGAATATTTAATTCATCCCACATTTCCGGAGTATCACTCATATAAAAACGTAACCGTGCTAGTGTGTAACCCCTATGGATTTTATTACAATAGATCATCATGACTAATTTTGAAACACGCACCAAAACCAAACTATAAGTTTCCGGTTGAATATAGTTTGTAGTTTAACGTGGTTAAAACATTATAACAAGATTATTGATATTTTATTAATTTCAAATTACCTTTTTAACGCCATAAATTAACACACCTTAAAAGAAAACCATCGAAATATTTTCGTTTTGTCTCTGCCTGCTATAAAGCGCTATAGATCGCGGTTATATGAGATTTTAATTTATGAACAACCATTGATAGTTTTGTTTCTTGATAATAGCCATCCATATTATAGCCATATAGTGTTTTGTAGCATTGTTTGGAATGATTATCTGATGTTGTGGTTTATGTTCATCTTCAATTTATATGTTTTCTTAATATTCTTTTGTTTATAAATAAATAAATATTTTGTATTTTTTGTGGATGGATGGATATTTTCGTTTAATTTTATTGAGCTAATAACTGGGTGTATTAAAATAATGGTTAGTTATTTGTAGGTGTTATCCTAGAAAATCTTCGGTATTTGACTTAATTTTCTTATGCAGTTATAGGCATGTTTCCTAAACGTATAATTGAGATAGTGTCGTGTTCGCCATGAATCATTATATGGATGGCACTAACATTTAAATTATTAATACCTCAATCCAAAAACCAAAAAAATATTCCAATTCAAACTAACCATCCCAAATTTTCGCCAACATGCATTCCTTTAGATTAAGGTCATAACATTTTAATACCATCATTATAAAATACTCGTAGTTTTTAATAACGACCATGATTTTAGATTATTATTACCATTATGATTTTTTAAACGATAATAAAAATAATAATAAAAATAAATAAATAACATAAATATCAATAATAGTTTAAAAAATAATAGCGTTGATGACGATGTGGTGGATAATGTGTTCTAAGATGCGCGATGATGATCTTATGGTTGGTGGCTGGTCACAATGCTAAACCTCATCTTATTTTCGTAATAAATAACCAAATTTTATTTTATTTTTTATCTAATTTAATATAATTAAATCCACCCAAAATGAAAAGCACTATTTCATTCTGATTTACGAGTATTATGAATTCATTTCATACACTTCCACTGGTGGAGGTACATTATGTACGAGTTTATCGAAAAGTTGTCGGTCTGTTGAAAACATTAACAATAACAGCGAGAAAAGAAACATACAAAAAATCACCCACACGTCATGACATTTGGGAATGTCCAATTAATCAGTTATCTGGTGGATATATTGTACACACGTATAGTGAAATAGTTTTGAATATCTTTAAGCTAATTAAATTTTAGTCAAATCGATTCAATAATTAATTAGATTACCAGTCCATGTTTTTGTTATTAATTTAAAATGCCGTAAACAGTAACTTTGAAAAACTTTGAAAAATATACAATAATATAATAAAATTCACTCCTAATAATAAACGCTGCGACAATTTTAGACGGAATGGCAGTTATCTTCTTAAGTAGATTAAGAATTAACTAAACCATTTCTAAAGACGATTTACAAATGGTTTAGTTAATTCTTAATCTACTGTACAACAGCCTTGCAAAAAAGGTGGAAATTTTTTTAGATCTTGTCTTCACTACTGAAGTAGATGAAATGTTAGTTATTGTTTTTAAATGCTAAGGGAATGAATAAAAATTAATAAAAATGTTGACAACTTTATGTCCTATTTTCAATAAACACCAAATACTTATCCTCCATGATTTGAGGAAATCAAGTTTGGACACAGGTAAGTTGGCATTTTAATAATACAATGAGAAGTTCGATACGTATTTCAAATTAAAGTACAAGTCTTGGACGCCAGTCAACAAAATTAAATTAAATCCAAAAAAAATCTGAAAATACTTTAGATGAACACGTTGAAAGCCAAAGAAATAGCAGCGGACATGTTTTCAATCTGGCTATCGCCCAAAGAACTATGCCGGATCCTTTGATGAAACGAACCGCACCAAAATCTCAATTACTCCTCCAGGTGTATCTGATGACAACGTTCTATCAATCTTGAAGGATTTTGGTGACGGACGTGAGCCGAAAGATATACTCTCGGGTATGTTAAAACGTTTGCGAGTATTATGTTAAATCCATTATGCAAGCTGTTCAATCATTCGTTAAACTCTGCTGTGTCTGACAATTTCAAAGATAACCAATTTTAAAATCGACCAAACGGGTGTTCCAGAGTAATATTAGCAACATCATCAATTCTGAAACTATTTGAACTATATAGTTGTATTTAATAGTTTTAAATCTATATTATATATCAGGCATATATCTGTCTTCAACATGGAACGAGATCGAAAAACATCACCAAAGTAGACGTAGCTTACATGGTTTTCAGTAAGGCATTTTATACTCGTATATATATCCATAATATTGGACGGTGGCATTTTGTTGTTTTCTTCGACAGCATAATGAATAAATAAAAAACTCAAAATTCTGAAAATTCTGATAGACCTGTTAAACAAACTGGATGGAATAATGACCATAGCAAACCATTCCATGAAAATGTGGCCCGTCTACCTCAATAATCAACAAGGTTTAAAGAATATAATATTTGCACTCTTCGAAATAGACGTCTGCTTCTTATGTCTACTTTCATCGGAAACGTCCTATACTTGGTCACATTGGCTCAGCCTACTTATTGGAAATTATTTTTATTATGGAACAAGCATGACATTGCGTAATCATCGATTTCTGCTTTTAGATCTATTATTCTAGTATCTACATCTAATCTATTTATATATCTAGCGAAAACATTTAATACCGGATATTTATAGCGGATCATTTCACTTTGATTTATTAAATAGAATTTCAAAAACAATACAGCATGCTTATAGTAAATATATTTGTCGCTATTTTAGTAGCATTTAAATATTTTACTTAGTAGTTTACTTCACCTAAATTTGTTCCAAATATTAAAACCTATTGTTTTTTAAATCGATCACACAATTTAAAATTATTTGATGTTGCATTTGTTTGTTAGACATTCTGATGTGGTAAGAAGAAAGAAGTGTTTATTAAATTATATTAGTAAAAATGTTCAATATACGGCAAATAAAAAAGAAATTAAAGCGATTATAGGAACAAAAACCATTGGGATTAAGACAGAACTATTGAACAGGTGAGTTTTCTTATTCGAATAAACTATTTAAAGGGTGGTTTTTAAGCCCGATAGAACTTGAAATTGTAAAAAATAATACAAAAAATTAAATTGTAATCAAAAATTTTGATGGCATTAATATTTGAAAATGATTTCGGGCATATGGGCACCGAGGCTGTTCTTGACGAAACGCATTCTCGACGTCCGATTTTGGGCCACTTTTTCTGCTGCTGGCTGGCCGTATGTCACGAATAACACGAAGAATGCTGGCCTCCAAGGCGTCAATTATTGCTGGATTATCAGCATAAACCAGTGACTTCACGTAGTCCCACAGGAAATAATCGAGAGGTACCAAATCGCACGACCTTGGAGGCCAATTGACAGGTCCATTTCTCGAAATCAACTTATCACCAAATTTTGATTTTAATAAGTCGATGGTTACGGTCGCCGTATGGCACGTATCCTGTTGTAACCACATGCCGTCTGGATCAATGGCATCCATATTTTCAAACAAAAAATCATTGATCATGGTGCGGTAACGATCTCCATTAACCGTAACGCGATCCCCGACCTAATTTTTAAAATAAATTATAATAATTTCATAGCGTTGTTCAAGCATGAGTCGATGCTTTTCCAGAGTATACTGAGATCTGCCAGGGCATATTTTTGATAAAAATTTAATTTTTTGTTTTATTTTTTACAATTTCAAGTTCTATCCGGCTTAAAAAACACCCGTTATAATATGTATAAACAAAATCTTTTTAGGTTCAATCTATGGGAAAGACTAGACCTTACTAAAACTGATGGTTCAGCGAAGGTTGTACAGTATAAAAAATCCAAAAAATCCAAAACAATTTTGAAAATACTTTAGCAATAAACGCGAAAATGAAGGATACCCTGCTAATATGATCTATAACAATACCAGCTCCTCAAACCCCAAAGATATAGCTGACATGTTCGCGAGGTTTTTCCAATCAGTCTATAAACCAAGCCTTACTAGTGGATTGTACGAACAACCCAGCAGTAACAGCGTATCAATAACTCCTCCTGTTATTTTCTAGGTTAACATTTTATCGGCTTTAAAGTGATTTGGAGACGGTTGTGGTCTTGACAATATATTCTCTTCTATTCTGAAGAAATACGCTGACATTTTATCAATTCCAATATGTTATCAATTCAACTACTCCTTAAGCACTGGCGAGTTTCCCGAAAAATGGAAAATTTCAAAAATTACACCAATTTTTAAATCGGGTAAACGTGCAGAGGAATAACTTTAAATCTACAATTGCACGTCATATATCAATAAACCAGCATGGGCTTATGCCTGGCCGATCCACATCAACTAATCTGGTTCAATTCACCAGTAAAATAATTAACTAGATAGACTAGAAACATCATCAAGTTTGTGTAGTGTACACGGATTTCAGTAAGTCATCAAAAAGCAGTCCAGAGTTTATTCGCATTTGGGTTTTCACTCGATTACATAAATTGGTCCAAGTCTTATTTATCAAACCGGCAACAATTTGTAATATTGGGAAATAAGGAATCAAACGTGATTAAAGTTACGTCTGGTGATCCCCAAGGATCACACATCGGGCCTTATATATTATTGTTTTCATAAATCGAATAACCGAGATAATCAAAAACTCAAACGTGTTTATACTTGCTAATGACGTGAAATTTTTTCGAACTGTTAATGAAATGCTAGATACGAAGAAACTTCAAGAAGACATCGATATATTAAGTGAGTGGTGTGATCGAAACTCGCTTTACTTAAATATTAAAAATTTAAAATCATGTCTTTCCATCGTAAAAGAAATTACTTCATACGAAGTCAACAATGAAGTATTACAATGAGTCAATGAGATTATAGAGTTAGGTGTTTGTCGAAAATGTCAGTTTCAATAGGCATATTGAACATTGTGTTGCGAAGGCGAATGTGATGTTTGGATTTGTTAAAAGACAGACAGGTGAATTTAAAGTTATTCAAACCTTATGTTCACTCTATTTCGCTTACGTCCGATCACAACTGGAATATGCTGTATCGGTCTGGAATCCATAATATGCTGTGCACATTAAAATAATTGAAAGTATTTAATAGAAGTTTCTGATTTTCTTGTTATAGAAAATTACTACTATTACTATTATTACAATTATTTGATAATATTTGAAAATATTAATAATTAATTCTTCTTTCTAATTAATTCTTCACACTAAACATGCATACAATTAAATTACCATAACGAAATTATATTTAGTTAAACTAACTTTTTATTCTTTTAAATTAATAAAGTATTATTTTTGTTAACACTTTATGTCGTGGACACTTGACAAAACACACTTACACTTAATAAACACTTTGTAAGCACTGGTTTTTCGTTTCGTAAAAATTAAATTTTCGAATATTTTAATTAAAATTTGTTTCCAAAAAGTTTAAAAAATCACTCGATCTATTTCAGCTTGTTAGGCCACCATAAGGGGTATCTACTAGATTTGATGATGGCCTACCAAGTCGAAATCGATCGAGTGATTTTTGTAAATTTGTAAATTAAAATATACAACGATATACGAACATATATCTGTGGCAATTACCCAAAAGAACATAACTCATAAAAGTGAAGTTGAAGTTTAACACTTATATTTTTTATTTTTTTATTTTTTTTATTTTTTATTTATTTATTACAACTGATTTACAAATCATCTAGTAATTTATCTTGCATAATTTATATTTCTTGTTTGGAGGGTTGTAGCCCTTTGGCTAGTCCCCTTTACAATTGTATTATATTTTTAGTCGATCCTGATTGGATCTTGTAGATCATGCGGTTTCTTCCTTCGCAGCCGTCTTACTGGGTTTGAATCATCCATCATACGACGTAACTCAGCATTTTGGTGTAGACTAATACGTTGCATGTGTTTTCTCGCGTGTTTGCTTATTTCTTCACAAACGAAATCCATCTTCAGATCTCTATGGAGGTTGTCATTTCTTATGCACCACAGTGCATTAACTATTCCACGAAGGACTTTGCTTTGGAATGACTGGATGATATTGACATTGGTTTTCTTCGTACAGCCCCAGAGCTGAATACCGTAAGTCCACACAAGTTTTAGGATTTGCCGGTATAGTAGCAATTTATTGTGTAGAGTTAGCCCAGAATTTCTTCCTAAAAGCCAATCCATCTTTCTGTATTTGATGTTTAACTCTTCTTTTCTCTTTTTCACATGCTCTTTCCATTTTAGTTTCGCGTCTAGAGTCATGCGTATATATTTTGCCGTATTTGCATAGGGAATTTGCTGGGAGTTCAGTTCTACTGGTATCCAGTTGACCTTCTTGTTGGTAAAGTTTACTTGAACAGATTTTGTTTCATTAAGTTTTATTCGCCATCTCTGGTACTGACAATATTAGTTGCTCTTTGCAATTTGCTTGTAGATTCTTCTATGCAATTAGCAACTGCTAAGATGGCCGTATCATCCGCAAACGTCGCTATGTTAGTCTCCTCTATCGTTGGCAGGTCCGAGGTGTATAGAACATATAAAGTTGGTCCCAGAACGCTACCTTGTGGTACTTCTGCTGATATTTTCTTTATTTCTGAGTATTCGATATCTAATTTAACTCGAAAGTGTCGGTTAGATATGTAAGATTTTAGAATTTCATAAAACTGCTTTGGTAAGTCTCTTTGTAATTTATATTCCAAACCTTTATGCCATACTCTGTCAAAGGCCTGTGCTACATCCACGAAGACGCTTGAACATACTTTCCTTTTTTCAAGTACGTCTTCAATTATGTTTGTAATTCGGTGTAGTTGTTCTATTGTTGAATGATTTTCTCTGATTGATGATGTGGAGAAACAAGATTTCTTTCTGCTATTATTGGTTTTAGTCTCTTTAGGAGTGGTTTCTCGAATAATTTTGAAATTATTGGGAGTAAGGAAATCGGCCTATACGAATTGTTGTCATTAAGTGGTTTGTTTGGTTTAGGTATCATAATTACTTCTGAAACTTTCCATTGACTTGGAACGTGTTTAAGTCTGAACACTGCATTAATTGTTTGGAGTAGTTTACGTAGTACTTTTTCAGGAAGAGCTTTTACTATTTGTCCTGTAATTAAGTCATATCGTGGAGATTTCTTTGTATTTAGGTTGAGACTGATTTCCTCTTTTAATTCTTGTAGTGTGACAGGAGATATATTGCAGTTATCTATTTTATATACTGGTGGTATGTTTTCCTCTGCAGTTTGTCTAGGTAGAGGCTGAAACGTGTTCTCGAGGTGGGTTGCAAACTATGAAGCATTTTGCTTTGCACTTATAGCCCATGTGCCATCTTCATTTTTTACTGGTGGAATTTGTAGTTTAGGTCGTTTTAAAATTTTTGTCACTTTCCAAAGGAAGTACTCGGTATCTTTTTCCCCAGTGAGGCCACTCAAGTATTTATTAATGGATTCGTTTTTGATTTCTTTAATTAGCAACTTTAGTTTATTGGATAAAAAATTTAGAGTTGTTTTATTTTCTGGCGCTCGACTTCTTTGCCAGGCCTTTCTTGCTTTTCATTGTGTTGCAACCAGTTCCCTAACTTCTAGAGGATAAATTGCATTTCGGCGCATTTCCTTTGAACTTGAGGGGGTACTATTCCACGCCGCTTCTTGTATACTGTTCTTGAGTTGTTCTAGTCTTCTTCTAACTGTATCGGGTTTCTAATTGGCACCTGAAGATCAATATTATCCTCAACAAGTTTCTGGAATTTCTCCCAGCAGGGTTTTTTGTTCGTTAGCGAAGGTGGACTAGTTTTTTTAATAATCGTTGCCCTGATTGTCATAATAATAGGCGTGTGATCCGACATAATCCCCTCGCTGCTTTCTAGGTATATGTAGTTTTCGTCTATACCTTTGGTGATAAAGAAGTCAATGATATCGGGTATTTTGTTTCTATCCGTAGGCCAATAAGTTGGTTGATCTCCAGAATGAAAATTGCAATTGCATAGTCTTCCTGCTGCAAACAGCTCTCTTCCTTTTTTAGAGGTTACTCTTGATCCCCAGTATGTGTTTTTTGCATTAAAATCACCTCCTTAACACTTATATGGAAGAAATTATAATTACTTAATTCTATTAAAATGACTGTAGTATTTTAAAATATTTATTGAACAAAAATAGGTCATTTAAACTTTTGTAAAAACTTAATTAATTCTAGTGATTTTCATAAATTTTCCAACTTATGTTGTTTTGAATAGTTATGATTTTTGTCAAAATCCGCATTACACCTCTCTAAGCAGTTTTTCCTAAACAATTTTGAACAAAAAACAGGTTTCGTGTACTTCATTGTAATTAATATTAACAAAAAATAAAAGAATTAGTTAGTTTCAAAAGGATACATTATTCAAAATAATGTAATTTAATCATCATCTTCTTCAGTAATGTCCGGATGAGTATCGAGCTGGCTCTCGGAATTTAAATTCATATAAAACTCATGAACAGATGGATCTAATAATGGGAGAAGATCCAACAAATCGCGTTTTTTTGCCTCTGAAATTTTAGGAGGATTTTTGTAGCAAAGGGCTAGATCATATAAATTTGTATTATTAAATCCGCGGCGATTTATATTCAGAACCTGAAATGGCTCATGTTCATCAAAACTTGTTTTTAGTCCACGATCTTTAGTGTAGCGCATCCATTTAATATCGTGCCATACAATTTTTCCCCATTTATGTTGACTTTCCGCCACATTAGCGTTGATTTAGTTAGAGTTGCAAAATCAATTATTTTGTCTTGTCCAATTTCGAGTACGAAGAACCGATTTGAAACAGAACGCACAAATTGGTACCAATCGCTGGGCTCGTGAATTTTCACACTACTTCGTTTTTTGGCACTCGATTGCGGCGTGGTCGCTGTCACACTCCATGTGCGTATGACCAGGCACCAGAAACTTATTATCAATAAATTCGAGATTAGAATTAGAATTTTCTTGCATATAGCTGTAGAACATCGTTCCTACGAACGAATTTTTATTTTGCCCTGTGCAGCAGTCGCTGTATAAAATTACCCGTTTCACTGTATTCGGCATTGTTTTTAAGTGAGCGAGTAGGCATGAAGCAATTTCGATCCCTCCATTTTGGAGTATAACCTCATTCCACATATAGCAGTTTGATGCACTCGTAAAGCAGTCATGAACGGTTAAATTGTATGTCCATAATAGCCGCTTATAAAAAGACACTGATGTCATCACGTTGGGAGTGGGCAAACATTGTTGCAAATCGAACGTTAGGGTCCTTATTTGAACAGAGTTAGTCGCAGCAAGCAGTTTGCCACACTGTTTTGATTTATAGGCTTCATCTGCTAAGGCGTGGTGCTGTTGGTGTTCTGCAATAAGCTCTTGTTTTTGAACGTCGGATTCAATAAGATCTAATTTTGCTGCTAGTATATCACATTTATGACATGTGTTCTTCGGGGATTTAAATGTTATATTCATTGTTCGAAACACCTTTGAAAATTTTGTTAGTGATAACAAAATCACCAAATGTTTTACTTTTTCTGTGTACAGCTGAAATATTTTGGTCATAGTTAAATCACTATGAAAATACCTAATATAGTAAAGAAAGACAGTTAGTAGAAGTTTTTTTATTAAAATTAAATGGGTTATCTTTTAGATGTGTCTCTTCTTCTGGTGTAATGACTTTCGTAGGACGGGATCGAATTAATATGACTTTTAATTTCGGAAATTTTCTCGTCCGATGTCAAATTTGAGGGGGTTCTAGATCCTCGTTTGAGCAATGGAAATGCTGATCCTTGAGATTGAAATTTTTTATTTGTTATTGTTCTTAAAATACCGTCTGTTTCTCTAAAAGTTCTTTTAAAGCAATTTTTGCAAACTAAAATTTATTTAGGACCAATTGCAATAAAATAAAAACAAGTATAATTTCGAGTCTTGATGGATTTCTTTTGTAATTTCTGGTATTTTTTGTTCTCAATTTCAATCAACCCCGATAAAAATGCACAACGTAAATTATAAGAATTTAAACTCCAATATTGATCAAAAATTGTTTTTTGTTCATCGAACATTAACTTAGATTGACAAAGCTTACGGCACTTATCCAATGGCTGGCATTTTCTTGAATTTACGGATCGTCCGCTTGAGGAAATATAAGATTTACCTGTATTGCGCTTAAGTTTGATTTGTTTCAAATATGATTTAGAAGTAGAAGGTTTTTGATTGCTACTGCTAGATAAAGCAACGCTATTCGAGTCTTGTCCAATGTTCGAACTAGCACCTTCCAAATTTCGTTCAATGCTTCGCGCAATCATTTCAATTTCGTCATTATCATCCTCAGATTCGTTATCTTCTGGAATGTAATGTGGATCAGCATCTGAATCATCACTATTTTCGAACGGATCATTTTCCAAAATATTTTCTTTTAATATATTTAGTAAATCGTCGTTTATTTTGTGTTTGCCAAATGTATCAGTCTCATGATCTTTGTTTTTCTCAAAAAATTGAAAATTTTGAAATGTAATTTCTGTACCAAGGTATTTATTTTGATAATCAATCTCGTCCATACTGACTTCAAGTGTTGTTGAAGTTGGCCTTTCAACTTCTATATTTTTGTTTTTTAATCTTCCTTTCGAAGCTAACTCAATCATGAGTGCCGATCTACTTTTCCTGTTACTCATTATCGATCTACAATGCAATTTTAACTTTAAAGAATTGTCTGGTCTATACGTTATCTAGCTAAACTATTGAAATCAAAATGCCTCTAGAAGTGATTATATCGTAAACGTTGAAAATTTTGCATTGTCAAAAACACCTTAGTTAGAACTAAATTCTTTAATAAAACAACAAAAATTATTAAAAATGGCATAATAGTACTTAAGTTTTCCCTTTAAAATATTAGTTCTTAATAAAAATAGAAATAACTATACAAGTTGACTTAATATTACAATTTTCTTAAGGCTAATGTAGTAAAAATAACACAAGTTACTTACGTGATTTTGACTTTGATATTATTTACCACAGATGTTACAATTTTCGTTTACAAAAACTCACTAACTCAAAATAATTTAAAATAAAATTAAAATTTTTAACTTATTGTAGTTTTGACTTATGTCGTTTTTCTACTTTTCAGTTTATATACTGAAAATAAAGAGAAACATTCTTCGACTATTTAAGAATTTAAATTTTTGTAAATTGTAAAAACTACCTAGCTCGATTTATGCTGTTTTGGGCAATTGCCACAGATATATTTTCATAAATAGAATACAGAATACAAGTTGCGGTTTAATACAAGTTGCGCCTGGTGACCGAAATGTCATTTTGCATGCCTCATTTGAAAACGCATTTATTAAATTTATAATTACTTTTATGACTACTTCAACGTTGAAATACTACTTTTAATTTTTAATCTTTTTAAAATTCAAATATAATTTGATATAGCGTTCTGTTAGTAACAAAATTTTATTAATTTTTTATTTTTTTATTTTTATTTACACTTAATTATAAGTTTGAAATCTTAACTGTATTACTTATATATACTGAATCGATTTCTTGTAATAAATAAATAAGCTCTCGACTACTGAAATCTGTGTTATTCTCTTCCGAAGTCCTTTATGTATTGCAAATTGAATTAAATTTGATGACGATTGTCTTTCGCTATTAAAATACTTGTTGAGTTTATTTCTCCTGAAGCGAACACTATTATTCCACTTTAATATTTTCAGGTTGTATCTTCCAGGTCCATAGTATTTATTAATTTGTTTTATTTAGTAGTGTGATCTTAAATTAAAAAATGAGCAATAAATTGAGCTCGTAATCCAAATTATGGTCATACACGAATTTACCTGCCACGGGCCTGAATACACTAATTCGTATATTATTATGACACTATCACTATTTAAAACAATTTATTTTGTTATAATAGAAATTAATAAAGTATTTTTTCAACACCTATTTTGGCCAATCTGATAAAAACTCAGATCTCAGCAGTTCAATAATTACTTTAAACTGAATTTAAAATACTATAAGTTCCTATACTCTTCAACGCTTTCGCAATATTTCTAACAACTTAATGTTTCTCTAACGGTTAAGCCTTACTTAACTAACCAATAACACTTCTTCAGATGAGGTAGAAAGAGACAGATAATAATTTTTTCTTTATTTTAAGTTTTGCTCCTTCATTTTAAAGTATAAACTGCAATTTTCATAGCTTTTGTGAAGTATTTCATCCCATATTTCATCCCAAAAATCTACAATCTTTAACACTAGTATTGTCAACTTCTATTGTGAAATCTATTCTGACAGAAAACTATAAAATTATGTAATATGTATTAGAAAATAATTAAAACATTGTAACGATTTCGACGTAATGATTTAGAAACCCTCTTGGTTTCGATCATCAGGTTATTTTCGGATTTTACTGGTCGGTGGCGCGTTCAAACTTTCCGAAACCCAATTTAAGAAACCAATTACAATTATTCGTTTCACCTGGTCTCCCAAAAGACATGAACATAAGGATGCGAATTACCTCGTTACCCATCACCATTGCAAAAATAAATTAACAAGGCATTATTGGTTTATGTAACACTACTTAAAAAAGAAATCCATTAAAAAATGATGCGTTCGAATTCAAATATGTGCGTATTCGTCGACTATCTAGAGAAAGAGAAGACCATTAACAGTGAATATTACATGGCGTTATTGATGCGTTTTGGAAGAAGTCGCGAAAAATCGGCTACAAATCTAAAATAAAATAGTGCTCTTTCACCAAGACAATGCACTGTATCACAAGTTCTTGGGGACGATGGGAAAATGGCATGAATTTAAGTTCGAATTATATGACAAAACAATATCGGACTGAGATGGAGTCTTCACTGGAGTTTTTACTAGAAATATTCTGAATTGTGACTTGCACAATTATTTAGATTTCATCACAGCAATAAAGTTTCTTTTGTAAAACCATTGACGACCCTCAGGCCTTCATATATGTTCGACTTGCTGACGTTTTCTAGATTCTTTCGATTTCTTAACGCTTCCTAGGATCATCATTATGCGAATATAAACTTGGTCGCTGTGGCAGACCATGCGACATTACAATATTATTAACCAGCTTTGCAGTGGCGTACAAAGGGACAAGGGCCAGATATAGCACCGAAATTTAATATTTAGTTTTGATTTAAAATCGTAGTTTCTGCTGGAAAGATGATCGAAACAGTCGTAATATCACGACATTGCAGAACAATACACCGGTTCAAAGGCGAAAATGCATGCACCCTACAGTACATAATTTGCACAGATTTATTTACGTGTTGAATGCATTAGTTGAAATTGGTTAAATATAAGCTCTTAAATTTAATAAAACCTCTTTAATGAAATATTGTACAGAGTTATAGTCACACATTCCTCGATCATGTTTATATATTCGCGCAGCATGTGACTTAAAATTGCTTTGAGTATAAAATAGAACCAGATTTCCATTCTACTTCAACTACAGGATGCCCATATTATAAACATTGTACGACCTAATAACAATAATATAAGTGCTCATTTGCTAATATGTCGTCACGAAAATGCAATCGCATGTGATAATCCGTCTAGTTAATTTCCCAAGAAATTTAACTTTCTTGTACATATTTAATCGTATGCAGAAAAGCAAAAATTGTATACGCATACGCAATGTCATGTGTGGAAGAAGAATTCCGATTAAACGGAAAAATATTAAAATTTGTGAGATTGTCAATCAAGTTCAGTTCACAAACGTTTACAATAACAACACGAAAAAACATCACTGGTAGGTATAAATCAATAATTAAGATAATCGTTCTATCCTGTCAGGAAGTTGATAATTTCCAATACATAAAATGCAAAAATAAAATGAAAATAACTGATTGCGAATTTCCAATGCAATGTCACATTTCATACAATAATGTGTGTAAAACGGTTACCGTTTTTTAACAACACTCGAAACATTTGTATGCTTGAATATTTTTATGTGAGGATCTCGACAAGTATACCGTATTTTAGAAACAACATTTTAGTTTGAGTGATCGACGATCGTTAATTGATAATATTATATGTTCACGCATACCATGCGTACAAATTTTAATTAATAATTATTTAGACGTTTGAAAAGAATTGAAAATACTAATACGATAATTTTTTATTGAAGATACGTTATAAAACTACTAAACATAAAAATACGTACCTCTGTTCAAATATTGAAATTAAGTAATGTGCGAACGGCGAAGTATGAAAATGGAACCTAAACAATAACAAATTTTAATATTGGATTATCATTGTTGATTATGTAAAGTTAGACGTGATTACAACATTTTATTTAAATTTTAATTTAAATACATAGTAAATGGTTTAGGTAGTGGTAAGTTTCAGATATTCCCGTTCTGTTTAGTTTGGGAATTAAATGTTAAGAACAAGATGACAAGTAACGACGACAATATTCCTGGAATAATTTTATTTTATAAATGAAATCGCCGACCAATTAATAGGAAGGTAAACATTGATCAGAAGGTCACAACGATAACGATTCCTAAATAATGTTGAACCGTTTCGAACATTAAATAATTGATGTTTTAAAATGAACACCTAAATGAACGGGTCGCTACTGCCAAGAGGCATTATACAAGTCAAATGATAGTAAAAACTTAACAAATGATCGCGACATTTTTTAAGTTCCAGAATATATTTGTGCCAAATTAATATTAATAATAAAAATAAAGGGTAATTTTTTATGATAAAAGAATATCGCATGTTCCAGATTCCAACTTCTTTGTTTTGGCACTAAAACTCAAATTGAAAAATTTGGAATTAAAACTTAACCAGTTGTTATATTTGAATTAAGAAATTAAATTGGCTCTTAATCATTTAAATTAAAATTGTTAAATACAAATTATGGTTTTGTATTTTAAATAATAATTTTATTAAATTGGGTTTCTAATTGACAATGGAAAATAACATATTGCGCAATTAATTTTTATTCGAAAACATTTTGATTTCCTAGATCACAAAAGTGGAAGAAACGAAACCTGGGCAGAAACTTACTCAAAAGTTCAGAATTGAAATTAGTTTGTGTCATAGACTAGTTTGTTGGGGAATTAGTGCCGGTTTAATTTATTGCTTACGGGTTTTCATACTACCATGCAACGACCAGCCTAGGCTGGTACGAGGGTATCGTTTAGCTCAGTACAATTTAATTTGTAAAATGAATTGTAAACTTAAAAATAATAAAATTTTAATTGCAAGGACATGTTTCGCCTAAAAGACAAAACACAAAGAGTGTATATTGTTCAGCTGGTATTTCTCGAGGAGAAGAGCGCAGTGCTAATTGCAAATATGTCGCGCGTGCTTGGTTAGCTGCAGTTTACAAACGTATTGGTTCTATACACTCACAAAAATAAACGATGCGACTTTTACATTATCTGCTAAGTACAAGTCAATAAGTAAACCTTCTGATCCTAAGTTATAATAACAATTTCGAAATTAGAAGCTATTTATCAATAAGTTTCTTACAAAATAGTTAAAAGTACTTGGGCGTACGTAAAAATCGCAAAAATGAAAGCATCATTACATGAACAAAGGTTATATTTACTTCGATAATGTATTTTTTTTTACAAAATTTACTTTTGTGAAGTAAATACTCGTATAACAAAATGGTATATTGAATTTACATCAACTACGTAGAGAAATTGCATGTATATGGGTTGAATACAAGAGGTCTAAAAATTACGAAGTGTTTAACAATTATTTTTGCCCAATATTAATTTTGTAGTACAGTTACTACAGTCTGGTGAGAAAATTGAATGTTTAACTTAAATTTCTTTTTTTAATTTTGTTAAGCTGACGACCTAATTAATGTGTTCGTCAAATCTCGTTCTAAAAGATCTACCGGTTTGTCCTAGTAGTTTATAAACACTAAACATTATATAGAGGGCCTATTATTATTTTTGCGATAGTGCCCCTCCCCCCTCGATAATATCGATTCGATAACTTCGAAAATAGCTATTGTTTCGTTTATTCATTCTGTATATTTCGAACGTTGCAAAATTGACATAAAACGTCTTTTATTCATTCTATGCATTCTGTTTTATTGCGTTTGTTCTTTTATTTATTTAGAATTTTGGGAAGGCTATTCTTTCTGAAGAATCGTTTTTGTCGATAATATCGAGAGTCATATTATTTATGATGTAGTTTTGTTTAGCTGTCAATGGAAAATCATCAAATTGTTGTGTTTGAAATTATTAAATGATATTTGTTTATAGTTTTGTTATAATAATGGAGAGCATCGGAGTTTTTTATTTTTTTTTTTTTTATTTTTATTTTCCCTGATTTGTTCTGGGGCCGAAGCTCTCCCTACTCTTTCGCGGTTCGCTTATTTACGTCCTTACCTTTACGCCTGTATTGGCCAATTCGAGGACGTACGAATATAGGTCCGATTTTATTACCATCTGCACATTGCATAGCTCCATGCCAGCCTATACTGGCATGGAAGATGGGTCGGCCCGTAAGCCCCGCACTCCGACAGGGGGTCATAGATGTGTTCCTTCTCATCCCAAATCGTAATTTGTTGATGAAAATTCCCTTTGCATCCTGCCCCTATCGGGATTCGAACCCGGTACCTCCCGATCCAAACGCCAAAGCTTTAACCACTATGCCATTTGGTCGGTAGCATCGGAGTTATTATAAATAAAAGTGATGATGACTCATAAGAAGTAACGCCCGCTTACATTATAAGAAAACGGCTAAGTGATAGTTCGGTAAATTTAATAACACGAATTTAATAATAATATTGTTTAAATTAAATTTTTGATTGTAACTCACATTTTCTAAACTTATGTTTTTCCACTTTTATTTGATTCTATAATATGAAACACGATCTTCGTCACGTTGAAATCAGTCGTATATTAACGGTATTATCGAGGAAAAACAATATCGAATAATTTCATTATCTCATTTTCGATACTATCGAAAAAAACGTTTGGATTCGTTGCTTTTTAATTTATTTAAAAGTTTATGTAGATGGGTTACTAGATATATAATTAAGAAAATTAATAATTTTTGTACAAAAGTGTTTCTTAACATCGAAATTTCAATGAAAACTCGATAGCAATATAAAAATTTCTCGTCGGTGTATTTCATGTAAGAAAAATGTATTTACTATAAACATTAAGAAAAACATAAAATTTTTACTAAAATTGAAATCGTAGAAAAAAAATCGTTACATCGGGAGTACATGTAGATTATTGTCTGATTATTGTTCAGTTACCATCCTTGGCCTTCGACCTCGGGCGGATTTCTTCACTCGAACAATAATCTCATATTTTACTCCCTTAAGACATAATCTACTATTACACTTTCCATTTATATTGTTATTGATATGTTATTATTTATTTGTAATTTCCTCGCAATATATTTCTACATTTATACAATTCTATTTTTTGCTCTAAAAGTAATTCACCCGGGCGGATTTCTTCACTCGAACAATAATCTCATATTTTACTCCCTTAAGACATAATCTACTGTTACACTTTCCATTTATATTGTTATTGATATGTTATTATTTATTTGTAATTTCCTCGCAATATATTTCTACATTTATACAATTCTATTTTTTGCTCTAAAAGTAATTCACCCACCCGCCTTTGCTATTATTGCAGTTATTGGAGTATTGTTTCCTAACCCCAAGCTTACCCTTAACACGTTATTTATAATGATCTGTGGGTTTTCATAATTCATATTACTCTTTATAATCATCATATTATACCTAATTCTAGTTTCTATTAAACTTTTTTAAACATTTAAAATTATTTGTTGATGTGCTCTTCCTTTTTGCCATCATTTTTAATATATTTATTAAAGATATGCATTGTTACCTTAAATTGTTATTATTATTATTAAATTTGCATTTCTTATCTATTACAAAATCTAAATTTTTTTTATTATTTGATTGCTTAATAAACTTTTTTAGTTTATTATTATCTTTTTTATTAATTTTTTATTATGTATATTAATACACTATATACGAAATAATGATAGTACCAAATCAAAAAACCGATATTTTAATTAAATAATGTAGTACAAAAATTTATTTTTTGCGCAAAATGACTAAATAATAAGAGTTAGCTTAAATTAATAGAAACTACTAAAATAAATTCATAGATTAAAGTAACTTTTAATTTGTCACTCTTACGAAATAATGGTCAGAAGACAACAATGTGTGTGTGTTTGTGTGTGTATGTGTGTGCGTGTGAGATTTCATACTTAAGCGTTTTCCATAAACTAGAAGATCCCAGTGATTTTGGGCTGAAATCGCTTCATCGGAAGTGACAGCTTCCATTGGAGCTTTTCCGTTTTTTGCAAATATTTTGAAATTTATATTATTAATGAGAAAAATGACTCTGATAACTAAAAATCCAATTCAGCTTTCCATATATTAAGCGGAAATGACGATTTTTGATAAATAACAAAAACTTGGCCTCCGTACAGTCCAGATGGATTTACCGATCGACATAAAATTTCATACTTAAGCTTCTTTCATAAATTTGGAGGTCTCAGTGATTTTTGTCAATTTTTGTAAATATTTTGAACTTCCATCAGAGCTTCTTCTATGAAAATAACAAGTAAACTGTATAAAAGGCGTTCTGATATAAAAAATATTGCACTAAGATGTCAGATGAATTCCATGCCACTATTGGTGACATTAAAAGAAAAATTAGAATTTCGGAATATATAGATACAAAATCTTTTAGTGGGGTCAACTTTTTTCTAGTTTTCCTAATTGTTCGATTTGTTCGATCCGTTTGAGTTTAACCAGCGTGAGTTTATAAATTTTTCCGGCAGAGTTTTGCAGCGCGACCCAGCAAATATTTGGTCTTTGGTAACATGTCTTGCCATATGATTCGGGTTCGAATATAATAGGGGTAGGACGCAAAAGGGAATTTTCATCATCAGCTGTGATGAATCTGTGATGAAAAGGAACACAACTATGACCCCCTGTCGGAGTGCAGAGCTCATGGCCCGACCCATCTTCCATGCCAATACAATAGGCTGGCATGGTGCTGCGCAATATGCAGATGGTTCTACGAAAATTGGACCTACAGCCATACGTCCTCGAATTGGCTGGCAACGGCGTAAAAGTAAGGACGGAAAAAGCGAACTGTGAAAGAGTTGGGAGAGCCTCGGCCTCGAATTTAACGTTCAACAAATGAGTTTATTTTAATTTATGTTTGAGTAAAATAGACATCTGTGTCATAGTCTAGTAATATTTTTTTTGTATTGTAATATTTTAAATTAGAAATAAACTCAAAATCTTTCATCTAATTTTTATACTGTTTAATTTTTATTACAATATATTCTAATTTTATTCT
Organism: Nephrotoma guestfalica; assembly: GCA_963691935.1. Taxonomy (NCBI): domain Eukaryota; kingdom Metazoa; phylum Arthropoda; class Insecta; order Diptera; family Tipulidae; genus Nephrotoma; species Nephrotoma guestfalica. The sequence continues at coordinate 151,476,078 of OY829913.1, forward strand.
TAAAATAGCTCTGTGCAATTAAACAAAAAAGGATATCTGCAAAATTATAAATGTAATTATTATATGTATAAAGTAAACTTTTAAGAACATTACGAATATATTTAAGTATGTGCATTAATTTTCATTATATTTGTAAATATATATAATTAATTCCAAAAAATAAGAAAACTAATTAGTTAATTTACAATTTTAAGGTTTCTTTAATTTAATCGACATAAAATAATACTACTTACCAAACATGACAACCAGACATTTTGCTAATGACAACCATCAGGCTTGTCATCAAAGAGAACTACATACGGTACAGTTAATGATAATATATCAAAATCACTAGCCATAATATTAAAGACCACAACGGCACCTGTATCACCAGACAAAAGACATTTTATAAGCAACAACCATCAGACTTGTTATCAAGGACAACCACTACACATGCTACCATTTAAACTGACTAGACTGATCTTTGAAGACTCATTGTCTCAAATACTCTTGAGCTTGTTACTATATCCGTCTTGAAACCTTAATGTAATCTAAGCAGGTCATTGGGCTTGTTTATTCAAGTTGAACAACACAACCTAACTACAACTACTTACGTTTACACGAGAAAACGTTCTTCATGTTACTTACGTATGTTAGTGTAAAATTATTTTCATTTTGTATTGAAATTCGTGGGTAAAGCATTGTAGGCGGCATTGTGTATATTTTCTTGAAATTTACGAGTGTTTTTAGAGGTTCATATCTTTCAGTTGCCAACATTGTTTTGTTTGACAACTGATTTGACAGCTGACGTTTGCTTTGTCATTAGTTTGATTTGCCATTTCATGAATAGACTCACGCCAGAGCAACGCTTACAAATTATTGAAATCTTTTATCAAAATAATGGTTCTGTTCGCCAAACTCAACGTGTACTACGTCCATTTTACGGTCATCATAATCATCCATTAGTGCGGGTAATTTGTTAACTACGGATCGTTTTCACTCCACGTATACTCTAAATGATAATACGCATCCAGTAAGACGTCAAACAGTGCGTACCGAACAAACGATAGACGCTGCACAGCGTAGCATTGAGGAAGATCCAAATCAATTAATTCAATGTCGTTCTCAGCAACTGGAGATGTGCCAATCCACTTTATCGACGATTTTATCTAATTATCTTGGTTTACGTGCTTACAAAATTCAACTTGTGCAGGAATTAAAGCCATCACACGCCGCCAATTCGGCCAATGGGCTGAAGCACAAATTCATATTGATGTTGATTTCCCAAACAAAATTTTGTTCAGCGAGGAAGCTCACTTTTGGTTGAATGGGTACCTTAATAAGCAAAATTGTCGGATTTAGAGTGAAGATAATCCACAATCTTGCGGAAACACCATTACATCCAGAGAAAATTACTGGTTGATGCGCTTTATGGGCCGCGGAATCATTGGTCCATATGTCTTCACAAACGATGTTGGACGGAATGTTACAGTCAACGGTGAACAGTAGAGACATTATTTCTAACTTTTCTGTACTCGAACTGGCTGGCATAAATTTTGCTGATATTTGGTTCCAACAGGACGATGCCACATGCTACACAGCGCGGGATACAATTAATTTACTCAAAGAAACATTTGATGAAAGACAATTTCGCGTAATGGTCCTGTTAATTGGGAACCGAGATCGTGTGATCTAACTCCATTAGATTATTTTCCTTGGGGTTATGTTAAGTCACTTGTCTACACAGATAAACCAGAGACGATTGAACACTTGGGACACAAGATTCAGCGACTTATTACCGTGGTACGGTAATAACCAAATGTCGAATAGTCGACCCGGCAGGACGGTTGTGTTGAGGATAAAAATCACGTAATGTGCGGAACGCTTCTCGAACGGAGCACCGTAATTTAAAATAAAATCTGATGATTTACACACGTTGTTGAACGCTATAATCTTCCATGGTGGTTTGCCATAGGCTATTGAACTATTCACAACAAATTTGACAGATGTTGAGAGACCCTTTACAATCACAATAATCGAAATAGTTTAAACGAGCATGTATAGTATGTATAGTAGTCGCGCCAACATTTATAAAAAAATAAACAAGACATATCCCACTATTTTTTGTTTTATTTTTTGTCTTTAAATAAAGAATAAAAATTTATACTACAATACCAGAATCTACTTAAATACATATAAGTCCTCCTAACTCCACACATATGAAATAAACAATAACTAACTAAAGATGTATTGGCAATTTATTTTCCATAGTAATTTTTTTTTTAAGTTAAGCATAAATGTGTAGGTGCAGAAACAAAACAAAAAATGAAAAAAAAAAATCAAATTTACATTGCATTGTTAGTGTATCCAATTTGAGTACATGGTAGATAGTTTTTTTTATATAGGCATCTGTCAATGAGAGTTAGAGCAGGACTTATATTTAAGTAGATTTTGGTGGTGCTGCAATACGGCTTATAGAATATGATTATATTCGTTTTGGTGCGAGAGCAAAAAATTAGCATAGCATTGTACGAGTATGTCTAACAAACACTTTCTTCTGTAGTTTTTGGTATATTGGTATCTGCGTTTCGGACTTTGTTCATGACTTTAAATTGTTGTTGGTTTTGAAATAAACCAAAAATTTATTTATATTACATAATTTTCTTTCTTTCTTTCTGCTGAATTTAATTTTTGGACTGTTCCCGTCAACCGTGCACTCCCGTTACAAAATATAAATAAAATAATATTCACTAATTAATTTTGAATAATTAATATTTTCTAGACCATTGGAAATATGCGTTATGTACATATTTGACTAAAGAACCGTTGTTTTTAGAATTGAAAGATACTACTTTCTTTATGTCAAGGGATGTCGAGTAGTATATGGATTGATATTAAAAGCCCGTGCATTATTTAGGTTAGTCAATATCCACTAGTTTTGAAAGTTTTTACACAGCGGTAAATCTTTATTTTGCAAGTGTGTTCCACATCCTGTTTTAATTTATCAATAATACATCTGGTGAACTTTTGATGAACACTTTTGTTTCACTAAAGTTGTCACGTACGACCCATAAATAATTAAAAGAGATCTGTAAGTGAGAAAATTATTCATGCATCTTGTTGCTAATCCTAACATCTTGTTAGGATGTTTAGATGTATGCTACTGATAATGCTCCATTTATATAGCTCACTAAGGTAATTTTTTAGAGATGTTCATTCAAAAGAAGATATCATAAATTTGCCCTAATAAATGGAAGGAACAGAGGCTAGTATTGTTGCCAAAAGGAGACAAACCACCAGGTGAGCCGTCGTCTTGACATCCAGTCTGTCTGTTGGATACGGCAGGTAAATCCCTAGAGAGAGTTGTATGTGACCGGTTACAAGAGGCTATAGTTAGACCAGGAAACCTGGCAGAGCAATAGTATGGCTTTCGAAAGTCGCGCTCAACAGTGGATGCGATTAAACAGGTTGTAGATACGACACACCAGGCGATATCCGGTTCTCGATGGCTACGTGGTAGTAAAAAATACTGTGCCATAGTTACATTGGACGTGAAAAACGCATTCAACACGGCGAATTGGAGCTGCATACTTAACGCACTGACGCGGATGAACGTACCGAAGTACCGGCTGAGACTAGTTTCCAGCTACTTTAGCGAGAGGATCTTGATGTATGATACGGAGGAAGGAAAGGAAACTTACGAGGTCACTGGTGGAGTTCCTCAAGGATCAGTGTTAGGTCCTACACTCTGGAATGAGATGTACGATGGTGTACTTCGACTGCCCATATCAAGTGATGCACAGGTGATTGGATTTGCGGACGACATCGCGATTGTAGTTGTCGCAAAACACAGAGAGGAGATTATGGACATCTGTAATAGGACGGTCAGACTTATTCAACAGTGGTTAACATCTGCTGGGCTGCAACTAGCAGAACATAAAACAGAAGCTGTCCTTATTACTAACCAAATACTAATGGAGAACGTAGCCTTAGAGATTGGAACCCAACAAATTGTTAGACAACCATCCATCAGGTACCTAGGAGTAATGATCGATGCCAGATTGTTATATAAGACACATCTCATTACCACCAGCGAGCGAGCAAGGAGAGTTATTGCGGCACTAGCACGAATAACGCCGAATACAAGAGGGGCGCGGATGAGCAGCAGAGTTTTGCTCGCCAACGTCGTTTCATCTATAATGATGTATGGGGCACCAATTTGGTTCAACTCGTTGGAGAAGATTACTTATAGACAAAGAGTAGCAACAGTTCAGAGGTTAAGTGCTCTGAGAGTATTGTGCGCATTTCGGACGGTGTCAGAAGATGCTGCTGGTGTTCTTGCGGGAATGCCCCCAATAGATCTACTTGCCATGGAGTGCCAAACCACTTGCCTGCGTCGTGGTCAAGGAACAAAAGCGGAGAACCACCGATTAGCACGTGCTGAGACGATCACTGTATGGCAGAGAAGATGGAGTGCGTCGACGAATGGTAGATGGACCCATCGCCTGATCCCCCACATCGAGACGTGGCTAAACAGGCGACACGGTGAAGTGGATTACCATCTGACGCAGTTTCTGACGGGCCATGGTTGCTTTAGATCATACCTTTTCAATTCGAACACGAAAAGTCACCAGATTGCCCTTTATGCATCGGAGTAACGGAGAATGTAGAGCACGTATTATTCGAGTGTCCATGATTTGCTGAGGAGAGAAGGAGTATCTGTGTACGTGGGGCGAATGAACGCCGGAAAATATAGTGGAGTTTATGCTGGCATTTCAAGATGGGTGGAACGCCGTAAGCGGAAGTGTCTCACGGATAATGAGAGAGTTGAGATGCTTCGAAAGAAGCAGAAATTCAGTGAGGAGTTAATTCCAGCCGAGCAGCGAAAGCTGAGCCTGCCTCGCGAAGTAATACCTAACGGTAGTTCCACGGGGCCGAACGGTACGGTTTATCGGGGGTGGTGGTTTGGTCGGTAAGAATCCGACACTATCACGAGTTTGATATATGGGTTCACGCGTGAAGATTCCCTTCCTTCGCCCATAAAAAAAGAAATCATAAATTTGAAAATTATGAGGTCATCCGAGAACAACAGAGACACTTTCCGTAAAGTATTTGGTGTTATGACCTCATTCATTCAAACGGCCTAACGTTGGACATTGAGGAATACCTGAGGTAAGAACAATTTTACAGGACCGTACTCTTCCTATTTCAACATACTGGACCCTTTGCGTAAGGTTTTACTCAAACCATTGAGGATTAATGCTACTGATCTCATAACAGAACATGTTATATGATATGGCCGACTTTATCAAAAGCTTTAGACAAATTAGTGTAAACAAAGTAAACAAAGTAAACACCGAACACAAGTAAGTAAACACAAGTAAATTAGTAACAGTGAAGCGTCCTTTAAAAAAATCGTATTGATTATATTTTTGATGTGAGTACAATTTGTTCTATGTATAATCTTCTGGAGTACTTTGGAGCAGCAATTACGAATCGATATTGGTCGTTAGTTTGTGGTATTAGTGGGGTCACATGTTTGAAGGTAAACACAATTTTGGATATTTTCAAGCGCTCAAAATTCCATCCTAAAGTGACTTACTAAAAATAATTGTAAGAGGAACACTGATGGTTTGTGCTGTTTTTTTATTGGAGTGACTACGTTATTTTTTTGTTAATTTTTATTGATCATTTACTTATATTTGCTGCTCGGCATAAGAAATTATATTAAAGTTAAAATTGGTTGATTTGGTTAAAATACTTTAACTTCGTATCACCTTAACAATATAAAAGTATATAACAGGTTTATTTTTAACCATATAGGTCAGACATCGCTTGTCTCAATATCGCTTCTCCTCTTGTTCCATTCACGTACGCCCTTTTATAATTTTCCTTTCTAACGTCTTTGACAGCCCAACGAATTTCCTTCAAATTTTAATAAATCATCGGCTGGGAAATTCACATTCGCCGTATCCAAAGTGTCTCTTTTGGTTTTTCTGATAACTACCGAATGCTGTGTTCATTCTGCTACTTTGCTCCAGATGTCAGTTTTCATGTGTGACGAGTATCACATACAAAAATGCGTCCACATTACCATATTAGATGAATTGCGAGAAAGGGACAATTGGAAAAGAAGAATAAACAATCAGGTTAATATTTTTGAGAAGGAAATCAGGAATATCAATCGAATTGTATAAGGACGTTTTTCCCGGTGGATTTACACAACACAAAACTCACACGAGAACGTCACATTTGTTATTAATCATATTAACTTCCTTTTTCAATCCAATGTTTTCCCCTTCTAGTGATTTAGTTGTAACTTTTGAGTTTCAACAATATTTGATAGCTTTTAAATTTTACAAAACTAGCATTAATCGATTTAGAAAATTAAGACTGCAATATTGGTAGAACAATGACTGGTATTAGAATTTCATTCATAGTTTACTTTAATAAGCATACGTGGTTTACATTATGTGGTTTATTTATTTCAATTGGAACTTGCTCAAGTTTACGACAGTAAGAATATTTTAAAATTATGCAATATAAATAATATATTCAAATTTTTTTCTGATGTACTTTTGTTTTTGAACAGACCAAGTTTGAACGAATCTCGTTCATTCTTTAAGATTATTAATGTTAAAGGATCCTGCTAGAATACCAAATTATATAATACTTGTGAAAGCTCGATAAATACAAAGTTTTAAAAGAAAGCTAGAGACTAAATATATTTTGGTTTACCCCACAAATAAAATTTAAAATTTTGTTTGTTAGAAAATTCATGAAGCCGCCAGATAATGGCGCTTGCGTACTCGCCTCGCTAAGAAACATCATACCACTAATAATTTTTGGTGAGCCGAGAATCAAATTAGAAATAAAATAATTTATTTCTTGACACCTTTTGTCATTATTGAGAATTTTTTTAAGCAGCTGAGGAATACATTATTGTAATCAGCACCGGGGAACAATGTCGATATATTTTAAATGCTTCAACTTGAAGATTCAATTCTTATTAATTTAAAGATGATTGATGTCTCTTTATTGGAGAGATTAACGGTTTATAAAGTTTTTAAATATAAATTGTAAAAGATAATAATTCATCATCAAACTACTTTAACATAAGATTGTATATCGTAAATTACAAAAACTGCTTATAAATATCTACATTTTCACCTATCAACAACAAAGTTGAAATTATACGTAAATAATTCATTAATTATCATGCGATTTTTAGTCATTGTATATTTTGTAGTGCAAACTACAAAAATTGTAATGATTAAATTATGTGTATGGAATCATGTTACGGCACTCAATTGTATTGCAGAATGCAGATACCACATCATAATTTACTCTTATATGGCGTGTAACCTTCATGGTTCGTTCTAAATACATTTTTTTAATTATGCCAGTTAAAAAATATTTTACAACAATATTATAATTAACGATAATTATGTTTTTTAATTTAAAGGAGAACTATAAAGCAATTTTAATACAAGTTGCAATGGTTTAGTGTTACGTAAACAGCTTTTATAAGAGATACATCCCGATGGCAATGTGCACTTCTCTCTCGTATTATTTAATCATTTTATTATTTAAATTTAATTTAATCTTTTAATAATAAATCTTTAAAACCCAAAAATTTCAATGAATCCATCCAACAACCATCAACAAAATAATTTAGAAACTTATATGAAAAAATTATTCAAATGCCCTACAAATCGAATTTTATCGATCATCTGCATATTTCAAGTATTAGAAATGATCCAATATACACTTCGCGTACGTATTTTGTATGCCAACAGACCTGACTAGCATCTATATTTCGTCTTTCGTTTTGAAAGAAAAAACAAAAACACAAAAAATTGGATTTTTATTTCGGCCAAATCAAAGGAAGAATACAAAGCGTTAAATTAACACACCTTTTACCGATCCAAAACGATTTTATGTTGTTGATTACTAAAAATATCGAAATATCAAAATTAATTTTTAGTAAATTAATAATGGCCTCATGTGTATCAATCACTATAATATAAAAGTTGAGGGTGGTTCGATCGTTTTCGTTACGATTACATAATTCCACTTTGCTATACGGATTTTTTGGTATGCGGCTTAAATACGTTTTAATGCGGTGCTTAACTTAAAACACCGAACGCGCGCGTTATATACCAAAACGATTAATGGCTAAATTATGTAATCGATTTAATGATATTTTGTTAGTTGAAAAATACAAAATACTAATCCGAAATACATTTATATTTCATTCATGGAATGAAGATGACCACCTTAACTTAACATAATATTTTTGTTTTGTGGGTGTTCAATTTCAATAGAATTTTTAGAGTTTTGGTTCAAGACAAAGTGTCGTCGTAGCGGATTAGAAATATTTAAGTTGGTGTTTGTTTCATTCATTGGTAATAAATCGTTTTATTTTACTGCATCTTTCGCACACCGGATCCTAATAAGCCAGATTTATTACATCGATGCTCTGTGTAATCAGAAAATATATAGGAACACATAAGAATAAATAATTTAATAACTCAAAGTTTGTGTCGAAACTTTAAACCAGCTCTACATTCATCATATGGTTATACAAACTTATTAGAGAAGCTATCAAACAGGTGCTGGACTCGAATGTATTAGTTTTTACCCTCCAAAAATGGCAAAAGTATTTTTAAGGACTAAGCTGTAATTTGTCCTTTCTATCGTTAAAGCTAACTTATCGTTAAAGCTATAACTGCTATTTAACTGCAATAAGTTCCATGAACAGGAATTGTAAGTTAATAAATCGATAAATTCAATCAATAAATTGTTCCCAAGTTATGTGAAAACTTACTATTACCAAGTAGTTCGGAAGTTTGGTTTCGAATTATTAAGTTTTTAAAGAGACTCCTCATCAGATTGCTGTATGGAAAATACTTTTTCCGTATATATTTTCATTATACTTTGAAAATATATACGAAAAAAGTATTACAATATCTTAGCGAATTACTATTATTTCGCTAAACATTTATTGTATTTAATGCAATTTTTATTCAAAGAAATCAAAATCTCTTTAGTTCGATACCATAACCTCACGTCGGTGTAAAACAAATATGGATATCACTCAGAATAACTAAAAATTGCATAACATTTCCTTTCGATCAATTAAGCAGGCAATTTGCAAAAATCACTTAACTGAGGTTTAATACCGTCGTTCGGCTTTGGTTTTGTGTTTCAATAGAAATTTTATTCCAATAACCGTAACCAGTGTTTGAAATATCGTAATTTTATTTAAGAAAACTGTCACTTTCGGGCGGCGGATTATTTTATTAAATTGTATTTTCTAAAGAATTAATTTAGCAAATTGCTTCTACAGATTCATTGTAAAAATCCTAATCTTGCAAAAATAAAATACCTACTACGAATATAAAGAACCTGTGACTTCAGGTTATTATTTTTTGCCGTAAAACTGCATTTCAAATTGTACATAAAATTTCATTTGTAAGAATGCTCAGGACCAATCATAAATTCTAACTAATAGACTTGTGAATATGTAATAAAGGGTGCGATAAAGTTCCCGGATTTTCATTTGAATGTGTATTTCATCTAGTTTTCATGGTTTTATCAAAGATAATAAGGCTTACTGTGTGTTAAATCGGTGTGTCAATTGGTTTAAATGGCGCATGAAATGTTAAAAAGTCAAAAATTTATTCGTGTTAATTTTTTTTAACTTTATAACTTTTGATCTGTTTCAATTGGTTAAAATTTTTTGACAATTATATGATTGCTATTTAACGTAATTTTGAAGTTATAAAATATAAAAAATGGGAAAGAACTAAAATATAACTTTCAATTACGGTCAGTAACTAAACATTACGATTTTTATCAAATTCTGGACAAAGGAAACTTTTGTTTGCATACAACATTTTGTGTCAGCCAAATGTTTCTCATATAAAAATGTTATCAGCTCTTGAAGCAGATACAAAGTTTGACATTTTTATTCACCTCAATTTTTAACTTTTTATGCGTTATTTAAACCAATTGAAACACGCGCTAATTCTAATTGGATTTATGTCAACACCATTTTATTCCTTGAATTCGTCAAGTAATGTTGTTTTTGTTAAATTAATTAATATTTTTGCCAGTCGATACAAGCCACGCAGATTGTTTGAAAACAGATAACAAGAGTAACTGCTTAACAAAGTCAAACCGCGATCATCAATAAACTATTTATCAAAAGATAAAGATCATAAATCTTACGGTGAATGTTTATGAAACACCTATATACTCATCATATCATTTTATGACAACCAGCTATTCGGAATTAAATTCAACGATGGTGATGTTCGTAAAGCTGTTCTTGATTCAGAATCGCAAACATCGTTTGCATCGACCAGTTTAATTTTACTGATCACAGATATAACCAACTAGATAAAATTGATAGGAAGCACTACTTCTTCAACTATTGACCGCAGCAAGGATCACAAGAGGGATAAAAGTAGGACCAGTTGCATAAAATACAGTTTTTAGTTGGTTGTTGCTAATCCATTCACCACTGCCAATCGCAAAGCAACCAATCACATCGGTATACACTGTGAAGTGAACATTGATAACAAGGTGGGAAGTTCTGGGTGATCGAAGATTCACTGAATTTAAAACCACATACCATTCTCGTAGAAGTATTTCATTCGCAATCAGATGGTAAAAATACCAATAACAGAAGTTCATCGATCGAAAAGAGTGTATTACCTTCTGCATTTAAAATAGTCATAGAATCCAGTTCAATGACGAAGTTGAGAGTTATGTTCGACGCTTCTTTTAAATCTCAACTTTACTAATTTTAATCTTTGTAAACGGTCACCCAACCATCCATATTTTATCAAAAAATTTGCGGCTAAGAGCAAATACTGATGTGCATTTATTTATTGTCGCTCATACAAATATAATTTTCAACTCCGAGTAAGTGGTGTAGTGTTGTATTATAAACCTGGAACATCAGAAAGTTTATTATTATTTATTTATTTTCAATACATTTGATTATACATTATTCCTTTTGAATATTATTTACCGAATGGTTTATAATACTTTTGATATTTTTATACACGGACCGTCTTCTAACTGAAAAAATATTCTACTCCTACAAAAGCAGTACTTTATCTATTCAAAATTTAAACGTAAAATAATTTTTTATAGCATAGTACAAAAGGTCAGATCAGCAATAGTTATGATTTACTAGATCCTATTATGGATTACTATCAGTTTGCATGTCCATTTCCAAATTTTCCAAAAATAATAAAACCAAAATCAAAAAGTATTCAACTTATTGAGACAAAGTTGCTTATATGTCAAAACCATTGCTCTATATACACATGAATACGACATGACAAAAATATATGGTAGAGCAAAAAAAGTTCCACGTGCGTGACAAAGACAGAACAAATCTTTCTTTGCCTTGAATTCCGAATTTTTGAAAATCAAATTAATGTAAACAGAAAATCGGTTCTTGACGTTTGAGCACAGAATATATAGAAAGGACTTAACGCTGTTTTTGTATGGAAAAATTTCGACTCATTTTTTTGACCTTGCTTCGCAATAAGGTAGAAAAAGTTCGTTATTTTTGTAAGTTTAAATTTAAATAAAAACAATTTGTAACTCATAACAGTGTATGCAATTTTCGGGAACCTATTTTGACAGCATTTTGCTACTTACTTTGATCTAAACGAACTCGGCCATATTGTAAGTATATATACTAATATTTTTTTAAATTTATATTATGACTGAGTCTTGTACCCATTTAGTAATTTATATTGCATAATAAAGTATTTAATTATTCGGCGTAATCAAGTGGTTATCCCCAGTTACGTGTAACTCCTCCTCCGATTTTTCGCCTCAGTAAGTCTACTGACTTCCTCGGCGCGATAAGTCCAGTGGTTTGGTTGTTTGCAGTCTTCTTGTTGATGTGGTAGTCAGAATACAGCGTATGTCCAGATTTTCTTGCTTGTGCAGACGTTGTAGGTGTTTTGTTAAATGATGATGCTTGATTTCATAGATCTCCATTGAGGTTGTCGTTTCGAATGTACCACGGTGCATTAACAATGCATCGCAGGATTTTATTTTGAACTGTTTGTATGATTTTAATATTTGTCTTCTTGGCACAACCCCAGAGTTGGCTACCACATGTCCATACAGGTTTCAGGATTTGTTTGTATAATAGCAGTCTGTTATGGATCGCTAGTTCAGATTGTCTTCCTAAGAGCCATTGCATTTTTCTAAATTTCATGTTTAGTTCTTCTCTCTCTTCTTTTTTATGTTTCATTGCTTCACGATGGCAGTGCTTTTGTGTATGATTATAATCTTGGCAGTTTTTACATTGAGGTATTAGTCGAGTGATTTTTCTCGGTGTTTCTATTTTAACTCTGAGTTTGAAGATAGCCTTAATATTATAAATATTTTCGATTTTTTCTTGATTGTCGAAGGTTAGCATGAAAAATGGTAGTCCTCTTCTCATGATTTTAACATGTCCTTCCCTATTTTCTCGTCTCTCTTTTCTGATGATATTAACTGCATCGATTATTTTCAGGCCCCTGTTTTGCAGGTCCTCAATAATTTCATCTTTTGAAGAAGTTGGATGGAGACCTCTTGTCAGTACTTTAATTGATCGATCATTTTTATTCTTGTAGGTATACGAGTACCACTGGGGACCAACAGAATTTAATTTACTAGCTAGAGCTTTATAATCTGAGCGATATTACTTTGTAGTCATTTCGTACTACTTCTTTCATCAGTTTCTGAATACTACCGTGATTTGTTTTCTCTAGAATATTGATCGGGGTTGGAACCTGTTTCTTCTTTTCTGGCTTGCACTTTTGGTGCAGTAATTGCATTGGCAGTTTTAATGTGAGTTTGAATTGCTTGATAAGCTTTCCTCTTGCTTGCGTTGGTTTCTTTTCTTGGTTTATTATTTGCTCTCTTGGATTTCTGTAGTCTCCAATTGGCTTCCCTTTCAAGCTCATGCGTGTGATATTCGTCTAGATCTGTGAGTATGTAACGCGCAGGTTTGCGTTACAAGTTTGCAAGCTCTGACATTACTAATTGTGAACACTCGAACTGGTTTTTGATCGTTATCGTACGTTTTTGTTTTGGTCGGTTTTGTTAGGGAAGCGAGAGTTTGAAAAGAAATTTGGTAGTAAGTGCTGGAATCTTGAAAGTGGTTTATCGATAGTAATTAATATAAAAAAATTAAAATTTGATTGATTGATTGATTGATTTTGAATGTACGACCAAGTTCTTAGGCTTGAGTTCCCGGATGACGCCGGGTCCACCGTACACCCTTTTTTACACATAACAAAACCGAAGGATTGGATAGGTTAATTAAGTGGGACAGAATCGGCCCGGTTACAGACACCTAGGTATAGCCGATAGTTAGTAACACAAAGACAACACAATTCTAATCTACTAGATGAAGGATAAAGGCTTAATAGGTTAATGGATAACGATGGTATTGGTCTTCAACAATTGCTTCTTTAAAACGGCAACCTAAGAAAAAATATTATTATTTCACATGCATCTGGAATTTTCCTGAAATTTAATTCTATTAATACTTTTCGGCTACCTAACCAAAATTGGTTGACTCGACCCGTTACAGACACCTATGTAAAGTCGTTAGTAATAAAATGACAACACAATTCTAAACTACACAATCAGTAATTACAATGAAGCATTAATTCACAAGCATCTGTAAATTTCCTGAAATTTAATTCTGCAACTCCGCAACTTACAGTAGAATTTCCTGAAACCAAAGTTATTTGAACTATATTCAAAATAACTCTAAAATTCATTAGTATATTTAGGACAATATAAATACAATATAATAAAATTATACTTGAATAAAATAAATGTAAAGTAACGATTAGTATTAACTAAATTAATTTGGTTCTCATAAAACAAATAAAATAAATCGAATCCAGGAAAGGCACGCACGGCCTTCCTAACTTCTAAGTCTGTTGATTTGATGGATTTATTTATAAAAACAAATATTTATGAAAGTCACTTGTCCTTGTCATCCCTAATCTAATACAAATATGTTTATTTATAAAAATAGAAAATGACCAAACGAAAACTGGTTCCAAAAACAGCTAATCTGGAATCTGTAAGGTAATGTATTAATAATGAATGTTTTTCACAGCTTTAGAATCCCCAATACCTAAACAAATTCAACCAAAATTAAATAAAACTATTAAAGTAATCAGGAATCTGTAAGATAACAGAATTAATAATAAGTAGCTAGCACATCTGTAGGATCCATGATAATCAAATAACCCAATTATATGGTTCAATGCTTTAATTATAAAGTAAATAAATCAGAAAATATTAAATTAATCTACGATAGTTAACTATTGTATATATATATATATACATATACACATACATATACAAATATATACATATATACATATATATATATATATATATATATATATATATATACATATATATACACATACATACATATATACATACATACACATACATACATACACATACAAATACACACACACATATACATACACACACACATATATATATCTACAACAGCATTAAATAAATTATAAATTATATAATCGACATACGTCGATAATTATTTGTCCAACCTAGAACAAGTTAACCAAAACCTTTACCAATTTACAGTCTTCCAAATAATCTAGAAAAAAATTTAATTAAAAAGTGCATGATCCCGAAAAACTATCTACATATAGCAAATTTGACTGCATTTCAAATGTACTCCGTAGCTTCCATGTAATTCCAAATATTCAAATATTCGCAGAAATAGCAAAGTTATAAAGTTAAGCCAACAATTCCAATTCGGTCACAGCCGCCTACCTCTACATGTCCTAAACTAGAGTTCCAAAATTCGTTAAATTATTATTTTCACGTTCAAAACAAGAATAATTAGAAATTTAAGAAATTTAATTTAATTTTACACTAAAACCTAAAATTCAAATTAATAAATTATTAATTTATAATTCTACAAGGATCTGTATATATGAATGCGATAATACGTTTTCCGCGGAACCAATCTACCGTGTAAATCGGAGGATGGGTGTATATGAATGAATGAATTCATCTGTCAAGGAGAAAACGAAAAGTACAGAATAACCACGATCATGCTTGTTTAGTTTCTATCCAATTTCGTCATATATTTATCCCCTCAAAATTTTGTTTTATGTATTTTATTTGTCTATTTCCTGTTTATTCTTTTTTAGTTGAAACTTGGAAGGGATAAATTATAAAACACTAAGCATGATCATAATAATCCATTCTCAGTTCTCACTCACGCAACAAGCGCAAAAACAAAAAATAGAAATGTATGTATCTATTTAATATACTAAACCAAAACATATATATGAAATGGTATTTTATTTTACGCTCCTCTCTTAACACGTTTACGCAAATAGAAACAGTTAAATACATATTTTATATAATTAAAATTTATTTCGGAAAAATATGAATTAAAATAATGAAAAACACTTATCTTAGGCATCCATTGGAATCAAAAAAGTCATACATATTGAAGATTTACATACACTGCGTACGTTGCGTTCAAGCAACGGTATCAAAATACATATAAACGAAAACGTTATGTACATATTTTATACCATCACAAGCGCACCGTACACAGATTAAAATAAATATACAATACGTATAACTATTCACTTCACTTATTAAATTCACGCAAATTATTATTGAAATTATTATTTATTAAAATTATCAACTATATCAATATTATACTTTTTATTAGTTAATTAAAATACATTTAAAATAAATTATTTATTTATTTAAAGGAGAGACAAAAACACGTCCTTCCTCTACGACGATCAATCGCCGACCAATTAATATAAAAAAATTAAAATGATTAAAAATTGTTAATTTAATCTAAATGTGTTTATATATATATATTTATATATATATATATATATATATATATATATATATATATATATATATATATATATATATATATATATATATATATATATATATATATATATATATATATATATATATATATATATATATATATATATATATATATATATATATATATATATATATATATATATATATATATAGTATATATGCTATCTATGTTAAAACAATTAAAAATAATTTGTGTCCATAGTAGATTTAATTGAGTGAATAATTAGAAGTTCAGTTTTAAGTTAAAATACTAAAAACTAATTAAGTTCATTAAATATTTTATTGAATTGGAAAAATGTGTAAAATGGACGTTATCGTGAGAAAACCATGTGCTGAAAGTGGAAGCCATAAACAAAATTTTTTTTATGGTGTACAGTAACATTAAATAAAACTCGGCACAAAACTAAAATTGAAAGCTAATAAAACTATGAACATTAAATAATTAATAAGACAAAACAAATAAACTAAAATCTATACAAATAATTATAAAAATACAGTGAGCGTATACTACGTAAGGCTATTCATAATGGTTCATAAAACGGAATGCATACGTTCATAAAACGGAATTATTCGTTACGTAATAAATATTACAACTAATTGTGGATGCTGCAAATGCGCTACCAATCGAATGCGCAACCGAATATTGAAAAGTGAGGTACCTCAAAATTAAAATAAATATATATTATTCAACACTACGAAAAGGCGATGGCTAATAAATTATATGCCTAATCAAACCATCATCAAGGACGCATTAAGGTTATTTTTTTTATTTTTTTTACTATTGTTATCATTATTAAATTTATTTTTCTAAATATTATCTTAAACACAAATATTTTGGTTATTAGTTTTGAATAGATTAAGGTAGTTTTTTTATATTCTCTTATTTTCTTTATAATATTTAATTTGTTTAAAATATTAAATTTGATTCATAGATCTAGTTTTTGGTGGTAATAATTAATTAATTACAAATTCATTCAGAATAGGAACAATTGTTTCAATAGTAACCGAAATGATGTTTGTTAATTTTTAATTATTGCTCCCAAATTTTTATGACGTCATTAGTTTTAAGAATATATTTTTTGTTTTTTGTCATAATTTGATAGTATGTATAGTATATAAATATAATATATCTTATAGTTTTTTCTGGGTTACGCGAATATTTTTAAATCGCATTAATTATTATAATTTTTTTTATTAATTCGAATTATGTTCCTAATACAAATTTATTTTCAAATCAAACCTTCCTTATTTTATTTGTAAATTTTAATTTTCTGGAGAAATTTGTGGACAAGTGTGATTTGTTTGTTTTTGTTGTTTTTTTTCTTTGATGTTGATGTTCTTTGAATCATAATGAGATAATTCTAAAATAGAGGTGGGCATGTCTCTTCAGGTGAGTACAGCATCGAATCATTTCTTTCACATGAAACATTTAAGTTGAAGACTCCCCTTCCTTTCCTAATCGATTCCTATTGTCAACTCCTTTCATCCCTTAAATTCCCTTAAGTTGGTAGCACGGTCAGGTTTAAGCTATACTAAAATGATGTCAGTTTATTTAACGCGGTCTAGCGAGATTATGTCCCGACTTGAAAACCCCAGCCCTTTAACCCTGAGTACTTAGCCGCGCAGAATACGACCGCTCAAGTTTCGAGACATAATAAGTTAATTTCTGATGACGAAAAGGACTTTCATGGAACCTATCCTCTATTTAATTCGATAAATGATAGGAAAACCCCCACGTCTCACAAAAATTTTCGTTACAAGTACTTGAAATTGGTTGTTCAATAATGCTGAGTTTCTTGCGTTGTTATTTTTATTTACTGTTTCGTTTAGGATAAGGTATTCTTTCTTTAGCACGGCAACTTCATTGTTCAGCTGCGCGATTAATTTCTCCATTTGTTCAAATTTACATATTCATTAACTCCGCGTTGTTTATTATAACTGTTTGTGCACTGGGCGTGGCTTTAGAGGTTGGCTCGAAATTTTTATGCTTGATAGAAGAGGTATTTTCCTTCTCATTATTACGTTCACATAGTTCGGTGCTCTCTGGCGGTGGAGTTGATGGTGGTGTTCTATGAAGTGCCGCATTTCTTCTACCAAACGACTATTCATTTATTGCTTGTTCCGTGCTTCTAGAGTACTAGGAACAGGATCAGCCTGGTTGCATACCGACGATTTCTTTTGCAATGTCGCGTTGCTCCCTCCAGAATCCGTAGAGCAGCCCGATAAATTAGGGTGGGATTTAGAATCTGAGTTCGGACCCACCTGGAGTATGTTATTGTTTATACCCGACATTTCATTTTTTTTGACTATCTGCTATAATGTTAAACACATTACAAAAATGGTGAAAATTTTGCGAAAACAGTTCGCCAATTACGTCAAGTTTTCGGTCGCAATAATGCGCCAAATGAATCGACAGTGAGGCGTTTAACTGATGGATCAGAAAATCATTTTTCGTCGCCGTCCTTGTCGGTCACTTGAAAATATAGCCACAGTAAGGGAATCTGTGGCCGAAAATCCAGGAACTTCCATTCGGCATCGTGGTCAAGAATTAAACATTTCCAGAAGCACTATGCAACGAATTTTGTTAAAAGATCTGCATTTGCACGCGTACAAGTTCAATTGGTGCAAGAAATCAAGCCAAGGGATCATGCGCAGCGCCGTGAATTTGCTGGTTGAGTGTTGGAACATCATCAAATTAATGCGGATTTTTCGAAAAAAATCATTTTTTCAGATGAGGCATATTTTCAACTCGACGGATACGTAAATAAGCAAAACTGTCGGATTTGGGGTGCTGAAAATCGTGTTATACTCAAACAACCGATGCATCCACCGCGAGTAACTGTTTGGTGTGCATTTTGGGCTGGCGGAGTAATTGGGTCGTATTTCTTTGAAAATGCGGCAGGAAACGCGCTAACTGTTAATGGAGTGCGGTATCGCGAAATGTTAATGGAGTTTTTTGCCCCGAATTGGATGCAATTGATGTTGGGGACATGTTTTTCCAACAAGACGGTGCGACCTGCAACACAGCACGTGAAACAATGGTGTTACTGCAGACTAAGTTTCCAGGCCGTGTCATTTCTCGATTTGGCGACCATCATTGGCCACCAAGATCGTGCGATCTAACAGCGATGGACTTTTTTCTTTGGAGCTATGGGAAGAAAAAGGTGTATGCGAATAAGCCTGAAACGTTGAACATCTTACAGAGGAAATACGGCGCGTTATTGGTGAAATACAGCCACATTTATGAGAAAATGGTATTCAAAATTTCAACAAAAGAATAACCCTGTGCCAGAGGTTTCGTGGTGGCCATTTGCCTGATGTTGTATTTCACCTTAAATCGGAACTATTTTAACTTTATGTTGAAATAAAAATGTTTGCTTAATTCAAAAATAAATGTGTTTTTCTTTAAAATTAAATCCGGCGCACTTGCTGAGACACCCTTTATAATAAATGAACAATCAAATTAAATAATTATACCTCCTTTTTGACATATTCGAAATAGTTTGTTTTCGGATTGCTGCATTTTTTCTTATTTTAAACACACTAATAATCTTTAAATAACTTTCATTCACACTCATATATATTTATGTTTTTGATCAACAATTTAATTTAGTTACTTTTAAAAAAAAAAATGAATAAAATCAAAACGATTGTTTTGACCTAGTTGAAAATAACACGTAAAATGAGAAATTGTCTGTTTTTGACATTTATAGCACCATACGGAATGAACGCAAGCTAGATAATATTGACATCCGTAACATTACTATTTTAGTTGCGGTATGAACGCAGATAATGACACGTCAATTGCCAATCGTCAATGTCAATTGTCAATTTTTGTTGTTGTTGACAATTAGCATATAAATCTAGCAGTGTGATTGTTCAGTGGCTAAATTGTATTAAACTAATTACAGTTCAGGGTCGCAAAAATATAAGGTAGCAAAATAAATTTCTTGATCTACTCAATGGCCTTTCTGGATAATATTGTATTCTGTGGTTTGAGTTCTTGACGATGAGTGTTTTACGTTTTACATGAAGTCTTTCATTTTATTCGAAATATTTGCAGGTGCGTATTTGAATTATCAAGGAAAAACGCAAGAACAAATTTGCATACAAAAGCGGTACCACATGACTAAAATGAGATGTATAATTTAAATCGTTTGAATATTATTATTTTTTTATTGATTATAGCAATAAAAAACCAATTTCAGAAAACTTCGAAATTAAATCTATCCTCAGTACGGTCCTATCTTTCGGAAATACTTATACTTACACTTTTTGTTGTAGTTTTGTATGGTTTTTGTCACTGATATCGTATCCATGGGTGGTATATAGATCAGTGGTCAAAACAAATTTTCAATGAAAACTCGTCAGAAGCATGAAAACTTCATGTAGGTATATTTATAGGAAAATGTGTATTTAATAATAACTACTACTCCTTCGGCCTCGGCTGGCCAATTCGTCACTCGAGCAATAATCTTCTACTTACCCTTGATGTGTAATCTACCATTTTATTTGAAACTGAAATTCGATGTTCAAATAAATATTTAAGTTACATATATGTAGTTTCAAAGTACTCTCCTGCAAATAGGAAAATAGAATCTGGTGTATTATTTAAATTTTAATAATAAATGAATTCCGAAAACTTTAAATTTATGCTCTATGCTTCTCATCGGTTTTTTTGACCGAATTGGCAACTTTTCTAAATAGTTTATTAGTGAACACATGTTATTAAAATGTTATTAAAAGATGGCAGTATTAACAATAATACCAGCAGCGCCTGACAATTGAAACGTCAAAGTTTATTGACAACACAAATTAACTTAATGCCAAATCGAAATAAGTAGAAGAAAAGATTTTTAGAAATCATTTTAATTGGTTTCACAATAGAGTGCGAAACGTTATGAAAAATGGTTTTAAATCAATGAAAATAATTTGGCGGAATTAAAATAGGAAATTATAAATTGGGATTTCAATAAAAACAGTATTGTTGTGTCATGGACAAGAAAGCGAAACACAACAACAAACTATCCGCCAGTCCGCATTGTCATTCCGAAACATGTTATGATTATAAAAAATTATATAAAAAATAATTAATTAAATATAAAGCTAGTTTTACTTTATTTAAATATTTATTAATCTTCCGAATAGTGATAATGTCTTTCTACTTTCTTATTATTAAATATCGTTTTCGGATTATTCCGTGGTCCGTCACCAGTCGATCAATAACCTTGGTAATAGTTATTAATAAACTATAATGAATGAGTAATCCGAAATCGATATTTAATAATATAAAAATAAAAACCGTTATCACTATAAGGAACATTAAAAAATATTTGAATTCAACAATAAAACTAGTTTTAACTTTAATTAATTAAATTCACTGATGAAAAAACACAGGAACGTGAAAAATAAATATTCATGAAACAAAAAGAAGAGAGCATTTTAGCGAAAATACTTCCATATTCACTAACGGTTATAGTTAGAATCGATGTCAGGAACACAGCATTTGATAATTTAAAGCGGACCGTTTTCTTTGGACGTGTTTTATTGGTTTTTGCAGAATAAGAATAATAAATACCGGTTTTAGTTTTGGTCAATCAGGAAATATTTCCTGGAACAAGGAATGACACGAAACGGTCCTTCGTATGAGGTTGATTCGTACTTTGTCGATACAATAAAAAGCAAAGTAGCAATTGTCAAGAGATTTGCAAAGTTAAATAGGCGTGGGAGTTAACTTACCAGTGTCAACTGAAATTGTGCACGTCTGCACAAAGTCGCCTGCATAATCTAATATATCGGGATTTAAATTCATAGAATTCTTCATCTCTTCGCTGGCTACGTTTCATGAACCTATTTGGCGCTCAACAATACTCTTCCAAATAACTAATCAAGAGTTTGAGGGTCCTGTTCAAGGCCGCCCATCAATCTAATAGAGGCCTCAGTGAGATCCTGCATGGGTTTGGGAATACAGAACAAGTCCAAGCCACCTATAAACCTCGATGATTTAATAATTCCAATTATATCGATGTCGTTCATGTCATTCTTAATCTCGCTACCAAAAATATTCGTAATATCAGCGCATTGCAGATATTTAATTCTGGCGTGCTTAATATATTACGAAACTTAAACATATTAATGTTAGAGTAGAATGCCTGGTAACCTTATGCGATCCTGCCTGCAGAGACTGGTTTGCTCATTTGCCAAGTAGTTAAATTCATTCACCTTTTCGTACTGTGTGTCGCCTGTTAAAAATTCTCCACGTATTTGGCTTCTCGCGACAGCCATTTGGTACTCGCTTCATGGATATGAAAACCGAGTTGTTAGGCTGTTGTTTCCAAAAGGAGATGAACTTCTTTAAGATTCGCGACATTACAATCCAAGATGCATATGTCGCCCGCGTAAGCATATATTTGGCTGATGTTATTATGAAAGCCTCTGAGAGCTTGCCTTCGATTATCACATTGCTTTTAGAGTCATCCATTTATATTCTGCACGTGTGGTTAACAATTTTGAAGGAATTCCTAAATGATATAAGCAATTACGTTGACCAAATCCTTGTAGTCGCTGTTAAGCAAAGCTGTTCTACGATAGTTGTTACAATTCAGCCGATTTTCCTTTTTATGTTGGGGACAGGTTAGGGTTATCTTCCAGCTCAAATACGCGATAGAACAGGCAACCGCCACCATTCTTGAGCATTTCGTTACAGAAGTAATCTTCACCGGTTTCTTATAGTTTTTCATATTTGATAAGATACTTCGCACTTCATCGTACGATGGTTGATATCAAACTCCATTATTTGATTTTCGCGTTCCTTTATGGATTCGCTAATATTGAAGTATGTGCTGGGGTCGATGGTACCACGATGAATACTGTCCGCATTGCGAATTAGTATAAACAATTGCTGGTGTCAGAAAACGAACGCCGAACTCTTCCTGACGACTTCATCGAAAATGTTGTTGGCGAAAAGTCTTATTTTTTGCAGTGCTTCAATTGTATAGCTTATAATAAGATGACTGATCGAAGAGTTGATGGAGGCTCTGAGCGGTTCTTATTTCGTGTTCGAGGCCGTTGTTGTAAAAGCGAGTTAGTTGTAGGAGGCTTTTGTTGACGTTTCGTAACATTATTTTTTCAAGGTTGGATTGTTAGTCCAATGCAAACCCCCTGTAGAACGAAACTAACTGCTGTAATTAAATGATACGCTCTGACCAAATCAATTTTTAAGAAAATAAGGCATTCAACCATATACATTGAATAATTCTGAATATGTGAGTTTTTAGACGGTTTTCAGGCCATGTTAATCTGCAAATGGTCTTCAACCGGTCCCATTTTTCTTCTGTACCATGTAAAGGGGAGAAGATAGCTCAGAGGAATATGGACGACATTTGCCCAACTAGATTATTCGCTCGAACTCTACAAGCCTTATTTTGTACCTTTTGGCTCCAATCGACGTGGTCTTTGCAAGGATAAACAATATTTTGTGTTAATGTGATGGACCATGCTGAGTATCTCTGGATAGTTATAGTTACGTTCCTCCGCTGAAGAAGGCGATATCTTCAGTATCTCAAAGTACTCATTATTAGCAGGAAATAGGTATATACGTGTTTTGATCTGAGATTTATTGCGTTAACAGCTAAATTATCGTCGGCCGACGAGCAGAATATATTTAGTAGAAAATAAGCACCAATAATTTTTCCGTCTTCTGACGATAAAATTAAAATTTACCAAATTGTCACCTTAAGCCTCTTGAGAATCCTCTTGAGACACATTTCCTCCGAAACATCTTACGGGAGGAACGTAATCGGGACTATTGAATTTTTTTAGAAAATAGTTTTGTACATACGACACCTTCTAGCACCTACATACCGATCTTCTGACATTTTTTCGAGTTTCGACTCAAAACTGTTAATTTCGTATCAAGCTAAGCTAAATTTGTTTCAGGACGCTGAGGGCTTGTTGTTCGTAGTTTGTTGTCTAATGAAATTAAGAATAGACTATCGACTATTGGTTTGGCATCAGTTTAAATTGATGCAATAAAAATCAATTCAGAAATTAGAGGCTTGATAATCTCTACGCATAGACCGGTTTTCATCCAATTCTACTCCACGAACTTTTCGAACTTCAGAGTGTCGTCCAGCTGATTAAGCGTGTTTCCTATTTTGTGATTATGGTTTTTGCACCATCTTTAAAACACCAGTGCTCAATTCTCGTAAAAGAGCTCGAACCCAAAGACATGGGTTAATTTTAATCTGGAGATAAAATTATATTGGTTTTGTTAGGAGTTAGATAAGCAAATTTCCCTGCTGATATTTGTGATGAGTGATTAGATTATACGATTGTACAGTCACACAAACATATTCGGAAGACAACCATTTAATGGCTATCGCTAGCAACATGAATAACGATTCTTGCTATTCTATAAATTTGTTTGTGTTTTTGTTAATTTCATAGAATCTACTTAAATATAAGTCCTGCTAACTCCACATATTTGAAATAAACAATTACTAACTAAAGATGTATTGGTAATTTTTTTGCTATAGTAAATTTTGTTTAAATAACTAAGTATAAATGTGTTGGTGCAGAAACAAAAAAAAAATCAAAGTTACATTGGATTGTTAGTGTAACCAACACAATCTTCGGTAGTTATTTTTATATAGGTATCGGTCAATGAGAGTTAGTGCAGGACTTATATTTAAGTAGATTTTGATTGTGGACATAATTTTGAAGTTTGAGAGGCATTGAGCTAGCTAATTTCGAACTTGTTTCAATTAATTTAATGTGGCGACGAGCAGGCAGGGAACTTGTATAGATACTTCCATGTAAAAATATGATAAATTGTCCGTTAAAGTTAGAACACTAAAAACTCGAAGAGGATATCAATAACGTCATTAATATCATTATAAAACACGCATAGAATTGGTTATATTATATCGTTCATTCTTTCCAACAAGATCTACCGCTGATTCTAGCACCTTATTAAGTAGTAAATCTTAATTTTTTACATTTGAAACGTTAATATTTTAATTTTAGTTTATTCTATTCTTATATAAATTAATAAATAAATATATACATAAATTTAAGTTTTGTTTTAATTTATTTAAATTTTAAAATAATCGGTGTTGTTTTTGTAGTTGCTGTATGTGCCATGTTATATATTTGTTTGTATAGGTACGTCGTTATAAGAATGCTCATCGACATGTGTAGGCTTTTTGGTAATTTCAATTTTGAAACAATAAATCACTTCAGTATTTTTTTGGTTCCATATACAATTTTAAACATTGACATTTAATGTGTTAATTAATTCTGAACCTGATTGTGGTATAAGTTAATGCTTAGCATCGCGACGTCATCATGTGGTCTTCTGAAGGTTTCATCTATTCTGAATAAATTTAGATGATAAATTTTGATCTTTTACTCTTAAAATATCTCTACGTGCTTATAGAAAATTCGTGCGCGTGTCGGAAATGCAATATTTAGTAAAACGTACCAACTATCGATCGTATAGAATGGCACCCATACACTACTAAATTTATTGCGTTTTATTGCGTCATACACTCGTAATATTTGCTATACACGATAATCTTTATTTATGGTTGAGATTATGGCATAATAAATCATGGTAATAAATTCGTTAGAGGCACAATCAAAAATATTTAATTTATATCAACGCACGTTTGAGTTTTATTGGTATTTAATAATTGGATGACGAAAAATGCTAATAATTTGTTTTGATCGTGAAAGTTATTTCAAAATGTCTTTGATGCAAAAGTTCCCGTAACTTGCCGGCAGTTTAAAAGTACACAGAAAAGAATGCGTTGTTCAATTTGATGTAATTAGGCTAACAAATTAAAATAAATTGCGACAATTTATTATTTTTACAATAATTGGAACAGAAATCTATTTTATTTTTTTGATATCTACGCCTCATTTAATAAATAGCATAAAGTTGGAATTTTTAAATAGACTATCATATTATAATGATAACAATTTTGTGCTTATAAAAGTTTCTTATGTGATTAATTGTTTAGGTAGCATAGATTCTTTTTATCTTTAACCGCAATCCACGTTACAGTCATTTAACATCTTACATTTAATCCAAAATGTTTAAAGAATATTTTTGAATTAATTTTCAATTTTGTCGCCGTGTCGTTTAATTGATTCTTCTCATTAATTAGAGGGTGTCCGCTTTTGTGTATACGGTTATAGCACAAGCAATCATTTGACCATTTTTTCTTTTTTAGTTTAATTTTATTTTTATGATGTAATTCATTAAGCTAAATAAACAATTAAGATGATAATAGTCATTCGGAAGGTGTTTATGAAAACGATTTAAATCGAACCTCATAATTTTTGTGTTATTTGAATAAATTAATTTAAATAACTTTAAATAACGCATTCTTATATACGAGTATGTATACGAACTTTGTATGTGCCTGAATTAGCTAATTTATATACAGGTCCGTTCTTAATGAGCATGTATGAAGCGTTTATGGTAAGTGTTTTGATTTACTAACTGCGAATAAATGTCTCACCCCCGCAATCGCATTATAGTATCAATATGCATGAGCTACGGCGTCCTATAATACGAGATTGCCTATATTAAAGCGGATCTGATTTTTAAATACCTACCATCATCTTCCACACTCGCTGAATAATTTGCGCTGAAACTACTAACAAAAATCTGTTTTGTATCAAAGAATGTCACCCGCAACATTTACAAAAACAACAAGCATTCGGCTTAACCACCTCCACACTCGACATATAAATAACAAGACACAACTTTTTTTATTCTTCGCTTTTATCTATAATCAAATTCAATCTAATTTCCATATCAATAACGAAACGCGTTAAATATTTTCTGTTATAAAAAGAAGATATTTTATAAATAAATAAATATAAAACTAAATTCATTCATTAATAAAAAAAATTTGTTTTGTATAACCTGAAATTGAAGATGAACAAAATTTTTTTTACAATAATCCTAACACCCTCTCAAATTTATTACCTCTTAATAACTATTTTTATCTTTTTTATTAGGTTTCATCTTTTTCTCTTTTGTGATCAACAATAATAAAAATTTCTTTTAACTCAGATTGAAAATTATTGTTAGTACATTCCAATCCAAGGAAGGTTGTATGTACAACAGTACATATAATTGTATCATGTTACCTAGTAGCTATTGTCATATTCAGTGTAACCGATAGAGTAGTAGATAACTTTTGTAAATCTCTAAACTTATTATTGACGATTGGAGCATCACGGATTCCATCTAACGTAATTTTAATAAACTTCATTAACTACAAATTTTGACATTTATACCTCATACATAAAGAAAGTAGGCAATCAACATAGTTTGGCTTGGTTTTATTTTGTCTAAAATTATTAATTAAAACAGGATAAAAGTGTTATATAATTAGTAATTTTGTGACATATGTAATAAAAACACTTAATTGAACTAAACTATAATAATATATCATTGATTTTGTCGGCATATCGAACACATGCTGTTTTTTGTAGCTAAGTTAGTTGCAGCCTGATCCACCAGCGGCACTTTTCTAACTTTTACAATCGTCAATATGGCTTGTAAAAATGAAAACTGTATTATAAAATAGATCTATTAATTACCTAAATCGGTTTCTTGGTCATCAATAATAGTTATTATATGTAAGTAGTCTGAGCTACTTTAAGCTGCCTACTTATTCAAAATATTGGAACCATACTGACTCGGAAGGCAGCATTTAACTAAATCTAGGTTTATTATATCTTTCTAAAAATTTTAATTCCATCCTCTGCAGGTCGATGACCATTGATCATAGGAATTCGGATTTTCATTCCTTTATAGGAATTACAAATTACGGCATTTTTCCTTATACAATATTTCTTATGACATAATAAAAACACAATTAATACTAATTTCAATTTTTTATTTTCTCTATTTTGTAATAAATATTAGTAGCGGGAATTACCGATTTTCGTTTAGAAGGTAATGAAGTTGTAGAATACTACTAGATAATTTATACTTGCAATAGGTTGACATACGATGTTGCATGATGAAGCTTAACTATAAACATATTAATTTAACAATTACGTAACACATTGCATTACACATTAAACTAATTAATGCTAACTAATAAATTGATTGATTTATAATTACATTTCTAGTTGATTTCATTCTTTCATCTTTACACTTTTGCATGTAATAGAAAACAATCGTGACATTTTCAAAAACTGACTTGTTCAAATTAGATAATGTAGACATTGACACTTGTTCAAATTAGACAATTAGATAAATACCTTAGTCTCTCCTTCATACGAGTAGGTTCAGAGATTCGAAAACAGAAGATCCAAATCTAACACTTTAAGCAAGAGATTTGATATTTCTAAGTATTACCTCTTATACTTCCATAACGTAATATGGAATATGAATTGTAATTTAACTCCAACTAATTTTGCACTTCTTCGAAACTAGCCAAGTAAGTAAGCCATGCGCCATCGACCAAGGAACAAGTGATAATCCAAGGAGGCCAGGTCTGGCTTATAAGATCTGGACGATGGGAGTGCGATAGCATGGAGCGTTGTCGTGCTGCAATATCACTCGTTCATGTCTCGTATCTCATTCTGGCCGTTTTCGAGTACTCCATGGTTCAGATTGATGAGTTGCTGTCGGTAGCGTTGCCCACTGACAGTTTCTCCCTGTTTAAGTAGCTCATAGTACACGATTCCTTTTTGGCCCCACCAAACGCAGAGCATTGTCTTCGTTCCGAAGCAGTTTGGCCGTGCCTACGATGTTGATGCTTCGCCAGGTGAAAGCCACGACTTTTTGCGTTTGTGACTCTTAAAAAACATCCACTTCTCATCTCTTGTAACAATTCGATGCAGGAAGCTATTTCTTTCATGTCGTGAAAGCAAAATTTGTCTCTCAGTCAACTCATGCGGCATCCATTTTCCCTACTTTTGAATTTTTCCCATAGCTTGTAAACGTTTGGAAATACCTTGCCGAGTCGTGTTTGATGCCTCCACTAGTTGATCTTGAGGTTGCGTATCATCTTCATCCAAAACCGCTTGCAGCTCGGTGCCTTCAAATGTTTTTGGTCTACCAAGCGCTTCTTGCCCTCAATGTCGAAATCGCCACTTCTGAAGCGTTGAAACCAATCTTCGCAGGTAGTATTTGATGGTGCACGTTCGCCGTAGGCCTCCTCAAGCAAATGACGTGTTTCAGTTGAATTTTTTTTCACATGGAAGTCTTTAAATATCTTTCTGTTCCGTTTACATTCTGAAGCTTTGATTTCTTCAGGCAGCAATTCTGAGCGTCCACTATTTATCCACCTGTCAGATACATGACCTTGTGATATACTTGCAAACATTCCCAGAAATGTTTGCCTTTTGGTGATGTTAATGTGGAGCGTCATTGGATTCTTTTGTTGTTGCTCTCCGCGACATTCTTCGAGTTCATGGTGTTTTTTTTATCTCTCTAATAATAATTGCTGATCCATCACGAGATTTTCCGTTAGGATGTTGAGTGCCGTATATTTTTTAACCATTGAATTTTACAGAGCACATTTGTGTAAAATTTATTTCAGAAACCATCATTATACTAACGTTGTTGTAACGTAATGCTGTACTTCTAATTTAAGAAGCACGTTTGTGACAATATGGTTAGGTTTCAGTTAGACAAACCAAACCAACAACTTCATTGTACGCATAATATTTCAAAAAGCTTCCAAGTCAGCACAGGGTCAGCCAGGGTGGGATTTACTCGGAACTCTTTACTGAAGCTTTGATTTTGTGCTAAACGATAAATAGCAAAAACAAATAACTAAATAGAATTCGGTTTTCCTGATACTGATTGATAACATATATTTGTCGGAAATCTAGGAAGATTAATAGTTTAATTACGTATTATTGTGTCTTCTAAAATAATAATTTTAATCAGCGTCGTGATAATAGTATTTCCGTATTTTCCGATGCTTGTGTGGGATTTTACAGATATTTACTGATTTAAATAAGATTTTGTTCATGATTCATGCGCCCGATAATTGTTGATTCCGCAATCTTCGTGCATATATGAATCGTATGTCTTCGTTATAATAAATAGTCTAAAATTATAGTCCCGCGCGTGCGATCTTAAAGTTTGTTGAGAGCTAATAGCATCTCTTAGTCAAATATTAAACATTTTCACTTTGTGAAATTTATTCACTGATTTAGATTTTTTAAATGCTATCATATTTATTGTACTCGTCGGTCTTACTACTCGTATATCGTGGCAGTGTAATGATTTAGTAAAATATTACGGATGCACAACAAGTTGAATGTTTTGCTTGGCAGGAAATGTGATTGGAAAACTGATAAAACTGATGGGGCCGTAGATGTTATCAAGTCGAACATGTAAGGCACTTGAGTCTTATACTTGAAAAGTATAAACACGCAAATCTTATATGGCTTTTGCAGTAATCAACGGAATAACCCGTTTTAGGGTATTCTACCTCGTAAGTTTACCCTCACTATCCTAACCTGCCATTTTTTTTATTTTTTTTTCTGAATGCTTGACTGAATTAATTAATACCAATGATGGCAGCCCATTTTTATAAGTTCACATATTAACATTCTCTTTGAAATAATTGTGTTACTTTTCTATGTGAGGTTTCGCAGTTAACAATTAAGTGAGCTTAATTAATTATAAAAATAAAACTAAGCTAAAATATAAAAAATTACTATTTATTAATGATAATATCTAAACGAACGTTTTATTCACATTCAAGTAAAGTTGTGACAAGTTATTTTTGATATTTTGGCATAATTTATCTTGCCACTTTACATTAAAGTTTAGAGAATGCGAATTTACTAAAACATCACGATAACCAATATGAATCTAGACATTATTTAGGTTATTAGTTTGAGATGCATTGCCTTTACTTCGCACGTTACCCTTGAATTTGGTATATTGTTTTAAGACTGACTTACGTTTGTGTGGCTGGTCCATTAACACTTTACCTCGTGATGTAAATTTCGTGTCTCTTTTTTATTGTTACAGCCTCGGGCTCCAGCTTGACTTCGATCGAATATTGGTTGCGCGATTCGCCCGTGAATAATCATGTTTATAACGCTTATTTTAATGCTCTCTCAAGTCATTTCCTTATTTAACCCTTCTGACAACACAGAGGGTTCTATTCCTTATATCACCACAGTTATACATCTTTTGAACTTTTCAATTTGTGTGTAAGTATTTATCACCTGCGTTTAATATGGCAACAATTATACAATAGGATGCAAGATGGTAGTACCTTGTTTTATTGGGGTGATGAAAAACTCTCCAGTAATTTTTCCGGCGTTCTTAAAATTCCCTTTGAAAGGTTTATAAGTTCATGTTATATTTATAAATGTTTTATAATTAACCCAGTGGACCGTAACTTAATCCTTAACGAATTAAGATGAAATTAGGTCAATACATGAAAGATATTCTAATATTTTTAGACGAAATTCAAATTCTAAATTATTTCTTAAATGGACACAAAATAGACTAAATAAAAGATTGTTAAGATTAAGTAGAAAGGTCGCTTTCAGATCCCCGTTTTTTTTTGTAGTTCTTGTGTATTATGAAAAATCATACGACAAATAGCAAAAATTGACTCAACCAATCTCTTACGTTTTATTTATGTAGTAGTGTATCATACCAAGGTACCATAGGCCGTTTTCGTTTCTTTTGGAACATTTAAATTTAGAATGCTAATTTTATTTTATTGGTGAGGTTGGAGAGATCACCACGAAATATTAGTTCAGTGTCAATTTTAAAATACCCCCTTTTTATTAAAAGTGTCTAAGTTGGATGTTACGTAAAATAACAAAAGACATGTACTTGGTTTGAGCGGGGCTAAATATAGAATCTATCCATATACAGGTTTATTTTATAACCTTGTCCGACAGGACTACTTGATCGGTAAGATAATTTTATGGATATATGTAGTATAGTAAGTCCTACTTAAAGAAAATAGATATTTACTATTTGTTTGGTATCATTGATAGGAACCGGGAGGATATTGCCTTGGTGGTTGCTCGCGATTATTTGTGGTAGGCGTAAATTGAAAAAGGAAAACAGGCCCAAACCAAACTTCTTGGACCGTAAATCAAATCAGCGAAGTACGACTGGTTACCAACCTCTCTTGGTATTTTTGGTACCGTACCCATATTTCGGAATTGCTAACAACGAGAGGATAAGTTTTATTAACGGATTACGAGAATCAGTGACTTAACTACCCAACAACTAATGTGGAAATACTTAACATACGAGGGCGGATTGAAAATGAAGCTACCTAAGTAGGAAAACAAAATTTTTTTTTGCCAAAAACCATTTATTTCTCAACATAGTCTCCATTTAGTTCGACACACTTAGTAAGACGATATTCCACCTTTTTTATACCATCTGAATAATACGATTTCGGGAACCCTTCAAAATACGCGTTAGTTTCGATAATCACTTCTTCGTCTGAGATGAATCTTTGTCCTGCGAGCCATTTTTTCAAGTTTGGAAACAGGAAAAGTCACTAGGAGCTAAATCTGGACTATAAGGTGGATGATCAACCAATTCGAAGTGTATTTCACGTAATTTTAGCATTTGTTCGAATTTTAGCATTTGCTTAGTTTTTGTTCGACACTGAGCAAACGCAACCCATCTTGCCGATAGCTTTTTCATATGCAAATGTTCATGCAAAATGTTTAACTCACGTTCATATGATATGTTTACCATTTCAACAATCTCACGCAAATTGACTCGGCGATCATTCATAACGATATCTAGGATTTTCTTGATATTTTCTTCAGTAACCACCTCTTTTGGCCTTCCTGTTGATGGTATTGTTGCAGTGCTTCTTCGGCCGCGTTTAAATTCAGCAATCCAATATTTTACCATGTAATCTGACGGAGCAGACTCACCGTAATGTTTATCGAGCTTTTCTTTTGTCTCTTTCGCCGTTTTCCCTTTCAAATAATAGTGTTTAATCACTGCACGAAATTTGTGTTTTTCCATTTTTCAAGAAACACAAAAGTTGTTTACTTCAAACGACTACAACAAATAAACTAATCGATGAATTTGAGTGAAATTTTAACAGCTGACGTATGACAGATCGCAATTTCTAAAATACAAAAAAAATTTTTTGTGTTTGTGCTGCCATCTAGCGCTAGGTAGTTTCTTTTTCAATCCGCCCCCGTATATAGTTAGATAGTACTTTATACATAGTGTACCTAACAAAAAAAAACTTTTATACGTGGTGTTTCAATGAAGTAGTGCTCTTTCTTTAAGTTTAACCTTACTATTGAAACAAAGATTTTTTTTAAAATTTAAATTAATAAAAAAAGGAAGATTAAGTGATATCAAAGTATCCTAGATTAATATATGATTACGCAGTTGTATACTGCTTCAAATATAGAAATATTATAAAAGTGAAGTTCGAATAATAATATTTTAATAATACTCTTATATCAATATTATATACATATATAGAGCGTTACAGTGCGTCATCCGTCAACCCTACGAAGAGTACTCTTTGGAGCACATTGACTGGTAAGTGATCTAGAAATTTACGACAATTTTCCATTGGGGGGAGGGATTCTCATTATTATTATTCAAACTGCATTTTTTTAGTGGTTAAGAAAGTCTTTAAAATGAATAACCGTTTTAGAAATAAAATTTGAATGTTATATATAAATTTTATTAAGATGAATTGATCGGTTTTTTTTGGTGAAGAATGGGGTAGAAAGGACCATGTGAATAGGCATTACACTTTTCTTGTTATTCTTTTATACACGTACGGTTTGTTGAGCCTTTACGAGAATCTAGTGATAGGGCCCTCCCAACCCGATGAGTCTATACCCGAATTTTAAAACGTGTGAATCGCTAGGTAAGGCGGTAACAAGATTTAAACTTGGGACATAAATTGTAGTTGGCTTAATTGAGTTGTGTAATTGAGTTCTCTCAGTGAAAAGTTGATCATATTAGTGAATTATAGAACTGGCTTCCTCTTTAGAATTACCAGCAACTGAATAAGTCTGCATATATCTGAGATTGTAGTATTACCACCCCATTTGGTGTTAAGAATTCCTAAAATTTTTGGTAATAATACTAGATGGTGTCTGGTAATAATACAACAAACCCTAATGTATTACAATTTTGTGATTAGTCAACTAAATTTTGAACCCTTCCTTAATACGCCTTGAAATTTGTATGGAAAATTAACTAAGTTCCATACTTGATGCAATAGCATAGTTAAATAATAGAACAAAATATTTTGGCTTTGATAATTATCCTGGAACTTTTTTATAATTCATTCCTAGCAAGCAAGCTTATTCCGGGTATTGTGCACCAAGCAAAGATTTTACATCGTCTAATTGTTCCACTCGATATTTTTGTTCTTACAAAAAATATTTTTGCGTTGCGATATGTGCTGGAATTACAACTGGTTTTCGTTAAAAACTGTCTACGCTATGAACAAAACACAACTTCTGACATAAATGACAACTAGATGTGTCACCATCTATGTGCAAAACCCGGAAATTCAGTTGCGCACCTGATATAATATATGGTAACAAGGAGCGATAAATAATATATTAGAGCGATATACCGACGATGCAGAAGAGCAACCAAGACATTAAGGATTCTGCAATAACGTTTACGGAAACGAAACCTTCTCTATTTCCAGAAATAATTTGAAAGAATGGTGC
The DNA here is from genome assembly GCA_963691935.1 of Nephrotoma guestfalica. Taxonomy (NCBI): domain Eukaryota; kingdom Metazoa; phylum Arthropoda; class Insecta; order Diptera; family Tipulidae; genus Nephrotoma; species Nephrotoma guestfalica. Next base: position 151,510,719 of record OY829913.1, read on the forward strand.
AATACATATATTACTTTATAAGTCGGAATTGTTGTACGTTTATTATGAATAAATTTTAACTCTTAAGTATTGGCAGAAAATATGTGTTAGAGTGGAATAACAACGGTGCCCAACCCGTTAAACAGGTATTCCGATATAGCTTTAGAATACGTGTACAGATTTTATTGCTAAAACAAAACGACAGTCCATGTGCAATGCGGATTTTTTATAACTAAAGTTTGAATCTTTGCTGGCCTGTGTCGCCACTTACCATATTATTTTCTAAATTCGCCATTTCCTTTAATAAAAATCATGCTTCAGTAATAGTTTTGAATTTGCAAATTAACTTAATAATTTGCCATCAATAGAAATTTGTAAAATATTTTTAAAGCAGGGTTTGTTTGTAATCTACGTGTGAATATATTTATCTCGCGAATAGTTATTCAAGTAGATTGTATTGCTTGTATCGCTTCTATCGATAGCCCCACCGCAAATACAAAAAAAATTACAACTATATTAAAACAATCAATTTAATTTTTTATTTTTACAATTTTTTTACACATTTAATTAAAAATAGCTTTATAAAAATTAAATTTAATGGAAAATCTAGACGAGTTAGTTTGGCTAATTATTTTGTTTCCCGACAAATGTCTCAAACTCAACTTTGGCATTCGTCAATTATAAACAAATCAAATAATTCGGAAAAAGTTCTAAACAAGTAGAAAAGTGCCTGAGATATTAATTCCATTTATTTATGGATTCAAAACTGCTGACACTACTTTCTACGTCAAAAGGTTTTTTGATTGAAGTGATAGACTTCGACAAAGGTTGAATAATGTGGAACGCACTGTTATTCTTCACATTTTTTGTTTGTTATAATGTTAGAACTCTTATATTTTTTGTTTTCTATGTTTCGTTCAACTCGGTTTGCGTTAACTTTTGATAATTTCGAGAGAGACTGTTGAATTGTTGAATGTACTCGTATGTTCCAATTACAGGTTTTGACATTTCCTAGCATCACAGCTTAAATGGACGGATTAATATTTCTTAATTTAACGCAGGAGCTAGAAATTTATGTTTTAATGTTAATGTTGATGTTTGGCTTGTTAAGATTAATCGTAAGTGAATTATAATTAAATCGGTTTTATTGGGTGGAGCGTTTTGAAATTTCATTGGTGCATATTAATAATTATATGTCTCAAATAATCGCTCCGTTTAAAGTAGCAGTGGATGTGGAGGTCCTTTAATGATAATCTTAATGGTGTCTAAACTTTATATTGGATTTTTGCTGTATTTTCAGGTAACGGCAATAAGTGACTATTACATTGGACGATGAGCGTGACCATGAGTAAACGATGTAATATGTTTAGTGTTATCTGCATTCAACTAATTTTATTTTTTTTAAATATTTTTTAGGAGAATGGAGGTCAAATATTATTGATTGCATAAAAATGCAGTACATGTTTAACATAATCAATATAAATCATCTGGGAACTTAATTGAAACCAATTAAGCAAAATGATAATTTTGCTGATTTAATAATCAAACATATATTTACTATAATCTTTATTTATTTTAAGATTTTTTCGGCTTTTCAGACAAAATATTATTTTTAATGACATTTTTCAATGTTTACGACCTTTTTTAAGTTACTGAAAACAAAGAGGCCATTTACTCACAATATATCTACCACAAAAAGTAGAAAAATTCACCCCTCCTCATTTTTAATCCCAGAGTACTTATGTAAAGATACACAGCCCTTACAAAAATGAGAACTTCCTTAAGTTTCTTCTTTGGCAGTTTGGTTTCCCACTGATAAAAATTTGGTCTACTCATCAGGTTGCAATGACCAAACTGAAGATAAGACGAAGCTCTTCATTTACGTGTTGATAAATACGTTGTCCATGAATTACTGCAAATTTTTTATTTATTCTTGAACTGTTTGGATATTTAGGTCCGTATAAAGGTCAGCATTCCTAATGTACCATGGAGCGTTAACTATACCACGTAACACTTTGTTCTGAAAAGTTTGTATTATTTTGACCTGTTGATATAATAGCAATTTATTTTCGGTTGACAATTCCGATTGTTTCCCGAGCATTTTTCGATATTTGATATTAAGTTCATCTTTCTTTCTTTTTAACTTGCTCTTTCCATCTGAGCCTGGTATCTAAGGTCATCCCTAGATATTTAAAATTATTTGCATACGGAGTCTGCTGACCATTAATGATTACAGGTTTATAGCTGACTTTTAGATTAGTAAAATTCACATGCGTGGATTTCGATTCATTGAGCCCGATGCGCCACATTTTTGTCCATTTATGATTTTATTACATGCTTCTTGTAGTTTCGTTGTCGATTCCTCGAAAGTCTCTCCTACTGAGAGAACTGCAATATATCAACAGCAAATGTTGCAACGATAACATCGTTTAATTGAGGTAAATCTCTGGTACTTTTAGCACTATGCGCCGTAGGTACTATTGGCGAAACACACTAACACTTAATAAACACATTCTATCACTTGTTTAATTATTTCGCAAACAATTTTTTTGAATATTTTCAAAATATAAATTTTCATTTTTTTACTCGATCGATTTCGACTTGTCTTTATCAGGAGAAATCGATCGAGCAATTTTTAAACTTTTTGAACAAATTTTTTTAATTAAAATATTCAAAAAAATTGTTTACGAAATAATTAAACAAGTGATAGAATGTGTTTATTAAGTATTTATTAAGTGTAAATCTCTGGTGTAGAGCAGGTAAAGAATAGGTCTTAAAAGACTACCCTGCGAAACTTCTGCCGAAATCTATTTTAGCTCGGAGTATTCTTCTTCATATTTCACCCGAAATTGGCGATTCTCTATGTATGATTTTGAAATCATATAGTATTGTTTTGGTAAATCTCTATGTAGTTTGAAGAGCAAACCTATGTGCCACACCTTATCGTAGGCCTGCGCCATATCTAAGAAGATAGTAGAGCAAACCGTTTTCCTCTCTAATGTATTCTCAATAACATCTGCAATAAGCCTATAAACCTGCTCAATAGTTGAGTGTTTCTCTCTGAAACCAAACTGATATTCTGGGATAAAGTTTCTTTATTCTATGCTTTTATTCAATCGTTTGAGCAACAGCCTCTCAAATAATTTCGCTAGTGTTGGTAGAAGTTAAATTGTAAGGTAAGATTTTCTATCATTCAGTGGCTTGCCCGGTTTCGGAATCATTATTACTTCTCCTACTTTCCACTGCATTGGCGCATATTTTATCCTGAGGATCGCATTGATTATGTGCAATAATTTACGGGTGCCTTTTTCAGGCAGCTCCTTTACTATTTGCCCTATTATCAGATCGTAACCAAGAGCTTTCTTTGCTTTTATGTTATTAATTTCAGCTTTTAGTTTTTTCAATGTTACAGGCCTGATATCTTCGAGGTCAGCTTTATCTTTCGCACTTCTAGTCCATTTCCCATCGTTTGTTTTGATTGGGAGATCTGCGTTTTTGGTCATTTTAACCCTTTTGTTGCTTTCCAGAGGGAATAATCGGTTTCTTTAGTTGGACCTAGAGAACAGAGGTATTTTCCAATTGTTTCATTTTTCGGTGGTTTTATCTTGCGGCGCACGCGCAGTCTGCCATTCCTTTTGGGCTCTTCGTTTTCTTGCGCACTAGTTCTCTTACTTCTATTGGGCTTATTACTATTGGGTAAATAACGGAGTTTTATTTGCTGGAAGATAATTTGGGGGTGCATTTCCAAACCGACCATTGTATGACATCAAGGAGCCTGTCTAGTTCCTTTTTTATTTCATTTTCACTTTTGATTGACACATGAAGTTTAATTTTTTCCTCTATAGCTGCTTAAACAATTCCCATTTTGTTTTGTTGTTTGTGATCAGATGGCCAGTACGTTGGTTTCCCTCCTAAGTAAAATTCCCAGTTTGAGTATTAGAAAGCTGCAAGTAATTCTTTGCCTTTTGGAGATGTTAATCTGAACCGCAGAAGGTATTTTGTGCAGTAAAGTCGCCTTCGATAGTGAAGTTACTTCCTAATTTCTGAAACAAGTTAATGTAGTCTTCTTTCTTTAGGTTATACCGTGGGAACAATATATTGCGGATATATTACAGGTGTTGTGATAACCAAATTTAACCGTTACGGTGGTTAGTTGCATGGATTTTTTTGCTATTTTTAATTCTTCATGATGATTAATATTATCCCTAATAAATATTGCTGACCCTCCTCCCTGAATGGACAAGTTCTGCTAGGTGTGTGGTATGGTAACAAGTAAATCTCCGGATTGCTACTTAGGAGCTGTTGGTAAAATGTGTTTCTGATATTAAGCATATATCAATTTTTTCAGTATTTAAAAATAATTCTAATTCTGCTAGGTGTTGTGTTAATCCGTTTGCATTCTGTATGGCTATTCTTAATGAGTAGTTTTGATGACCGGTTTCTGCTCCGGAATTATGAATACTATATGTATTGCCGACATTATTTATTTTTAGCTATTTTGGAACTTGGTATTTCCAGCAAATTGAGTCGATCTAGAACTAACTTATATTGTTTATTCTGTTCCTCAAGGCTATTTAAAACTGTTTGGACAGTGTTTTTAAAATATTCGGTATCGTTGATGTCATTTTCTTCCAAATTTGAAGAGGGTCGCGCATATGTGTAATTCTCCCTACGCATATGTGCTTCATTTCTTGCTCGATTCTTGTTTGGATAATGAAGGGGGGAGGGTTTGCGTGCCTGATCCCTTGGTCTACGCGCGCAATATCGTTGCGTATGGTTATAGCTTCGGCATTTTTTACATTGTACTATTCTTGTACTGCCTCTTTTAACAGCTCCGATCTTTACTCGCATGTTGAGTATGCCAGTTATACTGCAAATTTTTTCTATTTGCTCGGATTTATCAAACGTTAGCATGAACAGGGAAAGTCCTCGTTTTGAAACGGATTCTAGTCGGTTCACTTCGCTACGCCTCTCTTTTTTAATTCTTCTCTCTTTATTTTCTAGGCTCTCCATTATTGAATTACTTTCACAGGTTGGATGTAGGCCTCTTGTTATGACCTTGATGGGACGATCGTTTTTATTTTCGTACCTGTACCACTGATATTTTTCCATATTCAGCTTCATTGATAAGTTTCTGTATGCGTTAGGATTGGAACTATTAATCTTCCATACATTATTGTTCAGAGCAGTGATTTTGTACTCTTGTTTCGTATCATTACTCATTACACTTTGGATTTCTGAATAGTTGGTTACTCCTACTACAAAAATTGGTGGAGGGCTTTTAACTTTGGCTGTGCTTCATTTTGTTGATCTGGTTGCCGTTCGGGTGATTTTTCTACCTCTGGTGAGGGCTCAGCTTTTATTTTTTTATTTCTATTGTTTTGTTTAGCTTTTCCCTTCTTCGGCATCAAATTAGTTTCCCTATCTAACTCTTCCTCTTCGGTTGAGTATTCAGTCGACTTGTTTCTTTTAGGTTGTACTTCGTTGTCTGACGCTTCTTTGTTTATGGTTTTGTTTTTCGTTTTTGTTTTATCTGTTTTCAGGCAGAATAACTCGCGTTGTGAAGATTGGAGATTTTAAGCTCCATGTCTTCTATTTTTTGTTTAAGTGCTTGCTTTTCATTTTCATGTGCTTGTTCTTACTGCTGTTGTAACGGATTCGCTGTTTCAAAATTGATTTCACTAAATAAAAATAGAGGCCTACTCGTTTAGACAGATGCACTATCACAAAATATCACCGTTCTTATAAAATCCATAAATCTAAAAAATTTAAATAAATTCCTTAGATAGTTTATATAAGGACTACTAGCCCATTTTTATATAAATCCATAACAACTGAAATGGTGATGTCTCCGTTGAGTTTTTTTCTGGTTTCACTTTTCTCTTGATATCATCGTAATAACATTAACTGTGATCCACCAAATGGCACAGTGGTGGAACCTTTGGTGTTTGTATCGGGGAAGATACCGGGTTCGAATCCCGATAGGGGCAGGATGCAAAAGGAAATTTTCATCAACAGATTACGATCTGTGATAAAAAGGAACACAACTACGACCCCCTATCGGCGTGCAAATTTCATGGGCCGACCGATCTTCCATGTCCAGTACTATAGGCTGGCATGGAGCTATGCAATTCCCAGATGGTAACGTAAATCGGACCTTATACTCGTAAGCCGTACGTACGTCTTCGATTTGGCATAACTGCGTAAGGCAGGAGGAGAAAAACAAACCGCGAAAGACTTGGGAGTGTCTCGGCCCCAGAACAGATTGCAGGGATTAAAAAAAAGAAGAAAGAACATTAACTGTGAACTGGTTTTAAAACGGCCGCAAAAGCAATTGAGGTCCTCACAGATATTGAAGAAATAACCCGTAGTATTTAGTGGGTCTTATTTTATCTCGACTTTATATTAATAAAAGACTGCTTAAATATAACAACACAATAAAATTGGAGTGATTTTAGGAAGATTAGGTACATCATCATATTCTTCATTTATTGTTTTTGTAATTCGGCAGTTTTTGCAATCTAGTTATGTATATTCGACTAACAAATATTAAATTGTTACTGTACCTTGCATGAACAGGTTTACAGAATTCATTTTAATATTTCCGCAATTTGCCATAACTAATGTAATTTTAATTCGAAATTATAAAGATGGAGAACATTTTTCTCCAACGAATATAAAAAAACTCGTTTTTGATTTCTAATTGCGAAAAAGGGGAAAAATATATGTTATATGTTTACTAGGCAAAGGAAGGACGCCTTATTTTATTCAAAGAGTTTAATTATCTTCGTGTTTAACACATAATTGCCTTAGTAAATACAATCCACGAATAATGTGTGTTGCTATGTGTGTGCAAAATCTCAAAAAAAAAAATCCAACAAACGTATCAGTCTTTTCAATGTTTCCCGGATCAATAAAATTAAAGCAAATTGATAAAATGTATCTAAACTGTAAAACTGCAGTCGGCATCAAATCCAAAATCAAGCAATTTGTGTGTGTATCTGTAAAATTATTTTTATTTTATATTAAACTAGCAGTAAGGCCCGTTGACGTTGTACGATACAACTAGCTCTAGAATATTCAATATAATCCCATACTATATACGAGTACATTTGAATATTATATAAATAATTTGTAATATGTATAATTATAATAATATTATTGCTATGATAATAATAAAAACAAAATTACATGAAAAATATAAAATACGCAATTTATTTCAAATCTAAAATTATCATGTGTTTTGAAGTTGCTCAAATGAGGCATGTGTTTAATTTAAAAATAATTGAAACGCAAAGCCTACGACCTTCTCCAGTTTAAATTAAAAAAATCTCCATAAGCATGCATGGAGAATCTTTGGGATCATGTATCTCAGCTCCAGGATAAAATTGGAAGATCCGCAAAGCCTACGACCTTCTCCATGAACCAATCAATACGTACACAAAATTGGGTTGAAATCGATTAAGAAATGCGGATTTGTATAAGGTTCATACATACATACCCACACATACATTTTCTTGAATTATAATATAGGATACTGGGCAAAAAGGTAGGAAAATAAAATTTCAAAAATCAAGTGCGATTTGAAGCACATTGTAAAATTCTCCACATTTGATCATGTATTTAATTTTGACCAAAAACCATTTTCATACTCATCGAGTTAAACAAAACAAACTAACCTTTAAACTTTTTAATTGTTTTTCGTTTATATTAGTGAGTATACAACAAAAACCACATATCAAATCATAGCTGCAAGCGGGCCGCAAAAATTCCCTACTCTACAGTTTTGTTTCCTGGTGATGAATCTAAAATGAATTTATCACAAACTTTATTCATTTTAGTTTAAACTATTGTTAAACAAAATGTAAAGAATATCTTCTTTTGAAATCTGTAAAAAAACATTTGTTCATAATCTGAGTGAAAACGGTAAAAACTAGTTACTTAAAACAAGTTTATATGACCTCCCGTCATACCTGGAGTCTAATTACTTTCTAATTTTAATAAAAAATGATGACAATTGGAAATACTTGTGCAAAGTTTCAATAGAAATTTGCATTCAGGTGTGAATTGGTTAATAAATATAAAAAATGGTAAATTATTTTTCCCTATACACATTTTTGGGAATAAAATTTAAGTTTCTTCGGAAATATTTATTGGAAATGATTTCCTGGTCTACTCTTGGTCCTGAGACAAAAACGCTATGAAAAAATTGTAATGGATTTGCCTTGTCAAACCCGGTTTGTATCACTGGATTGTGAAAACAGCTAGAAGTTTAACGGTTTACAACAACAACTATTTTGCTTGATACAATAACAGGAAAATTCACGAAAATACTGGAAGTAAACCTTATAATTTCCTTATATTCACAATTCACTATTTATTATTTTAAAGCATACAACAAATTTCACTTTGTTAACTCTCGACTCCTCTTTCGTGTTTATCCCATAGTATTTGTATACCACGGTGAACATTCTAGATGCCTTTTTCCCCCTGATCTGTTCTGGGGCCGACGCTCTCCCTACTCTTTCGCAGTTCGCTTATTTACGTCCTTACCTTTACGCCTGTATTGGCCAATTCCATGACGTACGGATATAGGGTCCGATTTTATTACCATCTGCACATTGCATAGCTCCATGCCAGCCTATACTGGCACGGAAGATGGGTCGGCCAGTGAGCCCCGCACTCCGACAGGGAGTCATAGATGTGTTCCTTCTCATCCCAAATCGTAATTTGTTGATGAAAATTCCCTTTGCATCCTGCCCCTATCGGGATTCGAACCCGGTACCTCCGGATCCAAACGCCAAAGCTTTCACCACTATGCCATTTGGTCCGTATGAACATGGTTAAAAGCAACTATTACTATACTTAAACCTAAATGTCACAATTTTCTTAATTGTCATTAATTTCACAACCCATGACTCGCTCATTAGGTAAAATCGTAACAATATTTTTCCTCATTCTCTAGCCCAGGGAAAGCCAGGATAGTTTCACAGTAAACCAATTCGTGTAAACTAAAGTAAACAAACTAAAATAAAATACACCAAAGTAAACTATCTCTACTTGAGGAAAAGCTGAAATAATGAATTATCTCCGAATTTGTTTTGGTTTACTGTGGTCCTATTCTGGTAATTCCCCGGGAAAATGGAATTAGGGAAATAATTTACATATAAATTCTATTTAAATAATCTTTTTCTGGCATACTAAGGTAAAAAGTTAATGGTAATTTTTTTGAAAACAATAAAATTGGGAATTATTTTTATTCACAATTTATAAAAATTTACATCAAATTTTTTGAAAAGAAAAACAAATTTATAAATGAAAGCTATGAAAATTCATTCCCTAATTCCCTATTCCTAGGGAATTACCAGAATAGCACCACTCGACGACTGAATGCCATAAATTGTTCATCGTAAATCTTTACGCGATAATTTTATTACGCTAATCAGATTCTAGAACCTTAACCAAAAGTGATTTTATATCTCTTTTAAATTATGACCAATGATTTCGTTACTAGTCCTTTTGCTAAGCTCGACGCAGCACATATTTGAGAATTTCAAATTTGCTAAGCAAATTGTCACTTACTAGCAACCTGTTAATAAACTATCTTGAAAAGACTAGACTATCTTGAAAAAGGGGATACCATAAATGGCTAATTTTACATAGCATTATTGTTGCGTTTGAAGGAAGCAGTTGTGAAAAAACGGTCCCAAATGCAAAAAAAAGTACTCTTTCACCAAGACCTCCCAACAGCTATTTAAAAAGATGGTCCTGGAAAATAAATTTTGCCGAAACAAACGAATATTTTGAGGCTAAATAAAAATCGTTATACAAAAAATTCATAGAAATCTTAGAGAAGCGATGGAATAAATATATCACTCTTGAAACTATGTAGACGAATAAAGTCGAATTTTGTAAAGAACATATGTATTTTTGGTATAGTTAACCTCGGAAGTTATTGACCGACGAGTTACCAGTGCAACTATAGTTAAGAAAACTAGCTACCTGCTGGGAGGAATTCCTGAAATTAGTGGAAAATAAGAAGAGTCGCAGTAGTAGTAGTAATAATATCCAATTTCAAGGGAAATGCGGCAACATATTATTTTTCCTCTGGAAGTTAGAAAACTAGTTACGGTAAAACGAAAAGCAAGAATATTCTGGCAAAGGATTTGAGCACAAGAATATAAAATTCTAAATATTTTGTCCAATAAACTGAAATTGATAATTAAAGAAATCAGAATCGAATCGAAATAGCTAAGTGGTCTTATTGAGAAAAAATATACCGAGTATTCTCTTTGGAAAGCAACAAAAAGATTAAAACGATCTAAATTTCAAATTCCACTAGTCAAAAATGACGAGAGAACATCGGCTATACGCGTCAACCAAAAAGCTTTTTTTGCAGCATACCTCGACAACACGTTCTAACCTCTACATAGACAAACAGATGATGAAAACACACCGACAGTAAATAAAGTAGGTGATTACAATTTATCTTCTGTTACATTACAAGAATTGAAAGACAAAATTAAATTTAACCTAAGTGCACAGAAACCTTAAAGATATGGTATAACAACATGTTCATTGGTAGCTGATACTTCAGTTGTTCTAGTATAACAATCGTCGCCAGTCGCAATCCATTTGATCATCGGCAATTTGAAATCCCCTAGGAGGATAAATAAGTCGTTTGTAGCGGTCGACTTTATCCAGCAGTAGAACACCAGATGGGACATGATCATTTAAGCTGCCCTCGGTGAGGGCAATTACATCATAAGACAAAGAACTAGTGTTAGCTAGAGCAGTATGAATTTTTGTTCGAAGACCTATTACGTTATGATATAAGGTCGAAAGCGCCTTCGATCTTTTGACGAAGAGCTAGTACAGTTTGGTCGTGTATCTTACCTAGGTATAAATTCTTTAACAAAAGTACCTTTAGGCCACCGAGCTGGAGATACCAAATCCGGGAAGCGGTCGTGAGGAGCAAATAATTTTAACTATACACTAGGTGTTATATTTAAATTAAGAGTGTACTGTATGTAAGTAAGAGCATATTCCAAAATAGTCTCAGAAAGAATTTCTCTAACAAAGAGCAACATGAGCGCGGTAAAGTCATGGAGACAAAAGCAACTATGGATGGGGATTAGGAGGGGTCATACATTAACGATGGAGAATTGGAACCAGGCATTGTGGGATAAGACATTAATATTATATCAGTGTTCCTATGCTCTTGTATTCACAAGTTCTTGTGAGTAACAAAAGCTTTCCAATGAAAAACAGTTATGTTTATTTTATTTTTATTTTTTATCGATTCAAAAAAATGGACAGCCAATAGAATAAATCCATTTATTCGCTGGCACTAAGTTAATACATTAATTTACCAACAACTTGGGACTTAACGATTATTCAACTAAACTGGTTTCAAGAATGTCTCGAAAGATCACAATTATAAAAGCACGTATTATTACTATTCTGTAATCGATATTTGGGGGTCGAAAAACCCAGATTCGACTCACTAACTCTTCATATATGATGGTACATATAAATTTGCAGATGACAGTGATTAGGGTATTACACACTAAGAATATTAAACTGACACAATATCGATTTTCTTGAAAATACTGCCTGCGTAAACATTGAGTATATCCACAATTTTTAGGGAGATATTTCGCATACAACCCATAACATGTGTGATGCCTACTATTTGAGGCCTGGATGGGCTGAGTACACTCATTGATTATCTGTGCCTTTTTGTTGTTTCACTTGGTTCTCACCTAAAACTAATTTCAAATATTTGCAGAAGGACATTTTAATCGAGTGGTTGTATTTCTGTTGCCACTTCGTTCGTATTAGAGATCGATTTTGACGTATTTGAAATACAAAAAAAATATGAAAACTCAGAAATATACCGATATTTGTGGTTACTTAGAATTTGTGCTTTCTGAAAATACGTTTTCTGTCTTACGTTTATAAAACTTTGAAAAAATTTGTTCTCCAAAATTAAACAAACATTTTTTATTGAATTAAAAACATTTTTAAGCTCAACAAATTTTTGATATAACAGTAATATTTTTGTTGTAAATAAAAATTTACACACTATGTTTATTTCAATTTTCCGTTTTATTTGAAATGCAAACTTGGACAGCGAAAAGTTGTGTGCCCGACTGCTTTTGGTTTCAAATTTTTTAGATGTATGCGACCTAATGACTTGAACACACCAAAAACGCATTTCATAGGCCAACAAATTTCTAAACTTCTTTCATTTCAATATAGAAACAAAAATTGGTTATTAATTAAAAATTTTATTTTGTTACTGTTTAGAAAACATAAAACAATACCAACAATTATTTTTATACAAAGCCGAATTTTTAACCGATTTTCCTAGTGATAAATGTGGCGTAACCATTTCTAACTCGTGTTGAAGTTGACTAGCATATGCCAGTATAGTTAGCTTAGGACGTAAGCAAGCATACGACGCGAAATTAGCTCTTTTTACAACATACACACAAACTGATGAACTGAAAAAACTATTTCAGAGACAACAGAAAATAATTTAGGTTAAATATTTCAGCGCAAGCGGAGTTTAATATTTAAAATAATAAAGGAATACACATTGCATTAAGGTAGTGACTGATGAGCTAGAACATCACATCGTAGTGAATAAGATATTTTATAATATTGGAATTGCGTTGAGCTTTGAAAATTAAAATTAGGTGATCTTAAATAAGATTAACTACTCCGAAATACATCCAATTAGATGTACATTAAATAATTTTTATTTTATAAATTGAGTAAAATAAAAATTAATTACAATGTAGTTGTCTATAAAGCTTGCACAATACGTTCCACAATCTTCTTGGTATGCAAAGTAGTCCTCGAAAGAAGCAGTCCTTGGCTTTCGCCAGCTAGCTCACCGTCATCTATTTGAGTACTGCAACTTCCACATGAATACTACGCCTGAATACTACGTAAAAGTTTACTTTAATGTACGAGGTAATTTTTCCGACATCTATTGTGTTCGACAACTTTTTAAAATTTCGCCGCACATTAGGATCGAGAAAATTTGTTTATGTTACGTAACCCCCAAGCGTTTCAGAATCGACCAATTAGAAATACTAATGCCTAGCAATAACATATGCATTGAGTAATTTGTTAAATCACATTTAGATGTTATTAAATTTGGATAAGGTATTGGAAGAAATATTGATATTTCTACTACCAACAATTTAATGATAAATTTAAAATAAATCAATTTAACTGCTAAACACAAGGCCATGATCCAACTACGCAACCGTAATTCAACTAGTACAGAAAACGAACCTGCTTCCCATGCGTCTTAAAGACGACTAAAGTGAATAATCAAAACAAAATAATGTATTAAAATATCACTTCGCGATTAAAACAGTTAACGCGATCAATGTTATTATATCCCTACCAATTACATATTTTTATCATTTTATAAAATCTTCTATCTCTATATTCTCACCTTATTATGATCATAAAGAAAAACAGAAACACAAATGGATTGTATTTGAGTCTTAACATTTTGTGTTATCTGTTTCTTTTTCTACGTCCAGTCCACTCATCACCAAGATCATGATGATCATCACCACAATCGCGCGGTATATTATCGTCATGATTAAAAATTTGTCATTAATGTCTTTCGGTTTTTATTTAACTCTTTTTTCGTTTTGTTTTTGTATTTCATTCAACTTACGCTTCATCTCGTCGTCTTCGCAGTGATCATTTTTCGTTAAGATGTGATAGTAATTGTTTCGGAGCTTCTTTAGTTGAAAAAGTTTTTGTGGTAATAATACGCGGTATTTGTTTTATGTGTAAAGTGTGTTTAAATATGAATAAAATTGATAATAATTTCGATAACGGGAATATGATGATTAGAAAAATTACCGATTTTAGCATTGATAATATTTTAGGTAATAACAATAATAGTGCTAGTGATTATTATAGAAATCGTAATATTCAAAATACGGCGACGGCAACAATTGCACGGCCGCTAAATAAAATAATCGCAAGTCCGTGGATATCGTCGGGACCGATTTTGTACAATCCTGAATATTATTCTAATATTCTAAACCAGCAAAAAGGGTATTTTCTACAACAAAATCTAATTTACTTTAATAAACAAAATGTTTTAAATAATAATAACAATAATAATAGTAATGGTTTTACCATTGATAGCCTTATCAATAATTGTAATAGTGCTAGTAGTTTGAAAAATAGAAAAAGTCAATATTTATTATATGAAAATTATAAAGCAATTACAGCAAATGTTACTGTTAATAATAACAAGAATAACTATAATTGTAATTTAATTACAAAACATAGTTATAGTGATTTAAGTGAAAGCATTTTTTGCTGTAAAATTTGTAATAAAGTGTTTGAATGTTCGGTTACTTTAGAGGTAAGTGAAAATGCTAAATTTTATATTTACATATTAGTATTATATGTACTATGGAAGAATCGATACCATTGCCAACGTTGCAGATTCTTAACGTTATTTTTAGTAATTTACTCACTCAAAAATTTCAAGTTAATATTCCAAGGAGAGATTTTCCTTTATAACTATTCCCGTAATTATTTTTAACACTTTCAGTTCTTAAAACTTTTATTGAGATGGTCTTAATTAAATTGGAAGGTTATATTACAATTGCAGGTTATCGATTTGACCAAAATAAAGTTAAAGCAATGTTGCATCACTAAATCCAAAAACATGGAAAATTGATTTCATTTGTATGGTGAAATAATAATAATTTAAATTATCACATCAAATAACATTTGCCTTAAAATATTTTTGATTCAATAGAAATATTTGCCAGTTATGTTACTCCTTTAATAAACAATTTAGAAAATGATAAATCAAAATAATTGACTATTGCGTTGGTGATTGATTTTTTATTTGATTAGAAATTGTTCTGGAGACAAGGCATCAATCATGATAACTAAAACGAAAAATTCGCCAAAATTTTTTTATTTCAAATTATAGAAATATTTATTTTTTTATTCAAAAGTCTAATTTCTTTTTGGTTTTGTATACGATATGACGAAAACCGTGTAGATAAGTTACTATCATTTCCCTTTTCAAATTTATGTTGAATTGTTTACAAACAAAATCTAGATCAAAAAAATAACTGCTAAATGTGCATAAATTGTCATTAAATTTATCGCAATGACACAGAATTTCTTGATCTGAGAGCAAATTTTTCTATGAAAATAATTCGCCGATAATTTAGATTATCATTTGCTTCAATAGTGTCACAGCACAGAATTCACTCACTCCTAAGATATTCGAACGAACTGCACTATAATACTTTATAATTTATTTCTGTTAAATTAGCTAAAATTCTACGATTTTTACAAAATGTGTTTAATGCTGTGTGTCTTAATCTACTAAATTGACTAAACTAAAGTAAGACACGAAATTCGGGAAATCTTTTTCGTATTGTTTAGTGAAAATATTAATTTTTCTTAGTATTTTGTACAAATTTAGCGAAAATCTGTTTTATAAACGTTTTCTTGTTTATAAAAAATATTGTGTCAACTGTGGCGCCATATTTTCTACATATTGTTCACGCCATAAAATGAGTGGGTTTTGTAAAATTCTAATAGTTTTAGTTAAAGTAGATAAGGAAGTTTCCATAAAAAACATAACTGTCGAAATGAAAACTGATAGTTGGGTGTTTGATAAAATGAAACTAACACCTTGATTCGGTAGTGCAAACGATTGCGGAAAATCACGCGACGGTAATCACAATCCACTAAACTTTATATAAACTATTATTTTCTTCGTGCAGTTCAATTTATTTTAAATTTATTAAAAAATTATTCAACAACAATTGTCTATTACGTGTTGTCTGAAAATACAACAAATTTTTTATTTCAAATCTAGTTGGACGAAACACTAAAGACTAAAGTGACCTAGAGTGACCGCGGTTCATTAAATCCTTATAATGTTTGAGTGAAATTGAGTATTAAATAAACCAAGCTTAATTTGTTTCTATTGTTTTACCCCTTCACTGATCAATTTCCCAAAAATTCTATCTGTTCAAATAAAACTTGTCGACGCGGAGTAGTGTTTTAAAAAGCCTACTTGTAGATTTTATTTTAACAGGAATTTTTGATATGACCTTTGATTCTCACCAAAAGTTAATGACAAGTAGTATTTGTATTTTGTTTTCATGTGTAATAAACAAACACAAATCACAAGTAATTTTCTAAAGATATAGAAAAATGAAAATTCGAAATTTTTCTTAAATGGGACACGGGGGTATTCCTGAATAGAAACGAGGAATTCCTGAATATATAGTTATCAAACAACAAGAGCAAGTGGCTGGACAAATAAGCGCGGTATTTGTGAAATATTTCTGAAAACGCGTTATCCAATTCCCATACATTTAACGAATTTCTAACATTTCTGCTACCTCTTATTGATTGATTGATTAGTTGGTTTCATACATCCTCTTTACACATAACATAAGGAGGAGAGGACAGGTTTATTAGTAGCAAATCCCGATTACATACACCTGATTCATCAATTAGTTAGTAAAATTGTTAGTTATAAATACATTAAGTAGCACAAAGGAGCAGAACAGGGAATCATAATTTATAATTTTGATGTTGAGAATAAAGAGTATGCTTTTAGATGTTCCATTAAAAAGATGTATGCCAGATGGTGTTATACATTACCTATTTACATTAACGTAATAATATATAAACAGCTTAATCCGAGTTCCTGAAATTATAAACAAATATTAATGTGAACCAAAAATCATTATTCGGTTTCGGGTACATGATTTGAGCCAATCCTAAAACAAATTGCGCATATTTATTGCACTAATACTCGTACATACCTAGAACTGCATCCTGGAATAAATAATTTTTAATTTCCCCAATAATCCTTAATGTCAATGTATTTTTTGTTTTTGATAATTTTATTTATTTATTTATTGATTAATTGACATAACAAATTTAGTAAAGCAAAAGCGCATATGGAACCATTATAAATGAATAACAACAATAAAAAAATACTTCCATTAGGCATAAAAACCTCAGATTTTTTCAAAAGCAAATCCACTCCATGCTAATACCCTCCATATTGAGCTCAAGCTCATTTATTACGGAGGATACTGTAAGAAGCGAAAACTTACAGACTACGTACAAAAACAATATGAATGAATATCGACATTCAAGCGCGCCACTCTAAATAACACGTTTTAAAAGATCTAAGCGACGCGGATCTCTTAATATCTAACGGAATGGAATCCCTGAGAGAAATACCTGTAACAGAAAATAAAGTATTTAGAAACCTATACAGGTTTATAGGGGGAAGTAAACGTAAATTTAAAGAATGGGACCTACTGAACAATAACTTATTAAATAAATTAATTTTATAAAAATAAAAAAAACGCGAAGTTCATAAAAATCAACTAAATTACAATGCAGAATCAAATTCAAAAAGGGAGAAATGTGATCATATTTCCTAATACTAAAAACGAAACGAGCATTGAAACATCTTTGGAGAACATGCATGTCGCGAATCTTTCAATGCATGAAAATAACAATAAGTTGTCAAATCTTAATCACTATTACTACCTTATCACTTATAATTTATATTATTATAGACATCGTTTTCTTCTTTAATCGTAAATACATAGGTACTCGTATATCTTTTAGGTTTCGCAGCATAGCTGTCCCGCACCTTTTGTAATTCGTCTTTGATAGTTAGGATGCTAATGTTCTTGTATATTTTTATTTTTTACGAACTAGGATGCTCCTATAATCATTCTGAGAATTTTTGACTGTGTTCGTTGGACAATATCAATATTCGAATTTGAGGTTCATTGCCATAATTGACAGCCATTCGACCAAATTGATTTAATCATTGTGTTATACAGGAGAAATTTGTATTCTAGGTGAATAGAGAGATATGGTCTAGTTTCATTTCAATATGTTTTCGCCAAGATTTGTATTCCGTTCATTGTGACAGGCGGACAAGTAAGCTTATTTAATGTGAATGTTAGGTGTGTCGATTTCTCTTCATTGACATTTATCTTCCATTTCTTTAGCCAAATTTGCGTTTTGGACACAGTTTGTGGATTTTTATATTTTTCTCTTCGTATGCTGACCTTATTTCTGTACTCAATAGTTACGTGCTCGGCTCTGAAACCAAATTGATGATCAGGGATGATAGTTTTTCGAATACTTTCGAGATGATTGGTAGTAGGTTTATTGGTCTATATGACGAGACTTTGGTAGCCTTGCCAGGCTTCGGGATCATTTTTATAGTTGACAATTTCCATCACTCAGGGATACATTGTGATTTGTAAATTAAATTGAATATTTGAGCCAGTTACAAAAAACCACACTCAGGCAGTTGTTTAAAGGGCTTCCTTTAATTGAATTTGATATGCAATAATAGACTTTACTAGTGGTTTCTTTATCTTAAATTTCCTTTCAGGCCTGATTGCTATATTTTCTGTTTGAACCACCGATAATCCAAGGTTTGGAATGAAAACACTTTCAAGGTGACCAGCAAAGGATTTAGTTTTTCTCTCGTCACTTCTCGCACAATCACCGTTAGAAAGACGAATTGGCGGGTTTGGTTGCTGAGGCCATTTAAGGTATTTAGTGGCCTTCCATAATGAATATGTACTTTGTGTCCGAATCGGGAGATAATTTCTTAAGATAGTTTTGCATATAATCCATCTTGTTTTTTTGTAGTAGGCTTTGTAGTTTTCTTTTTGCCTGATTAAAGTTGTGTTTAGCATGTGGCGATCGATTAAATTGCCAGATGCGTCTTAAGCGACTTTTCGCTGTTAACATATTTCTATTCCAGCGGATGTTATGGTGTATCTTTTATGTTTGCTCTTTGGTTTAGGCGAGCAATTCACTGCAATGTTTATATCGTTAGTCGTCTGCAGTGTAGACGTCAGGTCGATATGTGAACTGATGTACATCTTGAATTGTCACACTGAATTTCAACCAGTTAGTGAAGATTTCGTTAAATAGTTGTTTGTAGAGCATGGCTTATGGTAAGGCCAGTAATGTAGTAAGACCGGACAATGGTTAGAAGATAATTCTAAAAGCGATGTATGTGAAGTTGGCCCGAAAAACCAGCCCGAAAAACACCTTTTCTATTTTGGTGCGTTTCTTTGCTAATTTCAATACCATCCCGAAAAATATCGTAATTGTATGGAAAACGCATATCTCATCCCGAAATATTTTTTTCATCTATGTATCTACGAAATTTGTATTAATTAATATGAGAAAGCTAAAATTATCCCGAAAAGTTACTAAATTAATAATGCGATATTATACAGATACAAATTGTAATATTTAAAATAATTTCCATACATATTCAATATTATAGCCTTATCTTGTACCTGATTGTAGTGAATTTTTCCATTTTATATGAAAAGTCGGTTAAATTAAAAATTTAATTGCTGGAATCCAGGAGATATCGCCCTCGAGATTATTTGCTCAAAAGTTAGGTCCATCCATTTCAGATATAACGCCAATAGCTCAAGTCTGAACGGTGGATATAAAGGCCTGATCTAAAGCAAAATCCCAGCATAGGTTTCATGTCTAAAATGGGGTAAATTTACAATTTGGAAAATCGGTTAAATTACAAATTTAATTGCTGGAATCCAGGAGATATCCCCCTCGAGATTATTTGATCAAAAGTTAGGTCCATCCATCTCAGATATAACGCCAATAGCTCAAGTCTGAACGGTGGATATAAAGGCTTGATCTAAAGCAAAATCCCAGCATAGGTTTCATGTCTAAAATGGGTTAAATTTAAATTAAAAATTTAATTGCTGGAATCCAGGAGATATCCCCCTCGAGATTATTTGATCAAAAGTTAGGTCCATCCATCTCAGATATAACGCCAATAGCTCAAGTCTGAACGGTGGATATAAAGGCCTGATCTAAAGCAAAATCCCAGCATAGGTTTCATGTCTAAAATGGGGTAAATTTACAATTTGGAAAATCGGTTAAATTACAAATTTAATTGCTGGAATCCAGGATATATCCCCCTCGAGATTATTTGCTCAAAAGTTATTACCATTTGTGCGAAATAATTTTCGGCGTGGCTGTTGCTCTGTCGTTTTCCTCCTCTAAATAATCCTGACCATAAAGGCAAATATGTGAAATATTTTTTTAACACCATTTCTAAAAAATCTGGATTGAAAAATGTATTTAGACCACCATCGTCACATGTTATTCGTTCCTGAATAATTATTTTGTCACAAATTTTTTTCAGATCGGCATAAAATGGGCTTTGGATGTACAAAGACATTGTTTTATTTTTTAAATACTCCATTTTATTGTGGTTTATGACAGATTCATCATTCAATGTCGTATAATCATTGTTGTTTGTCATATATTGGTTTATATGGTGAGTATTATAGTTTGAAATAAGGTCGGCTAGGGCTGTTAAAGCATTTTGAACTTCTCTAGAGATATACTTTGTTTTCAAGATGACGGAAAAGAGCCGCCAAAGTTCTTTCAGAGTGACATAGTCTGATATTAAAAAAATAGATGCAAAAATTTTTTTTAAGAATTTTTGATTCGATATAAAACCAGATTTGATATCATCCGAGATTGTGTGGCTTAAATGGGAGCAACATAAATATACCTTCACAATATTTGTGTAATTCACATACGTTAAATCTTTATTTGCCCATTGATATGTAATATGCAAATACTGGATTATGTCCATTCTATTGAAAGCTTCCAATATTGAATTCAATTCAGCAAACGAAAAGTCAATAATGACTGAATTAAATATTGGCCATTTCTTAAAGTGTTTCTCCACATACACTCTCTACGATCTTAACCAGCCACCGATTGTATCTATATTATGGTTAGAAGATACCATATCTGTTAAGGGAAAAGGGGTTGATAAATCAACTTCATTCACTTTGGCAGGAATAACTAGAGCATAGTACAATACAGTTTTACAGCTTTTATAAGGAGGCCGAACTACACTTCCGGTAGCATCGAGGTAAACTGTTAGATCAGATTCGGGATATCTCCTGGATTCCAGCAATTAAATTTTTAATTCAAATTTAACCCATTTTAGACATGAAACCTATGCTGGGATTTTGCTTTAGATCAGGCCTTTATATCCACCGTTCAGACTTGAGCTATTGGCGTTATATCTGAGATGGATGGACCTAACTTTTGATCAAATAATCTCGAGGGGGATATCTCCTGGATTCCAGCAATTAAATTTGTAATTTAACCGATTTTTTCAAATTGTAAATTTACCCCATTTTAGACATGAAACCTATGCTGGGATTTTGCTTTAGATCAGGCCTTTATATCCACCGTTCAGACTTGAGCTATTGGCGTTATATCTGAAATGGATGGACCTAACATTTGTGCAAATAATCTCGAGGGGGATATCTCCTGGATTCCAGCAATTAAATTTTTAATTTAACCGACTTTTCATATAAAATGGAAAAATTCACTACAATCAGGTACAAGATAAGGCTATAATATTGAATATGTATGGAAATTATTTTAAATATTACAATTTGTATCTGTATAATATCGCATTATTAATTTAGTAACTTTTCGGGATAATTTTAGCTTTCTCATATTAATTAATACAAATTTCGTAGATACATAGATGAAAAAATTATTTCGTGATGAGATATGCGTTTTCCATACAATTACGATATTTTTCGGGATGGTATTGAAATTAGCAAAGAAACGCACCAAAATAGAAAAGGTGTTTTTCGGGCTGGTTTTTTGGGCCAACTTCACATACATCTAAAAGCGGTTTAGCTTGGATTATTTCTCGGTTTATTTTACTTGTGACTACAAAATCAAGGACGTCAGGGATGTTTCGACGATCAGTAGGCCAATAAGTTGGATGGCCACACGATATAACATTCATTAATTGACGTCCCCTTGGAGTAGTCAATCTTGAATCCCACTAGGCATGTTTGGCATTAAAGTCAGCGGCGACCGTAAAACGTTGACCCAGGATATTGCAAATTTTTTTTTGTAGATATATGCCGAAACGTTATTATTTGGAGGGAGACATATTGAAGCATTGACTAAGCTTTCTTTGTTGAAGTCCACACATACAGAGGTTGCTTGAATTTAACCGCCTTTTTATAATAGTAGCAGTTCTTTGTGAGGGGTTGGGGGAGATGGGATGTTTTGTGTCATAAACTTCGTATCCATTTATTCTGAAATTGTGTTTATCGGTTAAGTGGGTTTCAGAAACTAGCATAAGTTGAATTTCGTGTTTTGCTAGGAAATATTCTAATTCGAATTTGTGTTGGCTTTCATCGTTTGCGTTCCAGTGGCATATCTTCAGATAATTTATCGGAGACATTCTAGTTTTTGGATGATAATGGTTTGATTTTGTAGCATATTTTGCATTGTTGTCATTAACTACATCATCAGCTGCATTTAGTTATTCAGGGTAGGATCAGCGTTTGTGGATTTACCTTGAAGAACGCTTGCGTATGTTGGTTTACTATGGTGTTGAGATACTTTTAACACTATGCGCCGTAGGTACTTGGC
The DNA here is from genome assembly GCA_963691935.1 of Nephrotoma guestfalica. Taxonomy (NCBI): domain Eukaryota; kingdom Metazoa; phylum Arthropoda; class Insecta; order Diptera; family Tipulidae; genus Nephrotoma; species Nephrotoma guestfalica. Next base: position 151,533,252 of record OY829913.1, read on the forward strand.
GAAACACATTAAAACTTAATAAACACATTATACCACTTGTTTATACCACTACTAAAAACTGTTTGCGGTTTTTTGCGGAACAATAAACAAGTGGTATAATGTGTTTATTAAGTGTGGTGTTGAGACGTGACAATGGAATAATATTTCTGTAGACTGGGCAATCTTGTTAGTTTGCAGTTTGGTTTCCAACGCAATTGCTGCATTTTTTTGAGGAGTACTTTGGTTTTGGGTAACTTTTGGTTTGGTGTAGTTCCCCGCATTCAGCGCACACTCAAATGAGGTTGCCATAAGTCCTTGAGTGGCCATATTCTTGGCCGTTTAAACACTGTACTGGCCCTGTCATTTTTTTGGTTCTTCAACAATTATGCGTCTGTATATGAGGTATTTTAGTTTATATATTGAATGAACTTCTCCCTTTTAACTTTGACCATTGGTTGTGGTTGCTCCTATATACATCCTGTATCTTAAATCCATCGTCAACAGGCGCAGGCTGGATTTCGTTTGTTTCAACATGGACATCGACGCCCTTAATATCGACAGAAAGACCCTTTCAAGACTTCAATCGGTATGTATAATAGTTTCTGTTGTGAACATCGTAATTATTAATGACTTCTCTATAGTCGTATCGTTGACCTCATGTGTTTGAATTTTTACTTCGTGTATTTTGCCTCGAAGTAAATTAGTTATACGTGAAATGTTTTTCCATTCGTTAGCCTGTGATTTGAGTTCTTGCACCACCTTGTGTATTTCGTGCAAGTAGATTGGAGGTGGCTTGTATTTTCGATTAGTCCGTTCTTGAATATTTGCATTTACAGCTTGGCTCTATTCCGCATTCTTTGCGGTGTAATAATTAATTTAAATTTCTTCGAAACTATTAAAACTTCAAGGCAACGGTAATAGCTGTAATAATCAGTAATAGACGTTTAGTCAAAAATCTAAATGCTCAGTTAAAATGAAATTAATTTGATCTAATTCCTTCTAGTCACCGTATGAACTTACTTGACCAAACACTGCTACACTACCACAATTTGGACAATTAGTTTCGAACGCAATTGAAAATTATTCAAATTGAATTTAAATCTAAACAAACTGTACTAACTGCCAAAATTTTTAGAATTAATTTCAAATGTAACTGAGATTAATTCGAACTGAATTTAAATTTAAACACGATTATGAACAAGAATTTTCTTGTCACCAAAGTTACTTACATGACTAAACACTTTTACACTACCACAATTTCGAGATTAATTAATGCAAATGAAATTAATTTGGATTGAATTCTCCAAAATTTAAGACGATGATGAACAAGATTGTACTAACTGACTTGACCAAGCACTGTTATACTTAATTAATTTAAACTCAAACTAAAACTTGAACATGATCATAAACAAAAAAAAAATTCGTCACCGTACTTGCCTAGTTGAATTTTTCACAGTCACATTATCACAATTTCGACAAATAATTTCCAATGCAAATTAAATTAGTTGTTCGAACAGAATTTAAATGTGTATTTATTTATTTGCTTATACAATTTTGAAAACGCTGCACATCCTATTTTGAGCTTTAAGCTCATTTACAACAGAACGAGCAGCCCTTAATAAATTACAAATGTAAGATAAATTTCTTCTAATTTCTTTGTAAACCGCAAATTAAATTTATACCACTGTATGTTTTGTATGCAGTGCAGTTATCGAAGCTTCACGAAAACTGTCTATCGAACAAAAGAGTAAGAAAACAACTCGTAACAAAATTGAGCCTCCTCTTCTTCTTCTAATTAACATCTTCGGAATTCATATTGTACTTAGGCCGACTAGGTCGCATGATTGACAATATTGTCATAATAATCACATATTCTTATTATTGAATTAGACATAATTAAAAATTCAAAAAATAAAAATTTAAATCTTGCAATATAAAAAAGTGACAGGTCGACACGAAAGTCAAAGCCAACTCCAATGTAAACACGATCATGACAAAATTTTTGTTGTCACCGTATTAACTCACTTGACCAAATACTTTGTACTTAAATAGACTACTAATAATAACAAAATTACACAGTAAAAAATGCATTGAATTTTACATCGATTTGCATGTGGGCAAAGTTGCCGAACCTTTTCACGTAAAGTTACATGAAAATTGAAAAATAAATTTTTATTCAAAATTAAATCGTTTATACCGTAAATTTACTAGTAAAGTTATGCAATAAATTGCAGGTAAATTTTATAATTTTACGTGTTTCAGTGTTTGATTAAAATTATAAAAAAATATATCGTAAGAATTGTATAAAAATATCCAAAGGCTCGAAAGTATCAATTCGGTACAAAATATCAATTCGGTACAAGTAACAATTGATTAAAAACGTAATATTATCAATTGAGTATCTGCGCGTTAAATATTATTTCTCTAAAATTTAAAGAGGAAACTAAAATTGGTTGAATTAGTTTGTAATTATACGATACATTGCATGTAATTTTAAAAAAGAAAGAAAATACACGTAATACTCATTGTATTGCGCATTATTACAGTTAAAATTTAAATTTGTGAGACAAAGTTGGCAAAATTTACGTTGAAAATTCAATTTTTTTACTGGGTATGTATAATAAAACAAATTAAAACCATAAAATCGTAATTCCTATGCTAATAGCCATAAAATCAATATTTTGTTGCCGAGACACAACCAGCTTGATATGTTTATTACACGGTTGAAAATTTAAAACGAAGAGGAAATTTTTTGTTTTAATGCAAAATTTTCAAATCAAATGATGTAGGCCCGACTACAAAAGTATAATATGATCCGCTTATTTTGAAAGTGGCATAAGTCACTTTTTCAAAAAATCAAATTAATGATAACATTAGTTACAATTTAACGGTATCTCTTCATTTAAAAAAAATCCAATCAATAATATAAGGGTGATAATCCTGAGATAACAAATACAAGTAAATCCTCTCGAAATTTGGCATCAATATTTTTAAATATATTAAAATGCAAACCCTTAAATATCTCGATTTAAAAACGAAGTAACTTATGCCACTTTCAAAATAAACGGCTCATAACGAAATGATTCTTTGTAATGCAGCTAACTTTTTTACATCGGTTTCAAATTGTTTCGTAGCTACTATATATACTATACTGTCCACGTGAAACAATTTAAATTCGTAATGCAAATAATTACAAAGCCCTTCAGGTCTGAAGCTACAGTACACACAAATCACAATTCCTGTGAGCATTTTAACGCAGTGCCAGACATTTAGTAATTTTATTTCTACTACGCCACAGCTGGTAACTTCACATAAAAAAATAATTTTAGTTTACGATCTCAATTACAAATAAATTTTCACCGCCTTTGGTTCATATGGCACATGTAGCGCCACACCTAGTGGCACTTATAAGGCAAATACCGATTTAGTAAAACTTCGTCTTATACCTTAGAAAAAGTTCAAGTTTCATAGTAACTAATATTTTCTTATTTTTCATAGTAGTTGAGGCAATGAAGCACAAAAGTTCGGAATTTTTGCCATAAAGACGGATCGGAATGCGGTTTTTTGCATTCGCTTCCAAAAATTATTTGTAAAAAAAGTACCTACTTTGTACCTCTGACAAATCGGAAATTGCATTGCTGCAGCCAAAAATGCATTCAAAAAATGCATCTTTTGAGACGCCTTTTGGAAAATGTAAAAACTTTGTATATAATAGTCAGAACTGACTCAAATCGGGTACTCGGGATTTTTCGAGGTCGCTGATCACTATTATGATGTTCAAATTGACCCCTTGAACACCTGGAGCTCAGGAACGCCGTTGAACCTCATCTCCGTGGGACTCTCCAGAAAATCACGAGGGGAACGAGAAAAACTCGGCGCCCGGGGGTTTTTCGGGTCGCTGAATTCAAATATGGCATCGGCGAACAACCCCCGGATACCTGGTGCACCCGAACCTGGACGTGGACGCCATCCCCGAGAACTTTCTTGACAATATCGACAAAAACAACCCGAAAATTATTGGAGGCGTGTTTTTTGAGGCGCTAAATCAGAATTTTACGTCGAAAACGACCCTTCCACCACCTGCTGCACTGCGTCGTCACCGAGGGGTTTCCAAACACAATCGAAAAGGCGAACCGAAAATCGTTATAAGGGGTTCGTCGAAAATGACCCCCGGACACCTGGTGCGCCGAACCTAGACCTGAACGTCATCTCCTAGGGTTTTCCTGGCATGATCGAAAAAAACGAACCGAAAACTTCAAGGGGGGTTTTTTGGGGCACTGAGTCCAAATTTCACGTCGAAAACTACCCTCTCAACACCTGGTGCACTGGGACTTTTATCTTGACATCGATGCCATTCCCATGAATGACAACCAAACCTGATGTCTTAGAGACCGACGTCAATACTGCAATAGCTGTGTGGAATTGTTGATTCTAATAACTTAAATGTGTAGTCACGTAATTATATATCAAATTCTTGATCACGTGACACATCGGTAGTCTGCTCATTTTCTTCGTCATCGACTGATGTATTCATACGGGGAATATCTCCCTCATCTGAGGCCTCTGTCTCTGCCACTATGACGTTTTCAACTGAATATCTTTCAATGTTGAGGCAAGTTGAACCTTCACAAATTTTACAGGCAAGATTGCAAGGTATAGGCTGTGCTTCCTGCAACTACAGGTGTTGCATGTTGGATTGAGTCCTTCTATTCTTTCAAGTTCTTTTTCAAATTCTGCTTTAATTATTCTGTAATTTTCATCTGTTTGGAGCTCTTCAATGTCTTCGGACGACATAAACGAATATTCACTTAAAAATATTACGCATTCTTAAATTTCAGCACTTCAATTTTCTGCCCTTTTAAATATTATTTTTGATAAGGCCAATAGTACTAACGTATGTACTAAGGTTGAGGAACTCACACAATTTATCATCCTACTCCGTTAATCATATCCTTCATCAAAATGATGGACTTGTAAATATTATGTACCCTGATTATGGATGTGTTTTTATGCTGAGGCACACACTCATAAATAACCTCTTTATTAATTAATATTAATCCTTGACTGATGTGTAAATAAACATTCACTGATATGCACGAAAAATATCACTCACTGATATGCACAGAAAAAAATCACTCACATAACTATTTGTAATAAATATATCTCGTGGCAACATAAATGCTCACAAAACATAAATCTAGAAAATAAACACGTGGTTCTCCTGACTATGGAGTTTTGGTAATGTATTTCGGTAACAGTTTTATACTGCCGCCAGCTGCTCATTCTACGCGTTGGTGGGCGGGGCCTGGACTTAGGAGAAAGTCTTTTTGTATACTTACACAGAAGCGTTTTGAGCGTTGGGAGAAAGTGAAAGGCCGCTCGGCAAAGTTCGTAGATCTAGCCGGAGATTATGCTCGTAATTCTGCTGGCTCTATTCAAACTCAGCGTTTTGAATTTTACAGGACTGGATCAACTTTTTCGAGTGAAATTTTGAGATGATTTTCGGTTAGTCTTTTTCGATTGTGTTTGGAAAACCCTCGGAGACGACGTTTAGGCGTCGGTTCCGGTGCGCCAGGTGGTGGAAGGGTCGTTTTCGACGTGAAATTCTGATTCAGCGCCCCAAAAAACGCCCCTCGAATAATTTTCGGGTTGTTTTTCTCCATATTGTCAGGAAAATTCTCGGGTATGACGTCCACGTCCAGGTTCGAGAGCACCAGGTGTCCGGAGGGCGGAAAACCCCTGGAAAGCCCCACATAGATGAGGTTCATCGGCATTATTGAGCTCCAGGTGTTCGGGGGTTCAATTTGAACATCATAATAGTGATCAGCGATGTTGAAAACTCCCGAGTACGATTTGAGACAGTTTTGACTCTTATTTACAAAGTTTTTATATTTTCCAAAAGATGCCTTTTTTGAATGCATTTTTGGCTGCAGCAATGCAATTTCCGATTTGCCAGAGGTACAAAGTAGGTACATTTTTTACAAATAATTTTTGGAAGCGAATGCAAAAAACCGCATTCCGATCCATCTTTATGGCAAAAATTCCGAACTTTTAGCCTTTTTAGTGCTTCATTGCCTCGACTATAGTGTGCAGTACCGAATTGAATTTTGTATTCAAGGGTACGTGAGTTTTGCTAAACCGGATTAATACCGGACATACACAAACTGGATAATCAGGAGTTCTTGATTATTTAAGAAATAGATATTTACTATTTAAAATTTTGTAAAATATGACAATAATTATTTAAACAAATTAAGTAATCGTAATTGGTTCGATTGATTTCAAAATGAACAAATACAGAGTAAAATTATGATTCTAATTAAATGTGAATTGAAACTTTTTACAGCATTACAAAAGTCGTTTGTGTGTGTCACCATAAATTTCGTGTTTGTCCACGGCATAATAAATTGCAGTCTGGCGTAAAGAAAAGTGACTGGGATATCGACCACAATTTACCATTCCATGAAAATATGGCTCGATTACCTCCGTACTCTACAAGATGCACGAATTACAAAATATGCACGCTTGAAAATGGACGAATTCTCTTAGGCGCGGCTTTTATTGGTAACGTTTTGCTTAGTCACATTGATTCAGTTTACATTTTGGAAAACATATCAATTCATGTACCTTGCAGAACATTTCGAAATCATGAGTTTTTATCAATAGAATACCATTCCACAAACTATGGAGAAAGCAACCCCATTAATAGGTTGTCTAAATCATTCAAAATCATCGACAACCTATTTGACTTTAATTTATCAAGGGACAACTTCAAAAATATGCTGAATAATTATTTAAAAAAATTTTAAATGTTAAATCAAAATATTTTCTTTGTTTTAAAGTTTTTTGTTTAATTTTTTTATTAATTTTTTTGTTTTAAACTAAATAATAAATCATACATGTAAATCACAGAATAGATTTCTTCAAATAAATAAATAAATTAGATTAATTAGTTTCAATTTGTAAAATTTGATAATGATCCACTCCATTCAGATCTTGGACTGCCTCAATATCATCAGAACCAAGACAGCCGTTGAATACAGATCAATACTGGTATTAATGATATATAGAAAAGGAAAACCAATATTTCTTCCATATTTTGATATTCGCTATATCCTTCTGAATTAATCATTCGGATAATAGTGTCAAATTTAGTGAAAGTTTGTAAGGATAAAACTTGACAAATGTACCTACGGTAAGACACTACCATAGTAATTATTTATCTACATAATAATAGTTTAATCAAATAATTAAGTTATAAATATCAGTCTCTTACCATCGCCACACGTTTTAGAACCCTATTTTCTGTATGTGTGTTTTTTTATTTTATTTTTTATTTTAATCCATGCAATCTTTTCTGGGGCCGAAGCACTCCCTGCTCTTTCGCGGTTGATTTTCCCGTCTTACTTTACGCATCCCTGCCAAATCGAAGACGTACGGCTATAGGACCGATTTAAGTTACCATCTGCGCATTGCATAGCTCCATGCCAGCCTATAGTACTGGACATGGAAGATGGGTCGGCCCATGAGTTTTGCACGCCGATAGAGGGTCGTAGTTGTGTTCCTGTATGTGTGTTAATAATAAGGGTATTCCATAGAAAAAGACAAATTTTTTATCAAAATTAGAAAGAGAAGAAAATAAAGAAAAACTGTTTCTGAGAATGGTACTTCCGATTTTTTTTGTTTTTGTTGTGTTGCTAAAATTTTACGCGTTTTTGCGTTGCAAATATCAAAGTTCAGTATTTTATATGGCAACCGAAAGGAAAAACATCCCTACTCCTTTTTACTTGTATTTCATAAATACTTTTATGGCGTAAACATCGTTTTCCATATACATATGTGCAAAATTAGATTGAAGTTAAAAAAAATATTTTTTGTAAAATAATTTCTTAAATTTGTATGTATATGAAAGCAAAATTGGTTTAACTGTGAAAGTGTTTTCTAAAAGTTTAAAGTTATTACAAAGAAATTTGAGATTGGACAGTTTTAGAATTTTTTGAGTTAAAATTTTGATTATGTTGAATTGGAAGAGGAAACCAAGAAATAAAATTTGGAAGTCGAGCAGCCCAGGTATTTTTTATGGGACAATCAAAAGAAATTGTTCCATCCGGCTCATGAATCAATAGTAAATTTGAAAGTGAAATTTTGTGGCTAATTTCATTTTCAACAGTAAATTTATTTCTCCGTTTTAAGATCCAGAAAAATATCAAACTTCATCGAAATTTCATACTGAAAATCAAACCAAGGTTGAAACTCCAAAGAGTTAAGTTTTGTATTTCCTAAATATTCCTCTATTAAATTTGCAATAATGGAACTAATTGGAGAGCCCAAGTTACTTATAAGCTTCATTGCCAAAAGGAAAATCAGAATTAGTCAATACTATTTCCAACGCTGGCATAAATTGAACTTTAGTTAATTTTGTTTTAGAATTTCGTTTTATATTTCTCCAGTTTTGTTTAATAATGTTCGTGACTCGTTTGTTATCAACATTAGTGTACAATGACGAAACGTCCAATGAAATATATCTTATTCAGAATCAATGAGAGTTTCGTTCTTTTCTTCCAAAGAAACCAAAAAATAATTTTGTTTAATCGTGGCATTTCGAATTTTTTGTTTAAAATCTTTTGAATTTAGAATATTTGAACTAGTATTACCTACACTAAATTTTAAAATATTGCCCAAAAAATAAAATAAACCATGAGTTGGACCATTAATTGATTTAACAATTGGTATATAAGGAATGCGAGGTTTATCCGTCAATCTGTATATAATTTTAGGAATCACCGAATTATATTTACTAACATTTTCCTAGCCTTTTAATCCACATTACCAGCATTTTTCATTCTGATCATTGAGTTTATTGTTGTGCTATGTGGTGTTATCGTTAAGTAGACTTTCTTAGCAACATATTCACTTCGTAATGTTGTAATGGTTGCATTACCCTTGTCCGCACGAGTTTCCACAATATCTGAATTATCTTTTAAAAGAGATTTTGTCTGTTTGGCGTAACTTAAAAATAAAATACGTTTTTCAATTGGAGTTAATTTAATCGAATTTTAGTTATATTTAGTTCAAATATTTACAAAACGGTTTCGAATCGTAAAACGATTATTATCGTTCAAATAATAAATTGCACTTTCAACATCTTCTGATAATTTTGAAATGAGGAACTGAATAACCGATTGAAGGAGGACAAAATTTATTTCAAAAACTTAAAAATTTTTGAACAAGTAGAAGAAGACCGTTTATCACAAGTGTTAATAAAATTTCAAAACAATTCATTCAAAATATTATTTATTAAATTTGATTTTTTACCTTGATTTCATTAAACTGGTAATTGAAAAATTCATTCGTCATTTTATGTTGGATACATTTTAGGTTTTGTTCGTGGCTTAAATAAAAAAATGTTTTCGATCAGCTCGGAAAAATAGCTAAATTTTCAAAAGCCTTGATTTCATTATTATTTTTTAAAGAAAATATTTTTTTTAAAAAATGATTTATTAAACTTTTGATAACGGATCCGAAAAGGTTTCAAAAGCCAAAGTAATAATAATAAAAATTATATTAGAGCTACATAACCATTATTTATTTATGTAATCTGATAAAGCTCAATAAAACAAACTAAATTTAGAGTGGTTTAACTATTGTCTTCCAGTAAGACAACAATATACGAAAGTTGATAATTTCACATCATCACTAATGCAAAACAATCTCGGAGTACCTCAAGGTTCAGCACTTGTTCAATGACAAAGTCGATGTTATAAAAAGTGGCAAATTAATATGTTGCAGATGATACTTTACTTACTATTTCGGCCTCAACTCATCCAGAAGCAGTGCAGAATGGCTGAAAAACTATCACTGACTCGAAAACGAAGTAAATGGTCCTGTCAATGGTCCTGTCAGATATAATGGTCAATGGTCCTGTCAGCTGTAATAGTTGATAACACAATCACCGAAAGAGTATAACAATACAAATATATCGGTGTTATTATAGACAAAAACGTAAATTTTAACGGTCATTTAGATTATAACGCTAAAAGATGAATCTAAAACTTAGCAAATTACCAATGCAGGCAAAAATTATTTTTTCTGAATCAATTCTTGCTTTACATATTTATTATTGCTCATCTGTTCTGGTTACATGAATCAAACGCAAATTACACGATTCATTTTGAACGCGGAAAGTAGAACACACATAAAAGACATGTTGGAAATATGAAACTCTTAACTCAATCAACCAAAGCATACAATTTAATGTGCTAAAATTGTTATTTAGACTTGCTTTTAATAGAAATGTTCATACTTATAATACTCGCGGAGATCGCTGAGATTTAATAAAGAAAAGTTGTATAATTAATTGGGTAACTATTGCATGCTACGTGAACTTCATGAATTAGAGTACTGTCATTTTATTACATACTTATATTCGTTCTAACGAATAAATATTATAAAATAAAATAAATTATTTTTAATAGACTGAATATATAATTTTTCTCTAGAAAAAGTATATATTTAGTCTATTAAAATAAAATTTAATTAATTTAAATAAAAATTTAATTAAAACATATTATTATTGATAGTTAAACAAATTAATAAATAAAATAAATCACTTAGAAACAACTGTTGTGGACACGTGTAAGGTAACCATTGAAATTAAATTTTATTTTTCGTTTTTTAACAGTAATATGTGTCGCATTTAGCCACGGCACTTTTCTTTTTCCAACCGAGCGATTATTCATTTTTAGCACCCTTCTACCACGGAAATCCCTTCCACATGGAACATAGAAAGATAGATTAAGCAAGAATAAAAATGCCATACTTCTTCACTTTTTTTATAACTTAATACTTTTTTATAAACTAATACAATGTCTATTCGTATTCATAATGAAATTAAATAAATGGGCACGATTATTGAACATCTAACATATACGAGAATATTTGTTTCAGTACAAGAACGTAACTGTAACAAATTAATCTTTCAATTAAATTTTTTAAAGCTTAATCTAGTTTTGAACAAAATCCATGTCATTTTAGTTTGTTGCCAAACCATTTTGTCTACCCTACTGTGTCATTGTAGTACTAGCAAGTACTACATGTATGGCAGGTATACATGGCAAGTACATGGCTATGTATCTAGTTTCTGAAAAATTCCAAGCTTAATGGATAAATTTGGTTTAGACGATATCAGGTTATTTGCTCTAAAATGTTGAATGAAAGTGCAAAATTAGGAAAATCAAGTAAAAACTTCACTTTAGAAATAAATCAGATCCACTTATTTTTTAAATTCTCTACCCCACCCCTTCCCGACCCACTTGCTAAAACCCGAATTTATTTCAACTTTTCCCACATATGTATTCCCGATGACAACACTTTCTATAATATAAAGAAGGGGCCGAAGGACTGTCATATAAATTTTTGGAAAATAACTAGTTTGTACCGTTTATCGTTTCAATTATTAACAAGTGTTTTTCTACAGATTACTCGTATTCTGTACATTTCGCTCAAAAAAAATTAAATCAAATTGAAACCTGTTGAATATATTACAAGGAGACAATACTTTCATCAACAACCTGAATGCACTGCAGGTTGGAAAAATGAGAGCTGAACAATTATCTGAAAGATTAGACTTCGATTTCAATTTGTTGTTAACCATTCTTTCAATTTAGCTTGACACGTAAAGGCTAGATGAAGCACATACTCGTAGTTATTTAACTTGATTTTTTTAAGTTTTATGGGTGTTTTTTTTATCATATTCGCTTAAAAATGTCAGTAGTGTTGTATAAGTGTGGCTTTGTAGTATCTCTTGCTCAGAAAATATTATTGGAGTCACTTAACCCCGTTATTATACTTAGTTGTGAATGAATTTGACCTCTGAGTTGGTCACTTAAATGTGCAACCCAAACTCCATAATTTTAAATTTATAGGTATTTACGTAACCACGATAAAGATAAAATAGAACGCAAAAAATAGTTACTTCACTGTTTCCTCGTTTCGAATATGAGAACTATGCTACGAAATTATTGCACAGATTTAAATCAACGAATGGCTTATAAATAAGGTGGTTTATATAATAACCTCCACTTACGTGACACTCAATAACCTTTGTGATTCTTAGGAACTTTGCAGCTTAAAGTTCCTTATCAAATGATATTTCAGTTTGAAAGCAAAATATCTTTAGAGTATAGTTTATTTGAAAATTAATAATTTATAAATTTGATTAAAATTAACATTATATCCTTCTGTAATATTAATTGAAATTCGGAAGAGTATACAGTACTTTTAACTGAGATTAAACATAACTACTTGGTTGAATTGAATAAAGAAGGTGGTGTGCTTCAGCGTTTATGTAAATTGTTATAATATTCACCTCAATGTTTATTTTTATATGTTCCTATAACATTTAAGACTGAGAAGAATGTTATTTAGGTGTAGTAGACCATATTAATTCAACATCATCCAGTGTAAAGTTTCGTTAGTTAACTTTTACAATAAGACGAAACAAGGTTTTGCAAAAATTTGTTTCACTAAAACATTTTACTTGGTTAGCACTCTTATTTACACCTAAAATTATTTATGTCTCAAAACATTTCAAATCAATTTTGGGCGTTCAAAACAGGTGTGACTTTATTGTACTCCAACCTAATTGTAATAATGTATAAAAAAAAGTGTGAGTTCGCTGATCCTATCGTCCGATTTGAATAAATAATTCAATTAGAATCTGTATTTCTGAAGACAGTACGCCCAATTTGATACCTCGAACTTAAGAGAAACTTCAGTTTTCGTGATGGGAAATCCATATGTGCTTTCTTTCTATAAGACTTCGACGTCTAAAACGCGATATTAGGTCAGTTTTCAGATTAAATATTCAATTGTATCATTGAATTAAATATCCAAATTTAATTGTGGCGATAATCTCCAATCACCCTTTAATTTCTTTATATAATATTAATGGACCGATCGCCCCCTCACTAATCAGAAAAAGTAAGCCATTTAAACTAATCAATTAAGGTTTTTATAAGATGATTAACGGATTGCATTAGTAATAAATTATTATATTATAATGGAATTGCATAATTATAAGTTAATTTATGAACAATTACGACTTTCAATCAGCTAGCGAAGATATTGAGTCTTTTACACTGTTTCGAACATAATTTACTTTTAATTTGTATGTGTTTCTGTCGTTGATCAGATAGAGTTAGTTGAGGAAGCTATATCGTTACATACGACATCGCGGTCCCGAGATCGTTTGCTACATTAGGGCAAACCTAGATTTTTTTTGTAAATGAAAATTGCCGAAACGGATGCCGAATCCAGTTGACACAAACTAAGCTTTAGAAAAAGATTTTCCTGAACTGAAAATTTTGAGAGCAAACAAATTAAAAAAATTTACAGGTAATTAATTACTTACTTTCTCATTTCCATTTTCTTTCATAAATAATGCCGAAGATATTAGCCGTGTTTTTTATTAGCGTCCGATAGCTGTATCAGGAGCATGCAATTTTCTATGTCAAAACTTATATTTAGCGCGCTATTTTTGCATATAATTAATTTATTTAATTCTAAACTAAGATTTTTCATTCTTCTTTTTAGTTAAAAATCGATAAAATATATTTTGCTCTACCTATTTATACCTACCTAGCCACTATCGAGAACAATATCCATTTCAAAGGGAAATTTTAAATTTCCTTTGTTTTGTACAACCCTTAAGCCATTAGAAACTTAATCTTACAATAAAAATTTAAAACGTAGCCAGAAGATTTATTTTTTATAACGTCATGCCAAAATAAATGTTAATTGGTATATTTCAGGTCGTTAAATGTTTGTTTTATGGATGAATTTATTTTTTGATTTTTATTGTATGGCGACACCGATGAATAAATAGCTACAGTTTCAGTAAAAATTTCCCTTCGGCGCCGGATAGTGCTCCAATATTAAAACACGGCTATTATCACACATGTTTGCTTGGATATAATTGCCACGGTTCTAATGTCCACGACATATGATATTTGTATATTGTGTAGGCATTCAATTTCCAGATTTCAATCTTAAATTAATTTCTTTAAACCCGAATCTTGTAATTTCTTTAAACCCGAATCTTGTGCTAAATTTATTAGCATTCTAATGTTCTTTGAATGCAGCAATAGAACTCGTGGTGGAAATCCGAAATTAAAAACAACTAAATTTAAATAAATGTTTAGTTTTACGTTTTGCATGTAGATCGTTATAACACCAGTGCCACCCGTTTATAGTTGATAAAAGCTGCGTTTTTTTGAAATATGGTGTTCGAGACCGCGATAAAATATAGGGAAAATACAGGGAAATTTAAACAAAAAAATTTAGAACAACAACTTTAACTAACTTCAAGTCAATCATTTTGACATTTAATTTTTGGTTTATATAATTAAACACAATACTATCCAATATTAAAATAAATTAATTAATTTCACCAGCAAACATTAAGATATCCATTTTTTCTTATTAAAAACACAATTCAGTCATTTCATTTTCATTCTTTCAAATTTCCAGTTGTAAATGAAGTAAGAAACAATCAAAAAGTTGAGTACTAAAAAAATTTCCCTGTTTCGTCAGTTCAGCAATTATTAAGTTTTTTGATGAACTCGGTTGTACTTTACATAATATAAATAAACTTTATTCGATAATACAATGCAAGATATTGACTTAGTATAAGCTCTTTAGGATTCGATTGAGTAAATCCGAAACACAAATATTTTAATAATATGTGAATTGTTTAAAAAATCAAAATATAATTTATCGCGGTCTAGAGCAGCTGTTTCAAAAAAACGCAGCAAAACTTAAACGCATGTAAAATTGTGATATTTTGTTATTTCAAAGTTTGTAATTGGTGATTACTATCTATAATGATGTAGGCGTATCTGAAGCTGAGAGTGTTGAATTATAAGGTAGAAAGCGGAAAACTATCGAGTTTAAACAAATTAATCTTAATAGTTGACCAATTTATAGTAAATTTGCCACTAACATTTCACAATATGTTGTTGATTGTTAAATAAATTTCAGTATACCACAAATAAAGGCGTCCTAATCCGGTTTTGAATATTTTATATGTAAAGTACTATTGTACCATCTTAAAATTCTCCTGGATGATAGTATCGTCGGCTGTTCCACAAACGGGGATTGCGGCTCAGAAATGGTTAGTACATAAAACGTAAATTCAAAGAATTTGTTTAGAAAACTTACCTATCTAAAAGGATATTAACAACAACAAGTAGACTATTTATATTCATATTCCTATTGGTATTCCAAATGAATCTTTAAAAGTGATTATAAGAACTTCAACATTTTCGAATATTTCTCTCTATCTCTCTTTCTCGGGCTGAGGTAGCAGAGATTACAAATACATTACACACACATGTAAAAATATTATTTCCGAAACCCATAAATAAAAAGTAAAAACCCAAAAATATATTTGTTTTACATACAATCAAAGAATCAGCATGAGGTGCTCATAAAATTACCTTATTAATTTTCGAGTTGACGTCTTATATTATTAAGAAAGATTCTACTTATAATCCAAAAAAAATTTTAAAAACAATAAAAATAAAATTTATGATCCCCATATACAAAAAGAAGCGCGAGACCACCCAGAATATTTTCAAATATCCATAATGTTCTTATTATCAGTTTATAGATTATTTTGATTATTTAATTTTAAATAAAAATATTTGTATTTTGTATTATGGCTTTATGGCAAAACCATTCTCATGAATAAATTTATATTTTGAAAGTTTTACATTCACCAGAAAGCCGCATATCAACCTATAATCTAATTTACATATTTGTATGTATACGTATATGTGCAACGCGGTCTTTATCTAATCTTATATCGCATTTCCATTCGTTTCTTTCAACTTAAATCGTCGTATTTCATGATATCGATAAATACGGTGTAAAATGAAATGTTATTGTTTTAACACTTAACTGAAAAAAAACTGAAAACACTTATCTTAAATGGAAACAAGTTTAACCGTAATAACACCACCACTATACAATTCTTTATAATTTATTCACGTGCCTATAAGATATAACATACAGATTTAGATTATACTCATTTTATAAAGATTTTGGAACAAATTGGTAATAACTAGCTTTAATAAGAAATTATTATAGTGTAGGTGGTACATAAGATCGTGCACGCCTTTTAAAAATAGGCGGTTTCTTATAATGCTGGGTTTTATTTTATTTCTGTCTTATGATTTGCGAACGATCAGTTACGTTTATAATTGGTTGGTTAAACAAAAGTGGAAAGAATAAAGAAAGATTACAGTGGATAATTTAAATGTAAAATTTTGTTATGTGAGTGCGGTGTTGT
Organism: Nephrotoma guestfalica; assembly: GCA_963691935.1. Lineage (NCBI taxonomy): Eukaryota > Metazoa > Arthropoda > Insecta > Diptera > Tipulidae > Nephrotoma > Nephrotoma guestfalica. Next base: position 151,549,582 of record OY829913.1, read on the forward strand.
ATCTTTGGTTAGAGTATATAGTACTTACTCGTTAACAAATTTGTGTGTTTCAAAAAATCGGGCGACTACCAATCAGTTAATGTTCTGCAATGTGCCCAGCAATACTGAGTTGCACCACTCGCGTCAGTTTAGTTTTTTCAAGCGTTTTGAACTAAATTTCAATTTGTTTCACAAAAAATTACGTCAATCATTAATTGAGCGTTCCGATCCTCGAGTAAAACTGTTGTACATACAACGTGGCGCTTTGTCTGCCTAGATATCGGGCTGCGCGGTTTCTCGTTTTCCATTTGACCAAGTTTGAAAATATTTTTCGGATCTAATGTTTTGATCCGCAAGGAGTGTTCAAAAGATCTTTAGGGTTAAGGTATGCAGGAGACGGATTCCTGTAGTATTCCCATTCTTTTGCGTTTTGTAAGTTGGAACTAAGAAAACTGGTGTTGAATTAGTTTGACTAAAATAGACTAAATTGAGAAGGGTAGCGAACGTATTCATTACTGTAGCTTTGAACGTCGTTCAGAAATTGATTAAAATTAAATTAAATTAAATTATAGCATCTGTTGCTAGTTAATCAGAACTAAATTCCCTAATCAAATAACATTTAAAATAATATCATGGACATATTTGCGTTTTGTGAGAATCACTATGAATTAAGAAGCTTTCAAATGGAAAATTGGTAAATTTATTTATTAAAATTAATTTTAGTGATGAAGGATTTCCACTAGGATTCGAGTAAACTCTAAACTAAAAAATTGTACTATATTGTCAAAAAAGTAACGGGAATTGGTCATTTAACAAGCCCGCTTAAAGAGATTGTAAAAATTTTGACACAACTGTTTTCTATCTTGACATAAAGTTTGATCGCGATTGTGTAACGGGATTGTTGGCACGAGGGTGTCGCGAGACTTTTCGCTTCCTAAAGTTTGCCTTCCGTTACTGAAATATTTATGTTCATACATGGAGAGCTTCGAAGTGGCCATATTTTGCCGGTTAAGCTTCAAGGTTGGGTGTGGGGTTTTCGAAGATCAATACATGCTGGTTAGACCACAAAAAAATTATAATACTGAAAGGAAAAGTTTTTGCTATTAATTAATAAAAGGGTACAAGAGACGAACCTACTTACCTATATTTTACTTACCATCCTGTAATTAAAGCTCTTAGCTTCTCATACTGAAAGCAACGACAATGGTGGAACTCAATCAATCAAAATTACGAAAATTAAATAACCCCAAAAAATTTAAAATGAAAAAAACATTTGCATTGAGTAATTCTAACAAGAGCATTATACATTTTATTTTAACATGAACAATAAGAAAAGTACCAAAGATGGTTGAAAATAAAGAAAATCCCATTTGTACTAACACTAACTAAAACTAGAAAACTGACGTCAGGCAAAAACTAAATTTCTATATGAATTTTTAATAATTGAAATAATATTATTTATTTACTACCACCAAATTTATATAAAAAATGAAAGAAATCTAAAATAAATTACAATTTTATATAATTAAAATATAAAAAAACTTAATTCAAGATGGTTGGAAGCGGCCGATGTCCCACGATGTTAACGATTTATAACGTAGCGAAGTAATTATTTAATACACCATTATCGTTTTACTGTTAATATTTTTTTTTTCGTTAACACATTTTCTTATATTCATTTAGCTTATCATTTGATGTATTTTATTATCATTTTATATTATTGAAGTTATTAATTAATGAAAACTATTATGAGTTTTATTTTGTAAATCGTTCGTACGATTTGAATATTACTATGCGAATTTTCTTTCGGTCAACGTTTTTCGTTATTTACACCACATGATAATTTTGATAGTTCTGAACCACTGGTCACCTTTTTTTGTATTTATGACATATACAACGACTATTATGACGCTATTCCATTCAAAATCGCAAGATTTTGAACAAAATTAAAAAGAGACGAAAATAAACCATTTCGATTTGTGAGAACAGTATTTCCTATTTTTTTTGTTTTTGTTGAGTTCTTGAAAAATATCAAGCTGAGTATTTTTTATGGCAGCAAATATAAAATACAAAAATAAAAATATCCCACTCTCTCTGTTTAATTTAGTTTTTGTAAATTTTTATGGTGTACAGACATACCGACGTGACATTAGAAGATCAATTTTTTATGATGCTGTGATTTTAGAGAAGAACTTAATAAATAGATTCGTGTGGTGGTAATTTGTACTGTATAGTCAGAATCTGCTTCAATATAAGTCCTGCTAACTCCACACATATGACATAAACAATAACTATCTAAAGATGTATTGGTTCTATAGTCATTTTTTTTAAAAATAACTAAGTATAAATTTGTCGGTGCAAAAACAAAGCAAAACTAAAAATTTTATCAAATTTACATTGGATTGTTAGTGTAACCAACACATTCTTCGTTAGTTATTTTTATATAGGTATCTGTCAATGATAGTAAGAGCAGCACTTATATTTAAGTAGATTTTGGTATAGTACATAAATGCAGTATGCACAGCAACACATCAACAATATAAAAAAAATTTAATTTCGAATTTTCGATTAAAAGATTTATTAAATAATAATAATAAAATTAATAATTAAAAATGATAAAATTGAACTGATAAAATTTCAAAATCATCAAATGATGGCTTCCACCGGTGCAGCGGAAGCGATTTAAATAAATATAGGATGCTAATGATTTAATCTCGGCAAAGGATGCTTTAACACGCCATAAAATGTATCCAACAATGTATCAAATTCAGGATATGTATCCGAAATATTATAAAGGATATCACGAACTATTTTATAGCATATATCTTTGGTCGGTTGATTAATGAACCCAATCTAAGAACAAAATAAAAGAAAATTTAATTAGTAGGAATAGGGAGGAACTAGGAAGTAATTTAATTTTCTACCTCAAATATCTTTAATGTTACTGTCCTTATGAATTCCCAGTCAGACTGTTCTCTCGATAAAATCATATTACAAAATGTTTGCAACAAATAATATGTCATCGGCTGAAATTTCAGTTGTAACACTATTGAGTTCATAGTTTAAACAGTGAAAATTGTCAGGAAACCCAACCGTCAAGCAATAGGATAAAATCCATAATGTGCGCTTATCTAAAGTTGAAAATGGTAAATCGAATAAATATTGCCATGTGCCAAGACGTCGCGAATTGTACATATAGTGGGAAGTTCGTAATATAAACGAGTTATATTCAACAGTTACATACGAGTTCCACATCATTCGTCTTATTCGGTTGGCGTCTGAAAATAAACAAAATTAATATTTTATTTGAATGTAAAACCAGAATAAATTAGAGACACTTACGTGAATAATTTGCGGGTATCGTGGGTATCCGTGGGGATCTTTTACTTTCCACAATGAGTTTCCATTCACCTTAATATTATTGCGCAAAGTTTCCATATCAGCTAATACTCGTATATTCCTAATAATTACTCGAAATTTTTGAAAATTTCTTAAGAAATTCAAATAAAACATGATTTGACGTTATATTTGGCGTGTTTACTTCTGTATCAATAAATTGAACACAAAAAACATTCTTATCATAAAATTGGGTTAGTATTTTTTAAAGTTTAGAAGTTCTGGTTTAAAAAAATCTAATAAAAAACTAATATAACGTCAAAAACGTAACCGAATTAATAAAATTCGATATTAAAAATAATTGTGATTCTCAGTATAATGCGGAACAGCTGATTTTGATGTTAGAAGCGCAAATTGTTAAGATCAATAGATTTAAACTTAATTTTAATTTAATATTTACTGTTAAAACGGTCACAAAACAAGTATATTATAAGTTATACAAATATTTAGTTTATAATTATTAAAAAATACGTTTTATTTTAATAAAATTACCTTCAGTTTAGGTTTCTCCATTGTAGCCATTTTGATTTATTATTTATGTAACATAAATTTTTTGATTGTTTTAGGTTATAGAGGAACTTGTCAAAATTTTCCCCTTACATGTTTTATAGTATAGTATTTTTTACGTATTTGTCAAAATTAAGGAAACTAAATAAAACGAAACTATTCCCGCCACTTTAAAAATAATATTTATTTTTTTTAATAATTTATAGAATGTAAAATACATGATCAATTATTAAACATTATGACTTTTCACTTTATTTAGATAATTCTTTGGTTATGTTTGTATTGCAGTAAAAAAATTCCCCTACATGTTCTACTATAAAAAAAATGTGTCTCAGTCACTCTCATGTAGATATTTTATTCTTGTCTTGAATAGTGCTATTCAATTCAAAATTACAAGATTTTGAACAAAATTAAAAAGAGGCAAGAATAAAATATCTACATGAGAGTGACTGAGACACAATTTTTTTTATAGTAGAACATGTAGGAGAATTTTTTGACTGCGATACAAAAATAACCTAAAAATTATGTAAATAAAGTGAAATATCGTAATTTTTAATAGTGACGATGTATTTTACACCATATAAATTATTAAAATTTGGACGAATACTTGAAAATGTCTTCCAAAACTCAAATTACCACTTCCCGACACCCGTTTTCCGTCGATAGAAGACATGTTGTGTAATATACCGGAAAAAGTCGATTCATTTATTTGTTTTCCGCATTGATCAGTAAGGTCATTAAATTTTAACAAAATAAACAAACTCGTTCAAAATATGAAAATGCAACCATGCAACCTCGGAAAATGTACATTTGCTTTCCGTAGTGCTGTATAACATTTTCATCATACCTATTACCATGGTGCTAAAATTGATGTTGCAAAAGCGTCATGTGATAGTTATTTTCATTAGCTTATCAATTATAACAAATTTTGCTTCAGACCCCGTTTGAAAACTGTCTATTTAACTTTATGAAATTATAATATGATATGATATGATAGAGGCGTACAGGCCAACCATAACGGCGATCCTAGGTACGTTACCATAATCCTGAAATATCAACAATCAAATAATAAATTAATCTGAATGCGAATAATATTTCAGCATCATGCGGGCCCAGGCCCCAGCATCCTTAACAGATAAGTTTAGTTAGGAAAGGATGTTAGTCACAGAAACGACTAGGGCGAACCGCAGCAAAGTCATTTTCTAACTACTTAAATATATTAGAATGTTAGTCTCAATTAAATTCACACTCTAGATTAGAGTTAGTTAGTTAATTAATGTAAGTTAGTTGTGTTTGAGGTAAAGAATACTAATATTCATCATATGTATTCGGCATCAGTCCTACTAGACTGGTTAGGTTATTTGGGTCATCTCATCACATACTGCTTGTAACCTTATTTTGCCCTATCTTCCCATCCAATACCATCTAACCGAGGGACTTCACGTTCGTAATGACACGGCAGTATTATCATACATATGATGACCTAAATATTCCGTCAATAATGTCAAAATAAAAAAAAAATACAAAAAAATTTAGATTCGGTATTGTCATTCAGCTACCTATATTTAAATTCATCCAACTAAAAGCAGGGTTAATTTATATCTAACATTCACACAACTTCACTAAAACATAACCTGAATTCAACCAGAAAAATCGTCGAAAAACAACATTCCATAGCAAAAAGTCTTTGGATCGTTAACATATTTGATTGTATTGAGTTTATGCTCAAAGCGTAAGTAATTAAATAGACCCCCTGATCAAGAATGTTGCAATCACAATCTTCCCTGACCTTCCGGTATGTAAAAAAAAAAATTAAATAAATAATAAATTTTAAATAATAATAAAAATAAATTGAATTATATTTGCCGACAACTTTATTGTTTTAAATCAGGACTTTCGACAAAATTTCAATTTATAGAATTGTTTAAAGTAAGTGAAAATTATTAAAATAAGTTATGAAAATGTAATTAAATTTAAATAAAAACCCAAATGGATAACACAATCCAACATATTTCAGCTCAAATGATAAATTTCCCGTGGCAGAAAACTATTTCCTCCTTTCATTAACATTTTATATATTTATCAAATTATATTATTCCACAAAAAGTTATTTTTGTCACAAAACGGTGGCAACCCATTTTGAGTATACAAATTTTCGCTTATTGGGTAAGTTACAATTCGATCTGTTGTAATTTCAAATTTTGGTTTCTCGGGTACCAATATTTTATGTACTTAACTATATACAAAGGGAATTCCCTTGAAATTTCAGTTTCTAGTCTATTTAACTTTATGAAATTGAATCAAAATTATAAATAAACGAAATTTAGAAATTTTAGAAATTTGTTAATCGAAAAACTCGAACTGCAGATTTGGAGAAGTTAAACTTTAAGATTGTCTTAACCTTCCCAATTCGTTGACTATCGTTTGTTCTCTGTTCACAATTTAGGCAAACTCATTTCGTCATAGAGTATAGGTATGTACTAATCTAAGGGAACGCGACGTAATCTTAAATCTCGTTCTGTAATATGATAAGAATTTAAATCAATAAGTTTCGGAATGGTAAATCGACTTTAAAATAGTAAAACGAGTTCAAGTTCTTAAAATATCTAATGTAAATTCGCAGTTAGTGTATGAAAAAAGGAATGAAGTGATTTTTTGTTGCTTTTCATTCAATTATCAACACAAGTTAATCCTTTTACCACACAGTAAAGAAAAATATGTCAATTCTTGGGTCAGCCTACGGTACTCAGAGGGCTTTGGCTGTTTCTGTGTACACCTAGGTAACACCAAGGTAGCCGCGTCCTCGTCGCGGGGGACGAGCACTGCTTCGACAGTAGCAAAGTGCTACCGGGGACCAAATGCCAGTGGTATAAATTGGCTAAAACAAACAATGAGTACAACAAATACGGAATGTAATATCCCAAGTGGTACAGCAACAGATATGCTGCCAAATCCACACTCTTCGGAGGCAGGCCCAACAGATTCTGGGGTGGGCCAGAAGAGGTCAAAAGAGGTTTCTAGAAACTAGTTAATCATTAAGAAACAACTAGCTCTAGAACAACAAACAGCTAAACCAAAAGAAAAATCACCCCCACCAATAAATGTCGTCGGGATATCAAATTTCTCCACTATACAATCGATTATGAAATCGATTACGGTAGCCGAGTACAAACTCGTATCTCTAAATAATGGCGCCTGGAAAATTAATGTTGTAGTCTCCTACCTATAGAGCTTTGGCTAGAAAGCGTAATTCCGAGGGACATCAGGGGCTTACCTATGAGGATAAGAATGATCGCCCAATCAAAGTTATGGCTAGAGGTCTTCACCCAACCTGCGCACAAGAGGAAATTATTGAGGATCTCAAGCAAAAGGGCTATCAAATAGAAAATGCTGTAAACATCATTAAGAAAGAAAAAAATCGAAACTGAACAAGGAGTTAAAATTAACAAAAGAGGGCTTCCACTATTTATGCTCACTTTTAATAACAAACAAAAAGTGGAACATAGTACATAAGAATCAAGAATATAAAAATATTCAATATGCGTGAAAGAAATAAACGTATATAGTAATGCCATAATTTTTTTATAGCATTATTAAAAATTTATTTTTAATTAATTCAAATGGGAAATTTACATTTTCATGTATTGTTGCCATAAAAATACTTGGATCGAATATATTTTATAGCAACATTCATTTTTATAGTGGTTTTGAAGATGTAGTGGCTCAAAAAGTCCCTGATAAATTTTGTGTATGTTATATATGCACAGTATAACCTCCCAAAAGTGACCACTGAAGGGACCGGCCGATTTTGGTTACATTTAAGAGTTGTTCACATTAAAACAAATTATTTCCTACTTAATAAATAATAAAAATATTATAAAATATAAAATTACATATACATTTATTTCATTTTCCTTATACATTTCAATGCACATAATATTATGTATTGCATTGTTATAATAAAAAATATTTTAATTATGATAAAATAAAACCACATGTCAATTCAATTATAAAAAATTTTCTAAACTAAAAATAATACATTCATTTATGTAACAAAAAACTAACAATTTTTCGGAAAATAGTCATCTATAGGCTTTTTTGTTTTTGGTTTTCTGGCTACATAATCTTCAAAAATGGTTTCCGCTTTCGAAACGGATTCAAGCATTGCTGGACATTTCTCTTTGCAAATTGTTTTTAATGATTGTGACATTGATGCTACATTCGCCTGTGAGGGTAACATTTTCAAATCTCGTGGTGCTTCTGTGTCATCTGCTTCACTTTCCGAACTACAAACCATTATTGTTGATACACACGTTTCGCTTAATTCAGCGAGAACTGATTGAAAAATTAAGTCAGTATGGTTCTTCGCATACACATAACTCATCTTATCATCAATTGATTCAAAAATTTTGCTGTTGGACGGCGGTAGAGGAAGTGTGTCGTAACTTCCTCATCAGAATTTTCGAAGCTAACGTTGTGCTCAGCATCAAATATAAAATCGGCTTTTTGAAGCAGTTAATAATGATTTTTATTTTAACATTGTTCCAAGCTAAATTAATCTATTGAACTACCGACCAAATGACACAGTGGTTAAAGCTTTGGCGTTTGGATCGGGAGGTACCGGGTTCGAATCCCGATAGGGGCAGGATGCAAAAGGAAATGTTCATCAACAGATTACGATCTGTGATTAAAAGGAACACATCTACGACCCCCTATCGGCGTGCAAGACTCATGGGCCGACCCATCTTCCATGTCCAGTACTATAGGCTGGCATGGAGCTATGCAATGCGCAGATGGTAACTTAAATCGGTCCTATAGCCGTACGTCTTCGATTTGGCAGGAATTGCGTAAAGTAAGACGGGAAAACCAACCGCGAAAGAGCAGGGAGTTCTTCGGCCCCAGAAAAGATTGCATAGATTAAAATAAAAAAATAAAAAAATCAAAAAAAAATCTATTGAACTGCATCCTCACAAAAGTTAATTAATTCCACCGTTTGTTTCAAATTTAGTTCCTTATATTGTTTTGACTTATTCGAGTACATTTTTACTACAAAATTAGCCTTATAGGAGAAAACTAAACTACGAAACTATATAAACGATAATACCTTACCTGATCGAGACACAATACACTAAATGTTATTTGTGCGACAACGTAGAAATATACAAAAATAAAAAATTAACGGTAAAACTTCAATTGAGAGGATATGTACATACATATTTGAGTATTTATTGCGCTCTTTTGTTATGTTATACATATTTTGGTGGTCACATTAGGGAATTCAAAATTGTCTAATTTAACATATTTGTTCTAGAAATATTGGTCACAATTCAGAGGTGGTCACAATGTGGAGGGGTCACTTTTGGGAGGTTAGACTTTGGATATATATTTATTTTCTTGTCTCTCATGTGCAAAAAGTCAATGTTATATCTCTTTCAATTTGCAGAAGAAAAAAGTTGATCACATGTAAATGGGGTATTATTCTACAACTTTTTCAGTGTTTTATGTATACTGATTTTCTCAGTATCCCCTTCATCGTCGTATTCAAAATGTAATCGTAAATATCATTATTTATCTCAATTTTATTGGTTTGCACAGCTAAATTGGTGCCAAAACATTTACAGATGTTCTATTTAGCTAAATCTAGTAGGCTTTGAAGCAAAGTTTAAGTTTAAAATAAATTTTAGTATCAACGAGTAAAAACAAAAGAAAATATGACTCAAATGTGATTTTTTTTCGGGTGTGCACTAAACATAAACGGTGTTTTTCCTATAGGTTCACAATTTTAAATTAAAATAGAACGAAGAAAAACATTTTGAATATCAGTGAAACTAGTTCTATTGGATAGATAATTTTAGGCCATTAATGCTTGAATATGATTTTGGCCATGTGGCCATCGCAGCTGTAGCGCGTACATGTCGTAATCTGGAGGTCAAATTTTCGATCACTCTTCGCAGCAATTGCGGCCGTATATTGCCAATAACTCGCCGAATATTGTGTTCCAAGTGTTCAATCGTCTCTGGTTTATCGGCATAGACTAAGTCACTTGACTGACTTAACATATCCACACAAACAAAACAATCAAAAGGAGTTAGATCACAAGATCTCGGTGGCCAATTAACAAGGCATTACGTGAAATTGTCTTTCATAAAATGTTTCTTTGAGTAAATTAATTGTATCTCGCGCTGTGTGGCACCATCCTGTTGGAACCACATATCAACCAAAAGTGAGCTTAATCGCTGAACAAAATTTTGTTTGGAAAATCAACATCAATATCAATTTGTGCTTCAGCTCATTGGCCGAATTGGCGGCGTGTGTGGTGGTCGAATGGCTTTAATTCCTGTACAAGTTGAATTTTGTTAGCACGTAAACTAAAATTCATTGATAAAATCTTCCATAAAGTGGATGGACACATCTCCAGTTGCTGAGAACGACACCGAATTGAATGATTTGGGTCTTACTCAATGCTACGCTGTACAGCGCAGTAACATCTTACTGGATGCGTATTATCATTTAGGATATACGTGATGCGCTCCGATGGACGATTATTACGATCGTAAAATGAACGTAATGCACGATGAGTTTGGCGAACAGAACCATTATTTTGATAAACAATTTCAACAATTTGCAAGCGTTGCTCTGGCGTGAGTCTATTCATTATGAAATTCCAAATCAAACTAACGACAAAGCAAATATCAGCTGTCAAATCGGTTGTCAAACAAAACAGTGTTGCCAACTTAAAGATGTGAACCTCTAAGAAAACACCCTTTACATACAACACGAATTGCTCACAAATTTACTACTTCTAGTGCCTGCGTATGTATACAACCATATCACAATATATCTAAGCAAGCCCAAAAAACGTAGGCCTCTATTCCCTTAGGCGTATCACTTCATGCGATGTGACTATGGATCTTCTTGGAATAATTTCGTACAAGATTCGCAGTGAATATTTTTTAAATCTTAGTTGGCTGCCTTAGTTTGAAAAAAATTATATTTATTTGTCGCATCAGAATTTCAAGTGATGGAAAGTGTATTTTGAAGTGATAGAAGTCACAAGAAAATATTTATAAAGCAGCTTACTAAGATTTAAAAAACAGCCGCATCGAGTTTTGTAAATAATTATTTTGTAAGTTTTTCAAGAAGATGAGTAATCACGTCGCATGAAGTGATGCAACTAAAGGAATAAGGGTGGTAAAAGCAAAAAAAAATTTTCATACGGAAATTATTTTTTGTTAAAATTTCTTAAAATTTAATAAACATAATTCGTAAACGCGGCAGAAAAATAAATGTTCCTTCTCCAACAAGCGTGAACTATGTTTATTTACCTTTAATTTTGATAAATTGTTTCATTTTTAATTTACTTTTCATTCAGAATTTTACCATTTTTCGCTATGATGTCTTTAACTTGATGATCGTCGTGTAAAATATATAGAGTATTATTTGCCTGTAATCGTTGGACGACTCATTTACTCTCGGAATTCCTTGATGAATTCAGTTTCGATTAACTTTGGTTTCCCATGAGTGAAATATTCTACAGGAATATGAGCTCGGCAGGCGATTGGTGCGTCGCATCTTCTTTGAATGACATTCTTATCCCAATAAAATTGTTAGCAAATATTTCAACCAATCGTTGCTCTGCTGACACTTTGTTGCAGCCTTAAGCTATCTCTCTCGTCGTTCTTAAATGTTTAATTCCTAATGTTTGATTCAATTCATGAAATCATTAAATAAGAGACTCAAACTGTCTGCCGAGATCACTTGAACTTTGTTCGGGTACTTTGTCAACAATTGGGAACGCAGTAGGCCATGGAGTGAATCTATCTATTACTGTTAAAAATAGCGAGTATTCTCTAACAGAAGCAGTGGTCCAATTTAATCAATATTTATGGATTTAAAACGCTTGTTTGGCATGGCGTACAAGACATCCGTGTTTCACTGTGCCGGTGAGTCTTTGACATTGAATACATGTTTGACGAAATTTTTAATACCACGATTCATAGGTAGGCCACACGAATCCTTCAGTACCCAACTATATGTGGTTCCACGAATGCCCGAATGTATTAAATTATATAATTTCCTTATAAGCTTTCGTCTATGCTCGGTAGTGATGAATGGTCGGATATGATTATTCGAAGTACCTCAATAGACTTTGCTATACATTCTAAATTGCTTTCACTTTTATTAATAACATTAATTCTGAAAACATTTTCAGTCTTATCAATAACATTAATATCGCAAATGAATTGTCGCTCTTTTTTGATAATGCGAATATTAACGCTATATACATAGCTTCCAGCTCCCTACTATACTATCATATATGCTGATTATTCATTTCGTTCATATTTCATCGATGAAAAATTATCATGAATTCATTTCATAAAGCAAAAGTTCAAAATTCATCTTTAAATATTATACAGTTACCTTTACAGTGCCACTATTTTACATAATTTTACATAATATGGTTCGATTATAAATTTGAATATTTTTTATCATTTAACATAAAAATATCTAATTCTTATACTGCCACACGCCGATTTTATTGTCTAAATTTCCGATTAACTAAATTTATGGTTATTTCATATCAGTCGTTCATAGATGGCACAAAACAAACCGCGTCTTATGTTTAATTATAATTTGCTAAATAAATTAAGATTTATCATTGTCCACGATATTTCTAATCAGCGATTGATAAATTTGAACTAAGTTTACAGTTTAGAACTAAATGTCACGGACATTTTACTAGAGACATCTATCAATATCTGGTATGAACAATATCAGTTAGAGTGTGTTTCAATTAGTTTACGTACTGCTAAAAACTTAAAAATTGAGGTGAATAAAACTGTCAAACTTTTTATTTGCTTCAAGAGCTGATAAGAATTGTTCATGAGAAACATTTGGCTGACACAAAATAGTTGTTTGTAAACAAAAGTTTGCCATGAACAAAATTGATAAACATCGTAATTTTTAGTTATAAACTGACCGTAATTGAAAGATATATTTTGAAATAGTATTAATTTTCGTTATTTTCCATTTTTTATCTTTTGTTATTGTTCATAATTACGTTAAATAGTAAACATACAATTGTCAAAAATGTTGTCCAATAAACGAATAAACTTTTAACTTTTTATGCGGCATTTAAACCAATTGAAACACGCACTTAGTCATAAATTTAGACATTAAATCGGTGTCAGGCACAGAACTTATTGAAGCAAACCGTGCATCTCCAATGCAAAAAACTTTCTTTATGACTTTTGACTTTTACTTTTACCTAAAACTCAAATACATGTATATATTCAAATATAGTTTTATAAAATTATATTACGCAACAAAAAGGTGTTGTTAGCCAGAATTTTATTTTTTGATACGCATCAAGAGGTATTGATTTGGGTGTTGTTCCGTTTGAATCATAAAGGTGCATCCCTAAACACAGTAATTATACAATGCTTCTGTGGCGCAAATGCCGACGGTTACACTGAGTTGTATCTATTCTTCCAAGGAATGTTTCACCAAATTGAAGCTGATAAATTTCGTGATTTTCACGACGCTCAAGAAACCAAGGACTGAGTTCCAGTTTATTTGTAATGTGTAATGTGTATTTGTAATCTGTATTATTGGATTACTATAGACCGTGTGCACTCTAAAAACTTCAAAATATTTAACTATTTATAGGTATTGTAAAAATATTCACGGTTTTCTTAAATTTGCAGTTATCGTATTATTTCTGTATACACCATACCATTATAATAAACAATTGACATTATATTCAAAACGCGGTTAACTTCATTGTATTTCTCATAAGGCAAAAGATAAAAGTTTGATAACTTTGAAAAAAATTTTTTCTCTAAATTTTTATCACACTTTTCTGTAAGGCAACAGTTTTCTATTGGGGATGCGGTGTAAATTTTCGACCAAATTTTGTAACAAATTCAGCCATCTCAGCCAGCTCATAATCACTCTTTGTGTTCTATTATCCGAGTATCAGTTACTCTAATGAATTATATAATAACACTAATAAATTCTTATTCTTATCTCCCAAACAAGCAATTTCTAATTTTTAATATTTTTCTCCAAATTTACTACTCGCTTTGAATCAATTAATTAATTCAGTGATATCAGTGATTTCCAGTAATTCAGGTGATATTTATTTTATAATAAATTAAACCATTGAGAGAAAAAATTCAATTAGTACCACAATCAAACTACAGCAGGGCTCATAAGGCCGATAATTAGTAAATTCGAAAAATAGCCAGGCCATCATTTGTTGGGATCCGTTCAGAACTGCATAATTTAAAATTACATTTTTCAAAACGGCATATTTCAAAACGGCACTTTTCAGAATTACATTTTCAAAACTGCATGTTTCAAAACGGCATAGGCACAAAACGGCATTTTTCAAAACGACATTTTTAAAACTGCACAAGACAGAATGAAATATTTAGGAATCTAGAATTATTTTTTCATTAATTTCTGGAATATGACCAACAGGTACGGTTATTTATTAACGGAACACGATGAAATTTGACATGAATGAAATTTTTGAACGATGCTTGGATGAAATTCTAGGATAATTTTTTGGTCGATTAAGATCAAATTTCACATGTGCCTATGGTAAAGTTGAATTTACAAATGATTTTGAATAAAATTCATGAAATGAAATTGATTATGACAAATTTCTTCTACATGTTTTATATAAAAATTTTAGTAGGTATGACATAAAAAAAGTATTTACCTTCATTGGAATTACAAATTATATGAAGATTTAGTATGCATATAATATTCCCCTTCACCTAAATTGTTATATAGAGCTTCGAAGTTCTAGTTAGTTACTACAATTGCATCAATTGCATGGTCGTAGCGGATTACTTCATAATGGAATACATCTCATGCAAGTATTTTCTTAATTTATCGGGTTTATAGAAAAATTCGATTCAAAGATATTAGTTTCAAATATGCAGCGTTATTAACGTACGCGAGCGACTACAATTTTTGTTTGAGGGTTTTTCCTATTTATAGTCCTGCCGAGGATAGTACATTTTTAAGAAATCGCAATAATTTTATGTTTACCGCACATATATAATATGCTGTATAGCATACATTTACATCAGAATATCATATGACACCTGGTATATATATTATATTAAAAACAGTTTGTAATAGTTTTATTAGTTTGATGTTAAACAGTGGGCGAAGTGCAACGTAAATACCTACTAAAATGTATCGCAGTAATATTTACTGTTTCAAACTTATAATATTAACTAATTGTTATTGATGCCGCATCCCAAAATTATTCATTTTTACCAATTTCCCTTGACCGAACAAAGTCAAATTTCCATCTCTCGCTATTTTTCGTTTGCAGTCGTGCATTATATTCTTTGTACTCGAATATTATTTGGTTGTTCTGTTTAAAAAAGTATAAAAAAAAGGTACGCCTACAAAAAAATTTCCGATGAGATCTTTAAAAGTTTAACTTTGTTTAAAACCTAGATATATTATTAAGGAAACAAACATAAACTTAATTTTAATATAAAAAAAAGAATACAGCAAATAAGGCTTTTGAAAGATATTGCTGGAAATATATATTTTTAGTAATTAGTATTAAGTTAAAATTTATTTATATATGTATGTACTAAAGAGAATCTAAATAAACGATAAATGTCGTTATGACAAAATGTCGTTTTGTACGTATGTCGTTTTGAAATATGCAATTTTGAAAAATGCCGTTTTGAAAAATGCCGTTTTGAAAAATGCAGTATTGAAATATGCAGTTTTGAAAAATGCTGTTTTGATAAATGCCGTTTTGTACCTATGCCGTTTTAAAACATGCAGTTTTGAAAAATGCAATTCTGAAAAATGTCGTTTTGAAATATGTCGTTTTGAAAAATGCTGTTTAGAAAAATACCGTTTTGAAAAATGCCATTTAGAAAAATGCCGTTTTGTACTTATGTCGTTTTGTACCTTATGCCGTTTTGAAATATGCAGTTTTGAGCAATGCCGTTTTTAAAAATGCCGTTTTAAAATATGCAATTTCAACCGGGACCCTCATTTGTTGAACCACAATTTAGTGTTGTGATTGCATCCTCAACTTTCCTTGAGGAAGAAAACGATTTACCTAATGACTTCTAGTTGTCAAAGGCAGAATCAATTACTAGCCCTGAATTGAAGCAGATGAGCGAGTTTATTCATAGGCATGGTATGTAGAATGATATAAACCAGCAATGGCTTATAACTTCAATTATATATTTCACTCGATCCTTACCGATCAAAATTGTCCTTAGGCAATCATAAAATAATATATGTAAGTTTACTCTCTGATACTGATGACCTTACAATGAACAGGATGATAACCAAATCGATAGATGTTTTTCGTTTGCGAAAAGCTATTCGTTTCGAAATGATTTAATAAATCAACAAGTTTGTGGCATGCTCTACCATATCAACAGTTTCAACGGTGTCCGTATTGGTTGTCTGACAGATCAAATGCAGTTTCGAGCACTGGTGCGAATCCAAACATTTGAGAAATGATTAATAGAACAAAAAATACTATCTTTTGAGATGAAATCACGTATTTGTACTCACGAAATCGGGACATACGGTAGTTTTTTGTGCGACTGAAACCATATATTATAAAGTATATACCTACGACAAATTTAATAAAATGGAACAAATCGATTATTTGGTAAACCAATAACAACAAATTATCGCTAAACGGTTGATTCTAGACGATATAGATTAACGTGAATAAAATAAACATAATTTTCTGTGCTAGAATTCGCTTGCTATCACTAATAGGTTTGGAGTTGTTCAGTCAACACACAGAGTATTCTAGGTGCACTGGTACAATTAAAGCTATTTATTGACACTGTTAGGGAAAGTATATACAAACATAACACGAGATTTTATAGTATTCGACGGAAATTTTAAATTTATTCATAAATATAACTATATTGTGAAGTATCTGTAAGATTGTGTACTAAATAAAATTTGTTGTTGAACCTAACCTAAAAATTAAATGTGTCTATTTAAACATTTCTTTACCATTCGAACCTACCTAATATAAAAACTGCATATGAAACAATCTCTCTCTATCGGCAATTTTCTGAGTTTTTTTCATTTTTAGAAATCATGGGTAATTTGTTTTTATTTAAATTTTTTCTATAATTTAAAATTGAAATATTTAAAAACAAACAAAACTAGGCACGAGATTATAGATTTAACTATTTACTATTTTTTACTGCGAAAAAAAAATTGAGTATTGTTGTTGTTTATTCCGATCGAGCTTGCACAACTTCTCCAAGTTTGAGAGCTAATTACAAAATTTTCGAGTTCACGAGTTTTCCATAACAGCTATTGATTATCAAAAAAACTAGAAAAAAATGTTCCCGCAGATGCGTATCAACACTTCACAACTTACCCTTACTTTAGTAAAGAACACTCTTAAATACACTATCTAAGTAATTAATTATTGATATTTATTTCTAATTTCTGTATTTGCAGGCTCACGAAAAAGTTCATAGAACTCCACGATACGAGTGCGAAGAATGTGGAAAAGGATTCTCTCAGCTAAGAAACTACAAATACCATCTGTCCGTGCATCGTGGTACCAAAGAATTTGCCGCCGAATGTCCAGAGTGTGGAAAAATGTTTAACGATAAAGGATACCTGAGTAGCCATTTGAAAATTCATCGAAATCGAAAGGAATATTCTTGCCCCCATTGTCCAAAATCTTTTAATCAGCGCGTGGCGTTCAACATGCATGTGAGAATACATACAGGTACAGCATCAGATAGCAGCTAAATTCATTCAAAAATTATAATTCTTTATATTTTAGGTGTTAAACCACATAAATGTGCGGAGTGTGGAAAACGATTCTCCCGTAAAATGCTGCTTAAACAACATTCTCGGACGCACAGCGGTGAAAAACCTTATCAATGTTCAGTTTGCGGAAAAACTTTTGCCGACCGCAGTAACATGACTCTTCATCATAAGCTACATTCCGGTATAAAACCGTTCGCATGTCCAATTTGTCCAAAAGCTTTTACCAAGAAACACCATTTAAAGACGCATATCAATTATCACACTGGATGCAAACCGTACGTGTGTCCGCATCCAAATTGTGGCCAGGCCTTTACCCAATCGAGTAATATGCGAACACATGCCAAAAAATGTCAGCTCCGACCAATTATTTCATAAAATGTATTTCGATTATATTTTAATAAATGTATTAACGTAGTTTATTTAATTAATGAAGCTTTAGTAGTCGCAAGAATTTGTAACGTACTGTCGCACGCAAGAGCACATTTGTCCTCGTTTTCTCTCATTTTCCAGTTGCAATTTGATCAACTGCAGGTTGTGTTTCTCGATTTCGAGTTGTACATTTTTTAGTTCCATATTACGGTTATGCAATTCATTAGCAAGAACTATTTCATGGTCAACTTGTTTCAAGCGCTTTCGTTGAATAAGTAAGTTTAAACGACTATATACGGAACTTGATAGTTTCCCGGGTCGTGGCGGTAATCTTCGTTTCCTACTTGGGGTGGAGGAGATTTCCATTTCATTATCATCGAGATTTTCGTCAATTATTTCACTGTAAATAAATTGAAAATATGAATCCCTCATAAAATCAGGCCACATAATGTCACTTACGCAATTTGAATAATTCGATCTGTATTCGAGTCTCCCGATCCATTGAGCCGACCATCGGTAGCATCACAATCTGCCTCTGATCTATATTCTGGTTTCACTTTTAATTCATCCGACTTACGGTTACCCAGCTCTAAATCCGCAACAGACGGTGGTGATGATGAATATCCAACTTCTTCGTTGTGTTTATTTAGTTGCATTTCCTTTTGAGCTAGTTTATACCGAAAATATTGAGCCTTAAGTTGTTTAACTTCATACACATAGCCTAACAAGCTCATTTTTTTTCTAATCTCCTCCCAAACTTCGAATTTTTTTCGAACCATTACTGAACTATTCCCTTTATCGTCGATTACATGGAGTTGAGGTTGAACGAGCCGATATAAGACATTTTTAGCTTGCAGCGTCCAAAAATCTCGTTTACGTCGAAATTCCTGCAAGTTTAAAAAATTTCTTTATTTACCTTTATTTACTTTTTCCTATAAATGTTTTGTTATATGTAGTAATTTGAAATCACAGAATTATGCTCCCTGTTAGTCTCTAAATAAAATTGAGTTGAATTGACTTGAAACCATAGGTGAAAATTGGACCGATGAAATTTCTCGAACGATCGTCCTGAAAACAGAATCTTACTCTTTAAATGTTATAAAATGTATATTCAAATCGCTTTCCGTTACAAAATGGACTGATACGTGCTCGAATGTTGCGCTCATATAAATGTTATATTTAAAGTTCGTTTACACAAGTAAAACCGGTTGTACAGAGAGCCTGGCCCGATGAAAACGAAATGTTGGCTGTTCTGCCCCCTATGTTCCCGGATTTTCCTTTATTCGACATCAGAGGGCTAAGCGACATAAGAGGCGCAATTAGCTTTCCTAGAATAGTTAATAAAGTCTATTGTTCCAAATGACTGCACTAATAAAATAAAAAGTAGAATATATCATTTCGGGAATATACGATTCCCATTTCCCAACTTTCATCGTAACAAAAAATACTACATACATCAAATATGGTTCTTAGCCGACTTAGGAACATATTAATGTTTTCTATTAATTCGCGATAAGTCGTACGGGGATGTTTATTATAGCAACCAGAATCAAAACAGAATCTTCAATTCAAATGGAAGCAATATAAAATCAACCAATTGATCATTAGAACCAGTGTTGTTGGAGCTAACTAAACAAAGGGAGCGTTACATCTTACAGATATCAAATTATTAAAAAAAATATGAAAATTTATGTTAATTATTTAATTGTAATTACCAGATTTGAATTAGTATCGGATTTAGAAGCCATTTCTTATAAATTCCACTTTTTTAACATGTAAACGCTAAACAAACAAAAAATTGCTTTTTGACACTTTGGTTGTCAAACTATAAACTTCGATTTTAGTACAAAACTTTTAATATTCATCTAGTGTCCGTGGTTTTGCTCAGTTAATCGGTTATACGATTTACCACAACCGGTAATTATTTACGGATTATACACACACAGGACTGTCAATGTCAAAAGTGAGTGCATACAAACAAAAACAATTTTTAGTAGTTTGTTTTGTTGCGGAGGGCCGAGGGAGTACCAGGGCAGTGTCCATCTACAAATAAATTGATTATGCAACGAATTTTATACCGTAACCAAATAAAATTGTACGTAAAAAATATAACACGGCTTAGATGGCCAAAGTTTTACTCAACAAAATCGATGGAAATTTATAGGGTAAGACCTTTTTGAAATTACGAAATCGTTTTCATAGATTAAAAAAGCTCTGTATCTATGATTTTAAAGAAATGTTTTGCTGCGCTAGGATTATCTGAATCATCTAGCCAAGAAGATGTGCGTCTAGCTTACATTGATTTAGTGAAAAAATTTCACCCCGACAGCGGTCACAAGGAGGCGGATAAAGGTCGTTTTTTTGAGATTGATGGAGCGTTTCGGATCTTGCAGAAAAAATTTGCTAAAAATCGTCGTGGGATTGATGATGATCAGCATGAAGTAAGTGAAAAATTTTTTGATATTCGTCACACGGCGCCTCAACATCGACAGTATTTGAGTTATGGTGGAATAGGATACGGGACTCTTTTTCAACGTGAAAGACAGTATCACCAACGAAAAGTGGTTCGGGCTCAACAAAGGGTCATGGATCATCGCCTGGAGCAGATTAAAGCAGAAGAGGATGCTCTCACTCTCCTAGATTATTATAAGAAGCATGCAGTTAAAACCAAATACGGAATAGATCGTGTGGTAGAGGACCTGATCCTAGAAGCGATGTCAAAAGGGGAATTTACAAATTTGACTGGAATAGGGAAACCTCTGCCTATATTTCAGCAACAAAATCCTTACATCGATTTCATGACTCATAAAATGAACAAAATTCTGTTGGATGGGGGTTTCACCCCTGAATGGATTACGCTCCAAAAGGAGATTCGTAGCGGTATCGATAAGCTGAAAAAAGATTTGAGCAACGAGCGTAAGTTTTTAGGCCCCACACCACTTTCGGGAAGAGACCTTACCAAATGGAATACAATTTACTCAAAATACGAAAAAAATGCCCAGTTGCTTAATAAAAAAATCGACAATTTTAATTTAATAGTACCTATTCTTAACAATCAGTTATTTCGCATCCGATACGATATGCTGGCGGGTAAAATTTTAGTAACCGGTGAATATGGCCATAGCAGTATTAATATAACAGCCAATAAGAAACAGTCCTCCGAAGGAAGTCAAACTGAAAATTTTTTTTCCTTAGTGTCCTCATTATTTACGAAAAACTAACGGCCCCAATTTTCAAATTTATATGAAAAAGATTATTGTGATATGTAAATAAAATAAATTGTATTTTTAGAAATGTTGAGCAAAATTTTTTTTTCCAAGAATAGAACCAATGCAGTACTCAAATTAACTGTGTTACCGACATTATAATTTTAGTTTTAGCACACCGACAAAATAATGCTGGTTATGTCGGTTGTCGGGTCATCTGCATTATTTTCAGACAAAACCGAGCGTAGTTTGGAGACAAATAAAACTGTCTTCACTAACCAACCATAGAGCAAAATATACATGAGAAGTCTTATGTAGTGTAATTTTTTTTTCTGTTCCTAAGTTAATTTTACTATTGGCAATCTGTATACGCCTAATAAGAACAATGAACTATAAAATAACTATGCCGATATGTTTATAAGATACGTATATATGGGTTAAATATAGAAAAAATAAGATTACTCTCGAAAAAGAAATTGGCTTATAAAATTTGTACTACTTGATTCCTCTTATATATTTATTCCTCCATGCTACAACAAAACCTACGACAAATGTTTACAGCTGGCAAATGATAAAATATAATTATCAATTTTATAGAAATCTAGAGTATCAATTTATTTATGCTTAGTAATGAGTAGCAAAATTAGTTATCTAATTAGTAAATTTATTGCATTTAATTCAGCTTTCTGAATTGCGGTAGTGCTTTTGACAACGCGTCGACTAGACGTAAACGAACAATATTGCGAAAAAAGACGACCAAACATGCATTTATCTGCAGTACGCCGGGACATTAAAAGTCCGTGTAAAATCGTAGACGAACTGTGCGTTTATACTTGCGGAAATTAGTGCGGCACTAATATATCGCACTCGCTCCGCAGGTATGAATATATACCTGCGAGAGCGATTGCGATATATTAGTACCACACTAATTTCCGCAAGTATAAACGCACAGGAAATAACGACAAGAATATCGCAGTTAAAAATTGGAATTTTATCGATTGAAAAATTACGTCAAACGATGTTATTTGTTTTTACGCCGCAATGACGAACTTTTACCGTCGCTAGATGGCAAATCACGAAATGAAAAGTGTGTACAAGATAAGTGGTTACATTAAGCAAAATATACATAAGAGGACTTATGTAGACATTCCGAGGTTAATCTATTTTACTATTGGCAATCTTTATAAGCCTAACAAGAACAAGCAAAGAATTAAATTTGTGTATATAAATATATCAAAACTATAAAATAAGATTAACCTCGGAGAAATTGGCTTCTAAAATTTGCACTACTTGATTTCTCTTATTTTTATTATTCTTTATTCCTCGATGGTAGTTATTAGTTTTAATTTTACATATATAAACAATATAATTAAAAATATAATTAAAATTTAGTAAGCAAGTTACAAAAAATTTTGATACTCAAATTTATCAAAGGAAAATCCCGGTTGCATAACTTTAGGTGCATTTAAATGTCGATTATCGGCTGTGTGGCAAACTACAGGTAAAAGTCAATCTTAAGTAAATTTTTCGTTAAATTCATTTATTTTTCAAAAACCCTATGGCAAAGTGATCGAACATTCAGTCCTAAACCCGGGTTTTTTTCGTAGAAAACGATTTAGTTTGATTATAGTTGGCACACAGCCTAAAATAAACTTGTTTTCTCAGTATCATCATCGAGGAATAAATATATAAGAGAAATCAAATAGTGCAAATTTTATAAGCCAATTTCTCCGAGGTTAATCTTATTTTTATGATTTTGATATATTTATATACACAAATTTAATTCTTTGCTATATTTAATCCATATATACGTATCTTATAAGCATATCGGCATAGTTATTTTATAGTTTATTGTTCTTGTTAGGCTTAAACAGATTGCCAATAGTAAAATAGATTAACCTCGGAATGTCTACATGACTCCTTTATGTATATTTTGTTTTATGGGATCATACAGCCTTAAAGTAGTACCAAACGAAAACAAATTTCTAATTAGTATCGATATTTAAAGGCCCCTAAATGTATGTACTGGTTCGTTTCTTTAATAAATTTGAGTATCATAATTTCGTATAATTTGTTTACCAAACTTTACTTATATTGTTTACATGTGTAAAATTAATTAATAAATGTATTATTTTTCATTATTGCTGACCTAAACATTGCATAACCACTTATATTGGACACACTTTTTATTTCGT
This sequence comes from Nephrotoma guestfalica, assembly GCA_963691935.1. Taxonomy (NCBI): domain Eukaryota; kingdom Metazoa; phylum Arthropoda; class Insecta; order Diptera; family Tipulidae; genus Nephrotoma; species Nephrotoma guestfalica. The sequence goes on from OY829913.1 coordinate 151,573,049, forward strand.
AATTTGCCATCTAGTGAGAGTAAATTTTCAAAAATTATGGTCATTGCGGCGTGAACACAAACAAACTTATCATTTGACGTAATTTTTTGATTGATAAGAATCGAAATTTTTAATATTAAAACTAAATTTTACATTTTATTCATCAATTCAAGCCAAATCTTGATAATTATGTATTAATCTCTCGATTTCATGTTTCTTAACATCTTGATGGAAACATTTTTCGCTGTTTCTCTAAACAGAAAATATTGAAAAAATTGATTTATACGTTTCAAAAAAACGATAAACTTTGAAACTTAACCATAGACAAACTAAACATTTTATTTGGATAATCATGTATTAATCCCTTAATTACATATCTAAGTTCATGCTAAAGAAAGAAAATTGGTCAATTGGTAAAATTTTAACATCAAAAACAGATTTTTACTAAAACATTGACTTTTACATCTGGTTGTGAGTGCATCTGGTTTGTTTCTTTATTAAATTTGAGTACCAAAATTTTGTATAATTTGCTTACTAAACTTTACTTATAGTGTCTAAATAAATTACTTAATTGTCATTATTGCTGATCTAAACCTTGCATATTATAATAAATTAATAACCATTTATCTTGGATACACTTTTTATTTCGTGATTTACCATCTAGGAACCAAATTCATTTCAAGAAATATCATGTATAATACTTCGATTTTATGTTTCTTAACTAACTATTTATTTATTTATTTACTTTTCTTTAGCACCTTGATGCAAAAATGTTTCGTTGTTTAGAGGTAAAATAATGAAAAAATTGATTTGTACGTTTCAAGAAGCGATAAACTTTGAAACTTATCCATAGACAAACTAAACATTTTATTTGGATAATCTTATATTAATCCCTTAATTATACATCTAAGTTCATCTTAAAGGAAGGATTAGGTCTACTGGTAATATTTTATAGTCCAAAAATAACTTTTACAGCCTTAAAACCTAACTAAAAATTAATTTCATATTTTGATTAAACACTGCTTTTTGATGGGAGGAAAATGCCGTTCAAGCAAGGCAATGGCTTGATAAGTGTTATCGGGAGTCTGCTCCATCGAAAGCAACCGTAAAACATTCGTTTACTGAGTTTAAACGTGGCCGTACAAATACCGATTATGCGCCGCCAAATTTGGCAATTATTTCAGAAAAGATAAAAACTGTGCACAAAATCATTTTGACCGTAAAGTGAATCTGCGTGAGATACTTGACACTATTTAAAGATATCAAAAGGCAATGATTACCCTATTTTGAATGAACATTTCTCCATGATAAAGCTGTGTTCAAAGTGGGTGCCGCACTTAGCTCACATTCCAAAAACAGCACGTTGATGATTGAGAGCGCCGTTGTGAACTGTTTAATCGTAATAAACAGGATTTTTGCCTCGATGTGTGCGAATGGATGAAACATGGATCCATACTACACTCTGGAGTTAAGCCGTCAAACAGCTGGCCTCCGTATTTTGGGATGAGCAAGTTATTTTAATGGTCAACTATCTTGAGGTAGGAAAGACCATCAAAAGAAAATATTACAGGGCGTCATTGAAGGAAGAAATTGGGAAAAATTACCCTGAATACCAAAGAAAAACGTGCTGCTCTTTCACCAATAAAACCGTGTCACTAGTTCTTGGGAACAAAATTGCACGAATTTAAGTTCGAATTTCTTTCTCATCCACCGTATTCTCCTGATCTGGCTTCCAGCGACTACTTGTTGCACGTAGACATCAAACAAATACTCCATGGAACAAGATTTGCGTCTATTTTGGGGCCAAAGATAAATCGTTCTATTACCGACGTCGTCTAAACGACATCGAATTTGAAAGAAGCGTTGGAATGAATATAACACTTTCGAAGGAAATTATGTTGATGAAAAAGTTGAATTTTGCACCAAAAAATCTGATTATTAGCCTCGGGGCTTAAGTAGGAACCATAAATTGAATAAAAAGAATAAAAAAAATAACGTAAGAGAACGAAAGAGATGATTTACATGTATTCGACCTTACTCAGAATACTGAAAATAAAAAGAATAACAGAAATTGCGTTTAATATTTGTTCATTTTTATCACTTATACCATATTCGTTCGAAATGTCAGGCAACAAAAACTTGCCCGGATTCAGCTGTCAGGGCAATATTTTGACCTTACAAATTCTTTTAACACAAAAATCTTGCCCGAACAAATTGCCCGGGTCAATTTAAAAAAATCGCGATATTTTGTCAGATTTTATAAAAAATGTACGCATACATATATACAAAAGTAAACGTCACAACATAAATATCAAAACAAAGACAACGCGCCATTTGTACAATTCAATTTTAAATTTATTTTTGCTTTTAATAAATTTATTAAAATTGTAAGGATAATTTGTAATTTTGTTTGTGCGACGTATTTTCAAAATATCTTGTGTACTAAAATGTTGTGTTTATGTGCGAAATTATACAATTTCTTATGTTCTAAATTATTGATATTGAGCGGTAAATAAATTAATAAAATTGAGAAATAGGAGACACTATATTGAACATTTTAATTCTTTGCTTTATAATTTTTCAATATACCGATGCTAACCAGCTGAAATGATAAACCCGGAATTTATAATAAACAATTTTTTGTCTTTCTTTTCACAAATCCTACTACAAAAGTCGGTTAAATTTCTTTCATATTCGTTTACATAAAATCCGGGTAAATTTTTGTTGTAAAAGTAAACGAATATGCTATTAAAAGAATAAACGAGCGAAAATTTTCGTCCAGGAAAATAAATTTAATAACTACAACAACAAGACGCAAACAAATTTTAGTGCGTTGAATGTAATAATGCAAGGGAATTTTGAATTATTCGTGTATTTTATCTTCTCTACACATATACTAATATGAATTTTAATATCAAAAATAATTTTCAATGCTCTGTAAAATTGTATTTTTCTAAACCTAACATACAAAAATAATTTATCGTATTGCGATGATTTAAACCACATATATATAATTTTTAGAATTTTAAAAACATATATTTGTTGATATAAATACGTTTATACTCAAAACTATAGTAGTTTTATTCAAAATTTTGGGAAATATATCAAAAAAATATATGAATGAACTTAATAATTCAAGTTACCTATACGTCAAATTGGAATAATACATTTTTATCTTCGTTTGTTTATTTACGTTGTTTTTTTAATTCTTTTTATTCTATCTATGGTTCAGCCTTAATTGAGTGACATGAGTGAATACGTAACAAAAAATATCCAAATATTCGTGTATGGATAACCTTGGATATGTGTAGTAATTTCTGTTCCTAAATGTTGCTTAAACGCAGAATAACAAACATTTAGGCAAAAATCAAAACCCAAATATTATGGAAACTACAGGGTGTCCGCCGGGAAGGTATACTACTTGTGCCGCCATTTGGGCGAATATTAGTATTGACAGTTCATACTTGACTTTCATTTAAATGGATATGTGAATAAACAGAATAGTCGGTTCTGGGCAATGGAAAACCCTCACATTATTCATCAGTCACCTTTACATCCATTAAAAGTGACAGTCTGGTGTGCGATTTGGTCAGGAGGAATCATTGGACCTTACTTCTTTGAAAATGAAAACGGCGTAACGGTAACTGTGAATAGGGAGCGATATCGTGATATGATTGAAAACTTTTTAACGCCACAACTGCGTACTTTGGACTTGATTAACATGTGGTATCAACAAGACGGTGCCACATCGCATACAGCCAGGATTACAATGGAATTACTGCGAGAACTCTTTCCACAACAAGTTATTTCAAAAAATGGTGATGTTGATTGGCCTCCACGGTCGCCTGATTTGACTGCTCCGGACTTCTTTTTGTGGGGATATCTAAAAAGCAAGGCTTATGCAAACAAACCAGAAACGCTTGAGCAACTCAGACAAAATATTCGTGATGAAATTAATGAAATACCGCGTGAAATGTTTGAGAATGTAATGAAAAATGTGCTCAAAAGGGCTCGCATTTGTGAGGCTAACAGAGGCGGACATTTATCTGATATTGTATTCCATACATAATTGCCGACATTAAATAAAACATTTATCAATATAAGATCCATTCTCTTTCATTTAATCAAAAATCATAAACAAACAAAGTAGTATACCTTCCCGGCAGACACCCTGTATATGACAAAAAAAATTATATTTTTCTATCAAATTAATTCAGCAATTAATTTCTTGTTTTAATAAGAGTTTGTCCACCGATCTCGATTTGAAATTAGTAAAAACATAAATGGTAGATACACAAGTCTCAGGCCATTTAAATATCAAGCAACAGAAGATTTTGTTCTAAAAAATTAAAGATCTATATATAGGCAGTCGTGTCTAGGAAGGTGTGGTATGCGTAAAATAACCAAAATACCTCTATATAAATAGTGGTTTTAGGCGAGGTTTTCATGTGTACTTTATGCTGAAAGGGCCAAGTAATCGATCCCAGCGGCCTTATAAATAACCGGCCATATTTGGAACGATCGTTGTACAAAGCTTCAACGAACAATTTTATTCTAGTGAATTCTTCACAGGTATTGATGTGTACTTTGTACCGAAAATATCAAGTGGTCGATCCTGGAGGTCAGCCATATAAATAATAAACATTATTTGCAACATAATTATTGCACAAAAATACAGCGAAAAAATTTGCTCTAAGAAATCAAAAGACCCCAATATAAACTATGGGTTCTGGAAAGGCCTTGGTGTGTAGGTTTTGCTGAAAGTGTTAAATGGTCGATATCAGGGGTCGACCATATACCATAAATAACAAGCACTATTTGGAACGATTGTTGCACAAAACTTGTTTGAAATTTTTTTTTCATACAACATCAAATAACCCCTATACATACAGTGGTTTCTGGAAAGGTCTTGATCATTATGCTGAAAGTAAGTTGTGGTTAACCTTCGGGATCGGTCATATAAATAACAAGCACAATTTCGAACGAATGTTGCACAAATACGTGAAATACGAATAAAAGTGATGTACTAACAAACATATAATGATATTATGCCACTGGCTTGAAAAAAGTGCAATGAAAAAGTAAATGGTAACTAGGACAGAAACAACAAAAAGGAAAGGGTCAACATTATTTTGATAACGTCAAAAACATTTTGTTTATAAATAAACTTTTTGTGTACCAATAAAAATGTTGATAATTAATTGAAACTATTATAAAATCACTTGAATAGTTTGAGAACAAAATATTTTAGTTGAATTAACATACAAATATTTGATTAGGCTGTACTAATTAAACAAAAGTTTAATGTGCCAAAAAAAACTATCACAACACAATTCTAAATTGCTAGAATTGCTCGATTTACGTCTGGTTTTGCTCAAATGTTGTACAAAATGTCTGATGTACTGTATGCACTCACTCTTATTTATTTCACGTATACGTATTATTTGGCAACCTTCATTTGATTTTTCAGCGGCCGAAAAAGTCGGTAAAAAAGCCAGTGTCATAATACCATGATATTATGCATAGTAAGGTAGGAAAGGAGGCGAAGATGGACAAGGAAGCAAACGGGGCAAATAAATCTCTGCTGATCTATAACTATTCTTTTTACGTAGTTTTTTATAATAAGATATATCAGACGCTATACCAAAGGTTTGGCGAATTGGTGAATGTTATACCAAAGGTTTACCCTATAGCCAATGAAAGATCGCTGCCTTGACTTCGATCTACATGATTTAACCAGATTTAAATTAAGTGTGCATTGCGATTTGCTAAAGATTAGTTTTTATACAGAGTCGAAGGTATTTTCGTAGGTATCAAGTTTAGTTTAAGGCCAATAGCTCAAGATATTTCTCTAAACTTAAATTTAATATCTGTTTAGTTTGTCTATGGTTAGGTTTCAAAGTTTATCGTTTTTTTTAAACATACAAATCAATTTTCTTAATATTTTGCCTCTAAACAGCGAAAACAAAATTGCACCAAAGTGTTAAAAAAAAGTAAATAAATAAATAAATAGTTAGTTAAGAAACATAAAATTGAGGTATTAATACCAAGATAATTCTTGAAATGAAATAGCAAATGTAAAATTTAGTTTAAAAACGTCAAAAATTTTTGATTTTTATCGATCGAACAATTAATGTATCGATATTTAAATGCTCCTAATATGTAACCAAAATTTTGTATAATTTGCTTGCCAAATTTTTATTATTCTGTTTATAAACACCTAAACGTTAAGTTTTTTTCTGCATTTAATTTGACATTTCTCAATTTCAGACTAACTCAATTTGAACCATGGAAAGATACACAATCGAGCAACGCGTTAAAGTTATTCAGGCATATTATGAAAATGGGCGTTCAAATCAAAATGCATATCGTGCACTTCGTGATTTTTTCGGTCAATTTAATCGTCCCAATGTGCGTACAATCGGAAAAATCAAAGCCTCTTGACCATTCCAAACGTCGTCAATGGTCAGAATGGTGGCAAGAAATGACAACAGTGGATGATCAATTTTCGAAGAAAATCATCTTTAGTGATGAGGCACATTTTCACCTCAGTGGATTCGTCAATAAGCAGAATTGCCGCATTTGGGCGAATCATAATCCAAGAGTGATTGTCGAAAAACCAATGCACCCACATGGCGGCATCATCGGGCCGTATTGAGGCAAAATGAGGCCAGTCAGACAGTTACTGTGAATGGTGTTCGCTATCGTGTGATGATAAAGAACTTTTTATGGCCCGAATTGGAAGATATGGATGTGGACGATATATGGTTTCAACAGGACGGTGCCACTTGCCACACAGCTAACGAAACAATGGCTCTTTTGCGCGACAAATTCAATGGACGTGTTATCTCACGTGGTGGCGATGTCAATTGGCCGCCAAGATCATGTGATTTGACACCGTTGGACTTCTTTCTTTGGGGTTAGTTGAAAGAAAAGGTGTACGTCGATAAGCCATAATACTATATTATCATAATAAAAAGAATTGACAATAATTTCCTAAATAATTTGTGTTTTATTCAAAATCAACATCGGCCCTTAAAATTTAACCACCCTTTACATGCAAAATTAATTAATACATTTTTATTTTTCATTATTGATGATCTAAACTTTGCATATTATAATAAATTAATAACCACTTATGTTGGATTCACTATTTATTTAATTTTGTTTCAACCTATACAAAATTTATAATTTTATTATTAATTTGTTGCTTTATCCAAATATTTCGACACTCCAGTGGAGAAAAATGTGTACAAAAAATGACTTATCAAGCCATAAAAATAATAATAAACATTTTAAAATAATTTAAGAAACATAAAATTAAATTTTATATAATAAAATAAAATAAATCACTGTATATGGTTACTAACTAACAAGCCAAGTAGTGTACGAACGTACACAGTTATCTACAGTGATTTGTATTATTATATTTTATTGGAGCCAAGTATTACATCGCCTGAAAAGTTCCCGGTCTGACAAAAAGATGGTGCCACAAATTTAAAACGCATATGATTTTTTAATTCCACCAACCTTCAAACGTTATGTGTCAAAATTGCTTTACATCCCGACTATTAGTTAATTTCAAAACTGTTATGTATTTATTAAATGAAAAAATCTGTTTTTATTTTTAACAAATATCTTTTATTTTAATCTTTACTACGTTGTGTTTTCTACTCAACTGAGCTCTACTCTCACTCTATTTCATAATCATTCTTTTCATACACATGCAACTATACATAATATTGGTGTGTTCATTAAACACTGGTGTTTGATGGGGAACAACACCGTTCAAGCAAAGCAGTGGCTTGATAAGTGTTGTCCGGACTCTGCACCAGAAAAATCAACCATTGATTGGTATGCTGAATTTAAACGGGGACGTACAATCGCTGATGATGCATCACGCTTTGGACGCTCAAATGAGGCTGTAACTCCAGAAAATATAAAATAATCCACCAAATTGTTTTGAAAGACCGTAAAGCGAAGTTGCGTGAGATAGCTGACATTGGAAATATATCAATGGAACGTATTAGTCATACTGTAGACAATGCACCATGTCACAAGTCGATCGCAATAATGGCAAAATTGCACGAAGTGCACATTTAATTGCTTCCGCATCCACCGTATTCGCCAGATTTAGTCCCCAGCGACTATTACTTGTTTGCAGACCTAAAATAAAAACCTCCAGGAAAAGAAATTTGGCTCCTATGAAGAAGTGATTGCCAAAACTGAAGCTTACTTTGAAGACAAAGATAAATCGTTATAAAAAATGGCATCGAAATGTTAGAGAGGCGTTAGACTGATTGTATCGCTCTAGAAGGAAATTATGTTGATGAATAAAATGTTTTTTCCCCAAAAAAATGTATTTTCTTTTTTAGACCGGGAACTTTTCAGGCGATGTGTTATTTTGTAGTTCAAATTGATTCAATTCGAGCAAACGAAAATGTTCCATCATCTTACGATATCGATCATTAATAACTGTAACATTATTGCCATTAGCATCAAACAAAAGTCGCCACAGTACAGCTGCGTCAAATGGAGTAGTCCCTCTGCGATGTTGTATTGGCCGTCAGGGGTATTAGTTGAAGATTTTCAGTGTCCAATAACGGCTAACCTTAACATGGATATCCACAAGAAATGCCCCAATTAGCCGAGAATAACAGCATAACACGTTCCTTTTTTTATTGAATATGAAAACCACTTAGGGGTTTGGGACTTCCATCCTCTAAACTAAATACGGTATTAAAACAAATTTAGAAATACAGCGACTTTGTCGAAATAAATCAGTAGTTTTCAACAGTAGTGTATTTAATTTTTCATATTTAACATTTAAATTTTACATTTTTTCAACGTTAATCTAAAATATTGATAATTGATGAATTCAAACGTAAACCTGAAAAAACCCGAAAATGTTGTACATACTCGTATCAGGTATTTTCAACCGCGGCGGTTGTATTTATGTACAATATTTATAATTTTTCCGTATGCTAGAGCATGGCTATTGAAATGTTCATTAAAAAATTATGATTTGTTAGAATTAGAATTTTAATAGGATTAACAAGGTTTGAATTTTGACAGACAAAAAGTACATGCGTATTACGTACCCACATACTATTGCTGCAAGTCAGTGTTCGAGGCAACGAATTGTAGAAAATCAAAGTCCTAATGTCGTGTTCATTGCCCAGACGAAGCAATGCTTAAGAGTTAGGTAATGCCAAGAAGCAGAACTTATATTACTGGAGTGACGTGAGTTTATATTGGATCCGTTGACCATTACCATCGCTGAATTGTAAATATTTAAGTGAATGAAAAGTGAATGAACCAATAAATATTCCGAATAAATTTATTGGATAGAGGATTCCTACTGATTTTGCAGCACAATCATCTGATTTAACAAGTTTATGAAGTGGTAGCTTTTTAGGTTCTTGCAAATGTTTGGAAAATTTGAGCATTTAGAAATATAGCTTATATAAAGATAATTCTGAACTAAAACAACAACAAAATTGGTGCAAATCTGTTTTAATTTTATTTCAATCTGTTCTGGGGCCGAGGCTCCTCCAGCTCTTTCGCTGTTCGCTTTTCCCGTCCTTCCTATTACGCCCAGCCAATTCGAGGATGTACGATTTTTGTAGAACCATCTACAAATTGCATAGTTCCATTCCAACCTATAGTACTAGCGCATTAGATAGCTACATGCCAGTCGATATTACTGACATGGAAGGTGGGTTGGTCTATGGGTTCTGCACTCTGATAGGGGTCATACTTTGTTTCATTTACATCACCGATCGTACTCAGATGATGAAAAATACCTGCGTTTTGCCCCTGGCGGTATTCGAACTCGGTACCTTCCGATACAAACACCATAGCTTTAACCACCTATCATTTGTTCGTTTATCTCAAGCTTGATTGACGATTTTGGTTATCTTGCTCATTCTCACATGCGGCAGTTGATTCTTTTGTATAGCAGACTGATGGACTAGTAAAGGCTCTCTGAGTTATATATATATATATATATATATATATATATATATATATATATATATATATATATATATATATATATATATATATATATATATATATATTTATATTTATATATATATATATATATATACATATATATATATATATATATATATATAATATATATATATATATATATATATATATATATATATATATATATATATATATATATATATATATATATATATATATATATATATATATATATATATATATATATATATATATATATATGAAAAAAGAAAATTTCGCTGTATGATAAAAATTGTTAAAAATTGTTTCCTTCGTTCAGAGTGTACAACAGTAGTTTTTAAAGCAACTTTATTTTTAATATTATTTAATACTTTTCATAATTAATATAAAGTTTGTTTAAAAAGTGAAAATATATAAAAAAACGTATAAAAATGGTTGTGAAAATATATATTAGTGGCATGTCGGGTAACAAAGAGGTAAAATAATAAAAAAAGTGAAAAAAATATTCTTTACCCTGATATGAGCGAAATTTTGAAATTATTTGTACCAATATTTTTTATTGATCAAATTACGATTATTGCCATTGACCGTCAAAATTTTATAGGGAAAATGAATGACAGATCGCCCCAGTGTTGATGAGAGTTTTGATTCTATTTTTTGACATTTCGTGACAAATTTTTTCGTTATATTTCTCCATAAATGGAGATAAAAATTTATTTGTTGGGATCGTATCACGGTTATTGGTATATTAAATGTACTGATAAGGTCCAAACCTGTGTTTTTTAATGTTTAATTTCATATTTGGCAGAGTATCAGACAGAAATCAATTGAACGGAAAAAGTAAAATACTTTTTGTAGTTCAATTTTTTCGTTCTATACTCTAGATACCAATACTATTACACTACAAACATATACAGTAACGATAGCAATGTTGTTTTGGGTTAGATCATTGAATTAATTAAATATTTATTTGTATTTTGATAAGGTGCTCGTAAATTTAAAATATGCAGTTTTAATTGAATAAAGATGGTTTCTTTCCAAGCTTGGTTTAATTACATAAAAAACTATTAAGTTTAGTGTTATAAATAACAGGATTATTGCAATGTATGAAGTTTTTATTTAATTTTATTTAATAAACATAGTTGCCAGTTAGATAGTTTATCGAGAATATATAGAATGAAAGAAAGATTGGTTTATTTAAGTTGTTTCTAGTGGATTTAGACCGTATCCGAAGCAAAGGTTTATTGGGGCGAATTCAGAGACGTAAAATTTTATGATATGTTGTTTTTGTTCTGCACTTTCGTAGAGTTCGATGCTTGGATAGTTTCGAAATGAAAACAATCACATAACTAGAAATTGCGCCGGCTTTTGGATACAGGCCTCAGAGCGGGTTTATTCCAGTCCTTCACCAAGTTTTTCTGATTCAATAATCCTGCATATTAAATTAGTTTAGTATTTCCCACTCCAGTTTCCGAAGGCGTTATTAGTTGGACAGGAAGTACCAGTCGCTCGTCACTAATTAAAAATGTTTTATAAAATTCTAGAGACACGTTTGGACAATACACGCACGATCATGAACACCGAACGGCAATTTTAGTGGTTAAAAAGTTATGTTTGGAAAACAACAATTTAGCAGTTTGTTTATAATTATGCTCATTTAACATGGATATAACATTGACTTTTTGAACGTGAGAGACAAGAAAATAAATATACCCATGCAAAATTTTGCAGAAGACTATTTAAGCAAAAAGCACTACAACTGAAAATGTTACCATAAAATATATTCGATCCGATTATTTTTATGGTGACAGTTTTAAAATTAACCAAAATAAATTATTTTATATTTATAAATGTTAAGGATTCGTAATTTTATACGAATTGCGTGATCTTTTCTGACTACAACACCAACCCCTCTTCGCTTTCCTCGGTAATCCTTAGCAAGGTACCAAGTGTAGTGTTCTGTGGAACATGTCACAGTTCCCATATTAGTTTCTTGAATTCCACACATGTAAATGGAATTAGAATGTAATATATTATCAACTGAATTTCGTTTTTCAATTTTGTTTAGTCCGCGAAGGTTCCAAGTACCAAAGCTAAAGCTAGTATAATTGGGATTATCAGTTTTTGGAATAGTTTGCTGTTTTTCGATGATATGATACGGATTGTTCGTTGTTCCTAACTGCCGGTGAACATTCTCGTTGATACTGTGCTGAATTGAACTAGGGTTAGTGGAATTAGATGGGAGTAATAGGAGTTGTTGAGGCACAAGGCTGTCGTAGTGAGACCCGGTGTACCGCAAATTAATTTCTTTAATGGGATTATTTGTGATGGGCGAGAAAATAGTCGTATAGGAAACTCCATCTTGATGTATCTTGATTCGAATATTTTTAAGATTTGATATGGCTGCTAAACATTCTGCGCCGCCCCAAAATCCATCCTTTTTAAGATCCACTAAATATCTAAAAATTAATTCTAGTTAATTATTTAAGTTGGAGTAGGATAAAGGATTCTAAATTATTGTTTTAAAAATAGGCTATAGCCATTTCAATCAACTTATTACTCTTGTAACATACCTTAATATTAACTGGGTTTCTGTTAATGTGGAGATTTCATTTGTGTTATAAATTATATAACAAGAATCTAGCAATGTGGGTATAAAAATTTCCAGATTGTTTGGGTTTGAGATATAATCGACGGTCTCAGAGCGAAGTTGGGTTGCTGTATAATTGTCAAAATGTGGATCTTGTAGTTGCAGCTGATGGAGAATTGCGTTAAAAAGACAATTGCCGTCGCCAGGAATATAATGTATCTCCATTATTAATTATAATTCAAATTTTAATTTTAGATTGACTTTAAGTCTGATTTAATTACTATTTTTCTTATTTTAATTCAAATTTAATTTAATTGTAGTTATATAGGATTTAAGTTGGCTTACGTCAATTGGTTTAATATTTTTGTTAATAGATTAAAACACTAGGCTTATATGGGTTATTGTAGTAGGTGGAGGAAATTTTATAGGGTTACTTGGCAATAGTGTTACCAGTTATAAGTCCAGCAATGTAATTCCTTGAATTAGTGGTGCAGTATTATTTAATAATTAATCTATTAACTCTTTTAGAAGTGTGGTGGTTAGGTACTTCAACATTGAATTTGCTTATCGGTTTGATGGAACATGCTGCTTATTATTGAATCCTGAAGTTTTATTATATTATTAATTAATAAATATTTATTTTATGTTTATGATTTAAAATTATCTGAGTGTACTATTGAATGCTATATGTTAATAATTACAACCTACATACATGCATTGAATGTAGTAATAGAGAATTATTATTAATGTTGTATAAGTCTGCTTATATAAATATATTTGGAGGTAGATGTTTGAATGTTTTATGCAGGGTATAGGAGTTGGTGTTTATATGTATATGTATGCATATAGGTAATATAGTATATGTGTAATTATATGTATACTCGTGTTTATGAGTGTATATATGTATGTGGATGTGTGCATATGTGTATGAATGTATGAATATACATATCTACACATATATGTAGGGTGTGTATATGTGGGTGTATATGTTGTATTATATGATGATATGTGTATTTAATACATATTTTTATTTATAGGTTGAATCCTAATTTTAATTTAATTTAATTATATATTTGGGATTTAATTTGTCTTGCCGACAATTGATTAAAATAACATTTAATAGATCAAACGACTGTGGTTAAATGGAGCATTGAAGAGTTGGGGGCGGAAGGTTTTTTTTTTTTTTTTTTCTCGAAATCGAAAATTGAACTATTTAGTTTATGAAATTTAATTAAGAATAATACAGTCTTATTTCAGGAAATTTACCATTATATATGGGTACTTAATTATTTATTAAATTTTTTTTTCAGGATGCTGATCTTTTATATCATAAAACCAAAAATAATTGTGCTGTCTTGTGCTTAATAATTTACTAACTATTGACTACTTAGGTGTCTGTAACCGGGTCAAGTCTATCATATTTAACAACCTTTCCTATCCCTCCATCTTGTTATGTGTAAAAGGGTGTACGGTAGGCCCGGCGTATCCGGGACCCTTGCTTAGGCTTGGCCGTACATTCTAATCAATCAATCAATCAATCAAAATATATATATATATATATATATATATATATATATATATATATATATATATATATATATATATATATATATATGTATATATATATATATAAATTATGGCGGCTAAAATTCCTGAACTCAGGAAAATAAGACAAAACTGAAAATTTGAACGAACGGTTCCGTATTTAAGTTTTACAGACAAGACTGGTCGAATCTCATCTGATCAAATGTTGTTATTACTGACTCAAAATTAACAAAACATGACGCACTTGGTATTTTAATTACCACAATATTGCTCATAAACATTTAATACACTGAAACAAATTGTCCTATTCTTTGAATCATATATGGATCTCGTAAAAAACGCTCAATTTATCACAGAATTATTTTCATCTTTTTACGGTTGCTTTAAAGTAACAAAAGTTAATTTAAAAATGCATTAATGCACCTTATAACTACTTAACAATTGTCTTTCGCGTAGGTACTCTCAAATATCACAGTGGCTTGTGTTTCGTCTGTTTACATGCATATGGGGGGATGGGCTGGATACACCTACCAGCCCAGCCCATGTAAGTCTCACTATCCTCACACTTCTTATTGGCTGGATGCAAAATATCTCATTAAAATGTAGATATTCTCAATGTTTAGTGAGGCAAAATTTTTGTGACGACTTTTGAGTATATATTTTTTGATTTGAGCCTGTACTTTGGCAATCTAGTTTGTTCTATTTTCATTTTATTTTAATGTTTTTATCTTCATTATCTTGATGTTTCAGTTTTTTAAATGATGAGCATTGCTGTACATACACCCTATCCGAGCACATGTGAATTTATTACGATAAATTAACCTGTTGCTTTGCAACCAAATATTTTGTTACCTAATATTTGGGGGTAAGTTTTGTTAATTGAGCAGAACCTTTCTACAGGTTATTTAATATTTTTTACTACTCACAATAGGGGTAACCCGAAGAAATTAACCTTGTGCGATTGATAATTCGATATCAAAACATTTTTTCTTCAGTGATATTATGTTACCTATTAAACAATTATTTTGTACAATTTTTAATTACCCCAATATTTTTGTTTGGAACGTCATATTACCCTACTAGTATAATGATGCCTTAAGGAAAATCCCAATATTTGCTTTTGAAGATATTTTGACTGTATTTTCAACACAGTAAATCTCTCCCTTGCGAGTATAAATTCGTTTCATCGTTAATCGAGAATTTAGATAAATTTTAGTTTTACGCGCGTAGATCATAATGTCAAGAGTTCTAAAAAAAATAAAAAAATAAAATCGGAAATAATTCTGAAATGAAAAGCAACTAACATTTTTTTATTTTTATTCGTTTGAACCACTTTTAGTGTGATCTGAAGAAGAAGCGGAAATTTTTGAAGAGAGAAAATATATTTCTGTTGATTTCGATGACGATGAAGAAAAGTCATGATACAGCTGTTTTACATGTATCAATTTTTTGTGTTTTGTTGTTGGTGTTTGTCCTATTTGAAAAATATCACTCTAATCATGAAACAATTTTAAGATTGATATGCTATAGTCGAGGGTTAGACGGTCAATTTTAAATATATATTCTGGAATCTGCATCAACCAAACAACAAAATAGATTCCGTTAGCAAAAGAAATTATAAATAGATAATCTAGGTTCTAATTTTTATATTCGGTAAATTTTATTTGGTTAGAAATGTTCTTAACCAGACTCAATTTCAAATTTCCCGTAACTTTTCTAAAATTAAAGTTCCTTAAATCATTTTTGAAAGCGCAGTTCACAACGACTGCATCAAGCTAATAATCCATATTGGTATTATAGAAAATGTTCTTGATAATTTTTGCCGTACCAGTGGGTTTCGGGTAAATTAACATCACTTTTGTCTCTTGGATTACATCGAACGGTTCAGAGTGGTGAGTATAACTGTCGAACCATAAATAGACAGTTATATATTATACGAGTATATTTCGAATTGAGTTATCATGCTCGAAAGTAGTAAGCTATGAAGCACTTTTGAGTACTATTAAAGGCTAATTTCCAATGTGTTTTGTAAGTTAAGAAAGTTGTACATCTTTTTAATTAGACTTTTGAGTCTTATTTATTTCAGTTAACATTTTATCGTCAAATTTATATACTTAAACTTTATTACTTATATTGCAATTGACCGCAAAAATTGTGTATATCGATAATATCTCTGGAGGCGCGTGGCAGAGAGCAATAATGCTACAACTGCACCAGCACTGTCAAGGAACAGTTACTTTGTTTAGTAGAAATTTGGGTGATCGCATATGGGAACAGTATAAAAATTTAATTGTGCAAACTGGAGGAAAGCGAGATCATTCCTCAATAATTGGAGCTGTGCCAATAGTATGGCTCATCCAGCTGCAGTTTGCCCCTTCCAGTAGTTCGGGAACCTGGCTAGAATTCCATGGAACAATTCAGACATTAATCCGAATATAACCGATTATGTAACCCTAATATGAGGAAGCCAAATTCTTGTATGGTGCAGCACCAGCCAAGTAAAAAATATCTCGTGAATGTATGAAATCATACAAAATACGTATTTTATACCTACGAGTATTTAGAATTAATTCAAAATGTTTACGTACAACAGTTTGTATTGGCTTTTCATGATTTTTATACACATTCTGTTGTAGGATTGGGATTCTAAAACGGATTTTACCGAATAAAAAGAGTTAAGGTCTAAAGACTTACAATTTTTACCTTGTACGTCGTTGAACGTCGAACCGAAAATTGACAAAAAGAAAAAAATGCGAAGAATTCGGTCGTGAAACAATTCTGGAAAGTAGTTATGTTGATCATCATTGACCTTGAAATTCAAATTTGTGATTGCCAATTTTTCTCATAACGCAGACGTACTAAAAATTAAAACTATTTTAATTTACTTTCGTTCATATTTACAGAACAATGAAAGTTTCGTGTCCACAATCGATAATTTCCACCAAAAAATTTCGTCGCAACGCAGCTCTGAAAAATGTGCGGCTCATCCTATATATAATTTGAAAAATTTTTCATCATTCACGATTTCCCCATTTCCATGGAGATTTCCTGAGTTGGTGGAAAATAATATCATCTAAACAAATTTTAAGATAATCAGATAGTTTTTTTTGTTCCCACGTTGGCTTAAGCAAGGGAATTAATTTAAAGATGAAAAGAAGGAAGAAGGAGTTATTTTACGGCATTTTTCAAGTTTTATGGTATGCAACATGAATAAATTTAAATAATGTGCCACCAGCGCCAAAACGGTGGATTTGAGAACGAAAAAGCCGATAAAAGTTCTTGCTTTTTTAAAAAGATCTTTCAAACGTGATATACCAGATTATATCGGATTGAACAAGTGTGTGTTGGCCTCTGGCGCCTTACGTGACAAGTGTATATTATATTATAAACGAATAATTTGACATTCATTTTACCAAAATGGAAACAAATATGTATGGCCGGGCCGGCCCATGAGCGCCATCGTGCACAGCAATTGACGTTGTATTCATTCACTTTATGGGAGATTTTGCGGAAAGATTATCAGCGTTCAGTGAATGGGAAGAAAACGAGATTGCCTTTGATCCTCATTTTCATCTCAATATTTTATTCATCGATGATGCTCATTTTTGGTTGAATGGCTACGTAAACAAGCAAATTGTCAGATTTGGAGTGAAAAAATACACTAGCCATTATTGAGACGCTGTTACATCCATAAAGTGTGTGTTTGCCCACCTTATAGGCTAGGTGGAATCATTGGCCATTTCTTCAAAAATGATGACGACCAGAACGTTATAATTATTGAAGACCACCAGGGTCTTGAATACTGTCTGTTTTGTTCCTCTGTTGAATTATATTAACGTTATTAAGGCTGTCGTTTTAAAAGGATGACGCACCATATCACATAGTACGCCTCCGTCGATTTATTCAATGAAACATTCAATGAGCGCCTAATTTCGGGTACTGAATCTGTGGATTGGTCTCCACGATCGTGATTTAACAGCTTTAGAATACTGTGGGGATATGTGAAATCGCCACTCTACTTCGATAAACCAAGGACGATGGACGACTAAAGTCAATATTCATCGCGTTATTGCCCATATACGATCCATGCGGCTCTAGAAGGTGGTCGGATTTCTAGATTGTGCTTCAATCGAACAGGTCGCGCGGTGCTCATATGTCCGAAATCACAATTAGAATAAAAATAGGCCAGGAGTTATCCGATGCACTTGTCCATCATTATTTGCTTCTACCGTCATATCAATCAATCAAATCAAATTCCAAGTAAACAATAAAGATGTGCAAATGTTTCTTAATCGAAAGTGACCAAAGTAGATTAAAACCAAGTTTTATGATGTTCGTAAAAAGGTAGAGCATATTTCTTCACATTAACGATTCATAAACTTAAATGTAGCTAATTTAACTTTTACTCAGAATTTTACGCTGACTTATTTTACGTCAGTAGAATACTGTCAATCGCGGAAACCCTCTATCTATATAGGGTTATATATATATATATATATATATATATATATATATATATATATATATATATATATATATATATATATTTAAATTAAAATGTCTTACTACTTTTTGCCTACAGTAGTATATACAGGCATTTGATTTGATTGATTGATATAACTGTAGAAGTTACGTTAATATTATTCAACATACATATAAAGCGTTTCCGCGACTGACGCTATTCTACTGACGGAGATGATTCAGCGTAAAATTCTGAGTAAAAATTAAATTAGCTACATTTAAATTTATGAATCGTTAATGTGAAGAAATACGCTCTACCTTTTTACAAACATCATAAAACTTGGTTTTAATCTATTTTGGTCACTTTCACTTCACAACTATTTGCACTTCTTTATTGTTTACTTGGTATTTGATTTAATTGATTTATATCACTGTAGACGCAAATACTGATGGACAAGTGCGTCGGATAACTCCGGGCCTATTCCTACAGCCTATTTACATATAACAAGTGGTAAGGATAGGAATTATACAGGTTATTAAGGCTAGAACTCGATTAATGATTACCCTCAGGTTTTCGTTAATAGATTCTTCAAATCAGAACCCACCTAAGAAAAAATAAATTATCAATTATTATTACTATTATTATTATTATTATCAATTATTATTATAAATATTTTAATTAAGTTCAAGATTTCCCGAACTACTGAAATTGGTCTTCATCAATTGCTTCTTTAAATCAGCAACCGAAGAAAAAAAATATTATTATTTCACATTCGGCTGGAGATTTTTAAATTTAGAAAAATAAAACAAATTATATATACAGGGTGGCTGAGACCAAATGTTACTGACTTCACTTTGCTGTAATTTGTGTAGTTGTCATTTTCGCGCGTCAATTTTTTGACAGATTGAAGCTTAGTTAGTTGTTTACATGTGGTGAACAAATAAATGTTCTAAATTAATATCTAGCATCGCTAAACGCAACAGAGGCGGTCCTAAAAAGACAGCAACATCAAAAGAAATGATACGAAATGTGAAGAAACGAATCCAACGAAATCCTCGTCAAAGTGCCAATCAATTAGCCGCACGTCTACATGTTTCACGATACAGCATTCAAACCATATTGAAAAATGAACTACACTTGAAGCCCTACAAGATACAAAAAGTTCAAGATCTTACGGAGGCACAAAAAAAAGTTAGGCTTGAAAGAACACGAGCATTGAAGGCCTTGACCGAACGTGATGAGATTCCAAAAATTGTCTTTTCTGATGCGAAAATTTTCACCATTCAACAGTATGTGAATAAACAAAATGATCGTGTTTGGTTAGAGCACAAGTCCAACGATAATTTGGACGCAAGAGTTGCCATGCGCAAGCAATCACCAGCTTATGTTATGGTTTGGGCTGCAGTGATTGCAGATGGACGCACTCCTCTGGTTTTCATCGAACATGGAGTCAAGGTAAACCAAGAGGTGTACCGCCAAAAGACCCTAAACGATGCTTTGTCACACAAAGCTCGAGCGACACAGCAATTTTTACAAAATGGCGTTCCGCGGCTGATTTCGGTGAAAGAATGGCCACCATATTCACCAGACTTGAACCCCATAGATTTCTCCATATGGTCCATTTTGGTGTCCACTAAAAAATACGAAAGTGTTGATGCATTGAAGTCAGCTCTTGTTCAGCCAAAGGAGGTCATATCGAGCAGTAACATGTTTTTCATAAAATATAATATGTTTTCAACATATTCCACGAAATTTCAATAAAAAATAATCAAAATTAAAAAAGTTACAGCGTTTTCATTTGGTAACACTTGGTCTCAGCCACCCTGTATGTATTTCATCTCAAAACCCCTCAGCCAAACAAAGTTAAATTTTTTCCACATCATTAGTAATTTTTTGTATGCCTACCAAAAAAAAACAACCAAATACAATTCGAACACAAAAAATATAAAAAATTTGCACGATAGCAAACGAAAAATGCCGACAGATGGAAAAAATTAACTGTGTTAGGTTGAGACAGATGTAAAAACTGTATATTTTTGGGATGCGAGCGTCATAATACCTCCCTGAACCTTTATAAATTGCTACATATGAAAAATCATAAAACAAATTTAGTTTAATTTTTTCATTTATTTTACGAACAAAGATAAAAACACTTTGTTTCTTTTCTACGATCTACCGCCGACCAATTTTGACATTTGATTCAACTGTTTAATAACTTTAGATATAATATCGATTGTTCACGTCCATTTAATTTGAGAGCTGAAACCAGAGCTGGAATGTTGTGCCATTGGTTGAATTGACATTATATTTCGCGTAACCAAATAGCGCTTTTAACATGTTAATATAAATGTAAGCTCTGTCCCCTTCTACATTTCGATAAACGTGTCACGAAAAATTATTTAGTAATAACTAAAATCAATCAGTATAGTAGTCTTAAGCCGTGTTTTAATATTGGATCACTATCCGGCACCGAAGGGCAATTTCTACTGAAACTGTAGCTATTTTTTCACTGGTGTCGCTATACCATAAAAATGAAAAAATAAATTCACCATAAAACAAACATTTAACGACCTGAAATATACCAATTAACATTTATTTTGGCATAAAGTTAAAAAAATAAATCATCTTGCTGCGTTTTAAATTTTTATAGTAAGATTAAGTTTCTAATGGTTTAAGGGTTGTACAAAACAAAGAAAATTTAAAATTTCCCTTTGAAATGGATAGTGCTCCCGATAGCGGCTCCCGATAAATAGGTAGAGCAAAATATTTTTTCATCGATTTTTAACTAAGAAGTTGAATGCAAAATTTTAGTTTAGAGTTAAATAAATTAATTGTATGCAAAAATAGCGCGCTAAATATAAGTTTTGACATAGAAAATTGGGTGCTCCTGATACATCTATCGGGCGCTAATAAAAAAACACGGCTTTTGAAATCTTAGAATATAAGCAGAGCAATGTTTTACACGAGCAAACCGAGAACACAATAGAAAATACGTAGCTTTAGAAGAGAAATAAATTACAACTTTATTTGTAAGCATAAACTAAGTCGAAAATAGACAGCCTATCATCTATTTGTTTTATGAGGAATACTTTATCGAACAAGAATAAGGAGTATAAATAATTTATTATAGTAGGCAAGACGTAGAAAAAACGTAATTGAAAAGCGAAACAGTAAGGAAATTTATTCTAGAATTTAGGTCGTTGGGGTGTCCACTTTTTTTTACTAAGATTGTAACTGGTGATTTTGGCTACCATATAAAAATAGTGTAATTGTTAAAAAAATCTATACTCATATCGAATAGGAATTTTTATTCCACAATGTGCTACATAGCCAATCCTAACGCTTTCGTGTATATTCTTATCCGAAAACAAGAATGTGAAACACACATTTTCTAAAATTTAAATTAAATATAATCAGGGAGTACGGGATTGACAGCCTCCACGAAGTATTCATAAATGGATACGGGCGTACTCTGGGCAATGTTTTGTAGAACGAACGGTTGCGGTACCCAATCCCTTCGTAGTAGTGAAGCAGAATAGCTAATTAGTCAATCAAAACTATGCAACGGTACAAACAAAAGGAATAATACCCCAGGTGGTACACCAATATCAACATTGGTAAATCCACTCTCTGTAGAGACTGGCCCTATGGATTCTGGGGAGGGCCATCTATTGCATTATCAGGGAACATCAAATCCGTTCCAAAGAAGAGCAAATTTACAAAGATCACCGATAAAGAAAAATAGAAGCAAATCGGTAGCTGACCAAGCCGATACTTTTTCTAACGCTATACCTAGACAAAAATTACACGGAATAAGTGATGCCACCGGAAATTTTACTTTACAAATAGCCGAATCTAGTAAAACAACTATTGACCTAGAAAAGGAGAATATGAATCTCTTGGCGAGGCTAGAGAATATGGAGCAATTATTTGCCAAGCTAAGCGAAGAAATTGAGTATCTAAAGCAAGAAAATGAAAACCTAAAAATGAATCGGGATGAAGATTGCGATATAGGAAGCATTGAACTAGACAAAGTCATCTGTTCCACGGATGAAGATGAATTACAAAGAGAGACGGACTGGATCCTAAAGAAGAAAAAACAGTCCAGGTAGAGTAAGAAAACAAAAGCTGAATCGTCAACTGAGGCTGAGCAATTAAATGGTAGGGGACAATCTAGTCCAGATTCAAACGATGCTCTACCCAAAGCCAATCAACCAAAAGGTAGTAAATCTACCAAGAACAGTACACCAAATTTGGTGCAACCGAAAGAAAAATCCACCCCACCAATAAATATTGTGGGTGTAACCAGTTACCCAGAAATCCAGTCACTGATGAAATCGGTTACTGACAAAGACTATAAGGTAACAGCGTTAAAAAATGACGTCTGGAAAATTAATACTCTGGACTCAGATACTTATAGAACCTTATCTATGAAACTGAATGCTGAAAAGTACCAGTGGTTCACTTACGAAAACAAACAGGCTCGATCTATAAAATTCATGGCAAGAGGTTTGCATCACACTTTGCTTAAGCAAAGAAATAATGGAAGACTTACAAAATAAAGGCCTTAAAATACTAGATGCTGTGAATATTGTTAAAAAAAAAAGAACAGAAATTCAGGAAGGAAACCAAATTATCAGTAAAAGGGGACTCCCTCTTTTTATGCTAGTATTTGACAACAAAGAAAATGTTCAAAACATTTATGTAATAAAAGGGATTCTTCACATGAAGGTGAAAATTGAACCAATGAGGAGAACCACAACACGCATACCCCAATGCAAGAAATGCCTGGCGTTTAATCACACCCAAAGATATTGCGGCCGGGAGATATGTGCCAGCCAAGTGTACAAATTGTAAGGGCCAACATCCGGCTAATTATCGAGGCGGTGAGGTTGCTAAACAACTACAAAAATTAAGAGATAAAACAAGAAATAAACCGCAAAATCACGAAAATCGAAGGGTTCAAATATCAAATCAGATGAATCAAAACCCACAGCCAAGCAATACAGGGCAAAGAAGTTCATTTGCGCAGGTAGTGGAAGGTTTGGGTTCAACCAAACATATGGGCTCTGAAAGTAACCAAATTATGGAAAACATTATGAACAGCAATGCAGCTATTAAAAAGCGGCTATATGACCAAAGTAATTTGAACAATATGATACTTGATCAACTGAAGAAAATGCAACTTCCTCAACGCAATCCAACAAAAAATGTCAAGTAAGAACACAACTTTCTCAATAGCAATCTGGAATGCGAATCGCATTATGCAACATATTCCAGAAATAGAAATATTTTTAAATTCAGAAAAAATCGACATTTTTTTAATATCTGAAAGCCATCTAGTTAAATCTTCGTTTGTTAAAATACGGGGTTATAACTTATATCACTCCATTCATCCAGCGGAAAGAGCAAGAGGTGGTTCGGCATTACTAATAAAAGAAAATATAAAACACCATTTAGAATCAAATATCGAAGAAGAAACAATGCAAGTCACTACTGTAAGGATCCAAATTAAACACAGACAGCTTACTGTCTCTGCAATATATTGTCCTCCCCGGCATAACTTGAAAAGGGAGGACTACCTTAAATTATTTAAATCGCTTGGACGTGATTTTATTATTGGAGGTGACTTTAATGCGAAAAACATCTATTGGGGATCTAGACTTACCACGTCAAAAGGTAAAGAATTGCTGCAAGCAGGGCAGACATCAAAATGTGAATTTTACTCTGGTGGTTCCCCAACATACTGGCCCAGTGACGAAACGAAGATACCTGATCTAATAGACTTTTATGTAGCAAGAGGTATATCCCAGAACTACATTCACATTGAAGACAGTAATTCTCTATTATCGGATCATTTCCCGGTTATCATGACAGTCAGTGAAATGGTAATTCAAAGGGAGAGTGCCCCCAGATTAACAAATTCAAAAACAAACTGGCATCTCTTTCGTGAGGTATTGGAGGAAAAAATCAATCTTCAGGTGCCGATGAGAAATCCCCACCAGTTGGAAGATGAATTAGAACAACTCAATGAAGCAATTCACTATGCTGCTTTGGCAAGTACCCCCATTATAAAAAATAAGAAGAATCTTAACATATCCTACCCAATGGAAGTTAGAAAGTTGGTAAGACAAAAACGACGGGCACGTAAAACCTGGCAAATAACTAGAACACCGGTAGCACACTAGGTAACAGTCTCAAATCTTTTCTTAAAGAAGTTAAAAATGCATCAATCGACGAATCTAGTTAGCCTATCCGATGAAAAAAATCCTGATTATTCTCTGTGTAAGGCGACGAAGGGACTCAAACAACCCAAAATGCAAGTGCCTCCACTTAAAATGGAGGATGGAACCCGGGCAAGAGATCCTAAAGAGAAGGCTGAACTGTTTGCGGAGTATCTCGAGGGTACCTTCCAACGCAAACCAAGGCAAACGGCCAATGAAAATATAATGTCATTTTGAATTGATGATTTTGTAACCTAGATGATTTTGATATACGCCCAGTAACTCTCAAAGAATTAAAAGAAGAAGTGAAAAGCAACATGAATGTTAAAAAAGCCCCAGGGTATGACTTGATTACTTGCCAAATAATCAAGGCTCTACCAGATAAAGGATTTCGTAAGCTATTACACATAATCAATGCAAGCTTTCGGTTAAAATATGTTCCGTGGCAATGGAAAGTAGCAGAAGTAATCATGATAGCAAAACCTGATTAACCACCTAACGATAAAAAATCATACAGGCCAATTTCATTGCTGCCAATTATGTCAAAACTCTTTGAAAAATTATTACTAAAAAGACTTAAAGCAATAATTGAGGACCGACAACTAATTCCTCCACATCAATTTGGATTCAGGGAAAAGCACTCCACAATTGAACAGGTGCATAGAATCACCAACTTTATTACACCAACAAAGAAAGTTAGAACGCAAAAAAGTATGCTCCAGCATTTTTCTAGACGTCACCCAAGCATTCGATAAAGTTTGGCACAGTGGACTGGAATGCAAGCTGGCGATTCTATGCCATACTAAGATCTTATTTATCCAATAGACATTTTCGTGTGAAATACGAGGATGAATACTCCGAACTAAAGAAAATCTCTGCCGGTGTCCCACAGGGGAGTGTCTTAGGACCAATCCTGAATAAATACAGGGGGTATGTATATGTACAAGGGATATATACAAGGATATGTACAAGGGATATTCCAACAACAGATGAAGGAATCATAGCCACCTTTGCAGATGACACAGCAATCATGGCGATTGGAAGTAATGTCGCTGATGCAACGAGCAAACTCCAGAAGATTACCAATGAGGTTTGTAACTGGACTAAGCGCTGGAGAATCAAGCTTAATGAGACGATATCCACGAATATTAACTTTACATATCAAAAGGCTGAAAAGGATTACCGATAGTAATTAACTCACGACCGGTGCCATATGCAAACAAAGCTAAATATCTGGGCATGACTCTCGATGCCAAGCTCAAGTGGAGAGAGCACGTCAAAAAGAAAAAAGAAGAACTTAATATTAAGTTCAGAAAAATGTATTGGCTCATAGGTAGAGGCTCTGAGCTTACAATATACAACAAGCTGCTGCTATATCGGCAAATACTGAAGCCGATATGGACCTACGGTATTCAACTCTGGAGATGTACTAAACAAACAAACGCCAAAATGATACAGACGTTTCAAAACAAGGTTCTCCATAGCATCGTAAATGCTCCGTGGTACACAAGAAATGAAGACCTTCACAGGGATTTACAGATGGAATGCATCAAAGATGAAATAAAAAAGCACGCCGCTAAACACGAAATAAGGCTCCAGGAACATGGACACCCCTATATTCGCCATATGATAGATAACCCTGTCTTTGAAAGAAGACTTCAAAGAACGAGGCCACTTGACCTAGTAAACATACCAAATTAAAATTATATTTTAAATAGGTTTAATTAATTTTGGGATTAACCATTGGGTTAAAAAAACGTGAAATTAAAATTAAATTTGTAGATTTGAAAGATAAATTGCTAGATGAGCACAGTCTCAGTTGTAATTAATAAAGGAAAAAAAACTATAATCAGTTTTTAATTACAAAAATTATATATTTTAATATTTTTAATGACATTGTATACGGACGTAAGCAAGATTATGGTCGCGACAAACTTTTTGAACCAGGTGCATTTTTCGTGTCTTTCTTTTGATATATCGCACTCAGACTATTGGTCCGATTCTGAAAATGTAAAAATTCTATAGCTGTAACTTTATAGAAATTGTTTACGGCGAAAAACATACAGTTCTAAAAATTGATATTCACAAACTGTAGACTTTTCGCCGCCGCAAATCAATACGAAATAAATTCGCAGCTGTTACCAAGTTACGTTTAATTTTAAAATATTCTATCAAATTCGATGGCGGTACTCGAATATTGGCATAAGCTCGCGTTATAAATAAAATTTGCTTTGTTACATATCATAAAAATATTGAATTTTACATAAATTATTAAGAACTAAATTAAAATAAGAATGTATTGTACAGTTGTCAAACAACATATTAGTAAAGTTGGCGCCATTTGCTTGTATACATTAAGAACAATATTTTTTCTGTGTAATTGCAGACAAACTATTTGTTTCGACTGTACGTGGATGTATTGCATTATGAACATTTAGGTGTATATAATAGAAGTAATAAATCTTAAACAAACAAATTTTATCTAAAAGCGTAAAAACTATAATATTCATTAGCTTAAATTTTTGTTGGTAGAGAGATGCGATTAGTAGCCTGTAGCAACATTTATATATGCGAAAACCGTTTCGAAAAATGACAGTTTTTTTTCGAGTTATTAACTATCGAAATCTTGATATGTAACTTTACGTCGTCAAATTTTGTGCTGCAAAGTTGCAACGAATACCATTTTAATGGTAAATGAATACCATTTTAGTACATATCGGAAATTTTACAGTTACATAGCTTACATAAAGTTTGTGAATTAGACCATATACCACAGATGGAAAGCATTAATGGAGTAAGACGTTGCTTACAAAAATGAGGCGGTCATGCCATACGGATATATTTAACATTAACACAACATAAGCACAAGGTTTTTAATATTAAATGTTTAAATGATTTAAATCATTTTAAATCATTGTTTGATTAACTTAATTCTGATATTTCAGATTTGGATTATTTTTTTAAAATTATTCAATCGTAGTAGACTTTGAAAAAATCATAATGGTTATGTATAGTTTTTTATAATTAAAATGGAAGTGATACATCAACTTGTTTTAAAATTGTGTTAGCAAGGTTTTATAAAAAGTGATATTTTAAAAAGGCTGCCCATTGGTATAAATCGCAAATTTATAATACCGATCACGAAAAGAATTAAGAGATACAGGTACGGTAAAAACAAAACAAACACCATGTTGTTGAAGAAGTATGGACACAAAGATATTATTGAAAACTACGAGAACGAATTTGAAGAAATCCGACAAAATGAATGTGGGACCTTCATCAATGTAGCGGATCTGCAATTAAAAGCCTAAAAACAAAAAAAAAAAGTGAATTAACTGGGGCTAAGAAGAAAGCTAGGATCACAAAATCTAAGTTGTTATTGGCACGGTGGTGATAAAATTTTATTTTCAGATGAGAAGATGTTCTTACTACAAGACCCTCGTGGCAAACCGAATGGTCGTGTTTGTTGAGATTATTGAGAAGCATTCCACCAAATGAATTAGCCGTGTAAAGGGTTCAAAATGTTTCAGGGTGTCAAAATCAATATCGAGTACTAAATTGAAAATGTTCTTAAAAATCGTTTGATTGCCCATGAACGGGTCATGTATGCAAATGAATATTACTGCTTCCAACAATATAGTGCTCCTTCACATAAAGCAAACCTAATCCATGTGTTGTGCCATGACAATTTATCTAATTTTATATACCATCGAAAGATTGGCCTGCTACAACGTCGAATACAATCGTTTCGGATTTCTGTATATGGGGATGGTTTGGAATGTTACTGACATTTTGTTGGTTTATTTAACTTTTTCGATGGAACAGTTAATCAAAAAAAACCTGTATTTATGAATATATAAGATTACTAGTCTAGAACTATCAATGCTTTGGATTTTGATAGCACTGCATATCTAATTATAAATGATCTAGTAAGCTTAAAATTGAGTATGAGATTGTACAAATTAGCGAAAGACCGGCAGACGCTGTTACTAACGAAATGGTCATTTTAACCGAGAATCTTATATTGGAAGACAGAAGAATCACCATTTCAAAATTAAGTATGATATTAAATAAATCTATTGGTAGTGTTAGCACCATTTTACACTATCATCTTAAGCTATCAAAAGTTAGTGCAAGATGTATTCATCAAATTTTGCTTAAGGAACATAACATTTGGAAGTGGCAACTTCATACACAATTTTAGAAATGAGTGAAAACGAGAAAATCAATCATCGAAAAAGTTTAAGGTTCAACCTTCTGTGGGTAAGAAAATGACCATATTTTTTTGATTGTCGATGGAAATTTGTGATGGTTGCCTACTTAACCCATAAGACCACAACAGGAGTTTATTATGGGGCTTTTGCATAAATTATAAAATGCTGTCAGAGAACGAGGTAAAATCAAGCAAAACATATTACTTTTACATGACAACGTACCAGTAAACTGACGAATCTTGCACAATAAGCAGTATGAGATTGTGGGTTGCATGAAATACCGCATCCACCTCACGGCCACCTAAGTATGACCCCAAATGATTATTTCTTTTTTACAAATTGGAAAAAAAATAAGCGGGCTACGATTTTCAATTTACAGTGAAGTATTGTACGCTGTAGAAGGTATTTTAATCTTTAAAGAACAATAGAAATCATTTTATTTTGCTGATTTGCACAAATTAATTGACAGGTGTAATAAGTGCAATAGAGTGGGTGGAGATTATGTTAAAAAGGAACAAAAATTACCATTACTTTACCATTATATAGATTTACCGTACTTATTGACGTGTGCTCGTATCATTAACATTTAAACTATTGTGGAGAAACAACACAATAAGTTAATAACTAATTGTCGTTTGCATTAGGTAGATAGAGATATTCTGCAACTTGAAGATAATACCACTCGAACTAAAAACTCAACTGGTTGTGCGACAGCTACAGCTACCATAATTTCGATCATTTTTCTCAAATTTGACATGACTTTCTAGTTAAGGTTTATTTGCGATTATAACTGTTTTATATTAAATTTACTTATTTTACTTTCCGGAAAAAATTACGACTATAACCCAATATAACAAAAAATTTAAATCCAATAAATTAAAAATTAAAAAATGAATTACAGCCTCTAATATATTTTAGATTAATAAACAAACTTTGTTTTAAATAATGATTAAGTTGTCATAACATAAATCATGTTAACAAATATGTCGTACTCTATGCGATATATAACACATAACAAGAACAACATACAAAAAATATTTTGTCAACAATCATTAAAAGTAATAAAATTAAGAGCCGAAGACGAAAAAATATAAATATGTTTTTTGAAATCATAAATCATATCTCACAGTGCCACACATGTGATCATCGAATTTAGAGCTGCATGTCAGTATAAGATCATTTCGAACGGCATACTGTATAGATAGATCTATGCACAACACTCGCATTTTTTTCATAACAAGAAGTCATAACAAAAAGCTGATATAATTTTAAATTTAATTAATTTAGAAGATTTTAATCGCCTTGTGATTCATAAAAATGAGTTATCTTAATAATATCCAAACCTCTTTAACGATAATCGCCGATATATTATTATATTAAGTTGGGTTGGGACACCATACACGTTGGCGATTTAATTTGTATAAGCTGTCGAATTGCCCAATATACGCATTGCGCACAGATTCAATCTGCACCTGGTCTCATTAAGTCTTTAGAGATGGGTCACATTAATTTAGAGAGTAGATCCATATAAATTTTCTTAATTAACTCGATAGCACATACTTTTTGCGTGAAAATTTAAAATGTGACAAATGGAAAATTATTAATAAAAATTAAACACGGCATCATCATCCCACCCAAAATATCTTGCGCGTTTTATATCGCATTGAACATGAAATTTATAAAATTTATGTTTTAACAACAGGGGAATTCATATTGCCTGTCGCTATTATATATGTGTGACGATCACGTTGGACAAATTAAAATTTCATTTTTGAATGGCATATTTTTGAGGGAAGTTGTTGCGGAAATAATATAGCTATTTCGATTATTCAGGTTAATTCAAGCGCTTATTAACTTATTAATTTGTGACGGATTAATTAGGAAAACAAAACATTTGACAGCGTTTCTTCACGAGCCGTTACTCCCCGGTGAGTCAGAGTGACAATATGAATTATAAAGATTTAATTATTTTTGTACGGCATTCGACATCGAACCATGCTTATTTAAAGTGACCTACTCGTACAATAAACAGCATATTATGTCGTCGTCACTTAATCGTATAGTTTTACTTTATGTTAGCATATAGGAATTTAATAGTACGAACAAATGTTTTCTTTAATTTGCGATGAGTAGCGGCGCCCAATTCTGTTAACATTCCAAATAATTGAGGACGTTATATCAACTGCACTTATTTTATGGCCCATGTTTTAGTTGTTTTTAAATATTTTAATATTGCATCTAGAGCTAGGTCGATTGATGGAATAAGATGGGTTCCTATAATTGAGCAACCGCACAGTTCTAGAAGACTCATATGAGGAGATTTTAAAGATTAAAAATCAATTTTTTGAAAAGATCCAGAAGTGCGTAATTTTGTGGTTCGAGATGATCGTCACAAAGTGGTGAATCCCGAGTGTCTTCGCGCTCGGTTGGTATGAGAGCCCCAATCATTTGGTTATTTTGGTGTTAAAAGAACGCACCAAGGAAACATTTTTGACTCAAGAGTATGAGCGAAAGGCTCCATCTTGTGTTGAGTGTTTATATCAGAATGGGTATAAAGTTATGAAGGAAAAACTCGTTCACTACGAAGGTCCAATGTAAACTTTCGAAAGACACATCCACCAAATTTGAACAAAACCTGTTACTTCAAAGGGCTCTGCGGAAGATACAATAGTGCTCCAAAATATACTAAGAAACATGGAAGCTCTAACCATTCGGCTATATTAAACTACATAATTATTTGTTTAACATTCACTGAAAAATAATTTTTTTTAAACTATCAATAGATTTTATGCGCAAAAATCGCTTATAAATAATCATACAAAAATATGCAGATATATAGGCTGATCAGATTTAAAAAAAAGCATAATCACAATTTTATAAGAAATAAAAGGATAAATCCTTCAATACTTAAACGTAGAAAAGAAATTTAAAATATTGGACCATGTATTTATTATCAATTGTAGCTCCCCCAGTCTCCCCGTCCTTACTTTTTAAAATGTTGTTTAAACTTTTTAAAATATTGTTAAATTACTATGGGTTATTATTATCTAGCGTTTGCAATTTCAACTAACGATTATTTCGAGTGTGGCAACACTAACGTCACTCGTGTTATGACAGAAAATTAGTTTAATGTTTGACATTTACGAAATGAGTCGCTTTACGCTTGAACAAAATTGGAACCTATTGAAAACTTACTTTCAAAGTGTTCTACCCACACTGTAAGAAATTTACGTGGAAAATTCAGTAGAAATGAAATGCCTTCAAGGCAATTTGGGGATCAATTTGTGCAGCGAGTTCGTGAAACTGGTTTGTTATTGGATAAATCAACACGTGCACGTGCATTTACAATGCGTACAGCCGAGAATATTGCAGCTGTTGCTTAGAATGTGTCTCACCATCCATCAACATCAACTCGCTATCGTGCTCAAGAATTGAACATTTTACGCTGTTCTGTGATGAGAATTTCATACGCAAAAAGGCGTATGAAGGCGTACAAAGTTCAATTAGTGCAGGAGCTGAATCAAAATTATAATCCGCAACGCTTTCGGTTCGGTAATTTGGTTGTGGAACGCTTGGAAGAAAGTGAACTTTTTTACAGAAAAATCATCTTTTCCGACTAAGCTCATTTGCACCTCGTCAACAAGCAAAATTGTTGCATTTGGACTTCAGAAAATTGCGCCATTATTGTTCCACTTTTTTCAAGCCGTCCTTACAGTTGATGAGCAGCATTATCGCGCCATGATAAACGAGTTTTTGTTAGCAATATTCAAGAAGAAGACACACACGACATTTGGTATCAGTAGAGTGCAACTTGCGGTGCAACAGTACAGTGCAACTTGCACAAAACCAAATGAATAATCAAATAATGAATCGAATAATCAGCCGTAACAGAGATGTCAATTGGTCACCACCAGGCTGCGATTTCACTCCGTTGGCCTTTTTTGTGGGGATCCGTCAAGGATAAGTGTTTCGCTAACCATCCAGAGACTATCCAAGACTTGAAAGATCAAATCGAAGTTGCCTTTGATGAGATAGGAGCCCATACAATCGAAAATGTTCTGAAAAATTGGGTTGACAAAATGGAATACTGTACAGCCATCCGTTGAAATCACTTGAATGAAATTGTGGTCCATAGTTATTGGCATTGTATACTCTTTCTAATAAAATAAACCGCTTTGACAAATATTCAATCGTCTTTGAATTAGAGCTATAGTAAGTTGCGAAGGTTAGGTAGGCCACTCGTTAAAGCTGTTTTAATTATTTTATTCCATTCAATTTATCGTTCAATAAGATCCAATCAAACGAAGATAAATATTTATGTAAACGATTATAGCTAACGAAAAGAAGTTGGGGTCAATACATGATGGAAATTCTTCATTGAAGATTGTTGCCAGGTTATACATAAAATAGAGAGTGGATTCTGCCAATTCAATAAATAAATAAAAATAGTAACAAGGAGCACATCTCTAAATTTCAAAAATACAATTATAAGGGTTCGTATAATTGATATGCCCATTCAACATTTATGTCGTCTTTGCGATTCACACTACCATAATTAGTATTATCTGCGCAAATAGTAATTAATTGGTCTTTTAAGTTGTAGCTATCTTTTATTTTTTAAATGGTTTGAAATAATTTCAGAATCCTCATTTGTGAGTATTTTCCCAAAACTTTCGTTTGATCTCTTTTTTCAAAATGAAAATATCGAGCCAAAATGGGATACAATTTAGTGTCTTTATGATTTGATGCATCCGATTGTAGCGTGATCAATATACACCTAATCCTTTTTTTACACGGTAGATGCGTTCCAGACTTGGTCGTGCAAAAAAAAAAACGTGTAAAAAAAGACAAAATATTTTAAAATAGGAAAATTAAATGAAATGTTTATTTATCATATTCATGTAAATTGTATTACACATAAATAATATTACATTCTTGGAATCGTAAAATAATATACATATAGCCATAAAAATTCAGTTTCTTTTGTTTAATAAAATAAAGCTTTGGTTTAAATTCAGGAAAATTATAAAATCTACTGATAATGAATGTTTTATTCGGATTCGCTTTCCGACACCAATCGCATTTTTTTGTTTTGTGTTGTTTGTGATATATTACTTTCGTCCGACGAAATTTGTAGTATTGGTTGTTCATTTATCCCACTTTCATGCAAAATTTCAGAGGACTGCGGTTGACTAATTTTAACAGTAAATTCTGAAATAGAACGTTGAGAACCTGTCGAAGAAAGTTCTTTGAATAATTCCTTGTATCGGGCCATACAAGATTTCAGATCTGCTTGAAATTTTCTTCCACGGTCATCAATAGGGTCTCTTGATAAAAAATGAGTTTCCAATTTGTTTGCTATTTGGATACCTTCTAGAATATAGCTAGATGTTAAGGCCGGTGGATCCTGTTCATCGCTGCTAACTTCTGAGTCAGCTTCTTCCAGAGCTATCTCTAGCAGCTCTTCCTCATTAAGGCCTCTGTCTTCAATCATTTCGGTTATATCCTGAACATTAAAATTATCAAAACCCTCACCACCAATCGTTTGAGCTAATGTTAATACAGGGTGGCGCACGAATCGTGCTACAAAAACAAAACGTAATAACTTTTTTTCTGTGTGACTAATCGGCTTTATTTTTTTTTATTGTATAGATAATTCAATTTTATTTTTATTTAACTAATTAGTTTTGAAAATGATAGACCGTAAATGACCTCCATGCTCATTCACGCATGTGCGACACCTGATCAGAAAATTATTCATTGCGCACTGAAGGGTTGAAGTCGGGATCGCCTCAATTATTGTTGTAATGGACTGCTTCAATTCAGTCAAATTCCTTGGTTTCGTTTTAAACACCTCTTGTTTGACATAACCCCATAAAAAAAAATCTGGTGCAGTGAGGTCAGGTGACCTTGGGGGCCAGCGGAAAGTGGAGTTTCTGGATATTAATTTATTTGGAAATTTTCGTTGGAGCTCCTCCATAACCGGTCTGGCTATATGTGCAGTTGCTCCATCTTGCTGGAACCAAATGCTGTTAAAAGGGATACGTCTTCGCCGCAGTTCTGGGTAAAAAAAATCTTTCAACATGTTTAAATAACGGTCCCCATTTACAGTTACTGTTTCACCGTTTACTTCAAAGAAGTATGGCCCGACAATGCATCTTGATGAAACTGCGCACCACACTGTCACTCGTTCTGGGTGCAGTTCCGTCTCATGGAGTATTTCTGGATTAGTTTCACTCCATATACGACAATTTTGCTTGTTTACATTGCCGTTTAGATCAAAATGGGCCTCATCAGACATAAACAAGCAATTTATGAAGTTGTTGTCTTCTTCGGCCATTTCAATAATTTTCCGGCAAAATTCCAGGCGAATAGGCAAATCCAGAGGTTTTAATTTGCTTGTAATTTGGATTTTGTACGGAAACAAGTTTAAGTCATCATGAATTATCCGTTGTAATGACCGTCTGCTAACTCCAATTTGCGCCGATAACTCTCGAGTCGAAACACTTGGATTTGCCTGAATTGATGATGCTACAGCTGCGATTGTGGCTTCGACCCGAACATAGGGATCTCGATTGTACGGTCTACGTGCGATGCTTCCAGATTCAGCAAACATGCGTACCAACCTCATAATGGTCCATCTACTCGGGGGAGTGCCGCCAAACTCCCGCCTAAATTCCCTCTGGACGGAAATGATGGACTGCAAAGCATGGTAGCGCTGCACTATCCAAATCCTCGTTTCGGTATTCCAAGCATCCATTTTAGTAAATTTAAATAATAATCTGCAAAATAAAAAAAATAAAAAACAGATTAGTCACACAGAAAAATAGTTATTACGTTTTGTTTTTGTAGCACGATTCGTGCGCCACCCTGTATTTCTGAATTGACATCATTAATAGGTGTTCCGAGCTGAGAAACATTATTTATCACACATTGTGGCCACAGAGCTTTCCAGCAGGCATTTAAGGTGGATGACTTGATTTCAGATAATGCCAAAAAGGATAGGTTTATGCAATCCAAAATAGAATATTGCTTCCAGGCGTCAATTACCGTCATGTAAGGATCGTTGTCGATTTTGTTTAATATGAATTGAAACGACCGCCTTATATAATAGGTTTTAAACGTAGCGATGATACCTTGATCCAACGGTTGGATAAGGGATGTTGTGTTAGGTGGCAAAAATACTATTTTGACATCGGGATGTTGCAAGTTTGGATGACCGGGAGCGTTGTCTATTAAAAGAAGAACTTTAAACGGGACACCTTTATCCTTTAAGTAGCGCCTGACATCAGGAACAAAACAATTATGGAACCAATCTGTAAAAATTACTGAAGTGACCCAGGCTTTTTTATTTGCCATCCAGTGAACTGGTAAAGTATTTAATTTAATACCCTTCATTGCTCTTGGACGAAGCGACTTATTTATTACCAACGGTTTTAACATCTTATCCCCTGATGCATTACTACAAAGCAATAATGTCACTCGGTCCTTACATGCCTTAAAACCGCTAGCAATTTTCTCGGTTTTAGCGATATACGTTCTACTTGGCAACTTTTTCCAAAACAGACCCGTTTCATCGGCGTTAAATACTTGATCTGAATTATATCTGCCCGCTTCAATTATTTTTGTCAGCTCTGCAGGATATTCTCTAGCAGCTTCCATATTGCCAGAGGCCATTTCGCCTTTAATTTTAACGTTATGCAATGCATGTCTTTCTAAAAAACAATGCAACCAGCCGTTGCTTGCAACAAATTTAGTTTTCTTCTCATTAGCGGATTGTGTAGATGTTCCGGGTCTTAATCTTTTAATTTGTTCATATATACTTAACGCTTTCAGTTTGATTGTGTTACCGTCCACCGGAATTCGTTTTTTAGTGTTATCCTCAATCCAAGTTACCACTGCTTTCTCCATTTGCTCCAATATTATATCTCTTGAATACGAAGATTTCTTAGAGCTCAGTTTAGAGCCAGAAATGACCGATTGTCGAATGGAACTTTCATTTTTTTTAATCGTTCTGATTGTAGCCTCATTAAAATTAAAACTTTTCCCAACTGACGACGAACCCTCGCCTTTCGCTAGGCGGTCTAATATTTGTATTTTGGTTTCCAATGAAATTGTTCTACGTTTATTCACTTTAGGCTGATCTGTCATTTTACCTAACGGTTGTTACTAGAAAACATACATATTTTTAATTACAATTGTACATATACGACAGATTATCTAATTTGAATTTATAATTTATTTATATATGACAGATTATGTAATTTAAATAAAATTGCAACTTACTGCACTGGACAGGATTCACACAAGTTTAATAATTAATTAATTGAAACCGAATGATAAAGGGAACATTAATCAAAACGATTTGTCGGTTCAAACACATTTAAAAACTAAAACTTTATCTCTCAAACTGAATACAACACTTTACTCGACGAAAGAACTACACAGAATGAAAAATAAACCAGCCGAAACACGAATTATTGCACATCGAATGGGAATCCCCTAAATATCAAAAACAAAGGACAAAAAATCATAAAAAATAAGTAAATTTTTTTTATTATTTTCTTACTGTGTAAAAAAATACCGACCGTATAAAAAAAGGTTTAGTTTATTTTTGTCCATCGTGTTATTTCAAAATCGTGTAAAAAAGACCGTGTAAAAACAGGATTGGGTGTACTTTCCTCTATTTCATTTTTACAATTCGTTTGAGTTTCGACATGCACTCCTAACCTCCCTGCACTCTAAAGCGGTCAACTCATCAGCGACTACCAAATTGTTTTGTTATGTCTGTATCTACCTTCTACTCATTAAATTACACTAAACATACCTTACATTTTACCACAAATTTTACTACAAAAATAATGCTGTATAAGATAGTAGAAAATTTCCAGCAGAAAAAATGTGTTTTTGCTATTCACCGCTAGAGGCATCACTATCACAAAAAGTTTTTTTTTTGCTGATATATTTTGAAACCAGCAGAAATTTTTTGAAATTTTTAAGCAAATCAATAATTTTCAGCAAAAAGTTTTATGAAAAATCAAAGCATTTATGAAACAGAAGAGAAAATATATGTTTAAACGTTTGGAACCGAAAAAGTGAAATTTTCTTTAGAAAAAAGAAAGGCTCACAAAATATACTAAAATTATCATAATCATGTTAATGCAAATACATATTGGTAGCACTCTGGGTATATGTTTTTATTGTAGCTGAAATCATAATCTACATACATGAGCAACATAAGAATTACAATTGGCGTCAATAGCATACCATAAATTTTTGAAGTCGTTCTAATGTTTTCAGTTTTTTACCAAAAGTGTTATATGTTTTTATGTAGCTGAAATCATAATCTACCTACATGAGCAACATAAGTACCACAACTGGCGTCAGTAGCTGTCAAAATATTTTTTATGTAAGTTTGCTTAACTAATTAAAAATAGTTTGAAATGCCAAAAGTTTAGCTTACTTTTATCGTACCTGCAGATGAAAATGCAGTGAAATGTGTAGAGTTACAACATTCTAATACAAAAAATACAAATTTCATTAGCTAAACCGCAAAATAAAATGCAGCGGTGAAATTTTCATTTTCGTTTTCCCTTTTATCATTTTTATATGGAAACATTCATTTCATTTCGGCTGCTTTCTATTATAACTAATAAATGTCAATAAAATACTTTAAACAAGCAAATGAACCAAACTACTCAATTTAATTCAAATGTACGAGGTACTTCACGGTTGAGCAATGTGTTTTTTCAAAGTGAACTATGTTTTGAGATCACTGCTTCTCGTTTTAATTATGGGTTATAATTATTATTTACGAGTGGTCATACCACTCGTACGCACTGATTTAAGTAAATGGTTTATTTAAACCTGTGGGAAGGAAACATAATTTACATTGCTCATTTTGCAATGCGATTGTTTATCTTCAAGTAGAAAATAAAACATTTAAATAAATTGCTGAACAGATGAGGTTGGTTCTGAGATTTATCGACAATGTTTCTCTGTTTCTCCTCCCTCAACGGGAGGCTGTCTTGCCTAATGAAAACATAGCTCGCACCAATCAAAAAATATTGTTCAAGTGTGTAATAACCTAATGCTGCACTAATGATGAAAAAATAAACAAAATCCATTAGAGAATTATTATGTTCAACTAATTTTTTCGTAGGTTAGGTGATGTGATTAGTGTTTAATACATTTTTTTTAAATAGCAGTCGGGTCTGTCAGCGAATGAGCAAGTCAAAAAAGAATGTAGTAGCATATAAAATTGTGCTCAGAAAAAAGGAAAAATGGATACAGTATACAGTAAAAATGACGGAAAAATAAATAATTATGCAGCGTGTGACAGAGAAATAAAAATATTCCATCCTTCTCTTTATTTCCGAATTTCGAAAATAAAATTCAAATTGCTTGCCAATGTTTGGTTGTTACAATAATTTAAGCCTGTTAAAGTTAATTGAAAGCGCAAAAATTGATAATGAAGATAGTGTCTCGACTACTCCAGCCGAAAGTTTTTTAACTACTTTAACTACTAAATTATATGTTAAATTGAAATATCCCAGCCGAAAGTAATAACCTACAAAATCAGCCGAAAACGTATATTATATATGTTCACAACAAACAAAAAATAAAATGAAAACTGACATTAATTTTTAGTCTCATATGAATATAATTTATATAGAGACCTTTTCCAAACATAACACTTTAAACGTTATGTTTTTATAAATTTCTGAAATTTTTTGTGAGCTATAATTATTCGAATATTTTAGAAATTTCTATTAAGTAATTTCTACTTACTGTAAACTCGTTTATTGATTCTATCTTGGATTGAATAAGCGAATTAATGGATTCTATAAA
This sequence comes from Nephrotoma guestfalica, assembly GCA_963691935.1. NCBI lineage: Eukaryota > Metazoa > Arthropoda > Insecta > Diptera > Tipulidae > Nephrotoma > Nephrotoma guestfalica. The sequence continues at coordinate 151,612,910 of OY829913.1, forward strand.
AGAATAGATCAAGCGATCATAAAAAAAGTGTTTGGTCCAGCATCTTTGACTAATTCTTAAAATGCATTATGCAAATTTTAGGGGAAAAAGACAAAAATCCGTTGATTACCCCCTAATTTAACCCAGATCTGACTTTATGTTTAATTTCTGGATTAATGATTTATTTTGTAAACAGCTTAACACTGTCAAGCATTCTCACGTTTAAATTCACGTTTACATAGTATATGTATCAAACTCTGACATCAATAAGAATTTTTAATGAGTTGTATTTAATGCTAATTAGAATATTATTTATTCGCTTGAAATAATATGGCAAACAGTTTCTCGTTCCAATCGATGATCGGTTACATATCACATTTATAGAATAGAAGTAGTCCGATTACAGATTCATTTCGAACAGAATAAATTATCTGTGAATTGAATTGAAATACGAAAAAAGTACATTTTCTTATCGCAAGTATATTTTGTAGTCTTATATAGCGTCGCACTGTGATAAACAGCATTACTGGGTCAATACAAGTTCAAGAATATAAAAATGATTGATATTTTGACCTATAATTCTCGTTGTACGCGATTGGTTTAATAAATAATTGAGAATTAATGTAAGTATTTTTGAGCGAATACTTTACTTTCTTATTTAGTATATAGAGATACAAATTTATGGTGTGGGTATACCACTGCACTGTGCTTATTATAATCCCAAAATAGAATTTCAAATGTAGATCAAACCATTTTAATCTAATTCTCCTTAATACCATTTAATCCGACTGGAAAATTTAGGTGTTCGAAAAGAGTTGGAAAATTTATTAACGACACAATGGGTTTTGTCTGTGCGCTGAAAGTATTTTTATATCGAACCCATGCCCGTCGATCTATGTGGCATGTTCGAATTTCATATACACATTTATGTGTGGTTTGATCGTTTTGTTTTTGATTTTTTTAAGAGGTTTGTAATCATAAAGATTAACTACTATAAATTAAAGTCAATTCTTTTGTTTTATTTTTAAATATCGCATCAAAGATAATGCTTCGATGGGATTACAGAATCTTTCTAATAATTAAATTATTGTTTGTAGAGCTAGAAAGTAGAAGACACGATATTCATAGACCATCAATTCATGTAGACAATTTGTTTACTATACACCTGTTACTTAATTCATTGTTTCAAATTTATCCGCGAGCCGAAATGTATTTTGAGATACGTGGCGTGGGTGTCTACTGCGGGTAAATTAATTTATTTATTTATTAGCGGTTTTATATGACATTAATTTAGATCGAAGAATTTTCTAATTTTGTACAACAGTAACGGTTTACCTCTATAGTTGTCAGTTGATAACGTCTCTATGACATTATATGTTTAAATATTAAGGGACAGTTGTTTATTTATTTAAATAACAACTACAAAATTGTGTCGCCATTCGGATATTGGTCAAACAAAAATAATAATAATAATAATCTCGTAACGATATGAGCACAAATTTATCGCATCGTGAATATCACTTGTGGTTTTAATTTATCGATACAGATGGGACGTATACCAGTAGTACAATGGCATTGTTTATGATCAGTTTGTCTAGTAATGTTGTTTGGCAAAGAACCTAAATACAATGTTTAGCAGTCACATAAGAATCGGGATTTTCTTCTTATCTGCAAGTTAACTTTTAAGTTTACTAATTAATAGTTTTACCCATTGCGGTAACGCGAGTCTGTCGTGTGACTATAGAGTGTATGGTTCTAGACTACTTTAGAATTTTGAGAATATCGACTTTTTTCTTAACTCCAGCTCCGATTGCAACTCAAGTTAAAACAGTTTATCCGTTACGTTAATTTTGGTCAGAAATGGTAAATGGGATAAAAATACTCGGAAAGCCATAGTATTAGTGAAAGTGTCATTTGCGGTTTGGTTGTTGTTTGATTTTTTCAGATTGACATAATTTAATTTCTATTGTTTGATGTGTTCAAGGACTTCACATTAATTTCCAGCAAAATTTCAATTAAAAAGCCTACCTCTTTATTTTTTGTTATTGTAATCAATAATAAAGTCAATTTTAACACTAAAGTCAATTTTTTTTTCAAGAGCGGTGTTCATCAATATCAAACAAACACACGTACCAACTTTATACGAGTACATTTTCCTACTCTCGCCGGGGTCTACAAAAATTTTAGTCCGTATAAATACTACATTTTTGAAAAAAACTTGATTATTTTAAATGAATCAAATTTTCATTTATTACCTTACATATAGACAGTAAATTATTTTTTTAAAATGTTTCTATTGATTTTTTATATTGCTAGTGAAATTGGTTTTATGTTTGCGAAATGTTGCTAAATGAATTACTCGCAACTGATTTTGATATTTTTTAATAACATAGGAAATAATCGAGAAATTTGCGCTCCAACATGTTTTCTACGCTTAAGATGGCACAATAGTAGCTTACTTACAAAATATTCAATAATATTCAAAACATGAATAGGACGACGCTGTGTAATGAAATTCATATATGAAAGAGTACAACACCGAGAGCTTGTCAGTTGTTGACGAGCAAATTTCCTAAGGGAAAAGTTGATCAATTTTCTATATATGTAGTTAAGGACGTTCTAATTTGAGGTTAATTTAAAATGACAAATAGAAACATTGAGCCAGTTCACACACTGCCTTTTCAAACAAAACTTAAGTAGCACTTGCCTATCCACGCAAAACTCAAGTATGGCACCTATCTACATATGTATGTGTAATATCATTTTCAATTTATATTAGATCAGTATGTATAAATATGACCGTGTTATCACTTTTACACGTAGTGTGTGTTTTGTCTGATCGTATACTGCTTTCAAATGTACCGTACTTCTTGCTTGTGTTTACTTTGTTTCAATTTGTAAATTCTGTCATCGAACCAATGAGCGAGTAATGCCCCTAGAGTACAGGCAGTACTACTTCATACGTCATAAAATGTATGTCTACAGTTTCTTTTCTGAACTGTAGATGGCAGTAAATGGACATTTAGGGGTTTGACGAAATGTTAAATGCATACGTTAATAATAAAATATTAAATTAATTCTTACCAATAGTCCGTAATATAATTTTTAATTAATATTATTGTAGAATTTACTGTTTTTCATCGCAATCAACGTTTCACGAAAAAAGGTTATATAAAAAAACGAATCATTTATTTCATTACACTACCACCTATAGCCAAAGTTTGGAACCGTCGACATAAACTGACGTCATATGGCAACATTTTTAAAGCAATTAGGCCATTAGTATCTAGGTGCACTGATCGAACCATCAGCATCATGTGTGCATTTTAGTTTATTTCTAATAGGGTGTTTATTTATTTTTAAATATAATGTTGGTCTATTTTCTCATGAGTTCATAATTCGAGGTAAACGTGTGTTTCAATATCGGCGTCGAAAATTTAATTAAGAAATAACCAAATAAAAATACAATAAGTAAAATGAAATTTTTACATTAGGCAGGCGTCTTCAGAAATAGACCGTGGTAACTTTTGAGTAACTTGCTGACAAAAAATTACCCGATCTATTTTCGAATATGTAGAGTAACTTTATTATAATTTAGTTTTAGTTGTTTTTTATTTATCTCTTTCTCTCAATTTGTATTAAAGTAGTAGTTGCAGACAAATTAAAGTACAAACTATACAATAAAAACAACAAAAAATGCCGTATATGTTAAAATACGCCATTGAATTTTGCTGAATATAAATATACACGCGCGAATTGTAATCCAATTTTTTGTAAAGGCAGTGTTAGTTAGTAACTTAGTTATCAACGTCAACAAATTAAAATTACCCAAAAGTTACTCCCAAAACTAACTGTTTTTAAAATTTTATTAAAATATTTAATTTTATTAAAATATTTAATCGACGCATTACAATAAATTTACATAAAATAAAATTACACATGCTTTCACCATGAAGCACAAGGAAACACAGCATCAAATCATAACAAAATAAAATATTCAATACCCTATACCCTTTCTATAAAAAAGGACACATAGACCTAATTGGTTCACGTGACTATCGCAGCGCAGCAAAAAATCTAAACAAAAGAAAATGAAAAAAATAATAAAGACGTCAGGAAAACTTTACGAGTGTTTTAGAAAAATAGTGAAATATTAATATAAAAGTTTTCAAGTTTAAATTAATAATAGTCTGAAAATGTACTTGAATAAATTATGACTATCTCATTGAAAAACCGTAAGAAAAACGTAAGCGATGAAATAAGGAAGGAAAAGGAAAGACAAGGGAAGGAAAGGCAGGACGAAGTAAGAAATAAGGAAAGGAAAACTTAAGAAATAATAAGCGTAATTAAAAGTACCTGACAAAAAATACTATGGAATGCGAATTCTATGTTTACTATGTTTGAATGAAAGGGATAGATAAAACAAAAAATAAAAGTTCAAGAATAGAAATAAGCCTTAAGAAATTGTGACATAATTGTCTGTAGGCCAAACAAAACAAACTAATGTATATTTGTAATTTGTCATGTTAAATGAACAAATCAATTACACACGCATTTAACTGTTATATTAGAGCTTTTCGGAAATAGACCTTCGTAACTTTTGAGTAACTTTCTGACAAAAAATTACCCGATCTATTTCCGAATATATAGAGTAACTTTAGGGTAATTTACTATTATTTGTTTTTCTATTTCTGACTTTCTGTTAATTTGTATTAAATTAGTAGTGTCAGAAAAATTAAAGTATTATCTTTTAAAGTACAAACTATTAAAAAAATATAAATGTCGTATCTGTTAAAATACGTCATTGAATTTTGAAGAATATAAATATTCACAAGCAAAATGTAATCTTACTTTTTCTAAAAGCAGGGTAAGTTGAATGACTTTATTATCAACGTTAAAAAATTATAATTACCCAAAAGTTACTCTTCGTCTATTTCCGAAAATGCCTATTGAATATAGTAGGCATGTTCGGAAATAGGCTAAGAGTAACTTTTGGGTAATTTAACGTTGGTAACAAAGATACAAAGCTTACCCTGTCAGAACAAAACGTAAGATTACATTTCGCGCGTATTCAGCAAAATTCAAAAACGTATTTTTGACAGGTTTCACGTTTTTTTTCCATTTTTTTGTATAGTTGATACATTAAAAGTACGTACTTTAATTTTTCTGACGCTTCTAATTTAACACAAATTGACAGAAAATCAGAAAAACAATTAGGTCATCCTAAGTTACTCTACATGTTCGTAAATAGATCGGGTAATTTTTTCTCAGCAAGTTACTCAAAAGTTACCATGGTCTATTTCCGAAAACGCCTAATACTTGCAATTTTCTCATTAAAATTAGAAAATAAAAATTTTATTTTTTTGTGTGGTTTACAGATAATGCTGTAAATTTACTAGTTTGGCAGATACGGAAAAAGGTTTATAGGTATTGAAGTACAATGTAAAATATCTCACATTGCTAAGGTGTTTATTATTTGTCAAAATTCGTTGACGTACTAATCACGTAAAAACAAAAACGACAAAACTTGGCCCTAATTTTTTGTTTTGTTTTTTCGTTTGTGTTAGGGAGTAGACAACACGAGCCGTACATAAAATTATTGTTGCGAATTAAAAACGCATCGTGTTGAAGCACTGTATGAATCTACATTAGCGTTATTACAAATGAAGAGATATACGATTGAGTAGCGCGTATTTATTGTTAAAAATGATTTTATAATAGGTGAAAGTTATGCAGAGGTTGTAAGAAAATTTCGTACATAATATGGAAGAGAAAATTAATCCTGGGATATACGTAAGCGATGGCCAGAGGGATTTCTAAAAAACTAGAACCTACGTAAGCCTAGGTATTTTTTGATTATAAAAGGCGATTTCCAACTTTGTGTAATTTTTAAAACTAAATTTTACTGACGGTGATGCCTATAGGCATCGAAATCGATATAATAAATATTTAATTAAAAAATTTCCACTATAACGGATCTCATTTTTCACAAATGTAATATTTCAATTAAAATTTAATTTGTATTGTTTTATTTAATCCCATTTATTAAATTATTACTAAAATAACGAATGGAATTGAATGTAATAACTCTTTTTCACAATCCCATTGATGTTATCTAGTTGACAGTTAATTGTTTATGAACAATATTCACCATATACGGTAAGCTGCCAAACTTCGTGAACGTCTAGAGAACGACATCATAGAAAGTGACTGGTATCTCCAATTGAATTTCTCCGTTGTGGTTCACCAACGAATTCCGTTCACAAGGATAGTGGTAACGACGTTAGGCTAAGTGTATATATGCGGGAAGCCAATAAGGCGATAATTCGAGAAGTGTATAGTAAAGTAGTTTCGAAGTAGAGCATTTAGAACGCGTTTCATCAAGCGGAAATAACAGGACGCTCACGAAAAATAAGAACATTCATGGCTCGCGACGTGTTTATCGATCCAAACGTCTAACGTTTGGGTTGTCATGTACGAGTGAGATATTTCAGAAGTTGGTGAAAACCTACATGTTGGAATCGCAGGAGTGGCCATATACACCGTAATAACTATATACGGATACAAATTAAAACTCTAAAATATTAATTAATTAATTATGTATAATAAAGTTTTAAAGTAGACATACGACAGCATTCAATAAGTTCGGAAAATCTATATGAAATAACGATGTTCGAAATTTTTTAATTTTTATGATTCCTCTATTAATTCTACCGACAAAATAAAGTTTATGTAAATTAATTGTTTCATTAAATTCCTGTGATGATTTAATGAACAAGTGTTTTGAAAATTAAAAAAAGGAAAATATTGAACATCGTTCTGTGATTAAATTCCTTGTAAAGGAAAACAATACTTCTAAGAATATCGAAAGTCAAATGAATAATGTTTACGGAGAATTTAGTTCTTCTTATAAACCAATATCGAAGTTGGTCCATCTATTAATAGAGAGTCACTGATGAATGAGCAAACGTCCCGCAACGGAACGTCGGCAGACGTCTTATAATGGATCATCTTATAATGGAAAACAGATGAATCACCATTTTAAAATTAAGTATGGTATTAATATACCTATTGGCCGTATTAGCACAATTTTACACAATCATCTAAAACTGTTAACAGTTAGTGCAAGTTGGGTATCTCGAACGGAACCAAATTTATCGAATGGCCCGTTTCTTCAATATTGTATATTAGACTTAAAAGAATACCGTTTTATCTAATACTGGTGGTATCATCCTTTGATGGGTCTTTCGTCATCTTTTATTCTAAAAATACATCCTCAACGATTGTTTTGTATAGACGCACGCGTGTCTGTTAACCTTCTCCTGAAACATAAATATTTCAAAGAAAGTCAACCAATCACATAAAATTGAATCTTGTTTTATCGTTTTCAAATATATGACAAATGGATAACAATCACTTAAAATTAATTTGCCAGCAATTAAATTCGTCGATCGTATCTTTAAAAAAAAATTAAACATAATGTAAATGAACATAAAACTTTCTAAACATAACATAAAACCATTTTAACAAAATATAACAAATAAAAGTGAAATATAATAATTAAACAAATTTTGACAGATTTCATGTTCCATCTCTCGTAAAAAACGATTTTATTTTCTTTTAATTTATCTTCAACGACTTTTCTTCTTCTCTAGATACGCTTGTCTTTCACCCAAAAGAACATTTGTAGTAAAAATTTCAGATGAAAAATTGTCACATGCTAACTCACATGACAGTAGACCCTACTTAGCGCGAGAAATATTAATAACTCAATAAATTTTTAATTTATATTCTTCTTCTACTTCATTATATGCCTACATAATATAAAATCGAAATGCTGCCGCACACAGCTGATCTATTTAGCGGGCAACTTAGTTACACACGGGACGGATGGCCACATTATAAGAATAAATCTATTTATGTAAAACGGTTAAATGATCATTTATTTATGTATCTTGTAGACATTTTACTTATATAAATTTTCTAATATAAATTAAAATATGTCAAAAATTAAGAAAATACATTTTTATTCCCTAATTTCGATCGTTCCGTTTTTTCTAAAAAAATTCTAACAAATTTTCTGAAACGTCTGCTAAACATGTAAAATTATACATTCCCCAAAGGTATTATCGGGACATGTCCAAAAAAAATTCTTTTTAAAAATAAAACACAAAATAAAAAATTCTGCATTTTTCAACATTTAGAAGAGATAAATTATAGTTTTCTGTTACTGTTCTTCATGTTTTCTTCTTGGTTAGGTTGTTTTTCAGTTTTTCGGAGAATGAAAATAAAACAACAACGAAAATCAAAATAAATTCACTTCAATTTTTGTGAAACACATGTTACTCGCGGGTATGTTAGTACAACGCGCGCGGTACTTTTTTCAATACACATTCAACAATGTTTAAAAATGACATAACCGAAAAGAAAATATTTCATTCATATTTGGCCGGCTGTTCGTATGTTTTGAGATCTCGTAATTATTGTTTATTGTTATTGAGTTCACGGAAATGTTTTGGGTTAATTAAACCAAGGTCGTTCAAAACATTTGTACAAGCGGAGAACTGTAATAATATATCCTTTAATAGTATATCCTGTGTAAGAAGACAACTGCGAATCAATGTGCCTTCTTCGGGATAACATACCTCTAAATCCTTAGTAATACGAATTGTATAGCACAGAATTTAAACAAGTAGTTGATTGATTATTCTACTCTTCCAAGCACTGTACTCATACATTATTATTAATTATGCATATTCAACATTATCTCTACAGATAATTTACATATTTTCATATTGCATATTTTTTAACATATCTTTACGTTGAAATGCCTGCAACTGGTCATTATGCAAACAAAAGGAATTTTTGTTATTTCTGTATTAAATAATTTATGTATATGTAATAAATAATAAAATAAATAAAATAAAAATAAATTGAAAATATAATTAATGAGGTAGACAAATGAATATTGAATCTTGGAAAATTTTGTAAACCAATCTCTTCCACAAATGCATATCCTTACTGAAAGAGTTAAGCTTCTGTAATCTGGCCCACTTACCAAAAGTATTAGGAGTTGGAAACTAAGTAATATAAACTTCGATTGGAACCTCCCAACTCGGAACCTCTTCGTGAAATGCGTGAGAATCAAACGCAAAAGTACTCAGAAAAACAAGTTGATTATCATTTATGTACTTGTAGGTGCAGGCACAACACGATTTTACAGCGATTTGGTGCAGAATGAAAATTTTCTTGAAATTAGATTCTTCAACTGTGCCTGCGTACAAGTAGAATAAAAATAAGTTTTGATTAAATTTTTCGGTAAATTAATTTATTTTTCAAGAATTCCTGCAAACTGATCGAAAAATTTGCACTAAACCCGATTTTTACCGAAGTAAACGATTCACCAGACTGTTGGCAGGCCAGCCTAATCAAATTTTAGACAAATCAGGAGCGTCATTTTGTGGTGTTTTATCACCAATGCATATCAAAATTCAAAACACAACCCTGGAATTTGAAATATGAGGAGTATAATGAATTAAGGACCGTCCGAATACTGTGATAATTTTTAACTAAATTATTATATTTGATATAGTTTTGAACTTAACAAATTATTGCTTGTTCAACTAAATTAATACAATTAATAATATTGGATCCAAAATAAGCTTCAGTACAATTTTTAAATAATGTCAAAAATATTTCAGTATTCGGACTGCAATCGAACTTTAACAAGTTATGGACGAGAAAATTATTTCACTAATGACAAAATTAAAAATAATTAAATTATTACAGAATTCGGACGGGTCGTTATAAACTCGGAAACTCATTAAAATATTTCAATGAAAATGTGGTTGGTTCAAGTATCTGAGATATTTTATTTTTCCATTTCTTTAGAACAATTATTTGTGTAAAACGGATTAACACAGCCAGAATAAATAAAGGCAGGCTTCTTCAGGTCTACAAAAAAACATTTAAAGTAGAATTCAAGACACAATGTAGGAAATAAACGCTATTTTAACAACAACAAAATTCCGTAAAAACTCGTTATAAACTTACCGTACTCTAACTGTTGGATTCCATTTAATTATTGTAAATTAATAACGGTTTTCTCGGAAAATTATTAATTGTAAATCGAGAACATCAACGACTATAATTCGCTAAAAATAAATTTGTATCAGGTGGCTGGCTACTAAATTAAAATTACTGTAAGCTTCAATTTTCGATTAATCTTCTATATTTTGGAACTTATTGATGTTTTCAATGACACCCTAATAATCCCTGCTCAAATCATGGGGTTTCCTTTTTTATTGACCATATACCATGTTTAGATTCGCTTTAATATGTACCCATCACCAAGTAAAAATGGATATTGTAATACTTTTCTTATTTAAGAATTTTGACGTTCGTGAAATCGTATGCCCTGATGTCATGTGAATGGTGACATAATGTAGTGGCTTGAGTATTTCGAACGGGTGTTCCGAAATGTGTCCCTCAATTCGTTTTACCAATAATTGTCTGGTTGTTCCATTATATTTTAAAAATGTTTGCATCGAATTAAATAAACAACATTTTATGGTAGAGCTTCGGTACTCTCTTTAATTTGACCGAAAATAATATGATGTATGGAATTGGCTGCCGAGAAAGTGATTCTACATTTTATATCCAATTTACGAAGTATGCTCGAAATATTATCACTAAGAATTTGTACGCAATGGATTGATTTAAACATTAAATTTTGATGAACATTGTTCGAAACATTATTGTTATTATATGACACGTTAGTAATATAATATATAATATATATATATTTATTTCTTACATTGTATCTTAAAATTGTGTTTTGTATCGTTTTTGTAGACCTGAAGAAGATTATATTGTAACCGAAACTTAGTAAAACTCGTAGTTTTACAGGGCGGGCCATCTGTTAGTCCCATTTTCATTTGTAAATAAAACACACATTTTGGGATGAAAAGTCAAAATATTTTCTTGATAAGGAAAGGTGGTTCTATGCCATTTATATTTGAAAAACAATATCATTCATATGCCTACCACGGCTTCGTCTACAGACCTGCGTCCAAACATCAAAATTGTTGATAACTTTTTCCAATAAAAGCGGATCAATGACCTTAATTTCAGCTCGAATGTTGGTTTTATGGTGTTGAATTGTTTGTGGATAATTAGCATACACCTTAGCTTTCACATAACCCCACAAAATAAAATCAAGTGGTGTTAAATCTGGACTTCTTGGTGGCCAAGAAACTTCACAATATCTTGAAAATATGCGATCAGCAAATTTTGTTGACAATAAGTGGATTGTTGCACGACTTGACCGAAGGTCGTTGACACGCAATTTATTCAATTTGGGCCACAAAAATCAGTAAAGATGTTGTGATAACGTTCCTCATTCACTATAAGGGAATTTTCCTGTTCGTTTCAAAAACACAAACGACCCAATGATGCCACCAGCCCATAAACCACACCAAACAGTGACTCTTGGTGGATGAACTTCTGCTTCGTGAAAAACATGAGAATACTCCGCTCCCCAAATTCGACAATTTTGCTTATTGACGTACCCATCTAGATGAAAATGAGCTTAATCGCTAAAGATGATTTTTGATGAAACAACCTTCATTTCGTTGAAGCTTACAATTAACAAAACGGCGACGATTTAATTGGTCTGGTGGCTTCAATTTTTGAGTTAGTTGAAGATCAACATGCAAAATGCATCGTAATAATGTGGTTGGCGAAATGTTTAGTTGTTGTGAACGATGCCTGGCTGATGTGCTTGGTTCATTACGAACACTTTCACAAACAGCTGCCACTACATCAGGAGTATGAATTGGATGATCATGTTGATACGGTCTACGACCTTCCACTGAACCAGTTTCTTCAAAACAATCAATAATTTTGCCAATTGCACGCTTAGTAGGACGTCCATGTTGACCAAAACTAGTAATTTACGAAATGTTGTTGTTTTTGAACAATTATTTTCATAATAAATTTGGACAATCAAAATGCATTGTTGTGTAGTTAGCGTTTTTAGAACAGCTAACATTAAGTACTAAAATTCATCGATTGAAAAAGGGCAAACAAACGGCCCACCCTGTATTTTTTTTGTGGCCGTATTATCCCGTTAAGCACCTCAAAATGACCCACAAACAAGTTAGAAATAGAAATTAGGTGCAAATTTTATTGATAAAAATTATTGATTTCGACGGATGGTCGAACAAAATACTCACAAATTTTTTTCTTTTGAAAGTATTTCTTTGATAGGAAATATAATCTAGTACACGAATCTCTCGAAAGAAATAATTTTTGTGTATCGATTTGTATTATCGCAAATTTGCGGTTGTACTAGATTCCAGTTTAAGAACCAAGCGCACATTTTAGTGGAAAAAAATCGATATAATTTCTTGTAATTCCTAGAAACACACACGTTCGAGTTTTAATATTTTTTCCATAGCAAACGTATCTGCAACTTTTCAGTATGCTTACAAACAACTTGACATTTCGCAATGACTTTTCAAATTGTGTTAATTTGTCGCCGTTTGTTTTAAATTTGAATAATGAAATAATTTTGAGTTAAATAAACATATATTTGAGATGAAACCTAATCTATATAAATATATCCGTGTCCGGGTAATTTATTATCTAGTTTATTTTCTAATTATTAAAATTATAAATAATTATAAACAAATTTGTTTGATTCTTGCTAGATAGAAAAAATTGCTTTCAAATTTGGTGCTAAGCAGGATTTTCAAATTCCGGTTTAGTGAAATGAGTAAAATAATTTCATTTATGCGAAACTAAATGCCAAATTACCTCGTCACGGAATTTAAGGCCGAACGTGGAAGAAGCTAAAACCAACCTAACCTAAACAATCAGAACTTTGGTTTGAACCCGGAAAATTTACGGAAGATTGGAAAATATCGCAATTTTCATTAAGTAAGTTGGTCGCAAAACGACTCAGGAAAATATAATCTCAATATACGATCATCATTGAATTTCTAAAAATTTATTTATCCTCATCATGAAAATCAAACCAGTTTTAACATTTCTCCATGATACACAATAAAGCAAAAATTAAAATTGTTCTGCAATGGTACAATAGAAAAATATTTGTTTAATTAAATAACTGTACGAAAGTAGGAAAATCATTCAAATTTTAGTGGTACGTATGTACGCCTAAAAAATAAGCCATTTTGGAAATTAAATAGAGAATAAATTGATAAACTGATAAATGTAGAATTTATCGACCACGAGTAATATTTTATCAACTAATTTAAGTAAGTAATATGTTATAAAATGTCTAATAAGTACAAAATGGAGCAGTTGTACCTGTACTACTTACTAAAATAAAAACTCAATAATTATAACTTTATTTACTGATTGATGCACATATTGCCAACTCGATAAATTTCGGTGGCCCCTTAAATTTTTCTATTATACATATCATCACCACAAGCTGTTTCGAAAAGCTTAGTTTATTTACATCGTTGTGCCATAACAGTTTAACAGCCAAAAATATCATTTTATGGCCTACTGAGAAATTATCTTTGATCTAAATTTTTATAATTTAGGAAATATTTTTTCCGTTTCGAAATTGGATAGGAAAATATTCCCAATTTAATTTTGTTTTTGAAAAAATCTACACCAACTGTTTACCATAGTCCAGAAAAAAATTCATGTTACCTCTCTATTCTATTCAACTACTATTCTCTCACCCAATTGAATGAAACCAATAAACTGCAAAGAATCGCCTTCGAATTAATATCTAATCACTTGTAGACGGTTTCGCTTTAGCCCCACATGGTAGATGTTCGGAACATCAAAGAAATGCAACGCAATGGGAATTAACTTAAGCGAAAAAAATTAGAAAATAAAATTGTTTTTTTAGTTATATTTAATCCGTGCTGGGGCATAGACACTCACAACTCTTCCGCGGTTCGCGGAAGTAGTACTGGCATGGATGATGGGTCGGCACATGAATTGCTGCGCACTCCGACAGTGAGTGGGTCATAATTGTGTTAATTTCGATCACCGATCGTAATCAGATGATGAAAATCCGGTTTACATCCGCGCAACTATCGAGATTCGAACCCGGTACCTCCTAAGCCAAACGCCAAGGCTTTAACCACTGTGCCGTTTGGTCAGTTATTTTTGTCCTTTAAAATGTTTAGCCTTCGTTAATTGTTTAGTGGTGTTTCAAATTCTCGATTCAAAACAGACCATTTACCCAAATTTTTTATATGTCCGGTACACTCTTCACTCTCTGTGCTCAAAAACGATGGAAACGTCACTTTAATTTGGAACATACACTGATCTCTTATTTTTTCACAGAAATTTGACAAATGGCATTACGCATTATAATGCGATTCAAAAATATCTTTTATGATGCGTACTATGTCTTCAAAAATCGGCGTCGGTGCTTAGAGTTTTAACCATATTTACTAATTTCTTTTTAAAACATTTTGTCATGAAAGAATTCTTCTGTTATAGTAACTGTCCCTTCTTTTTAATTTCCTCAAACTATCCTTTAAAAATTATATAATTATAAGAATTATAATGTACATATTCTTATAGTTATATAATTGTTAAGTGGTTAATAAAATTAAAATGTGATGCAAACTAATAACCAACGTTGGTCCCATTCCGTTGTTTATAGAGGCCCCATTCAATCCTACATAATAAATTGTTTTAACAAAGATTTTTCACATTTGTGACTCAAACATCCAGTCAGAAATACAAATTAGTTTTGACCTGACATTCGTGTTAAGGGGGCAACGGTCCATCGTGTGTAAGGGATCAACAAATTTAAAATAATAATGACTACTCGTATATTAAATGATTTATTAAATAGGGCCAAAAACCTATACGCCGTATCCATGCATGATTCAAATGAAGCCATACGGACATTTGGATTTGAAACCAATTTCATTTTAAAATTAGTTTTCATAAATTTTAAAAAATTCTCATTTTCCGTTTTACTTTTGTTAATGTTAAAATCTCCTTTTAAAGTTATAGGATTTTGTTCTTAACTTTCTTCTTATCTTTCTTATGTGATTAACTTAACAACTGTCTGATGAAAAATACTTTACATCTCTGATTGAATTCATTAGGCAACATGTAATGTAGACCATCTTTAAAATTTAACCCGTTTAAAAAATATTCTGCAGCACACAACACATGTCACCGATGTCGTCAAAATCGAACAAACTAGAACAAACTGGGGTTGGTTTCATTGTACTTGAGTAAGCACATATTGAGTAGCCATTGTGTTAAGATTCATCATCCACATTTCAGTTACCGTCGACATATTGGTACTGGGCATTACGAGATCGGACGATGTATCGATAGAGTGTGCAGCTATATTCTGCATATGTTTATAGTGTTGAGTGTTTGCTTATTAAACGGTGCCTTGTTTATGAAATCTGGGGCTTCTGAATATTTGCGGGTATCCCGTGGTTGTTTAAGTACTGAAAGTCAATGCATACGTTTTTAATTTTGGATCCTTGCGGTTTGTCGAATACAAACCTGTTATGGAAGTAATTGTAAAAAGGAAGGCGTGATGTTCAATGACGAAACGGTATCAACGACGAACTCAGTTGATCGGATAACGAAACTCAATCTAAAGTCTAGCCATAGATATTTTAAGACTATAATCTCTCCATTAGCCAGTCCATCTTCTACTTCCACATTACTAGTAACCTTATAAGCTACTTCAAAAAGCACCTTCGACATAGGAGGTAAACCTTCCGTGGTCTACCATATAATTCGAAATGGATTTTTACTTAAAAAAGGAGGTATGTGTTAGCCGCAGAGAACAATTTTGTTTAATTTCACGAGAGGTACGAGATTTTTTCGGATTTTTAGTAATTTTTGAACGAAATAAATTTAAAGAAAACACATTCTAGGCAAGGCTAAATTGACACCAAAAGCAAGTGGGTTTTTCAACGATTAGTGTTGTCTAATGAAAATAATTATACAATTTTTTTTTAATAAGATAACTGCTTTTTTTAATAAACTAGAGGATTATTTATCTTTATTATGTTTGCTGGTTTTCCTAAACGTCGGCCATCCTAACGGAAATTTGTTTTGAGTAGGTCACGATCCACTCTAATAGAAAACAAGCCATTTTTAAATTGCTCTATAGTTCAAGGTAATTAGGATTGACGGTTTTTGAATATTTTCAAAAGAAGTTTTCGTAATGATCGCCGGCGTGTAGGAGCTCCAGGAAAATTCAGGTAATAATAATAATAATTCTCAACGACCAATCATCCCTTCCTGACCGCACGCAGGGAGTCACCATCAACATTATTATTATATTTTTGAATATAATTCGGGGGAATTATAAACAAAAATACCATTCTACTAAATCAAAATTAAAAAAGAAACACAAAAATAAATTAAATAAAAAATATATTTAAAGAGCTATAATTAAGAAAATGAAATGACTGATTCTATATGTACTAGGTGGTGGTTTTAGGTACCTATATGTACTAAGTTTAGGAGAATGATATTTCCGCCGCAAGAAAAGAAACCGACCGTTGTGGTCTGCTTAGTGCGCTTAAAGCAAGCAGGTTTGAAACTATAGTAATGAAAAAAAGTAGAAAAATAGAGAAAATAAAAAAATAATAATAAGTCAAAATAAAATTAAATGAAAGGCAGTTGAGGAAAGCAAAATGTTTAGAATTATAAATACTCGATAGAGTATTTAAGTCTAATAGATAAAAAAAATTAATAAAAAATCAAAAACATTTAAGTTGGCCTTGGTCTATCGGTTGGTAGCAAATAATAATTTCTTAATAGCAATTTTGCTATTGTGGTAGACAAAAAAGTCGATATATTTATTAGTGTCGAGCAGCATTCTTGTAATAGGCTCGTGCTGGCCATAGGCCGGTCTGTGAGGAGCAATTCTATAAGCAGGTACCGTTCTCAAAGCTCGAGTATTTACATTAAGAATTATCTTTTCGAGTAGAGCTGAAGAATCTACCCTACCAGATAAAATTTGATGAATGAAAACGATGTCTGCAACAGATTGCTGCTTACTAGTTGTAAATGGAAAGTTGATATACAACAATTCTCTACAGAATACTAAAAAATCATTAAATCTAAGTGTATGGGAGCATAAAGTTTTATAAATTTGGCAATTTTCGCCGAAAATTTTAAATCGTTAATGTCTATTTTATTTGGAACGTTAGTTCGTTAGTTTATAGACACCTATGTTCAGAATACTAGTAATCTATATATGAAAAATCTGTGACTGAAGAACATAAAATGCAAAATAATATACAAATATATAATAATATATTATGAAACTTACACTAACACATTCATATTTATCTTATTTATCTAGAAATAGGAAATATTTCACAATTCTACAAATACGCACGTCAAGTTCTTCCTAGAAAAAATTCCTAAAATATTTTGTTTGGGCTTTTAAGAAATAATTTCCGTGCGCTGATAAACCAAATCTGGATAGCAACCAAGCACACCTTTTATCGATAAAAAATATCAACATACAAAAATATTTTTTTCCACTACTAGTCGTAGAAGGCATCATAATTATGTGTTTTAGTAGCCCGAGAAGCAAAATTTCTCGGCTAGTGGTTAATAATATTTTATTATTGACCACTGGTTAATAATGAAAAATGAACACTAGTAGATGTAATGCGATTAAATGGATTGGGAGATTATGAGTATTCCCCATATTGATAAAGTAGATTTTTAAAGTATATTTTCTGAAATTTTATTAACACTTTTATTGTTACACCAAATTTTAAATTTTTCATATGTTTTTATATAAATATCCCTCGATTTTTGGGGCAGCAGCTGGTCTGTTATATTTTCGACTATCTCACATATTTCAAGTGGTGTGCCGATTAAATCATCATTGTCCATTTTTTTAGTTGAATGCCAATTTGACTCAACAAAATTAAAACTTCAAATAAGAAAACAAAATGCAGGGTCATTTTAAATTTACGCTTACTACAATTCAGTAAAAAATTCGGGCTACTTCGATATAGTTAATATTATTATAGAGCAAGTGCAAACCTTAATGGTTGGTGTAGCGGTTATTTTGAGTATGGTAAGGGTTATTTCACTTCTGATTTGACAGAAAGTTAGTTTTATCCTTCCGCTAAACGAAAATGGTTGTGCATTCGCTTGAACAACAAAGTTGCGTGCGGTTTTTGGAAGAAACGAAGCGCCGGGAGCTCCATATGTGCGTTATGCGACGAATTCTGCATAAACAAGCAGAATTGTCGCATTTGGGGCACGGAGAACACGCACGTGATCGTAGAGAAGCCGATCCTTAACATCCTCAACGAGTGACTGTTTGGTGCGGATTTTGGTCCGGTGGCATCATTGGGCCATTTTTCTTTGAAAATGAGCAAGAAGCCGTCGTCACTGTTAATGGTGAGCGCTACCGCGCCATGATAAACGATTTTTTGTTCCCGGCACTTGAAGAGGAGGACATAGGCAACATTTGGTTTCAACAAGACGGCACTCCGTGCCACACAACACACGTTTCAATTAATATTTTGCGCACTGTATTCGAAGATCGAATTATCAGCCGAAACGCTGATGTGATTTGGCCGCCTCAGAGCTGTGATTTGACGCCGTTGGACTATTATCTTTCGGGTGCCGTCAAAGATAAGTGTTACGCCGATAAACCAGCAACGATTGTCGCTCTCAAGAACAATATTCGCATTGCCATTGAAGACATAATGCCGTATACCTTTGAAAATGTGCTCAAAAATTGGTCCGACCGTGTGCAGTATGTCAAGGCCAGCCGAGGCAGTCATATGAATGAAATAGTATTCCATAATTAATCGGAAGGATTGTTCTTTACAATGAAAAAATAAATTTGAAAAAATATTGAGAACTTTTTGTTTTATTGCATTTAAAAAAAACTATTTGGCCCATCCTATACACCTCGCTTGAGAAGTGCTATTATAGCCCTAGCTTACTATAACCCTCGACGCTCCGCGTCTCGGTCTATAACTCGCTCGGGCTATAATATCATACTTCTCAACCTTGGTGTATAATATACTATTTTGGGAGAAATTGGAAAAAGCAATGTCTACTTGATTTATTTTGGTTCCAAAGTGAGTCATATCTACCACGAAAAATTATTTATTTAGTTTTGTTTTTGATCACCCAGTAAATTCAGAGGCCTACTACAAGCTTATTTGGAACTTTGTGGATATTTTATTGGTTTTTTAATCGAGCAAATTTGCGTTTGATTCCTAGCCTGGATATCTTATTAAAAGATTTTATATTGACAAAATTATAAGATCCGAACGGCTGGCAGTGTTTACTTTCTCTAATTGATTGAATAATACTAGCTACAAAACTATGAATCCCAATAAGTTAAAACTAATAGTTTCAATTCAAAGCTTATCAAATAAAGTACTCGCAAATATAAATACAATTACTACAATGTAAGTACAACTAACCACAGCAAAATTATAAAATCAAAATTTACAGTCATACAGTGTCCGAGTTTTATAACTGCTAACCTACAGTTAGATTATCAAATACTATAAATTTCGAAAATTATTAATCTTTCGAATGAGATGCTTACAATATTTTTGGACATTTATTTATAAACTTTTTATTAATAATTTCGATATTAAATATTTTTTAATCTATGCGTAACATAAACAATTTTTTTTATTTAAAAAACAATAAAATATAAATTATTGTTAACAACATTTTTTATTTTAAATTTTTATTATAATTTTGTTTATAAATATTCTATATTTTGTTTACAAAACTTTTCGGCATGTTTACTAAATCATTGGTGTGGCTTTGATAGTAAAATGTTTACTATTTTAGAAAAATTAAACAAATGACAAGAATGATACTACATACTACACAAAAATTGTAAATAATCAATTTCACGGATGTTGATTTTGTTTTGCTTTTTTGTCGTGTTAACCCTTTTTGACCTGTACACAATTTGTTATACATAATATGAAGCAAATTGTCATACGAATTTATAATTTAATAATTAAAACTATTTGTGCTTTAATTTTTATGAAATTGGGGTTCGGTAAAATGGCTCTCAATAAAACAACTAAATAGTTTGTTGTTTAAGAAAGTATCAAATTAGACTTCGATTCAAAAAGTGAATGTAATTAGAATTTTAAATTAAACACCTCCCAAAATTGGCACTCTTTCAAATTTACCTAGGCGAGTATCACTTATTTGAGTATTATTCGAGTATTTGACTAAAATTAAATTCGGTCTACGGGATTTTTAATGAAAACTTGATGAGCCGGGGTCACCAATATAACAAATTACTTATTCTTAAACAAAGATTTTATTTTAACACATTACTGAGTGT
Source organism: Nephrotoma guestfalica (assembly GCA_963691935.1). NCBI lineage: Eukaryota > Metazoa > Arthropoda > Insecta > Diptera > Tipulidae > Nephrotoma > Nephrotoma guestfalica. The sequence continues at coordinate 151,633,239 of OY829913.1, forward strand.
TGGGTAATATAAAATAGTTCTTGCTCATCGTTCTTGCTAATTTCCACATTTAGTTCATTTCTCTCTTTTAGAACAATTACTCAATCATTAAAGAACATTCATACTCGTTCTTCATTCAAATAATTTTATCAGACAACCCGATGTCATTTGTCATATTACATTTTTACACTGACAACTATCAACACACAATTAAAAATGGTCTTAGGTAAAAATTTTTGTCTTTGTTTTGAGTTGAGTCATAATTATGACAGTATTCCTGCTCTGCACGCGTCTTAGTTGGTTTTAAAAAATGTGTTACGTTACCTAGAGTCTACAATGTGGAATTTTGTGTTTTCGACTTAGGATGGTATGTGAAATTTGGGGAAAAAATTCAAGAAAATTGGCATGTTGTGATTAGTGAGATGGCCTGCACCTGGAAGCATTTTAGGCCAAATTAATCTAATTATTTTATTAATTCAATAATTAAATGTTCCTTTCTTTTCCGAAGATTTTTTGAATTAATAAAAGAATTATTAACAAAAGAATTATTAATTTGGACAAAGACGCTTCCACGTGTAGGGCCATAACGTCTATCACAAAATATAAATTGTCTGGATATTTTTTTTTACAAATTCCAGACACCATACCAAGTTTAAAACACTAAATTCCATACTCGGCACTTATTGTTTCGATGATTTTTTGAAATAATAAAAGAGTTAAGTCAATTTGGCCTCCGAAGACGCTCTACGTGTAAGGTCAGACCACCAATTACAACATGAAAATTATCGTAAAAAATTGTCTACTAATTCTAGACATCAGCCCAAATAAAGAACACTAAATTCCACACTCGGCACTCATTGTTCCGATGATTTTTTAGGGTCATATTGCACGTATGTGAAGTTATCCCCGGATTTTATCCCCGAAATTTAAAAAAATTATTCAGGCAACACTAACATAATTATATCCCTCTAACTCTTGTGTGAAGTTATCCCCGCCCCGTTTTATATTATATTTTATTCCAATTACACTTCATATGTGAAGTTAGCCCCGAATTTTATTATATGAAAAATCAAAATGTATATTAAAATTATTTTAATTTGCAAATCTCACAAAATAAATGTAATAATTTAATAAAATGAAGTAAAATAATTTTTAATGTGGCAGGATTAAGATAATTTGGTTATAGGACGAAAAAACACATATCTCACATTTAGGAAAAAAGTAAAAAAATCGAACCGTTGCAACTTAGCGAAATTAGGCTTCGACCAAAACATTTCCATGTAATACATTTTTGACCAAAATTTACATTTTAATTTGACATGTAAAAAGTATTAATTTGTCGGATCTATGCTATATGGTTATGAGATGGCCAGGCCCATACCTCACTTTTTGCGAAGTATGAACAAAATCGTACCGTTGCAACCTGGTGAAATTAGGCTCCGACCAAAATATTTCCATGTAATACATTTTTCACCAAAATTGACATTTTAATTTGACATGAAAAAAGTATTAATTTGTCGGATCAGATCTATAAAATTATGAGATGGCCAGGCCCATACCTCACTTTTTGCGTAGTATGAACAAAATCGTACCGTTGCAACCTAGCGAAATTAGGCTCCGACCAAAATATTTCCATGTAATACATTTTTGACCAAATTTTACATTTTAATTTGACATGTAAAAAGTATTAATTTGTCGGATCTATGCTATATGGTTATGAGATAACCAGACCTAATCGTACCTTTTTGCAAAATATGAACAAAATCGTACCGTTGCCATCTGGCGAAATTAGGCTCCGACCAAAATATTTTCATGTAATACATTTTTGACCAAAATTGACATTTTAATTTGACATGAAAAAAGTGTTAATTTGTCGGATCAGATCTATAAGATTATGAGATGGCCAGGCCCATACCTCACTTTTTGCGAAGTATGAACAAAACCGTACCGTTGCAACCTGGCGAAATTAGGCTCCGACCAAAATATTTCCAGGTAATACATTTTTGACCAAAATTGACATTTTAATTTGACATGAAAAAAGTATTAATTTGTCGGATCTCTGCTATAGGGTTATGAGATGGCCAGGCCCATACCTCACATTTTGCGAAGTATGAACAAAATCGTACCGTTGCAACCTGGCGAATTTAGTCTCCGACCAAAATATTTCCATGTAATACATTTTTCACCAAAATAACATTTTAATTTGACATGTAAAAAGTATTAATTTGTCGGATCTATGCTATATGGTTGTGAGGTGGTCAGACCTAAACGTACCTTTTTGCAAAATATGAACTAAACGTACCTTTTTGCAAAATATGAACTAAATCGTACCGTTGCAACCTGGCGAAATTAGGCTCCGACCAAAATATTTCCATGTAATACATTTTTCACCAAAAATAACATTTTAATTTGACATGTAAAAAGTATTAATTTGTCGGATCTATGCTATATAATTATGAGATGGCCAGACCCATACCTCACTTTTCACAAAATATGAACAAAATCGTACCGTTGCCATCTAGCGAAATTAAGACCAGAGCAAAATAATTTCATGTAATACAACGGTAATGCAACGGTACGATTTTGTTCATACTTCGCGAAATGTGAGGTGTGGGCCTGGCCATCTCATAACTTTATAGATCTGATCCGACAAATTAATACTTTTTTCATGTCAAATTAAAATGTCAATTTTGGTCAAAAATGTATTACCTGGAAATGTTTTGGTCGGAGCCTAATTTCGCTAGGTTGCAACGGTACGATTTCGTTCATACTTCGCGAAAAATGAGGTATGGGTCTGGCCATCTCATAACCGTATAGCATAGATCCGACAAATTAATACTTTTTACATGTCAAATTAAAATGTTAAATTTGGTCAAAAATGTATTACATGGAAATATTTTGGTCGGAGCCTAATTTCACCAGGTTGCAACGGTACGATTTTGTTAATACTTCGCAAAAAGTGAGGTATGGGCCTGACCATCTCATAACCATATAGCATAGATCCGACAAATTAATACTTTTTACATGTCAAATTAAAATGTAAATTTTGGTCAAAAATGTATTACATGGAAATGTTTTCAACGGTTCGATTTTTTTACTTTTTTCCTAAATGTGAGATATGTGTTTTTTCGTCCTATAACCAAATTATCTTAATCCTGCCACATTAAAAATTATTTTACTTCATTTTATTAAATTATTACATTTATTTTGTGTGATTTGCAAATTAAAATAATTTTAATATACATTTTGATTTTTCATATAATAAAATTCGGGGCTAACTTCACATATGAAGTGTAATTGGAATAAAATATAATATAAAACGGGGCGGGGATAACTTCACACAAGAGTTAGAGGGATATAATTATGTTAGTGTTGCCTGATTATTTTTTTTAAATTTCGGGGATAAAATCCGGGGATAACTTCACATACGTTCATATTGCCCTAATAGTGGAGGCTTCTTTGGGGGTCAAATTAACTAATGTCTAGAATTAGTAGAAAAATTCTGCGATAAATTTCATGTTGCGATTTCAAGGCAATTTGCTTGTTGTTATATATAAACTGTTAGAATAGGTTAGGGAAAAAGTTTCGTGGCCTTTTTTGGGTGACATTGAAACAAAGAATTTTCTTATTTCAAATGATCTTTATTAAAACAAATATGTGCCATTTTGATCGATGACCTTTTGCCATTTTTCTGGTAGAGCCATGATCCCATCACTGTAGAACATCTGTTTTAGCTGTTAATTCATCAAACGTCAAGATTTTTTTGTACCCAGCCATTTTTAAATTGTTTAAAACTGTTTTGTTATCAATATTTAGTTCTTTACCAATTGCGTGGCTGCTTATATGCTGGTCTTCTTTAATTTTCTGCATGATTTCATCGACTTTTCCAGTGGTTGATCGACCAGAGCGAGATGCATCTTTGCTATCCATATTTCCAGAACGAAAGCGCTTGAACCATTTTTTTGCTGCTGATTTTGATAAAGCACCGTCTCCATAAACAGCACAAATTTTTTCGCAAGCCTGTGCCACGTTCTTACCTTTGTCGTATTAAAATTGTAAAATATATCGAGTTTTTTCATTATTTATCTTCATGTTTAAAATGTTGTAACTTTTTATTCACTACACCGATTTTAATGTTTTTTATGTCAAAGTACAAGTTAAAATGTTATCTTTCAAACACAACACACTTCATCCATTGCCGGATACGATCAATGGTTACTGAGATATATGAACGTAAAGCCATCTACCGGGAAAAAAGCCACGAACTTTCTCCCCTACCCATTATATAAACTTATTTTTGTAGTACATACTGTGATTCTCAATATTTATTTTTAATAATTTTAATTAAACAACATGTTTCGAATTCCAAACTATACTTTCTTGTGCAGCTACACTTTTAGGAAAATTGAAAATTTATGGAAATTGAATGTTGATAATGAACGGACAATTATATAAATTATTTAAAATATTCAAATGAGTTTTTTTATTTATATTAATATTATTTATAATAAAATATTAATTTGACAGAAATTATGTTACATTTGCCGTTGTAAACCCATTTGTATTTTATTTGTGTTGTGATTTATATTTTATACCTTTTCAAACAATATGTGCCAGCATATTACTCAGTTACTTTGTATATGTCTGTAGTTAATAGCATAAATTGTGACTATACAGTCATATATGTGCCTTGGCAAAAACTTTTGTATTTACGAAAACTGTACATTTTATATTCTTATTCTGCATTTAGATTGCGGTCCAATTCATGATTTATTTTATGTAGACTGACTTATTTGAAAGTTTACAATAAGTATCCTGTTTCCGGACTCATTGTAGATATTTTTGACTTTAATGGGAGGATCCCAGTCAAAGTGGTAACTCATCCAAATAAATTAAACAAGTCGAAGTATATTCAACAGAAGACTTATTGAAGACTTTCGAATGAGTCGCGAAACTTTTGTCTCCCAAAAATAAGTCGCCAATTGGACCGCTGTCTTAGGCTGTTTTCCAAACACCGACTTATTTGTGAACACCGACTTACTCAAATAAGTCACCTCGCGAGGGGGCTATTCGAATAAGTGCATCTACACAAAAATGTCTACAAAATTGTGTCTTGACTAAATGTAATACATGCAGTTTTTATTTTCAAATCTAGTGGCAACGACCAACATGTCAAGAAAATTTGTTTCTTCCATATAATAGAAATTGCGTTTTGTTTGTTGTGATTACGTCATAAATAAGTTGGTACAATGTATTGGAATTGCTTGACCGTCTTATTCAAAATGGCGTCAAATAAGTCAATAAGCCTGTAATAAGTCTGTGTTTGGAAAACACCCTTAGCCTTATATGTCAGTAGTTTTACAATTTGACTTCCTTAATATTTATAATTTTTTAGGTCAGCATTTTGGGCCAACTTCTCAAACGTCCTACACCCCATGAGCTAGGATCGCGCATACAAACCCTTCAATTCCACCCTAATTTCAAAGGATTACTTTCGACAAATTTTGTATTGGTGATTGTTGGAAATTCCACCATTTTTAATGAGCACACTAGAACTGATTTTTAGTTTGTCTATATTTATTTTCTTTTAGGTCACTGACAGATAAATCAATTTTTTGGTCATTTAGCTATCCCCATAAAGCACCGCGTGGAGGCGACCAATAGTTACTTCCCATATTTTGTCATAGTTTTTTTTATTTCATTTTATTGTATGATTTTTTTTTTAGTTTTTTTAATTTGTTTTTTTTGTTTATTTTTAATATTCAATGATGAATTAGGTTATAGTTTCATTTGTAGTTTAGTTCATAGTTTAGTTTTCTAAATAAAAGAGAATCGTTGCTTAAATCGTAAACTTGTTTCTGCGAGGACTGGTTCGCTATTTTGGTCATCGTCTACAGATGGTAACGTCCGTCTGTCCTATATATGTAGGTCACAAAATGCGAAGCCTCTAATAAACGGGCTACAACGGATAATATTTTAAAATGTTTGCCCCTGATTTTGAGTGTTTTTGAAACATCATTGAGATAAACTTTTTTGAGATTCAACATCAAATACTAATAATCGATTTAATGTAACATCATTTTCATGCTTGTTACCACAGGAACACAATTTTTCTTCATTAAAATGTATAGCCGTTTTTAAATTTTTTAGGTCATTTTCAACAACATCCATTAAAAGTGGAATAATTTTAAGGGTAAAAATCTTCTGCTTCATTATGCAATGATTACATGTCTCTCTGATATACACGCTGGTTTGTGTGTTAAAAAAATATTTTACCAATATATCCAATGTCAATTTTTTATTTCATTTAGTATTAATGGTTCGTAATATAAATTATCTCTACCTCTATAAGTTAAATCTAAAGAACTCTCTAAATTATTGAGGTACGGAAACAGCCCAATTTGATCGAAGCTCTCTAAATTAGATTCGATGGAATCTTCATTTAATTTTTCTAAGTCGTCTTCAGTATTCTCGTTACATGTGTTCTCGTTACAGCTGACTCACACGATGTATCCGGACCATCACACGGACTCAGCAGAACCGAAAACATTAGTTTTATAATAATTTTTATTTTATTATAATTGCCAGTTTGAATTATTAATCCAAATATTTTTATATAAAATTGACGAACTCTAATATTTAGTTTAGTAAAACATGACATTCTCAGCAACATTTTAATAAAATGTGACCTGTCCAGGCATATGAAGACTTCCGAGGTTTCTTCAGATATTTTATCTAAAACATAAACACATTGCTTTAAATATTCTTTCAAGTTATTCTACGATGTAAATGACATCCTCGCGATTCGATTACGCCAAGTTTTGAGCCAATAGGAAATAAATATAGCAGTATGTTTTTGTGACAACATTTGACATACTGGAACACTAACTCTAGAGCCAGCTGATTTCGAGAAAATTGCATATACAAAAATATGTTTTGCTTATGCAGAATCTATTTTATTAAGATGGGGTTCAATTAGAGACCCAGTACTGTCAATGCTAAATATACTTTTAATCGAAATTAAAATGTTTTAAAGAATAATCGTGTTTTATTGTTTAATAAAAATGTAATTATATTTGTGAAACTCAATACACAACAATAAAAAAAGGCAATGTACAATATAATAAATATGAACATCCTATTCCCCCGCGGTTCTATCATATAACAATTATTGTTCTGCCAAACAAGGAGACAGCTGTTTTAAACTGATTCATTATAGATTTTTTAAATTTAGTATATATATTCACTTTTCACATTTTATTATCGGAAAATCACAAATTTAGTTCGTAAACAATTAAACAACATAGCTTCAAACTTTAAATTTGAAGTATGGATTTGTAACTTAGTTCAAAAAATGTGTACTATATATATGTAGAAAAAGTATCTAAAGGCCGGACAGATAAGATTCTTTTAGTTTCGGTCCGCTCCGTTTTCAATAAAAAAATTTAATTTATGATGATTAAGTTTAATTTTTTTATACAAAAATCTTAAAGACCGGAACGAAATCAGAGTTATGTAGGAACCGTACCAAAGAATTTGTGAACATTATATAGGGTTTTCCAATAGGAATGATATGATTTTTAAGTGACGTTTCGGCCATTTGTAATATGTCATGATCTATCATTTTTTGTTTCATTGTATTCAGTAATGTTTACAATTTCATCATGGTGAGATATACGCAACAACAACGTTTACAAATTGCAATTACAAACGATAACGATTTTTTTTAAGAAAATCATCTTCTCCGATGAGGCTCACTTTCATCTCAGTGGTGCGGTAAATAAACAAAACTGTCGATTCTGGTGCGAAGAAACCATTACATTCACCTAAATTGACAGTTTGGTGTGGTTTTTGGTCTGGTGGAATCATCGGTCCGTATTTTTTTCGAAATGAAGCTGGTAACACCGTTACTGTCAACGGAGATTGGTATAGATCGATGATAACCAACTTTTTATGGCCGAAATTGGAAGAAGTTGATCTTGACAACATTTGGTTTCAACAAGACGGGGCTACGTGCCACACAGCAAGTGCAACAATTGAATTATTGCGAGAAAAGCTTGGATCATATCACTCTTATTGGAAAACCCTATACTTAACCAAACAATTTGAAACCTTGTTGTCTTAATCGAATACATTAAAAATTAATTTGAACATTTTCATTGGCTTGAGTCAAATAAAGAAAAAAACAGCAACGTTCCGCCAAAATATAAAGTATTATTGATTAATATTAGTATAAACAACCGCGAATTTCAAAAGTTGTTTTATTAGGCATGCAAATAGAAACTCTGCTTTTTTTGGTAAAATTCAACTTTATTAAAATATAATTGTTACAAAGGTTAATTATCGAAATATTCGCCATTGCTATCTATGGTCTTTTACCATTTATCAGGTAGATGATGAATGTCTTCGCGATATAAACTTGGTGGTTTCGAAGCAAAATAGTTATCGTGACTCGATATTGATATGAATAAGTAGTAACCAGAGGGAGCCAAGTCTGGAGAATACGCCGCATACTGTAAAAATTTCCAGCCTAAGGAGAAGACGAGTTGCTGGATTGATTTTGCTGTATGTGCTGTTCCGCCCTCCTTATTTTTTCCTCCGGAGCATCACTTAATTGATCAATTGAGCCTGGTAACGTTCAGTTGTAACAGTTTTACCAGATTCCAGAAGCTAGTAGTAAGTGATTCCTTTTCAATCCCACCAGACACACAGTAATACATTTTTGGCATGAATATTCATTTTTGCAACTGATGTCGATGGCTGGCCTGGATCAACCCATGGTTTTCTGCATTTAGGATTATCGATGATGACGATTTTGTGCAAACAAATCTTTCTTTTGTACCGATAAAGCCAACTCATGCAGATGTCAACTCTTCGATTTTAGTTTTCTTCGGTCAGTTTATGAGGAACATTTTCCTTCCTTCTGTATTTTTCCCATTGCATGCAATCGAATTGATACTGCTTGCTGAGTAACTTATAACTGTTCTGCAAGCTCTTTTTGAGTTTGGCATGAATTTCCATTCAGTAAAACTTTAAGTTCTTCGTCTTCAAATTGTTTTACTGCAGCTGGACGTGGGTCGTCGTGAAGACTAAAATAAAATCACGAAATCTTGCAAACCACTTTTTTACTGTTGAATGACTCACAGAATGTTCACTCAAAGTCGAATTAATCAATTACATCGCTTGAGCAGCATTTTTTTCAATTGAAAACAAAGTAGATTGCAATGACGTAAATGTTGCTTATCGACATCCATCTCTTAAAATTGATGCACACGGAACGACAGCTTGTAGATTACTGAAACTTATGTCATAAAAACAGCAATGACTAAGCTACATATATTCAAAATAGCTGGAAATTTGAATGCGTTCACTTATATTTTAATACAACCAATTTCAGATCAGAGCTTCTAATACTTGCGCTAGTATATATTATCGTTGGATTCGGTTATTCGCTTATCTACACAGATTTTTGATTTGTATGGCTTAAATTTCCATTCGAAATTACGCAATTATACGAGACGTGTTACCTGAAACACCGCAAGACCACACGTCGACTAGAGTTTTGTATAGGAAACTCGTTAAAACTCGAGGAATTTTCAATCATCGAGTTGTATACAGACTAGGGTGTATATCAAACAAACCGTTTTGATTTGGCAACCTCACTTTCCCAACTAAAAAGACAAACTATTTTCATTTGCTTGATAAATTTCCTTTTAATTTATGGGTAGATGTATCAAGTTTAATTATATTCAAATTGCAAACTATCAATTTAAAACACAACTATGTTTCTGTATTTATATCAAACATTTGAATTTATGTAATATATCTTACGACAATTATGCGGCTACTGTTCACTTCGGGTGAACTTTTTGTCGATTTTATTGTCAATACGGCAGCGTTCTAATAAAGTTCACTAAAATTATATTGGTTTAACAAGAAATGTATCCATATATTCAGTAAAAATTGGGCATGGACTGGTAACGTAATTGCAGTTTATATTAGATTTAAACAACTACTTTACCTATTTTACTTAAGATTATTTTATGCTTTATTCATTATGAAAATGCGCATCTCGTTCTCTCTCTCTCGGACAGGCCGACCAAATCCGAACACCTAATTAAAAACTGTGAGATTATAAAAAATAAAATTAAATATCAACTTACCAAACCAGTAATCCATAACACAATTCAACTCATAATTATTACATGTTGGATATTTTATTTAAATGTACAATATTCTTTTAATTACATTAAACCTATACACATGTATGTATTTACTATTATTAATTTTAATTATAATATATAAATTAAATTACAACTTAACATTACAAATATTATTATCTATTCATCGTTAAAATTATAGTAATTTTTAATCATTGTAAGTATTTAAACTGTAATATAAGATCAAATTAAAAATTGAAAATTAATAAATTTGATTAATTTTGAAATGTAACAAATTAAATAAATAATTGAATAAACGTCTTTGCATGTAGTTTTTAAAACCAAGCGAAAATTAACATTTATAAGATTAATTTATTTTATTTTATTTTAAATTATATAAATCGGACGGAAAATCATATAATATGTAAATTATTTTAAATCCAAATTATAATTAACTTAGCGTAGATTTAAAAATAAAATTTAATTTTTTTATCACACATAATCATGATAAATATATTATATTTTTATTTTGTTTTCAATTTAATTTATTTGTATACACAATTTCGCAAAAAAAATAATTAAATACATAAAATTAAAATTAAATTTATCATTGTAAAAATTTGGTGTAACATGTTTATGGCTGAGCTACATAAGATTTTTGGTACGTTTGCTGTGTTGATGACACATTACTCATTTGACTTGATGGCTCGTCTTTAACTACAGTTGTAGGTATTGTCACTTCATATTTAAGAAACAAAACATTAACTTAACTTAAATAAATCAATAAATCTATGTACATACGTGTCGTGTCCCAATATGGATAATGGCCGGGTTCAAATCGCCGCGAACAAGACGGTGAAACGCTTGAAGGTACTGAAATTAAGAGATGTGTTAATTTTCTTTACTGTTCGTCTATTGCGAGATAGTTAAAATACAAACCGATATTATTAGCGAGAGATCCGTAACTGTTTATGGAGACGGTTGGTACAGGTTGCTATAAAATAATTAAAAAAACAATTTAAAAAACATTTATTCTTCGAAAATTTAATTTTTGAAAACATCATAGATATACATATTACTAAGCTAAAAAACGTTCCACATTAAAGCGCTATAGGTAGAAATAACGGCTTAGGAATTTCTTTAAACTAAAGCCAATATGCTAAGCTAATTAAACTGCACACAGAGCGTCGCTCTCGACGCGTCGACTTAGACTGCAGTATTGTCTTTCCAGCTTTCGAATGGCACATTTCTTAATGAAGAAGCCGGCCTAATAAATTATAATTATACTACTTAAAACGATACGACTAACGGAATACGGATCAATGTATTGAACCTGCACCATGTATTGACCCCTGTCTTGACACCTAAACATCCGATTTCAGCAGGTCATTTGGAAAACAAGTTATCCTTCCAAAGCTTTCTGTGTCATTATTACGGAATTCCTTAGGAATTAGAATTTGAATTGAATCAGTTTGATCTAAATATTTTCAAAACAAAACTAAATTGGAAATAATATTTCCTTTTAAAAAATCTAGGGAACAAAATTTCCCCATTTAACTAAACAATTGAGACAAAAATGCTATGAACATATTTTCCTAATTCCTACTTTCTAGAGAAAGCCAGAATAGTGCACCGCTGAAAAATGTGCAAACTTGAATTACTAGAAATCAGGGTCTTTGATATAATTTGACTGGAAAATTGAGAAGCATAAATAGCTTTACAAGAAGCCTTTATTTATAACGAATTTGTTTAAGTAATGAAAACAGAATACATTTTTAATACTTTTTAATTGAGTTAAACGAGAAGTCGGTGGTAAAATAATAGGTTTTTACTTTCGTAAATTACTAACAAAAACTTCCTCCTGATACATCACGACCTGTGCATTCTAATCTGTCCTTCAAATTCTATTAAGCCTCTGAGTGGTTGAATACCACAGAACAGAATTTTAAAACAGCATTGGAGCGTCTACAGTTGTGTGCTTCCACATTGTACGTATAATTATTACAACATTTTTACAATCTACATATGTATTTGGAATACGCAAACTGATAAAATCCAATTTTGTTATTAATCATCGATCAGACCCCGGTATGCATTCATACATATAAAAATATAATATTAATTCATTGAAAATGAATTTGTTATACGAGTCGAATTACCAACCAAACTGAAAATATTAATTGAAAATTTTATTACGATATTTCTTCAATTTCTATATGCTCACAAATCGTATAAAAATCACGTACACCCCGACATTAAATACAACAAGATCGTAATTTAATAATGCTATCGTATATAATAAATAAATTTTTAATTACACATAAAAATAAATTTTATTTATGTACTACACTTACTGGTGTCGAATACGAGAACGATTGCCTTGAGGGACATGTTTGATAGCTGGCCAATTGAGTAGAAGGCATCCATGGCGTTGTATGATCATAGCGAGGATAACCCTGGTAATGATTCGGTGTAAATACAGAGCGTGGCCCAAAATTTGTTGGATTTCCACCGTACGTATCCGTAAACATTTTTGAGTAATGTGCACCTGCACGATACGGTCGTTTCATACGACGACGCCGTCGATAATTTCCGTTCTCGAACATATCCTCGTACTGTGGGTCTGCTCCAGTTTTTTAATGATTGAAACGAAAAAAAAAAATATTTTTTTTACTATTTTATTTGAACCTTTTCCGAGATAAAACTTTTTTAATTAAATGTTAAATCACGTTGTTTCTTATTCTTACCAAGTGTCCAATAGTTGCCTTTACGTTCACCACCGCCTTCACGTGGTATTTTTATAAAACATTCATTCAGACTTAAATTGTGACGAATCGAATTTTGCCAACCCTTTTTGTTTTTTTCAAAATATGGAAATTTTGATGTGATAAACGTATAAATTTCACTTAGCGTGGCCCTTTTAAGCAAGGAATTCTGGAAAAAGTTAGGGTCTTGTCAGTTTACGTATATGTTCAAGTATGAGGTATTTATGTTAAATTATATTTGTGTTGTTTACACGTGTGATTAGCACCATTGATTTAGAGGGTGATTTAACTGAAGTAAAATAAGTACCATGTTCTAAGTTTCTCATTTTTAGATAAATTTTAGATTAAAATAGAACTACTTAGAGTTCAATCTTCAAGTATGTCGCATCGCGATTGATCCGATTACACTCCACTGTTTTTAATTTCAATAGTGACATAGAAACACGAAATATTTTTGAACAAAGAAAATTACCTGTATTGCCATCGCTATTAATGCGACATAACTGTACGGCGGTTTTGATAAGTTGCAATTTCGGTCGGTTGTCGAAATTTTTGCTGAGTTTGATGAATTTGGCGTACTCGAAGAATTATTATTGTTATTATTACTATTATGATTATGATTATTATTACTAGTATTATTATTATTATTCCTTTCGTCAATAATTATATTCGATGTAATTTCTTCTTCTTTTAAATTTGTGTTATCATTCGAACGTTCTATCACAGTCGTCGGTAGGGTTGGTGGTGTTGATGATTTCATCGTTTCATAGGTTGGAATGGCTAAAAAGTTATAAAATTATTATTAATTATTATTATTTTAGTTTTAAAGTTCACATAAAATTAAATGTATTCATGCATACAGCACACGCACCGCATAAAAACCAAATCTCATTTTCTACAGTGATTTGTGTTAAGTATGTTGTTAAGCAAACTTGAATCTCAATAAAATATGAAATATCTTTAAACTTAACAGTCATCATTAAGTGTCAGTCTATTTAAATACACATAAAAAATTTGTTGGTACCAGATCAGATAACACAAATCAAGTGAAAAACGGAGTCTTTGTATTTATACAAAGCAATTTCAGTGGAATCGAACAACTCAATAACAATAATATACGCGACGTTTCAATGAACTCGGTTTAATTGGTTGTTTTGCAGCAAGCAGCTGGTCTTTTATACATAATTATTCTTATTAGTTATTATCGTGAAAAATTCTGTAGAATTTGTATAATATAGATGTTAGCTGATACTTTTAGACGGGATATTATTATGCGATTGATTTTATAGTTTATAGCGAGAAATACATTTTTACGACTATATTGTGTAAATTGATCGTACTATATACGCTTATATGGGAATACACATTTTGGTATAGTGATCAAATTATTGGTTTTATGGCAGGTTTGTCTCGTCGAACACGCTGTTGAACAATTGATAATTGAAAACTATTAAAACCTAATAACCAGATCGGCAGCCTTCTAATAATTTCCCACCGATTATTACATAATGCCGGCATAATGTATCTGCCCGAAGACAAAAAATTAGTTAAAACCGGTGGGTCTTTTTAATGTCACTTAAAACACAAATATCAAGGACTAGTCGATGAGACATCTCGTTTTAAATTCGCGTTAGTTAACGCGATAAATTCCTCTATGTATTTGTATTTCACGCCTAGATATGTTTGTGTGTGGTTAACAAATCTTAAAATTAATTTTTATCCCATTTCCTAAAACCGAAATTTATTTAAACTTTACACATATGTGTAGGTATATCCGGTTAGAAGACCGTTTTCGCTTAATAATAATTTATGGTAAAATAAATAAAGTTTGAAAAAAAGATACTTGAAAAGATTTTGGATTTTGAGTGACATTTGAGTCATTTTTGAAGTTTCCATACATTTTCCGTCATAGGAAACGCTGTTAATCATTAAATGAATTTTTGAATCAAATTTAAAAGTTTACTCGATTCAAACTTGCTTTAAGGAATGAGCGGTGATGAGAGGTTGTAACTTGGATGAATATTTTTTGATAGCAATGAGTTAGCTAAAAGACTTTACAAATTCGATTTATATGGATAGTAGATTGAATAAATGTAGCTTATTTGTGTTTCCTTATATAATATTCAAGACAACTTTAACCATTCGGAACATTTTTATTTATTTATAGGAGTATTTTCGTTAATTCATTCGGAATATTCCGAACGTTTAAAAAATTACAATACATAAAACATATTTTAATTCATTCTATTCCTTTTTAGTGTGTTATTTATTCATTCGGGGTATTTAGGCTGCATTCTTTTACATGACATCGGTAAGTAGAATAAAAAGAATTTTCTTGTCTTAAGGCGTCTTGTATATACATAACTCAATGTAGTATAATCGATATGCATTTATAATAATTTTTTATCATGGAATTTATTGTTGACAATCTGTATTTAACGTCAATAAGTGACAAATGAAACATATGTTAGTCTAAAGTGTTCCTTTGAGGTCACGTGATCAGTTTTCGATTCATTCAATGACAAGTGTTTTTTCCTTCGGGTTTCATGATTCCGCGCACGGGAAGGAACTAACGGCACTTAAACAAATATGGTATTACGTAAAGTGATTATCACACCTTTAAGTTCAATATACACAAATTTCAATGAAAATAATTTAAATGTATGAATAAAAATATAAATACCTAATGATTGTCAATTGGTTTCTCTTGCAATGGGACCTAATTTTGTAAATTGTAATTGTGTCCCGGTCAATTGAAACAGTGCAGTAACAAGCATAATCTTATATGATCATTTTTATGGCCACTTGGCTTATTCTTTGTTATGGAGGGCATAAGCTGAGGACTGTAAATGTCAGATAATTCAAAATTTTGTCTCTAACTGACTTAAATATTAAATTTATTGTGAACGAGTTTGTTAATGGAATAACAGATAGTCGTTGAAACTACTAAATAAATAAAATCCTGAAAATATATTGCTGGGCTTGTTAATTTTTGTATTTTCTAGGCCGGTGACATTTATTTAATGTCAATTAAATTTGGAAATTAATAAATTTTAATTATATAATACAACGCCGGAAGAAATTACAAAATTTTTCGATATTCATTTGTTAAAGGGCATAATCAAACTGCCAAATTTTAAAATGTTTTGGAGCAATGAGTTGTAAGTTCAATCGCGTGCATTAGTTATGACCAGAGATAGACTATGTTAGCTAAGGTCAAATATGATGTGGAATATTTAATCAAAAGGATAGGCCAACGTTGTCTATCCAATTTTGTTATAGTTAGACAAAAAGAAATATTTATGAGTATTGCAAATGTTAAAAATTCCAAATCAACTGGTCCTGATAAAATCATAAATCTTATAATCAAAAATCTCCCCAAGAGAGCTTTGGTCCATGAATGGTTCCATTAAACTTGGTTATTTTCCAAACACTTGGAAAGCAACTCCCTATCTCGGAACAATTCAAAGACAAAGCATAAATAGAAAAGTATACACTAATTAGCCTCCTTAACCGTTTAGGTAAAATTTTTGACAAAATTAGTTGGACGCGTGAACAAAAACTTATATGACGGCACATTTCCTATCTGTAACCTTTATAGAGATAATCAAGGTTCTACTGTAAAATTAGTCACTTTTAATTTCACTCATAACTTAAAAACTATTACTCACAAATGTATCAAAGAAACGTTTTCTTATCGCAAATTAATTAGTGTATCAAACATAGAAGGTAAATTGATGTAGTGTCCTCACCACCTCCCAAATTTATTGTACTTACTTAAGAGTCACTCTGTAGAGATGTCGTTATCGTGGGACTTCTGAGACTTGAATAATGACTTTTTAGCTATAATAAAAAATTACGATTTTCACTTCAAGATCTATTCATATTAGAAAATTTTTTATGAGCCAAAAAACATTCAGTTTGTTTGTTTGTTCCTATTCAGTTTGTTCCATCGTTTGTCTTTTTAAGTGACAATGAAATTCACTATATATTTACACTGACATTTAACCTGTACTTATGCCATCCAGTCATTGGTATAGATAGAATTGAAAATCTAGTAATTAGTTGGTTCCATGAATTTGAAAATTTATTAAACTAATGAATGCAAAATGCTTTCTAAAATTCCAAGTTTTAAATGGATTTGAGTACTTTCTAAAACTAGCAATTCCAGTATATTAAAACGTGCGTGAAATAAGTTCTTTAAATATATTGAAAATAAAACATTTCCTTCTACGCTTGTAAATTTAAAATGGACCCATTTAATGGTGTTTATTTAACTCCGTCCCTGGAATTAGCTAAATATCGTTAAATTTTGTTATGTTGCTATCTCGATCACACTCGTACTACAATTATTTATATCTTTTCATCCACAATTTGCTAGCAATGCCCAATTGAATTATTTGCTCTGCAAATCTTAAAAGTTTTTCAAAAATTTTAAATTTTAAGGAGAGTAAGGGTCTGTAAATAATTATTTATTCTGTAGATCGGATGACTTCTTGAATTTCTCGAAGTTTCGTGTTTCTGAATTATTAATTATTTGATATTATTTTATAGGAATATTACTCTGTCCCAGCCTATTGGGGAGAATTGGGGAAAGAAGTTGTATATAATTTGTTTAAAATATTTTTTCTGTCACACACACCTCGAATCTGAAGTACAGTCACTGACTAAAAAATTGTCTAAGATAAGACTTTTTGTTTTCGTTTTGAGTTTAGTCTTAATTATGACACTTTTCGTATTCTGCGCGTAGTTGGCAATGATTTTTAAAAAAATGTCTTGTGGAAGACATTTTTTGCAAATTAGGAAGTGTGGACGTGTGTGGCGCACGAAAACGACACAAAAATGTATGCCACATTCGACGCACACGATCCAGCACATGTCGGTTAAATATTTGCGGCGAAAATATTTTTGCAGAATGCGTTCGGCACAAATTTTAGAAAAATAAGATTTAACAAAAATATCTCCTGAGACTCAGACTATTAATACCGTCTTATGAATCGGGTGTAAAGTAAAAAAGTTTAGGATATATTTTTAAAACAAAACAAAATTGGGAAATTTTCATGCCCATTTATCCATGGAAAAATTATTCCCAATTTATAAACAATTACATCAAATGTTTCTCTTCAGGAGGCCGGAAATCACTCATTTATAGATAAAAGCTATGTAAATTCTTCCCCCAAATCCCTATTGGCAATAAATTACTAGAATGGGCGAAAGATTGCTGTCTATAGTATTAGTTTTCTTGTCGCTTTTACGCCCGGTTTTTCGCCACAAGCACATTTACGTCAACGAGGGACAAAGTTAAAATACTATGGTTCAAAGATTATGAAAAAAATGAAACTACTAAGTCAGGAGTTGACGTAAATTTCTCGGAATCCTTTTCTTTTTTAATAAACAATAAGACAATTTTTAATCTTAATATACAGCGATAAGGAATAATACATATGTCTTAATGATGACTGATATGAATTCCACCAGCCCGTAATAAATTTTGCATTATATCACGTCATTAGAATTCCATTGTCAATACTGTGCTGGTATACAAGTAAAAACTTCTGTTGAATTTAATATCGATCGACCACCCATTTCCGTATAATGAATTTCCAAGAAAATCACCACAGATTTTTATTTAATTAAGCGCGCATATTTTAATCGATCGAATTATCGTCGAAATGCACTTATAATAATTTTATAAAACACTGATCGAAAACCGATTATTGTTTTATATAAATCTGTAGCGCACATGTTCTTCAATATATTACGTATATGGTTAATAAAAATGAATATGGTAGATTTTGTTGTTGTTATGATTAATCCGCGCTTCATTGTACACTACAAAGAAAATCCAAAGTATTGCGATTCTTAGCCATCGCGCGATCTCAATTTTCAAATAAAAATATTGAAATTGAACACTACGATTTTTGCTGAAATTTTCATTTCCATTGAAAAGTTTTAATACAACAACAAGATAGATAGTACGGTAAAAATACTATAATATATAACGTGGTCGACTGACCTAGATACTTGTAAATTTGTATTTATATTATGTAACATTAAAAATCACAAATTAGGTCGTTAATATGTTACAAACAAAGTTTGATTATGTTGTTCTTTTCATTGACATTCAATATTTTATATAACTTACAAAACTGTGCTTAGGCGAATACATAATTAGGCTACAATTTCAGCCCAATTCGACTTCCTGAAACCAATTACACCAATCACACATAGCATAAAAAAATTTAAATAAATTTACCTTCTGAGTTATGAAATGAAGAGGTTATGAAATATGAATTTTTATGTAGCGACTCTGATCTAGATGTTATTATATCGTTCTTGTAATGGTCCAATGATGATCGATGGATTTGTGGATGGAAATTTTCTTCGCAACATAAAATTTATGTTATATTAACATGGAACAAACAAAAAATACTATGGTTACGGTCTTTATACAATAATTTAGCTAGCCATGTGGCCTAATTAGGTTAATTTGTAAATTATATTAGATTTTTGCCCTATGAATATACATACCCATTTGTCCTAATGTTGAGTATCCTTCTTGTTTGATTTTCGGTAGGCTTAACAGGCTCTGAAATTAAATGATAAAGTTTAGTCATTAAAGCGCAAATATTAAAGAGAAATTTAATGTGAATGTCAATGTCCCTGTCAGGGAATAAAAACTGACAATATTGATCAATATTGATCTCCTAAAGAGGCCCATATAAAAATAAACTCTGTTTCCTAGAAATCTTAATCAATTGATACCTTATTGGCCCTTCCATGCTTGCGATACTTTTTAATCTTAGTAGATGTTATCTGACAAGGAGTCAAACTTTAAGTATGGATCTTTTTTTTATTTAAAAATATGTTTAATTTTTAAAAATACTCTATCTTAGATCTTCTTAAATATTTAACAAAATTAACACTTTATCACGGTGGAATAAACGACAGTGGCTTTTTATTACTATAATAAAAATAATATCAATGCATTCTATCTTTCTAATCAGCCAAGGATTAGGTGCTGTGCCATTTATACAATATAAAAACGCTGTTGACCAATACTTTTTTAAAATGTTTCCTTAGTTTTATTAGAGTATCAGAGAAAATTAAAACGTTACAATATTTAAGTTAAAAAACATTTGAAATACATGGAAATAATACTGTATTGTTTTAAGATTTAAAGAGGACATCATGTTAAACACATTTTTATGGGGGTGCCGAATTAAAAAAGTCTGAATTAAAAAAGTTTATTTTTGTATGAATATCTGCGACTTATTTTAATTCATAATTGTAACTTAAAATTATGAATTAAAAAAAGCGATTTAGAAAAATGGGAAAACTCAAAAATGAATTAACAAAGGCTTATACTATTTCATTTTAAAACACCTCCCTTAATTCATTTTCAAAATGAATTTAAAAAGGCACATTTTATTTCATTTAATAAATGTCGTCATTAATGAAAATAAGATATTAATGTCTCATTTTCAGTAATGAAAATATCTCCTTTGATTTCCAGTTTTATTCGCTTTTTCATTAATGAAAATACAAATCCAAAATTATCCAAATTTTTACATGCCAAATTTAAATTTAAATTCCAAAAAATGTTCATTAATGAAAATAATAGTTGCATGGATTTGCATTGCCTTAGGGATTAATGATTCAAAAAATTTAAATGTAAGGATCGGAAGAATTCAGTAAAGAAAATTATTTCGTATCTAGTAATTCCTAAACAGTTTAAATATATAATTTGATATTTGAAAAAAGGCTTATATTATTTCATTTTATAAACATTTACAATAATTCATTTTAAAAATGAATTAAGAAATGCCTTTTTAATTTCATTTTATCGAACTTTTTATTTCTTTTTCAACTCTGATTTTAATTCAGAAAAACAAAACTTTTTTAATTCATGTGGCCATGTATTGAGAAAAGTTAATGTTCCATACAAATATATTTATAGACTAATAAAATATTAGTTTATAAATGATTTTAAAACGTTGTTCCTCTCAAACGGTTAAATAATTCAATATGATCTCATAAAACTTTATAAGGGTTTATAACAGCCTTTAGTACTGACATGGAAGATGGGTCGCGCATGAGTTTTTCACTTCAACCAGCCATAGTTCTGTTAATTTTTCATCACCGATCACAATTTGAAGATGAAACATTTCTTTGGGAAATCGGGATTCGACTCTGGTACCTACCGAACCAAAAGAAAAAGCTTCAACCACTGTGCAATTTGGCCAAATATAACTTCTTGTTTTCTTGATAAGTTTAATTTTTCTTTAAATTATGCCAAATAGCAAATAAACACAGATGTGTAATTAATTTTTCAAATGTTTCAACGAATTATAAGCCATTTAAAGACGGGAATTGTATGTCCATACTTTCCAAGTGATTGAATACCTGGTAGTTTTAGCAAATAGTTTCTAGAAACGACAAAACTGAAAAATGACTAAAAATCATTAAATTTATCTATTAAAATATGAAGCAATTTATTCATGAATGAGAAATTTGTTTTAAAAAATCGTTCATAGTTATTGTCATTTTTAGTTCAAAAGTTTAAAAATGAATGTATGTTGTTCTTTGGTCAACGTTAAAGGACTTTTCATACCAGTTGCTTTGCTTTTGAACTTCAAAATTGAAAATTCATCGTTTTACTTTAGATATAAGTAAATTCATTTTATTTTGAAACATATATTTAATTTTATAAAACTAACGCGAGATTGTTATAAAATAAACTATTTTTAAGTTTTAAACCCGAAAAATTAGAAATACTCTGCAATGAAGTTATATGTAAAGCAAATGCAATACGACAGTTAATATTACACAGTACACACTTTGTACAAAAAATGCATAACTGTTATAAAAAGAACGAAAATAATTTTTATGAAGAAAATTTGATTAGTAGTGTCGATGCATGCGCTATGAACAAAGCAGGACTACATATCAGTGAAATTTATTTATTTTAACTGCAGTTTGCAGTATGAAAGGACGAGTAGGTAATCAAAAAACTTACTAAAAGTTTCGTAAAAAGTTTAGGGCCGTATTACCTTGGTAAATTTCAATCCTTTTAATGAATCTAAATATTTAATTTTTTTTAATTAAATTTATATTTATATACTATTATACTGTACTATATATAAATAAAATATATTTATAACATATATATATATATATATATATATATATATATATATATATATATATATATATATATATATATATATATATATATATATATATATATATATATATATATATAACTACACGAAGAACATTTAACTACACGAAGAATATAATGAATCCTAAACATAGTTTTATTTATTTATTTAACGAAATCTATTCTGTGATTTACATGTATGATTTCAGAATTTAATTAATTAATTTTAAGAATTTAAATAAAGAACTTTAAAACAAAAAATATAAATCAAGTCTTAATTTAACAATTAAAAATGTTAAAAATAATTCTTAAAGAAAATTCATTCCGGATTGAAATTATATAGAACTGTTGTTGAACAATTACCAAAGTAAGATGACACTTAATAAACACATTATAACACTTTTTTTAAAAATTTGTTCAAAATGTTTAAAAAATTATTCGATCGATTTCGACTTGTTAGGTCACATCAGTAGTATCTACTCGGAGTAGTACAAGTCGAAATCGATCGAGTAATTTTTTAAACATTTTGAACAAATTTTTTAAAAAAGTTTTTTGCGAAATAATAAACAAGTGTTGCAATGTATTTATTAAGTGTTAATGTGTTTCGCCAAGTACCTACGGCGCATAGTGTTAAAAGTAAAATGGCTTCTGAATACGTTCATTTTCACACTACGAGTACCTCATAAGTCGGCAGCATCCTTTTAATTTATTTGTTCTTCTAAATTCTAATTCCAAACATACCAAATTGCGTCCATAGCAAGTCTAATGAATGCATTCATATAAAATCGGGTTTAAAGGATACAGTGTAATGAACAGTTCAACAATGTGATGCCGTTTATTTCTTATAATAGACATAAATATTTATAAAGCGTTTTAAGTTGCCATATGATTATTTCGGACCGTAAATTCCCAACCAAAGTGAATAAAATCAAAATTTGTTTTATTTAAGTCAAGGTAATTTCATTTCTGACTAGATACCAGTTTTACTTTTAAAATATTTTAAATCAAGGCCTCAAAAGTAGATGGAGAAATACTCGTATTTTAGGCAACAATATCTTATAAATATCTCATCGTACATTACACATTTTTAGAGTATCTATTTTTAGAGTATATTTATCGAAATATTGAAAAGTGCAGCAATTAAGAAATTGTGTTTGTCAATTATACAAATAGTATTGTCACATCATTTTAGACATTCGTCTAAATTCGACATCAAACCCGTTCTTATTATTCGCGAGTAAAGAAACTCAAAACTGCACTTTTCTAAAGAAACGTCACTATTAATTATCCTTTATATAGGGACATCTGTAAATAGCTGATACGAATGATACGGGGAAAGTAAGCTGTTCAACTCGTATAGTTTCATTTAATATCTTGGCAAGAATTACTCAATGGCAGTAAATGAAAAAATAGAGAATAGTTGAAAAACATAGGTTTCAGAAACGCTATAACTACACACAGCGGCACAATTACGGGAACAACAAAAAGTTAAAAGTAAAAATTAAATAGACCTTGATTTATGAATACCTAAGATAGATGATACAATGAACATCCGAGTACAGGAAAAAAAATCTAATATTTTATTGAAAAATTATGAAAAACTGTGACAATGGAAATATCCTACTTTTTTGAAAGGATTACCGTTGATTGAGATAACCAAATAAAACATAATAACACACAATATCTGTATCCAACCGGTTTTCTCAGTAATGTGTGTTACCTCCACGAGCTTTTACAACTACTTCCATTCGTTTCCACATGCTTCCGATAACACTGACGGTCGTTCCTAGTGATAAATTTTCCCATTCAACCAAGAGTACATTTCGAAATTCTCCTGTGTTTCGAACTGCTAGATTTCGAAGTCGGACCCATTTCCCTAACATGTCCCAGACCTGCTCTATCGGGTTCAAATCTGGAGACCTTGCAGGCCAGTTCAGCTTGTATATTCCTACCTGAGACAAAACAGGTCGTTACAGAGCGTGAATAGTATGCGGCCGGGCATTATCCTGCATTAAAACAAAATTTTCTCCGAGAAATGGGGCAAATGGTATCACATGTTCTACTAGAATATCTCTAACATATCGACCATCTAATTCTGTTGTCGAAATATTACATTGAGAATACCGCTCACCTGGTCTTCTCTATACTCTTTGCCCTCTATCGATCGAGTTCACTAAGAAACGACTCTCGTCTTTGAACAAAATGTGGTCCCACTAGTTCAAAGTCCAAAATCGGCCTTCTTGAGCAAAACTCAACTCTTTGGGTGGAACATATTATCACAAAACGACTTCTTCAAGTCGTTTTGTCTCACAGTATGTTCACTTATATGCACTCCTCGAACCTCTTCTAAAGCATTACGGGGTTGAGTCCTGTTTGACGTATGTTTCTCAAAGTTTCAAGTTGTTTTAGTAAACTTTAGGCTAAACTTGTTAATAAATTAAAACATGTTTTCTGTTTTTCTGCTGTACATTTTCATAAAGAACAGTTCTTCTAATTACTTGTACTCAATATATCCCCTAGTATTTTCGCTTTATATTAATAGTTTAAAAAGAAAGAGTATCGATTTAAACGGCATTGTATCTCTGTATCACAATCAGCTTTTACCGGTTAATATTGATTCTTAAACTTTAGGATCTGTATATTTTTATATAAATATTTACGAGTTTGTTTCGAAATCAACCCAATTATTTGGCGAATAAAATACATTTTGGCCATTCATCGATAAATATGTATTAATGCCTAAGAATTCTTGTCTGCATTGACAAAAAGGCATGAAAGGTCTTTTGTCGGAGGTATCATGTACATACCTCTTCATTGTTTAAATTAAAATATTCGCAAGTCAAGTTCTATTACGAGGTTTAAGGAGGTACACATTCTAATAGTATACAATAATTTTTAAAGTTTGCTTAATAATATGATGATTTCGTTAAATTATTATAATTAAGTTTAATTAAAAGTACATTGATTTTTTCTAACAGAGTTTGTTTATTTTACATTTTTAGTTTATTTAATTTTAAATGTGTTTGAACTTTTGCAATGCTGTATATAATTTTTTAAATTAGCTGTTTGTAATCTCAAATTGTGTAAGTTTTTGAATACGTTTAAATAAATAGAATAAACAAACAACAACCAAACAATAAACCTGGAAAGAACTTTCCTAATTTATATTTTTAAAATTCTCAAATTTACCCATAAACCATCCAGTAATATGGAAGGAACTTACAACAGGAGACGTAAGAGTAATCTCCTCATTTACTATATTGAATTTTTTCTATATAGGGCAAGTTGTTTTATAATTTTTTTGTAACCCCACAACAAGTTGAACAGACTCTCTAACAGCCTCTATATTATTTCGGGGACTGGAAGAATTTCCTTTGAGAATATTCGGTGGTGATCGAAACTAAACAGCGCGTCTTATTAGTGGATAAACATAAGCGTTCTTGTTCACCTTAGAGAGCGTTAACCAACTTTTAGCGGCTTCTTTTTTTCGCTCTTGGAATTGTAATAATATATTTTAATCCTACATATTTGAAAAAAGATATCAAACATATCTTTTATAATTATTATAATTAAGAAAAATAACACACTAAAGATATTAATTGAAATGTTTAGTAGTTTGTTCGAGAATCTGTAACTGTACTAACTCCAACTACTATAAAGGTGGCGACAAATTGGGTTCCTCGGTTTCATCTTGGACGGTTTCATATTGTAACTAAATGTAAAAGAATACAAAATATTAAATACTATTAAAAGCTTTGTGGATTCATTATCCGTAACGACGTATGTATGTCGTTAAAACCCATTAAGGAAGGTGGTGCAATAATTAAACAAACAATAAATAATAGTACTTATAGTAAAGTATTTGAAGAAAAGGCTACTAAAAAAATTATACTAAAGCCTAATTTAATCTTAACTGGATTTGCAGAAGACCGCAACGATGCAAGTTTTAAAGAAGTTCTGCCGAGTGATATGGCAATATTGATTGGAGATCATATTTCTTCAAATGTATCCGCCTAAAAAGATGCTACAAATGCCATATGTAACCATAAAATAAGCGATCGTATAACGGAAGGACAAGAGGATCTGTACTTTGAGTTTTCTTATATGTGTTAATTGCGTTAGAAATTATTTGAAGAAGAACCACACCTGAATCTAACTCTACTTATAAAATAATCAATAATAATTACATATTTTTATTTATATTTACATACTCGTGTATAAGGTATATTTTGACGTGTATATAAACGTTATATTAACTACAAAAGCCAATTACCCAATTATAATTAGATCCTGTAGTTACTCTTACGAAAATGGTCGATGAAGTAAATGTACTAAAACGTCTGATCAATTTTGCAATTCGGCATATTCATTACTATAAATAATAAGTATTATGTATTCAATATTAGAACTGATCTAAATGTCAGCTGGAAATTTATATAATAGTTCTCGGTTGACGAAGAATAATCCAGCCAAATTTATAAGATGATACAGTCTCAATTACTTCAATTTTAATATGAGTAACGAATCTCTTAAATATTAATAAATGTTCACTGAGAAAAGAAAGACTGATAAAATTTTAAGAATAAATTCCCGCGCTCTAAAATTATTATATGTATCTACTCGTAAATATTTATTTAGAACATGAGAAACAAGATTTGAGGAGACCGATTCGCGATTACTCTATAGGAGATATCCTGATGCAATAATTGTAAACTAATCCTGGTTGATTAATGGTAAAAGGGGGAAAAAGTACTGAATGATACCTGACCTATTTATTTACGATATGCATTTTTATTTGTTTAAATATTATAAAAAAATAGTGTGAGCTCATATTTAGTGATAAAGTGGTTGTTTAAAGTGTGGTGATGTGTCTGAGGTTGAAATAATTCATCTTCTAGCAGACTTGATTTTGATTACGTGGAGAAAATTGCCAACTATGATGGATCGTTATTTTTTGCTACGAGAGTTTCGCAGGCGGGCAGAGCTAGATCCTGGACTGACCTCTGACGCATTTTGTTTCTCAAGACAATGCCGCTTAAGCAAAGTAAGGTGTTTGTGTTTTGTATAAGGGTTTTAGAAAATATGCTAAATAAATTATGGTGTTGTGTATACATAATTGCGATATTGTAGTGTGTCAAATGAAATATAAACGTATTTCTATGTCAGAACAAAATTTGTTGTGTTTGGATGTGGGGTTTTGGAGTGTGTGATAAGAAGTGATAAGAACAGTTTTAATTTAAGGGTTTGTAAATGATTGCTTTAAGTAAAATATTTCATCCATTCTTCTTTCTTTAGCATGTCTATATCAGTAATTGTTACAATTACAACTGTGAATATTGAAAATGTAGGATTTTTTTACAGCAAATTTATCCATCTACAAAAGTAAAACACAACGGGATGAATAAGGTATTTTGATTAACAAATTGAAAAAAAAAGATTGAGTTTGTTTTTCTGTTCAGTGAAAGTGTTTAAGTTTAAACTTGCTAGACTAATTTGGAATTATTTTACAGAACGGTTTTTGAATATCAAAGAATTTAATATTTCTGATTAAATAATAAATTTGATATTTCAGTGCGAATCTTCACCGAACAGCTAGTTCGCTTTATATTATATTACTGATAACCTAATTTTCATTCACTGATTAAGATGTTTCGATGTTGATTTTGGGTGGAGGCTGGAGGCTTACATAATATTTTGCAAATAGTTTGATTAAAGTTTAAATCTACAATTTGTTTTGCTTAGGAAGATAATTTAAGTTTAAGTCTTAATTATACCAATATATAACTTGATTTAACATTCAATATAATTACAAAAATAATTAGAAATGTTTTAATTACTAATAAAATTGCAATTTCAACTTAAAACACATTTCCCCAACTTTAATTTAAACTAATGGCTTTGAGTATTTTTATATTATGGGGCTGAACTGTCTATTAATACACAATTCGTTTAAATCCGCATTTTTAGCATGTAATAGTATTTTTTTGTTAATTAATTCATTAATTTTACTTTAATCTGTTTACAAATGGTATTATTGAGAGACAATGGCCGGTGTTCTAATTAATTAAATTCGTTTATGATGAATTAATATGTTACTAGGATTCTGTTTTGTTGTAAGTGACTTTTTAATGTTTGGTTATTCAGAAGCCGAAAACTAAATTATGTTTTATTGTCAAATGGCTGAATATTGGAATAATGGTTGTTTAACTGACTAACTGAGACTTTAAGATATACAGTTAAAGTTAGTCGAAAGTTCCCAGCCGAAAGATTTTAATGCAGATAGCGTCTTTGCTATATTACTAAGATATTACTCGATATATCTAATTCTACTAATAATCAGACTATAGCAAAAATCTGTTAGGAGCTATATACTTTTACCAGATTAGTCCACATCTGGTAAAAGATGTGTGACATGTGATCTAAATTGTTCTGTATTTTGTGAGTTGTCTTTCCCATCAATCCTACTATGGCCAGTAGATAGGTTATATTCTTAGGTAAGTCCAAGTTGAACTTTGGAATAAGTCTGAAGGAGATAAGGAGGAGAAGGGGAAATGTGGTATAATATTACCCACTTTCGCATCAATCCTGCTATGTTTACTAGATCGATCATATTCCTCAGTAAGCCCAGACCGAATTTGGGGCAAGTCAAAAGAAGAGATGCGGATGTAACCATTACCAACTTTTCCATCGATCCCGCTATCGGTCATATTCCTAGGTAAACCAAGGTGGAATTTGGGATAAGTCTGAAAGAGATAGAGGGATGTAATATGATATATATTTGTGATATTCTTCAAGACCTTTTCAATGATATGCCAGTCTTATACATTCTATAATAAATCAATAATTAACCATTAGCCCTAGAATGCTGCCCCGCTTTTTCCAAAACCTGTCAAACGATATACTACATGATTATATCAGAATGAGGAAATATATCTGTTATCAGCGTCACAATTTGTAATTTCGTGTACTAAGATGCTCGAGCTATTTGCGATCTTCCTCAAAAAAAATTCAATGATATGTCGCACGTATACAGAGAGACTCTTAAGTAAGTACAATAAATTCGGAAGGTGATGGAGGACACTAAGTGAACAAAAAATTATATGACAGCATATATCTGAAACCGTTATGAGATAATCAAGGTTCTACTGTAAAATTAGTCACTTTAAATTTCACTCATAACCTAAATGCGATTACTCACATATTTTTCAAATAAACCTTTTCTTAACGCAAATTAATCAGTTTCGGGCTAATAGTATGGTAAATTGATATAATAAATACACTTCTCACTAAAAAAAAAAGTGTGAAAACCTTTAGTTTTTTCAATATTTCTTAAAAATGCATTTAGCATTTTGGTATAATTTCAAATTATTTGGAAAATTTTCTGTAATTTTGAGGTATTAGTCGTACTGGTCAGATACATATTTTCCGAACAAATCCAAAGTCAAAGATGGAATACAACGTTACGGTGCAGGAAATCGTATCTACAGTACTGGCGGCTGTCGGGAGTGGACAAGCGGGCTCCCAGTCGTCGATACCTAGCGACCGCAGTGATGTAGTTATTCAACGCTTTGTTACTACACCATATACAGCTTTGACACTGGTCGACCTCCAACAATATCTTTAAACGGTCGAAACATGAAAATGATAAAGTCTGTGAGATACCTAGAAGTTGACCTAGATGAACGTATGGGCGTAACTTCTCACGTTCTAAGAGTCTATGAAAACGTTAAGAAGCTATCCCACTCCTTGGCGAGACAGTCAAGTGAAGGATGAGGGAGGACTGAATCACAAAACATTTGTAATAATTTACAAAGGTCTGGCGAAGGCGCTATTCACGTTTGCTGCGGCTGGTTGATATTACAGGTTAAACTGTCACCACGTTAGATTATTGGAAAGCGCTCAGAGGAATATTCTGCTAGAAGTAACAAGGGCCTATCGGACAGTGTCTAAAGATGCTGTTGTGGTACTGGCCGGTATACTCCCGGTAGTTATTCTAATCGAAAATCGAGCGCACTTGTATCACTTAAGAAGATGTGCTCAAAATAAAATAGGTGTCCATGTACATGCACATAGTACATACACATATACATAGTAACAAAATTGAAATAGAAGGGATGGCGATTGACTTTCGGCAAAGAAGGTGGAATGAATCAGCCAATGGAAGGCATATATTTGGCTTCATTCCAGATATAAAAGCACTATTCAAATCGAAATTAACACTGACGAGCTCGATGAGCCTATCTCTGGACATGGTAAGTTTAAAGCCTACCTATAAAGATTTAAAATAACAAACCAATGTCAATGTTTATGGGGATCGGAAGTAGAAGACGTTAAACATCTAATTTCGAATGTAACGAGGCGACTGTCGTGTCACTAAAACATAAGTGGCTAGATAATACAAACATACACGAATTACCATTACCTGCATTACCAAGCGACGAAGTTCTTTCCAAGTTCCGACCCTATTGTGCTGAACAGATCAAAGTCTTAAAAGATCGGAATAGAGCGGAATCCCGGACACATGCCTCCACACGACTAGGGATGGAAACGTTACAATTTTTTAATTGCAATGCTTATTAATATAACAATACACGATTGGCTATATAAACTGATATAAATTTAAAATTTATTCTTAGTTTAAGGTTACACTTAGGTATAAGAATTAATGTTCAATTTTCCTGAAATGTTGACTACGGTTAATAACTGACATATACAGGTACAAGCAATACTGAAGCAATTCTGAAGCTGTGGGTCTGGACGGTGGTTCATCCAGTACGGGTGACGGAAGAACAAACACCTTTACGGAATTGAATAATCCTTTCTTAAAAAGAGGTACGGTGAGACAAGATCGAGTATAAATCCGCCAGATGCAATTATTGTCAAACGGACAATTTCAACTTCAATGTTGAATAGGAAGGCGATGACCCGATGAATAAACTCCTCGAAAAGTACAGTAGCAACACAAACCTTACAAAGAGCACTAAACGTAATGTACATGACACAAAATCGAACGTCGAAAAATTCAAAGTACAGCTAAAACCCATTTGAAACGTTCACCGAAAAAGATGCGGAAGAGAGTCAAACTGTAAATGCAAATATCCAAGAATAGACTAATCGAAAATGCAAGCCACGTCCAATCTACTTGTGCGAAACACACAAGGCAAGGCAAGAACTCAAATCACGTGCTAACGAATTGGAAAACATTTCACGTAAAAAATTTACTTCCAAAATATACGAAGTAAAAATTCAAACACATGAGGTCAACGACTATAGAGAAGTCATTAATTATTACGATGCTAACAAAAGAAACTATTGTACATACCGATTGAAGTCTTGAAAGGGTCTTTCTGTCGTTATTAAGGGCATCGATGTCCATGTTGACACAACCAAAATCCAGGATGCGATTGTTGAATATGGATTGAAGATATGGAATGTATATAGGATCATGAACCGTTTGAAGCAAATATTTACAACCAATGGTCAAAGGATCCATCCAAAAGCATTTTGAAAAGGTTTGAAGTTCAACCAAAGAAAAGGACCGGACCAATACAGTTAAACTGCCAAGAATATGGTCACTCAAGGACATATTGCAAGTTGATATCAGTGTGCGTCGTATGCGGGGAACCAAAAGTTACCAAAGAACTCCTCAACAGAAACGAAATTCAGCAATTGCGGTGAAAACAACACTGCAAAGTACCGAATATGCCTAGTCTACAGAAATATTATTCAATTGTCACGTCCCAGGCGGCAGTATAAAACAACACCAGATGCGCAGAATAATATACCTTACCCTAATAATAAAGCTAAGTCATCGCTTCAAAATATTGTCCTCTAAATAATAACGTTTCGGCAGATATCTACAAAAAAGAGTTAGCAACCCTGGGTTAACGTTTTATGGTCGCCGGCGACTTTAATGCCAAACATACCTACTGGGGTTCAAGATTCACTACTCCAAGGGGACTTCAATTAATGAATGTTATTCAAGAAAACCACTACGATGTCGAGCCATGTGGCCATTCATCTTATTGGCCTACTGATCGTCAACAAATCCCTGAAGCCCTGAATTTTGCAGTCACACGTAAAATAAACCGAGAAACAATCCAAGCTAAACCACTTTTACAATTACCTTCTGACCACTCTCCGGTCTTACTACATGACTGGGCCGCACAAAAGCCATGTTCTACAAAAAACTATCTAACGAACACCTTCACTACCTGGTTGAATTCAAGATGTACATCAATTCACATATTGACCTGTCGTATACACGGCAGACGGCTAACGATATAAACATTGCTATTGAAAATTTTAATGATTTATTGATCAACGCAGCTATTTCAGCCTCGTCTAAACGAAAGATCAAACATATAAGACACACCATAACATCCGCTGAAATAGAAAAAATGTTAAAAAAGAAACGTCACTTAAGGCGCATCTGGCAAATTAATCGATCGCCAGATGCTAAACACAACTTTAATCAGGCAAAAAGAAAACTACAAAGCCTACTACAAAAAAACAATATGGATTATATGCAAAACTATCTTAAGGAATTATCTCCCCATTCGGACACAAAGTATTCATTATGGGAGGCCACTAAATACCTTAAACGGCCTCAGCAACCAAATCCGTCAATTTGTCTTTCTAACGGTTTCTAACGGCTGATCACCTTGAAAGTGTATTCACTCCAAACCTTGGATTAAACACAAAATGGAGCAATCAGACCTGAGAAGAAATTTAAGTTAAAGAAACCACTAGTAAAGTTTATTATTTCACATCAAATTCAATTAAAGGAAGCCTCTGGGTATGATCAAATTACAGGTGAAATGCTTAAGCAACTGCCTGAGTGTGCCTTTGGACAACTGGCTCAAATATTCAATTCAATTTACGAATCAGGATATATCCCTGAGTGCTGAAAATTGTCAACTATAAAAACGATTCCGAAGCCTGGTAAGGATCCTACCAAAGTCTTGTCATATAAACCAATTAGCCTACTACCAATCATTTCGAAAGTATTCGAAAAACTATTATCGAAAATATTACCGGAACTACGAAATATCATCCCTATTCATCAATTTGGTTTCAGAGCCGAACACGGAACCATTGAGCAAGTGCACCTAGTAGCTACAGAAATAAGGCCAGCTTACGAAGATAAAAAATACTGCTCCGTCGTCTACTTGGATGTTGCCCAAGCAATCGATAACACGAGGGTCTGCTTCATAATATTAATCTTAGATTGTCAGACATTGACCAACTTATGAAGTCGTATTTGTCGAATCGCAGATATTATGTCAAATACAATACCTCTAAATCGGGCGAGAAAAACATTCTGGCTAGAGTATCGCTAGGTAGTGTGCTCAGTCCAACGTTATATTTAATTTTCACTTCAGGCAATCGTAGTAGTCATAAAAATCTACAAACGGCGTCCGAAACTCTGCAACAACATATTTATAACATCAAAATATGGCTAAAGAAATGGAAGATAAAGGTCAATGAAGGGAAATCGACCCACGTAATATTCACAATAAATAAGTAAGCTTATAGCCGCCTGTCACAATGAACGGAATACAAATCTCTCAAACAAATGGAGCAAAATATCTAGGCGTCCATCTAGACCGACCGGCGAAAACATATTGAAATGAAACGAGAACATATCAAATGCACTGGTTGATGAGGAAATATTCAACCATAGACCTAGAATACAAACTTCTTCTGTATAACACAATGATTAAACCAATTTGGTCGTATGGGTGTCAATTATGGCAATCAACCTCAAACTCGAATATTGACATTGTCCAACGAACACAGTCAAAAATTCTCAGAATGATTATAGGAGCACCCTAGTTTGCAAAAAACTAAAATTTACATAAGGACCTTAGCATGCTAGCTATCAAAGACGAATTACAAAAGATGCAAAGCAGCTATGCAGAGAGACTATCATCTCATCCGAGTTTGCTGGCGCAAAATCTAAAAGATATACCTATATGTCTTTTCGATTAAATAAGAAAACAATGGCTAACAACATAAATTATAAAGTTTACTTATTGATAAGAAGTAGATTCTGCTCCCGCAGATTTACATAATTACCTTAGTGATTAAGATTTGATAACTTATTGTTATTTTCATGCATGAATAAATAAATCAAATTGTTAAAAAATTAAATAAAAAAATTTAAAAAAGTCGTTTCTCAGTAAACCGGCTTCTGATTGTTTGCATTCTCATTTATCATTAAGCCGGAATTCGAGGGCTGGCCAGTCCAGTTAAAAATAATTTAGTACATATTTTACCTCTTTCATGAGCAGAGAAGATGTTAGGCTCAGAAATAATTTGACATGCTCAGTTCTGATCTCAATCGAGTGTGCAATCAATCGGTTTTTGGTCTACCTTCGCAAATATGAATTATAATCAAACTTGAGTAGGCTCTGGATGTTTTTAATAAATTCTATTTAAAATAAACTTTACATATTAATACTTTGTGCATTTGGGATTTTCATACGGAAAAGGGCTTTGTTTTATACAAACTCCAATTGTTTGGATCTATTATTTTCTCTGAATTATGTGCTTGCTACTTAGTCTTAGATCACTTAAACGCATTTGGTGTGTGAAATTATTTTTCAACAACATCTATTCTATGTCATAGTTTGCCATTGAATTATCTTTTTAAAACTCCAATAGTAAATTGCTTCTCATATTAAGAATATTTAAGGCTCATTTTCATTTAGAACGGTTTTAGAATTAAATTTTTAAAATGTGAAATGACCCTGACATATTTGTCATTAAATTTTAATTAATTATTCGCAGAATTCAACTTCCTTTTCAGATTTTGCTAATTATGATCTGTCCCCATTGAAGTTATACGCAAGTATAATTAATGACTATCACAAACACTTAAATTGACCACTCGGTAATAAAGCAGCAAAAATGTCTACGTGTTTTCTATACTTTACAACAAAATCAGGTGCATTTGCGTATACGAGTACATAAACATTCTTGTCTACTTAAGTACTACACATACATAAAATGTATTCTAACTATATATATATTTTGCTCACGATAAGAAAATATAAAAGTATAAAGTCATATAATTATCCTTATCACATATGTCATTCGAAAAATAAGAATAAATAATAATAATAAATAACCAATTAAATTTAACTCGTCTTTGAAATCAAAATATTTTTTTATTTAAAAATAAATAAAAAATATTTATCAAAACTAAATTAATTGTTAAACCAAAATATTTTCATTTATTTTAAATAAATATAAATAATTTTTGAGAAACGTTTTAATTCTCAACATTGCACTAATAAATTATTAATTTCTTGGAGATTTTATGACATTTTTTTTGGAAATGTAAGAATGATTTATATGCTGTTGTTGTGGCATCAACGTGAAAAATAAATTTTCTTTTGGAGCATAAATTACGGAACGACAAGAGAAGAGAAACAGAAAATGTCATCAAGTGGTTTGTTTTATTTTAATTTAATTTAATTGTTGTTCCTCAGTTTTATTTTAAGTGACAGCGCTCAACGAAAGTTTAAATTTTATTGTTTTGACAATTGCATGAATTAATATGGATTAGAGATGTAATTTGGTTTTGGTTTGTTTATTATTAGGTTTTGTGTTGTAAACAAATTACTGCTACCTGTTTTATGCATTATTTCGCTGTACCAAATAAATCGGGAAACATTTAAGAACGTTTATCTGTTAACTATAGGTAGCGTAATTAATCATGTAAATCGTCATACCGGTATTCAGGCTGTATCATGTTAGAATATTAAAACTTGGACTAGATGTATGAGTGCACTGTCTCAAAGTGAATGTTCTATTGCATTCTTAACTGAAAGTTAAGTTTACCCAGGAAACCAAACATATTAAGTGCCTGGTTGTTTTAAATAAATTAGATTATATAAAACAATAATAGCAGACTTCAGAAAAAGTAGCGGAAAATAAATTTCCACTTGATATTGATTGCGATGTGCACAAGACATAAGAAAATTCATGAAATATTTTGTATTATTCTTATAACAATAATAAGAAAGGTATTTCAAAATTTATTATTTATTTAGTTTATTGTTGGTTCGTTTGCAATTTTTTTAATAAATTTCTTCAAAAATTTTGTTGACATTTTTTTTAAAGAAATATTTAACAACTTTTTTTTATAACAAGGGCAGCCGCAGAATAAAATTTAATATAATCTGGAATGCTGCCAACGTGTACATGTAATTATTTTATTACTTTAGCGTAATTTTATTGTTTAATTTGTTGACTAAATCCCCGCGAGTAGAATGATGATTTATTTTGAGATTTGTTCATTGTAACTTCGAGTCGAGTAGAGTGAAGGATATACATTTTCATCGCTCTATCATTACTTTTTTATGACGATTGGGTGTGTTAAAGTAATGAAAACTGATATATTTGGTTGGTTTATAAATTATAAAACATAACACACCGAGTTAATGACTTCTCTACTTATAAATCATATGAACGTTTTGTTATTATTAATTGTAGCTACGAAATTATAAATTAAATTTATGTATGCCAACGCCAAGTATTGAAACATGAATTTGCAATTAATTTGTGGCTATCCAAATGTGTGGTCATTTCTCGCGCAAACGCAATAAAACTTAATAAATTTCCGCGAAGAAAATAAATATTACAAGTTTAAGCTAAATTAATTGTTTTGTTATAAACATTTTTGATTAATTTAAAAGGCATTAATTTTCGTATGTGTTGTCAAGTGAATTATTTTTCACACTTACTAACTTCAGCATTTAAAATTTGTAATTGCTTCAAGGTGTAGAAAAATGAGTGTATAACTCGTTTTAGATTTTACTCAGTTTTTCGTGGCACACATTTTGAGAAAATTTCTTAAAATATTTTAATGTAGTTCCATATAGCTGGAAGTCACGTGATCTTCGACGCACCGTATCTTTATCGCAAAAATTATCTTTGACGTAATTAGTCTAGACTATTTTTTTGGGTTTAAATCATTTGCCTTATCATAGACTGTTGTTTATTGGTAACGAGAGGTCATAAACTTGAAGTCTCATTTTTTCTTAAAATACACTTCAATGAAAGTGTCAAAAACTGCATCATCTAGTTTTACTATGTATTTGCTTTGCATTTTCTGTGTATGTTTGTAGGTGTAAACATGAATCTATGTATTTTTAATATATAAAATACTTTTCACTACTTCATGTTATAATGATGATGAGTCTTTATCGCTCAAGTTATTTTATGTAACCATAGGTCAAGTAACAGCTTATCGCTTTATAATAGCACTCGATGTTTTTAAGGTTTTTGTAACATTATATTCAGAAATGCATGATGCTTTTAAACAGAGATGAACTCGATAGAATGATAGAAAATTTAAGAAAATCTATTTAGCATTTATGAATGGCATTGGGGCTGAAAATAATCAATGAAAAAACTAGGTATTAAAGATAAACTTTCACTTGATGAGTGATATTGTTCCCTTTAATCGAATCTCTGAAAAATCTTTACAAAATCCTCTGTTGGAAAATTTTTCTCATTCCTTAAACATAAAATACTGAAGCTGTCTTTATTAAACTTATTTTCTAAAAATATTCTTTAAAATTTTCAAATTTTATAAAATTTTATTATTGCAGAATTTGAGGTTAAACCACAAATAACCATCATCTGTATAATGGTTATTTGTGGTTAAACTTAAATGCCGCACAACTCAGTCCAAGAAACTTTTTTAGTAACTTTCTCTGTATGTACATCAAACTAAAAATTAGTACTCAACCTTGGCTAAAGTATCAAATTATTGTATTCTATCTAGTATGTTTTATTTAAAGTAAAGTTTTAAAAAATTTACATAATTATTTTTAACGCATTGTAAGCTTTCGTTTTTGTCAAAACTACATTTTGAACGGTCAAATAGAAAATTTTTACACTTTTAAAATTAGTATTTTACCACACGTCTGAGCAGTAATAAACACATTAAATCTGGTTAAATTTCCAGCGTCTGTCTTCCATGGTAAGCCTGAAGGCCCGAAGATGTGAAGCCATCTATGACCCAGTTACGTTAAAAAAGGTTGCACGGGATTTCATCCGGTAATAAAATAAATGGAGGTGGCCTGGAAAAACATACTTAGAATAAACCAATTAAATAAAGTTTTAATACACATACGAACATTAAAATCGGTGAAATAATTTTAACTTAGCTCATTCAGGAATATTACGATTTTATAAAGTTCTACTAAGGTACTGATAATATACGAGACGATTAGATTTATTAATTTTGGCCCCAGCTATCACATGTGAAACAGGAAAATTGCACATCCTGATGTGCCGCAATACACTTGGCAATCGCCGAATGGTGCATCCAAATTCGTCACATTATAGGAATTATCATCGTCCGTAAAAATTTGACATTGTGTAACTGTTATATTCAAGTCAAATATTAGAGGCCCAGTTTGTAGAAGCTATAACGCTGCATGAATTACTGTTTTATGTGGCGTATAAATACACCAATAAATTACAATTCTTATACAAAACATTTTATACTTTTAATAATGATTATTTTATTAGTTAAATTGTATTATTCCTCGTGGTGAGCAGGAAATGGCGATCGTCGTGACAAACAACACGAGTAGTAAGCGGCAATCATAACAACCTGCAAGAGTGCTTGTGTTGACGTATCCCATTATATAATATTGCTATCGCGATGTATGATTTATGTTTCTGAGTTTGGTATTATGTTTATTAACTCGTTCATTCGTTAGATTGAGTATATACTCCAACCTATAGACACAAAGAGCTTTAATCATTGAACGCCGCTCAGAAACACGAATACGAACTTTTGAAACCCAAGTATAACCTCAACGAACGCGGATCGGGAAAATTACGCGATATAATCTAGAACAGTTTACAAATGCCATCGAAACAATTTTAGAAACTGCCGCCTACAAAATAGTCTATGCATAAGTGTTCGCAATCGAAATTCAGAAACGACCCAAACAGACATTAAATATCGACTACCCTTAAATATTGCAAAGTACAATACAATATCCTGGTAAATAAACAAAACCAGCTTTCTCGCTTAGAACACCAGGCTCAAGCAATCTGCTATCAGAGCTATGTAAATAAAGCGAATGGGATTATTATTAAATTAACGTCGTTAGAATTGAAATTTCTTGAATTTCGACTATTAGTCGATTTAAATAAAATTGTCCATACTTTCACAAACGAGTTTACGTGCAGTTAAGAAATAAAGACAAGGCTCTTCGGGTTTCCAAAGAAAGTGATCGATGATATTTCAAGATAAGTTTTAGAAGATGCCAAAAAACTACGATACTTTCGTAAGATAAAACGTGGAAGTTATTATCAATTTATCTTATTAGTGACCATGTGTTTGATAAACTAATTAATTTGCGAAAATGTTTTCTTTTTCATTCAGATAATATAGTATGTATAATAATAGTTTATTCAGTTATAAAATTTGGAGATAAAACAATTATTTTCTCGGGCAAGATCACGAAATTGAACAAATTAAAATTCTCTGAAAATTTTCTTGAAAAGATTTTTCAATTCCAAACCTCTATTTAGAATGCACATCCAATGCACTCTTGAATAAGGGTATTTGTTGACTAAGAGGCCAATCTAGATGGGATTGCTTTGACTTTGGATACAGGTTTCGCTTCCTATTTTGACCTTCCATTTACATTTACTTTATTAAGCCCAAGTCATCCGTAAGACATTACAATGGTTAGAGCTGTAGCAATGGAAACGGGAGATATTGGATTTGTGTACATTAAGAGGCAAGATCTACCTAAATAAAGAATTTTTTCCATCTGATTACGAGCGATGGTATGAATAGTGGAGAGGTACTGGTGTACGATCAAATGAATTATTTCCAGGTATTTGCCATGGTCAGAATAAAAGATTAAAGTTTAATTTAAGTTTCGAAGTGGCGCCAGTGTAAATACTGTACAATTTAAAAAAAAAAGTAAGCAGTGAATACTAATTATCACGGCAATTATTTTAGACCGCCGTAAGTATTAATACATAAACAGAAAATAAACTAACTACTATAATTCTAACTTATCAACACGATAAAAAAATATCGAAATATTATTTCCCTAATTTTAATTGATTAATACGAGTATAAAGCATTCCAAATTGATTTCTTTACTTCATATTCATTCACTTCTGAACAATATTACGAAGTCAAAAACACTATTAAATAGTACTCATATAATTTACATACCTAAACGATATAAAAATTAGCAATAAAAAAATTAATTAAAATCGTATAACAATAATGTTTGAATTCTACTGTGTTGATTTCCAGCCGTTTAAAAATATAGCATAACTATGTTTATTTTTAAACATGAAAATCATAAAAATATGGTTGCAGTGCATTAACCCAAATAATTGTAAAAGACTTAACTAGCACGTACAATTGAGTTTTGTTATACGACTCAATTTAAACATAAACAAATCGAAATATTTATCGTTTATATTGAGATAAAATTTATGTTGTATATGAAATTTAAGATTCGATCATGTATAAAAAAAATATAGTTCTAAGAAATCGATGATTTCAAAACGCGGAGATCTGCGATTTAGTTGTGTTCTTATTGCGTCTAGAATTACACATCAATCTACACATCGATAAATTTTGGCCGCAATTTCGTATAAATGAGTCTAGGGACTCCCTCAATTTCTTATGTCTATATAAACGCATATATATTAATTGACATTGTGCGCGATGTTGCTGTTGTTGAAAGGTATGGAAATGTAAAAATTTTAATGGCAATTTTACAAGTAAACGACAATTTTAATGCCATTTCCCCACCAGTGTGACAAACCATTAAAGATATTTTCAAAACAAATGACACCAACACTTAAGAAATTTTTAGCCGCTTTTATCAAATTTAAAAGAAGTTACATTTCTTATTTTTGAAAAAAAAGAAAAAACAAATTGAAAATAAACACATAAATCCAGCTGTTCTGAATATATCAAAATGTGTAAGCGCATTTTTTTAATTTTTTCTTTTGGGAAATTTTCACGTTTCAACGTCTCAATTTTTGTTCAGGGTGCGTGGTACCCACGTAATATGCCGCGCACAGCCATGTATAATGAATTTCTAATGAAGTTTAATGTATCATTTGATAATTAATGGATATATTCAAATTTAATTTAGTTGATAATTTTTTTTATTTACTAAACAGCAAATAAAACGACAGAGTACTACTTGTTGATTTGATCTCATGATGTGTAAGAAATTCATAAAAGATTCAGTTTCGAAACAGCTCCTTAAAATGTATATGCAATTTGATGCGTATGTTAAAATGACTGACTGTATACTGATAACGAAAATGTTTCATATGTCATTTTTTAGTACATATGAACTGTTTGAACTTAGTAATAATAAAGTGTGCGATAAGAATGTTTTAGCTCTAATACAAATAGGTAGAATGTTTACCGATTAATTTAATTATTTCAGAGTGGAATTATTGCTTGCTCTCTGTATTACAAATGGTAAGTTTATGATATATATTAGGAAATTCTTGGAATCACTTTAAAGGAATGTTTTAATGTTAACTTACAAAGGAATATACTTCTACGGCATCGGAATGTGAAAGATATTTAGAAGGTATTATAAGACCTACTCTGTGAGTTATTAAATAAGATAATTTAATTAAATGCATAACTACATCATCACAATTAATATCAGATTAAACTACAAATGTTGATGGTTGCGGGCATTTTAGGATCACAAAAATATTTTTCGACTAGAATACTATTTAAAAATGATCATAATTGACCAATAAAGATAACGGTTGCGCAGTACTACGTTTAGGTATATATAAGATAGAGATCGGATTCAATCGCATTGCAGGAGGCTGCAAAGAAATATACTCTCGCAACTAATGAGATGCAATTTAGTACAAATTTGTAATTTACGAGTAAGATTATCATCGCTATTGCCATAAAAGAACAGAGAGCTCATTTAAGTACTATCAAGAGTTCATTTAAGTACTATCGCATACGAACGTCATTTAAAAAGTACTTCAAAATTAATATTAAGGTCCGGAATAGTCATCAGAATTACAAATTATTGCATTAAGGAAAGATCAATAAATACATCAAGACGTTATGAGAAAATCTCCCATCTCAATTGAACTTATAATTAGTAATTAAGTGACATTACTGGCACAATTAACCTGATTGGTAGTTTTGCATAACTGTGCCCGGTCTCATTGAACGATTCAACTATTGAAAAATTAATTTTTATGAAAAAGGTTGACAAATTGACAAAAAACCTTACTAAAGCTTAAAAGTGTATTATGATTGAATTTTTAATGTTTTCTAGAAGCCAACATATTTATGCGGTGGGGCAGTTATAGATTTTTTTAATTTTAAATTTTGTTATAGTAAAAAATGTAGTGGCGGTTCCATGGTCAATGACAAGGCATCGAAGAGATGTCTACGCTTAACTTAATATGAACACATTTTATTTAGACAATTCTTCATGTTTTCTAGAAGGCAACATATTTATGCGGTCGGGTAGTCATAGATTTTTTAATTTTAAAATATTTGTATAGTAAAAAGTATCTTATTATTAAACTATAAGTCTACTATTATTTCTCTACAAAATCTATGACTGCCCCTCCGCATAAATATGTTGGCTTCTCGTAAACATGATTTCTAGGTTATGATTTACTCGTGGAAAATTTTGAGTATTCTAATTGGCCATAGCACTGACAAAACGATTTTACTCGCCATTTGCCCAGCAGGTGTTAGGAGTGGGTAAACTGGAAGCCACTAACATTGTCTAAAATAAAAGTATGAATGTAAAATTTGAAGCAAATTTTTACAATACCGCAATAATAATATACATTTTGAATGTAAATTTATTAAAATATATATTATTAACTAAGATACTGTATTTCGGGTTTCAGATTTTTGCCGCGTTTCAGATTTTGTGTTTAAGTTTTATATTTTTCATAATTTTAAAAATTTCATTTTCGGGATTTTGTGTTCTCTCTTATTTCGGGAATTAGAGTTTCGGTTTTTCGATGAAATTACGAACCGCTAGTGCATTCCAATATGGTCAAAAAAATATAACTTACTTTTCTAAAGCACAGAATGTTTCGCACTGTATTAGAGGGTACAAATCAGAGCAAAATATGTACCTTAAATTTGTATACGGCTTACCCGTTTAAAATTATAAAAGATCCCTCATATACGCAATACATTTAAAATAAAATTCTTAACTTAAAATATTTTTATGATTAGTATTTTTATTGTTTTTGCTATTTAATAATGCTTTTACTACTTTTTCCGAGAATGTACTGGAATAGCAACGCAAAAAAAATTGTTGGGGTCATAATCCACAGCGATATAACAGCTAAATTTGATCTGAATTGTTTCATAACTAAAACATTGATTAGAAACATTATATTTAGTTATGAAGAAATCTCACCAATTAAAATATACATACACGAAAACAGTAAGAGAGATTTATTAAATAATAACAGGTTTAATGATACATATTATTTAGTGTCCAGCATGAAGAATACTGCTGAACTACTTAAGTAATCATGGTTCCAAAATCAACATTCAACTATCAAGCGTATAGATTTATAGGACAATAAGCAATACGAATGTAATATTTTTAATTTTTTAAATCTACAATTTTCCTTCTTCAGTCTACACTTTAAACCTACACCCTCTATCATTTTAGGTTTGTTGAATTTTGAATCAAAATATTCTCCTAGTTTGAACTATTCTACATAAAAGGATGGACATAATCTGGACGCTTTAATTGAACATATTCTACAACATTTCAACAGTTTGAAATTTGAATCAAAAGTTTAATTATATGTAAGGAAAAATTGAATACTTTTACTCTAGTGACATCTATTTAATTATTACATGAACTACTGAGTTTTACAAAAGCTTAGTTTGAAAAGTTTTGTACGGCACACAGTATAAAAATGACTACAATATTTTGTCGGTAGCAAAGGTTTTACAACTTGGTCGAACAACTACAACTTATTAGACCTTAACTTGAACTTAGCCCAAAATAATCCCTTGCAACTTAAATTTTCTCATCACAACTTGGGGCATCAAAATAATTTTAATGAATTTAGTTTAGGAGATCTGATCTGAAAAATTAACGATTGTCAAAGTAGAATAAGCATGCATGCTGAGAATACAATTTCAATAACAAAAATCACCCAGATGCTCGAGGTAATTAAGAACTATCTTTATTCCAATTTCTCTAAATTGGTAATGTTAAAGTGAGATGTGTCTCCAAAGCAAGTAATCATCTCGATCAAATTCATGAAATAATTAAAGTAAATCCAAAACAATTTTGGAAGTACTTTAGGAATAAATGCAAAATTCAAGGA
The DNA here is from genome assembly GCA_963691935.1 of Nephrotoma guestfalica. NCBI lineage: Eukaryota > Metazoa > Arthropoda > Insecta > Diptera > Tipulidae > Nephrotoma > Nephrotoma guestfalica. The sequence goes on from OY829913.1 coordinate 151,677,695, forward strand.
TATCACATCAATAACTCCTCCTGTTATATTTTAGGACAACATTTTATCGGCTTTAAAGGGTTTGGAGATAGTTGTGGTCTAGATAGTATACTCTCTTCTATTCTGAAGGAGTACGCCGACATTTTATCAATTCCATTATGTTACCTATTTAATCACTCCTCAAGCACCGGCGTGTTTCCCGAAAAATGGAAAATTTCAAAATTTACACCATTTTTTAAATCGGGTAAATGAGATGATAGCACATGCTACAGAGGAATATCAACCTCACAATCAATTCCTAAGTTGTTTCAATTAGTTATACGCAAAAACTTTAAATCCACAATTGCACTTCATCTATCAACAAACCAGCAGGGATTTATGTCTGGCCGATCCACATCAACTAATCTCGTTGGATTCACCACAACAAAGCATTTGATTATATCTGCATCACAAAGCACTCGAAAGTTAATTCGTATTTGGATTTTCACTCAATTACATAAACTGGTTTAATTCATATCTATCAAACCGGCGACAATTTGTAATAATGGGAAATGAGAAATCAAACGTTATTAAAGTTACGTCTGGTGTTCTCCAAGGATCACACATCGGCCGAATAACCGAGCAAATCAAAAACCCAAACGTGCTCATATTTGCCGGTGACGTGAAAATGTTTTGTACTATTAATGAAATGCTACATAAAAAGAAACTACAAGAAGACTTAGATAAATTATGTGACGGGTGTGATCTATACTTAAATATTAAGAAATGCAAAACCATGTCTTTTCACCGTAAAAGGAATCCGTTAATTACTTCATACAATGTCAACAACAGCTGAGTATTGCAAAGAGTCAATGGCATGAGGGATTTAGGTGTTACATTAGTCACGAGAAGGCGAATGTCATGTTTGGATTTGTTAAACGATGGACAGGTGAATTTAAAGATATTCAAACGGTATGTCCACTCTAGTCCACTTATGTTCGAACTCAACTGAAATAGGCTGTAACGGTTTGGAATCCATGCTATGCTGTGCACATAAAATTAATTGAAAGCATTTAAACGAAGTCTCTGATTTTTTGTTAAAGAAAAGTGATTGCGGTTAGGATCAAAATTTACGATTGCATCAAAATGTAGTTCGGTTACTTCCGTACTCAACAAGATGAACGGATTATAATATATACACGCTTGACAATAGACGACTTCTCTTTGGCGCGGCTTTTATTGGTAACGTCTTGCTTCGTCACATTGATTCAGCTTTCATGTTGGAAAACATATCAATTCATGTACCTTGCAGAACATTTCGAAACCATGAGTTTTAGCACTAGAACACCATTCCACAAACTATGGAGAAAATAACCCCATTAATAGGTTGTCTATATCATTCAACATCATCGATGACCCATTTAATTTATCAAAGGATAACTTCAATATAATTCCTTAAGAATTGTTTTTTAAATTTTTAAATGTTAAATTAAAATTTGATTTCTATTTTTTGTTTAATTTTTTGAATACATTTTTTTTAAATTTAAAATATTATTTTTTTGTTTAAATTTAATTTTTGTTTTAAACTGAAAGAAAATAAATAAATAAGTCTGTAACAAGAAAATGGGTCTTCTTAATAAGCTCAGTTATTTGTCGGCTCGGCAGGACCTAAGATCCACCAATTATCAAAATCAAAACATCATGTATTCGTCCCTCTGTCCCCCGCCAGTATCGTTTATAAAGATTAAATATCAAACATTAAATTTCGTTCATCAATATAATAATTAAACACCTTAAAGTTAAATTTTATCAAACAAATTCGTTTGCATGGCTGGTTTTTAAGCGTTCGATGTATATTATAAAGTAAAGGGTGTTTTTTTAAGAGGTTGCCGATTTTTTTTTTGAATAAAACACATATAAAATTATGAAATGACCAAAATTTTTTTTTATTTGGTAGATAATTTTTTGGCATTTAACATTTAAACACAATTTCTGGCATATGGCTACCACGACTATTTTTCACAAATGTCATTCTGGAGGTCCAATTTTCCAGCACTTTTTCAAGCATTTGAGGGCGTATGTCAGCAATGACACGTTGAATATTGGTTTCCAAAGCGTCAATCGATTGAGGTTTATCCACATAAACCAATGACTTCACGTATCCCCACAAAAAGTAATCGAGTGGCGTCAAATCGCACGAACGCGGAGGCCAATTCACCGGACCATTTCTCGAAATAATGTTGTCGTTGAAAGTTTCTTTCAATAAGTCGATTGTTTCACGTGCTGTATGGCAAATGGCACCATCTTGTTGAAACCACATTTCATTCATATCCATATCTTCAAGATTTGACAACAAAAACTCATTTAACATGGTTCTGTATCGATTTCCATTCACGGTAACGCGTCGTCCTTCCTCATTTTTAAAGAAATATGGACCGATGATCCCACCAGCCCATAGACCGCACCAAACAGTACATTTATCAGGATGTATTGGTAATTCTAGAACGGCGTGTGGATTATCTTTGCTCCAAATGCGACAATTTTGTTTGTTGACGTATCCATTTAACCAAAAATGCGCCTCATCACTGAAGAGAATTTTACGGTAAAAAAATGGATCTTCGTTCAATTGATTTAACGACCAATCACTGAATTCACGGCGCAAACGATGGTCGTGTGGCTTTAATTCTTGCACCAATTGAATTTTGTATGGCACCAAACCCAAATCTTTACGTAAAATTTTCCATAAAGTCGATGGACAAAGTCCAATTTGCTGAGCACGACGACGAATCGATAAATTGTCGTTTTCTTCGACACTGGCCTCAACGACAGCAATATTTTCTTCTGTACGAACTCTTCTCATTCTTGTCGGTGGCTTGGCATCCAAAAGAGTGAATGTAGACCGAAATTTGGTAATTACGTTCTTTATGGTGGTCTCTGACGGACGATTATGTGCACCATAAAATTCACGAAGTGCTCTATAAACATTTTTAATTGAACACTGATTTTGAAAATAAATTTCCACGATTTGAAAACGTTGTTCTGGAGTTAACCTATTCATAATGATTTGCCAAACAATACTGAGTAGAAATGCCACTTTGAGCTGTCAAAACAACTGTCATAAAATAAAACGACATCTATCGGAAAAACAAACCTCCTAAAAAAACACCCGTTATTACGTTCCAAGTCTCATACTATCCGACCACATGGTTATGTTCGGGAAAACAGTAATATCTTGCAAACCTGAAAGAACATTATCGCTGTAGCTTACAGATCTCTTATATATGCCTTCCAACAATATTGTATTGGCCGATAGAAGATAGATTTACTTAAACATTTAGGAGATAAGAGTTAGAGATTTATTCTGTTAATTAGATGGGCCTATAGTTTCCTATGTTACTTTAACATGCTAAAATCGGCAATAAGTCCAATTTGAAAGATTTTTTGTTTTCTTCTGTCCAGTAGATTTTTCAAAACAACTCAAAAGAAAAACTCAAACAATTGTAACTCAAAAAAGATACCAATTGACTTAATAACTTTCCAGCATATTAGAAAAGAATCCGAGCAAAAAAAAACAAATTCCTTTAAATATAAATTATTAAAATTTCATGAACTGAAAAAAATTTAATTTATTAACTAGTCATACCAGTGCGGCAGTTTGTCAATAATGTTATTAAAGTAAATCTGAAAATTTAAATGAAATTAAATTGATGTTCAAAAAGTCATATTCTTGAGCTTGTTAATTGAATTTGTTCAACACAAAATGCAAATAATTACAAATTTTTATTAAAATAATATAGAGAATCTAATTATATCTTTTGCTTCCACTTTCATAAAAAAAATTAGGAAACGCAATTTTTGCAAGTCGATTAGGAAATTATGCACGTGACCGTACAGGGTTAACGAAACAGAAAAGTCCCAGCGGGATCTAAAATTAAACTTAAAAAATTATCCTTATCTCATTCTTCTATATAGATTTACTATTAGGTGTATAATACGAAAAACACTTTTATGTAAACCACCAATTTGCGTATTTACATTTTTTAAACATTTTTGAACATTCCAAACGCAGTTAAGCTAACGTTATTGAAACATTGACTAAAAATTGCTTTAGATAATACGTTTTGTCTTAGTTATGACATTAATCCTAAGTATTAATTATTTTGTACAACAGAGATGTACCTCTGATTTCCTCTATACAGAAGTTTTAAATTCATACTATGGAACATTATTACATGCGAGTAAATTAATATTACTAGGTGAGTACTGCAAAATAAAATTAATTATTCTAGCTCCAGGTTGAACAACTTAATAAGTTTTGTATAAATTTGCTCAGATCAATATAAGGTTTCCTGAAATTGAGCCGAATTTAACAATTTCGAGCTTTTATTAACATAACGGCCACAGTTTAAATAACAAATTGTATTGTTTGAAACGATATATTATATGAGGTAACATCACGTAAAACAACAAATATTTTAAAAATAAATTTCACTTACCAACGACCACTTGGTATCAGAATATGGTACTTGTGCATCCGGCGGAGTCATAATTTCCGTTGATAAATTTGCCGTTGTCAACACTATAAAATATTGTAGATTCGATATTTTTCTTTATTTTTAAATATTTTTAATTATTACAATTCACTAATTTGGAAAAACAAATGACACAATTTTCACAAAAAAAATATTTAAACCCAATTATTTTCTTTCATTTTTCTTTTTTCTTTATTTTCTCACCAAAATAAATTATTAAAAATATTCACTATGAATAATAAAACTTACTTGGAAATATTATAGATTATTACTTTTGATTAACTTAAAATAAAATAAAAATTTTATAACCGTTTTTTATGAATATAATCCGATACAAATTTTCTACCACTTTTCATATACACAAAATAAAAAACCTCAAAAAATTTAAATTTTATCACTTTTCATCACAAAAAAAAATTAAGTAAAACATTAAACTAATTAATAATATTGTTATTATAAATAATTAAAAATTATTAATAACAATAACAAAATTTATTTTTATCATCAATTACTTATAATTAAGATGTTTACTATTGGAATCGCTGTAGCCAACTAATTTAGTTAGCGAAACGAAAACAAACAAAAAAATTTCCCGTCTTTCTTTTTGTTTTCTTCGTTTGAAAAACACTTCGCGCTGTATTTTATATCGCACACATTACTTTCGGGGAATACACATATTAAAGAAAATTATAATCTTAAGCAGGCAGGGTTAAGTGGAAAATACAACAAACAAATGAAAAATGACGATACATTTTCTATTTACTCAGTAGTAACGAAAAATTCAAAAAATACACAGCAAAGCATTTGCCTTGTCTTTTGACTTACTAGATTTTGTGCTTACTGAACACGAATATCTTAATAAAAAAATATAAATTTGAATTAAGTAACTTTTTCGTTTAGGTTTAGTGTATTTTGGTTGGGTTTGTTAGTACATACTTATACATGTGTAACATATTTATATTATTTTATTTACTATATTAGTATATTATCTGAAATACTAGTGTACAAAAAATTTTGATTGGATGTTATTTATTATAACACGCACGGATCATGCGTATCGTACAGCATCGTCATCTTTTTAGAAGGGTGATTAAGAGAAAATATATTTTGTTTTTGTATTTTATTATTTTTATGTTAGTAAAATAAATAGTTTCATATGTTTAGGATATTAGATTGTAGCAAGGTGATTTTTACTCTGCGTATTTGTAATGTGATATTCTATTTGCCACATAACAGTAAAAAAAATTGATGTACATCAAAAAATTTGTTCTATTTGACAGAATAAAACAATTTCTATTTATGTACATCAATTTTAAAAAATGTACATTTTTCGCAAATTTTTATTTTGATGGACTAATACCAATACGAAGAGAAACGTCAATAGGTGTGTTTTAATAAATATGTAACGATTATTCGTGTGGATCGTTCGGAAATATATACAAAAAATTTCGTATAGTGGAGTTCACACTGATGTCATATGACATGACATTTCTAAACTTCAAATAAACAATAAAATTCTGTTCTGTATCTCCAATACATACATGCTTAACATTTACAATTTAAAACAATTATAAAACACAAATTTTCATTTTTGTGATATGATTATTGTTTTTTATAATTGTTTTAAATTATATAAATGCTAATACTAAAAAGTTCGCAATATTTAGATTAAAAAGTTATCATTTCAAAATTAGTTCTGCGAAGCCACAGCGTTTTACAAAAATTGATATGTAACGGTATTATAGTATGTTATGATTGACCGAGCCCAATGAAACCCAATTTTATGTGACCAATGACATAAAATCATACTGGTTTTCATTTCGCTTGTATCAACACAAATATAAAAACACCTCTTCAACCATTTTGCTCATTACGGGTTGCCCAACAACGAAGTTCCAAATTTGGTTCTAGAAACTACTCATTTTGGCAAAGCATTTCTCAACCGATTGGGATGAAAGGGTTTGAATGAATTTGAATGAAAAATGAATGTGTTCTGAAAGATGATAAATCTAAATTGAGCTTTGTGTGATGAACATGGACAATATGAACTTTACGAGGCATGCGTTCTGGAAAATTACCAATTTGAAGAGAACTAAAAAAATTCCTAACCAATTTGGAGTTAAGTTCTTTTTAAAAGATGGAAATTGTTTTCGAATGTGACAACCAGACCTAACCCTAAAAAATAATTAATGTAAATTGAACTTGGGTGGAACTCGATTGGTATAAGGGTATTAAATTTCGAACGAGGTTCTAGAATATTTTCAATTTCAACGAAACGCCCAATTTGAATAAAACAAAGCCAGGGTTCTAAAAATGGCCAATTATTTTCATGGTTCCTCATTTCTATTTTTTAACATTAAATTTTGTTAAAAATAACAAATAACAACAAGTAACCAACAACGGCCTTTAAATTTAAGAGTGAAAAACAACACAAAATACTAGTCCCAAACTTTGTTGTTTAATTTCTCTATGTTATAATAGTGAGCTCCTTTCAAAGAATCTGCAATATCCACTGAAACGATCGCAACCACAATCTCCACAAAACTGGCAAAATCGTGATTTAGTCCTACCCAACGGCCACCTCCGAACAAAAAGGGTATACATTTATACACAAGGAAGTATGAGATAATTAGACCTTCCATTCTTAGGACAAATAATTAAAATATTTTTATACATCCACAACATAATGGAAAAGTTTGACCTGTATTGCTTACGTAATGTATATGGACGGTATATGAAGACATCACCATAAAACCTGTATCAGCTAGTTATCGAAGCAGAGGAAAAAAATAGTTGAGATACTTGGATATGACAAACAAGCACAAACATTAACGAGAGGGGTAGACTTGTTTGTGCATTTGTGAAACACCCAACATTGGCAAGAACCACTCCCAGTTACTTGAACGAACTGATCGCCTCATTTACTGTTCCTAGTGAAGTGGTAGCTTTTCATTGAAGATCACATTGCAAGGAAATTTGAGCTAACATTTTTCGTGAAACCCCAAGAGTTAATATTAAATGGACCCTGTGGGACTAGACGGCTTCAAACTAATTTAATTAGCCGTATGTTAAAAATAGAGTGAGTCCTCTTTAGTAAGAAACATAAATTTCTAATAGTAGAACCACAGAATATATATCTATTACCAGAACCGTCATTGCGTAAACCAAGAATTTTTTGTTATACCTTATTTTTTACAACTCTGAACTGTAATTATTTTAACAAAATTTAGTCACTGAATATGTGTTAATTGTCAACAAAAAAAAATTGACAATTGTTGTTGTTGTAAAATAATTTTTACTCGAATTAGGTGAGTTATCATCCAAACAAAATTTTTTAAATATATTTTTTGTGCGCCTTAATTGTACTAATATTAAGATCGATGAATAATATATCTTTATATGATTACAAGTGCTTACACTTACAATTTATTGATTTTAATAGATCAATTTTCAATCAAGAGATTGAGTCTCTTCGGGAAAAAATACACGCGCGTACAACGTTGGTTGTAGTTGGAACAGCCGATGATTTGATTTGCGTGGGCACGAACAAACTTCAAATTGAGGGAGTTACACAAGCTATGGTGCATAATATGGTTATGAATACAAACCAAGAATTTGCAATAAGTTGTCTAATTAATCCACTATAGGACCAAGACAGCCTTCGTTACAAGTTGTTCCCGCCAATGTAATTTATGTGTCTAACGGTAATGTGATATTCACTAGAAATCCATCTGGGGCCCTTTGTTGGGCAAGGGACATGAGCGGCCATAACTAATGTCATTAATAAATACGCCCAGTGAAACATTAGACATGTCCATTCAAAGTATTTTTCCCGATACAGATATACAATTGGTGCCAGAATTATCGTGTTTCTTCACCTAAAAAGAAGGTGCTGGTATGTCCACCGCGACGTACATTTCAAATACATCACCAGCCACAATTACAATGAAACTAATCATAATCGAAAGTTATATGTATTCAACGGGCCATCACGGTTCGAACGAACAAAATAAATCATAAATCCCTTTTTCCCTTAATGTAAGGTCAGTTGAAAATTGTAATGGTCAATCCTATGACACTGGCTTGAAAAAGTACAATAAAAAAGTAAACAGTGACTAGGACAGAAACTACTAAAACGAAAGAAACAACACAATTGTTCAAATGTCATGTACATTTTCTTGGTAAACATATTTTGTACCAATGAAAATGTTTAAAATTATTTGAAACGGTTATCAAATAGCTCCAAATAGTCGATTTGACAGTATTTGATAAAAAAAAGTCGGAGTTGTCAAAGAAAATATAACCAAATATAGAAATTGCTCGTTGAGCGGCTTTTTATGCTAAATTTTTGTACAAAATTTCTGATATATTGTATGCACTCACTCTTATTAATATTTTGTACACATATTATTTTCTCACTTCATTTGGATTTTTCAGGCGCTGTAAAAAAGCCAGTGTCACAAACCATAACACTATATCGTTGACCGCGTCCTAGATGACGTTAACTTCATTGAGTTGGGATCATTTCGCAACTATACATTATGGTACCATCTTTACCGAACACCAATAATGATTGCCCCAGATCACATCTTCGCTTTTACGTGGCTTCCGCGAATTTTCTATCTCTGTTTTGTTCACTGGATCGGCCAGGGACACACGCCCCGATGAATCCGTGGTGTTGATTTATATTTATTCAGCTTAAGTAATTAATTAAGTGTTGTTTCATTAGTAGGAGTTGTGTTTCAGCTAATTCAGTGATGCCTTCAGAAGAAAGACGTCGAAATAACTATAAATGTTTTAGTTATTTCGACGTCTTTCTTCCTAGAATTGATTTTTTTTTAAATTCACCGATAAGTCTGATTTACTCACTTACATAGCAAAGAGAAATGCCTATTTCCTCGTACTGTGCGGTAAGATTCCATCGGCCACTTTCTCTCGTGCCCGCTTACGTTCCTCTAGCGCCTTAACAAACTGTGAATATATTTATTCAGCTTAATCAAGTGTTGTTTCATTAGTAGGAGTTGTGTTTCAGCTAGTTCCTATAATTAATTAACAATTAATGAACAAGTGCAAATAAAACTCTTTTAACGTGATGAATGAGCATTTCGACATCACGTAAATCTCCGACTTCGTGTGATTCGGATGTCTTGAACAAATGCAAGAAACAAATTCGATGAACGCAATATACGATTCTCCAGGTTTGGTAGGTCTATTATGGTGCTTAAACAAGTGCATATATGTAAAGTTTTCCCATGTATATAGCACTGCAAAATGATTATGGTCAACACTGATCTTTAAGCCTTCCATAAGCTTTACTTGTAATTTTATAAATGTAATTTATTTAGTTTAAATTTAGTCCGAAATAATTTAATATCATAAAAATTTAAATAAATATTGCCATTCGTTTATAAAAATAATTGATAATGCCATAAGTTAAAAAGTCAGGGTTTTCAAATTGCATGATATTTGTTTGCAGTTATGATATTTTAAATAGGTTTTGAAATAATTTTTAAATTATTCTTTCGTAAATTTGAAGCATTTTGCGCTTGCAGAGTCTTTTAAGTCCGAATTTTAATAAATGACTTTAATACACGATTTCTGATTAAAAATATATTTGAGCCAACGAGTCTCAGTACGACTAAAAAATTCTAGTCCACTTTCCCAAGAAAATGATCAAAGCGATTCAAACTTCTTTCTTTAGTAGAATTTCGTACATAATTAATTTTAGAACTCCTAAATTTACCCTAAAACCAGAATTTCACCTTAGTTTGAATAGAATTGTTTTCAAGGTCACAAGCTAAGGTCCCAATAACATCCTCCGAACCAAATCTGACCAAAATAGGCTAAAAAGGGCCAAGTTCACTAGCATGCGTATTCCAGAACTCCATCTAAACTTCATGTTATAATCGCAACCACGGTAAATACACTAGATTATTTGATTAGAGTCGTTGTTTAATAAAAAAACAAATCTCGATTACATCATTTCTATGTCAAAAGAATTTCATTTTTAGCTTCGTGTTGAATTTAAAGGACTGACAAAATTCTAGGACATTCGGTTTATACTTACGTAAGTCTCAATTGCATCCTAAAAATTAAACACCGTCAAATAAGATGTTGTTCAGTAGGCCCCATTCTTCAAATTTACGGTAACTCCCCCTATTAACCTTGCAAATCTTTAAATACATCCTTTTCTGTTAGAGGTGCTTGTCTTTGGAATTCCATTCCCTTAGATATCAAAAAATCGACGTCGCTATAATTGTTCAAGGTGTGTTATTTAGCGTGGCGTGCTTGAATAATAATATATGTAGTATTATTTTTGTCATATATTATAATAATAATTTAAATTAAATTAATATTATTATTATATTTATGTATTTTTTTAAAATTAGTCTGCAAGTAAGTATACACTTCTTGTACTATTCTCTTCTATAACTGAGCTTAGGGCTTAATATGGAGGGTAATTTCATGAAGTGGATTTAATTTTGAAAATCTCTTAATAAAAAATTGAATATATTGTATATCGCACATGATAAAAAACAGTGTCATAACTCAAAAATTATAATTTTGCATGAGTGCAAAAACAAAAATTAGTGATTACGTTATTTAAGAGAAAAAACATAAAACGAAGACTGACACCGTGCTCTATTACTTTCGATGAAGAAAAAACCAAAATGTCTCTATTGCTACTATAATTTAACATTGCGTATGCGATATGTTAATAATGAATAAATACTTTAATTTGAGAGGATAGACTCTAATGGAACATTTTCGCTCCACTATATAATATATCCCTGTGACGATAATTAACAAACAAAATATGTAGATTTCTAAAATTAGATTTAGATCCATTTCATGGATCTAGAGTGATAAAAATAACAAATTTTCTGAATTTAACAATTTGACTGCATAACATGCAAAATTCTATGTTGATATGAACCCCATCTCCAAAAGAATACCCTAAGCGATTGTGAAATAAGATTTTGTGGAGTAACACCACCACCAAAATTATTCGTAATATTATGAACCGCTGCTCCAGTTCGATTTTAAACAAACCTCCATTGAAATCATTGATATCTAACTCTGAGACGCCTACAAAATTTCTGTAATCCTAACACAATCACAAAACACTTTTAGAGTTGCCACCTAAAAGTTTCGTTTTAAAATTGAAGGTAAAATAAGCCAATTTATATGAGCACCCATAGTTATTACCAGTTATTTTATTGCTATATTCTTTCAAAAGAGGCAAAAATTAAAGTTATCATAACCGACCAAATGGCACAATGGTTAAGGCTTTGATGTTTGGATCGGGAGGTACCGGATTCGAATCCCAGGAGGCAAAAAGAAATTTTCATCAACAGATTACGATCTGTGATAACAAGGAACAGAACACAACTACGACCCCCTATCGGCGTGCAAAACTCATGGGCCGACCCATCCTCCATGTCCAGTTCTATAGGCTGGCATGGAGCTATGCAATGCGCAGATGGTAACGTAAATCGGACCTATAGCCGTACGTCTTTGATTTGGCATAACCGCGCAAGGTATAGGACGGGAAAAACAAACCGCGATAGAGTTGGGAGTGCTTCGGCACCAGAACAGATTGCAGGGATTATAAAGTTAAAAAAATCATTGTAACCGCTAAGAAATTGACGTTTTAATATTGAAAAATGATGTAAATTACGAGGATGATAACACATATGCATGTATCGCTGAAGATCAGCTTTCGGAATACAAAGCTGATGAACCAAAATCGTTTCTCAATACCGGAACAATTCAGAATATCGAAGTTTCATATTTGGGAATCATATTCGTAAGATAGGTTTAAAGTGAATTGAAACGCCCACCTACATATAACTCGACATGTGCATTACAAAAAACATTTGTTAATCAAGAGACATCAAAAGAATATAGAACTGCGAATTTTGTAACTCACAACTTAAGTCAGATCTTTTTTAAGTAGAAGCCTGATAAGCCACCATAGCTATAAGGCGGTTAAGAGAGCTTTCGTACTCAAATGCCTCGAACAACTAGACAATAAGCAATCAGTATTATCTGCATTTAGTGTATTTTCACAGGTTCCAACCAAGGCTTGATTCATTCTACACTACTCATAATTGGCTATTAAAAAAACTGAAAACCCATATCAAAACTAATTTATTTTAATACGAACATTTCGAAAAATTTTATATTTTTTATACTACACACGTTATTTTAAACTTAAAGTGCAATTTGGCTTCATTTTAACTGTTTATATACGAGTACAAGCTTTGAATTTGGGGTTTTCTTCAAAGATATTTAATTGTCATCTACTTTAATTGTTTCGAACTTTTCATACATTGTCATAAATTATTTTTGAGGAGCGTGGAGAAACATGTAAACAATGAGAAGGTTATCGAAATTGCGTAGTTGATGGCCAGTTATGTTTTTGAAATCCTTCAGAATTGTACAACTTTTTCAACATTCAAATGAATGTCACATGAACTAACGTTTACATTTTCATTATAAAAACCGTAATGTCGAATAACCTTTAAATATTATGTACACTTCAATAAGTTGAAACATAAAGTTCTCATTTTGCATTTTTTCCGTATATACGAGAAATATATGTAATACCTTAATTCAACCACTCAATGACAAATTTATACAGTACAGTTTTTGTGCTGATTACGTCGAAATGAAATGGCCTGCATTTTCTTCAATGTGTCGCGGTTTACTTAAAGCAAAAGATTTGCTGTTTGAGCATATTTTTATGAACACGAATTTAATTAGGTTGAACTACTTAGCTTTGGATTATATAAATTAGTATCATTTTTTTCGTTATATTCAATTATTGTAATAATAATTTATAGAACGATTTGAGTAAAGAGGAACTTCCTTATTTATTATAAAATTATGTGAAACTTATGGAATTCTGATTAAATAAACTATTTTAACCCGATGGATAATTGTGTGTAATTGTAAATGCGATTAATAGGCCAAACGAGCAGACAAAGCGACTACTCGCACAACATCTAAGTCAACGTCAAAACAGAAAATGTTTTAATTATTTTAACAGAAAATCACTGTTTAATTTTAAAGTGTTTAATTAGAATAGACAGATAGAATTCAGAAATAGTTAAACTTTATGTTAAAATTTAAAAATCGTTACGTTAATTTTACAGAATACCAATGGATACTTCCGCATGATTCTTACCTAACTATACTGATGTTGCTATATTTTTGCAACTCGTTAACATTTTATTTTAATTTTTTTCAGCCATCCAGCTAGTATTTGTTTGTTTTACACGACATTGAAGTAATGTGATTGTGGTGAAAAAGTTTAGCAACCTACATTTATAATGATTAGTAAAATTGAAATTGTTCACAATTTTATAATTGTGCATGTTATGCCCAATATCTGAATTTCCTTTAATTCATCCAGCTTACGTTCAAGATTTTATAAAATAAATAAGTATAAGTAAATTACCGTCTTTCAAAATAATTTTTACATTTAATTTAAACAAAATCTAAAGTTTACAAAACAAGTTCAATCTGTTAAGTATTTCTATTTTTACAATTCAAATTAAAAATTAGAGGTACTTCGCACATACAAGAAATTAGATACGATATTGCTGTAGACATTTACATGGTATTATGATATCTACTAACATTGTAGCCTTGCTCTTAATTCATTGTTGAAAATAAGTATCGAAGAATCCGCTTTAGGAAAATTATTGAATGAAAGGTGATGTGTGACAGATTCCGTATATCACTTGAGTTGTGAATATGGCATTGCCGCCAAGAACGCTCTAAATATTCGTGATGTTATGCATGAAAAGTTTCCGACGATGTCAGTATTCTCAAAAAAGTAGAAGAATTTCTGAATTGATATCTGACATTTGAAGTTGAAGTGTAAACAACTAGTATTTTTAAAGATCATTTGCGAGTAGTTTCATTACATCAATTTATTACAAAGAAAAGTGAAGCGGAAACTTAACGTTTGCTTGTGGAAATTTACGGTGAGCATGCTCCATGGAATACAACGTGCAAATAATGGTTTCGACGATTTAAAAATGGTGGTTATTGCATTGGATATGAAGAGCATAGGAAACCACCCAAAAAATTTAGCGATGCTGAATTGGAAACGTTATTGGCTGAAGGTTCTTCTCAAACGTACTCAGAATTGGCTGTAGCATTAAATGTTGAATGACCAACTGTTGCAAAACGTTTACTAACAATCGAAATGGTTCAAAAAGCTAGCAAAAGGGTTCCACATGAATTAAACAAATAAACCTCAAACAAAGCGTCAAAGACAACAAAGAAAAGGTTTTTTGCATCGAATAGTTACTGGAGATGAAAAATGGATTTATTATGACAATCCTAAACGCAAAAAATCTTGGGTGAAGCCTGGTGAAGCTGGTCCATCGCAACCAAAGCGAGATATTCATTGCAATAAGGTTATGCTATGTATCTGGGGGGATGAGAAAGGTGTCTATATATATATATATTATGAATTGCTGGAACCAGGTGAAACTAGCAATGGCGATGTCTACCGACGTCAACTAATACGTTTGAAGCGAACTATAGAGGAAAAGCGACCAAAATGGATGAATAGGCACAACAAATTAATTTTTCAGATGGAGCATACTTTCAATAAATAATTCTTTAATTTTCTAAACAAGCAAATGTGTTTTATTTTAATAAAGAGGGCGGAGTCATATTCACGCACCCAATATAATTTTTAATATACGGTTTTGTCAGCGTCGTTATTGTTTCGCGACAAAAGACTATGTATACTAAAAATGTTTATTATTTATTTGCTTATACTGCCATCTTTAGTCAAATATTGGAACCGTCGACATAAAATGACGTCGTATAAAGCAAAACTTTTAAAGCAAAGAGAATATTAGTATCAACAGGTGCACTTATTTGTAACAAAGTATTCCTAAATAACTTATGAATGTTCTGATGACTATAGTTTAAATCCTTTGATTGATAACAATGTTAATTTGATACTGTAAAGTTTGGATTTCAATTGTAAAAACATTTCAATTTGAAATATAAAATATTGTGACATTTTGAACATTATTTGTATAAAATTGGAAGTGCTTTGCAACACCGTTAATTGAACTCACACTTCTTTTCAAAAATCTACTTTGGCACACTTCGACCCTACGGCGAGCTTTTAAACCGTAAACATTTCGAAGACAAAAAGTATCAAATATTATAGACTATAGACGATTGAAAAATCACGATTCTACGAGACGTATTGCCTGAAACCCTTCGAAGGACAAAAGGTGTTTGCACCATGAAGTTGTATAAAGGTGGACTATATAACAAATAAACAAAAACGAATTTATCTAGAAAAATATACTGAATTATTTTCAAAATGATTCGATTTATAAGCAAACTATAAAACCGAAAAACAAACTATCTTACTTTTCATTTTATTATTTTTCCCCAAATTTACCAATGGAATAATTAATTCAAAGCACAGTATTCAGGGGTCATGGCCTGATGATATGGCTGAATTTTTGCCAGAAGCTTATCGGTTCGAAACTGAATGTTACTTCTGTTACAACTCATCGAATAATTTAGCTTCAGATATTTTTTTTCTTTTCAAATTTCAATTTAATTCATGGTTAGCTGTGTCTTGTATATCATAGCATTGAAATCGGTGCTCGAAATGTTAACGTAAATTTTAATTCTAGTGGGTCTTTCAATTTTAAAAGGAGAGACTATGATGCTTTAAATGAGTTTCTGGACAATATTAATTATGATAGATATAAAACGAGTAGTTGGGCGCTTTTATTGATCAGTTTTATAAAATATGAACTTGGAAATTGAATAATTTATTTAGTTCGCCTATAGTTTTGTAACCAATTACTGTCAAATATGGTACGCAGAATTGGATTGGCACTCTAACATAATGCTCAAATGGTATATAAAATGCTTGAAGACTATAATATAACAGAAAATATTAAAGGATGATGCTTTAATACAACGGCCAGCAACGTCGGTATGCTAAATGGAGCCTGCAGACTTCTTGAAAAAAGACTTGGCAGACATTTATTGTGGTTTGTTCGCAAACATCACATATATGAATTAATTGCATCTGCTATTTTTAGTAGCTTGCTAAAAGGGGGAATATCAAGTGGCCCGATATTTAGCTTTTTCAGACATTTAAAAGACAGTGGAATTCTTTTAACCATACCCAAATAAGCTCCGGTTTATCTGACGCAAATCTTCAAGAAATCTTCAGTTCACCAGAGAAGGAGAATATTATTATCTTTATTAAATACATAATGAGCGAAAATACATAATGAGCGAGATGATTATAAAGAATTTTTATGTTTATCACTTTTATTTCTTGGAGAACCGCTTATATATATTACTATAAGATCACTATAAGAGAATTCCTTTAGTAACACAAACAAATATTAAAGCTGCTGTGCAACAGAAAAACTAATAAAAATATCAAATATAAAAATTTTGTTAATTACATATGAAATGTGTTTCTATTTTAAATCGTTTCCGTGGCCTTTAACCAAAATTTCATCTTTTAAAAATATGGAAGTTATATGTATCATAATTAAGACATTAATTAATTTTCAAAGACAGTACTAGTAACATTTCTTTATCTAATAAAATTTCTCTTTAATTTTTTATTAATAAACCCAACCATTCACTTAGCAAGTGGCAAACAATTATTTGAAGTTTGTCCCTTTTGCAAAAAAACAATTTGAGCGACCTCTAAACGTGGTCCGATAGAACTAAAAATTTGCATGAGGTCGTTTATAATAGAAACATTTTAAGCCCTGAGCCCGGTAGAAAATCAGACATGAGGAAAAAGGTCGCACTAATATATATATTAAAAAATAAATATAAATAAAAATATATACTATACGAGTATATCCTATATATTATAAAATAAAATTAATAACACCTGTCAAAAATGTACTGGAAATTTTTTATTGTTACCACAGATAACAATTACCCAGTTAATGATCTTTCCTACAACCGCGATGTATATGAATCAAAAAAATCTAATTTGAATTTAAAGCAGACAGAGTACGAAACTTTAGTTGCCGCAGGTTCTTGCTTTCCAATCAGACACAAAGAACAAAAAAATCTTAAAAGGAACCTAGCAGTTTGAGTGAAATTTCCATCACTGAGGGTCTAACATATTTGGAAGACGAACTGTTAGTACTAACTGACAAGAAATATATGGGAGAGCGGAATATTATATTAGGCACGACGAGATCTCTTAAATTATTGGGTGAAACGAATTATTGGCTCGTGGATGGGACCTTTTACGTCATTCCGACCATAATGCGGCAACTATTCAGCATTCACGGCAGAATTGAGGGACCAATTGTATACCTCTAATATTTTGCTTGATGAGCAAAAAGTCAAAATTGGAATTTCATTAAATCCAGAATGTATAATTTCGAATTTTGAAATATCGATACCATCAGCAGCAAAAATATTCTTCCCAGCGGTGAATTATAAAGGCTGCATTTTCCATTTTGGGCAAATATTAGGCGACAGTTGCAGAAAAACAAGTCTTGTCAAATATGGAAATAGCAAAGAATTTAATTTGCAAGTCCGCGTGCTGAAAAGTATGGCTTTTGTACCTGAAAACGAAGTAGGAACCTATTTCAATATATTAAATAATTATTAAATAAAAACTACATCAGCGGCACAAAAAACATAAAACTGCTATATTCATCAGAATTTTCCGCGTACACAACGTTCTGTTGAAGGGTGGCACAATAGACAAAATAATAATTGGGGAAAAAAGTGTGGGTTGTATTTCATTATAAATGGACTACAAAAGGAGATTTTAGTAATTTTCAACAAAATTGAGAAAATAAAATCTGACGACCAGTTTTATACGAGAAAAAAACAATTCAACAGAGCAAATCTATTATAGAAGTGCTCCAAAAAGACAAGACATGGACTTGCTTGAGTACTTGAAGTCAATTTCTTATAATACTCGTATATCATTATGTTAGTAATTTAAGTTTTATTTTGCCATTAACCACCAGTATATAAAATGGATAACTGCAATATATCTTCTGTCACACTACAAGAATTAAAAGAGGAAATCAATCTCAACTTAAATAAATACAAAGAAATCTCCAGGATATGACTTAATTACAGGACAAATAGTAAAAGCTCTTCCTGAAAAAGGTCTGCGTAAACTACTCCAAATAATTAATGCAGTGTTCAGACTTAAACACGTTCCAAGTCAATGGAAAGTAGCAGAAGTAATTATGATACCTAAACCAAACAAACCACTTAATGACAAAAATTCGTATAGGCCGATTTCCTTACTTCCAATAATTTCAAAATTATTCGAGGAACTACTCCTAAAGAGACTAAAACCAATAATAGCAGAAAGAAATCTTGTTCCTCCACATCAATTTGGCTTCAGAGAAAATCATTCAACAATAGAACAAGTACACCGAATTACAAACATAATTGAAGACGTACTTGAAAAAAAGAAAGTATGTTCCAGCGTCTTCTTGGATGTAGCACAGGCCTTTGACAGAGTATGGCATAAAGGTTTGGAATATAAATTACAAAGAGACTTACCAAAGCAGTTTTATGAAATTCTAAAATCTTACATATCTAACCGACACTTTCGAGTTAAATTAGATGGCGAATACTCAGAAATAAAGAAAATATCAGCAGGGGTACCACAAGGTAGCGTTCTGGGACCAACCTTATATGTTCTATACACTTCGGACCTGCCAACGATAGAGGAGACTAACATAGCGACGTTTGCGGATGATACGGCCATCTTAGCAGTTGCTAATTGCATAGAAGGATCTACAAGCAAATTGCAAAGAGCTACTAATATTGTCAGTACCTGGACCAAGAGATGGCGAATAAAACTTAATGAAACAAAATCTGTTCACGTAAACTTTACCAACAAGAAGGTCAACTGGATACCAGTAGAACTGAACTCCCAGCGAATTCCCTATGCAAATACGGCAAAATATCTAGGCATGACTCTAGACGCGAAACTAAAATGGAAAGAGCATGTGAAAAAGAAAAAAGAAGAGTTAAACATCAAATACAGAAAGATGGATTGGCTCTTAGGAAGAAATTCTGAGCTAACTCTACATAATAAATTGCTACTATACCGGCAAATCCTAAAACCTGTGTGGACTTACGGTATTCAGCTCTGGGGCTGTACAAAGAAAACCAATGTCAATATCATCCAGTCATTCCAAAGCAAAGTCCTTCGTGGAATAGTTAATGCACCGTGGTACATAAGAAATGACAACCTCCATAGAGATCTGAAGATGGATTTCGTTAGTGAAGAAATAAGCAAACACGCGAGAAAACACATGCAACGTATTAGTCTACACCAAAATGCTGAGATACGTCGTATGTTGGATGATTCAAACCTAGTAAGACGGCTGCGAAGGAAGAAACCGCATGAAACCGCATGATCCAATCAGGATCGACTAAAAATATAATAAAATTGTAAAGGGGACTAGCCAAAGGGCTACAACCCTCCAAACAAGAATATAAATTATGAAAGATAAATTACTAGATGATTTGTAAATCAGTTGTAATAAATAAATATATATATAAAAAAAAAAAAAAAAAAAAATTAATTTTAAGAAGATTTATTATTAAAAATATATTCAAATTAATTTAAATATTTGTACTTATATTTTTTTAATATTCCACCTATTAAAGATAGGTTTTAGAAAATAAATCTAAAAAAAATCCAAACTTTCCGCGCGCTCTGAAAATATTTTCAAACAGTTCGGATTTTATTATTTTATTTGGATTTTGTCCTTTTTGGATTTTGTAAGTTTTTGTTTTGGTTTTTGGATTATGTATTTTATATATATTTTTTATTTTTTTTTAACAACTTTATTGATATGGCTACTACAATTTTAAACATTATTAATTCATTAGTAAGGTTGACATTAGTACTTATGAGATAAGCATAAACTTGTGTGGGTCTGCTGGACCAGTGTCCAGTTCCCTTGGTTTATAATTTTCATACGGTTAGCTCATGTGGTTTGATTCGTTTGAGCCGCCTTACTTCGTTTGTACTGTCCAGTAGGTGTACGGCCTCAAGATTGGTGTGGGTAAGAAGTCTCTTCTCATGTTTTATGGCACATTCGCGGATAACGTCGTCTATCAATTGTATTTGTAAATCATTGTGGATTTCCTTGTTAGTCACAAATCGGTAGGCGTTGGTGACCATTCGAAGAAATTTATTTTGGCTTCGTTGTATAATGTCTCTATTGGATTTATGTGTACAACCCCATAGCTGCGCACCATACATCCATATTGGTTTGAAGATAGTCTGGTATACCAGTCTTTTGCAATACAGGTTCATTTTGGAATGATGTCCAATTAACCAGCATTTGACGTTGTTTCAATCGTATCTGTTCAGCTTTTTGTCTCACGTGATGTTTCCAGTTGAGCCTGGAATCTAAATGTAGACCAAGGTATTTTGCCGATTCAGCCTGCGGCACTTGCACTCCATTGAGGTGTATATGAAGAGTGTTATTTTTATGTCGGAGCGTAAATGTCACATATGATGATTTGAGCTCATTCAGTGTGATTTTCCAGTCAATTGTCCATTTAGTAACGTTGTCCATTGCTCGTTGAAAATTTTACACTGCTCTTGGTTGAGATTCGTCTACTGACATAATTACAGTGTCGTCAGCGAACGTGCCGATGAATGTTTTATTCGTTGTAGGTATGTCCGCAGTATAAAGAAGGTAGAGGAGGGGACCCAATACGCTTCCCTGCGGAACTCCCGCAATCGCTGGATAAAAGTCAGAACATGTTTCTTCATGAATGACTCTGAATTGGCGATCAGAGAGGTATGATTCAAGCAGCTGGCAATAGTTTTGTGGTAGAATTTTGCTCATTTTGAATGTCAATCCCTCATGCCAAACCCTATCGAAGGCCTGGGATACATCCAGAAATACGGCGGGGAAATATTTCTTTTCTTCTAACGCTTGCTCTATTACCGCAGTTATTCGATGGACTTGATCTATGGTGGAGTGGTTATTCCTGAATCCAAATTGGAAATCAGGAACATTTATCATTGGCTTTAGACGTTTTAGTAGCAGTTTCTCGAACAGCTTTGATAAGGTCGGAAGCAGTGAGATTGGTCTGTATGATGTTACTTCTTCATCTGGTTTACCTGGTTTCTTTAGCATAATTATTTGGGCCATTTTGAAGCATTTGGGTACATACTTCAATCTCATACAGGCATTAAATAAGTATGTGATCAAGATGATTGCTTTACGTGAAAGTTCCTTGAATAGACCCGGTGATATTTCATCAATTCCTGGTGCTTTTTTATGATTAAGATTTTTGTCGATTTCTTTAGCAATTTCCATTGGCGTGACCCTTTTAAAGTCCTGATTTGGTTGATAAACAGGTGTTTCATCAATGTTGGATTGAATGTCATGGGGTTGGAACACTGCTGCTAGGTGTTGAGCAAAGAGTTCCGCTTTTTCTTTGTCTTGTCGAACCCAACTGCCTTGAGCATTCCTTAGAGGTGGTACTCGAACTACAGGTCGTTTAAATCTTCTGGTTGCTTTCCATAACGAGTAGTCTTTATCCATTTCTGGACCTAGCCCGCTTAAGTAGTTATCGAGGCAATTCTGTTTGAAATTTTTGATTAGTCTTTTGACTTTGTTACTTATTCGATTAAAAGTTGTCTTGTCAGCGGGATTTCTGATGAGGTGCCATATTCTCCTCGCCCTTCTTCTTGCCTTGATTTGTTCCCTGATTTCAGCCGGGTATTTGACTTCAATCTCCGCTTTGTCCTTTGATTCAGGAGTAGCTAGTCTGGCAGCCATTCGAGTGTATTCAATAAAATTGTTTGTTTGTTGTTCCAATTCTTCATTGCTTTTAATACTAACTTTTAATTCAACCAGCTCTTCCAGTTTTTCTCTGAAGATGTCCCAATCCGTGAATCTATTAGTAAGGTTTTGCTTTTTCTGTTTCTTTATTACTGTAGCGCTTACTGACAACAGTACAGGAATGTGGTCAGATGTTAGGTCGTTAATTCCTTCGACTCTAGTGTAACTTAGAGGAATACCTTTTATGATGAAGAAATCCAGTAGATCTGGTATTTTTCCTGCATCCGTTGGCCAATACGTTGGCCCCCCTGGGGACAGATATTCGCATTTGTTTTCATGAATGGCATTGAACAAGGTGTTACCTTTCCCAGGAGAAATAATCCTGGAACTCCAAGCTGTATGTTTTATATTGTAGTCCCCTCCAATAATAAATCTTGGACCGAGCTTATTGAAGACGTTATTAAATTGTAACTTCGTTGGTGTATGCCCTGGAGGACAGTACGCTGCTGCAATATTTAGATCTGCGCCATTATATTGGATTGAGATAACAGTTGCTTGCAAATAGTTTTCACGAATATCCTCTTGTCGATTGTGTTTGATATTATTTTTGATTAGTACAGCTGAACCACCTCTAGCTCTTTCACTAGGATGGGTTGTCCAGTAGGAATTAAAACCCCTTATTCTGATAAAGCTTTTGTTGGAGAAGTGCGTCTCAGAAATCAGCGCAATATCAATGTTGTTTGTATGGAGAAATATTTCCAGTTCGTGGGCTCGTTGGTTGAGCCCATTAGCGTTCCAAGCTACAATGCGTAGGAACGAGTTAACCATTTGTGAGTATGCTGACTTTTTTGCTTGGTGGATAGATATAGGTTTCCAGTTTTGCCACCCTCTCTGCTAGATGACCAAGTGACTGTTGAATTTGGCTATGCATTTTCACAATTTCAGTGTTATTTGACTCGTTGGCGATTTGCGCATAGGATAATCCAACTGTGGATGGTGTGATTGTTGTTTGTGGCTTAGCAACTTTGGTTTGTAATCGCTGCACTGCGCTTGTTCTATTATTCTGTTGACTTTTAATTTTGTTCTGATATACACGGCATCCTTTATAATTTGCA
The DNA here is from genome assembly GCA_963691935.1 of Nephrotoma guestfalica. Lineage (NCBI taxonomy): Eukaryota > Metazoa > Arthropoda > Insecta > Diptera > Tipulidae > Nephrotoma > Nephrotoma guestfalica. Next base: position 151,701,140 of record OY829913.1, read on the forward strand.
GTATGCCCTTGTTATTGACAAAGAGCACAAGAAGGTTGGTTTGACGATAGCAAAAGCTCTTGGTATGTCCAAGTTGTTGACAATTCGTACATTATGGAATTCCCCTTGTCTTGTTAGGTGGCTCAATTTTAACTATACAGTACGCAACTTTCTTGATATTGTATACTTCTTTACAACAATAAGTCTTTTTGTTTTAAGTCGATGTAAAACAATGGAAAGTGTTTCCTGACTTTTACACCATCAATTGTGACCATTTTGTATATGTTGGTAATACCTGCAACTTCATGTCCCATTTTTTCTAAGTCTGCTTTAATTTCATCGTGACTAATAGAAGAAGGTAAGTCTCTGATAACTACTCTATAGGCCTATTCACTCTTCAGCTGGTAGGTGTGTTATTGAATATTTTCTAGTTGGTTGCTAGATTCATTTTTTAATTCTTCCAGTAATTTTTTAACATTTCTGTAATCATTTTCATTTTGAAAGGTAATTCTAGGGTCACTATTTGAAAGCGGCTTAAAATTAGTTGATTCACTAGTGGTTTTTATTATTTTTTGTCGAAAAAGTTCGAAATTGTTGATATTGCTCACATTAATGGGTGGAGGCAGTGGTATTTTTGGGTTTTTCTGTTCAGTGTTACTGTTCACACTTTGTGTATTATTTTTTGGGGGAGTTTTCGTTTTTGTGCGCCTACGTTTCTTAGGATTTCTGTTATTAGCTCTGGAAAGTTCTTCTTCAAGTTCCTCCTCATCTGTGAAATAATCCTCTATACTCAGAGCATTAAATCTATTATTCTGTTGAGAGACTGGAAATTGCTGCTGCAACCAGTTGGAATTATTTGAATGATGTTGACTTGTTGATGGCTGAATATGGTTGACAGTCAGGTTGTTAGCTTGTGCTGAATTCTCAGCTTTACTATTTTTAGCCTTTTCTTTTAGTGTAAAGTTTTCTCTCTTAAGTTCAGCAACTTCATTGCTCAGCTGCGCGATTAGTTTCTCCATTTTCTGAAACTTGGATAACAGATCCTCGCTGTTTATAATGTTTGCACTTGGCATTTGTAATGAAGTTCCTTTTTCAGTAGAGACCGCGTCTTTTGCAGTTACTGTGGACGCAGTCGCTGTTGGCACAGTTGTCTTTAATTGTAGTGTACGTCTACTTACATTTGGAGGTGGTGATCTCAACATTTTCATGCTCTTAGGAAAGTTGTTCCCTTTATTTTCCAAGGGTTGGTTCCCCCCAGAATCTATGGTACTAGAATCCGAAGAGTATATGGAGCGGCCCGGTTGATTTGATGCTTCTATAGACGCATCCGTCTCGTTTCCTAATATTATTAGGCTATTATTTTCATCATTATTTTTCATCATAAATTTTTATTTTATTCCCACGAGTAGCACGAGAAATTAACGGTCGCCTATGACAGAGCTCTGCGTTATCATAAGAAGGCTATGGGTTTAAACCGAATGACGCCAAATTCGGAGTTCACATACTAACGACTAAGCACCCTCTTAGCCACGCAGCCACGCGGCGTATGTAGTACCACCTTAGCTTTGGTGTGCTATTTTTTGGTCCGCCCCGAGTATTTAATTTCCCCGATACCTACCATATCTGGCAAGCATTCCCCTATCCGCCACCCGGGGAGGCGCCTGATGGGGGTAATAGCAAACCCCACACAGGCTTTTATATATATATATATATATATATATATATATATATATATATATATATATATATATATATATATATATATATATATATATATATATATATATATATATATATATATATATATATATATATATATATATATATATATATATATATATATATATATATATATATATATATATATATATATATATATATATATATATATATATATATATATTGGGTCGATCAAAGTGGTCGCGACTTGAGCGCGAAGTTCGTTAAAAACGGTATAATTTTAAATTTTTCACTTTCAAACAAACAGAAAAATTATTTAAAAAATTTTGTCAGACCAAATGAAATTGTGGTGGTAGGGATGATAATTACCAAAACATCAAAGATATCGAAAATCGGTTAACAAATAGCGAGATCGTTGCCAAATTTCCAAAATACAAAAACAAGACAAATTATTACTACAATATTTTCTTTTATTATAAACGCATAATTTTTCTTTTATACAATGATAGTATGACTTAATTTTTATGATGAAAAAAATCAATTTAAGATGATCTTCTACCCATTAAGGATGTTTGGTATATGATATGATATGATATGATAGAGGCGTACAGGCCAGCCATAACGGCGTTCCTAGGTATGTTACCATAATCCTGAAATATCAACAATCAAATGACCGATTATATCTGAATGCGAATAATATTTCAGCATCAAGCGGGCCCAGGCCCTGCCTGCATCCTTAACAGATAAGGTTGATTAGGAACGGATGTTAGTCACAGAAACAACTAGGGCGAAACCGCAGCAAAGTCATTTTCAAACCACTTAAATATATTAAAATGTTAGTCTCAATTATATTCACACTCTAGATTAGATTTTGTTAGTTTATTAATTTGAGATGATTGTGAAATACATACCAAAAATGTACACTGTTAAATTTAAAAATATTCCAATTGGATTTATTTTGTAGTGAAATTGAAACATTTTTAGATAATCTTGAACATTTATACTAGAGAAGCCCTTGAATCCCTAATAGTGTCGCTGTAAAGAACAGATAATTTTCTAACAATTTTAAATAAACGCGAGCAAATTGTGATATAATTTACTAAAGTTGTTTTAATTCTAAAGAAGGTTATTTTAGACACTGTTTCTACTTTTATATCTCCGAATCTAGAGATGTTCACGGGGTCTCACCTATATGGCTGAATAGCTAAGTCAAAACCTCACGTGTGTGGTAAATAAGGTTGAGATATGATGACGATGACTTTTAACTTATGCAGCGTATTTTAAACAATAGTTTTTAAACAATATTTTCAAATTTTACTGTTACCGCTCCTTGAGATATTCATAATATTTAAAATGTATTTTAGGATAACACAAACAAAGTTTTAACAATGAAATAAACATGGTTAATTTATGAAAATATTTACTGTGCCATATACGACTTAGAAGTTTCATGAATTTGAATAAATTTTCAAATTGTATTTCACCGATCCTAGAGATGTTCACGGGGTCTCACCTACATGGTCAGATAGATCAGTCAAACCCCTATGTGGGTAATGAACGGAATCTAATTATGATGATTTTTAACTAGTCCAGAAAAAATTAGTCGAAAAACTAGTCGAAAATTGGGTTCAAAGAATGGACTTCGTAAAACCGCACGCGGTGGTCATGCAAAAGAAATCGAGTTTCATATACTTAAATGTATATGTTCAAATTCGTTAATAAAAAGAAAGTAGTTAAAAAGTCGAACAGTTTGTGTTTTATTCAAATAAAAAGTTGAAGTGCTCTTATTGAAAAACCCTTTATATATATATATATATATATATATATATATATATATATATATATATATATATATATATATATATATATATATATATATATATATACTTACGGGACACTCCGTAAGTAACAACTTAAACAGAAAAAATAGAAAAAATATTGGGTCGATCAAATAGGTCGCGACTTTCGCGTATTATTTTAAATTTTTCACTTTCAAAACCAGAAAAATTATTTAAAAAATTTTGTCAGACCAAATGAAAATTGTGGTGAGTAGAGGAGATAATTACCAAAACATCAAAGATATCGAAAATCGGTTAACAAATAGCGAGATCATTGCCAAATTTCCAAAATACAAAAACAAGACAAATTATTACTACAGTATTTTTTTTATTTATCATGGAAAAAATCAATTTAAGATGATCTTCTACCCATTAAGGATGTTTGGTATATGCTGAAAATTTCTGTGTGTAGTCCTTTACGACTTATAGCTAATATTGCAAGTCATCTTCATTTCTTGTTAATTTTTTATTAAAATCTTGTATTAACTTAACACCACATTCTGTGAAATCAGTTACGACTTTTATTTGACTGATAATCTTCATTCAGTTGTTGAAATTACCATCTTAAGGCCACATATCCGGATCTTTGTTTAAGAAGTTTATGGAAATCTTGAACTAATGCCATAGACAGACTACTGGTTTCCGGACAGTACTAGTTTACCAAATCTAGTTTCCTTTGAGTTTCCTATTTGTCATTGAGATATTTAGTTTGCGGGAACAAATTTTTTTTCTATTCTGTCAATATAAAAGTCGGTTCTGACAATTTAAAAGTCAATTAAATGTCAATTTTGACATTTTTGTAAATGCCTACTCCATTACTATTTAAAACCAAACGAGAAGACAAAAGAAATTGTAGTGTGCTTTGAGTTCTCATTTAGGAAACCATTATCTCGAAACTTTAGTTATGAAACCAGTAGTCTGTCTATAGCATAATTCTTAGTGTAACAAAATCTGCTAGTTATTTCGTAATGTATGTTTTCACATCATTAATTTTCAACTCGACGCGCCTTCTAGACTCAGTCTCCACATCCCTCATCATATTCAACAGTTGCGCCTGTCTTCTTTTCTCTGCGCTAGAGACGTTTGCGTCGAAAAAGAGAAAGCGATGATTTCGCCAGACAAATACCACAATTGACCACATATTTTATTGAGTAGAGCCATCCCTAACTTTTCGTCATGTGTTTTGTAAAAATAAAATATAATATAAATAGTTCAAATCCAGCTTTGGTGCTTTATCAGCTTTAGTGCAATGGAAATAAATGTTCACATAAAATCGTAACGAAAACAATGCAAATGCCAAAAATTCTATTCGCGTGAAGTTTATCCTAAATCTGTCTTAAAAAAAATTAAGATTCGTTTAGGACAAACTTCACGGTTCTGTACAAATGCGTGAAGTTTATCCTAAATTGTTAAAATTGTATATGTATAAGTGAATATAATATACTTCTTTCATAGAAACGAATAAAACTGAATGGTTTACCATTTAAACTAAATTTTATTAAATACGAAAATGAAGTATCTGGCAACTTTTTAATAAATCTTATAATTCCTATTAAAATTCTAATAAACCTAAAGTATTTGTTTGTTTGCCTAGACTCTTGGGTTAATTTGTGTATGATGGCCATTTGTGTAATCTTTCCTAAATGGCTTTTTATTAAGTTAATAACGTTAGATTATGCCTCAACAAATTTTTACCTTAACATTACACGCTTAGTGATTTTAAATTATTAAATAATTAAAATATTTTAAATAATTAAAATACAGATCTACTCTAAATTAATTATAAATATTACATTGTACATGTCTCAATTTGCATTTGTTTAACCTGTTTTATTAGGTTTGACAGAAAGTTACCAAATATTTCTTGTTCGTTATTAAATTTGTAATTATTTTCAAAGTTTTTTATCAATTTTTTGCCATTGAAAAACTGAACTGAAAAAAACTTTCTAACCTCCTATCCGGTAGGAAAAAGTAGTTCTCATTATTCATAAAAACGATTACATTAAAATTACATTTAAAATTTATTACATTAATGTATTACACTGAAAAAAAACTGAAGCATTATATTTATGAACCTCATTCATTAAATCAAATTCATACTATTTATGTCAAATTCATCACATTAATGCACAAATCCAAATGAATAAAATTTTTCGTAAATATTATTGCGTTAATAGTAAGAATCCAAATCATTAACTTTTATTAAATTTATTTTACGTAGCATAATATAATTTATTCATAATAATGATAAATTCGTAGCTAAAATTCAGGCCATATGAATTTGTTCGTTACAATTATGAACAAATTCATGGTTTAGAGATTTACTATTAAATTTTTTAATATTACGATAAATTTAATAGATCTATAGCGGTGTTACCGTCCTTTTTCGTTTCTTATTTCTTTTCCCGTGTGAATATTTTAATTCGAGAATGTAGGTGGCGAAATAGCTCTATTCAGCAAAACGAGCTATGCATCGTAATTAAGCGGCGCAGTGTATAAATAGTTTTGCTACGAGGAGTGCCACGACGTGAAAAGGATTTTTGAGCCGCTACAGATCACATAAGAAATATGTTTTAATATATGTGCCCAGATGAACAGTCTTTACAATTTTTACATTTTATTGATGTTTCCAGTTATACAATTTTTTAAAATTAATCAAAAAAGGACGCCTACTCCATTTTACATTATTTCAATCATTGTAGTAGCATCGGCATTGTGTCTAAACAGGTTGACAAAATCATACTTGTTAATTTCAATTGTAATAGTGAATTTTTTAATTACAAGTTTTAATTCAATGTGATTGTTACGAGTACATGTTGATTACACTAATTTATGGGAAATAATAATTAGATAAATAGTATAAAGATTCTAATTGTGTAAAATGTATGCTGTATAAGGTAGCGGAAATTTCTCAGCGGAAAATAAGAGATTTCGCTACTCGCCGCAAGTGGCAGCACAATCACAAAAGAGAATTCATTTTGTTATATAATTACCAGCGGAAATTTATTATTCATTTTGTATCTCTTTTTTCACTAAATAAAACACCTCTGCGGAATAAAATATTAAAAGTGATCCTTAAAATGACAAATTGATTGATCTCCGAAGTAAAGGAACTCGGTAAATCAAATCTTGAAATTTAACAATATTCCGTCTTTCCGCCATACTAAAAGAATGGCGATGAAATTTGGATAAAAGTATTGATCAGGGGTCCAAAACTTAGGAAAAAATTCTAGGATCTGTTCATGCTGGACTAAACTAGGCCATTTCATAACCAATCCTTATGAAAATTTAATTTTTTTTATCAATTTATTATCAGTTTTTGGCCGATATCTCAAAAACTTCCACTAGTCACCAATACTTTCGGTTGTTTATCTAATAGCTTAGGTTATACTGAGACTACCAGGAAAATTTGGGGAAAATTGATGGATTAGAATTTTCACTATAATTTTTTGATTTTCTGCGGCCATATAAGTTATTTTCAGTTTTTGGCCGATATCTCAAAAACTTCTACTAGTAACCAATACTTCCGGTTATTTATCTAATAGCTTAGGTCATACTGAGACTACCAGGAAAATTTGGGGAAAATTGATGGATTAGAATTTTCACAAAATTTTTTTATTTTCTGCGGCCATATAAGTTATTTTCAGTTTTTGGCCGATATCTCAAAAACTTCCACTAGTAACCAATACTTTCGGTTGTTTTTCTAATAGCTTAGGTCATACTGAGACTACCAGGAAAGTTTGGGGAAAATTGATGGATTAGAATTTTCAGTAAAGTTTTTTGATTTTCTGTGACCATATAAGTTATTTTCAGTTTTTGGTCGATATCTCAAAAACTTCCTTCCAATACTTTCGGTTGTTTTTCTAATAGCTTAGGTCATACTGAGACTACCAGGAAAATTTGGGGCAAATTGATGAATTAGAATTTTCTCTATAATTTTTTGATTTTCTGCGGCCATATGACTTATTTTCAGTTTTTGGCCGATATCTCAAAAACTTCCACTAGTAACCAATACTTTCGGTTGTTTATCTAATAGCTTAGGTCATACTGAGACTACCAGGAAAATTTGGGGAAAATACTTGGATTAGAATTTTCACTATAATTTTTTGATTTTCTGTGGCCATATAAGTTATTTTCAGTGTTTGGCCGATATCTCAAAAACTTCCACTAGTAACCAATACTTTCGGTTGTTTATCTAATAGCTTAGGTCATACTGAGACTACCAGGAAAATTTGGGGAAAATTGATGGATTAGAATTTCCACTATAATTTTTTGATTTTCTGCGGCCATATAAGTTATTTTCAGTTTTTGGCCGATATCTCAAAACCTTCCACTAGTAACCAATACTTTCGGTTGTTTTTCTAATAGCTTAGGTCATACTGAGACTACCAGGAAAATTTGGGGAAAATTGATGGATTAGAATTTTCACTAAATTTTTTTATTTTCTGCTGCCATATAAATTATTATCAGTTTTTGGCCGATATCTCAAAAACTTCGACTATAGTAACCAATACTTTCGGTTGTTTTTCTAATAGCTTAAGTCATACTGAGACTACGAGGTAAATTTGGGGAAAATTGATGGGTTAGAATTTTCACTATAATTTTTTGATTTTCTGTGGCCATATAAGTTATTTTCAGTTTTTGGCCGATATCTCAAAAACTTCCACTAGTAACCAATACTTTCGGTTGTTTATCTAATAGCTTAGGTCATACTGAGACTACGAGGAAAATTTAAGGAAAATATATGGATTAGAATTTTCACTAATAACTTATATGGCCGTAGAAAATCAAAAAATTATAGTGAAAATTCTAATCCATCAATTTTCCCCAAATTTTCCTAGTAGTCTCAGTATGACCTAAGCTATTAGATAAACAACCGAAAGTATTGGTTACTAGTGGAAGTTTTTGAGATATCGGCCAAAAACTGATAATAAATTGATAAAAAAAATTAAATTTTCAAAAGGATTGGTTATGAAATGGCCTAGTTTAGTCCAGCATGAACAGATCCTAGAATTTTTTCCTAAGTTTTGGACCCCTGATCAATACTTTTATCCAAATTTCATCGTCATTCGTTTATTATAGCGGAAAGACGGAATATTGTTAAATTTCAAGATTTGATTTACCGAGTTCCTTTACTTCGGAGATTAATCAATTTGTCATTTTAAGGATCACTTATAATATTTTATTCCGCTGGGATTAGTGAAAAAAGATACAAAATGAATAATAAATTTCCGCTGGTAATTATATAACAAAATAATTTCTCTTTTGTGATTGTGCTGCCACTTGCGGCGAGTAGAGAAATCTCTTATTTTCCGCTGAGAAATTTTCGCTATCTTATACAGCATGTAAAATGGGACAAGCTGAATTAATATTTAAGTTAAAGTGAAATTTTGCGTTGCTGTTTCTTGTGAATAATAAGCTGTTATATCAAATAAATTAAAATTCTAGTTTCCAAATTCAATTCAATATTCATCTAAATAAATACTTATGTGCTTGTGTTTTAAATTTGGCTAATGCATCTAATGTCGTTCCCTTTTTGTTATATATTATTATTAGATGATGGCTACAAATCAACGCGATATTAAATTTTATCTGGATGATGCGGTGTATCCGGTTCACTGGATTTACAGAAAATCTTAACATAAAAGGAGGATAAAATTTACCTATAAGTACCCATTTCAAAGGAGAATATTGTTGTTTTCGGGCACCGTGTTTTGGTGCAAGTTTGTAGCTGTTTACAGAGTTAACATAGTTTGATTAAGTTTTTTTAAATAAAATTGTTGATAAAAATAATTAAAAATAATGAATCCGAGTTTTTATTTCACATTTTCGTTTCGTAATAAGTTGTTTTGTGTTGGTTGTTAAATGGTCGCCTAATATAATTTTTTTTGATTGCTTAGAGTATCGTACTGAACGTTATGTTTTAAAAACATAAATGTAAATACTCTTTCCTAATTTAAATATGTTATTAGAGTAATACTATCTAAAATAAATTGTTGGTAAATTACAAATTTCAATCCTAAAAACAAGAAGAAAATACTTAATATTATGAAATCCGGTGTTATTTATAACAATTCGATATACATTAATTGCATTATTAGTGTTAAGAATTGCATTATTATTACAAAACTTTTTACTAATTTTTATGAATAAAATCATAAATACTACATTTTACTGGATCAAAATATTTTTTAAGAAATTTAAATTTTACGTAGTATTTTTGAATCATATTTCGTACTATTAATGATAGCTTGCATCGGCGCAGTTTTTACGCATTTTTCATACTAGTAATGCTGGTTTTCACTCTACGCACGGGTACATATTTTTTTCAGTGTGCATTTTAAATTTTTTCAAATATCCACAACAATCTGACACGATAGCTACCTGTATGGTTAGAAAATGGCTTGTCCTAACCCCCTGCAAGGCTCTTTTTTCTCAAGAGTTGGCCCTTTTTGGATAGCTTGGTTCATATAGCACCTAACCATATAGGTCGCTATCGTGTCAGATTGTTGTGGATATTTGAAAAAATTTAAAATGTAATAATCGTCTTTATATATGGGTAATGAGGAAAATTTTCGAAAATGGCTTGTCCTAACCCCCGGCAAGGCTCTTTTTTCTCAAGAGTTGGCACTTTTTGGATAGCTTGGTTCATATAGCACCTAGCCATATAGGTCGCTATCGTGTCAGATTGTTGTGGATATTTGAAAAAATTTAAAATGTAATAATCGTCTTTATATATGGGTAATGAGGAAAATTTTCGAAAATGGCTTGTCCTAACCCCCGGCAAGGCTCTTTTTTCTCAAGAGTTGGCACTTTTTGGATAGCTTGGTTCATATAGCACCTAACCATATAGGTCGCTATCGTGTCAGATTGTTGTGGATATTTGAAAAAATTTAAAATGTAATAATCGTCTTTATATATGGGTAATGAGGAAACTTGTGGTTTTTTACTTTTAATTTGTTTAATAATATTTAATTTTTAATTGCCTTTTAAAAATTGAATACTCGCATATATTTATTCAAATTGTAGATTTTTTTATTTTATTTGGTTTTCATTTTTTAAAAACTGATAATCTTTATTTTTTCCAATTACAATATTATACATTTTTTTCTAAACGAAAATAATTCATAATAACGAGACTTTGCAGTTTTTACACTAATACATGCATGAAAATAGTGTTGTTTTTATTTTAGAACACATTTATCACATATTTTACCAACGTGATTTTCCCCTATTATTTTTTTGAGTGTATAGAAACTCTCTGAAAATTTTCAGTTCATAGGCGTTTCAAAGTCAACCATAGAGCTTTCTGCGTTCCGCCAGGCTGTGTGATACGGGGCCAATAATTGGTTCACGCAATTTAATTTCTCTACTGCCTTTAGGGGTTTTGGAACCCCTGGCGGTAAAAGTTTTATATATATATGTTTTATATATATACGAGTATATGAGTTAAATGAGTGGAAACTGGAGCATATATATACCTCTATAACTGGAGCATATATATAGAGCAAGGTGAATGTCGAATTTATAGGTTAATATCGTCAATATAAAGAAGTACTTCTCCACAACTCTCACATCCTTAATCATAAGATAATGAAGCTGGAGATGAGATTAACATCTAGAACCTCTCGATTGTTTTAGTAATAATGATAAGATTATCGTTCAATATACGAACTAAGATATTTTATTTTAAAAATACATACTTGTGCTTCTACTTCGTCCTTTTCAAAAATCCTAAGAGATGCCAATCCGAGGTATAGCTGGTGATAACTTCTTCTGCCTTTGTAAGTGGGACAAAGGTTATTTGGTGTTTACTATAATGTTCTCTTTAGCATACATGAGTCACGGGTTTTAATAATTATCCTCCATTATTATTAAAATTGGCTGGAACCGCACTTAATGTTAAACTACACTCATTTTTAAAAGTACAACAAGAACTGAATTAAACACAAATCTACTGTCAAATAATACATATATGTATAATAACATAATAATACATAAGAGTATATGTATAATTATATATAATAACGAAATAATTCAAAAATTACTTACAAAATACTAATCTACAGTATTTTGTATTATGTTAGTATGTATGTTATTTAGACACGCCGCTCTAGATACATAAAGTGTTCTAAAACTGTTTGTGATCTCTTAATGTCTTAAGGAACATAATTTCAAAGCGAATTGCAAGAATTTATTTGAAGATCTGCGGAAGTTAATAAATATAAGGAATGAACCGAAAAATAGAAAAACACAACTTATGAATTTATAATTATTTAATGAAAAGTTGGGTTGCTTAAGCTTAAAAGGTTTGAGCATAAAAATACATATACATAAAAGGCAATTAAACTCCATCCATTCGCCAAGTTTATTAGAGATAATCTAGAAATATGAAATTTCCTGTTACTTATTAAACAAAACAAGGTCACAATGTGGACCTTCCTATAGTTTGGATAAATATCTCAGCATAGGCAAAATGCCGCTTTGAAGCAGAATTCAACAACATTAAAGTATTTTTATATTTTAAGACTTTTCATTACAAACACATAAATATATTCTTGACAAGAAGTGAGTATAGTTTATTTTTATAACCGTATATACCGGTCTATAATAATTTATTACAGATCGTCACATGTTAAAGTAAACCAATAATTAAAAATGCAAACTAAAATTAAAATCGCATACTGTATCGTTAATGTCAATCAAAAATAAAATACAATTTAATGTCAATTTCTACATTCATCTTGTCAGTAATGAAGCAACACTATATAGTAAATTTGTATATACAAACGTATGAGCAAAAAATATATTTAATTACCATTCCAACAATAAATCATTTTAACAGTAAAATGCTTGTTTAATTAATTAACTGGCTTAATAATATATAATGGAAAGAATATCAGCAACTTTAATTATTTATTAACAATCTCAATTTCATTTTGCTTCAAGCGATCATTGATCGAAATTCTATGTACATCGAGCAACAGCAAGAAAATAGATTTTTTTTCGGTGGATGTTCTCCAATTTCAATAAAAATTTGATGTATTAGGAGAACATTATTATAAAGTATACGTAACGAAACAACAAATCACCCGCAGCAAAATATTTAGCTTATTAAAGGCGAAAAACTATTCGCCTAGATAATCTAGCTAGTATACTTGCAGAACAGTTTCAATCAAACCTTTATTCCATATACTCGTATATTATATTGCTTTGAATTTTCATTTTTCTTCTAAATCAATTTTCTCGAGTTGCGCGTTAGTTCCACTCATTATATACCAATCAAACGAACCGTAACTATAACGCCTATTAAATTAAAGAAACAAAAATGGGTGTAACATGCTAACGATACTTCAAGCAAGTAAAATTAAAACAGAACCAATGAAAATCATTCATTTGATAGTTTTTTAATAAAGTAAAATGGCGAATTTTTTCTCAGTGGCGGAGAAAATATTAGGTTATTGAAACTAAATTTTCCAAACAGTGGCACTATTCTGGATTTCCGTGGGAATAGGGAATTGGGAATTTTTGTAGCATTTTTATCTAAATTATATTTTTCTGGCCTAGTGTTAGAATTAATTGGGTGTAAATATTTTCGAAACAAAGATAAATTGGAAATTGTTTTTCGCTATAAAAATTTTGTGGAACAAAAGTTTCCCCAATCAACTTTATCTCGAAAATATATACATCAAATTAATTCCCAGGCAGGGAAAGCCAGAATAGTGCCACAGTGCGAAACTAAATGAGTGGGTAAGTATAAATTTAGTGGGCATTTATATAATTTACTAAAATAATTGATGGAATGTTTTAGATAAGAATACAAATCGCCATAGTCTGATAAGATGACTGAATTATTTTCACAATCTTATCAGTCTGAAATCTGGTGTATCGATTTTGTCCCTCATTTCGTGAAACGAAATGAGTGTAACCGGAAAGATATAGTAGTAGTATTTATGTTTATGTTAGTTAGTGACGCGCGTATAATTGGTTTGCTTTACTATACAGGTGCAAACCACGTGTCATTGTTTTTTGTTTATTCTAATAACCCTTAATGAGATTTTTGATTCCTATATTGAGGAGCGCAATTGCGCTCCTTGGCACTCAAAGGGTTAACCATTGTAAACGCCATATTTTTGTGTTCTTTGAAAAAATTAAGAAAAATTCGTCATTTTGGAACAACAAGATTGGTCGAAAAAATTCTTTAAACGAATGAAAAGACAAACTGACGCAACACTCAATCCGCCTTTAAATTTATTTATAAAATTTAAACATATAACATATAAACATACAAAATTAATTTATTACAAAAAAAAATATTAAATATAAAATACATTAGCATGTTAAATAATGACACTCCACAGCTCGTGAGCAGACGTAATGTGTTGAGAAAAGGAAATAAGCACCATAACAATTAAACCGATTCACCCGGATCGCGTTATTTTGGTACTGTCCATCATAAAAATGACACAAATACGAACAAAAGAAAAATACAAATACAAAGACATAATTGTGTATTATACAGTGTATACGTATTCGATATTTCTTGCTTCACTCATTTTAAATGAGTAACTCACGGGACAAAATCGATATACTGATTTTACTTTTGTTATCTGATATTACTTTTGTTGTTAACTTCATCGAAAATTGGGCTTCAATAACTTCGTTCGGACAACATTATTTTCTTTAAAATTAACATTCTATAAAATCGTTCAACGATTCTAATGCAGGTATTTGTCTTACTTGTTGTATAAATCAGGTAGTCTCTCCGATATTTCGTGTAATTTCAAAAAAAATCACGAAGTGGTCAATTCTCCTTAAGCTCAAGTCCAATAAGTAAATGCGTAAAAAATTAGGAATCCTAATATACCAACTTCCAAGTGGAAGATTACTATGGTACAAGGCCGGAAATCGCCGGTTGCACTAACTGGCCAGATAGATTGTCACGAAAATGGACAGCTAGAAAAAATACATCAAAAGTACAGATACGAACTATGAAGCTCCATCACAAACTTCTGCAGACTTTGTAACGAACTTTTTCGATAAAATTTGTGAATAGCTTGCTCGACCCTGGTTATTAGTTTTGTATTGATCATCTCGCAGGTTTATGTAAATGTGTGCATATTTATGGTGATTTGTCTCAAATGAGAGAGAAATTATGTTTAACGGGGATATGCATTGGATAGAAAAATATGTGAATTTGATACGACGCGTGAAGTTGATTATTTGGAACTATGTTAGTTAAATATCTAAATATCTTGCAGCTTATACTCGTAGTTGTAACAGATCAAGTTAAGATAAAGTAAAATATAAATTTTAAATTAAATACAATTAATATTATTAATCATAGAACTATATATATTAACGAAACCTAAAAATATAATTAATCTATATAATATAAAATTTATTTATCTAAAACGAGTCTGATAAACGATTGCTATGAAAATCAAAAGCAATGCGTGATCGGATTGCAAAATAGTGTTAACTTTTCTGGCGGGATAAAAATGAAATCCGTGTGTCGAATATTTTATACATTTACTTAAATGGCCAATTTATTTATAATGTGTGAACTTTTGTATAATATAATATTTTATATCTAATATACAAATTTTATCGTTTTAAATTTTAGAAACGTATTTATCATTTTCACCACTATAATAAATAAGATCATAATAATAGTAATAGTATATATATATATATATATATATATAGGATGGTGACTGAGCGTCTTAAAGGAAAGACGTGTTTTTGTCTCTCCTTTAAATAAATTAATATTTTAATTCAAATCAGTTTAAATTAACTAAGAAATTAATAATATATATATGTGTTGTTAATTAAATAATAATTTGTGTGAGTTTGATTAGTGAAGTGAAAAGTTATACTCGTACATATTGTATAGTTATCTAATTTGTGTATGGTGCGTCTGCAATAGTGTAGAATATGTACATAACAATTTGTATTTATATGTATGTATTTTGATACCGTTGCTTGAATCAGTGCACCTAGAATACTACAGGCCACACTGTTTTCTATGTCATTAAATGTATGTCTACAGTTTATTATTTGAACTATAGATGGCAGTCATGTTCATAAAAAGAATACAAGAAAATAAACAGAAACAAAAAATATTTATACGAGTGCTAAAAGTAAGGTTATGCCTTCACTTAAATTGCAAGAAATGTGTACACATTTTGTACGTGTTTACATATTTAACACAATTTAAAATGCATAATTTTATAATAATATTATGATCTAATACTTACCAATAGCTTTTTATTAAATTTTAAAACATATTATTAAAATATTTTTCTTGTTGTTTGTTTACAATTTTTTTTTTATTAATATGACAGGTTAAATACAAAAAAATCAAAAGAATCTTTATAATTTTAGTGTTGCCTACAATAGTCAAAGAAGAAACTGACGACATAAATTGACGTCATATAGCAAAATTTTTAAAGCAGTGTGGCCTGTAGTATTCTAGGTACACTGCTTGAATGCATCAAACGCATTGCATGCAAACCTTCATTGTGTAGAACTTTTTTGATTCCAAAAGATGCATAAGATATGTGTATTTTTCATTTTTTCATTGTTTTAATACATATTTTATACGGGAACCGTTCAAAATGCCGCGTTTTAAAATGTCGCGTTTTAAAATACCGCGTTTCAAAATGCCGCGAAGTACAAAATGTCGCGTTTTAAAATGTCGCATTTCAAAATGCCGCGAGGTACAAAATGCCGCGAGGTACAAAATGTCGCGTTTCAAAATGTCGCGTTTTAAAATGCCGCGAGGTACAAAATGCCGCGAGGTACAAAATGTCGCGTTTTAAAATGTCGCGTTTCAAAATGCCGCAAGGTACAAAATGTCGCGTGGTACAAAATGTCGCGTTTTAAAATGTCGCGTTTTAAAATGCCGCGAGGTACAAAATGTCGCGTGGTACAAAATGTCGCGTTTTAAAATGTCGCGTTTCAAAATGCCGCGAGGTAGAAAATGTCGCGTGGTACAAAATGTCGCGTTTTAAAATGTCGCGTTTTAAAATGTCGCTTTTCAAAATGCCTCGTGGTACAAAATTTTCCGATTTTCCTAAAATTTTGTATACAGATGAAGAAAAATATTTAAAGAATATTTCCCATATACACCAACCCGGAAAAACTACGGGAAATGCGGAAAAATTGCGAACTTCCACTTGGAAAATTTTCCCGATAATGACTCAGAAAAATATGGTGATTTTCCAACATTAATTTTCGGGAAAATTTTCCGAGTGGAAATGGAAAATCACAGTTTTTCCGGATTTCCCGTAGTTTTTCCGGGTTGGTGTATATGGGAAATATTTTTAGTTTATTTTTCTTCATCTATGTACAAAATTTTAGAAAAATCGGAAAATGTTCGGAAAATTTTCCCGCATTTTCCGAAAATTTTCCGAGTACATAGATGAAGAAAAATATTATAAGAATATTTCCCTTATACACCAACCCGGAAAAACTACGGGAAATGCGGAAAAATTGCGAATATACGTGAGTTGTATAAAAACAATATATTCTTTCACTAAAATGTTAAAGTTAAGTCCTTATATATCGGAAGTTGATATCGGATACACAATTTAATCCAAATTGAAACATTTTTTAAGAATTCTTGTTTATTATTAATCAAATTTTGTACATATGTATTTAGATATATAATTATTATATATATTTGTATATATATAATATTATTTTAGTGCACCATTTAAATAAATAACCCTTTTCAAATGGCAATTATACGCGAACCACTTTGATTTGTATGGTTCTCGAGAACTGTCAGACCACAGTTTTTGCACTTTACGGTAATCAAATTTTGTAACATCTTTCCATCGGATTAGTTTCAACAAATCATCATATTGTATGCCATTTACGAAGCAAAATGTGACAACAGTTAAACGTTTCTTGTATGTACAATTATCGAAGAACGAATTAATTATGTAATCTGGTGCATGGTCGAAGCTAAAAAGGTCATCCGCATTCAAACGAATTATACGTGCTCTCGTTCGTTGCTTTTGGAATGAATTCATTCTAAACACAAATAATATTAGAAAATAAAATAGTTTAAAATAAATCTGAATTATAAACTATATTACCTCATATATATTGAGAAAGGAAAATTTTGAAGTTGAACCCGTAGTGAATAAAAATAAAATGTATATTTTCTATCAACTTAGAAAAAATAATATATTGTATTTCACGCCAACCAATTGATAAACTTGAACTGTATGGTAATTTTTTATTTGTCAAAATAGGACACAAAGTACAGCACAATTAAAGTGTTTTATTACGATAACAGCAATCATCCATAATTTAAAAATTATTTTTACCTACCTGCCCATTATTTTTTAAGGAGGGGACACATTTTTGAAACGTTTGTGGCTATTCTTCACTGTCGGTGTAGGCGTGTACAGTTGTAGTATTTTATATACATGGTAATATATTAAACTTTAAAATTCTCCTTCACTTAAATGTTTAATTAATTTTAGTATTTGTTTAATAATTCAAATACGACCTAGTATAAGCACTTAAAGAAATGTATACCTTGCTTATTCAAATCGGAAAGTAATAAGTCCAAAACTTGGGACCTTACTCATTACGAATTGACCAACCAAATCAATGTAAGAACCGAAGTCATGTCATAATCAAACAGAAGAAGAATTTTGAGAGAAAATTCTGAAATTTAAATAATAACAACAATAGAATTATGTTTTGGAAAGAATATTTATTTATTTATAATATTATATAAATAAATATCTTCTAAAAAAACTTAAACTTAATAATTAAAATAATCATAAACTTAATATCTAAATCAAAAAATTAATTTAAAACTAATATTTAATAATAAAATTAAAAAGAAATATTTCCTGCAATTGCTTTCAAAAATCCAAATTTGCTGAATTCTTTTTTTTTAGATAAAATCAACTCAATCCTTTTTTCTTTTAAAATAAATTTTTTGTTTTTTTTAGGTGGAAGATTTCCCCTTGTTAATTTTTCTATTTCGGCACTTGTAATTTTTGTTTGCTTTTTAAGTTCGTCTATTAAGTGGTAAACACTAATATGCGGCCGACCAATTACAACATTAAAATAATTATGGAACGATTCTGCATAGTTCTGTGTGCGGGGTATTTTATTCTTATTTTGTTCACTGATGCTCCATAAACTCGGTGGAAATAATGGTGTTCTATTATTTTTGCCGGAAACATAGTTTTCATCCATCCAATTGGTTAGCGGTTCAAATTCTGCGCCTAGTTCTTCTTTAATATCCTTGAACCATTCCGGTATCTCTTCAGGTTCCAGGAAACATAAAGCAGCGACCTGTCTTACCTTCATGGCAAACTCTATATCTGTGCCATACCGCACTTGCCAACCAATTTTTTGGATGTGTCTATATATGTTCTGCATGAAGTGAAAATTGCAACCCTTGACGTTGACTCTCTCAAAGACACTCCGAATGTTGCTGATTGCTGCTTTTTCAAAATCAGTTATTACCAATTTTGGTGCTAAACTGATACCAACTCTTATTGCACTCTCTTGTAGAGTTGTAAACAATTTATTGTATATTGCCGAAGATTTGCCGCTCATTAAAGCGTACACCATTGGGTGTACTGTTTTATGAGGCGCGATACTGCAATGCACAGTATAAAGTTGATAAAATAATTTTGGTACAACTTTGAATGTACCGTCCATCATCCAAAACTCTGCATCGCGAAGCTTGGTTAAATTATTTTTGATAGTAAAAATAATTATCCGATTATCGCCCTCTTTGATATCCCCGTATACAAATTGCTCTCCATCAATTTGGAGAAACCTTTCTGGTATATCGAATGCCAGTGATACTGGCTCCTTGTCCACTATTAATTTTCGTTGCTCACGTTTGATGATTTGGGTTAAGGCGGCCTTAGAAGGTAGGCAACCACCTACATTCTCAGGAAGTTTTGCAATCTTTGATTGTAGTATTTGGCAAGGTAAATTGCTTGAAGTGCTTGCTATATCTTTAATACTATTTATGACATTTAGTACTGGTAACGTTTCAGGATCAGGAGAGTGATTATGGGAATTCCACAATTTTTGTAAATAGAATTTTCCATCTATTTCTTCGGCTCTCAAATTGCAAGAGCATTTCAAAACTCTATTTTGTCGCTTTGTACATCTCCATTTATTCCTGCGGGCATCGGAAGTGTAACTAAATCCATTTAAAATTAGGATTTTAGAATTTTTCTGAGATATTGTCAACTCAATCAGCTGTCCCGAATAAATCTCCTTATCCTCCATTTGGGTGCAATATTACTTTAATGCTTCTCGTACTATATTACTTATTTAATTTTCTATTATAATTAATATTTTCTTTGATATTTTTTAACTTATATATATATTTTTATGAAATTTAGTTTCACCAACTTATGAAAATTAATCGATTTATTTATATCCTGCTACTTTGCAATTCATTAACAAACTGATACCCAGAGTAATGGAAATTGTTATTTATATATACCTTGATGTGCTGTTGTTTTTTAACCCTTATTTAAAGATCGATAAATGAAACAAAGGAGTTGGTCAAAATTTTGAAATCATAAAAATGTTACTTTTATTACATCATCAAACTGCCTCTTTGGTACATTGTATTTATTCTCCGATCTGAAAAAATTACGTTTTAAATTTATAATGCGCTGTTTTATTGCTGGTTTTTCCAAATTTCATATAGTAAAAACATTTATCTTTAATGTCTAATTGAGTAATTAAACTGAAAAAATACTTTTATGAGAAATGGTCAATTATCTGAAAAGGGGTTCAATATTTGAAATTAGAAAAATATTAAAAACGTACTTTTATTATGGTATCGCCCTCAAATTTCAAAAATGTGTAGTGTTTTCAAACCAATTGTTCTAATTGATCGTAAAACACCTGACGGTTTTCCTTATCCATAAAGGAACATCCATGAATTTATATGACAATGAAACATCTTTGTAGCTAACTCTTTACAAAAAATTCATTAACGAAATTAACAGTGGGAAAAACCATATTTGGAAAAAAATTAGAAAAATATTAAAAACGTACTTTTATTATGGTTATCGCCCTCAAATTTCAAAAATGTGTAGTGTTTTCAAACCACTTGTTCCAATTGATCATAAAACACCTGACGGTTTTTATTATCCATAAAGGAACATTCATGTATCTATATGACAATGAAACATCATTTGTAGCTAACTCTTTACAAAAAATTCATTACGAAATTAACAGTGGGAAAAACCATATTTTTCAATTTCACCCAAATCATTTATATTGTTTAATAATACACATTTCTTATTATCTCAATATAACATTTATTTTATTCCTTCTTTACAAACGCAGTTTTTTAAAACGCGATATTTTAAAAACGCGACATTTTGTACCACGCGACATTTTCTACCTCGCGGCATTTTGAAACGCGACATTTTAAAACGCGACATTTTGTACCACGCGAGATTTTTTATCTCGCGGCATTTTGAAACGCGACATTTTAAAACGCGACATTTTGTACCTAGCGACATTTTGTATCTCGCGGCATTTTGAAACGCGACATTTTAAAACGCGACATTTTGTACCTAGCGACATTTTGTACCTCGCGGTATTTTGAGACGCGACTTTTTAAAACGCGACATTTTGTACCACGCGACATTTTGTACCTCGCGGCATTTTAAAACGCGACATTTTAAAACGCGACATTTTGTACCACGCGACATTTGGTACCTCGCGGCATTTTAAAACGCGACATTTTAAAACGCGACATTTTGTACCACGCGACATTTTGTACCTCGCGGCATTTTGAAACGCGACATTTTGAAACGCGACATTTTAAAACGCGACATTTTAAAACGCGGCATTTTGACCCGGACCCATTTTATACATATTGACAAATATTTGTTCCAATTTTAAGTATATAAATACATTTTATAGTGGATCATATAGTGTAACGAAATCTACTTAAATTCAAATTTACATTGCATTGTTAGTGTATCCAACACACTCTTTGGTAGTTTTTTTTATATAGGTATCTGTCAATGAGCGTTAGAGCAGGACTTATATTTAAGTAGATTTTGAGTGTATTGTCGAGTATTGTCTACGCGAGAAAAGAGTTTTCATTTCTGTTGTTCTGTTTAGTTACTCTCGCTAATATTTTTTGTTGTTGTTTTGCTATCGAGAGTATGCATGTTTGGTGATCGACAATTATTTTTCGTTATTTTGTGATTTTCGTAATTTTGCAACATATCTTTTGTTTTATATAAATATATACATAATATTTACTCGAACATAATTTCTATTGTGGAACGGTTTTTCAATGTGTGTCAAAATTTACTTTAATATTTAAGTAGATTTTGTGAGCACACAAGAATGAATATACAATAATCGATGAACCTGTGCCTGTGTGTATATGTATACAAAATCCAGACATTGCGAGACGTCTGAAAATACATACATAGGTATTTTCAGACGTCTCGCAATGTATGGATCTTGTATATACATACGAGTATGTATACATATAAAGCGTAGACACGGGAAGGAGCTTTCACTGTGCGTTTATACTTGCGGATGTTGGTGCGGCGCTGGTATGTCGCACTCGCTCCGCAGGTATGAATATATACCTGCGGGAGCGAATGTGATATGTTGGTGCCGTGCTGGTTCCCGCGAGTATAAACGCACAGTCGTACGGATGATATGGATTTTTTTGAAGATTTTTCTTATGATTTTATTAGTTTGCTTTTTGTAGGTGCGGTGAAGAGATAGATTTACATTCTCCTGGGCGTGAACTTTATTTATCTTTGGTTTTGCATAATTGTTTTTTGTTTTGGAGTTCGTTTAGAGATTTATCATTTTCAGCGGCGATGCCTTTCATTTGGTGATCTCGTATAAGGTGTGTACTGTGTAGGGCGTGGTTGTCGTATGCATAAAGAGTGGAGTTTCGTTCGTTTTACTTCTCGACGTCATCCACTCTACGTGCATACACAGATGTTGTTCTGTATATTGTACGGTGATCGTCGGATTAGGAAGGGGATAGTGGGGAATGGTCAAGTTCTGAATGAGGATTGATTTGAAGGTGAATGCAGATTGTCGGGATTAAGGGTGGATAGGCAGAGTTTGTGCTCGGGTGACTGGGGGTTTGTTTCTCCTCCGCGTGTGCAGGATGTGGATGGGTGGGGTCGGGGAAGATCTTAACGAAAGATAGTTTCCTTGGCATTTGTATGGGAGTGTTTTTTCGTGTCTACATATACGTGTATGTATTTTTTGTTTGTCTTCTATGCAAATACCGCAAGTATTTTTATTTCAGAGATTGACTAATTTTGGTATTATTCCTCTATCCAATTATTCAGCTTCTGAAGTTGGGTGGAGGAAATGGTTAGTCACTTATAATAGTGAGGTTTTGTTTTAGGAAATTTGCCAATTAATTTTTTTTTGGAATCTTGATTGCTGATTGTTTGTATCCAGAAAAAAAAAATTTTCAACATACCAGAAGGTCAGGAAAGATTGTGATTGCAACATTCTTGATCCAGGGGGTCTATTTAATTACTTACGCTTTGAGGAAAAACTTAATACAATCAAATATGTTAACGATCCAAAGACTTTTTGCTATGGAATGTTGTTTTTTCGACGATCTCTTCTGGTTGAAATCAAGTTATGAGTGAACGTTAGATATAAATTACTCTGCTTTTAGGTACCCGGTATACCGGGTGTTTCTTTTAAACTGAGACGATCAAATATCTCGAAAAATAGCCACTCTACGGAAAAAATGTCCATAATCAAAATTTAATCATACCGCGGGGGAAATACATTAGTGCAAAAAAATAGTCCCCCACCCCCCGCTTTGTAGGTGGGGCGGGGGTAACTTTTAAACTAAGATAGGAAGCCATATTTTTTATTGCAGATACGGATTCTACGACTAAAAGTACGTATGATTTGAATGAAATATTTTGTTCGGTTCATGATAGATGGCGTTGTAATTGACGAAATTCAATTTTTTCAATTTCTCCTTCTTAGAACACACGCATTCGATTCTGCAATACGTTTGAAATAAAAAAAACATCACGTTTTCATTGGAAATACTCGAAATTCGTCATCAAAACAATTTATTCAGTTTTGTAAATCACATTTAACGTTTGTGTTATTTCTTATCTTCATGTTTTTTGTAATTGCAAAATAAACCATAAAATACTTTAGAATGGAGCGTTTAACTGTGCCAGAGAAAATTGAAATGGTTCTGATTTATGGAGAAGCTGGCAGAAATCTTGAAAATGCTGTTGCTATTTACGCTCAACGTTTTCCGGATAGGATTCGTTCACGTGCTTCATTTGGCCGTACTATCAAACAATTTATTACTGATGGAAATGTTCAACCGAAAAAGAGGACCCGTATAGCCACAGTCACTAGAGAAAATAATGAAATTGCTGTATTGGCAGCAGTGGCTCATAATCCTCATGTTAGTACACGAGAAATAGTTTGCGATTCCGGATTGTCCCTCACCAGTGTTTGGAGAATTTTAAAACGGCACAAGTATCATCCATATCATGTGTCTTTACACCAAGATCTTCATGGCGCTGATTTTCAAAATCGGGTAACTTTTTGTCAATGGGCACATGAACAAATACAACAAAACCCCAATTTATTCCGTTGCGTAATGTTCTCTGACGAATCGTCTTTTACAAACCATGGAACGGTTAATCGACACAACATGCATTATTGGAGTGTTACAAATCCGCACTGGCTTCGTCAAGTTGAACAACAGCGTCCTTGGACTGTCAACGTGTGGTGTGGAATAATTGGCAACAAACTCATAGGCCCCCACATTATTGAAGGCAACTTGAATGGTCAAATGTACCGAAACATTTTGGAAACTGAACTGCCAATATTACTTGAAAATTTGAGCTTAGAAGTGAGACGGAACATGTGGTTTCAACATGATGGTTGTCCTGCACACTATTCGGTGGTGGCACGTGAAATACTCGATCGTGATTTCAATGGTCGCTGGATTGGTAGAGCTGGTCCGGTAAATTGGCCTGCCAGATCACCAGATCTTACTTCGCCAGATTTCGTTTTGTAGGGCTATCTCAAAGACAAAGTTTACAAACAAGAACCAACAACACGTGAGAACATGATTGAGCGAATCAGAAATGCGTGTGCTGAAATTCAACCAGACACACTTCTCAGTTGTGTACAATCATTTGAAATGCGTATTAATAAGTGCATTGAAGTCGCAGGCCATCATTTTGAACACTTGTTTTAAGCTAAAATTATTTTATTCACTTGCCAATTACATTAATAAATTGTTTTGATGACGAATTTCGAGTATTTCCAATGAAACGTGATGTTTTTTATTTCAAGCGTATTGCAGAATCGAATGCGTGTGTTCTAAGAAGGAGAAATTGAAAAAATTGAATTTTGTCGTTTACAACGCCATCTGTCATGAACCGAACAAAATATTTCATTCAAATCATACGTACTTTTAGTCGTAGAATCCGTATCTGCAATAAAAAATATGGCTTCCTATCTTAGTTTAAAAGTTACCCCCGCCCCACCTACAAAGCGGGGGGTGGGGGACTATTTTTTGCACTAATGTATTTCCCCCGCGGTATGATTAAATTTTGATTATGGAC
Source organism: Nephrotoma guestfalica (assembly GCA_963691935.1). Taxonomy (NCBI): domain Eukaryota; kingdom Metazoa; phylum Arthropoda; class Insecta; order Diptera; family Tipulidae; genus Nephrotoma; species Nephrotoma guestfalica. Next base: position 151,726,275 of record OY829913.1, read on the forward strand.
ATTTTTTCCGTAGAGTGGCTATTTTTCGAGATATTTGATCGTCTTAGTTTAAAAGAAACACCCGGTGTATATATATATATATATATATATATATATATATATATATATATATATATATATATATATATATATATATATATATATTTATATATATATATATATTATATAATAAAGTGGAGGGGAGAATGAGTGTAGGACCAACACCCGACTTTATTTTACGAGAAAGTTACATATACCTCTAATACACCACACTTAATTCCTACAGGATTTTTAATTTTTGATAACAACTGTTTTGAACAATATAATAAAAAATCATTACGCCTGCTTAAATTTCAGAAAACCAACAAGGCCAACCCTTGTTGAAAATTTAACTTTCACTACAAAAATTGAATAAGCTACTACGGTGCCACTTCCGGTACACGGATGTCCACTACATTTCGCCTGGATCTCGCAATTAATAGAAAAATCTTTAGTATGAAGTTTGATTCCGAATAGTCAATCCGCATGAACTGTAGAGATGCTAAACTTTGGAGAAATTATGTTATTTTAATCAAAAATCATTTCCGGTACACAACACAATACTACAATATTTTTGTTTTAATCGTTTTTTTCGTAAATGCAATATACTTTTCAAAATATATTTTTCCGAAAATGAAATTGCTCCTATGGGAGCTGCCACTTCCGGTCTACCGATTTTCGCGATAAAGAAACTTGGGAAGAATCACTGGGATCTCCCAATTTGTGGAAATTTTAAGTTTAAAGTTTCACCACGATCAGTTGATCCGTCTGAGTTGTAGGGAACCAACAGCATTTAATCTGCACGACACCACACACGCGAGGTCTAAAAATTGAACCTACCGGATTGATGATAAAAATTGTCTGGTATAATCAAAAATCATTATTCTTGCTTAAATTTTAGAAAACCAACAAGATCAACCCTTGTTGAAAATTTAATCTTCATATTGAAAAAATTTTGAAATCTCCTACGATAGCTGCCACTTCAGATACGCAGATATCCACGACATTTCGCATATAGCTCTCTCAATTTATGAAGTAGGATACAGTTTTATGCGGAATAGTCAATCCGCCTTGACTGTATAGATACCGAATTTTGGAGAAATAACATTTTTTTATCAATACTCGTTATTTCTGTTCAAATATAAAATATAATCTGAACTAATTTTTTTTTTAAATTTAATTTACAATCTTTTCATTTTAATCGTTTTTTCGTAAATGCGAAAAGTACTATATATTTTTCAAAATACTTCCAAAAAACAAAATTGCTCCTATGGAAGTTGCCACTACATGAAATCTTCCAAATTATGGCAAAAGCTTAAGTAGAGGAAGTTTCAGGGAGTACAGGGACTAAATGTTTACTGAAAAACAGTTTTTCGACAAATAAATCGACATTTTGCTTAATTTTTTGAAAACTGCTCTGGACCGGTGTTGCTGCCAAATTAATTTAGAATTTGTTAGTTCATAGCCGTTTTTCTAGTAAATCATATTCTTTTCAAAATACATGCAACAAACGAAAAAGCTCCTATATTGTAGCTACCACTTCCGGTGGAAAAACGAAAATTCTCTTATGGAAGCATCGACTTCCTGTGGACCGATTTCGGCCAAAATTCACTGGGATCTCCCAATTTATATTTATTTATTTATTTAAAGAAATCTATTCTGTGATTTACATGTATAATTTCAAAGTTTCATTTAAAACAAAAATATTAAAATTTCAAATGAAGAACTTTGAAACACAAAAATATAAATCAAATCTTGATTTAACAATTAAAAATTTTAAAAATAATTCTTCAGGATATTTTTGAAGTTATCCTTTGATAAATTAAAACCAAATAGGTCGTCGACGATGTTGAATAATTTAGACAACCTATTAATGGGGTTATTTTCTCCATAGTTTGTGGAATGGTGTTCTAGTGCTAAACACTCATGGTTTGGAAATATTCTGCAAGGCACATGAATTGATGTTTTCCAAAATGGAAGCTGAATCAATGTGACCAACCAGACCTTTACCAATGGAAGCTGCACCTAAGAGAAATCGTCTATTTTCAAGCGTGCATATTTTGTAATCCGTGCATCTTGTTGAGTACGGAGGAAACCAGGCCACATTTTCATGGAATGGTTACTTTTACTAACAAGAAAATCAGAAACTTCTTTTGATTGCTTTCAATTCTTTTAATGTGCCCAGCATAGTTTGAATTCCAGTTTGATACAGCGTATTCCAGTTGAGTGGTTTAAAAATAAAAATCAATGTAATACAATCATAATAAAATTTAAGATTTGTTCTAATACGATATTATTCCCAAGTGTATAAAGCTTAATTTAAACATACAATTATATAACAAAAGTTTACTCTCATCAAGTCAAGTTTAAAAGTGTGCGGTATATCGATTTTAATTCCACGAAATAGAACATTAAATATTTTGGCCTAGGATCAATAATTGTATATGTAAGTACATGTATATTAATTAACTTTAATGCAAACCTGATATCAATCTTAAAGTTTATTTGGTGAAAGTGGTATAACGTTCGAACAAAAGGTAAATCATTCAATATATCCGATAGTACGGGAATAGTATTTGAAGAATATTTTTCAGTAATCTACTTTCATTCGTTATAACAACGGTCGAATTCAAATGGCGACCGCCATTTAATAAACTGCACGAGGTAGTTGCAGGCTGCCAATTTTATAAGTAACCATAAAAGTTTGTGTGTGATCGTACGTGATTTTATATAATAGCCGTAAAATTTTCTCCGTCGATTTAAGGGTTTACCAGTTTTGAAGAACATTTGTGTCCCAACAATTATTTTTATTTATTGAGGAAACTCACATTTAAATACGAGATACTCAACACATTTTATTTTATTATAAGTACTTTTGTAATATGCAGTTTATTAAACATTTTATTTTATATTTTATATATAAAACATTATTATTAGTAGAATTTTATTAAAAAAATATATGAGTTAAAACAATTTTAATTATTGTTGGAGACTATACCTGTCGTCCCCCTGTCAATCGGTGACACCTATCGGGGCACCATAAAACACACCAACGTCTGGCAACCCCAAATAATACAACATCGGACAACACATCAAACATTCAACTTCGGGTAAATCGCTACTTGCCAACATGACATTTTCGGATGTAAAATATCTTCCTTCTCACCAAAACCTCCGATCGAACAACAACATGACACGGATTATCGTAAACAATTAATAAATATATTTTGTATTAATCGCAATTGAATCACTTTTCATTCTTTCACAATTTTGCTCCATCATTTTGGTCCTTCGATCGCGATCATTCGTGTCGCTGCAACAAATTAACCACGTGGGTAAAAGAATATAACATTTCGGTGTTCAGTGCACGTCTTTGTACGTAGAAATAGTGATTCACGCCAAAACAGTGCTACTAACAGCTAACATAATTCGGTGCAATGTGCTAACTCGCGTGAAGCATATGTCGTGAAATCAGCGCTCAAGATACAAAGCTGCCTCGAATCAAAGTGCCCGTTTTCAACGGCGAATACACTGATTGGGAGTGAATTCTAGAATCTATTCGGCGAGCTCATCCACAACAATACACAGCTGACCAACTCGCAGAAGTTACACTATATAGAGGCGATGTTAACTGAAGACACAGTGCTGTTGCTCAAGCCTCAAGCATATAATCATCATCGACGGTTATCTTAGAGATCAATATCCCTCGTTGACTGTATGTCTTAGGAGTCCCGGTCACCACGTGGACTTATCGCCGATAAGTTGGATCCAGAAACCCATCGACAAAGAGAGATGTCATTAATCCGAGCACAATATCCATTATACCAGGACCTTATCGATTTCCTGAACACCCGATAGCAATAACTGGAGATGATTTCCAGGACCAGAACAAATTTGAACTCATCACAGTCGCATAAAGAAGCGCTTCATATCGTTGGTTATATAAAAATTCCAATAAACGCGATTATAAGTTGATAACCAGCTCGTTGAACCAATTAATTGGTATTAATACACTGATTTTCATCATTTTGTTGTAATTTAGGGAAATTAATGAAAGTTTTCAACGATTTGTAACCTCAGTTATTAAAAATAATACAACAAACATCTATGCTGTAATAAAATATCTATAAAGAAATTTATAAATTAAATGTACAGAATTTATTTGTTTGAATCAATAAATTTGCTTTATTGAGGCAACGAATTGAACAATGAACCATCGAATGATAATTATACAATCATGTATATGAATTGTCAACAGCATTAGGGAATAACTCATTTTAGTAACGATTAGGTGAAAGATGTTTCAGCACCTTGGGATAAATACTTTTTCACGTGCTACTTGTGTCTTTTTATGTATACTCTATCACACCGAATAGTCAGATATAACATAAGATTTTCGTAGTTATATATATATATATATATCTATATATATATATATATATATATATATATATATATATATATATATATATATATATATATATATATATATATATATATATATATATATCTGTACCCCGGATGCATACGACACTATCTCGTATTCCTCAGAGGTACAGATATACCTCACATAATTGTGTTATCATAATTGTATTATCACGTATATACGTGATTGCATTTTTAGAAGAGTTAGATTATTGTTTTCTCTTATGAATCCGTCTGTAGAGTTACTAACTTCAAAACCCAATTTTACTATGGGGTTACACTATTATCTTTAGAGAAATTTCGATTTCCTGAAAAAGTTTTTGACTTATCGTGCCATTGCTTGCGGTGTGAACTAACATCGTCGTAACGTGATCTTTTTGGGCTTGTGCGACTAATTGTGTGATCATAAACATGCAGTTTAAGAGGATCATAAGAAATTTAGGAACAAACTATAACCAATAGCGTACGTGGAAAATTCGATTCTGTTAAGCAAACAGTGAAACCCACAATTTATACTTTCCTTATTTTCCATTTCGATGACAATATGGTTTTCAGTTGTTGTGATCGAAGGACAGCCATAAAGCATTTATGTATCTCTAGAAACCATTTCTATGCTAAAATATGAATATAGAAAACGTCTGATACATTAAATTCCCTTAGATTGTTAAACATTAACATCAAAAGTTTCAGACGGTTAAAATACAAAATAATGAATGCCTTAAATACGCGTAAACATGCATTACAAGAAACAATTTCGTTGAATCACCGAATTATTGATTTTGTTTTTGAATCATTTACATAAATTACAAAAAACATCAAAAATTACAAACTAAATAAATTTTTGAATTCCGTTAATTAAAAAATTATTGGAATACTAACATTTTAATAGTTTTATTAACTAATTCATAAATTTAATAAATAATTTAAAGAAATTAATGTAATATTATTAGTTTATAAATATTTTCATTACGGATATAAAATTATTTATTTAGTTAACGAACATTTACATACACAAACATAAAAATCATGCTGTATCGTGTTGAAGAAAAGGAAGAGTTTAGTTGAGTGTTGATCGTAAAAGCTAAAGGGTGCCGTGTCTTATTAGTAGTGTGAAAAAAATTTGTGAAATTGAAAATTGTGTTGTGTTATACAGTGTTCCAGTGTTTGATCGAAGGTGATAATTATTTTTAATAAAACGATACCTATGCCTCAACCAGCGCACACTTAAGAGCTTAAGTTACCCGCTGTTTATACCATTTCGGTAAGTGCTACAATCACCACAATTGTATAGGCGTCTCGTCACAAATAAAAAACTTACATCTAAAATTTTGGTGGTCGTACCGCTCTCCGAAGAGGTCCAAACGAAACACAATTTAAGCTCGCTGGTTTAGCGTGGTTCTAAAATTGTAGAAAAACAACTAGAAATTTTCTAACCACGCTAATGCTCATATATATATATATATATATATATATATATATATATATATATATATATATATATATATATATATATATATATATATATATATATATATATATATATATATATATATATATATATATATATATATATATATATATATATATAAAGGGTGTTTTTTTAGGAGGTTTGTTTTTCCGATAGATGTCGTTTTATTTTATGACAGTTGTTTTGACAGCTCAAAGTGGCATTTCTACTCAGTATTGTTTGGCAAATCATTATGAATAGGTTAACTCCAGAACAACGTTTTCAAATCGTGGAAATTTATTTTCAAAATCAGTGTTCAATTAAAAATGTTTATAGAGCACTTCGTGAATTTTATGGTGCATTTTTTTTTTTTTTTTTTTGAATTTTTGACTTATAGATGGCTAATGTGTAAGAATCACAACAATCAGTTTCGAACAAATGAGACTATTGATTTGAAAAAATCAGTCTTCTCATCAGGTCGCGACGACTGATGTTGTATTACTACATTGGAATATTGTCTATATATATAGAACATACCATGTAGTTGTACTACTAGCGAATTACTGCATAGCGTACGAAATTTTTGATTCTTTTATATTTCCATCTATATTCAATTTTAACAATTAAGTTTTTCGCATTTACGAATTTTATTATATATTTTACCTTTGGTTTTTGCAATTGTAATGGTGTTATTGTGATTGTTCTGTATATTGGTATATTTCAGCACTCTCGAATTAAATTCACGAATCGTAGGAAATTCTTCCATTTAGCGTCACTATCTGTGTGACAAACGAATATGATAATCGACACTTACTTATACACAATCAACTTCCCAACCACCCCATACTTGCTTTCCTTTTAACGCCGGATCGCGGATAAATTTGAATTTTTGACTTATAGATGGCTAATGTGTAAGAATCACAACAATCAGTTTCGAACAAATGAGACTATTGATTTGAAAAAATCAGTCTTCTCATCAGGTCGCGACGACTGATGTTGTATTACTACATTGGAATATTGTCTATATATATAGAACATACCATGTAGTTGTACTACTAGCGAATTACTGCATAGCGTACGAAATTTTTGATTCTTTTATATTTCCATCTATATTCAATTTTAACAATTAAGTTTTTTCGCATTTACGAATTTTATTATATATTTTACCTTTGGTTTTTGCAATTGTAATGGTGTTATTGTGATTGTTCTGTATATTGGTATATTTCAGCACAAAAAAAAAAAAAAAAAAAAAAAAAAAAAAAAAATTTATGGTGCACATAATCGTCCGTCAGAGACCACCATAAAGAACGTAATTACCAAATTTCGGTCTACATTCACTCTTTTGGATGCCAAGCCACCGACAAGAATGAGAAGAGTTCGTACAGAAGAAAATATTGCTGTCGTTGAGGCCAGTGTCGAAGAAAACGACAATTTATCGATTCGTCGTCGTGCTCAGCAAATTGGACTTTGTCCATCGACTTTATGGAAAATTTTACGTAAAGATTTGGGTTTGGTGCCATACAAAATTCAATTGGTGCAAGAATTAAAGCCACACGACCATCGTTTGCGCCGTGAATTCAGTGATTGGTCGTTAAATCAATTGAACGAAGATCCATTTTTTTACCGTAAAATTCTCTTCAGTGATGAGGCGCATTTTTGGTTAAATGGATACGTCAACAAACAAAATTGTCGCATTTGGAGCAAAGATAATCCACACGCCGTTCTAGAATTACCAATGCATCCTGATAAATGTACTGTTTGGTGCGGTCTACGGGCTGGTGGGATCATCGGTCCATATTTCTTTAAAAATGAGGAAGGACGACGCGTTACCGTGAATGGAAATCGATACAGAACCATGTTAAATGAGTTTTTGTTGTCAAATCTTGAAGATATGGATATGAATGAAATGTGGTTTCAACAAGATGGTGCCACTTGCCATACAGCACGTGAAACAATCGACTTATTGAAAGAAACTTTCAACGACAACATTATTTCGAGAAATGGTCCGGTGAATTGGCCTCCGCGTTCGTGCGATTTGACGCCACTCGATTACTTTTTGTGGGGATACGTGAAGTCATTGGTTTATGTGGATAAACCTCAATCGATTGACGCTTTGGAAACCAATATTCAACGTGTCATTGCTGACATACGCCCTCAAATGCTTGAAAAAGTGCTGGAAAATTGGACCTCCAGAATGACATTTGTGAAAAATAGTCGTGGTAGCCATATGCCAGAAATTGTGTTTAAATGTTAAATGCCAAAAAATTATCTACCAAATAAAAAAAAATTTTGGTCATTTCATAATTTTATATGTGTTTTATTCAAAAAAAAAATCGGCAACCTCTTAAAAAAACACCCTTTATATATATATATATGTATAAATAGAATACAATAGAAAAACAGGTACAGAATAAAATGGGGAATTCCCTTTATATAAAATTTAAGCAACTCAAATAAAAATTTTAACGACACAATTCTGCAATGAAGAACATTCAAGGACGACGCAAGGAATACGCAATACGTATTATATATATAATATATAAATTATATAAATAAATATATATATAAATTCTAGAAAAATCCACACATATTTATATATACATATATATATATATATATATATGGCAAGTCGAATTTTAAAATTATTTTATAAATATATATATAATACGTATTAAGAATAGGAATTGCAGCGATATTATTTCAACTCCATTATAACAACGGTACATGTTATTCAGACTGCGTTTATACTTGCGGAAATTAGTGCGGCACTAGTACATCGCACCCGGTCCCGCAGTGAGTAGCTAGAAGTACTTGCGAGTAGTTTGCTATCGCCAACGGATCTCTACAATTATATATCATATACGAATAAGGAGTTGAAATCTTTGCTGGATGCGTGGAGCATGGGACATGTGTACAATGAGTTTTTAGGTAACTACACAAACCTATTTAAAATTAACTTTGCTTTATTAAACTTTTTTATTCCTTTTCAGCCGATAATATCCGTTTTTGACCCAGATGTTGTAGGAGAACAACCTTGAGGAGTGGAGGGAGCGTATTGGATTATCAATAGTTGAAAATATTGGTTTACTTCGATGGATATATAGTTCAGCAAATACCATCAGCTCAGAGATCACCAACATCGTCAATAAGATATTTGCCATATATCCTAGACCATCTGGTCTCCAGGACCTGGAGTCCAGGTCCTTCAGTAACTAGTTCAACAATTGTTTTATAGCATGTTAGTGCCAAAGGTTCAAAACACAAGAATATTAACGTGTTGTTGAACGAAATAAATTAGTTCATAGTTTCAATATTTTTAAAATTTATATATTTATTTATTATTATTTATTTATATAAAATATTATCTTTTATTTATTATAAAATAATTTATTTTCTAAGTTTGTATTGAAATATGTATAATCTAATATATTTTTTCTTTTAATAAGTAAAGTTTACGAATTTAATAAATCAAATTTTTCTTAAAAACATGTTTGACAAAAATAAAGTGTTTTAATTTTCAAAACCTTCCCACGTCCTAGAAGCAAGTATTTCTATGTATATATTTATATAACTATTATATATAATATATATATATATATATATATATATATATATATATATATATATATATATATATATATATATATATATATATATATATATATATATATATATATATATATATATATATATATATATATATATTCAATAAATAAAATGATTTATATTATGACAAGTTTAATCAATTTAATTAACTGATTCGTTGTGACAATGTAAAATTTTCTTTAGAAATTATCATTCTTTAACTAATTTTCATAATGATTAAACTTTTTTAGTTAAATCAACGTATAAATTAATAAACAACTCACTGCGTTTGCTTATACATTTGTACATTGATTCAATAAAAAGATTTAAGAATGTGAAAATTTGTTACAGAATGATAATTTCAGTTCATTAAATTGATAAAATTATTCATAGTATCAATAATATTGTTTCATACAAATTAGTAAACAAATTGTTGGTTTTTAATAATTTTTGTTCGTTGATTAGATGAAATATTTACTAATCTATAAAAATATTATAAATTGATAATTTGGTTTAATATAATTAATTAATGCGTTCGTTATTTTTTTTGTAACATTTTTATAAACAATTAATTAAATCAATAAATATTTTGTTATTCAATAAATGAAATTATAAACTAATAACTTTGAGTTTATAGTACCAATAACGAAAGTTTACGGATCCAAACCGTAAATAAATTCATTGTCACAATCATTTTTTTTATTGTATATGCGTATGTTTTTTTTCAGTGAAGAGACACCACACGCTAATACACAATTTGAACCCGGCGAGTACCGAATCGCCAACGGTCGAATCATCATCCCAAAATCAGGTCACCATGACCCGCATCGCATCGCCATTCACGAATGTGCGTCTTGCCACAGCAATCGTATCGCACTCTAACCAAAACTTCATCGTTTGAGCTCTGTTGAATTCTGTATCACAAGTCAGCTTCTGAGAGTATATGATATTTGGTTATGGTTCGTCGAGAAAGTCACAGAGCCCCGCCATCCCAACCAATTAACACGCATCAATGGTCACACTTTGAGCAGTTGAAACTTGCCAATTCTCATTACTATTTTCCCATTAAGATAGACATATAACTCGAAACTAATAATATTAGGATGCTTTAAAAAGATGGGAGCATAAGCGGTAAACAGCGGACAATACCATTATGCAGTTGTCAAAATAGACATATACAAGGTTTTTCAATAAGAGCACTTCAACTTTTTTTTTGAATAAAATACAAACTGTTCGACTTTTGAACTAACTTTCTTTTTATTAATAAATTTGAACATATACATTTAAGTATGAAACTCGATTTCTTTTGCATGACCACCGCGTGCACGTTTTACGAAGTCCAATCTTTGAACCCAATTTTCGACCACTCTTTCGCATAAATCGGCCGAAATTCCAGCAATTTCACGATCTATATTGGCTCTGAGCTCTTGCAACGTCGCCGGCTTATTGGCATAGACCAATGACTTCACATAACCCCAAAGAAAATAATCTAGAGGTGTCAAATCACACGAGCGCGGCGGCCACTGGACGGGCCCATTGCGCGAAATAACACGCTCATCGAACTTAGTCTTCAATAACGCGATTGTATCGTGTGCTGTGTGGCATGTGGCCCCGTCCTGTTGAAACCACATGTCGTCCAAGTCCATTCCATTCAATTGCGGCCAAAAAAAATCGTTTATCATATCGCGGTATCGATTTCCATTAACAGTAACGTGGCGATCGTTATCGTCGATGCAAAAATATGGCCCAATGACGCCGCCGGCATGTGCCTCATGAATCACGTATGGGTTGCTTCCTGCCCAGTAACGCATATTTTGCTTGTTGACAAATCCATTTAGCCAAAAGTGAGCCTCAGCGCTGAAGATGATTTTTCGGTGAAAATCTGCATCATTTTATACGGATGTAGGCCAAGATCTTTACGTAAAATTCGCCACAATGATGTCACAGAAAGGCCCAATTGTTGCGAACGTCGTGTGAGCGACACATTCTCGTCTTCTTGAACTGAAGCCCTGGCGGCTGCGATGTTTTCAACACTTCGAACACTTCATGCTCTCGAGGGCACCGGAACATTATGTAGCGAAAACGTAGACTCAAATTTCGCCACTATACGGTCGATTGTCGAACGGGCTGGCTTGTTAAATGGACCGTGAAATGGCCGTAATGCTCTTAAAGTAGCAGCAACAGAACGATTATTTTGATAAAAAATTTGCACGATTTGCAATCGCTGTTCACGTGTGTTCACGTGTGTAGCGTTCCATGATGAAATGTATACTAATGAAGTTTACAAATGACAAAAGATTAATAAAAAATATGGCGTCGTTCGCCGTCCCTATCGTAAAAAAGTTGAAGCGCACCTGTTGAAACACCCTTTACATATAAAAAACTTTCTTGTACTTCTCACCACTTCAACAAACCTCAAATCAAAACTTAATAAAACATTATTATTAACATTTCGCAACCATCGTGTCATTCATTATTCATTCGCGATTAGCTGAAACACGCTCTGTCACACTATTTTCCTAACATATGTGTCCTTATAGGATTAGTCTGTTTGAGCTTTTCAGTTATTATACTAGTCCTTTTCCTCAAAAATTTCGGAATATATATCGACAGAATATCTTAGGGAGTTTTTTTTGTTACACTGTGAACGGTGTTGTTCAAGGCTATAATAGCCTTGTATTCAATACCTGAACTAGTCTTGTCAAGACACTTCTTCACTTGCTTGTTCACTATTTCCATCAGACCATTCGAACGAACACTGCCACTTGCAATTTTTACGTGCCTAATGCCCATTATTTGGCAAAAAGACTGAAACTTCGACGCAGTGAACGCTGATCTTCGATCGATAATCAATACGTGTGGTCTACCATAAGCATAAATACTCACGCGCTAATTTGAGAAACTCTAAAGTGCTATCCACTCCTACGTTAGGAATCGGTCTTAGCATTACGTGCTTGCTAAATCCATATCGTTAATTATTCCCACATATTTATTTTTATTTCCACTTTTTACATACGGCACTACATGGTTGTAATGTATCACCACAAAAAGCTCATTACCTTTTTCTTATGGATACGATATCCAAGTTGCCGATCCATCGGTTTTTATGTAGTATTGTCGTTTCATGCACCTATTCACGTATTTTGTGACAAAATCTTTCATTTTCGGGGAATAAATTGATTTTAAATTTGCAGCTTTGCATTGATTCCTAACTGCTTCGTGAACACCTCGGACAACGTCATATATTAAGTTCATTTTAAGTTCGGTTTTATCTGTTAACCGTCCTATGTTACTCAAATCGGCCGTGATTCGACCACTTATATAATAACTTATACAATTCAACAAAATTCTTACGAACTAATTCAGTGGTTACTTTCCCAATCATTATTCTTCGGATGTCTTGTCATCTTCTAAGTTTACATTCTCACTAATTCGTGTGTGTATCAGCTTTCCTGCATTTCTCCGCTTGAGCGTAATCTGTTGACCTTTCTATCTATTTTTCTGTGTCAAGCTCCATCAAATTAATATACAACATCATCGCATGGTCATTTCACTTTATACCACACCACGCACAAGGAATAAATTCTCCATTATCGCATTTTTTTTTTAAATTGTCGCCGTTGTTTTCTGGTATTTCAAAACCCCTTTTCTGTACTTTTAGGTTAAAATCACGTTATTCGCACTATTATTCAAAATATACGGTTGTACAAATTATTCATCAAAATAATCGCACAGGTTGATTAACAACCCACTTCTGAAAAACAGTCCACACCATTTTTCTTTTTTCCATTTTATTTCATTCTTAACTTTTTTCATGTTTAAAAATGCCTATTCACCCAATCCACACTAGGACTTTTAGTCGGGTCTCATTCGTAGATTGCTCCCCCTTTGCCTAGAAAACCGGAAAAATAAAAACCGATTTTATTGGCCTTTTAAATGCCGCCTAGTTAGCGCCAGTTCATATGCGAGCGAAAGATGATCTTTGTCATAAAGCAAAATGTACATAAGAGGACTCATGTAGACATACCGAGGTTAATCTATTTAACTACACTATTTATTCCTCGATGTCTTTGTTTATATGAGAAAAAGCCTTATGCTATTTTACTATTAATTCATTATTTATTACAATAATTGTATACAAATTGACCATTTTACATAATATTCAGTCGACTTAAGCCCCATTTACATGTAGAAAATTGTTTCGTCTGCAAATTTTTGTAGGTAAATAAGAAGCATCCACTATATAAAAATATTCAATATGCGAGAAAGAAATAAACATATATAGTAACGCCATAGTTTTTTTATAGGAAAATTATTAATTTATTTTTAATTAATTCAAATGAGAAATTTACATTTTTGTCTATGGCGTCTGTTTTTATTATGATTCCTTAATCTTTTGTAAATAGAAAATAATTTTTTTTTGTTAATTTTAAAAATGTTGCCATAAAAATACTCGGATCGAATATATTTTATGGCGACATTTTCATTTTTATAGTGGTTTTTGCAGTGTAGTGGCTCAAAAAAACTTCTACAAAATTTTGTTGGGATACATTTCTTTTCTTGTCTCTCATGTGCAAAAAGTCAATGTTATATCTCTTTCATTTTGTAGAAGAAAAATGCTAGTCGCATGTAAATGCCCCATTATAGTCATCTATGAAGTTTAGATAACATAACAACTATATTTTGAGAATTTGATTATCTTTGGTTGTAGTTTTAAAATATTCCGTCAGATGCCAGCCTTTTTGCGTTAACAGGCGAATATGTAAAGGGGGAAAAACAAAGAATAAGACCAGACTCTAAACTCCTAGTGTGGATTTGGTGAATCTCCTTTTACCGCACAGTGACTTCTGACGGAATATTTTAAAACTAAGCCACAGGTGATCAATTTCTCAAAAACTATTTTTTATGTTATATAAACTTCATAGTTGACTATAATTAGCGTACTTTTTTGGAACGATTACAACAACAATTCCATTGACCAAAGCAAAACTTGGTAAAACTAAAGCAAACAAAACTTTTGCTTTACCCTGCACCCAAATTCCGGTTCGCTGGTAAATTTACCATTATGGTTTTTATTAGTCGAAAAAATGCAATTGGTATAAAAACCCAGAAAAGCGATTCCTATTAAATGACTGAGAAAACAAAACCCATAACTAATGTCAAAAGACACCATACAAAAAGTTTTCGTGGGAACCATTAAAAATAATAAATAATTAAATATTTAATATAAAATTAGTGGTTCATAATACAAAAAAGGCAATGGTAAGTAATAAAACTATGTATTCGTTTTATTTTACATACGATTTTGTTAATTACCCATGCACATTTTTTCTTAGATGGCGAGTACCGAGAAAAGGAAGAAAGCTGCATAAATGAATGAAAGAACTAACTAACCTCCACTGGACTAACCGATTCCTGGAAGGTTTGAGGGCAGATCATGGATACCGCACGAAAATTTTAGACGGGGGAGTTCGATTAGAGTTGTTGAAGAGACAACATCGATAAACGAAGTTTAAATAAATAAATTTAATAAAAGAATAATAAAACTTTATAAAATAAAAACTAAAGATTGTCATTCCAATAATACAGTGCTAAAAGCTATCCATTTTTATTCAAAGAATATCCAATTTTTATTTACTTTAATTAATTCTCCAAGACGATATGTTTTATAAATTTTGTAAACACAGAAAAAATAATAATCTTCTGTCAAAATATAGCCCAATGAACCAAAAACCGTAATTCATTAAATGTTTCCCAGGTTAAAACCCATTTGTTCAACCGGAATCGAAAATTTTATGGTAATGGTAAATGACTGGTCGAAAATAAAACCATTACCATTTCCCATTACCATTTACCATTGAACCGGAATTCAGGTGCTGGAGATATACTCGACGCGACGACGCGACTAAGTAAAAAGAAAAGGTTAAACTATGAGAATTTATACTAAAGCAATTATACTCGACGCGACTCAGACGTGATACAAAAAAAGTTGGTTTAACTTTAACTTGTTGTTTAGTACTAAAGTGACATCTTACAGAAATTTTATGAAATAATTAACCAATTTTTGTTTTATTTTCGCTACCATTTTGACATTTTGAAAAGGTCAATTGCGCGTTTTTCTTCAAATTAAAAATTTGTATATTTTAAATTTTTAAACAAAGTCAAAAGTCAAAACTGAGCTTATCTTGGGTATATTCGTAAGCGCGTTTCTGACATTTTGAAGCTTCTGAGTACGTCGAGTATATCTCCAGCATTAGGATTCACTAAGGCAGATTTTTCGTTATCGTACTTTATTTTATTTTATTATTCATTCTCATAAATACAATAACAACGGCGGATTATCCAGTGAATTTAATGTTCCTTCAAGGATAATCCAAGTTGTTATACATATATACACAAAGTTACAAAATTTACATAGCTATATAAATATTGTAAAAATTAAAGATAACGCAGGTTTAGTTCCAAAATAATATAATATTTGATTTAAAATAATTTTGAGTATTTTCTTTTTTTACTTTCCACTAGATGTCAAGATATATTTTTTTCATTCCGAATTGGAATTCCAAATTTCTTTGTTTTTGTATATTATGAATAATATATAAATTTGTATACTTATAAAGTGTTTAATATAATTATTTTTACAATATACAATATAATTGTTGTATAATATGAATACACAAATATAATTTTATATTAAATGATTTTTGCAGTGCTAAATTTATCCGTGGAGTACCAACATATAAAAAATTGTTAAATCTTTTGGTCATTTTCTTGAAAAACAAACTAAAGCAAAAACGATTTATTTCTCAACAAAATACACCAAATAATGAAATAATAATAAAACGGTATGAGGCTTTTTCTCATATAAACAAATTCACATTTCGCTCGCCATAGAATTTTATACTACAGAATGAATGTAAAAAAATTCCCATATAAAATTTGCTATTTCATGTGTCACAAGCCAGAGCAGTCTGGATACATAAAAAATGCATATGGCGATATCATATCTCAAAGAACAAACCAACCAAACCACTTTTTACTTTTGTACAAAATGACAGTAACATTTTGCGTTCTTAAAAAATCTTGAAATCTTGAAATTATTAATTAAAGTGATAAGATATTTTGTATAATAATAAGATATTATAAAATAGTTAGTGGATAGTGTAGTAGTAGTGCATCATTTGGTAATAAAAATTGTAAAATTTTAATTAAAATTAACGCCTTAAAAATTATAGAATGGAATTTCTTACGATCAGTAAGTTTACCAAGTGTTTATATAAAATAAAATGTAAATTATATTATGAAGAAAGTGATTTGTGGTAAAGTTATCCTTATTTTAAGTTATAAATCAGAAAAAACTAAGAATCGAATTTTGATTGTTTTTGTTGGGGTTTTTCTTTTTGTAAACATGGTTTATCACCAGTTACAGTGCCGCATTTTTCGTATTACTATGGTTCGAAAGATGTTGATTGTTTCATGTACTATGTAATTTTCTTTTCATAATTACTTTTATTTTTGAATAGCATAATTATTAGTTTTTACAGAAATTATATGTAAAACATATTTTGTTTGTTTTTAGGATAAGGTTAATGTGAGGAATTAGAAAAGCAATGGTCGAACTCAATTGGTTTCGATTTAGAAGATGTAAAATTTAAAAATTAGTAAAAATTCGATTATTTGCTCGTTAGATTTTGAAAATAATTATTTTATGCCGCAGGCAAACGAGAATCGGTAAATAGTTTTACGAAACGAGTAATTTGACGGCAATGAAAACAATATTAAGTTAAATAGGACCAATAACTATTTGGATATACACATATTTAAAATATATTGTATTTAAGGAAAAAACAATTAATTTATTGTACTATGGAATTAAAATATAATTCAATTTACATAGATTTTTTAATTTTTACTTCCTAACTTCATTGCATTCGGTCGAAAAAAAATCTAAATATGACCATGTTGAATTATACGCTTTCTCTTTTTCTCTCCGAATTTGTGACGCTCTGGCAGTTGCTTACATTCATTCTATATAATCTATTTCTAAGTCGCTCGCATAAAAAGTGTCTCTCCTAGGCGGCGTTTAAAACGCCAATTGAGACTAGGAAAAGTATAGAAAACGCCACCAGTGGAAAAAATTAAAGCTCGCTCAGATAAACCCAAGACACGTTTTTCATTCTTATGACAATTTTAATATTAATTGTAAATAAATTTATAGTTAAAAGTATATTATATTAAAATATATAATGCAATATACAAATAATATTCTAATCTAACATAATTAACGACTTATAACCCAATAAGCGACTATAGAACGACTTCTTCAAATTTTCCCTTCAAATTATTCACCAAGGGAGCAACAACAACATGTTTCGAGTTCTTCTTCTTATTGTGTAATTTTACTATGGAATTGGAAAGTATGATAAATCTTTCTATGCTGGATGTGTCCAAGAAATAAAAATTAAATTTAAATTGGTAAGTAGTCTTAATAAGTATTTTAAAAGTCTTTTTAGTTTTTAAGCAATTTTTATACCATTAAAACAAATGTCAAAATGTTATTCTATTTTCATTTTTCTCTCTTTCTTCAATTTACTTCATCAGCCATTTGTAAAATTTCGTTTGCGAAAAAATAAGTTGGAAAACTGTGTAGTTAATAAATTTATAGAACTTTTTGTTAATTTAAAATATTTATTTAAATTATATTTGTAGTATTGAGTGTATTTGGTATTTTGTGTATTTAGAATAAAGTGAAGTAAAACTTCACTCTTCTGTTTATTGTGAACAAGTGTTTGTGCTTGTGTTGCAACACAAGGAATATTTAGAAAATAGGCTTCGTCGTGAATGTGTTTGGTTTGTGAAAAGTGAAATTTATTTTTCTTGATATATTAAAGGCAAAATTGATATATAGTGGCGGCTTGAATATTGCATAAAATCTACGAATCTGTAAATTGTAATACTACAAAAAAGTTGTGTTACGTACGAGTGCTAATCAGTCGAAAACGGTATTCCAAAATTCATCGAGATGGAACGGATAGAACATAATATATTTTTTAATTAGGATACGTAAGTTTCAAACTGATCAAAAATTAATTACAAAAATCATTATAACAAAATATTATGTGTTATGTACAAAAAAACTGCGTATATTTTGCTTAAGCCAGACCAAAAAAAACAAAATGGCTGGCTTGTATAGCTTGTGCTACAGCTGATTGGTGCCTAAATAAATCTTATTTCGGAATGTGATAATTACTACCTTAGAATCGATGTACTCTACAAACATAATTTGTAAAAACATTTAAAAAATTCGTACATAAACTTTCAATGCTACGACATACATTTGTGGTTTGTACCAAGTTAAAATAAAAGTTACATCACAAAGCATCGGGACGGAAAGTGTTGCGCAAGATTTGTTCTTACGTGTTTACTTTATTCTCGCGTAAGTTTGCCGTTGTGTATGTAACAGAAAAGCACCAAAATCGTTGGACGTACAGTTCTTACATATGTATCTATTTTCTACAAAAATTTTCATTTTTTGCTTATGATATATAGTAAAATAATATAATTATATAATTGACAATATATGAGCTCATCAGACATCGATTGATCATAATTTATAATTGTGTAATCTATGTTTTGTAATTTTTATATCCACCGTTTGTTAACCAACGAAGGTTATTTCTGAGCCGATCCAGTTTCATTTGTCATCCAGTTTCTCTGAGAAATTTAGTTATTGTGCCTAGATTAAAATTATACGTGGATTGCATTTCCGGAACTCCATTAAGACCCTATGGTACCATGTGGTTTTCTGGAGTGTAATCATATCAAGAAAACAGTAATTAAAAGTTTATATTGACATACCGGTATAAAAGTATGAATACTTTTTTTATCGAAATCAAAAGATAAATGTTGCTAGTCGATGTGGCTAGCAATGGTTAAGCCAAACAAGTAATTTAAACCAAATAAAGAAAATTATACGTGAGCCGCGAAGAAGAAGGCAAAATATCGATAAAGTAACCACAGTTCAGGGAAAAGGCGTAGGAAAAATGATTATACTTATGAGGTTTTCACTTTCATCATTTTCTAATTAACATTAAGTTGTTCCTGTTGGTCTAATTTGCTGATAATGTTTCTTTGTTTTTTTTACTTTAGTAAATTATCAAATACAAGTGTTGGACTTAAGAAAGAGTTGTCAATCACCTTCGCAGATAGGCGTAGTTTAGGATTCTTGAAGAGTTTAAATATTCCCCAGTTAAAATTTATTATTCGGTTCTTATGCTGAATCCTTTTTGCATAGCTACTACTTACCATTACCATTTACCAGTCCCACAATTCTAATATAAATAACCTTAGAAATGCTGGCTAAAGTAAAATTGCCCTGAAATAAGAGATTATATTGGCTAAGGTACCTATATGTTGGAATTTTAAATAGTAGTTTCATAGCTATCTGGCTTTCCAAAAATCAGCAATTATTTGATTAACTCTGAAACTGAAATATAGTTTCACTTAATGTAAAAATAGTAAACTAATTATCTAACTATCTGCAGATTTTATTGCTTGTCACTGAAAATTAATTGAATAGTGCTGTAATGCTCTTATAACAAGGGAATAATCAATTTATTTATATATTTATTTCACTTTCAACATTTAAAACTATAACACATTAAGTAGCACATTTGGAATAATTAAATGTTAGGTTAGAAGAAGGTTTAGGTAAGATTAAATAAATAGTTTCTTGTGTGAGTATGATTTGACCAAACCAAATACTAATAAAATTTAGTTTATGAGCTTTCCTATTGATCTGTTATTCGATGGCTTTGGTTATTCTGTCGCATTTGAATTCACAGGACCAATTCACAAATACCAAGCTTAATTGCAATGTCAGTACATGTATGTGGCCAACTCAAACTCAAAAATAATTTCGTTTGCTTATAATAACATGCAGGCCAGTAAAACGTAAACACAATAAAATATTTAGAGGCTAACTAATCTTTGACCATGTGTAATAGGAGGATGATCAATAGATTCCAAAAATTGCAACATAAAGGAATACGATGCATTCTTTAAATTAAAAAGTTTACATCAATTGAATTTATGCTGCAAATTTTAATTTGGTTAAATATTGAACAAAAGACGAAAATGAATGTATTAACCTTGTTTTTAAGATGCAGCATCAAGTTTTACCGAAATACTTGTGCGATAAATATGTTAGCGTTGTTCATGACTACGAATTAAGAAATGAAAATATTTTAGACTAAATTTGTAAAACTAAAAATATAATAATGCTTAGTTGTTTATCTATTTTTAACATTCTTCCAAATAAAATTTGAAAGAAAGAATTATTTAAAAGAAACATAATTTCTTATTGTAAAGTAAATTTTTTATTCTTGAGAAATTTAAAAGTTAGGCTTGAAAAACGCTGCAGTAGTCGGGAGACGAAAGAGAGGTTTACATTTAAGGGAATACCGTCCTAAGCCTCTGATGATGGCGGGATGGTATAGTCGGTAAGATTTAGGATGTTCCTGTTTCTTTGAATCGATGAGAGTTCTTTATTATTACAGTTCCACATGGAGATGGATTGAGCCTTATAGCTGAACTCGCTGTCATTTTTTTACCTAGGATATCTATTAGTGTGAGATGAAAGAAAATCTTCTGTGCTTGAGTGGATGTGCTTCTACGAGCCCCACTAATACACAAGGCAGCTGTATGCTGTACTTTTATCAAGGATTTTAGGTTGGTCAGAATATTTCAAGCTCTAAATGATTATAATCGTAGAAATGTAGAGCCAGTACAATGTGGGGTTCCGAACCCTATCCTTTTCCAATGGCATTTTTACAGGAGGTAAGCGCTATTGAACCTCTCTTTACTCTTTCTAATTATTAAATTTTCATCTAGTTTACTGTCCAGAATGAGAATCAGATACTTCGCTTTATCAGTGAAGGTCAATCCAATACCATTTAAGATATCGAGTCAATCTGAGCAAGTTTGTATTTTATGGAGAAAATGACCAACTCAGTTTTGTGTAGATTCACATTTAAACCGCAGCTGTTAACACAATTGGAGAAAAGGGCAAGCGCACTTTGCATGCGTTATCTTAATGTGCAAAGATATTTACCGAAGCCATCACTCGCATTATCAGTTGCATAACTAACCACCTTAAACCCGCATCCTTCCAGGTTTAATAGCAGGTATTTATGACCAAGTTCCAAAGAAGAGGGGAAAATAACCCACATTGCAATGTGCCTCTATTCACAAATCTGCTATTGGAGGGTTCACTCAGGCTGTCCGTCACGAACCTGGTTTAAAGCATTTAATATACTCGGCCCCTGAATGACTCGTCCACGCACAGAGAGTAGAGTGCTTATGTGATCGCCTATAGTTTGACGTTGTTAAATGGGCTCTCTATATCGAGGAAAGTTATCATGGAATATTCCTTATGTTCACAGGATTTCTCGATAAAAGCAATAAGAGAATGTAGAGCAGTTTCCACAGATTTCCCCTTGCTATATGCATGTTAGGATTTCGATAGCCAATTTGGCTCAATCGAACTCCTAATATAAGCTTCTATCTGTCTTTCTAAAAATTTTAGTAGGGAAGAGGGTTAACTTATAGGTCTAAGGTCTTTGGAGCTGGAATGATAACTTTTTCCCTCCTTAGGTGTAAATATTACATTTACTTGAAAAGGCGTACAGGCCAGCCATAACGGCGATCCTAGGTACGTTACCATAATAATAATAATAATAATATTTATTAAATGTGTTTAAGCTAATGCTTTTGTACACATGAATATTTACAAAAGTTATACATGAATATTTACAATAATTATATTACTAACTTATAACATTAACACAAAAAAGAGAAAAAGTAATTAACCAAAGCAAAAAACTGAATTAAATATCCACAAATATGTACATTAATTATTTACATTTTGATTTTGCATAATTAATTGTAATAAAGATTTCTTAAATATACTAAGAGAACTGATGTTTTTTAGTTCTATTGGTAAACTATTCCATTTGATAATTGCATTTATTAGTACAGAATTATTATAAACATTTCTTTTATTAATAGGCAAATTAATGTTTCTTGTACGTAAAGACCTGGAAAAATTTAACTTTTCATACAAATACAACGGTAAACCTGAGTTAACCAGATGAAAAATAAAAACAGATGTTCTATAATCAAATAATTGAAACAAATCATATCCTAGAATTGAACACCTAAACTCCGAGATATGGTCGAACTTCCTAAGGTCATGAACGTATCTAGTACAATTATTAAACGTAACTTCAAGTAAACATTTAGAAAAACTGTCACATTGATTGTAGATAACATCACAATATGTGAACATAGGCAAAACCAAAGTTTTAATTAAATATTTACGGAGGTTAACTGAACAAAACTTTCTAATCAATTTAATGGAATACAAGGCATAATTAACCCTCTGGCAAAGAGAGCTAATATGATCATTCCAAGTAAGTTTAGAATTCAAAAGCAACCCTAAATCATTAACCACTGGAACAAAGGATATAACATCATTATCTAAGAAAAGTGTAGGTGTAACATTATGTTGATCATTTTTTGAGAGTAATAAAGCCTTACTTTTAATCGGATTTAATGATAACGAATTATTTTTAGCCCACAAAGAAACATTTTTAAGATCTGTGTTAAGTTTAATCACTATCTCATCTAGCTGTGATAAATGACCACCAATATAAAGTTGTAAATCATCAGCATAAAGATGAAACCGGCAATTCAAAACTTTCCATGGTAGATCATTTATGTACAAAGAAAAAAGTAACGGACCTAAGATCGACCCTTGAGGTACACCTACTACCATTTCACTAATATTTGAATGGTCAATACCATACTTCACAAATTGTTTACGATTACTCAAATATGAGTATATTAGATTAATAGCCGAATTAGAAAATTTATAATACAAATATAACTTCTGAAGCAAATGAATATGATTAACACAATCAAATGCTTTAGAAAAATCTAGTAGGACCAAAATAGCAACCGAACTTTCCTTGTCCAAGATAGCAGATAAATCATCAATAATATTAACAAGAGCAGTAGTGGTACTGTATAACCTGATTTGTACTCCGACTGAAACTCACTTAGGAAATTAGACCTATGAAGATGTCCCTGCATTTGGCGTTGCATGATTTTTTCTAGAACTTTTGACAGAGCAGGCAAAATACTAATAGGACATATATCTTCTATATTGGAAATTACATTCTTCTTTGGTAACGGAATTATGGACGCCACCTTCCATAAATCAGGAAACACAGATTTTGTCAGACATTGGTTAATAACTAAAGTTATAAGAGGGAGAAATAAATCGATAAAAAGTTTTAAGACTTTAAAATCTACCATATCATAAGCCAATAAATCAGATTTAATTTCACGAATAACATTTAAAACAATAATTTCGTCAACACAATCAAATACAAAATCATCACCTGTATAATGATCAGATTTAGTATCAGGTAGTGGCAAAACTCCCAAGGAATCACGAAATTTAGTGATTCCAACTAAAATTTCTTCTGCTGAAAAGTCAATTCTAGCATCACTAGTGGCGCAGGAAACTCCCAATTTTTTAAAATTATTCCAAGAGTTTTTCAAATTTCAAAAATAATATCTTTGTTTGGCTTGGTTGATGTATATGTTTGTTTTATTTCTAAAAAATCTAAAAGATTGTAAATCATTATATAATCCAAACCTTTTATGTTTTTTAAAAGCTAAATCTCTACGTTTCATTAATTTAATAATATGAGCATTCAGCCATGGTGCAGTAGAGCATTTATTTATATATAACAATTTTACGAGGCACACAAGTCTGGTCTAAATGTAAAAAGTTTGAGTTGAAATTGGCAACAATATCATCAACCTCAGAAGAGTAATACATGGTTTGCCAATCTAACAAAAAGAAATTTTCAATAAAATGTAGTTGATTAATCGCCTTATAATCAGAAACAACAGTATACGATATCTTACTCCTGGTGTTACAAAACTTATAACTTGCAAATATTAAATTATGATCAGAAATAGCAGGAACTTCAATTTGCCCAAAGGAAATAATATTATGTTTATCAGGCTCATAAACAATAATCAAATCTAAAAGGATGTTAATTCTAGTTGGACCAAACGGTAAATAATATAAATTATTAATTTTTAAGCAACCACTAAGTCTATTATTGCTCAACATGTTATAGTTAAAATCACCACAACAAATAATTCTTTCATATCCACATAATTGTTCAGCAAAAATATCTTGTATATTAACTATGTCACTTGAACAAACAGGAGAAGGGTTATAAATAATCAAAATTAGTATTTTTCCAAATGTTCCAACAAGCTCAGAAGATAAGAACTCAACTTTACCTACAGAATTAGAAGAAAGTTTTTTAATTTTAAAGTGGGGACGATAATAAATACAAACACCACCTCCACGGGAATCAGTACGATCAGCTCGCAGCAATTTGTAGTTGTTTATTTGGAATGAATTGTTTCTATTTTTCTTAGTGAGCCAAGTCTCAGACAAAGCAAGAAAATCAAATTCATAAATATGTAAAAGAATAGTTACATCATTAAAATGTTTCACCAAACTTCGAACATTTGTAACATTTTTGTTCATAATCCTGAAATATAAACAATCAAAAACAAATTATATCTGAATGCGAATAATATTTCAGCATCATGCGGACCCAGGCCCTGTCTGCATCCTTAACAGATAAGGTTAATTAGGAAAGGGTGGTAGCCACAGAAACAACTAGGGCGAACCGCAGCAAAGTCATTTTCTATATATATTCATACCTGCGGAGCGAGTGCGACATACCAGCGCCGCACCAATCTCCGCAAGTATAAACGCACAGTGAAAGCTATTTCCCGTGTCTACGCTTTATATACATATGTATATACAAAGTCTGTACATAGGGAGACGGCCGAAAACACATATATAGGCACAGGTTCATCGATTATTATATATTCATTCTTGTGCGCTCACAAAATCTACTTAAATATTTAAGTAAATTTCGGCGCTAATCATACACACATTGAAAAACCTTTTTACAATAAAAAATTATGTTCGAGTAAATACTTAGGTACATATATAAAACAAAAGATACGTTGCAAAATTACGAAAATCAGAAAAAACGAAAAATAATCGTCGATCACCAAACTTGCATAGCAAAACAACAACAAAAATTGGTAGCGAGTGTACTAAACAGAACAACAGAATTGAAAAACCCTTTCTCGCGTAGACAATACTCGAATAACCCACTATATGATCCACTATAAAATATGTTTATATACTTAAAATTGGAACAAATATGTGTTAATGTGTATTAAAACAATGAAAAAATGAAAAATACAGTTATCTTATGCATCCTTTGGAATCAAACAAGTTCTACACAATGAAGGTTTGCATGCAATGCATATGATGTATTCAAGCAACGGTATCAAAACACATACATATAAACAAAAATTGTTATGTACATATTATAACTTTTATTATATGTATAACTTTTCACTTCACTAATTAAATTCACACAAATTATTATTGACATTATTATTTATTTATCAACACATGTATGTATATTATTAATTTATTCGTTAATTTAAACTGGTTTGAATTAAAATATTAATTTATTTAAAGGAGAGACAAAAACACGTCTTTCCTCTACGACGATCAATCGCCGATCTTCACTTGAAAAACCTTACTTGATTCAACTAAATTGTACATTATTGCCAGTTCGGTAACGAGTTGGTCATTGTTGTTACTGGTGAGGTGCGAGCGCACCGTTAGGATCGATATTACTTCTACCGATTTTGGCATTAAAATCGCGGGCGATAGTTTTAATGTTATGGTGCGCGATGTTTTGTTGACCTATTCCAACTCGACAAATAATAGATCTTTGACTACATCTTAAAATCTACATCTTTGACTACTACATCTACAAATTATTCTCGCGCACTTCTAGACCGTCGAAGAGCAAATAATTCTAATGTGTAAATCTTTGCCTGATTCGAAAGGGTTTGGAGATCTCGTTTGACAGTAAACCATCAAATAAAGACATTTTAATGTCATGAATTTATTCGACACGGATTTATATTTCTTAATAATTCATAAAATATCTTTCATCAAATATCTTTCATCAACAAAAAACGATGCATTTTAATGAAATATAACCGTTTTATTTCATATAGAGCATTTTTGACAGTAAACTATCAAATAAGAATAATCATTGCAGAATCTCGGTGGTTTCCTTCTGATGGTATTTTGCACCGCAGTAAGCCAACTTCAAATTGTTCTTCGTTCTGATCGGTGCTGTTATGGAGAGTGTATCTATTGGTGGTGTTATCTATGCCACTTCTATATCTTCGAAGTTCTGGTAGTGCAAAAACATCTAACGCGTAAATCTTTGCCTGGTTCGAAAGGTTTTGGAGATTTCAAGGTCTTAAAAGTCTAAGCACGTTCACGTTATGCTTTTTACGTGTGGTCACACTGATGAAGGATCTTAAGCATCCAGTTCTAACTTGAACACGTTTATATAGCGCGCCGCAAAATACAAAACAGGCGACCACTTTTTTCGTCTCTAACCTCGAGAACAGACGCTAATTTAGTATTGGTTTTATAGCGTCAATGGCGCCGTGGCATGTAGTGTTCATGACTATAAACAGAATTTCCTCTGCTGGTTTTCACTACACCATCTAATTCAGTTAGAGTTATGAAGGGAGTAGCGCGATAAGATATGAATCTGCCCCGTTCAGGACGTTTTACAATGATTTTTAATGTGTCCGTATATACTGGTACTGAAAGTTTAAACTCGTATACCGATTGTATGAAGAAATACTGTACATTAATTTTGAATGCTTTTCTCATTCGGTGTCCGTGAGAATTTATTTACGTATACAGTGTATACATTTTTAAAATTCTCACGGATCAACCACAAAATGTTTATAACTGCGCCGGAGTGTTTACAATCACTTGATTAGAAAAATACACCATGAAAATTTGTCCAAACCTCACGGCGTTGGGAATATTTGAGGTAAATAATTGCAATTTGCATTTTGTTTGTGAATTTATTACATACTATACATATAAAATAAAACACTTACTATAAGTTAAGAATTTTATTAATATTTTTTAATAAATATCAATACACATAAATATAATTATATAATATTTATTTGTGAATAATGGAAATAAAATGTTGAAAAAATAGAAAGTGGTTACATCTGCGCATCTTATCAGTGAAGCAACAAAAAAATTATAAGTTATCGGTTGAAAATAGATTTGCAAAATTACAAAAAGTATCAATGAAGATCAATATTACAATATTACCGGCTTACTTTGGTAAATTTCAATCCTTCAAAAATGGAATGAAATTTTGTGCCCAAAGTAAGAGCCGAGAATAGCATTTTTTTAAATTTATATTTATTTAATATTTAATTTATATTTATATATATGATATATGAATAACTTATATATATATATATATATATATATATATATATATATATATATATATATATATATATATATATATATATATATATATATATATATATATATATATATATATATATATATATATATATATATATATATATATATATATAATATATTTATATAAATTTTATTTAAATTAATATATAATTACCATTATATATATCGCACTATCCAAACAAAAAGACTAAGTCAAAAACAACGATTTCCAGTATAACGTTTTGAAGGATTATATGCTTATATATTTTAATTTTGAACTAAAATGAAAACTTTATTATTTAATTTAGTCAAATTAATGGCAAGAATGTTCCTAAATTGCAATTATACCCCTATTTTAATTTGGAAGATGAAAATAACTTGTGCGTTATGTTCAATTGAATAAAATTCCTGTACTAAGTATTATTTACAATCTTTTTGCTTAGAAAATTTTGAAAATAAATAAACCCTATACGATATCTTCTTACTTTATTTTCGTTTCGTAAGATCTTTTTGAATAGTGTAATAAGATTTGGTTATACTTTTTGCATGGATGTTTAATTTTCCTTGGTATTTCAATTTTCACTTTTAATGAAAACCGACAAAAAATTTGTAAGTAAACTAAATATTTTATTGATTTTAAAAATCTTTAAATGACAAATTTATAAAACTATCTTATACAGAATATTAACCTATAAGAAAAAATTATTGGTGTGGTAAACAGATACATTAAATCCTTGTATTTATCGGATATTCGGATGTTAACGGAATTTGTTCATCGTAAAGTAAGGACAGATTGTCGTTTCTTCTCTTCAATTTTCTATCCCTTCTTTTCGTTTCCGGATTATACATAAATATTTATATTCATTTGGTTTCTCCTTTGAAATAAAAATTTCACGAATTTCTAAAAAATTTACTTTTTGTATTTTTTTGAAAATAATAACTATCGGAGAATGTTTTAAAATCGAATATGTCATTTTGTTCCATTTCACATACTGTATAAGGCAACCCCGTACATTTGGCATTTCTCCCAAAATACTCCCAAAATACTGTGAAGGAACATGTAATTCTTGATGTTTTCGACGTTTTTCAATAAGCGCATGCATTGAATCTCCTTCATTTTGAGTATGTCCTTTCTCAAGATGTTTGTGTGAAATATCGACGTTTAATTTTTTTGATGCCCAGGAATAAAACGAATATAAGATTTTGTTCTTATTTTGTCCTGGACAATTATTAGAGCAAAAGCGAATTTGTTTAATATTTTGATTTCCCGAGATTCCAGCCAACATAAACTTATATACGAAACTCACAACTTCACAAGTGCCTTGCTTTGAACTTAATGCATCCCATATTATATGTAGTGAAATTATGTATGGCTAGCTTTCTTTTATAATAAAATATAGTCGTTTCACCACATGAAGAATTCTGAAAATCAAAACATGCCGTTACAATGGTTTTATTATAAATTGTCGCTGATTTTTCTAAATCTTTTAGTCTTTGAGCTCCTTTTTTGTTAAATTGGTGTTTTTCGTACGTGTCTCTAAAAACGTCTTTATCAGTTGATGTGTTATATTCTCGTACATCGTACATTCGTTACATTTATCCTTTTTCGCTATAAAGAAACTAATACTGAAACTGTTGTTAAACACATTTCTATACTGACGTTCTGTGACGTTCTCTATATTTACTTCTTCGGTACGAATCCATTCCTGAAATAGCCTGAACATTTTCGAAATATTTAAATTACCTTCCGAATATTATTTTGTTATCTGCACCCTAAGATAGTGAGAGTTTACTCTAGGAAACATAGAGATATGTCTTTTGATATGAATTTTTGTGGTTTGCTTAAGTTCATTTACCGGTCGTGTAAATTTACCTAAAACATGGAAAATTGAGTTAAATTTATTACAAAACAAACTATATGTTCTAAGGTAACAAAGAGAATAATAATAAATACCACTGTTGTCTGATTCACCGCTAACCATTTTTTCTAATGCTGTCTCCACAGTTTGATTGAAGATGCATAAAGTATCCAAAAACATTGATTTGCATACTTTCTGAGACATGGTTTCTGCTCCCGTTGAATATATTAAATTGTATATTCTTGAAGAGTTTCTTAAACTCGGTCTAGATGAAATTTGTATAACTTTTTTGTCAACAACTTCAATACACTTGACTATGAACTTGACTATGTCCCACTGACGCTCTTTTGAAGCAAGATTGCTGTGGTATTTTAAAATATCTTCTCTTACACTGGAAGGAAGAATTTCTTGGTACTTATTGCTACATTTGGCTGAACAACCTTTTCTCAATACTTTTGCTGGCATTTCCACACCGACATAATTTACGTAGCTTTGTCCCATATTTTTTCTTTTTCTCCATTTATTTCGGCCCCAATTTTCTTCATTTTTCTGCCTTTTTCTGGATTATATTTCCATATTATCTATAAAATAGCAAAATGGTTAGTAACTATTAAGAATAAATTTATAAAATGATTTAAATTAAATTAAAAATACCTGCTGCTGTACTTGACAATTTTATAGAATAAAATTTTCCGAACTGAAAATTTTTAATTGTTATTTGCATTGAAGCACTGTTTAAAAAATCATATAAAAAAACGTAAAAGTTATATAAAAAAATTAAACGTTTAAAGTAAAATAAATAAATAAAAAATTTTCATCTTTCATCAAAATGTACTTACCTTATTGTCATAGAAATCTAATACACGCTAAAAAATCACAAGTAGTTGTAGCATTCCGATTAAAACATATTTTCTTTGAAAATGATAGTAAATCGTTTTGATGTGTTTTTGAATGGAATATTGACTTAGTGTAATTTTTAAAGGTCTACAACTTATAAAGGAAGAGTCGAATCCGAAAAAGGGTGTTTTTCTACGATAGAGTACAATTAGGGATACTGGAATTGATTGATTGATTGATTGATTGATTGATTTTGAATGTACGACCAAGTTCTTAGGCTTGAGTTCCCGGATGACGCCGGGTCCACCGTACACCCTTTTTTACACATAACAAAACCGAAGGATTGGATAGGTTAGTTAAGTGGGACAGAATCGGCCCGGTTACAGACACCTAGGTATAGCCGATAGTTAGTAACACAAAGACAACACAATTCTAATCTACTAGATGAAGGATAAAGGCTTAATAGGTTAATGGATAACGATGGTATTGGTCTTCAACAATTGCTT
This sequence comes from Nephrotoma guestfalica, assembly GCA_963691935.1. Classification (NCBI taxonomy): domain Eukaryota; kingdom Metazoa; phylum Arthropoda; class Insecta; order Diptera; family Tipulidae; genus Nephrotoma; species Nephrotoma guestfalica. Next base: position 151,757,445 of record OY829913.1, read on the forward strand.
CTTTAAAACGGCAACCTAAGAAAAAATATTATTATTTCACATGCATCTGGAATTTTCCTGAAATTTAATTCTATTAATACTTTTCGGATTCCTAACCAAAATTGGTTGACTCGACCCGTTACAGACACCTATGTAAAGTCGTTAGTAATAAAATGACAACACAATTCTAAACTACACAATCAGCAATTACAATGAAGCATTAATTCACAAGCATCTGTAAATTTCCTGAAATTTAATTCTAAATTCATATTTTCCGGCTTCCTAAATAATTGAAACATTTATTAATTTAATCATTCTGCAACTCCGCAACTTACAGTAGAATTTCCTGAAACCAAAGTTATTTGAACTATATTCAAAATAACTCTAAAAATCATTAGTATATTTAGGACAATATATATACAATATAATAAAATTATACTTGAATAAAATAAATGTAAAGTAACGATTAGTATTAACTAAATTAATTTGGTTCTCTTAAAACAAATAAAATAAATCGAATCCAGGAAAGGCACGTACGGCCTTCCTAACTTCTAAGTCTGTTGATTTGATGGATTTATTTATAAAAAAATATTTATGAAAGTCACTTGTCCTTGTCATCCCTAATCTAATACAAATATGTTTATTTATAAAAACAGAAAATGACCAAACGAAAACTGGTTCCAAAAACAGCTAATCTGGAATCTGTAAGGTAATGTATTAATAATGAATGTTTTATACAGCTTTAGAATCCCCAATACCTTAACAAATTAAACCAAAATTAAATAAAACTATTAAAGTAATCAGGAACCTGTAAGATAACAGAATTAATAATAAATAGCTAGCACATCTGTAGGATCCGTGATAATCAAATAACCCAATTATATGGTTCAATGCTTTAATTATAAAATAAATAAATCAGAAAATATTAAAATAACATATTAAAAATTAATCTACGATAGTTAACTATTGTATATATATATATATACATATACACACACATACATATATATATATATATATATATATATATATATATATATATATATATATATATATATATATATATATATATATATATATATATACATACACACATACATACACACACACACATAAACATACACACATATATATATATATATATATTTACAACAGCATTAAATAAATTATAAATTATATAATCGACATACGTCGATAATTATTTATCCAACCTAGAACAAGTTAACCAAAACCTTTACCAATTTACAGTCTTCCAAATAATCTAGAAAAAAAATTTAATTAAAAAGTGCATGATCCCGAAAAACTATCTACATATAGCAAATTTGACTGCATTTCAAATGTACTCCGTAGCTTCCATGTAATTCCAAATATTCAAATATTCGCGGAAATAGCAAAGTTATAAAGTTAAGCCAACAATTCCAATTCGATCACAGCCGCCTACCTCTACTTGTCCTAAACTAGAGTTCCAAAATTCGTTAAATTATTATTTTCACGTTCAAAACAAGAATAATAAGAAATTTAAGAAATTTAATTTAATTTTACACTAAAACCTAAAATTCAAATTAATAAATTATTAATTTATATTTCTACAAGGATCTGTATATATGAATGCGATAATACGTTTTCCACGGAACCAATCTACCGTGTAAATCGGAGGATGGGTGTATATGAATGAATGAATTCATCTGTCAAGGAGAAAACGAATAGTACAGAATAAACCACGATCATGCTTGTTTAGTTTCTATCCAATTTCGTCATAAATTTATCCCCTCAAAATTTTGTTTTATGTATTTTATTTGTCAATTTCCTGTTTATTCTTTTTTTAGTTGAAACTTGGAAGGGATAAATTATAAAACACTAAGCATGATCATAATAATCTATTCTCAGTTCTCACTCACGCAACAAGCGCAAAAACAAAAAATAGAAATGTATGTATCTATTTAATATACTAAACCAAAACATATAAATGAAATGGTATTTTATTTTGCGCTCCTCTCTTAACACGTTTACGCAAATAGAAACAGTTAAATACATATTTTATATAATTAAAATTTATTTCGGAAAAATATGAATTAAAATAATGAAAAACACTTATCTTAGGCATCCATTGGAATCAAAAAAGTCATACATATTAAAGATTTACATACACTGCGTACGTTGCTCAAGCAACGGTATCAAAATACATATAAACGAAAATTGTTATGTACATATTCTATACCATCACAAGCGCACCGTACACAGATTAAAATAAATATACAATACGTACAACTATTCACTTCACTTATTAAATTCACGCAAATTATTATTGAAATTATTATTTATTTATTATTTATTAAAATTACCAACTATATCAATATTACTTTTTATTAGTTAATTAAAATACATTTAAAATAAATTATTTATTTATTTAAAGGAGAGACAAAAACACGTCCTTCCTCTACGACGATCAATCGCCCAGAGTACAATTAGGGATACTGGAATATGCAAAAATTCAAAAAGACACCAACTATTACTTATAAGTCTTTTTGTATGGATAGTGCGATATATATATATATATATATATATATATATATATATATATATATATATATATATATATATATATATATATATATAATATAAATATATTTATTATATTTAGTCTGGGGGTGAACATTGGAACTACACGAAGAATGGAATGAATCCAAAACCTACGTTTTGGTGGACTGAAATTTTTCATTCTGGATTGAAATTACATGCAATTGTTGTTATACAATTACCAAAGTAAGACGGCATATGTGATAAATCTTTTGCAAAAATGAAATTATTAATGATTTTATATACCGGGTGACTGACACGAAATGTTACCAACTTCAGACTGTCATTGCTGTCAAACCAGTGATGACATAACGCTCAAATTTACACTAATGACAGTTCATTCCATTGTTTACAAGCGTACAAAAGCATTTTGAACGCAATATGGGAAATATTCAGGAAAAAAGTTATCCGCAATGGAATTCAAGCGTAATAGTGTGATTGATCTTGGCTGGAAAACCACAGCCGCAGATTGTTAACCAGTTAAAACATCTGCATGTGAATAAAATGTTTGTGTATCGCACCATAAATCGTTTTAACGATACTGCCAGCATTGCAAAACGCCATGGTGGTGGACCGAAACGCACTGCAACATCGCCGGATATCATTCGGAAGGTGAAGGCCAAATTGGCTTGGAATCCGCGCCGTAGCGGCAGAAAAAGGGCTCGTGAGGCGAACATTTCGCTCGAACGGATGCAGCACATATTGAAAGATCATCTTGGACTAAAGGCCTTGAAATTCCATAAAACGCATGGTCTCATCTATGCTAAAAAAAAGTTAGAGTGGAAAGAGCAAAGGAGTTGTTACGCTTGCACAAAAGTGGCGATTTGCCGAATTTGTTTTTCTCCGATGAGTTACCGTTCGTTATTGAGCAATATGTGAACAAGCAAAACGACCGGATTTACTTTCGGCCGTTCTACTGAAAATTTGGACCAACGGATTACCACTCGAAACCAAGCGCTGCCGATGGTGATGGTTTGGGCCGCTGTAACGGCCGAAAGCCGTTCACCGCTCATTTTTTTGGACCGTGGCATCAAGATAAATGCTCAAATTTATCGGGATATTGTGTTGGAGGGAGCGTTGAAGCTTTGGGCACAAACACATTTCGGCCGCAGAGCATATAAACTTAATCATTTCGGACACCACCTTACTTACATTGTCATCTAGTGGCAGTGAAGGTCAAGTACCAGTAGAAAAGAAACTAAAGCAAACAAAAAATTGCGCTTCATCTCACTCATCGCTACATATGAAGAAAATGGTTGATAAAAATATAGTGTGTTGGATCGATCGAAAATAAGTAATTCAGGAGCTGCTCTTCTAATCGCCACTACTGCAAATCCATTAGGGCATGATTTAGAATCAATTACAGTTTTCAAAGAGACAATACGTCGCCATCAACAACGACTCGGGAAGGAAATCAGTGATGAAATATTTAAGTCTTTCAGTTCTGATTCTATTCTAACCGTACATTGGGATGGAAAAATGTTAGAATATATAGCAGAGAAAACAATGGTTGACCGACTGTACGTTATAGTATCCGGTTATGGTAACACCAAATTGTTGGGAGTTCCAATGATTACACATGGAAGCAGTATACAATGGTATATAAAATGTTTGAAGACTGAATATAACAGAAAATATTAAAATATTGTGCTTTGGTAAAATGTCCAGCAATGTCGGTGTGCTAAATGGAGCCTATAGACTTCTTGAAAAAAGACTTGGTAGAAATTTATTGTGGTTTGCTTGCAGACATCATGTATATGAATTAATTGTATCTGCTGTTTTTAGTAGCTTGTTAAAGGAAGTATCAAGTGGGCCCGATATTTTGCTTTTTCAGAGATTTAAAAGGCAGACTAATTAACATTTAACTATGCGGTTTAGCTGACGTAAATGTTCAAGAAATCTTTAGTTCACCAGAGAAGAAGAATATTATTACCTTTATTAATGATCAACTTGGAAAAATACATAATGGGCGAGATGATTATAAAGTAGTTTTATTCTGAGAGCTCTTTAACTCTGAGAGCGCCCTATTATATATATATATATATATATATATATATATATATATATATATATATATATATATATATATATGTATATATATATATATATATATATATATATAAATATATATATATATATATATATATATATATATATATATATATATATATTTATATATATATATATATACGTTTACATATATATATTTACATATATATATATATATATATATATAAATATATATATATATATATATATATATATATATATATATATATATATATATATATATATATATATATATATATATATATATATATATATATATATATATATATATATTTGTAACAAAATTTATTCGTATAACATTTAGTAAACAAAACGGACGCGACACTGTTAAGAGAAAGAATATCGAAAAATCCTTGAAAGCTAACTATAAAATTCATTATTGATTATTTTTGTATGTACATAGTTATATTTAGAAAACTCAAATATATTTATTGTTGTTATATTTGGGTACAGAATTATTAAACGAAAATTTATTTTTAAATTAAACGAAAAATTCTGATAAACGATTTATTGTTATTGTTTTCCTATTCAATATGCAAATTAAATGTGATGAAAAATTAAAATAAAGTAGAAACAAAACAATTAAAATTCGATATGAGGTTGTCTTATTGGTTATTGTATAATAAAATATATGAGTTTTGAGACTTACAGAATGAGTTTTGGCATTATTCATTAATATAAAATCTAGCAAATTCGCATAGTTTCGTGTGTCATGTTTCAAATCAATTTAATTTATTAATGCTACGTTTGTATAGAAAAGGTGGTAGCACGGAATTTCTAATTCAACAAACACAAACAAATTTTAATATCAAACAAAGATAAACTCATTTATCAAGCCCATTGCAAAGGTCAGACCTCAGAAGTATTACCTATAAAGTAGTTATGGTGCAAACGAATAATCCACTATGTATTTCAAAAGGAAATCGAATTAATCTTCCTTTTCCTGAATTTTATCTCAATATTTAAAATCTAATGTTAGGTACACACACGAGAAAATAAATATTTAGTGATATACGTAAACTTAAACTCATACTGTGAAAAGTATAAGTCGTATTTGTATAGGAATTTTGCAGTTTACTCTCGAAGTTAAAATATTTGAATGGCAATAAATATCTTTTTTTTTTACAACAAACACAGCCTTGGTCTAAAGTAATAGGTACTCCTAGAAAACACGTGCAACTCATAAAGTATAAAACCACAAACTTATCTGTTAAATAATACTCCACGCGGCGAATTCAAACGTTAATTTAAAATAATAGATTATGTATTTTGAGGTGCCATAAAACATCTGGTGCATAAAATAGGGAAATAAGTTATTTTGAATTTTTTTCCGTGTTATTTCACTGTTCATTGGTGAAGTTAGAGACTATTTTACGAAATGCCTAAAAAGTGAACTTTGTATAGAAAAATGGATAAAAATCCAGATTCTGCACGAAGTAATCAAGTCCCAGATAGAGATTGCCAAGTTAGTTAAATGTTCTCGGTGTGCGGTGCAATCTGCTATTAAAAGGTTCACGCAGACTGGTTCTCACAAAAACAGTGAAATCGGGTAGAAAACTCATAACTACTGCGCCAGGACAGAAAACTTATTCGAGAGTCTCAAGGACCGCAAGAAACCTTCTTCTGAACTCGCTGCAGCTGTATCGGAGGACATTGGTAAGCCGTTAGTTCTCGAACGGCAAGAAGAAGACTCACAGAAGCTGGCTTAAAAGCCTGTAAAGCTAGGAAAAAGCCCCTGCTGACCCAATACGACAAAAAGAACCGCTTAGAATGAACTCGACAACATCAACATTATATCGAAGAAGATTGGTCTAACGTTGTACGGTCCGACGAAAACAACTTTGAGGTAAGTTTTTATATCATCGGCATAAAACAACAATAACATTAACGGGTTATTTAATTTACTTTTATATGAGATACAACCAATTTAACATTGAGTGTTATTTTTATAACTAAATGTGACGTTTGTGAGGCAACGTGTCGGCCAGGAATAGCATCCAGATTGTGTGGTATCTACCGTCAAACATGGAGGCGGCATTATGATCTGGAGCTGCATGGCTGCCGTTGGGATCGGGGAAATGTTCGTTTGTGAAGGCCGCATGAACAGTCAAAAGTACATCAATATGCTAAAAACTGTCTTGATGCCGTCGTTGACGCGCAGTTTTGGCGACACCGACATAGGCGACGTCAAATTCCAGCAAGATAATGCTCCATGTCATAAACCGGCGACCACCATGCGTTGGTTTAGAGATAACAACATTGTCTTGCTGGACTGGTTGGCGCAGTCTCCAGATCTGAACCCCATCGATCATCTTTGGGGTATATTAAAGCGCAAGATACGGGAGCACAGCATTACATCAAAAGCTATTAAAAACGCTCTAACGAATGAGTGGGATGATAATACTGCAGCTGAGTGCACAAAACTTGTACGCAGCATGCATCAAAGGATTGCTGTGGTGATTAAAGCAAAGAATGGATCCACTAAATATTAATTTTAAAAAATATTTTAGTCCATATATGAATATGGACAACAAAACTAGTTTTATTTTTCATCCCAAATGTGAGTAATGCAGTAAATTGTAGGAGGCCTAATACTTTTGGCCAAAGCTGTATGTAATTGAAATACACAAACTGAAATATAAAATATAGGAAATATATACAAATATTATAAATAATGCGCTTGTCTCTAATACGATACACTTCAATAAATAAAAGAATGTAATTAATTGCTTGTTTGTGTACTGAAGTTTGAATGAAATTAAAAAAATTATGTTGTCCTGTTTTCCTATCCTGAAGATAGGATCCAAATTGGCCCAAATAATTTGGTATTATGAGTGAAATCTTGTTTATCAATACATATTTAGTATAGTTTTGTTCAATATATGTGAAATTAGAGTTTACAGATATTCTTAAAAATTAATATATACCATCTTATAGCTAAGATAGCTCTATTTTAACCAAATTGTATGTACTTCATATAATGTTTCGATACATACAGGGTGAGTTTTTTAATAAATGCTAGGCTTTTATCTCAAAAAAGGTGTAAGATAGGGGAAAATTACTTATACTGAAAATTATTCAGTGTTGCGTGGAACGTTTTGTGGTGATCTTGCATGACCTTGAAACTCATTAGTTTGGGAGATAACGACGAAAGTTAATTTTTTTAAATTAGAACCTATCCTTTTGAGTACACTTTTTGATTAAGCAGTTGAAAATAAATAAATACATTTTTCGTCAAGCATATGATCTCAGAGATTTGATTGGACTGTAGGACCCAGTACTGGACAAGATGTGCCGGATAACACCGGTCCTATTCCTACGGCCTTTTTACTCATAACATGAAGGAAGGATAGGAAAGGTATTTTTTAGGACGGAACGGCCGGAACGGCCCGGTTCCAAACACCAAGCAATAGCACATAGCATTAAACGTCAAACAAAAATTTTAATTAATCTAAATCTTTAATAACTAAAAAAATACAATCTCTAGGAACGTAAATCCTTGCATATACATCAAAGCCGTCTAGAACGGCTCAAAACGGAACGGATCAAAATACGGTCAGATAAAGATGTGAAACAAATCAAATGTTTGAAAAGAACATTACAACAACCAATTTATTTGATTATTTGATTAATATTGTATAGGCTAAACTCTTCAAAGGATTTTCTTTATTCTAAGTACAAATTCACATTATTCTGTAATTATTATTTACGATATGTTTTTGAAATCCAATCAAATCTGTGAGTAATATCTAAGTATAACAGTCGGATCTTGAAATCCGGAATATCTTCTATTATCCCTATATGATTTTTAAGCAACAAAACTCATTTAATCATCAAATTTAGTTAGTCACTGCGAGTTTTTCGAACTCCACGAGTTCCTCATCCAATTGTTTTATATGTACCTGAGACAAAGGCCTCCATAGCATCGACAATTTATTAATCGAAACCATTTGTAGTTATTTAATTTAGGTCTAGGTATGGAGGGATGTTCTAGTTTTACCATTTGTTTTTTACCTTGAGCTAATTTTTAATCTTTTTAAAATGTATGGGTTAATCTTAAGAATCGGTAGCGAGTAGAAGGTGAGACTTGGATCAGTTAACTGTTTCTTTAGAAATCGATTTTATGAAATAAAGTTTGTTCAAATGTGTGAAATCTTTATTTATTTTTATTGGAAATTAAATTACGTTGGTTCCTATTAATATTGAAAAAGAATGTCGTTCAAGTGACCTCCGCTGCTAGCTCAGCAGGCTGTTAATCTTTTACCAAAATTTTGAATATTTTTTTCGCATAATGATGGTTCATTTAGTGATAATTGCTCGATGATGTTGTCTTTGAGGTGTTGAACAGTTTTACGATTATCCTCATATACTTTGCTCTTCAACAAACCCCATAAGAAGAGTCCAATGGCGTTAAATCACATGATATTGGTGGCCAATTCACGTCTGTTCTTCGAGAAATTATTCAATTATTAAACTTCTTTTTCAAAAGATCGATTGATTCCGTTACTGTGTGTCATGTTGCATCGTCCTGTTGAAACCACATATTCTGTACATCAATATCTTCCTTGACTCCACAAAAAGTTTCTAATCATCTATCGATATCGAGCTCCATTCACAGTAATTGCATTGCTACGAGTATTTTGATTTTCGAAAAAATATGGACCAATTATGCACACCAAAATCCACACCATGCGGTAATTTTTTTTGTTTTCATTGCCTTTTCAAACATTTCTCTAGGATTTTCTTCATCCTAAATGTGACAATTTTGTTTGTTGACATAGCCGCCAATTTCAAAATAAGCTTCATCGGTGAAGATAATTTGCTAGAAAAAATTCTCATTTTCGTCTTGTTTTTCTCTGGCCCAATTAACGAATTGCCGACGTGTGTAAAATATTGAACAAAGTTGTTGGTTCGAGGTTTAATTTCTTGGCAACGCTTGTGCTACTGCAATGTTTTCACTTGAAAGACCAATATGATGATAAATTCTGCTTATCCGATTTTGAACTGAATCAGTTTCTTCAAATTTATCAATGATAAGTTTAATAACACGGTTTGTTGAAGCATTTTCCCTACTGTATTTTGAACGAAATTTCCTGCCAACTTCTCAAGTTTATTTCACCATATTTAAAATAAGTTTTAATAATGAAAACACGTTGTTAAATCGTATTTTAACGATTTACTCCATTTTAAATAACCAAAATATTTGTACTTGTCATCTGTCAAATAACATAATACTCGAGTACGAAAAATATGGAATACTTAAAACGATACCTCAAATTTCTTGTTTGACCTTAGCGCTAGTTAACAGTTAGTTTTAATGCATAATATAATTAAATTTTATACTCGTTCGTTTTGTTCTAAATTTGTCCTAATTATCAATTTCTTAAGCACAAGATTAATAAATAGTCTAGAATTAAAGCATTGTATAAGATCTTAAAGATTGTTGAGAGGTCTTATAGGACGTCATATTTATTGTACTCGTCAATTTTCTTAATTGCGCAAGTGTAATGATCAAGTAAAATATTACGAGTGCACAAAAAGTTGAAAATTTTGCTTGTTATGTGGAAAACTGGTATTGTAAATGTTGCCAAATCAGTCTCTTAAAACACTTGACTTTTTTATTTGAAAATTGAGCAAATCAAATGGCTTTTGCAGCAATCCAAAGACTATCTTGTTTTAGATATTCTACCCTTTAAATCTTCTTTCTTCTTTTAACAGGCAATTTCTTTTATTTCCTTCTCTAAGCAAAATTATAGGTAGAAGTGAAGACGATCGAGTAAAATATTCGAATGTTTTAGTAAAGTCCTAAAGGAATATTTTAATTCCAACGATAACGTCCATTTTTATAAGTTCACAAATTCACATTCTAAATTATAACTTTTTAAAAAAGGTATCGCACTTAATTAAATTATTAGAGCTTGAGCTTATTTAATTATAAACTAAAATATTAAAAATTACAAATAATTATTAATAAAATCCAAACGAAAGCCTTTTACTATTTGGCATAAATTTATCTTGTCACTTTACATTTTATCTTGGAAAAAATTTAGAGAATTCTAATTTACTGAAATATCACGATATCCAATATAAATCTAGACTTTACGACAATTGTTTCGTTTGTAAAAGTTATCATTTTTACTCATTACAATTTATCTTGGTTTTTAGAGAATTAGGGTACTGATATCCGAAACCAGAGATTTTAAATCCGTTAAATTATTGTTATCACGTTTCAATTAAGTATAATCTGAATGCCACTTTGAAAATACTTATTGGCGGTTACAATTCTAAAGAAAACCCCGAAAACTTTTAACTAATAATTTATTAATTTACATTTCTATAAACAATGTTATTTAAAACCTTATTCATTTGACAACACTCCAATCACCATATAAATAATCAATCATTTATGATTGATAAAAAGTAAAAAGTATGTATATGTATTTACATCATTCAACCTCCATTATAAGCATAATTCTAATTTTTCTGGTTGGTCTTGTTCCATTGAACCAAAATACATTTTCTACTCTCCTTTCGACCAAAAGCAGCTTCTCACCAGTTCAAAAGTCGAACGTAAAATGCATCAATACAGCCCAGCACAAATAGAAGTCACAACAACGCATTCCCCTCCCTAGGGACTAAACCAGACTGGCTACCAGTCAAACTGAGAAACTTTCATAAAAAATTGGCCCTTGAAATCGAATTTCCAATAAAAACTCGACTGCACCGCAAAAATCTGTCGCGGAACATGCAACAATAAATATACCCACTATAAACCACTTGACAGAAATATTACATTTCCACTAAAAAAATTGGTTGGTTTTTGGGCCCGGGTGTCAACTTCCTCGCTCGAGTGACAATATAATCTCCTTCTTCCCCTCCTACTGCTTATCCGCTCATCCATACTATATTTCATTTTAAGCCAGCCCATTTTACTTATATGTAAGTTATTTCTACATAAAAAACATGCACAGTATACGAGTAAGGAGGAAAGGGAAATCGATCGCATACAAAAGTGTGTACAGATTTGTAAATGTTTATAGATATACAACTTTAGCGATCAACGAAAAATGTGTTTTTCAATGCCGCATTTCAGTACTCTTATAATCAATTAATAAATTGCGTGTAAATATAATATAATTTAAATCAAAAGGAACTTCTTTGATTTTTTATCAATCCAATAAATAAACATATTTCATTAATAATTAAAATTTAAAAATTTATTAATATTAACATATTTTTATTTTTTTCCTTCTGCTACATTTTGTTTTTCGACTGTTCTCGTGAAAGGTCAAACATGCACTCTCTGAACCAAAAGTATTTATTTATTTATTTACTTTTAATTACTTAATCAAAAGTATGAGTTCTAATTTAAAAAATTAACTCTTGTCAATATCTCCCAAACTAATGAATTTCGAGGTCCTTCAAGATTCTTCGAGGTAACGTCCCCTCGACATTACACAATTTTCATTAAGTAATTTTCCCCTATCTTGCACCATTTTCTAGATAAAAGCCTGGCATTCATTAAAATACTCACTCAACGTAATTCAAAATCATATTTATTTGAATTTTGCAAAAAAGATTTAAAAAACTAAACCAAGTCTTCTATACTTACGACAAATTTTGATTATGTCTCTCTCGCTGTTTTATTTGAATACATAAACGAACAAAGAAAAATCAATACCGAATTTTCATTGTTATATATTTTATGAGCGACATTCGATAAAAATATATTAATAATAATTGAATTACATTATGATTGTACATATTATTATTCGGAACGGTGTTACATCCAAACATGAAATTACGACTGCGATTTTAGGTGTTTCGCTGCTTTAAATAATATAGATGTATCTCTATATACATATATGTAGCTATTATTCAATAACATTATTTTACTCATCTATAATCTAAAACCATTCTAATTTAAGAAAATAATCAAAGATATAAATACATTTTTGGTTACTTTTCCGATTCATGGAGTCCTGCGCTTATTTATAACTAAAATAAAACATTGTCTTTTTTCATATATTTCTCCTACCATTATTTGTTCATTACAATTTTTAGATGCGAATGTGAACATTTATTTTGTAAGACTAGGCTCTTCTATTTTTGTACAAACATGCGTTTTTACATATTGATATTATATTTTGTATATATTGAATGGCGTGAATGGCGCTTTTAACTACACTTTATAGCCGTCCAATCGACTTTTGTGTATACATTCACGTAGTTCTTCAAACAGTGATATTTTTATTTAACAGAATTTCAAAGTCGAAGAGCTTCATTCGATCTTCTATAGCGCATCGCCTGAAAAATTCCCGGTCTAACTAAGAAAACACAATTTTTTGGGGAAAATACCTTTTATTCATTAACATAATTTCCTTCTAGAGCGATACAATCAGGCGTTGAGCCTCTCGATGTCTTTTCGGATAACGATTTATCTTTATTTAAAAGATTTCAGGTTTCGGCAATCACTTCTTCATTGGAGCCAAATCTCTTCCTGGAGCTTTTTTAGCTCTGCAAACAAGTAATAATCGCTGGGTGCCAAATCTGGCAAATATGGTGGATGCGGAAGCGATTTAATGTGTGATTCGTGCAATTTTGAAATTGTTGTGATCGACTTGTGACATGGTGCATTGTCTTGGTGAAAGAACAATTTTTTTCACGGACAAATGTTCGTGCAAAATATGATTAACACGTTCCATTGATATCTTTACAATACCAGCTACCTCACGCAACTTCACTTTACGGCTTTTCAAAACAATTTCGTGGATTTTTTTAATGTTTTCTGGAGTCACAGCATCATTTGGGCGTCGAGAGCGTGGTGAATTTAAATTTACCATGGTTGATTTTTCTGGTGTAGAGTCCGGATAACACTTATCAAGGCACTGCTTAGCTTGAACGGTATTTTTCCCATCAAAAAACAGATTAATCAACACACGAATTTGTTTTCCATTGTTTTGAAATTAACAAAAGTAGCGTCACTAAAACAACTGTAACTTGTAAACTAATAGCCGGAATGTAATAAGATTTTGACACATATCGTTTGAAGGTTGGTAAAGTTTAAAAATCATATGGGTTTTAAATTTGTGGCACCATCTATGTGTCAGACCAGGATCTTTTCAGGCGATGTAATATGTTCGTGCTTATACGCAAACTTCCATAGTGGTTTTGTAGTGCCACATCCGGTGGTCAGACGTCAGGCGCATTTAGTCAAATTTTTTGTACTAAATTGATTAGCATAAGGCTATTATCACGACGCGAAATTATTCACATATTTTATTATTAAACCAGAAAATTTAAATATAACGAGACGCGATAATTCTTAACCATAAATGTTCACAATGCATCGTACCGTATAATGTGCTACTAATAACTCTGCATTCCTTATCGAGGACGGCCAAGTATGACTTCGCCTGTTGAATTGTGCCAAGCAATTTCGTTCGAAAAAGTTTAACAAATTTGCCCTGCTTAGAAGAAAATCGCATTGATTTCATCTGGAATGCGCTCGCTGTAAATTGATAACTTGTCTACGACTTTTCTTACCAAAATGTCGTAACCTGTGTTGGACAAAGCTACTCCGCGATCGTTGCTAGTAGCTATAATTTATCCGATCTCACTTTTAGTAGCGAATTATCCACTCTTGAGGAAATCTCTCCTGACCAAATCTTTGAAACAAAGAAGTAATCTGCTCTATTGCAGATGTCATCTCCACATTTAATAAACACATTTTTTAATCACCTGTTTTTTTTGTATATAATAGAATATTCAACCCAAAAGCAGACGATTAGATACCTTAGAATCTTACGAAACTCGAAAATCCATATTTCTTAATCAAAATATTCTTATCGAATTCTTTACCGATCCCGCCCTGTTCTATTCTCACGCTCTTAATAATATGACTAATACGTCGGGTATTTAATTATACTTCAATATACCTTGAATTTTCAGTTTTGTTACTCCACCGATGACTAATCGGTTATCTGCTATCGCAAAAAGAAAAGAACAAACTCATTTATTTAAAATAAAATATGTGAATACTAAAAAGTCTTTATATTTCAGTATATTTTCGTTACTTCAGTGGTTTAGTTTTCTATTATATCTTTCAAAATGACTTCTGCCGTTTAAGTTCTCAAGTTTCAACATTTTTAAGCACATAAAATATTTTTATAATTTACTATGTACCTGGATTTTTAATTGTTGTGATTATACATATTATCATAGTCCCATAAATTGATTGAACTCAATATTTTTGCTATTTTCAATAAGTTAAAGTTTTCTTGTTCCAAAATTACCGAATATACACCTTCATCTTTTGTTGAATTTTTGTTGTATCTCTTTGTTTCTCTATAAGTACAGGGTGTCCCTAAAGTAACTGACACGAATGTCACCGTTGGATTCCTTGATCAAAACCAAGGTGAAGTTACTTCTATCACTTCGCTCGTTAAAGCCCCGGTATCTTATAAACGTTTAAAGAGGAGCCTTCCAACTCAGCACCTCGTATTAAAGAAACTTCTATCTTGAGAAATAACAATTTTTATTTTCAAGTACTAATTTCTTTAAAGATAACGTTCTCTTTTAAACAAGGTATAATAATTATGACTATTTATTTAAAAAGTATTTCAAATTTAAACAAAACTTTTAGAATTCTACTTGTTTAAGAATTTTTTTTCTTTTTGTACCATTTAACTCTTAACAATTACTCTAGGTCAGTAAATATTTGTTGATGGAAACATAGTTCGGACTATTAGCTTTCAGAAAGGCTTGAACTGGAACCGAGAATCTAAATATATTGCAGCCGACATCACCGAATTATTCAGTAAGATGTGTTCGCGTTTTTCGATATTGGAACATATTCGAATAATGGTCCTCTTTATCTCGTAAATTTACCTTTAATTCGAGCCAAATTTTATAAGAATCTTCAATAGTAATATTTGAGCTCTGTAGCTTTTAAGTTGCCTCTTCAACATATTGAAAAGAATCGATAAATTCTTCAATAATCGTAAAATCTGGTAATTTTTTTATTTTATTTTGATCATCTTCAATAAAATATCTTAACTCAAGAATCCGCTTTGCCATATTGAAAGAAGAATTCCAGCGAGTTGGTACATTTAAAATCTGTAGCTTAAAATTTTTGACCTTGATTACTTCTAAATTTGAGGGTTTCCTTAGTTCCACAGCAACTTTGCGAATTTATTTTATTTTGTCATCCAAATCTGCATATTTTAATACGTCTGTCGCTATCAGTTGCAAAATATGTGCGGCGCAGCGAATGCAATTGATAATTGGATTGTTATTAGACTCACAGCTTAATAGATTTCAACTGCTTCTGCTCCAAGGTTTGGTAGTTGTTCATCGCTCTCAATATCGTTTTCAGTTTTATCGTATTCTTTACTAATAAGGTGTGTTGTACGGACCATGTTATTTCCATTGTCTGATGTTATACAATACAACTGCCTTAATTTAATGTTATATTCGCGTTGATTTTCTAAATTAATATTTTTTAAATACGTTGATATATGTTTCTCCGTTAGTACATATGTACATTGTGAAAGTTTTTGTTACTATTTTGTCGTCATCGACGTATTGGATGTTAATCCCTAAAACACTCCTATCTAATCTCGTTGCCGAATCAAACATTAGGGAAACCATTTTACCCTTCACGCTTTTTTATTGACTGTTTAACCGTTTGAACTAAACTGTTAAGATGTCTCTTTAAATTGGCTTCGTTTAACATATCGTGACAGCCCTTCTCGGTTAAAATTGGTCCCACAATTCCTTTAAACCCGTTGTTTGATATAAATGAAAATGGTATATCCCCATTTGTAACCATCGCGATATAGCTATTCCAAATATCTTCCTCCGAATGTTAAATTTTAAAGGTTTGAAGATTTGAAGGTTTTTTTTATGATTGCTCTGGAAACTTTCTTCAAGTTTTGCTGGTATATGAGGTATAGTTCATTATGATTAGCTTGAATATGTCGAACCATACGCTTCAACGTCTCCAGATAGTACTGTCTTACACTCCAAACAAGTTTGTTTATTTCTGCCTTTATCATAAATATGCACATTGCACCATTTCAAATTGTTCTTCTCAGTCATTTTTCACCCTAAATTAAAAAAAACATACATATAACCAAGTTCTATTTATAATACTAATCACCCAATTTATGTACTATTCCAACAAATGTATATATATATTTTCGGGGTTTTCCCTAAATTTTTCAATGGAACACATTTTTTGAAAATGAGGTATTCAATACATAACATAATGATACCTAAACTAGTCCAAATTCACAAAAACAAATATAGTTAATTATTTTGGTGACGTATTAAGAAGAACATTTCTTTACGAAATATGTATGCTTAACAAAAAATATTTAACGTATGAATTTCATTATTAAGGCGCAAAAAGGCGTCGGGTAAAAATCAATTTTAAGTAAGTTTTTCGGTAAATTCTATTATTTTACACAAACTCTATGGCAAACTGATCGAACAATCGTACTAAAATCGATTTTTATCATAAATAATAAAATATTAATAACCTCTAACCGAGAAATAAAACTTCTTAGCGTGCTAATGCATACAAAAGATATGCTATAGGTCATCACTTCCTATGCGAGCGAAAGGTAATATTTCTTCATGTGAAAAAGAGCCTCATTCCATTTTTATTGTTATTTCGTCATTTGCTACATTAATTGTAAACAAATTGAACATTTTACATACTATTCAGTCGAATTATAGTCACCTAAGAAGTTTATAAGGGTGTCCCTAAACTAACTGACACTGTACCGACATAGAGTAATTTTTAAGAGTGCCATTTAGGCACAGAAACAAATGTTTTATTAAAAAAATTGCATTCTAAAAGTTTTGTTTTTATTTGAAATACTGTTTAACTTATTATCATCATAATCGTCATAATTATTATACCTTATTTAAAAGAAAATGTCATCAGCTTTTTAATGAAATTAGTTAACCAAGATATTGGTTTCTTTAATACAAGTTGCTGTGTTGGAAGACTCCTTTAACGTCTATAACTTGATAGGGGGTTTTAACGGGTGAAGTTATAGAAGTCACCTTACCTTGATTTTGATCAAAGAATCCAACGGTGACATTCGTGTCAGCCACTTTAGAGACACTCTGTATAATATAAAAATTAGTTTTTCGAGAAATTGATCATCTTTGACTCTAGTTCTAATAGTTGTTCTGTCAATATGGTTGCTGAAACTTAAATTGAAAAAAAATTAACAAATTGCTAGTGCGTCACAATTTTCGTTTATTGCGCTGCGAAGCACAAAATTATTTTCCAAAACAGTATTTGAAATCGTTTTTATTCATTCTAATTCTGATGATGATTTTACAGTCACTACTAATACAATACTAGTTCTCTCTAGTTTCGAATTAGTAATCGATTACTAAATTATGTATACTTCTTTCCACTTCAATTAATACAATCGCAGCACAAATATATTATTATCATATGACAGACAATAAAATGAATACAGATAACTTGCGTTGCTATAATTAGTGCACGTAGAAAACTACAGGCCTGCTTTAAAAATTTGGCTATATGACGTTATTTTATGTCGACAGTTTCAACCTTTGACTTTAGATATCAGTTTATTTAATTAAGGAAAATATTTTTGTTTGTATTTTGTTTATTTTTGTTTTCGTGAAACGTGGGGGGGGGGCGTTCCCATTGGTGGGAAAGTAAGCTGTAAATTTTGAATAATTAACATCTATAAATTATAATTAGAAACATTGCTAACAAATAATTTATTACATTATTGTAAAACTATTCATTTAACATTTCATTAAAGAATTATGTACGTGAAAAAATACACGTAAAATTTGTTTGCTAACCAAAAAAGTATGTACAACCATTCTTTTTCGTCTTTCGAACCATACTATTTCTGTTTTTAATATTTTCCGTCATTATGTTTTGATTATTCTTTTTTTTTTGAATATATCCACCGCCTACAGTTCAGGAAAGAACCTGCAGACATAAATTTAATGACATATCAAGCAGTACTGCCTGGTACTGAGGTGCGTTGCTATAATCAACTTGACATGATTGTTTAGAAACTAAAATCAAATCATAACAAGTGAAATTGATTTCCACTAAATTTTATCAATTTTTAATAATATTGATTATCATCCGCGTCATCCGCATTTTTTTTGGATTTATTAAAATGTCATTTAGTTCAATGATTATTACAAAATATTTTAAAATTCGATTATGATAAAAACAAATACTTTTTGATAAACAGAATATTTTGTTTATTATTACTTTTAACACAGCTCAATAAAATAAAAGGAAAATACGATGATGACCTTTAAAATTAAATTATTTGTGTTATGCAACCCACATTTGCGTGATTTTGGTGAGGACTAGAATTTTTTTTAGTTGCATGTAAATACTTCTGGGTTTAAGTTTAAAAGCATATTTTGTATAGAATTTATTTAACCACCTATTGACTGAATCCTTGAACTTAATGTGTTATTTACTACTATACTTCACTAATAAAAAGATCAAATTTGTACATGCTATATCGCGATTACTTATTATATAACTGCACCAAAGTAGACGTCGTGTTTCAAGACAATTATAAATGAAATTGTTAAACACAACAATCGCAACGAAACACTTAGGTGCTTTTTTTATGATAAGCCTTTCTAAATTTATTCTTCTAAGAAATGTTTTCTAAGAAAACACGATGTTGAATTATGTATTAAATGCAAATGTTTTAAAATAACAGAAGGTGCTAATTATAATATTTTTCAATATGAACTTGTACTCTTTGTAATATTTTTGCTAGTTCTTGACAGTTCGATATATTTAAATATTTTTTTTGAATTGTTATGTTAATGAATACTTTTAGGAAAATAATAAGTTTAGTATATAATATAAAATATTTCAGAATAAAAATTATATCAACTCATAAGTAGTAGAAAATTTGACATTATTCTGCGTTGAGACCAATAAATCATATTCATATATCCGATGATTGGGAAGCAATCCTTGTCTTTTCAATCTACCGATAAGCAATTTAACGCTCTTGAAAGCACATTATTTTGTATATTATGATTTCCGAATTTGACGTTTATTTCATAAAATTGTTATGATCCTGATATTATCTATATGATATTAACATTAAATAATAGTATTTGCGATTGGATCAATAATAATGAATTGCCTACGATGTTATCATGTGTATAAAAAAGTCAAACAGATTTGGCTAAACAACTATATGAAATGATATTATAAAAAAAATACCAACCTGCTGACAAGATAAGCAAAACACAAGTTCTAATGCTAAAGGCATAAAATTCATTGTAAGTAAACTGAAACTTCAGATTATAAAAAGAATATACATTAAAAGAAAATTTAGAATCTGCTAATGAAATCAGATAGTCAGCAAAATTACAGCATTCCAAACGGATTTAGATATTTTGTTATTAATTATATCGGCAAAAAATTTCGTTGTTAGGAAATATTTTATTATTTTTTTATAATTTATTTTTTAGTCCGCGAGTGAATCACTTAAGGCTACTACTTGGTACTGAACTTGCCAACAAGTATGTGTGCTAAAAATCAGTTTTTCACCACAAGATTTTACCAACTAACCAATACTTTATTTATGACGAAGTTAAACGTATAATTGATATATTGATACATGATTATCGAAATAAAGTATTTAGATTGTTTATGATTAGGTTTCAAAGTTGGTCGTTTTTTAGAAATGTAAAATAAAAAACATTTGCATCGGGGTTTTCCGGAATATAAAATCTAGAGACTAATACTTGTTTATCAGGATTAGTGTTGAAATGGCGTAAAAAATGGAAAATTTAGTTCAAAGCTATTTAAAATTTCGTTCTTGGTCGAGCGAAAAATTCCATATATAATAACTTCTTTTTGTCATAGTGCTAAAGTAGAAACCTACAAACACAAACACTTAAGTTATTATAAGAAAAAATGAGAGCGTCATGTGAATATTGTATGTTCCAAAATTAATCATCTCATTGGCTTTTGATGCCTAAGCTGAGTAGATGATACTTGAGAATAGGTTTGGAGAACAAATTTGTGGCTTCAACAGTTCAAGACCATAATTTGACCAAAATTCAAGCCCACATAAATCCAACTCAGTATCACAACATACCTTGTCAAAAGTCAGGGAAATTGACACTTTATGACATTTATTTTTATATGTATAAAAATAATTGCAATGCAATCAGCAATTATTTGTTTAATTATTAATTATTTGTTGAAAATAATTTGGAAGACTCCTGCAATATTTGTTGTTTGCTTTATATTTTGCATGGACAATACAAACGCATCAAGAAAAATATCCATTTTTAAATTAATTTTTTTCTGGGTACATGTAGTATTGTGGAACAGGGAGTTGTCATAATTTGAACTGAAAAGATATAAATTTACATTTTTGATATATAAAAGTGAGAGAGTTAGTTAAAAGAGTTTTAAATATTATAATTTATAGATTTTAGTCGAAAAGCTCCGTGTGCATCTAACTTATATAGATCTTAATATTATTCGTTTATTTACTTTTAATGTGTGATTCCTTGCATTATAAGAAAAAAACCAAACAATTAAATATATTTATTTCATCAAAACTTTTTGAACTAGTAGTATGTTAGATCTAAACCTTTCATTGGTTTCACGTTGATGTATTATAAATCATCATTCTTTGAATATCCTCATAATAACTATAAACCAAGGCTTATTATATTCCTTTGAGAAAGGGCTTTGTTGCATCTACTTTACTCATTTTGTAATATTACACCCGTAACTCATTTTACAATAATAAATAATAATTTTTATCTCCATCGATTGAGAAATTACTTACTTCAATTGTGGAAACAGATACAACATGACGAAAGGACCTATAATCCAATTTTCAGACATCATATCCATTGTAGTCATTTCCTGACACTTCAAAGTCCTCTTTCAATTTATTTATTCAAATAGAGTCGATTTTTTTAAATAAGGATCCGAATCCCATCTGAGGAGCCTCTAAATAAATTATATCGAATGTAGTAATCGCAATCGATTCCTGGCACTCAAAAACACTTCATTCATTTTTATGAAAAGCGTTCAACCCGAACGAAGGAGAATCAAGAAATAAACGGAAAATTTGAACTTAGGTGCCAGTTGAGCACTCCTAAATAATTTGTTCTGAAATCTGGCTTCATCTCAATTGCTTCCTGATACTCGGAAATGAGAATTTTTTTAACTTTTGTCACAAACATTCAATTTTATGGCGTTTAAATATAGTAGATCGAAAGATTACTAAAAAAATAATTCAAATGCATATTGTTACTCATAATGCCCAACGTTTTCGAAAATACGAGATTAATGCCACAATAAATACAACATTATAAAGCTTGATGCAACATGACACCGGTCATCTAATTAACAGAAATCATGACATCTAATGAATAATGTGGCAGCATGCCGCAACCTGGTGCAACATGCTAGTGTAACATTCCGCAAAATATTGCAGCATTACGCGACTAGTAGCAACAACACACAACATGGTGAAGATCCAGTAGCATTTTGCAACAGCGATCAACGCAACATGGTGCAGCATGACTTAAGGACCCCACAGGGAGAACCCTTAACAAATTTTACCCAAATCAGGACCCATGGCAATCGATTCCTGATAATCGAAAATACCATTTCAGTAATTCAAAGTCGTTAAAATTATCAAAATCGTTTGAGCTGAGCAAAAAGAACCGCCAGCAAAAACCCAGTTTCGGTAATTTTCACCAAAGTTGTTTGAGCTAAGAAAAAAAAATTGTAAAGGAACCTGGGCTCCTCCGAAGGACCCCTAAACGAAGTTTCCCGAAATCATAACCCAGCGTATTCGATTCCCGGTACCAAAAAACCTTCTTATAATTTGTATCAATGTAGTTTGAGCAGAGAGAAAAAAATTTAAAAATAAACCCAAGCTTCACTGGAGGACTTCCTAAACGAATTTTTCCGAAACAGTAATGAAATAGCAACAACAAAAAGACATTAAATCGCAATACGCTCTACACTTAAAAATCGTAGAGCACAAATAAACCTAGAAAAGAACAACAATTAAACAGAATAGAAGAGCTTGAGATAAACAAAAAAAGGAACAACAATAACTTACTCAACGATAAAATTAACACAAAGGCCAATAAAATCTATGACCTAATCCTGAAACAATAATAAATAGAAAGTAGGAGCTAAATATAATTCAAAAACTATAGTATATAAGATCTAAAGAAATTTAAATAATAATTATTACAATTATTGTAATAGTATAATAACTGAGGAAGGATAAACAAATCCGAAATCGATAATAAAATAAACTAAAAAACCTATTGTCCCTATAAGGAATAAAAAGTAATATACAAAATGCACAGTTTTTTATATATATAATATTCAAGTGAGAAAAGCACACTAAAAATGAAGAAAAATGGATTTTCAAGAAACTAGCAATTTTTTCATGGACAAATGTTCGTGCAAAATAAGACCAACACGTTCCATTGATATCTTTACAATGTCAGCTATCTCACGCAATCACTTTACGGCCTTTCAAAACAATTTCGTGAATTTTTTATGTTTTCTGAGGGGTTAATTTTGTTCAAATTTCGAGACTTGACGATAAAATAACCCCAAGTATATAGTAGTGGTATGTGTGTTTGTGTTAGTGCGAATGCGCGACATTTAAATTTTTTGGATATGACATTTCTAAATAACATTTCCATTTATAATTTAAAATTTGTAAATGCAAATATGCTTTAAATAAAATTAAATTAACTTAATTATTTAATTTTAGTTTTAAAATAATTGCAAATTTTGTGTTTCTGCGAAAAAAAAACATTTATTCGCCATCGCATTGAAAAAAAAAATTAAAATCGTAATATGTGTAGCTATAATTTTTTTTCGTAACACATTGCCGCACACTTTCTAAATGTGTGTACTACCCAGGAACACCCATTTAATAACTTTTGTAATTGCAATGATATTTCGTTGCGGAAGGGAATGTATTGTTGAGAATTGAAAAATATGACGAGTTATTCTTTAAAAAATAGTTGTTTGCGCGAACGTGTTAAAAAATGAAAAGGCGCAAACGTGTTAACTCGCCTTTTCAAAAGCAAGAGAGATGTCAAAAAAGTGAGAGAACAAAACGACATAAGCACCATAAAAACTGAACCGATTTGTTCCGATTCATAATTTTTGATGCTTACATTCGCAGAAAACAAACAAATATAACCACAGAAAAATTACACACACTAATATAAAATTGTATACTATACTTCTTATTCGTATACGAAAACGTCATGTCTCGGATTTTTCCTAAATCGACCCCCTGGAGCCACAGCCTCATTTGGCCGTCAAGAGCGTGATGAATCATCGGTGGTTGTACGACCAAGTTTAAATTCAGCATACCAGTCAATGATGGTTAATTTTCCTGATGCAGGGTCCGGATAACACTTATCAAAAAACTGTGTTTAATCAATATACGAAATTATTATTATTTTTTCATTGTTTTGAAGTTAACAAAAGTGGCGCCTCTAAAACAACTGTAACTTGTATTCATTTATTTATTTATATATTTCATTTGCTAAGGTTTGAATAACAATCCACACGACCAAAACTCAATGATTACAATTTAATGACTACATGTATAATATTTCAAGAGAAAAATGAACTTTTTCGTAGGTGTAGTATCTTATGTCAAATTTGTAATAACGCCCTATACGCGGACCAGAGTCATCCGTGTGGAATTGTATACTTGTCGTTAGTTGTTCTTATAGTTAATTTTTACATATAAGTTATTTCCTATTTCGTTTAAGTAGTTGCACAGCATCTTGTAATGATTGATATTTTCTGATTTCAGTATATCTATTAATTTGGTGTTTAGTAGTATTGCATATTTTCTTCTTGTCTGGTCGTATTTTGTGCATTTTTCCACTAAATGCTCGTTGTCTTCCAGTGTTTTACATACCTCACATATGTTATTGTCTTCAATTTGCATTAGGTGTTTAAATTTTTTAATTTTTAGCGTGTCCAGATCTCAGTCTATTTATTTGTCTTATATTGTAGGCGCTTAGACTTGAGTTATAATACCATGGTATATTGATAGTTTTGTTATATTTTCCAACTGTTGTTCGTTCGTTATATTTTATTTGGTATTCTTTATTTATTGTGTCTTTTATTATCTGATACGAGTCGTCTATGGTTATTGGGTTGTTTAGTAGTTCGTTGGGTTCTTCTATTGCTTCTTTAGCTAGTTTGTCTGCCTTCTCATTTCCTCTTATTCCCATGTGTCCCGATATCCATTGTATAATTATTTTTTCCTCTTATGTCCTAATTTTGTTGTTCATAAATTTTGTATCTTCTCTCTCTGTTGGCTCGGCTTATTGAGGTGCAGTTGCTCTTTATGTCTATGAATATTAACATAGTTTCTATACCCATTACTATAGCTTTCTCGATTGCAGATTTAATTGCTATAGTTTCTAACGTTTTTGTTGTAACTTTATCTCCTTTTCTGAGTTTTTGTAATAAATTCCGATTCCTCCTTGCTCTCTTGTTAGTGACTCATCTGTATATGTTTCTTCGTAATCTTTGTATTTGTCCAGTATTTCTTTGTGATATGCCCTTGCTTCCGTTTGGTTTAGGGTTTCCTTTTTTTTTTGTTAATACTTCCTTAACTAAAATGTTTTCGGTTTTTTCCATGACCCTGCTTTGTGGCTGTTCTATTTCACGTAGGAAATCATACTCCAGATATAAGTTTGACAGTTTTTCATAGTAGAATTGCTTTTTATTTTTTTTCCAATATCGCTGTTTTTGTATAAGTGGTTTGCTATATATTTTAACGTTGTGGCTTTATTGTCAAGTTCTAGTGTTGCTGTTTCACCCAGTAAAGTAGGAATTGGTGTCGTTTTCAACATACCTGCAGGTTTTGGTTTATTATTTCTTGTTTTATTTTTGTGCTGTTTTTTTATATTTGTGGGTGCTATTATGTCCGCATATTTTGTTCGCGTTTGTATTATGGCCTTATGTACATTGGTGACTAAGTGTGGATGTGCTCCTCCATTTTAGTATGTTATTGTTTTCAATAAGTTTGTTGCGTTTATTATTTCTGTTTCTATTATTTTATGATGTGGCATTAGTGAGATTTTATTGCCTATTGTTATGCCCAGAAGTTTTATAGTTCTTTCCTCTTTTACGGTTATGTTGTTAAGTACCGGTTGAAATTCCGTAAGTTTTTATATAATCTCATGAAAGAGCATTTGTTTGGCTTTAATTTTAGATCTATTTTGTTTAGTCCTTCATTTAGTTCTCTTAGCCATTTGTTAGCTATTGTTTGGTCTTCTTTTTTAGATTTAGCTGTTATTAGCATCACTATGTCGTCTGCGAATTGATAGATGTTATTGTTATTTTTTTCTATATCGTGGAGTTCCCTGGTGTAGATATTGAATAGCCATGGGCTTAAGTTGCTGCCTTGTGGTAATCCTTTGTTGGTTATGTGTTTTATTGTTGTAGTTTCGTTATTGTAGATTATTAATCTATTAGTTAGGAGTTGATATATCCAGTTTGTGATGTGGTTTGGTGTTTTTATTTTAATTAATTTTTCTATTAGTATATTTTTGTTTACTTGATCGAAAGCTTTAGCTATCTATATCTGTCGTTCCTATTATTAGTGTTTTAGTACTATGTTTTTCTGATGCTATTTTACTGAAGAGGTCTACAAAGTAGTCCATAATATTTATATTTTTTCTAAAACCGTATGTTTTTTGGTAGTATTTTATTGCTTTCTAAATGTTGGTTAGTTCCTCAAGAATCATTTTGTTATGTATCTTCGAAAATGTGTTGAGTAAGGTCTATAATTTTCCGTTTCGTATTCATCTTTATTTGGTTTTTAATAGCTATTATTTTTGTAATTTTCAAGTTCTCTGGATGTATTTGGTTTTTATAGATGGTATTTAGATGATTTGTTATACTGTTTGTTCATACTTGGGTTTATTCTACATAATATGTTTTGAATGGTTTTATATGATATTTTATTTTCTCCAGGCGCTGTATTTTCTTTTTGTTTTTTTTTTATTTTTATTATTTCCTCACTAAATATGTTTTTGTTCTTCCAGTCTTTACGCAGGGTAGTCTTATTGTTTCAACTGATTCTGGGAAGTTCTCGTTTATAATTTTTTTCGCCATATCATATTCCTCTAATAGATTGAATCCTTTATTTCCTTTTTTATTCTTAATTTATTAACTTTGTGCCAAAGGGTTGGTTACTTCTGATATTTCTTGTGTTACCTATTTCCAGTTGGTGTTTTCCTTTTTTATGCATTTGTTTATGTTTATCTTTATTATAATTGAGAGATGATCAGATCCTATATTATCATCTTTGCAATCCCATCTTAGTTTGTTCCCTATATCGGTAGTGCATAAGGTGATGTCTATCGCTGAAGTTGTATGCGATCTTAAGTCTTGTCTGGTGTGTTTTCCGGTATTTAATAGGATCATGATGCTTTTGACTATTGTTTCTGCTATTAGTTTACCCAGTTTATTTTCGTTAATTATGTGATCCCATAGAATACTATGGACTAATCCATATTTTGAATTGTTGTCTTTCCATTTGGGGGGTTGTAGAAACCGATCAAATACATTTCTTCGTTTTTATATTTTATTTTTATTTGTTCTGCTTCTATATGTGTGATGTTTATATTTAGGTCGACTTGTTCGGCTTCTATGTTGTTTCTTATTAGAAATCCTATTCCTCCATATCTCGTGTCTCTATTTTTGGTTATTAGTTTAAATTTCGGTATTCGTGGTATATTGTTCTCATGTGTCCAAGTTTCATTTAGTATTACTACGTCTATCTCTTGTTTTTGTAAATACATTTTTAATAGGTTTTTATTACTGTTTAGACTGCTTATAATTAATTGTAATATTTTAATTCTACTAACTCTTGTAACTCAATGGTTAGTAGGTCTGGTATTTCGTATCTTTTATCGCTTAGTCGAATGAATTTATCCAAAATATTTTGAAGTTCTAGTATCTTTTCTCTTTGTTTCTTTAGAATTATTTCTTGCCTTTGAGTTTTATCAGTCCAGATATTTATTCTATTTTCTCCGTTTGTATTGTTTGGTGGGTAGTCGTTATCACTTTCTTGGTTGAGTAGCTTCTTTCGTGATTATAGTGCCGATAGGGTTTCCCTGTACGACGTTTTAATTTTAACCATGTGGGTTTGAATTTGTGTTTGTTTTTTCTTTTCTGAACAGCGTTCCTTGAATTTGTTTAATGCTCTACTCCTATACAGAATTTGCACTCCGGTTTTTCCTGGCATTCATGTTGTTCATCTGTTTTCTTAGGTTAAGCATGATGCACAGAATTTTTATTTAGGTATGTAAGTCATCGTTTTTATTTTTACGTCATAAAATAGGACTTCTTTTGGTAGTGAGCTTGCTCTTATTTCTAGTCTTAAAATGTTCCTGTTTTTCAGGATTTTATTTACTCGGTCCGATGTTTTTATTATTTCCACGTTGGTGATAGGGAATTCACAGGTTAGGTTTTCTTTTATTTCATTTATGTCAAATTCGCCTACTAGTCCTCTGACCACTCCTTCCACATGTGTATACGTTTTCGGGATGAAAGCGTTGTATTATTTTTCTGTTAGTATTTTATTAATAGGGTCGTCTTTCCTTATGCATTTATTCGCTTTATCGAACGTCTCGAATTCAACTCTTGCCATATTTTTGTTTATTTCTATTATGCTTTTGGTTTTAACGTTGTTTTCTTTAAAAATTCTTGGTAATATCACTGAAATCATGTATTTCGGCGTTTTAAACTTTACTAATACATAATATGGCCCTTTATCGATGTAAATGTATTTGTTTTCTGGTGTTTTTTGTTTGGTTGGTTGTCTCGAGTCCTCTTCCATTTTAATTTTGTTCACGGCATCACAATCGTTTGTTTCCATTTTTTCTCTGTTATGTTCGGTCATATTATTATCCTTATTTATATTTGCTTTTTTATTTGGCGTGTTTTGCTTCATGTTTTTTTCGATAAATGTTTCCGAGTTATTTAATTTTCTTTTTAATTTCATTTCTTTATATTCGAAACCTTTAAAAACATCGTCGGATGTTTGGCTTGGGTTGCCACCATTTTTTATGTTAACTTGTTCACTAATTTTATTCTTTTGTAGTTTTTTTTTGGTAATTTTCTTTATGAAAAATACGAGTATATTAGCGCACACACAAAAATGAATTCAACTCTTTTGTTCCGCATCCAATTGGAAAGTAACTGTAACTTATAAACTAATGGTTGGAATGTTATGCCATTTTGATATATATCGTTTGAAGGTTGGTAGAATTTAAAAATTATATGGATTTTTGACGCGATGTAATAAATATGTTTTAATAACCTTCTCGGTTTGCGACGTTGGACTACACATTTTGCATTTCGCATCGATGGCATGCAAAACTTCTTTCCTTAGTCACTCTTGTATTTTTAACATTTTCTTTTGTGGTTTTTTAGTTAAGTGTTATTTGTACTTGAACCTAACCTAAAAAGTAATTTCAGTGTGTCTTATTTATTCATTTTTTTACCATTCGAACCTACCAAATAGAAAACCATCGTATTTGTTTACCAAACAATTAGAGATAGTTTTCATATATTTTTTTTGGAAATTATGGATAACCTGTTTTCATTTAAAAACAAACAAATCAACGCACGAGATTATGGATTTCTCTTTATTTTGCGAGAAAAAAACTGAGTCTGTTGTTGTATATTCCATCCAAGTTTGAGAGCTAATAACAAAATATTATAAGAAAATTTCGAGTAAAAGAAAATACTAAGCACAAGTTTTCCTTAATAGCCATTGGATATCAAAAAACTCTAGAACAAAATGTTCCCACAGATGCTTATCGAACCTGCGCAAATTACCCTAACTTTAGTAAAGTGTTCTTACATTCTTAAGTGTCAAAGGGAAAAGTTACATAACATGTCAAATAAAAATTATATCAAATATTTTGTAAAAGGAAATTAACTATATTTTTCCATTTTTATTTTTAGTCTAAACCAAAGAAGTACTCATACCTACACACTTTGTCAAAATAATGCAATAAAGCAGCGAAGTCCGGAAGAAAATAAAAAGAAAAATATTAATAATAATAGAAAAATTTAATTTTAGTATTTACTGTTAATTTTTCTTATCAAGGATGCATACAAAATCAATATAATGGTAGGACTAATATGTATTGGTTATAATTTGTTTAGGTTCCTCTGCTCTACGTTTTAGAAAAGATAAACTCATTGCCAACGTCATGTTATTCGAAGAAAGCAAATCTCATTATTATAGTTTTTCACGTTAATTGTAAATTACATTTCATCGAATTCAATATGCAAACATGCCAATTTACAAATATTTTTGGTATACATATGTGGTATTTCGATAAAATATGTTTCAAATAGAATGAAATGAAAATTAACAGTTAACTTTAGTTCAACGAACCTAAGCCATGGAAATGAAAGCCTTACAAATATGATTAAACACAGTTTTCACCAAAAGTGTAGAGGTTTTTTTAAGGATTCTGAGAGAAAACAAAAATTTAATGACCAGTCTTTCTAGTCAGACAATAGAAAGAAACAAGTCTGAAATTTAAGCATTTATAAATTTTATCGCATCGGAACGGTTGAAATTTAAACCAATTAACAAAATGCTATAGAACTGAAAGTTGCAAAAATTCCTTGATGATTCCATTCAATTATCGCAGGACCAAATTATGATTTGGTGTTTATAATATTTGAAAAACGAATCGTATCCCGGTAATCTGTTTTGCGGGCTCATGCTTTGCTTGTATCATCACATATGTGGTAATATGAAGAAAGTATTAGTTACCGAAGCGGCCGAAGTTCTATAAATTTATATGAAATAACGATAATAGAATTTTTTTTTATTTTGATTTTTTTAGTCCTCTATTTATCCTACCGACAAAAAATCCATGCAAATCAATTGTTTCATTTAATTACTGTGAGTGATTTAATAAACACGTGTTTTTAAAATTTTTAAATAGTGGCAAATATAATGTTCAATACATACGTACTAGAATTTTATTTTTTAAACGCGATCTTTTGGTCTGGAATTATTATCAGGTGGTACTCGTACTATAGCGCATCGAAAATAACATTCTAACTTTGAAGTGAGATTACTCGTTATAAATTGCAAGATCAAAATATTGTAAGTTATCTTCCCTACCATTCTCAAGTGTTAATATACCGGGTGACTGACACGAAGTGTTACCAACTTCAGATTGTCGTTTCTGTCAAACCAGTGATGACAGAGCACTCAAATTTACACTAATGACAGTTCATTCATGGTCATTGTCATCATTGTTTACAAGCGTACAAAAGCATTTCAGTGGGAAATATACCGAAAAAAAATTATCCGCAATGGAATTCAAGCGTAATAGTGTGATTGATCTATATTTGGCTTGAAAACCACAGCCGCAGATTGTTAACCAGTTAAAACATCTGCATGTGAATAAAATGTTTGTGTATCGCACCATAAATCGTTATAACGATACTGGCAGCATTGCAAAACGCCATGGTGGTGGACCGAACGCACTTGCAACATCGCCGGATATCATTCGGAAGGTGAAGGCCAAATTGGCTCGAAATCCGCGCCGTAGCGGCAGGAAAATGACTCGTGAGGCGAACATTTCGTTCGAACCGATGCAGCAATCATCTTGGACTAAAGGCTTTGAAACTCCATAAAACGCATGGTCTCACCGATGCTCAAATAAAAGTTAGAGTGGAAAGAGCAAAGGAGTTGTTACGCTTGCACGAAAGTGGTGATTTGCCGAATTTGTTTTTCTCCGATGAGTCACCGTTCGTTATTGAGCAATATGTGAACAAGCAAAACGGATTTACTAGCCCGGCCGTTCTACTGAAAATTTGAACCAACGGATTGTCCCCCAAAACCAAGCGCCACCGATGGTGATGGTTTAGGCCGCCGTAACGGCCAAAAGCCGTTCACCGCTCGTTTATTTGGACCGTAGCATCAAGATAAATGCTCAAATTTATCGGGATCATGTGTTGGAGGGAGCGTTGAAGCCTTAGGCGCAAAAACATTTCGGCCGCAGAGCCTGGACATTTCAACAGGCAATTTTCCTGACATTTCATCAAGATTGGCTGAGAAACAACGGTCCGCGGTTCATTTCCACTACCCAATGGCCACAAAATTCACCGGATGCAAATTCGCTAGATTTCTCGGTTTTGGGTATTTTGAAGAGCAAGGTTGGGACAAAAAAATACTAAAGTGTCGATCATCTCAAGCAAGCAGTTTGCCGGGAATAGGCCAAAATACCGCAGACCCACTTTCGTGCTGCATGCAATAGCTTTGTCGGCCGTTTGAAGGCCATAATCGTGGCCAAATCGAAAACTGCTAATGCAATTCGAAAATTTAAATATTTGTGAACATTTTTTACTTTGATTCAATAAAATTCGTCAAAAAATAAAAATTCGGCGGCGTTTTGTTTTGGTAACACTTCGTGTCAGCCACCCTGTAGTACATATATATTTTTTACTAAATTATATAACTATGTAGTAAAATAATAAATATTATATATTATTATACGATATTGACGATATCGAGCGTCTAAAATTATTTGAAGTCTTCAATCCAAAATGATACCCCCGATTTCTACCGTGGTATAGAGTGAAATAAAAGCGGGCAGTATTTTCCATTGCAAAAGAAATTTAGACAAACTGAATTTAAATTTAACACACGCTCATCAATACGGCCATCGAAGAATTTTACTTGGCATCGATTAGCTCACTTGATCGTAAATCGGCTAGGCTATTTGTAATTGTTACTTAAATTCTTGAAAGTACGAGAACAAAACATAAGAATACACTCTAGTTTCTTTTATAAAAGTACAAAATAATCAAATTTTTGTGTTTCAAATGTTTATTTGTAAGTGTGAAAGAATTGAAATCAAATATTTCAATTATTGAAAAATTTATTAATTTCCAGAAATAAGATTTTTAAATAGACATTTTTACAATATTAGTAATTAATAAAATGTATTATATACTATTTGTTTTCATTATGCAACTTTTTCTTTATCAAAAATTACATTAATGATATTATTATTTAAAAAGTTTCTTCATAAAATAATTCTAATATACAGTCACTTTTTATAAATCATTACCTCATGTGATTTAAACAAAACTATCATTAAGCCGAAAGTTTTTTATTCTAAAACAGTGCGTAACTATAAAAAGTTATTCTTTTTTGATTCACGTGTTTAATAACATCTATAAAATGTAATAAATATGATAGATTTTGTAACTTTGATTTAGAACTTATTTAAATTTTTATATTATTTAATTAAATAGGAACGAGTAGTTCCACCCTGATGTTCAATAACTTTTATGCATCATCATAAAATGAATCCAAATAGAGGAGAGAAATTTTTGTCCAGGCGATAATTAAGTGATGATTATGATTTAATAAAAGTATTAAATCAACCTGGACATAAATTCCAGTTCATTTTCAATTTCTCTTTCACATATTGCGTTTCCACTTGGTAGGCTTTTCATGAAAGTCACCCCAAAACATTTTCCGTTAGGTTTGAGTCGGACAAAAGGTAACATTTCTACAGTTTCCTGTTAGTTAAGTTTACGCTGTGATTATTGTAGTAGTATCTTGCTGGAAAGTCCATTGTTGTCGTGAAAAGCTCTAAAAATGGAACAAAAGCTTGCTTCAGAATGAAGTTATATGAAGTTGCTGTCATTTTCCACGGCAGAAAATTCAAGCCATGAGATTGTGCGTAACCAACACACCACCTAATTTATCGTGCCTTTTATCTAAAATAATTTCTTATTTTTTAAGATCATGAAAATATAGATCGTTGGATGCATCTAAATTATTAATGTTTGTCTAAAAAGATCACTTTGTATCACTCTTTATCCCTTTTTAAGTTTGTTTAAATTTTCTAATGTATTAAATTTGTGGTACGCACCTGTTTTATCGCTAATTTTTCTTACTGAATGGCTTTTACACCTCAATCGGCCGTGTATCTTGCGAGAGTCGGTAACTCGCTGTTTACTGTTTTTCTAGTACCGTTGAATATTGCTGTTACCTAATTTAACGGATGCTAGGATGAAGGTTTTTTGAATCGAGAGATATTGGGTTGGAATCCCAATAGAGGCAGAATGCAAAAGGGATTTTTCATCATCAGATTGCGATCTGTGATGAAAATGAATACAACAGGGGGTCATACCTGTTCGACTAAAGGACACATGGTCCGACCCATCTACCATGCCAGTACTATAGGCTGGCTTGGAGCTATGCAATGCGCAGACGGTTCTACAAAAATCTAACCTATAGCCGTACGTTCTCGAATTGGCTGGGAAACGGCGAAAAAGTAAGGACGAGAAAAGCGAACCGTGATAGAGTTGAGAGTTCCTAGGCCCCAGAACAGATTAAAGATAAAAAAAAAGTATTATATACCAGAATAAAACCCTTTGTCATACTGCTAGTATTTACGTCGTGTACCATTGTTTTATATATCGAAATATTCCACGTCATTATTGTCTTCCAGTTTCTCCAGTATTAGTTATTAAACCCGTTATCACATTGCTAGTTTTAGGCCGTTTACTACTGATCATTATTACTCATTATTTATTGCAAATCAATAAGTTTAGAATTTATTGATTAGTGGTCACGGTCTTTATTTATTACTTATTAACTAACAGTTCGGGAAACTCATACATAGCCCTGAATGGAATAATTTTGGTAATTATATTGTTATCAAATCATTGACGAATTTAAAACAGTTTTAATTTCGGGCTGTTTTAGCAGAAAGCTGTTATCAAATTTTATATCGCTAATGCTGTGTGTCTGGCGCCGATTTTTTGTCTAAATTTCCGGCCAAGTAAATTGATGGTAAGTTCTTACCAGTTTTTGATAGACATCTCAAATTCCGAAACCAAAATGTGCCTGATATAAAGTAGGCAAAAAAATCAGCGTCGGAACACAGTATAGACAGTCTTTCTGAGTGAAATACACATGTTCTTTATTTCTCTGGCGAACTTAAAACTTAGTTTGATCTAGTAGTATGCGAATTATTATCCTTTATTATTGTGCAACTTAAAATTCTATTATTGTACCTCACACCGATTTTTTATCTAAATTTTCGGATATATAAATTGATGGTTAGTTCAAACCAGACGTTAATGGATGACACAAGCCAAATCGCACTTTATTTTTCATTAAAATTTGCTAAATAAATTAACATGTATCAGTTGTAAAGGATTAGAATGGAGGGGGGGGGCTTCGAAGAAAAACACGTAGGTAGCATGAACCGGTATGGGAGGTCGATGATGGCCCTTCTTACAAACTCGTTGAATCGATTACAAAAAAATAATCATAATCATCATCGTGTCTTGTTTGATAACATTGCCCCTTTAGGAACGTATCGTGCATTAGACTTTCTCTTCATCACATAAATCCAAAAAAAACTTAATTTAACATTTTTAATCAATTTAATTTTAAAAAACTATATATATATTTTAATTAATTAAGGAAGAAGTGAAATTAATTAATAATCTAATATCTAAAAAGCTATTTTAAAACTAGCAATTCTAAGACGTAACCAGAACTATTACCAATAATTATGTATAATAGAATAAAGAATTAAAACTAACTTGAAACTGAATATATTTGCAGCTAATAATGTTAACTAGTCAAAATTTGGTAACGCGTTCAATTATTATAACTTCGTTCCAGCGATCGAAACAAACACTCGTTAAATGAAGCCACCAATTAATATTAATTTTTTTATAACCGTTATGTTGCTTGCGGTATTAGTTTTACCCTCCTTATGATATAGGCCTGGGAAAATTGTATCGGATGTTAATCCAATTTCGCTCCTTATAATTAGGCCCCCAATGCCTGGAGAATAAAGGAGGCAAATAATTCCAACATTTGATTCGATAATAAAAATATTTTACTTATTTTAAAATTCACAAAATACCCGTTAAGTAACCTAATACTATTTACAATAGTAGGGCTATTATGTCTTTAGTGTATAACCCGGGTGTAAACAAATTGTTACGAGTATAACTGAGTTGTTAGTCCGAGCTACAATTTATGGCCGATGATCACTTTGAATTTATCATACCTCTGTACACAAGTTACAGTAAACTTTAAATTAAATTATATATAGTAAGTAATAATAGTACTTTAAATTAATACAATTTTTAATTTATACAAACAACGCCTAGAAGACTGATTCACATTAAATTTATTTTAATTTCAATCCATTTTTAGGTAATGGGTCTTGTGTATGATCGCCAAGAAAAACATCTTCGGTTGATAGCGAATTACGAGTAGATTTTATGATTTACTCTGAAAACCATAATATCAACGAAACGTTTTTTATTGGTTGTATCGGAACAAAGATAGGGTACGTTAGAAACTCGGCTCTGATGATTGTTGCATTAAAATATACTTGAACGCATTCAAATCGCCCGCCCTTTTGGATATTTGTAGTTTAGTCGTTCCTGTTTTTATGACATAAGTATCAGTTATTTACAAGCTGTCCGCGTGCATCATTTTTAAGAGATAGATTTCGATAAACAACATTTACGTCATTGCATTCTATTCTGTTTTCAAATGAAAAAAATGCTGCTCAACCTATCGAATTGATTAATTCGACTTTGAGTGAACGTTCTGTGAGTCCTTCAACAGTAAAAAAGTGATTTGCATGATTTCGTGATGGCAATTTTAGTCTTGAGGACGATCTACGTCCAGGTGCAGTAAAACAATTTGAAGACGAAGAACTTAAAGTTTTACTTGCTTTACTTTTATGTGCTTGCATAACAGTTAGGAGTTACTCACCAAGCAATATCACTTCGATTACATGCAATGGGAAAAATACAGAAGGAAGGAAAATGGGTTCCTCATAAACTGATCGAAAAAAATAAAAAGCGAAAAGTTAACATCTGCATGAATTTGCTTTCTCGGTACAAAAAAAAGAATGAACAAAATCATTACGGTTGATGAAAAGTGAATTTTGTATGATAATCCTAAACGTAGGAGAAAGTGTTACTGTGTGTCTGGTGGAAGAAGGAAGGAGGAAGAATCATGGGAAAGGAGTAATTTACTACGAGCTTCTGGAACCTGATCAAACTGTTACAGGTGAACGTTACCTGAACCGTTCAAGCGTTCAACTCAACCGTTACCGTTAAATTAAGTGATGCTCGGGAAGGAAAAGGACCATTTACGGGCCAATGAGGCGGAAGGTGATTTTGCTGCATGAGAACGCTCGTTCACATATAGCAAAATCAACCCAGAAACTCATCTTCTCTTTAGGCTGGGAAGTTTTACAGCATGCGTATTCTCCAGACTTGGCTCCCTCTGATTACCTCTTATTCAGATCGATGTCATCATATTTGAAAGACCAGGGGTTCAAGAAAGTTGAAGATGTGCAAAAATGGTTCGAAGACTATTTTGCTTCGAAACCGCCAAGTTTCTATCGTGAAGGCATTCATCATCTATCCGATAAAAGGCAAAACACCGTAGATAGTAATGGAGAATATTTCGATAATGAATCTATTATAGCGAATTTCATCGATTGAGAAATGTCTTAGTTCCGTCCAGTTATAATAATATTTCATAATTTTACCCAAATCACCATTTTATGAATTCGTTTTCCACTTACCAATTTCATCCTAATTGTGTAAGTATTTAATTCGTTCATGCATATGTCGGCATAAATAAGCTCCAAAATATTTCATTTTAAGATTCTTATGCTCTTTTGACCCTTTTATTTCGCTCTTAAACATTTTATTTTAAAAATTCTCCTTACAACCCTCATAATTTTTAGACCCTTATTTTATTTAACTATTGAGGCTACAAATAAGTTTTGAGTTTTTTTTATAACTTCGACGATTTCGATTCAGAGAAATTGGTACAATGTATTTTTACTCAAAGTATTGTCCATCGTTAACTACGACTTTTTCCCATCTTTCAGGCAGCAGACGGATTCCGTGCCGAAAAAAAATCAAATCAAGACTTGCAACATGTGTGCCGAGCGTTTTCGTACTGAAAGATAACTTTGTCATGTCTTTTGGCATATTGTGGGCGCTTTAGCTTCAATGCTCGGCTTAATTACATCAATTGTTGTTGATAACGTTCTCCAATGATGGTTTCGTTAGGCTGGAGTAGCTCATAGTAGATCACTCCGAACTGATCCCACCAGATGCGCAGCATTAGCTTCTTGCCATGAATATTCGGTTTGACGGTTGAATTTGATGCATGACCGGGCTTACCATACGATTTTCGACGCGTTGGATTGTCTTAGTGGATCCACTTTTCGTCCCCCGTCACGATTCGATGCAAAAGAAACCTCCGATTTTATCTTTGGAGCAGTTGTTTGCACTGAGAAAACGGCGTTCCACGTCTCTTGGCTTGAGTTCATACGGAATTCAATTTCCTTGTTTTTGTACCATACCCTTGGTCTTGAGACGATTTTGAATCGCTTGTTGAGCCACTCCCAAAAATTCAGCGGACTCCTCTTGAGTTTGGCATGAATCTTGGTCCCATAACGCCTCCAACTCAGCGTCTTCAAACTTTACTGGTCTCTCTTCGTGTTCCTTGTCATTGGTTTCAAAATCGCCACTTTTAAAACGGCAGAACCAGTACTCACATATTTTTATTGATTGAGCAGCGAAATGACACGTCATTGATTTTTAGAGGGAAATGATGACGCTTTAACATGAATATAGTTACAAGATGCCCGATGCGATTTAATACTAGTCACGCCGTCTTTTGTAAATCCCTTAAAACTTATTTGTACCTCCAATACATAATAAATTTGACACGATTTTTTTTTGATATTCACTATCTACCAACACAAGTAAATAATCTATGTTCCAATTAAATATTGGTTTTTATAGTTAAAAGTAATGTTAATGTCAAGTGATGGAATTTAAGATGAAATTGATCTATATATATTTCATATTTGAGCATTTAGCATTTAGAATAGAAGCCATAACTTGAACAATCAGCCTGTCAAAGATTATTGACTGATCATGTTTAATCCCGGTTCCGGATAGCATCTTAATTCATAAAAAATAATCCATAAACAATATAAATTTTAAATAAGCTGTATTATTTGCCCAATAGGTACTAACTAAAATTTTTGCAACGAGAAGAATACTCATAAAGGGCGTTTTTTTAGAGGTTCACAATTTTAAATTAAAATAGAACAAAGAAAAAACATTTTGAATATCAGTGAAACTAGCTTTATTGGATAGATAATTTGATGCCATTAATGATTGAATTTGATTTCGGCCATGTGGCCGCGCGGCTGGTGTGCACATGGCGTAATCTGGTGGTCCAAATTTCGATCACTGTTCGCAGCAATTGCGGCCGTATCTCGTTAATAACTCGCTGAATGTTGTGTTTCAAAATCGTCTCTGGTTTATCGGCGTAGACAAGTGACTGAACATATCCCAAAAGAAAATAGTTAGATCTAATTAAGTTAGATCACACGATCTCGGTGGCCAATTACCAAGACCATTGCGTGAAATTAGTCTTGCATCAAATGTTTCTTTGAACCACATATCAGCAAGATATATGCCAGCCAATTGGAGTGCAAAAAAGTTAGAAATTATGTCTATACCGTTCACCTTTGATTGTAACATTCCGCCCATTATCGTTTTTGAAGACATATGGACCAATGATTCCACCGGCCCATAAAGCGCACCAAACAGTGATTTTCTCTGGAGGTAATGGTGTTTCGGTAAAGGCTTGTATTATTTATCTTCACTCCAAATCCGACAATTTTTTTTATTAACGTATCCATTCAACCAAAAGTGAGCTATTGGTATTATCATTTAGAGCATACGTGGAGCGAAAACGATCCATAGTTAACCGAAATACCCGCTCTTATGACGACCGTAAAATGGACGTAATGCACGATGAGTTGGGCGAACAGAACCATTATTTTGATAAAAAAAAATTCTACTATTTACAAGCGTTGCACTGGCGTGACTATTCATTATAAAATGACAAACCGGACTAATGACAAAGGAAATGTCAGCTGTCAGATCGGTTGCCAAACAGTGTTGCCATCTTAAAGATGTGAACCTCTAAAAAACACCCTTTACCAACAATTTTAAAATATTACTGAAAGCCAAAACTAATACAAAAATAAATAATTTAAATTACTATACCGAATATTTAAATTCCAATAGTCATATTTTAAACCGTAAAAACCAAAATAATCATAATTCTGCTAGTAATAATAGTAAAAATAACACAGGTTGGCATGAAAGTAATTTCGATTTTGTAGTGTGAAATAAATGTCATACTTTTATTTAAAGAATAAACTTTAATCAACATTGTTTTGTTCGATGGCCTTCGACGATCTTTGAAGCAACTTTATATTTTCACCGCATTATCCATAAAACTTTTGGTACATAGCAGGAAAAAACTGAATAAAGTGCGATTTCAAGTCATCATCATTGGTAAAAGTTTTACCAATGAGTTTTGCAAACTTCGCAATAAATGGTGTCAGGGAGCGCCTGGTCAGCTTGTATGGAAAATGCAACGTTGCTTCCCAATCAAGCTCAAATAATTGTCCATGAGTTGTACGGAGCTTTGCTTTATTATGGTGAACGCAATTATTTTTCGATTTGTCATTTTTCCACGCCATAAACATCTCAATTCATCGTCTCGTTCCTTGGGAGTAGGTCAAAATACACAGCTGATTTGCGGCTGTTAAGGTTAGTTCACCACGCTTGCACGTTAATTGTTTTCGGACGATGTCGCTGTAAACGAACTATTTTCATCATCAATTGATTTACTAATCACACATTAATCCGAGGATAACCGATTATGTAACCTCACATATGAGGCAGCCAAATACCTCTATGGGATGTAGCGCTAGCAAATTAAATAAATTATTTAAACTGTGCTTGAAACGCGTATGGCAAATTCAAATATTGATCCGTTGGGTTAAATGAATTTCTTGCAAATCATGCGGAACCCAATTATCAAGCGTCTTAGCGAGTCTAAGACATTTTAAGTGATATTCTACTTTTGTGTGCGATGCATTTTACGCTCTCAGCAAGCGTCAACAAAGCTAGAAACGTGACCAATATACTTCGTAACATCTGGAAGAAACAAAAAACTACAAATGTTAAATACCTGTGTTAAATCTTTACTGGTGTGTGGCTGTAAAACATGCATGGATAAACACGCACACGACTGCAATAAAACTCCAGGTATTTGTAAACAAATGCCTTAGACGGCTGATAAAGTACTTCTGGCTAAACAAAATCGCAAACGATATATTTCTCATGACAATACGAAACGAAAGTGGAAATGGATTGAATAAACATTCATAAAAGGGCTCAATGACATAACAAGAATGTCCTTATAATGTAATACACAGAGGAACTAAGAAATTGTTGTTAAAAGTGACAATTTTTGATTAATAAAATGCTTAATAAACCAATCCTTAATTTACATAAAACAATGTACCGCTGGCAATAAAAATTCATGCAATCGATTGTTTCATTTAATTTCTGACACGTGTTTTGAAAATTTAAACAAATAGAAATAACGGGTGTTTTTTTAGGAGGTTTGTTTTTCCGATAGATGTCGTTTTATTTTATGACAGTTGTTTTGACAGCTCAAAGTGGCATTTCTACTCAGTATTGTTTGGCAAATCATTATGAATAGGTTAACTCCAGAACAACGTTTTCAAATCGTGGAAATTTATTTTCAAAATCAGTGTTCAATTAAAAATGTTTATAGAGCACTTCGTGAATTTTATGGTGCACATAATCGTCCGTCAGAGACCACCATAAAGAACGTAATTACCAAATTTCGGTCTACATTCACTCTTTTGGATGCCAAGCCACCGACAAGAATGAGAAGAGTTCGTACAGAAGAAAATATTGCTGTCGTTGAGGCCAGTGTCGAAGAAAACGACAATTTATCGATTCGTCGTCGTGCTCAGCAAATTGGACTTTGTCCATCGACTTTATGGAAAATTTTACGTAAAGATTTGGGTTTGGTGCCATACAAAATTCAATTGGTGCAAGAATTAAAGCCACACGACCATCGTTTGCGCCGTGAATTCAGTGATTGGTCGTTAAATCAATTGAACGAAGATCCATTTTTTTACCGTAAAATTCTCTTCAGTGATGAGGCGCATTTTTGGTTAAATGGATACGTCAACAAACAAAATTGTCGCATTTGGAGCAAAGATAATCCACACGCCGTTCTAGAATTACCAATGCATCCTGATAAATGTACTGTTTGGTGCGGTCTATGGGCTGGTGGGATCATCGGTCCATATTTCTTTAAAAATGAGGAAGGACGACGCGTTACCGTGAATGGAAATCGATACAGAACCATGTTAAATGAGTTTTTGTTGTCAAATCTTGAAGATATGGATATGAATGAAATGTGGTTTCAACAAGATGGTGCCACTTGCCATACAGCACGTGAAACAATCGACTTATTGAAAGAAACTTTCAACGACAACATTATTTCGAGAAATGGTCCGGTGAATTGGCCTCCGCGTTCGTGCGATTTGACGCCACTCGATTACTTTTTGTGGGGATACGTGAAGTCATTGGTTTATGTGGATAAACCTCAATCGATTGACGCTTTGGAAACCAATATTCAACGTGTCATTGCTGACATACGCCCTCAAATGCTTGAAAAAGTGCTGGAAAATTGGACCTCCAGAATGACATTTGTGAAAAATAGTCGTGGTAGCCATATGCCAGAAATTGTGTTTAAATGTTAAATGCCAAAAAATTATCTACCAAATAAAAAAAAATTTTGGTCATTCCATAATTTTATATGTGTTTTATTCAAAAAAAAAATCGGCAACCTCTTAAAAAAACACCCTTTATTAACCATGCATGCTATTTGCTAAATTAATGCGATTTTGCGGTTTAAAATTACTGCAAGCGGTACGTGTATCACCTGAGAGTAATTTCGAACCGCAAGATTGCTGATCATGATTGATGTTTAATATTTTCCACTTTTATAAATTTTCAAGACACGTGTTCATTAAATTACTCACAGAAATTAAATGAAACAATCGATTTGTATGAAATTGTTTTTTGTCGGTATAGACTAAATAGAGGAATAAAAAACAAAATAAAAATGTTTCTATTACCGTTATTTGATATAGATTTACCGAACTTATTGAACATCCCTCGTAGTTTAAGACTTAAAGAAGACCTAAGAATGCAAAATATTGTTAATTTGGGGTAGCTGAAAGAGATTTAAATGAAATACGATAATTTAAAACTGACTTAATCATTAATATTTAGAAATTATCACCAGTTATATCTGCTTCAATGTTCCATTTTTTTAATTATTTGTCTATTTTATTAAAGTTACTATTTACCTAATTCGTACAGCGTTATTTAGATTTGTTTATAAATGAAAATCTTGGTTCTGCGGAAAAGTTATTAATATTTTACGTATCGCAGGAACGTTAATTTTATTTATTTAAACCTTAATTACATGTTTTATGAATAAATTAATATTTGTTATTTACATTGCTTGTTTATTTTATAAAATTTCATGATTTTTATTTTTGTATGTTTTCAGAAGCCCGAGAAATGTATCAACTACCCAAATTTAAAATAAATTCAAATTGTTATAATGAATGGATGACTGGTTACTACATTAAATCAAATTTACAATTATCATGGATAAAGTACTACCTATTGTCTTGATAATAACTAATGTAATATTGCTACAAGTATTACCAACCGTTCAGGAATGTAAAAAATTGAATGAACATTTGCAATATGGTAAAATCCAGTGTAGTAATACAACACTCAACAGTGTGATTGATGTATTAACTTTATCGTCACCTTCTTCACCATCATCTTCATCAAATTTGTTATACAATGAATTAGATTTTTCTAATGTTTTTATCTTTAATATCGACAATACAGTAGAAGAAACGTCAGCAAGAGTCGAA
The DNA here is from genome assembly GCA_963691935.1 of Nephrotoma guestfalica. Taxonomy (NCBI): domain Eukaryota; kingdom Metazoa; phylum Arthropoda; class Insecta; order Diptera; family Tipulidae; genus Nephrotoma; species Nephrotoma guestfalica. The sequence goes on from OY829913.1 coordinate 151,801,113, forward strand.
ACTCTAAAACAATTTTTTAAAAACAATTCCCAGCAACTTGAGAATATCAAATGGATTGAAAGTAATTTAAACGATAGTAACTTAAAGAATATAATTTTTACTAAAAATCAACAATATGTAAAACTAAAATATTTGACCTTAGATAAAAATAATATTTCGGAATTGAAACGCGAATTATATAAAAATTGTAAAAATTTATTCGAATTAAATTTGGGCTGGAACAATATCAACACAATCGAGTACAGTGCATTTTATGATTTGGAAAATTTAAAATATTTAAATTTAGCTTATAATCGTCTTACGTCAATTTCACAGCATAATAATATTCTTAATAATAATTATCATCAGAGTAGCAACAATAAATTAATTAATTCGTTATTTCTAAATTTAAAAAATTTAATTTGGCTAAATTTATCGAATAATATAATTAACGATCTTCCTCATAATGTATTTTATGGTTTAATCCAATTACAAATCCTAGATTTGTCGTATAATAATTTGAATGTAATACCATTTCAATTATTTAAAGATTTACAATTATTAGAGACACTAGATTTATCTAATAATAAAATTATATCGTTTTTAGATAATTTTTTTTTACTAAATGCTTCGATAAAACGATTAATTTTACAAAATAATATTATTGAGAAGCTAACAAAGAGCTCACTATATGGCTTAAAACATCTGCATACACTCGATTTATCCAAAAATAATTTAAAACATATTGATCGATTAACGTTTGAGGATTTAGGTGAGCTCTCGTATTTAAATTTAAGGGATAATCAATTAAAACTATTATCATCGACACTATTTTCCGCCCAAATAAAATTAAATTTTTTGGATATAAGTAATAACCTAGTGCTTCGCAGCCTGCCAAACGGTATATTTTCAATGCAATACGAGCTCAATGAATTAGTTATCGATAACACCGGTATCGAATATTTAAGTAATTGGATATCAAAAAATAATAATACAATTGCTACGAGTATATTGGCAAATTTAAAAAGTCTGTCGGTTCAGAATAATCCAAGCTTGCGTGAAATCGAATCAAGTACATTTAAAAATTTACCCGGTCTTGAGATCCTCTCGATCACGGGAAATAAATTAATTAAGGCAATTCCAAAAGAAATTGGTGAAATTAAAACGCTTAAGTATTTAGATATAAGCAATAATGAATTGGATTTTATACCGCGCGAGTTGAAAAATTTGATACACTTGAAACATTTTAATATTCATGAGAATGATTTTGCATGCGATTGCCGTATGTATTGGATATGGGAGTGGATTGAAAATTTAAAATTAGACAATCATGATACTACTTTTACTACAACCACAACTATTTTAACAAATAATAATAAGACTGATGAGATTTTAATAAAAATATCAGAATTGAAATGTCGCAACGGTTATCCTGGCGATATGATACGTGTATTGCAGCATTTACGTTGTACAAAACCTTATATATTAAAGTCATCCGAGAGTGAAATGCATTTACTTAAATCGGATGCGATATTGGATTGCTTGTTTGGTGGAAATCCGGCACCTGATATAATTTGGGTTACACCAAACAATCAAATATTTCGTCACAATGCTGATCCAGATGCAAAACCAATATTAATTGACCCGAATGATGATATCCACCATACGGTGGAATTTCAAAAATTAATAGCAGACAGTATTAATGCCTCGTTGAACTCGAAACAGCATAAAAATCAGGGCGTGGTGCTACTTGATAATGGGTCGCTTAAAGTACAAAATATATCACGAGGTGATAGCGGACGATATACATGTTATGGGTTTAATATAATGGGTAACTCAACGGTTGATATTCGTCTGTACATCGATCCTATAGTATTTTATCGCGTTAAAATTGGCAGTATTTTATGTGGTATAATAACGGCAACTGGATTTTTAACACTTACATTAATTACACAAGGAATTCGAAGAATATTTGACCGGTAGGTGTAACTTTTAGGTTTTAGGTTCTATAATTGTAAATTAATTCGATTTTATTCTGACTGAAGGTTTGGATTGATCGACAAATGTTGTTTAAGCTGTTGTAAGTGCTGCATCCCACGAGACAAAACTACACCGCGTGGTCGTCAAATTTATGCAATGTTGGATAGCATTGAACATTACAAAAGCCAACAGCTGGAAAAACTTCGTGAAAATTACGCGCAACAGGTAAGAAATATTTATTTATTACTTATTGCATTTTATGAGAATTTTTATATATGTATATCTTTTATCTTGTGATCGTGTGGCGTATTTGACCGTCGATGAGGACAGTCGAACAAACAAAATGCAGCAAAACATAATAAGTAAAAAAAAAATCATGTTTATTTATTTTGTTTTGCGGCAATGTATTTGTGATAAGTGCAGTTAAAGTTTCATGTTTAAGTGATGAGACGCGATGTGCATATCCACACTAGAGTAACTTGATCCGGTAACTTCTTCGTTTTTCCCCCTTTATCCACAAAATCGGTTTTATTGCGGCGCAAAAAAAAACGGGCGAGAGAAACGAAGAAGTTACCGAACTCAAGTTACACTAGTGTGGATATCCACGTTGGATGTTGTGCTAATTACGTACAAAACTATTAAAATCAGAGAAGTTCCTTTTTATTTTAAATTTCATAATATTTGCTTGCTTTTTACACATATACTCTCTTACACATATATATACTACGTATAATGGTTTTTTAAATAAAAGGCATATGTAGATGGCTATGTCAGTGCCTTCTATAGTACTGGCCTGTGACAACATTCATTTTTTGCTGATTACGTCAATTTAAGTCGACAATGAGGTCAGCATAATTAAGTAAAAATAATACACCTTGCCTCCTTATTAAGACGGCAAAAAATTTCACAAAGTTAACAAAAACCTAAATTATTATATAATAAATGTGTTGTTCATAATTTAGAACAATTTAAGTCTAATCGATTTTGTTAATTCATTAATTGAATTCTTCATATCCATATTCAAAAATATTTAGTGCGAATTTATAGAAATCCCCTATTTAGATAACGTAATTCGAAGTTTTAGTGTATTCCAATAAAAAAATTGAAATACATCCGTGAGAGAGCAGAGAATATTATATGACCAGTTTGTTTATATTTTGCGTATCCTATATACCATATTTTCATTTGTATATTTTTGAATAAAAAATTGAAATAAATAAGGATTTCAGTATAATATGTAATAAAGACTTGATATCTAAATTTTAAATTAGCTGTTTGGTTGTGTGTTTAATTTTTCTAAGAAAAGACTATCTATAACCAAATTCAACAAAAGCACTGTAAACATAAAAACAATACGTATGCGAGAGAAAAAATAATCATAAAAATGAGAGATTATGACAGTACGACAAACGACAGTATTTTTCATAGAAATAGATTATATAGAATGAATGTAAGCAACTGTCAAATAGCTCATCAAGATGATTCGTTGAAAATTGGGAGTATAGAGAAATTAAAATCCACGTGTAAAACTAATTTTGGAAAAAATAAATGTACTCCTCCTTTGACCGATTTAGAGAGACTGGTTTTTTAAAAAAGTATATTTTCATGTTTCTTATTTTGCTGTCATTTGGAAAATATACGTTGAACCGTAGACAGCGTGTCGCCATCATTTGGTGTAAGAGGCCAGTAGTTTAGAAGGCATTGGCTATGTATTTATATTAAATTATTTAAACTTCTTTCGCTCATTGTTACATTTTGTTGTTGTTTCCTGTGCATGAAAGAGGCAAAACCTATATGAAGTAAACAGGCCTTTTAATTTTTTATATACACCATACATATTAACTAGAATATATGTGTATTACATTGGTAAAAATATGTAAATTTACAACAACAATTGCCTTTAACTAATAATATAAATTGAGAACAAATTTAGCTAAATTGAAAAAATATTTATATTTACATAAATTAAATTGATTGATTAAATTGATATATGACTCATCGGTGGGTCACATGCATATGTTTTTAAAGTAAAATATTATTCGGCACTTGATTGAAACACTCTAAACATCCTCGCATTGGCCTCATTATAATATCATATTCTTTCGAAATGCCAGGCAACTAAAATTTACCCGGATTCAGCTGTCAGGGTAAAAAAACTTACACTAGATGAGCTGTCAGGGTCACATTTTGACATAACATGTTCGTTCGAAAAAAAAAACTTACCCGGAAAAGTTATCCAGTGTAACTTTAAAAAATCGCGATATTTTGTCAGATTTTATAAAAAAAAATTACGCATACATATATACAAAAGTAAACGTCACAACATAAAAATTAAAACAAAGACACCGCGCCATTTGTACAATTTTAATAGATTTATTCAAATTGTAAGGATAATTTGTAATTTTGTGCGAGGTATTTTCAAAATATCTTGTGTGTGTTTGCTTTTAATAGATTTATTAAAATTGTAAGGATAATTGTAATTTTTTTTGTGCGACGTATTTTTAAAATATTGTGTATTAAAATGTTGTGTTTATGTGTGATATTATATAATTTCGTATGTTTTTAATTGAAAATTATTGATATTGAGTGATAAATAAATTAATAAAATTGAGAAATGGGAGACACTATATTGAACATTTTAATTCTTTGCTTTATATTTTTTTATTATACCGATGCTAACAAGCTCAAATGATAAACCCGGCATTTATAATAAAAAAATTTTTGTCTTTCTTTTCACCAATACTAATACAAAAGTTGGGTAATATTTTTCATGTTCGTTTACATAAAAATCGGGTAACTTTTTTTTGCTAAATTCGTACGAATATGACATAAATTTTATTCAGGAGAAACAATTACATTTAACCGTTATTTATTGAGTCGCATTTACTACTACATTTGTTTTCCTATGGTGGCAGTTAAACGTGTTAAATATTTATTTAAAAAAAATTATTATCAAACAAATTATATAGGGTTATCCAATTGGGTATTTTATTTTAAAGGTTTATCAATGCCATTTATGTATGAAAAATGATCTCATGGTTGTGCATAGTTCGCAACAAACTGGTCCTTGAAATGACCAATTCAAGTGATCGATGCGTTGGTGATTGTTTCGGATTATCTCTCATACTTTGCCTCACAATAGCGATATTATCTGGTATGCGACCGGTTTTTGGCCTGCCAGGCGTTGGTTCATTCACCACAGAAAGAACCCATAGCCTCGAATTTACGCACCAAACGATCGATGGTTTTTTCATTTGGGTAGTTACGAGTATGTTATGGCAACCAAAATATTCACGAATTGTGTGAAACATGTTTTTTATTCTTTCACCATTTTTATAGTGCTCTTAAATAAGCTTAACACGGTCTTCAATCGAATACGACTCCATAGCGACAAATGGCAAACATTCAACTAACAAAATGACATGAAAAGACAGAAAACAAACATAGCATCTTTGTAAAATTATTTTTTATTTTCCTGCGTCTCATTTGGACAACCCTTTAAATTATTTGAATTTTTGATATATTGGGTGTACAAATGTATTTCCGACCTTTTTTAGTGAACTAAAAGACATTAGTTTATGTAGAAAATGAAAGAATGTTTTATTCAAAGTATGCTCCTTCGGAAGCTATATCCTTTGCCCATCGTTCAGGCAATACACAGATTCCCCGAAGGAAGAAGTCGTTGTTGTTGTTTCAAGGCGATCCAGTCATCGATCCATTTTTTGACGTTTTCATATGAAGTGAACTGCTCCTGTGCCAGGGCTGACTGCATCGACAGGAACAAGTGGTAATCAGAGGGAGCAATGTCTGGTGAATACGGCGGGTGGGGTAGAATTTCCCAGTTCTGCCTGTCCAAGTAGTTTTTGACAGGTATAGCAACATGTGGCCTAGCGTTGTCATGTTGCAAAATAATCTTATCGTGCCTTTTGTCGCATTCCGGTCATTTTGCAGCTAGATCTTGCTTTAAAGCCATCAGTTGTCGTCGATAAACTTGTCCCGTAATGGTTTCACGCTCGTTCAGCAGCTCATAATCAACGATACTCTTCATATCCCATCAAATGCTTTTGGTGTCGACGGCCCTGGTTCACCTGGCTTGACCCACGCTGGTTTGTGCTTTCGATTGACATAATGGATCCACTTGTCATTCCTAGTGATGATCCGATGCAAAAACCCCTTCCTTGCTGTCGTTGAAGCAACAATTCGCATATGGGTTTCCGACGTTCCATGTCCGGTTCTTTCAATTTGGGTGGCACCCAATTTCCCAACTTCTGAACCAATCCCTTTACATGTATACGTTGCGAAACACATTGTTGGGTAATACTCAACTCTTCTGCCAATTGTTTTTCGGTCTGACAAGGGTCCACATCAAGAAATTCTTCCAATTCTGTATCTTTCAATTTTCTTGGTCCACCTTTACGTTCTTTGTCTCGTACGTCAAAATCACCAACTTTGAATCGTTGAAACCACTCTTTGCATATTGTATTCGATGGAGCATGTACACCTTAAACTTCCACAAGCAAATGATTTGTTCCCGCTGCACTTTTCTTCAACAAGAAATAATGAAGTAAAACTTCCCGCAAATGCTGTTTTTTGGGACGAAATTCGACATTTTCAATTACATGAAAATAATTGTTGTTTACGCTTTGAACAAATGTCACTAGTAATTATTCAAGCTTGACATCTAACCTCCAAAAACATGTATTGCTCGATTGAATAATATGCAAGCAGTGATACTAACGACACCTGTATGAAAAGGTCGGAAATACATTTGTACACCCAATATAATAATATTATATCAAAACATATGTGGTCCAGTATTCTTAAAATTGTATATGATTAATTAATATTGTGCTTTGGTAAAATTCTCTAAATTCATTGACTTTTTTTACCAATGCACACATAATGAGCAAATTTAGTTAATAGATGGTTTTCTATGTGAATGTAATATTAGCAACGAGCTGCTTTGTCTTATTGCACAAATGTTTTTCTCTGCCTTTGGTATGTGCTTTTTGTGCTTTCATCGATTGAATGAAGGTAATTATAATAACGCAAAAATCAGTAAAGGCAAACTTTAGGTGTGTTGTTTTGAAAAATATAATATTAGAAGTCAATTTTGGTTTTGGCATTGTTTACTTGTGAATTTCAAGAAGCGAAAAATAATTGTTCATCATAGATAATATGCTTTTCTTCTGTAAACATTACATAATACCCACATATACTTATCAATGGCAAATATTGATATGTATAATATACAGGTTATGTTATGTATCAAAATCCACTTAAATATAAGTGTTAGTCCTGTTAACACCATACAAATGACGTAAAGAAAATCTAACTAAAAATGCATTAGTGTATAGTAAATTTTTGTTAGATAACTAAGCATATAAATATGTTGGTGTAGAAACAAAACAAAATTTACGTTACATTGTTAGTGTAATTAACACACTTAGGTAGTTTTTTATATAGATATTTGTCAATGAGAGTTTGTGCAGGACTTATACAGGGTGGCTGAGACCAAGTGTTACCAAATGAAAACGCTGTAATTTTTTTAATTTTGATTATTTTTTATTGAAATTTCGTGGAATATGTTGAAAACATATTACATTTTATGAAAAATATGTTACTGCTCGATATGACCTCCTTTGGCTCTGATTATTTGATTCAGTCTTCCATAGAAAGCATTGCATGCTGACCGAACGTGAGCTTGCGGAATTTTATTCCATTCTCGAACAACAGCTGACTTCAATGCATCAACACTTTCGTATTTTTTAGTGGACACCTTACTCTCCGAAATGGACTATATGGAGAAATCCATGGGATTCAAGTCTGGTGAATATGGTGGCCATTCTTTCGACGAATCAGCCGCGGAACGCAATTTTGTAAAAATTGCTGTGTTGCTCGAGCTTTGTGTGACGGTGCCGAGTCCTGTTGGAATGTCCAACGGTTCGTACCAAAGTGTTTACGTGCCCAAGGTAGCAAAGCATCGTTTAGGATCTTTTGGCGGTACACCTCTTGGTTTACCTTGACTCCATGTTCGATGAAAACCAGAGGAGTACGTCCATCTGCAGTCACTGCAGCCCAAACCATAACATAAGCTGGTGATTGCTTGTGCATGGCAACTCTTGTGTCCAAGTTATCGTTGGACTTGTGTTCTAACCAAATACGATCATTTTGTTTATTCACATACTGTTGAATGGTGAAAATTTTCTCATCAGAAAAGACAATTTTTGGAATCTCATCACGTTCGGCCAAGGCCTTCATTGCTCGTGTTCTTTCAAGCCTAACTTTTTTTTGTGCCTCCGTAAGATCTTGAACTTTTTGTATCTTGTAGGGCTTCAAGTGTAGTTCATTTTTCAATATGGTTTGAAGGCTGTATCGTGAAACATGTAGACGTGCGGCTAATTGATTGGCACTTTGACGAGGATTTCGTTGGATTCGTTTCTTCACATTTCGTATCATTTCTTTTGATGTTGCTGTCTTTTTAGGACCGCCTCTGTTGCGTTTAGCGATGCTACCAGTTTCGTTGTATCGAGTTATGGTTCGATACACAAACATTTTATTCACATTCAAATGCTGGAGCTGACGAACTATTGCTGTTTGTGAATTTCCACCCAAATACAGTGCAATTACACTATTACGTTTGAATTCCATTACGATTTTTTTATGAAGATATTAATTTAGAACAATTATTTGTTGACCACATGTAAACAACTAACCAAACTTCAATCTCTCAAAAAATTGACGCGCGAAAATGACAACTACACAAATGACAGCAGAGTGAAGTCAGTAACATTTGGTCTCAGCCACCCTGTATTTAAGTAGATTTTGTATGTATAGTTTAACCAGAGATAACCGAAATGTTTCGGTTATCTCTGGTTTAACTATATTGTACTAGAGAAAGAGAGAGAATGAATATTGTAATATTTTTATTCTTTTGCTGTGGTATTTACAATTTTAGTTTTTGTTGTTCTATTTTGTTGGGGGATGGGACCATGGTTTCATCGCACTCGATCATAATATTCTCTGCTCACAATATGTTGTTTTACTCGATCCATATTATTTATTCTAAACTTCGTATGTAATATTTTTTATACATTCATACATTTAACTCATTCTCGAGAGATATTCTTAGCAAAAATCCGAATGGTTTTCTCTTTTTGTTAAAATTTTTTTTATTTTTATTCGTTTTGCCATTATTAATTTTTGTAAATATCTGATAGTATAATTGGGATGAATATTTATTGGTTTTAGATGTTTGTGTTTAGTGTTAATCTAGATAAGAAGAGAGCGTATTTTCACATTTTCCATGACATAGAATAGAATGAAAGATGCGTATATTAATTTGATATAAAATTGAAAGATCCCAGATACGGATCGATCCGTATATCTTTTACGTTTGAGGCGGAAATGTATCCTGAAACATTGTTGCAGGAGAAGATTTGTGATACACTGCTTACCAGGGTGGTTCCTGATATTCTTGAATTCCCCAAGAAGATATTGAAAGAAGAATATAACTATTGAGATATATTAAAATATTCAAACGAAACACCTTTCTCATTTTCATGGTGAGTCGTAGGAAAATACTCAACGGAAGCATTCCAACTATCCTAACTTTACATACTATAATAATGATTTACTAAATGGTAATTTTGTAATTATGATGGTACACTTGAGAGGAAGAACAGCAATCTGTAATGTGCAAAAACAACAGTTCGCTCAAGTAGATATTTTCTTAAGTTAGAACATTTAACACACACTTATTCTGTTGTATTAGAGACCCTCGCAGGCCCAGGATTCTATGTCAGTTCGGACGCTAAATCGCGTCTATATAGCAGATTTTTTCGATTAATTAGGTGATAATCGAATGCAGTTCTCAATAAATGCAGTTGTTGCGTTGTTCGGAATAAATCTGTGAAGATATAGCCATGGGCTTACTTAGCGTGAAGTATATTATAGGTAACCAGTCAACAGCTGATCCGCGTCGTAAACATCTTATCTTATCTTATTTATCTTTTATCTTGTGATTGAGTAGAATGAAATTAAAAATGCAATTCATTGTAATTTATGGTAAATGTAATTAATTCGGACATTTAACAGGTAGCTCGATTTATAAGTTGAATTACATACATAATAATAATTTAAGTTATAACATCGATCCATCAAATTGAAATCATGCATAATTTTGTCCCGAATTTTGTCATTTAACAAGTTGTTATCAAATAAAGTGATCTATAGACCATTTTTCGCTAAGGCAAACAATTACCATAAAATTGAATTTTTTCATTTTATTCATAAATTCTCATTGTGTCATTAAAATTTAACAGTATAATTGTTTGTGGTTACTACTTGTGAAAAAAAATTCAAATCGATTGTTTCATGTACTTTCTTGTGAGTGAATTAATGAACCCGTGTTTTGAAAATTTAAAAAATGGAATATATTAAACATCGTGCTGTGATTAAATTCCTTGTAAAGGAAAATAAAAGTTCTAAGGATATCGAAAGACGAATGTAAAATGTTTTCAGAGAATCTGGTCCTTCATATAAAACAATAACGAAGTGGGTCCGTCTATTCAAACAAGGTAGAGAGTTTAATCGAGGATCTTATATTAGAAAACAGGCGAATCACCAATTCAAAATAAGTATATTAAATATATCTATTGTAGTGGTAGCACCATTTTATACAATAATCTTAAGCTGTCAAAAAATAATGTTAATTATGGAACAAAAAAATGATCGAGTGGAAACATCTAAGGTAATTTTAAAAAATTAGTGAAGACGATCCGGATAAATTTATAAGCCAGATAGTCACCGGTAATTAAACGTGAATTCATCACTATGATCGAAAGAGTGTCCATAACATCGGAGATGAGGACCATAATATTCGATCTTCATGCTCTAATTTCGTATAAGTTGGAAAATATTCAACTCAAGTATGGAAAAAGAAGGCAGGGCATGTTTAATACACGAATTAATTATTTTCATTAAATAATTATGTCTTTAATAGTCTAATTTCATTAAAATAAAAAGGATACATAGAATACCGAGTGACTGACACGAAGTGCTACCAACTTCAGACTGTCATTGCTGTCAAACCAGTGATGACAGAGCGCTCAAATTTACACTAATGACAGTTCATTCTATTGTTTACAAGAGTACAAAAGCATTTTAGTGGGAAATATTCAGAAAAAAAGTTATCCGCAATAGAATTCAAGTGTAATAGTGTGATTTCTCTATATTTGGCTGGAAAACCACAGCCGCAGTTTGTTAACCAGTTAAAACATCTGCATGTGAATAAAATGTTTGTGTATCGCGCCATAAACCGTAAACGATACTGGCAGCATTGCAAAACGCCATGGTGGTGGATCAAACGCACTGCAACATCGCCAGATATCATTCGAAAGGTGAAGGCCAAATTGGCACGGAATCCGCGCTGTAGCGGCAGAAAAATGGCTCGTAAGGCGAACATTTCGCTCGAACGGATGCAGCACATATTGAAAGATCATCTTGGACTAAAGGCCTTGAAATTCTTTAAAATGCATGATCTCATTGATGCTCAAAAAACAGTTAGAATGGAAAGAGCAAAGGAGTTACGCTTGCACGAAAATGGTGATTTGCCGAATTTGGTTTTCTTCGATGAGTCACCGTTCGTTATTGAGCACTATGTGAATAAGAAAACCACCGGATTTACTTGCTCGGCCGTTCTACTGAAAATTTGGACTAACGGATTACCACTCGAAACCAAGCGCCGCCGATGGTGATGGTTTGGGCCGCCGTAACGGCTGAAAGCCATTCACCGCTGGTTTTTTTGGACCGTGGCATCAAGATAAATGCTCAAATTTATCGGGGTCATGTGTTAGAGGGAACGTTGAATCCTTGGGCACAAAAACATTTCGGCCGCAGAGCCTGGACATTTCAACAGGACTCGGCGCCGAGTCATAAAGCGCGAGTCAATCAAGATTGGCTGAGAAACAATGTTCCGCGGTTCATTTTCACTGCCCAATGGCCACCAAATTCACCGGATGCAATTCCGCTAGATTTCTTGGTTTGGGGTGTTTTGAAGAGCAAGGTTGGGACAAAAATATACCAAAGTGTCGATCATCTCAAGCAAGCGCTTCGCCAGGAATGGGCCAAAATACCGAAGAGCCACATTCGTGCTGCATGCACTAGCTTTGTCGGCCGTTTGAAGGCCATAATCGTGGCCAAATCGAAAACTGCTAATGAAATTCGAAAATTTAAATATTTGTGAACATTTTTTACTTTGATTCAATAAAATTCATCAAAAAATAAAAATTCGGTGGCATTTTGTTTTGGTAACACTTCGTGTCAGCCACCCTGTAATTACCCGTTTTACTCTCTTTTACATAGTAAAAGTAACTACATATAGTAATTATGAAAAATTTTGACCTCGAGATTTTTGCAAAGTTTCCAACTACATATATACATATTTGGATTCGACGATACACAAATATGTATATAGTTTTAAAAAATATGTATGTGTGTGTGCGTTAGTGCCATGCCCTCTAAATGTATGTTGGTTATCTACAGCTCAGGCAGATGGACTGTTCGGGATGAAACTTCATATTTAAGCTTTTGTTATAAACTGGGAGAACCAATGATTTTTGGCTAAAATAAAAAAAGAAAAAGATCCACAGGAAGTGGTAGCCTCCATAGACGCCTTTTCGTTGTTTGTAAATATTTTGATAAATAAAACATTTACGAGATTATGAACTAAAATATTGATTGACTGATTAGACAAGGAAGGATTAATAAATATTAACTAAATTAATTGAAAAGAATATTAATATTAATCATCACCAAGAAGTTGTCCCATAGAATCTCAATGAACAATTTAATTTATTTAGTTCAATTATGCACCCACCTAGATAATATTATAATAAGGAAATTAAATAAATTTAAGCTAATGAATTCCATATTTCTATAGTCCCAATTTCTGATTATATTCCATAAATTAAATAATTAAAATAAATGTATTCCTAAAAAGTAAATTTAGAAACTATAATAATAAATAAATAAAATTTAAATAGATCTAATTCGAAGAAAATGCATTTATTTGCGATAATACCCATTTAGGAAGAAGTCCCCTTCCAAAATGGTTCTGCCATCTATTGGAATATTACCCAAATGTAAAACCAAAAAAGAAAAAAGGATAGATGTCCTCCGAGCACTTAACTGATTGAAGAACGAAACAGTTACGTTGAATCCTTTTGAAAAATCATTTCCATTGCAATAAAAGTGATTTAAAATTGAAAACAAAACAAAATTTAAAAAATACAAGAATTTTCACGTTATCACACTAAATTTACTCGATCGTATATTAGAACACTATCTTTTGAGAAATCACATCCATTGCAATAAAAACGATTTAAAATTGAAAATAAAAACAAAATCTAAGACAACACAAAAGTTTTCAAATCATTTCCATTGCAATAAAAATGTAGGTACATCTTGAATTTACAGTGATGGAAACAAAAATACACACTCCATCAACATTATAAGTACAACAACTTCGATCGATTCCTTCGATTATTCCATTATCGTTGCTCCCAAATCCAATCATAGAAAAAATATCATAATTATGATGTACAAGGAAAACTCCTCGGGTTATAAAGGTTGTTCCATCTGTTAATTTTTTTTTGATAATAAATGTATATGTATGTTGGAAATTGAATTTTTTTTATTGAAACTGAAAGTTGATTCTATGCCATTTATGTACGGAATACATCATCGTTCATGGGACCACCACGGCCTCTGTTACAGGCCTGCATCCGAACATCAAAATTGTTGATGACTTTCCAATAAAAGCAGTTCAATGATCTCAATTTCAGCTCGAATGTTGTTCTTAAGATATTCAGTTTCTTTGGGGTTTTTTTGAAAAGTAAAGTGTGCAATGATCCAACATTGCACACTTTACTTTTCAAAAAACCCCAAAGAAACTGAAATTGAAATTAGAATTTCTTGAAATTATACGATCATCGAACGCTAATAAGTTGAGTGTTTCACGATTTGTGTGACATGTGGCACTGTCTTGTAGAAACTAAAGATCATCTAAATCGATTCCATTCAATTCTAGTCACAAAAATACCACGATACGTTTAATTGTTGTGAACGACGCCTCAAAGAGATGCTTGGCTCTTTACGAAGCCAAACCGAAAATTAAATAAAGCCTCTCAGATTTCCCTTTTTAATTTGCTTTAAATAAATGTATTAAATGGGTTGTTTTTTCTATTAGTTCGTTTTTGTATTACATTAATGTGCATCTTATTCTCATTTCAATCGAATACGCATCTGATTGTGCTATAATTTTTTAGTTTTTTGATGCGCGGAAAACAATATTTATTTAATTTAATAATAAATGATTTGAAATGTTGGCAAATAGCCGGGTTGTATTCGAGATATAAAAAATGGACATATTTTTAATTAAATCCAAAAAAAACGTAGAAAATAATGTTGCTACTTCTTCATCTAGTAATTCTGCAAAATCAAATGATTCAACATCTGAAATAACAATAACGACGCCAAATGAACCACTTTTCTCCCGGAATAACAAACATCAAATGAACAAATCGAAAGTGAATGTGATTCAATTAAATTTGACACCGGAATCTACACGTAAACTACATGGATGAAAATTACATAATAAACACAAATTTCGGCCTAGTTGGAATCAGAAATATGGTTGGAAAAACGATTAGGTCAGACGGACAAAGAAATCTAAATGTAAGTTTTGTAATAAAATTCTAACAAATAATATAGTACATATGTATTTCAAGACACGATAATTCTGATTTTCATAAAAACAAAATTAAATCGTGGAAAAATTTAACCAAAGTTAAAATTGCCGAGCTACGCATAATGATGTTTATTCTACTAGTTACCCCATTAATAATGCTAATTAAATCTATAGCTGGAGACTCAATGATAGTTAAAGATTTGAAATGTGGTAAAACTAAATCAACCTAAACCACTCAATACACATTTCTTAGAAGAAGGATTGAACAATGTTACAAATCAGTTAAGAAAACGAAAACTTTTCCTTGATTGTCGATGAAACCACAGATGTGTTAGTGTTAATAAATGTTTGGTTTTGGTTGTTCAGTGTTTTGATTTCGTTATAGACAAAGTACGTGACAGGTTTTTTGGTTCTTAAAACTAACTGATAATTCCGATGCAAAATCTATTTATAATGAAATTATAAAATATTTTGAAACGGCTAAGTATAAGCAATTTAATCGGCTTTGCATCTGATAATTCCTCTGTAATGATGGGTAGTAAATGTGGGGTACAAGCTTTGTTGAAAAACGTGCATCTAAACGTTTATATCATGGGATGTACCTGTTCATTTGTTGTGGTTATGTACATGTGCTGCTGCCAAAAAACTCGAAAATATAGAACATATGGCTCGAAACATACCTATTTATTTTTCTCTCATAGAAGCGTCAGCAAGAATTCACAGAATTCCAGGAATATTTTAAAAAACAAACTCACAAAATTTTAAAAATGTCATCTACGAGATAATTATCATAGAAGCTGTAGTTTCGAGAATTCTAAAGCAGTCGGTCACTCTAAATCATTTTTTTGATATGATAGCTGGACTCGAATGGCGATATAGTCCAACAGAAATGACTGACGAAAATTTAATTTATTCATTTTAATTCTTACATAATATACCAAAGTAATAAATTTAATAAGGAATACTAATCCGAAACTCTACGTATACACCTATTACTTCCGAAAGTAAAACATTATTTTAAAACTATATTATGCAATATTATTAAACCGAAAGTTATCAATGACAATTCTTTGGACAAAATCTATTTCGCAAATTTTAAGAATATTTTAGAGTTTGATCGAACCAATATGGTTCCCATTACCCATGACGGTTACAGAAGATAGAGTGAAAATTATAAAGCTCACATGTTGTACTTATTACAATGAATTGTGCAAACAAATTACCAGTAGAATAAAATTCGATGATGATATACTGATGGCTGTTCAATGCTTAGATCCAAAGCAGAAATCTAGGAGCCTTGCATCGCTGATACACATATTTTCAATTCTAATCGATGAGAACCACAGTGAAGGTTTGAATGATTAATGGTGAAATTTGATTCTCCAGCGAAGTGTTGATATCCAACTAATTTTTAAAAAATTTGGAAATGGTTTTCTATTTGAAAAACGGTATGAACGAGAAAATGTATCCATATCTTCGAATTTTTGTTGAATCGATAATAAGTTTTCCACACAGTAGCACAACTGCAGATATTTTCACAGGTAAATCTGATTAAGGACCAAAAACGAAACACCCTATTAACCGCATCCGTGAACGCAATTCTCATGACCAGAGAACCCTTAGATGGGATATTCTAGTCAATGGAATCCTGCTCAGGAATAAATTAATGAATATTAAAAATAATTATGTCCCGTTATTATAATATTATTATACTATAATTTGAATTGCGTTGCTATTTCTGCAATATATTTTGGTTATTTATTAAGTTTTATGTTGAATATTTAATTTATTTTTTCATATTTAATAGTTAATTTATGGTTCCCAATGAAGAAGAACTGTAAATTAATGTGTATGTATTTAAGTTTTGAAGAAATATCACCAACGAAAATTAGTCCCATTTGTTGATAAATGTCTGTATACGTGTCACGTTTGACTGTCGCTGATGAGTCATTAATATGTCGTCAATGACCGGCTGGGTAGTTTCTTGCATATTAAATATCAGCTATAAAGATAACAGCATTTTTTTGTACACAAAATGGCTTATTTGTTAGTTAATTACTACTGATATTAGCATATCAATTAGTATCGATTAAGTTGTCAATTATGATATATTTTATTTTTTACAGTTCATAATCCAATGAGAAATAGTTATTTATTATGTCTAGTCTCATTATGTTCATATTGTTGTATTCACAGGTTCATCGAATAAAAGATAATTGTACACAACAAGTAGAGTGGATTCAAAGCAGTTACAGCACGCAATCTAAACATTTAAAGGATATCCGAGATATTGGAACACACCATTTAACCAATTTGCGAGATCAATACTATGATCAGGTAATCTATTTGTTTTTGTATCATAATAATGAACCAGGAAAGCGCGAGTACACGACAACCGTACGTAAATTATGTAACTCCAAATGGTTTATTTTTAGTAAACCAAGAGCCAATACTAAATTTAAAATTACATATGAACTGAACCCAAACTAAATGCTGCGGTTTCTCTTTATTTAATTTAATTATTATTTAAGTTAGGTTGCAGAGACCACAATATTTTCACAAAATTTATGTTCATGTTTTTTGTTTGGGCGAAAATTATATTTATTTTTAATTTTAACACATTTCCGCATTGCCAAAATGTACGATTCATATATCAAAACAAAAAGATTATTTTGATTTTCTTATCCATTTCTAGGTTAAGCGGGTACGCGATTATTCAACAGGTCAATTAAATTGGGTTCGTGAAAATTACGTGTTTCAACGTAATAAAATACGTAAATTTAGTGCGCACCAAGTGATCCGATTACGCGAGGGCTATAAATATCAACAACAAACGTTAAACAAAGTGCTTGAGAATTTGCCGAGTTTCTATTTTGAAAATTGTCGCGGACGCGGTGAAGACGATATAAATGAAGGTAATGAGAGATCATATTGAATTTCTTTCTAGATTTTTTTTTATTATGCATCAAATCAAAATCACTAAATATTACTATACAGATCAGTCAATTAGGAAATTATTTGGATTTTGTGTTTGAAACATAAAATTTGAGATTTAATTTTTATTATATTTTTTATTTAAATTAATTTTAAATTCCAATTTTTTATCTATTTTTAACTCAAATTATCGTACATAAAAATATTGTTTATATACATACATTTTGTCATCTAAAATCATTATTAGCAATCAAAAGAAAATTAAGAGTTTGTATTTTTATAAATAGCGCAAACTCAAGATGATGTTGTTGGTACATTGGCAATGAGAGGGGCGCAAGTTGGTACATGTGGGTATTTTTTTTGTTTTACCAAACAAAATAAACCTAAGTGTTTATTTATTATTTTTGTTTATGTAATTATTGGGACTCCCTTTAATTTGCTTTAATTAATCCAACAAACATAATATTTTGTTTTTTTTGTAATTTACACATATGTGGTTGGTCGTTTTTAAAATTCATCTTTACTTTTCTGGTGGTTTTGTTGATGTTTCAATATTTGGGAATGTATTTTATAATTGAATAAATAGTTATGTCATTACTTTTAATCTAAATGTTTTACCTGAGTCGATCAACATCAAACAACTTGAAAGAAGGGATTTAATTTTTGATCAAAGTGTTGCATAAATGGCGGTTTTACTTAGATGCCCATTTTGATTAAAGCCAATCATAAAATAGATTCTTAAGTCACTTATAATCTAAATCGAGTAGATACTTAAATTTATTTGAGGATGGTTTCGATCGGAGTTCGTTTGCTCTAGATTTAACTTGGGAAAAATTAAGCCTCGAAAATATTCCTGCATCATAGAAACCAAGAAATTTTAAGGTAAGCAATAAGAAAATGACCAACCACGTTATATTATTATAAATATTCACTCATTGTTTTATTGCTAAAAATGACGATAAAAAATTATTAAATACCATTTAAAATCTACCACTATAACCATTCATAGTTTTATATTTTATTGTTTTGATTAATTTATTTTTTTCTTACAATAGTAAAATGTTGCACTAAGCTCCTCTTGCCTTTGATAGAATTGATTGATTGCCCATATTTTTGATAATACATATTTTTAATTCAATTCATTTTTAAAATAAATTCATTTTTGTTATTTCAAAAATGGATGTACTATTTTATACATATTTCCATTTATTTAGTTTAACTTTACTTTATAAAAAGCTTATTTATGTGTAAAAAAATAAAGTTGTCTCGTTACATTTAAATATTTTATTTTGTTAGTTTTAGTTTTTGTTCAGCGATTTGTATTACTAAAAGGTTTATAATTCCAGATAGAAATAGCTACTCGTACTATATATCAGTCACATCAATAATGTGATTATTTTGCTTGCAAAATTTGTGTTTAAGTTCCATTTCATATGATTTTTCAACTCCAACTTACGAAGTTACATAATAACAAAAATTTGATAGATAGATAATTGTAAAGATAGATAATAATAAAAAATTATTTGTAAACGTGTAAACGATAATTTTCTTACCTTTTACAATATTCGCATTCACTAATTGCACTCCAAGATAAAATTTAAAACGATTACGATAAATAAATATCGAAACTTTACACACTTATGATTTATGAAGATTCATATTTAGACTTTGAAAGCCCACAACTACCGTTCTCATTTAAATTTCAAGATGGGTACAAGTTATTCTAAATAGCATCTATTCACAAACAATAGTTCAAGTTGTTATGTGTAATTTTACAGGTGAAAATTTTATACAATAAATTATCTTAGCATTCTTAAATTGTTTTCTCTAAACATTTTTTTACCCAAGATAAAATCATTTACATCAAGCGAACAAGATAACATTGAACGTTAAAACGAAATTTTAATTAATTTATATCCTTAATAACTCAAAAAATACAATCTGTAGAAACGTTAATTCTTGCATATACATCAAAGCCATGTGTGAGTCTGGACACATAGCTCCAAAAATCATATTGAAAAATAGTCGGAGTCGGCAGTTATTTGATATTAAAATCAAAATACGGTTAGATAATGATATAAAACAAATCAAATGTTTGAAAAGAACATAACAACAGTCAAATATTTGTTTACTTCGTATGGTAAAGACGTGTACAATATAAATCATATATAAAATTGATCCGTTGAATTTTGATTAATATTGTATATGTTAAACCAGCCTGTAAAGGTTATCCTTTATTATAAGTACAAAATCACATTATTCTGTAATTTTTATTTACGATATGTTTTTGAAATTCAATCAAATCTGTGTTAAGCAGATCTTAATTTCAGTGTATTTCATTGTTGATGGTAAAGGGCTCTATTTAGCTCTTTCCACACCTGCAAGTTAACAGTACCTAAGTATAATAGTCATATTGCGGAATCTGGAATGTTTTCTGTAGTCCCGGGATTGTCTTACTAGAATTGTAGAATTTCCAGTAAAAACAACAATAAACTATGCGTTTTAAGCAACGAAGCTTATTTACCCATCGAATTTAGTTAGTCACACTGCAAGTTTTTCAAACTCCACGAGTTCCTCATCCAATAATTTTATATGCCTGAGACAAAACCCTCAATAGCACCGAAAATTCATTAATCGAAACCATTTCTAGTTATTTGATTAAGGTCTAGTTACGGAGGGACGTTCTAGTTTTACCATTTGATTTTTACCTTGAGTTAATTTTTAATACTTGTAAAATGTATGGGTTAATCTTAAAGATCGGTAACGGTAGGAGGTGAGACTTGTATCAATTAACTGTTTCTGTAGAAATCAATTTTATGGAATAGACATCTTGTTACCTTAGTGCTAGTTAAAAGTTAGTTTTAAAGCATAATGTAATTAAATTGTATACTCGTTCATTATTGTTCTAATTTGTCTTAATTATCAATTTCTCAAACACAAGCTTTAAATTTATTTATTTATTTATTTCAATTAAAGCATTGTAAGGTCTTAAAGATTGTTAAGAACTAATAGTGCCTTTAAGTGAAATATTAAACATTTTAACTTTCTGAAATTTGTTAACTAATTAAAATTTTCTATAGGCCGTCATATTTATTGTACTCGTCGGTTTTCTTAATTGTGCAAGTGTAATGAACAAGTAAAATATTATGAGTGAAACACAACAAGTTGAAAGCTTTGCTTGTTATGTGGAGAACTGATTCGTTACATGTTGTCAAATTAGATTGAAGTGTCTGACACTTGCCTTTTATATTTGAAAATTGAGCAACTAAAATGGTTTTTGCAATAATCCACAGAGCATCTTGTTTTAGGATATTCTACTCCTTAAGTCTTCATTCTTCTAATATAAACAGGCAACGTAGTTATTTCCTGCTTTAAACAAATTATAAATAATAAATTTATTTGTTTTGTTGTATTTGTGGAAAGATTTGAGATAAAACTAAAGTATGGGTAGAAGTGAAGACGATCGAGTAAATATTCGAATGTTCGACTTTACTGAAAGAATATTTTAATTTCAACGACAACAGTCCATTTTTATAATTTCACAAATTTGCATTCTAAATATAAATAATTGTTTTACTTTTTTATGTAAAGTTCGCAGTTAATAAAATTATTAGAGCTTGCGCTTATTTAAATTCGAAAATAAAACTATAAACTAAAATATCAAAAATTGCAATTAACTATTAATAATAGGCGGTTTCGGAAATACCCATGGTAACTTTTGAGTAACTTGCTGACAAATAATTACTCGATCTATTTCCGAATATGTAGAGTAACTTTAGAAAAAGTAAATTACAAACTTTTAAAGTACAAATTGTAACAAAATGAAGCAACAAAAATGTCGTATTTGCCAAAAATACGTCATTGAATTTTGCTGAATAAAAATATTATTGCGCGAAACGTAATCTTACATTTTGTATAGACAGGGTAATTTGAGAACTTTGTTAACATTAAAAAAATTAAAATTGCCCAAAAGATACCATGGGTTAATTTTCGAAAACGGCTAATATCCAAACGAAAGCCTTTTACACATTCAAGTAAAGTTATCCCACGATAAATTATTTGTGATACTTTTTGACATAAATTTATCTTGCAAAAAATTCTGAGAATGCGAATTTACTAAGACCACGATATCCAATATAAATCTAGGACTTCTGCGATAATTTTTTTCGTGTGTAAAGTTATCACTTTTACACATTGCAATTTATCTTGGGTTTTAGATAATTAGGACACAGTAGTTAAAATTGTAAGTAGTAATAAATAAATACTGCTCATATCCCTTTTGAACTACATATAAATATAAACATTTAATTTATAAAACATCAAACTATTCCACTCAGAAATTTAAAGATGAGAAATTATATGAAATTTTATTTAACAGACACAATAGCCGCATTATGATGGTGGAAGGTTTCAATTTGTTTAGTTAAGCTTAAACAATTATGTGATACATAATTCAACAATATAAATATGTAGAAGATATTTTTGAAAACCAAATATTAGTAATTGATAATAATAATATGTGCATAATATTTGTACGTGTGGTTCAAGCCTTGGCCTCGTGTTTTTCTTTAGGGGTTCTATTTTAACTTAACCCTTATATTTAGAATTAGGATAATTGCTTTGATGTTAAATTTTTTTTTCAACTTTCTTTTTTATTAAAAGTAAGCATAAAGAGTGAAAGCCCTCTTTTTTCTACTTCATTGTTCTCATCTCTCTCTCGTTTTAGGATATTTACTGCATCTTCTATTTGCAGATCTTTTTCCTTTGGGTCCTCCATTATACCCTCCTTCTTACACGTTGGATGAAGGCCTCTGACCATAACCTTAATTGCACGGTTGTTTTTATCTTCGTATGTGTACCATTCTTTATCTTCCTCATTGAGCTTTGAGGCTAGTGCTCTATATGTATCGGAATCTGGTGTATTGATTTTCCACACGTTATAGTTTAGGGACACTACTCTGTACTCCTTAGTGGTTGTTGATTTCATTATAGTTTGTATACGAGTACTAGCAAATTCTGTTTTACCGAATACATTAATTGGCGGAGGAGCGTTTTCTTTCGCTGCAACCTTTTGTTGTTGCTGATGTGCTGGACTAGTATTAGTAATACCAGTTACAGTAGCGGGCGATTATTCTCCAACTTCAGGCGTTGAATTCTGATATTCGTTTTTTGGTAGGTCTTTTCCTTTTCAGTACCAATCTGTTTCTCTCGTGAGTTCCTCTTAATCAGTATGGAACTGGTTAGCGGGTTTTCAAATTTCCATTTCCATTTCTTTGGGGTTCATTAATTCTTCATTTTCCTTTTGTAGTTTGTCAACTTCGCTTCTTAGTTGAGTTTCTACTTCACTTTGTTTCCGACAGAGTTCAGCGTTTTCATTTTTCAGCTGATTTTTGTTGACCTAGTTTGTCTAGTTGGTGATCTTGGCAACTTTGAACCACTTATGAATGTGTATAGCAATGATTGGCTCACCCCAGAATCCATTGAGGCAGCCTCGTTAGAGGCCTCACAGGCGAGGGACATAATGGGCCCTGATTTCGAAAAAAATCGTTTAGATGATGCGATTGGTTCATATTTCAGGAAAATTTGTTCAGAGGGTCGCCCGACGGGTCCCGGGTTCCTTCGATTGCGATGGCTATTCATTTCGGAAAAATCAATTCAGAGGATCATCCGGTCGGGCTCGGACGCGTTCTTTAAGTTTTTTGGGCTTGCGCGATTTTTATAAAAATTGTTGGAGGAGCGTTTTCTGGTACGAAAATCGTACAGTTTGCGCAAATTTGATAAAAACTGGTTAAGCGGATATTTCAAATGCCGGGAATTGATTTTTATAGGTTCTAATTTCGGGAAAATTTGTTTAACGGGTCATTCAGTGGGGCTGGATCCATTTTTTGATTTTTTTCGGCTCGATCGATTTTGATAAAAAATATGGTAATAAGGGTTTTATGATGCCAAGAATTTATTGCGATGACTCTTATTTTTAAAAATAAAAATTTGGCTCTAATGATTTTGATAAAAATTGGTGAGGGGAGGTTTTCGAGCCCCAGGAATCGATTTTGATGAGTCCTTTCTAATGGTGGTTCTTGGACTTGGGGCCTTTTAATATTTTATTTGGCTTAAAGGATTTTGATGAAATTTAGCGAGACTGTCGTTGCACGATGTTACTATATATTGCACCATGTTATGAGATGTTGCACTATGCCGTAAGATGCTGCATCATTTTGCGTCATTTTGCATTTTGTTGCGTGATGTTGCATCATGTTGCTTAATGTTGCATATTTTTGAGTGATGTTGTGTGATGTTCCACTATGTTGAGTCATTTTCGCTTGGGGTCTTCTTTTAACATTGTATTTGGCTTTTCAGGGCAGGGTTTTTGAATGCAAGGAAACCATTGCAAGGAGTTCTGATTTCTGGATGATTCATTTATTAGTGGATGGACCGTTGCATGTTGTTGCAACATGTTGTGATGTTGCACAATATTGTGGGATGTTGTATTATGTTTTGGGATATTGCACCATGTTCCTTGTTTTTACACCATGTTGCTTGGTGTTGCATATTGTTGGGGGATATTGTTTAATGTCCCATTATGTTTCGTCATATTACAGAATATTGCATGTTGCGTGGTGGTGCATCATGTTGCATGATGATTCATCATGTTGCGCGACGTTGTACCCTGTTGCTTCATGTTGGGTCTTGTGTTCTTCTTTAATTAGATAACTTGCAGTTTGCTCCATCATATTGCGGTAATAATACACCAAGCTGTGTTTTTTGCGCTACGGTCACATTATATGGTAATCGATTTTTTTGAAAATGTTGCATTTGCTATGTAATTGAATTTGCTATCTAATTAACGTTTTGAACTTGGTCCCGTTTTCAAATTTTCTTTCACCTCAAACCATTTTGATGACTGATGACACCCGGTTTTTTTAAATTAATTATAGTTTTATACAAATTGGTGGAGTGAACACCAAGGAATCAATTTCGATGGGTGAATAAGGGTTTGCGGTGATAAGGATTTTCTAATGCCATGAATGGATTGCGATGAGGTATAATTTTGGAAAATTCAGTTTTTCGGGTCGAACGAATTTTATAAAAAGGGGGTTCGAGGACTATGAATCGATTGCGATTAGTTTTAAATCTATGAAAATTTGTTTAGGAAGTCCTCAAATGGGATCCGGATTCCTATTTAAACAAATGTCTCGAACGATTTTGAACAAAAAATTAAAAGAGGATATTTTCGAGTGTCAGGAAACGATTGCAATGGATCGTGATTTTAGAAAAATAGTTTAGAGGTGCTCCGGTTTAGCCATTATGTTGTGGCTTGTTCCAAAATAAAACTATGTCATTTCTTAATCGAAGGGGACGGAACTCAGATTAATTGTGAAAATGGGAATTGGATGGAACAAAAACCTTTCTCAAACGAATAGTATGGAACTCGGTTGGTATTATGAAAATATCCAATTTGCTTGAAGTAAAACCGCGAGTTCTTTAAATTGAATAGAACTAAGCAGTTGCTTAACGAAATGTAGTGTAATTATTGCTTTGTTTTACAAAGTAAAAGTAAGTATAGTAATCATTTCTACAGATTTATCATTCTCTATACTACCGAAGTCTGTATCGTCTCTACAGCTCATTGATTAAAAATTAATAATAGAATAAGTTTTCTATTGTAATGGGTTTTATTGTGATTGTTCCGTACATTGGTCTATCTTCAGTACTCTCGAATAATACATAATCATAGGAAATTCTTCCATTTTAGCGTCAATCTAGTGACAAACGACTATGATAATCGACACCTACTTATACACAATCAACTTCCCAACCACCCCATACTTTTTCGTCCGTTATCGCTGGACCGCGGATAAATTGAAATTTTTGACTCATAGATGGAAAATTTGTAAGAATCCCAACAATCAGTTTCGAACGGATGAGATTATTGATTTGAAAAAATCAGTCTTCTCATCAGGTCGCGACGACTGATCGGTTTTCCAATAGAAATGATATGATTTTTAAGTGACGTTTCGGCCATTTGCAATATGTCATCATCTGTCATTTTTTGTTTCATTGTATTCAGTAATGTTTACAATTTCATCATGGTGAGATATACGCAAGAACAACGTTTACAAATTGCAATTACAAACGATAACGATTTTTTTAAGAAAATCATCTTCTCCGATGAGGCTCACTTTCATCTGAGTGGTGCGGTAAATAAACAAAACTGTCGTTTCTAGTGCGAAGAAAATCCACAAACTATTCATGAAAAACCATTACATTCACCTAAATTGACAGTTTGGTGTGGTTTTTGGTCTGGTGGAATCATCGGTCCGTATTGTTTTCGAAATGAAGCTGGTAACACCGTTACTGTCAATGGAGATCGGTATAGATCAATGAAAACCAACTTTTTATGGCCGAAATTGGAAGAAGTTGCTCTTGACAACATTTGGTTCCAACAAGACAGGGCTACGTGCCACACAGCAAGTGCAACAATTGAATTATTGCGACAAAAGTTTGGATCATATCACTCTTATTGGAAAACCCTATATGTGTAGGCACGAAGTACTAATATAATAATAGCCGTGTTTTTTTATTAGCGCCCGATAGCTGTATCCGGAGCACGCAATTTTCTATGTCAAAACTTATATTTAGCGCACTATTTTTGCATATAATTAATTTATTTAACTCTAAACTAAAATTTTTCATTCAACTTTTTAGTTAAAAATCGATAAAAAAAATATCTTGATCTACCTATTTATCGGGAGTCGCTATCTGGAGCACTATCCATTTCAAAGGGAAATTTTAAATTTTCTTTGTTTTGTACAACCCTTAAACCATTAGAAACTTTATCTTACAATAAAAATTTAAAACACAGCAAGATGATTTATTTTTTCTAACGTCATGCAAAAACACTGCTAATATTGGAGCACTATCCGGCGCCGACGGGAAATTTCTACTGAAACTGTAGCTATTTATTCACTTATGTTGCTCTACCATAAAAATTAAAAATAAATTCATCCTTATAGATTATACTAATATAAGTACTAATATAGGTATGTACTAATATAAGTGTAATCTAAGTTCATCCTAAACCAAACATTTAACGACCTGAAATATACCAATTAACATTTATTTTGGCATGACGTTATAAAAAATAAATTATCTTGCTGCGTTTTAAATTTTTATTGTAAGAATAATTTTCTAATGGTTGAAGAGTTGTACAAAACAAGGGAAATTTAAAATTTCCCTTTGAAATGGATAGCGTTCCCGATAGCGGCTCCCGATAAATAGGTAGCGCAAGATTCGATCGATTTTTAACTAAAAAGTTGAATGAAAAATTTTAGTTTAGAATTAAATAAATTAAGTATATGCAAATATAGCGCGCTAAATATAAGATTTGACATAGAAAATTGCGTGCTCCGGATACAGCTATCGGGCGCTAATTAAAAAACACGGTTAATATTTACTTGTATACTAAGTACTTTGTGGTGTATAGGAATAAAATGAAAAATATAATAAGCCTCGTATACGTGTGCGACTTTCCCGTTGTAAATATTTCATTGTACAAATAGCGCCACAATATTTTCATTCCTTTCCAGGCCCTTCTTAATACTTGTATTTTTCTATGGTTTATATTAATCACGGGTTACGCGACGGTCGTTCAGTAAAATCCAATATTATTACAGTCCATTTATTTGCATTTTTGACGTGCAGTAATCTGTCGTGCAAACCCTCATCAGTTGTTTATTTTAAACATCCCTTGATTGTAAAAGTTCGCTATATCTACTATATATAATTAAAAATGGATTTTCAAAAGTATTAAGCTTCATTTGAGTTACTTTTTTGGATTTTTTGTATCTATATACCTCTTTTTTAAATTTAAGCTACATAATTGATTTCAAAATATATTTATACATATTATAACTGCGAAGCACAACATAACATGTTGGCAAAACTCACAGAGGTGTCGTTAGTGTAATTGAGTTTTCATAACAATTCTATGTGCTTAATATATTTTTTATTTACTTGTTTATCTAGTTGCTGAGATTTTAAAGACTGCCAATACAAGGAACGGGCCGCCTTATCAATGTAAGCATTTTCATAAAAAATTTAAATTTATAGAATAGCCAATATTATAGGAAAGTATATCCTTATCCTACCCCTAATAAAGAAAATGTATTCCTTTATTCCTGAATGACAATATATCTCAAATTAATGTACGACAATAAAACGAAGCCGAGGGTAAATGCTTAGTACTCATACTCGTACCTCAAGAACAGCTCATATACTTTTATTATTAGGAAGTTTGTCAATTACAATTAATATATCGAAAAAATTAATTGTAGAATATTTCACCTTTTTCGTCACTGAATTATTTATGTAATTAATATTCTACTAGCCAACATCCCAACAAAGTTAGTAAGACGATAACCTCCGGTACTATAAACAACGCTACTGAAAAGGTTTGTGGCATTTTCTAATCAATGAAAATTACTGTATTATTTTGTCTATGTTATATATTTCGCTAAACATACTATTTTTTTTTCATTCTGAAATTTTTCTCGTTAAATTTTTTGGCTTCATCAAAAATGGAACTTCGCAACTGAAATGAACGAACTATGCAGTTACCGAACTTAAACCTGTCAGTATATCTACATATGTCTCTATTTTTCGTTTATTCAATAATTTTGAGGAATAACTAAGAATAGCCGAAGTAGATGCCAAGCCAGTAGCCTAGAAGCCGGCTTCTGTCGGTGATAGAAAATTTCAAATAAATGCTAATTGAATAAAAGTCCGGCGCTAATTAAATTTGAACAGTCTATGGAATAACAAACATGTCACTTCAGATTATACATGACTTGCGAATGCCAGTTATTTTGAAACTGGCGAAACTTTTGCTATACAGCTCAATCGTACCAAGAATCAAAGAATGTAACTCATTATTCTTTTTTATTGTTTTGTACCCTTTGTTAGTCAATATTTTAAATTCATACTTAAATTTAAAATTAAAATTACTACTCAAAGCAAATGGATTTGAAGAAAGCTCCATATAATGACGTCCTAATGGCGCTCATTTGATGAAGTTGTCGAAGAAATATTCGACGTATTCACAAATCTTCAATATTACTTAAAACCGAATTAGACTAGCATAACGTAATCTGCTTTACTTTGCTAAACTACAAAGGATATGTCGCGAACATTGTTAAGTAGTATGAATATTTGACGAGCTGTTTGATTTTCGATTTGACTACTGAAGCGAATATTCCGAAATTTAAGCTTTATTTCCATCGCTTGTAAAATTTGCCTCCCAATATTTTAGAAAAATTCACTAGAAATATTTATAAAAGTTGGTTGTCAGAACTGAGCAAATTTATTTATTGGATTGTTTATTTATTTGGTTTCATTCCATCAGCTCAGTAGAAATAGTCCGTTTTCCTGCTTCAAACTCAACTCTGTGAAAGAACGAGACATGAAAATGAAAACGGACGTTCATTCGTCTGTCTTAACTGGTAAGGGTAAATAGCTGGACATTCTCAGGTAATCTTATTTTTGTCTTAAACCACTGCAGTCTAGACATAGAAAATTTACTCTCAAAGCAAGAAATTAATTTTAATTCCGAAATAGACAAAATAGGTATACAAGGGCCGGCCATAGATATTCGTAAGCCAGCTTTAACCTTGCAACAAGCAAGTTGCTTTTTAACAAGCCATTTTATTTCAAATCATAAAAAATTTAAAGCTGAATAGATAATATTTATTTGATTTACTTGAGTAAATTGCCGTTCTTATTACACTCCATGTAAGGATTTTGCTGCCTCAGCAGTTAACCCCTGCAAAGTCTCAGTTTATCGCTCGGCTTCCTGTTTCGACTTTGATGTTGAAATACTATTCTATACATTCTTTCTGTTGGTGTTATTTCAAATTTCCTTACTTTCAAATGGATACTAATCTACAGCCGGTGGTGATGAAGGTTCAATTCACGCTATTGAAAGCTAAGAATTGATGCTTTCTTGCTACTTTCATTGCTGCATAAAATAGAACTGGGCACAACTCCCGCATGTATTTTCAGCGCAATCGGGTGTAGTTTGTAAAATATGAAATCATAAAATTCGAAAAACGATATTTCAAAATTAAAACTAAACACTTGATTATAATCAATTAAATTATTATTAAAGCTTTAAATATATTTAAATTTAACATATTTTCAAGCTTTGTTTAAAAACAATATTAAAACACTTTAATACGATTACGACATTCGTCACCTAAATAGCAGGTGGATTTGATCGTAAAATTCTCATTTTTCTCCCCCTCCCCCTTGTATGGTTACTGAGTGGGCTTTTATGTATGCCGGGATATATATACAGGGTGGCTGAGACCAAGTGTTACCAAATGAAAACGCTGTAATTTTTTTAATTTTGATTATTTTTTATTGAAATTTCGTGGAATATGTTGAAAACATATTACATTTTATGAAAAACATGTTACTGCTCGATATGACCTCCTTTGGCTCTGATTATTTGATTCAGTCTTCCATAGAAAGCATTGCATGCTGACCGAACGTGAGCTTGCGGAATTTTATTCCATTCTCGAACAAGAGCTGACTTCAATGCATCAACAATTTCGTATTTTTTAGTGGACACCTTAGTCTCCAAAATGGACCATATGGAGAAATCCATGGGATTCAAGTCTGGTGAATATGGTGGTCATTCTTTCGACGAAATCAGCCGCGAAACGCAATTTTGTAAAAATTGCTGTGTCGCTCGAGCTTTGTGTGACGGTGTCGAGTCCTGTTGGAATGTCCAACAGTTCGTACCAAAGTGTTTACGTGCCCAAGGTAGCAAAGCATCGTTTAGGATCTTTTGGCGGTACGCCTCTTGGTTTACCTTGACTCCATGTTCGATGAAAACCAGAGGAGTGCGTCCATCTGCAGTCACTGCAGCTCAAACCATAACATAAGCTGGCAATTGCTTGTGCATGGCAACTCTTGTGTCCAAATTATCGTTGGACTTGTGCTCTAACTAAACACGATCATTTTGTTTATTCACATACTGTTGATGAATGGTGAAAATTTTCTCATCAGAAAAGACAATTTTTGGAATCTCATCACGTTCGGCCAAGGCCTCCAATGCTCATGTTCTTTCAAGCCTAACTTTCTTGTGCCTCCGTAAGATTTTGAACTTTTTGTATCTTGTAGGGCTTCAAGTGTAGTTCATTTTTCAATATGGCTTGAATGCTGTAACGTGAAACATGTAGACGTGCGGCTAATTGATTGGCACTTTGACGAGGATTTCGTTGGATTCGTTTCTTCACATTTCGTATCATTTCTTTTGATGTTGCTGTCTTTTTAGGACCACCTCTGTTGCGTTTAGCGATGCTACCAGTTTCGTTGTATCGAGTTATGGTTCGATACGCAAACATTTTATTCACATTCAAATGCTGGAGCTGACGAACTATTGCTGTGTGTGAATTTCCACCCAAATACACATTACGATTTTTTTATGAAGATATTAATTTATAACAATTATTTGTTGACCACATGTAAACAACTAACCAAACTTCAATCTGTCAAAAAATTGACGCGCGAAAATGACAACTACACAAATGACAGCACAGTGAAGTCAGTAACATTTGGTCTCAGCCACCCTGTAGTATAGATTATTGATTACCTTTGGCATATGCAGACTTTCGCACAGGTATGATTATCGGCGTTACAGATACTATTAATGTTATAGTCATTAGTGCTGTTGTTATGAGTTCCCTTTATTAGAATATACTTTCAAATATATCGTACCTGAGTCCAGCAGTTCAAAACTATACTGATAGAATCACTACACAATACGATTTGCAGATTCACTAATTTTGAGCGCACCAATTTGAATTGAATAGACTCGAGTAGGGTGTACTTTTGCCCTCCAAAGAAATGAGCTTCTCTGAAATTTCAGGATAAGTTGTGGGGGTCGATAATGTTTTATTATATTATATGTCCAACAGTTTACAAAATAATCCTCATAGTAAATCATTGTCCATTGATTAAAGGGTTAGGAAAAATATGCACGCGAATCAACAATTTCTTCGTTTTTAAATAGTTTTGTGTTTTTCTATCGAGAAAAGGGGCTTTCCATTTTCAATCTACTGATTACTATACTCCTTCTAGCGAAAATACCCTTTAAAGACAAACACCTTCTAAACCTGATGGAACGGTAACTCAAATAGTGGATCTGTCTGAATTATATTTTGGAAATGTGCCATGTCGTATTTGAGAAAGCATATTTCTTGTCATTTCTTTACTACTGTTTTTACCTATGGATCATGGGTGGATAAATTTTTAATAAGATTTCTATATCGTTGACACACCAGCAACTTGAGTTCCCATTTTCCGTTTAGAATGTTTAAAGGCAAATTTCCATATATTCGCGCTTTGATTGTCGGAGGAATTTCGTCTTATCTTTCTTAGTGGTTGCTTCTACACACAACTTATTTTCGATGCGCTGACGACAAATTGGTATGAGAAGAAACTCGTTGTGAAGATTCCGTCAATTCTCTTAGATGTACGAGGGCGGATTGAAAATGAAACTACCTAGCGCTAGATGGCAGTACAAACACAAAAAATTTTTGTTTTTTAGAAATTGCGATCTGTCAAACGTCAGCTTTTAAAATTTCACCCAAATTCATCGATTAGTTTATTTGTTGTAGTCGTTTGAAGTAAGCAACTTTTGTGTTTCTTGAAAAATGGAAAAAAACGAATTTCGTGCAGTGATTAAACACTATTATTTGAAAGGGGAAACGGCGAAAGAGACAAAAGAAAAGCTCGATAAACATTACGGTGAGTCTGCTCCGTCAGATTACATGGTAAAATATTGGATTGCTGAATTTAAACGCGGTGGAAGAAGCACTGCAACAATACCATCAACAGGAAGGCCAAAAGAGGTGGTTCCTGAAGAAAATATCAAGAAAATCCTCGATATCGTTATGAATGATCGCCGAGTCAAATTGCGTGAGATTGTTGAAATGGTAAACATATCATATGAACGTGTGTTCAATATTTTGCATGAACATTTGCATATGAAAAAGCTATCGGCAAGATGGGTGCCGCGTTTGCTCAGTGTCGAACAAAAACGAGTTCGACAGACCAGACCACTTCACAGCGATGTTTGGACATGATAAAGCGTAATCCTGTTGATTTTTGGCGTCGATTAATTACTGTTGATGAAACGTAGGTCCACTACACACCTGAAACCAAAAATCAATCGAAACAATGGGTGGAAGCTGGTGGAAGTGCTCCTAAGAAGGCAAAGGCAGTGAAATCGGCTGGCAAGGTTATGACCACTATATTTTGGGATGCACACGGAATATTGCTCATCGATTATCTTAAAAAGGATCCACAATCACAGGAAAGTATTATCGTGCATTATTGGATCAATTGGTTGATGTAATCAAGGAAAAACGACCACATTTAAAGAAGAAAAAAGTGTTCTTTCTTCTAGACAACGCACCGGTTCACACATCATTAGATACGATGCTAAAATTACGTGAAATACACTTCGAATTGGTTGATCATCCACCTTATAGTCCAGATTTAGCTCCTAGTGACTTTTTCCTGTTTCCAAACTTGAAAAAATGGCTCGCAGGACAATGTTTAATCACAGACGAAGAAGTGATTATCGAAACTAACGCGTATTTTGAGGGGTTCGCGAAATCGTATTATTCAGATGGTATAAAAATGGTAGACTAACTAAAGATGGTAAACTAACTAAATGGAGACTATGTTGAGAAATAAATGGTTTTTGACCAAAAAAAAATTTTGTTTTCCTACTTAGGTAGCTTCATTTTCAATCCGCCCTCGTATGTTGGAGATTCCTTGATACTAATGTAATTTTTTTAAATCACTAGCGGTCACGCCCAGGGTCTTCTGTGTCTTTATACACATGTTAATGACAATTTGCACGTATATATCTGAAAATGGCAATCATTCGCATAGTGACAATTCAAAAATATTAAAATTTAAAAAAAAATTAAATTTCTTTATTTAGCACAAAAGTTATAAAACAAAGAATGGCACTTTTGGGAAAACAAAAATATCTTTGTTTCAGGAAATGAAATCTAACATTGCGCATCTTTCTAGCGAATTATCTCAAAAAGTTAATTTTTGAGTTGTGTCACGGATCTTTATCACTTGCGACACGTTGTTCTTAATATCGGCATCTCGATAATATCTAACAATCATAACATGATTTATGATTTGTAATCATAACATGATGTATATTTCTCGGTTCTGTCATCCTAAGCGATCGGTTCTTTGTGAGTTCTTTCACGAAAATTTAACGTAATCCATATACCTATCTAAGTATACATGGCCAGTTTGGCGTTAAAATAAGCTGTTAAAGCTAGGTATTATAAGGCATTCTATCCGAATTGGGGTGCAATTATTTGTAACGTAACACTAACTACTTAATTAGTTCTATTTTGAATTAGTAAATACTGTACATTAGTAAATAATCTTATTACATATTAAACTTACATATTAAATATCAAATCATGCTCGATATTCGATATGTGAGTGCTCTACATCACGTTGGATAAATTATTTCGTCGCACTAGTTGAAGCCGCATGTTTGGCGGTTACAAAATAAAGATAATCGCAGATTGACATACGGTAATCGAGGATAAAATCTCCATGTTTCAAATAAAAGAGGTCATCAATGTAGTACATTTATCGCAAAAGTGGAAGGTTTAGCCGATTCACATTGATGACCAGCCTACCGTTTTTGCGTGATATTTATTGCGTTGACGAAATCTGGTATCTAGAGACTTTGTCCCCGATTTTAAAAAAATTCATTAAAAAACGCTTTTTCAACTTAGAATTATTTAACTGAGTTATATTTATATGAGACAAAAAATTCCCATTAAAACGAGAGAATAATAAAATTATCGTTCAGTGTCGTAAACTAACTAGAGAACGATCTGGTTGATGAAACTTCGAACAACGTTGAGTTTATTTTATGGAGGTTGGAGGCCAACAATTCGAACATCTAATAAAGTGATTTTTAATGTTTTAGTTTTGAAATTTTAACATTTTCTCGTTTTAATGGGTTTTGTCTCGTATATTCAGTAACCTTTGACCCACTATCGGATACGACCTGTCGAATTCAATAACAAGGTCTCTGCATATAAATTCAGTTACAATTCAATTAATTGACTGCGTACCAGTTTAACATAGAGTTTTTCAAAAATAATTGAATTTACCGAAAAATTTACTTAAAATTGACTTTTACCCTCGTATGCAGCCATTGTAGTTGCGTTCGGAGCGTAATTTTTATCAACGATTTTTTTATTTCCCGCAAATTACATATAAATGACATACATATCCCGCAAATTACGTATAAACGAATGTCCCGCAAATTACGTATAAACGAATTCGTTCGTTTTTGTATCTTCATGTGGCATCGATTTTATCATCGTTCTTGAATACCTCTCACTTTCCGTTGTTTCAAATATTTGTTGTCCACTGCTGTTCGAACAATTGCAAAACTTATTAATTTGCGTCAGAAAGGGTTCCTTTCCTAATTAAATCTATATTAATCGTTAGAAATAAAAAAAATCGCTAAAATAGAGTTTAATTGTTTACGTCAATATTCCCAACGCCACGCTCATAAAATGGAAATTAATTAATAATAAACAAACATGTTCAAAGGTATATAAACTATTTAAAAAATGTATAAATTATTATCGGGCTCTTTACAAAAAAATCTATCGTCGTTTACACTAGTTGAACTTCATCAACATTATTTTTGATTCTATGTGTAAGTAAAAATATTTAATTAATTTAAATTTTGTCATGACCTTGACAATTGTTTTCCTTTGTGTTAATGGAACGTAACTTGAAAATCACCAATGTTGACGAAAAATTCGTAACAAATACATATCGGCCCCACAAATTTAAGTCTACAAAGCAAAATGTACATGTACGTCTAACGTCTGTTTTTCGTATAAGTTTTATCTCAATATGTCTGTAAATCACCACACAACCAACTGATGTTATAATAATCAATTTAGATTATTAAAATTTATATATTTTTTGTATACAATTTATTTATTCCTAATAGTGAAATTGTATTTTTGTTTTCGATTTATGTCAATTTCGATGCACATAGCACAAGAAAATTTAATGGTTTCGTGTGCTTTTGTAGCCTGAAAAACAGTGAGGTGGACCTGAGCGAGGACTGATGTTCTAAAAATTATATGGCTTACTGTAAATTTCCTAATAATATAAGTTCGTAAATTTTATTTGCGGAAGTATAAATGTTGCTATTTATTTGTTTTGGATTTTTCCTGGTTTTATAAGTTTCGAATTGCTCCATTCGGTTTAAATTATCGCTTCCTTCATTTTTACATAAAGAGTGTTTTCGTTTATTCATTCTGTATTTTCCGAACGTTCCAAAACTGACAGAAAACATAGTTTTAATTATTCTATGTATTCTGTTTTTTGTTCGTTTGTTCTTTTATTTATTTAGAATTTTCGGAACGCATTCTTTTTATACTACATCTACATCGAACTGCAGAATGAAAAAAGTATTCTGTTTTGAAATGTCAAGCTGTGATTTGCAAATAATTTAATTTGTTCTGCTTTTTTTATAAAACAACATATATATTATATATATAATATATTTATGTATTATCTATGGCTCAACAAAAGTAAATGCTGCCAAAATAAAAACCAATCGATGCTGTAAAAAAGTATTCTGTATTCCATTTATGTTCTTTTATTATATTTTGTTCGGAATGTTCTTAGGTCATGTGATCAATATTCTTTTTCTTCTATTCTTTTTGAAGAATGAGTTAACGAAAACACTCAAAATTATCAAATTTTGACCCATATCCTTATAATAAAGTGTTATTTATACGCATGGCAAAATTTAAAGTAGCAGACATTTAATGTCAGTACTACGGACTGGCATTGAGGCTATGCAGTGCACATGTGGTTCTACGTAAATCTGACCTATAGCCGTACGTCCTCGATTTGACTACTACATCAAAAGCGAGCCGCGAAAAAGTTGGGTGGGAGGCCTTCGGCCCCACAACAGATTGCAAAGATTATAACAAACAAACCAGACAACTTTTCTTTTAAAACCTTGAAAATCAACAAATTTAGAACTGGAGATTACAAATTAAATTATTCTCATTGTCCTTCATTTTATATAGGAAAAAACAGCAGATCACTCAAAAATCGTTTTAGAGAAAATATTCGGGACTTTAAATTTTACCATGCATATAAACAATACTCTATATAATTAAGAGGAATTCGAATATAATTCTTCCTCAGTTCCTTTACAACTATCTTAGAATAGTTGTAAAGGAGCTGAGGAAGAATTGTATTCGAAAACGATTTTCCAAAATGAAAATAATAAATATTGCCATTTAATTTAATATATAAAGTGACAAAATATAACATTAATGCTAATATATATATAGGATGGGCCAAATAAATTGTGTTTGAATCACAGCTCCGAGGCGGCATATATATATATATATATATATATATATATATATATATATATATATATATATATATATATATATATATATATATATATATATATATATATATATATATAATATAATATGCACATATTATTATAGACTACTGTAATTTATAATTTTTGTTGCTAAACAAAATCAAATTGTTTGTTTTTGAATAATTAAAATATAACCCGAATTAAAATTACAAAAAACGTACTGGACTAATCTTATGTTTTGTTATTAATATAAAAGTTAAAATTATAAAATATTTATACTAAGAATTTTCATTTTTAGGTTTTGAAGTTTATCTAAAAACAAAAATGGATAAACTGGCACAAATGGACGATAATCAATTTTATACGGGCGGTCCAGAATGCAGTGGCATCGGGGGGAAGCATCTTGATCCCTTAAAACATCTTGAAGTATTTTCAGCCAAGAGTGTTGATGATAGTCGTGCATCGATATATTATACACCTAATGATGGAGGTAGTATAAGTCCGGAATTATTACAAACTTCACCAATTCACATTAATTATATTAATGATTCGTATGAGGCACCAACGATTTGTAACATCCGTAAAGGTGTTAATCATAATTTTTATATCGATAAAAAAATGAACAAATATAAAATAAATTTATTCGATGAAATTGGTATGGAAGCACAAGGATCAACATCGGCTGCAGCAGTAAACCTTCCTTCGACAAGTTACGCTCTGAAAAGTCCACGAAATCGCAAAGTTTATGAAAAAGATGCAGTCGGTAATGGTTACAATAAAAATCTATTCGAAGAAGAAAATGAATGTGATGATTTGTCGATTGAGCAGGAAAATAACAGATCGTTTCCAAATGATAAATTGTTGATAAACGAGTACAATATAGACGATGATGGAACTGAAGACCAAAGTAAAGATCGCCTTTCTAAACGTTTACACAATGAATACTATTATTCACTGGAAGATGTCGTAGGTGTGATTGATTCAATGAAAACAAATTATGGAAGTTCCGATTTTGTTGTAAACGATATGAAATTAAATTATACCGGTGACAGTGTGAGCGGGACAAATAATAGTGGTAATCATCTTAATGATTATAAAAGTTGTTTTGTATCGGCGAAACGAAAACAGACAGCCGAATCGTCAGACGGAAAACTTAACAGTAACAATTTAAATAATATTGCGACTAGTATTAGTTTACCTGAAATATCAAATTCAAAATTATTGCACGGAAAACATGTGATTTTAGCTATAGAAAATCCTGAAGATAATTGTGTATTTATTAAAGATAAAAATAATGACAATGACTCTAGAGTGTAAGTACTTAAACAAAATTGTTTTGTAATTATACAATTTAATTTAATTTATAAAATATCTAAAAACCAATCGAGTTACAGTGTGTTCAAAATTATATTATTACCGCCATGAACACGAAGCATTGCAGATCCTTCTTATTTATATTTATCATTATTTTTTAACCGCTTATCTATTATTATGATTTAACTTCTATATGCTTATAGAAAATTTTGATTTTATAAAAATAATATTTCATGTATTCAGTTTTTTTATTTTCCATATCGTTTTTTCGAATACAACTCAATTTTCCACTCGTTTTTATCGTTTAGATTTATTATTCAAGGATAATGTTTATAATTATTTTAGAATATTGCGAATTTTTTCGAGTGTCAAAGAAAATAAGTTTGTAATATCAGAAATTAATATCAAAGCTACCTCTCTCTTCTTCTCTCTAGCTATCACATTCCAAGAAGGGATTTTGGCGCGTGCACGGTGGTCCTTCAACTGTCCCAGTTCTTCGCACGCGCAAGTACATCTCCCTGTCGCACACCAGATATTATTTTGCAGGTGCCAGATTATACCCATTTACATGTTTCTACGAATAAAGCCTGTGGTGGTTAATAAACTTGCACAGAAAGACAAGCTTTTCTGGAATTCCTAGATATATGAGCGGACCCGAAGGATCTTGCGATTGGTGCTATTATATGCCTGTTAAAAGTTGGTGAATGAAAATATTATACACCCAACATTTCTCCAATATCATCCTCAACATGGAACACTGATTGCTGGTTGAGCGGTTGCAACAAAAACCACATTGATTCATCGACGATATTATCGGCGTGGAAGATGATTCTGCCAAGTAAAACTTAGTAATCAGTTTTTAATTTTCACTTTTGAGACAGTCACAGTTCGGTCTTCCATTCCTCAGGTAGCTCCTCCCGGCTCCAGATCATCACGATGAGATCATAAAGATAAGATTCGAGGGTAGCTCCTCCGTGTTTTAATAGAGTTTCGGTGGGGTTTCCGTCAAGGCCGGGTGCTTTTCCATTTTTTCATCTACTAATAGCTGCATCTAATCTTGGATGGAAGTGTTTTGTAAGGTTTTCGACGTTGGCAAAACAGTCTCTCGAGTTTCCGTTTTGCGGTAGGATGCTGATGTTTTCGATGTATTTCCTTAAGCATTCGCGCTTCTTTTGTCGGAGAAATTGGGTTGCTGCTTTCCTGGAGCAGAGATATTGTGCCTGAGATCTCCTAGTGTTACGAGCCAACCATAATTCGCGCTACATTTTACGGAATTGCGATGAGTTGGCGGCACTGGCCGTTGAACGAATCATTACGTGATCTTGGTGGTTTTCTTTCAATTCTGTTTTTCGCTTCGGCTGTTATATAAGATAGCTTGCCACTGCCCCTGAATGTTTCATTGGGGCATGTAGTTTTCAATATGCTGCTCAAAATTTTAAGTGACAACTCACTAGAAGCTCCGCGCGGTTTCTTGATTTTGTAGTGCATATCCAGCGCACGGTCTTTGCTTGTTTATTAAATGTGGATGATAGTTTGCACTTATATTTGAAAATAGTAAGCATAACGTGATCAATTTGGTTTTTCGTTCCTCTATCATTCGATCGTCACGTAATCTTGCGCATTTTCTTATGCTGAAAGGTCGTGCTCGAATACGACTAGGTTATACATTATAGCAAGATCGGCGATGCGTTGGTCGTTGTTGTTACTGAAATGATGCAAAGTGTGCGGACCAATGTGTGATGTAACTTCTGCGCTCCTACCGATTTTTGCATTAAAGTCGCCTACGATGATTTTGATATCATGGTGCGGGATGTTACTGATGATGTCTTCCAGCTCAACAAAGAATAAATCATTTACATCATCTGAATTGTCTTCAGTAGACGCATGCGCGCGCATTGACAATCGTGATATTGAATTTTTTTAGTGCGTATTCTAACTCGATATCCGCATGTTGACAAAGCAGAAGACGATGATATGCTGGTGCACTCGCTGGGAAATGAGAAAGCCGACTCAAAATTCTCTGTTCTGATAGCCGCTGTAGTACAGAATGTAACATTTGGTGGTAGAGCCGATCCCACTCCCGCTAACTTGTAGTGCAAGCACGTTTAGTGTGTACATTTCCGCTAAAAGGTTTTGAAGGTCTCCAGGTCTTTGAAGCCTTAGCACGTTCCTTGTTCTCATTGTTACAGCGTTGCCCATGTACATTTTATGAGGTCGTTAATGTGATGAAGCCGATAAATTAATCTGAGGCCTTGGTAGGGTTCGTATATTAATGGGTTGTGTGATAGTAAGCAGTTAGCCCGTTATAGCGGGCCACTTGCTACAAAATAGACGCCCGCTTCAACCGCCCCGAACCTGGAGAACAGACG
Organism: Nephrotoma guestfalica; assembly: GCA_963691935.1. NCBI lineage: Eukaryota > Metazoa > Arthropoda > Insecta > Diptera > Tipulidae > Nephrotoma > Nephrotoma guestfalica. The sequence continues at coordinate 151,841,941 of OY829913.1, forward strand.
CTGATTTTTTATTAATTTTGCGACAAGAATAATTCTCCGTGTAATATAGTGTCCTTGACTAAAGCCAAAATTTCCTCTGCGTCGCCTCAACCACATCGCCTAATTCATTTAGAGCTACGCAGGGAGCACCACGAGGAGGTATGATTATAGGACTTTACCAGTAATATTACCATGATTTATAAATTAGTGTGTTGAAGTGTTTCAATGTATTTGTTGACAAATAACATAATGGGGCATTTACATGCGACCAACATTTTTCTTCTACAAAATGAACGAGATATAACATTGACTTTTTGCACATGAGAGACAAGAAAAGAAATATATCGCAACAAAATTTTGTAGAAGATTTTTTGAGCCACTACACTGCAAAAACCACTATAAAAATGAAAATGTTGCCATAAAATATATTCGATCCGAGTATTTTTATGGCAACATTTTTAAAATTAACAAAAAAAAAATTATTTTATATTTATAAATGTTAAGGATTCGTAATAAAAACAGACGCCATAGATAAAAATGTAAACTTCTCATTTGAACTAATTAAAAATAAATTAATAATTTTCCTATAAAAAAATTATGGCGTTACTATATATGTTTATTTCTTTCTCGCATATTGAATATTTTTTATATAGTGGATGCTTCTTATTTACCTACAAAAATTTGCAGACGAAACAATTTTATACATGTAAATGGGGCTTAAGATAACATTTAATAAACACTTATTTTATTATTTCGCAAAGAATTAAATTTTTGAATCTTTTAATTAAAAAATGTGTCCAAAAAGTTTAAAAAATTACTTGATCGATGACCTAACAAGTCAAAATCGATCGAGTAATTTTTTAAACTTTTTGGACACATTTTTTAATTAAAATATTCAAAAATTTAATTCTTTGCGAAATAATAAAATAAGTGTTTAATATAATGTGTTTATTAAGTGTTAGTGTGTTTCGCCAAGTGCCTACGGCTTTAACACACCAAGAAGATGAGGGTATCTCGTCGGAATATTGATACCTAATAGTTATATTCTTCATGTAATTTCTTCTTGGGGAACTAAGGATATCATGAACAACATTCTCTTGATTTCAAGCAGTGTATGGCCTCCCTCCCATGGTCTATTGAATATACTATAATTGTGGTCGATACGAATTGGAGAGCGTCCGAGTGCATATTATCAAATTATCATACACATCATTCATTTTTTCAGCTGCATAAAATTATTTCCGACAAAATGTGATAATATACTCTTCTTATTTAGCTAAACGCCAAACACAAACACACAACGTCAAAATATTCATCTCATAATAAGGGTAGATTATACTATTGTACATATGCACCCTAAAACTACATAAAAAGATTAAGGTTTCCGGTATGTATATGAACATTCTGGTTACCAATGAGACTAATCCTTTTAAGGGTGTTGACTCATTATTCTAAATTATAACGCTAATTGGACCAGCTTGCTTCATATTTTAGCATTCACGTAATGTGTTTTATCAGTATCTATTCTATGATAGGGATTAAGAAAGAAAATTTGAAGGAATTGTTCATTCCCAATCTCAAGTTCTATCATAAAGTTAGTTTATTTTTTAATGACGTATATTATATATTGCTATCAAGATATTTAAAAAAATAATAAGACTGGTATACTCTTTCTCGTAATTTTGGTCGGATTAAACACTCCTACAAGGCTTTTTGTCTGGGAAACAGTAACTTAAAATAACAAAGCCCGTATCAGCTCTTATGAAATAAAAAAAATGTTCACGACTGTGAAGCAGCAAAGTCAATAATTAAATGTAGATGTTGATTACATTGTTTCGCCATTTATCGAAGTTAGAGCTACTTTCGGCTAAACTCATTTTTGAAAATTCTGGTTGCATTTCACTTAAATTTCACAATAATTCAAATAGTTCAGGCGAATACGAAATTTAATAATTTAAGCGTAAGCCAATATCGGACTCTTCAGAGATTTAATAATGACAGTTAGAATTTTTGTAGTTTTTTCACTTAAATAAATTTAAGAAATGAAAATACTTTTTGTTCGAACAAACCAAAAATATTCATATATTAAATAAATAATTTAGTCAAAAAATTGACTAGAGGCAAATTAACACTTGATGAACATTAATACTAAACTGATGTTACCGATCAAGTGGATAAGTGGTCAAAGCTGTAGTATATGAATGAAGAGAAACTGGATTCGATTCCCATCCAGGGCAGAGAATGTTGATTAGAATGAGGGAGAAAGGAATTTTGATCAATGATCACAGGTCCATGCCATTGCACAGGTTTGCAGATATCCAATACGCAGATAGTAATTTTTGTTTGCGTAGGTGAATGTTTCATTTGTACGAGTGTTTTAAATTCAAACACAAGGAGTGTGAATTGGTTTAAAAAGACAAATCGTTTGGATCAATACTTATTAAATAAAATGATTACAAAAGGCATATACATAGAAGTAGTAAAATATAAATTCTTATCAAAATAATACAACAACGTGGGGTAAGACTTAAAAGTCGAGCACTAGTAAGTTAAATGAACATTTTGGTAATTATTTTTGTTTGTTCAACGCGTACAATTAATAAAAACTTTATTTTTTATGTGTATATCCTAATTTTGTATGTAATTCAATAAAATAACACATTTATACTCTGAGAAGAGTAGAAAACCAAAATATTTGGAAATTAGTTTTCGGTAAAACATCCCGATAAGCGATTAGAGTGACTTCTTCAGATTTTTCCCTGATATTATTTTACAAAGAAACAACAACAAACTGTGAGTTGTTGTTGCGCAATTTTACTATGGAAATTATCACCTATGTTATTCTAAAATGCGGAGAAATGAGAAAAATTAATACTATTAATGATCATCACTTCATGATAAAATGTATCACGGTCGACCACGGTAGTGTTAACAGGATGCAGTTAAAAGTAAATTCATCGCTTACCACGATCGACCACATTAATTAGAAGTAAATTACCGATGCTTTACATTCAAATTAAAAATACACACATTCTAGCTCCTACATGAAACATTTGCGGTTTAAAATATTTCCGGTATCTGATGATCTTTTTTATGGTAGAATCGTCTTGATAATCTTTCTTAGACTTCCTTTATCAACAATAAACTCCAATACCCATTGTATCGTCCATTTGGTAACGCCTAACATATGAAGAATATTAATAAAACCAACCATACAGACTTTTTGTATGAAATTAGTATGTATCGAAAATTCACATCCCACAACAGAATTCATTTAATTGATGTAATGCTTTCCTACTATAAGTCAAGTCTTATTTTCTTACACTGGATTCATTTAATTTTTTTCATTTTGGCAAATTTTCTTTCAATTGCACCCAAAATCAATAATCTCTACGATTCTTACTTCATTTGTTTGGTGTGGGACGTCTATTTACAATATTTACGTTCTGCTATCACCGAATCTTTAATTTCAAAACTACTCGACTCGAACCCAACGTTTATGTTTTTATTACCTAACGTGAATAGAATTGTGTACTTTTAAATTCCTGTTAGACCTAGGAATTTTAATTTGTTTCACAAATTATTGGCAAATACCTAAAGCATACCATCTAAAGTAAGATTTCCAGTGACCCTTGAGAGATTCATTAATATTTACAAACATATTCATCATTTTGTTTCTCACACAGTAATATTATATAAATTAAAATAAAGAAGGTTTATTAAAAATACAATTATCTTATAATTCTTGATTAAATTACAAAATAATCTTCTAAACGAAGAAATGCAAAGTATTTTGTAAAAATTCTCAGTGTATATGATTAATCGGTATATAAAATAGATACTTCGGTTGGTTTACGTTAGTTGAACTTTCATACAGCTCTAAATCTTAAATTTTATCCGTGGCCTTAGATATTATTCTAATCAAACATGACGATTATATCAAACTAACTTGTTGAATAAAACCGTTCTTCCAAATTTAATTTTGAATTTATTTTCATATTTTGTTATAAAATAGATAAGACTGATCATATCTATTTCATATTACTTCGCACTTACAAATTAAATTAGATTTCATGTACTTAAACCACTTTAATTTTTCTAAACGCATGTTATTAAAATTCATAATGGTGTGTGTCTCTCGCTAACTTTTTGTCTAATTTTTCGATTAACTAAACTGATTGTTAGTTCCTACCAGTTATTGATAGATGTCTCTAATGTTTATAAACCATATAACACGTGGAGTTCTTTCGTACAAAAAATATTCAATGTAAATAAAAAATATTTGATCTAAATCAATTTTTTACGTTCTACGCGACACAAAAATGACAGATAGATTTGATTTAAATCAAATCTATATTTTTTGAAAGATTGAGCTACACTACCACCACCAAACATTATTGTCAATTATTGACAAATAACAAGACACGAAGTGCGCAAGTTTTATAATTTGTTATTTATGATTTTTTTTTTGCTGTGTTCAAATGTGTTCTGTATATTAAACAAATTAAAAGCGTATTTAGTATTATTTATTATATATAAACTACCATAATTTTTTTTCCACTAACACGTTAATTACCAATACAAATGCAATAAAACAAAATATATTTCTTTACGTGCTTTGAGAATTGTCAAAACTTGATCTATTTTGAAAAATGCATAGAATTCATCAATAGATTTGATCTAGATCAAATCTTTTTGTACGATAGAATTCCCCATAAATTTATTTCTATTATAAACAAAACACAACTAAAAAACAAACAACAAAAAACCATCGGTTACGCCCTATTAATCACACTGACAATAAAAACAACAAATAAAATGTTTACGTTTTTTGACAACTGTCAAAACTTGATTTACTTTTTGGTACGATAGAACTCCACGTAAAATAGCAAGGAAGTTGATATGTAAAAATTTGACCAACGTGGGGAGGGGGGGGGGGGGTAAATATAAAGAGTGCAGTACTAGTAAGTTAAATGAAATGTTGCTCGTTAGTTTTCTTTTTATTCAATGCGTATTTTAATGAAGCCTTTATTTTTTACATTAATATCGTGATCTTGTATGTTAAACCACTAAAATATTACATTCATACCACGAGAACAGCAAAAAAGTACAAAACTTTTTGAAAATATTTTTAAAATCTAATAAGTGATTAGAATGAGTTATTGTTCCCTTGAAATTATTTCGTCAAGAGAACAACAATAATAACTTGCGAATTATTGTGCAATTTTTCTATCGAAGGTATGAGCAATTTCCCTTATAGTAATTATAGTTATATGCCTAAACCAAAATGAACATGAGATTTAATTCTACACTGCAAACTTAGTTCAGATTTATCAATTGATTACTTACTAGAAATATTTTGGAAATGTATAGGTCTTAATTTATTTAACAAATTTTAATTAGACATCAGGGCGGTTTCTTGTGTGTCTGCTATGAACGACTGGTATGAGCTAAGCATCAATTTAGTCTGTCGGAAATTATGACAAAATAATGGGCGTCAGGCGCACGCTATTAAATTATTTAGATTGCAAAATTGCGACAAACTATGGGCTTGCAATCGGTCTCGCAAGGGAAGAAAAACACTAAAGGCATTTTGTTTAATTTTATATTTCCCCGATCTGGCCGAAAATATCTCAAACCTATGTCTTATTTATTAAGAAATATATTCGGCGCAAGTTTACCGAGTTATTCCAAGTACATGACGAAATTGAAATTTCCTTTGAGTACTATGTATCAATTATCTCTTCAAGCAACATTCAAGTTGTTCACATGCAGCGCGAATTAAGTAACTTTTTTCGTTTAAATTTTAACTACATTAGACTTAATAGTACAAGAATATTTTTTTTGTAAATGGGACGAAAAAAAGTCTCAGAATTCGTACTCAGTTGGAAATTAACTCTATTTTTATTTTTATTATCCCTACAATCTGTTCTGGGGCCAAGGCTCTCCCAACTCTTTCTCGGTTTGCTTTTTCCGTCCTTACTTTCAAGCCAGTGTCGGCCAATTCGAGGTCGTGCGGTTATAGGTCCGATTTTATCACCATTTTCACATTGCATAGCTCCATGCCAGCCTATACTTTCATGGAAGATGGGTCGGCCCATGAGTTTTGCACTCCGGCAGGGGGTCATAGATGTGTTCCATTTCATCACCGATCGTAATTTAGATCAGATCGTTGATATTAGTATTTTCATTTTTAGCTGTATTTTAATTCTCCAGGTGGGGCAATATACTTTTTTAACATATGAAAATACCGAGCAACTGCGAGTAAAACATTAACATTTGAAATAGAAAATTAAATTCCAAAGTCCAATTCCAGAGTTTAATTAAAAATTTTAGTTATGTTTGTTAATATTTTATTTTAAATTCATGGAACTGTTGATATTGTAATTTGCAATCCTCCTAGAAGTTAACATAAAAAAAATTATATCGTAAACTGTAACAATTCAAAGCACATAAACAATTCAGTTTCAATCGATCTTAAATGTCGGTAAACCATTTCTAAACACATGCAAATCTCGTGAACTAGTGTTTGGTAAAAAACCTCGCTAATCTAATAGGTAATTTATGTTTGATTAGCTTTTTCTTATTTATCCTCCCTTTCGTATTCAAATGAACGTATGAAATTTCAACTGGCCAAATCCATCCATATTTTAATGAGATTCAAAACACTTAATTTATTTTATCATTTGTGGTCTTATTAATTAGTGAACTAGTATGTAAAATGTAGTACAAATATATAAATAAAAAATCTATGGTTATTAGATGGTCTTCCTAGCATTGTATTTATTTTGATTTCGATTAACTATAGAAATTCTTGTCTTTACGTAAACAAGTGATCCGATGAGTAGGACGAGTATTGGAGTGCTAAAATACATACATTATGGGGGATTTAGGTAGGTACGCTTATTTTTAACTTTCCATTCAAGATTATTAGTGCATCTATCATACTACACAACGAACAACCAGATGTACTTTACCCTCCAATGAAGTCCTTTGAGCATCGATAGAATCTCAAGAAAACTATAAAATTGTGATAATTAAATAAATATTTACTAATTTAATCAAGGATTATTTATTAAAGCAAAACTAATAAAGTAAACTAAACTAAAAATCTATATTTTTAAATAATTAAAACATCATAATATATTTATATTTAATGTAAAAATATAATTAAATACATAAATCATAGTACTGCGAGGAAAAATGTTTAAATTTATAATAAAATATAAACATATTATTTTCATTAATCAATATTGAATCTGTCGTCATTTTTATTATTTCTCAGCCCCGCGAAATTAATTCGATTCCAAATTTGTAATTAATTGATAAATTATGACAACAATTCTTACAACTTAAAATAATATTAAAAATCAGCATTATGTGCAAATAACGTAACATAAACTACTCAAATAGTTTAGTTTCCTAATATTGGTATAAAAATTATAAGATTAAATTAAATAACAAAATTAATTAATTAATACATAAATTTCTAGAATTATATTTTTAAAAAATATTTCTTAAACATGCAAAAAAACATATAACAATAAAAAATAAATTATTATATTTATATTTAAATGTATATTATAATTATAATTTAAAAATAAACAGAAATTTATTTTAAAAAGAAAAATATATTTGATATGTGGTCTGATGTACACAATAAAATTATTTAAAATTACTTAATAAAGTATATACTATTTATTTTATATTACATAATTGTTTCATATCTAAGTAAGTAACGTAATAACTTATAAGGAATTGCGCGAAACTGCGTATCAACTTTTGATATTAAAATACAACTTGGAACAAGTTTGCTTGTTATTAATACATTACAGTCCGGGGGGAATCATGCAAAAAATTTCATAGGCGCTTTCAAGTTGGGCTGTCTATATAAATAAACAAAACAGTGGTTTGCAACCTGTGTACACGTTCCACCGTGAAAAAAATGCAAAAAGAGATATTTCAATGCAGAATTAACATGAACCATATATAAAACCTACAAAGAAAATATTTTATAGATTTTTTTCTGGAGGGATTTTTTTTTGTACATTCAATATCCATACAACGAAACACGCGTTTTCGCGTGAATGGGCCGTAATGTGTTAATGTAGGTATATGAAACCTTATTGAGTGTCATATCAGGCAGCTTTTACCAACCTTGGCAGAACTCTTTGTAATGGAATGAAATAATTACATAGAGAAATATCAAGCACATAAATCAGAATGAAAAATAACTATTTTCGTCAGCGACAGTTATTTATTAATGTTTGAAAAGTACTGCTTTTTCTTTTTTTTATTGACACTTTTCAACAAAATATTTAAATAGGTAGTTGTACTGGCTTTAAGTGAAAGTGGTGATGGCACGTTATGTTCATGGTTATCTATGTTGCCAAATACAGCATTGCCTAGATGACATTTAAGTCCATACTAACATAATTGGACGATCGACGACATCCCATATGATTGGCAGACAAATATCTCCAACAAAAGAAACGCGAACACATGAGAAATTGCTTGGAAATGTTTAGGAAAGCTGGGGGTAAATTTACGTTCCGTAGAAAACTGAAAAGAAAAGGGTTTTTTGATTAGCATTCTAGCATTTTTTATTTGGCTCATAAGAAATGTTGTTTTCCCACTGTGTAATTCCAAAATTAGATCCGATTGGTCAGAGTTACATCAGAAAAAGCTTTTCCTTGTTATTTTATCATGGAACCCGAATGTATGCTCTGAACAAAAAAGTGTTTAATGTTCGCTTAATATGACCAACTTATTACATGGCCTGAAAAATTCTCGGTCTGACACATAGATGGTGCCACAAATTAAAAACCCATATCAAAATTGCATTACGTTTCGGCCATTAGTTTACAAGTTACAGTTGTTTTAGTGACGCTACTTTTGTTAATTGCAAAACAATGGAAATAAAAGAATTTCGTGTGTTTAATCAACAAAAATACCGTTCAAGCAAAGAAGTGACTTGATAAGTGATATCCGGACCCTGTACCAGGAAAATCAATCATCATTGACTGGTATGCTGAATTTAAACTTGGTCGTACAACCACCGATGATGTGCCACGCTCTAGACGCCCAAATGGGGATGTGAATCCAGAAAACATAAATAAAATCCCCGAAATTGTTTTGAAAGACCGTAAAGTATGAAGTTGCGTGAGATAGCTGACATGTAAAGATATCAATGAAACGTGTTGGTCATGTTTTGCACGAACATTTGTTCATCAAAAAATTGCTCTTTTACCAAGACACCATGTCACAAGTCAATCGCACCATCAATGGCAAAATTGCACGAGTTGGAAATTGAATTGCTTCCGCATCCACCGTATTCGGCAGATTTGGCCCCCAGCGATTATTACTTGTTTGCAGACCTCAAAAAAAAGCTCCATAGAAAAAGATTTGGCTCCAATGAAGAATTAATTGCCGAACTTGAAGCGTATTTTGAAGACAAAGATAAATCGTACTACAAAAAAGGCAACGAAATGTTACAGAGGCGTTGGACTGATTATATCGCTCTAGAAGGAAATTATGTTGATGAATAAAATGTATTTTCCCCAAAAAAAATTGTGTTGGGATGTTTAAAGTAGAAAAGTATGTACTACAATTTCACCAAATCTCTACCTCCTCATCGTCGCTATCTGATACCATGAGAAGCTGCCGAAGAATTAAAAGATCGTGTTTTAAAAATATGAAAATCACCTTCGCATAGCTCCATTCACATTGCCTACAAAGTATTGTTTGATATTGTAAATGCCAGATTCGCCTCTCTTGACTAAAATACCATCGATGACTGGTAGTGTGTTTTTCATCCCAACTGACTGGTGCTTCATCATAAAGATGATTCTGGAAAAATGTTTGGAGTACATTATAATCTTGCTATAGATGCGAAGCAGTACCATACCAGCGTTTCGTAGAAACAAAAAAGCAATACGTGACCTCTTTGATATAAATCTAGTATTCGACATGGTAATTCACTCGCGCATATAGTTTTAATCTGCGGCGCTCGAGTACGTATTTAGGAAAATTAATAGTTTGGACAGCGAGTAACATAGGAAATGACGAAAATAACTTCATCACATTAAGCAACTCATTGCGTTACCTAATACAAATTTGGGTGACCTTGTATAGAAACACAAAGCAGAATTTGTAGAAAGTGGATAAACGTATCCTGCGGCGTTGATTTCGTTAAAGGAATGTAGCGTCAGCAAGCAAAAGAAAATATTGAAACTTCTCACTGCATACTTCTCACTTTGATAAGCATATGAGGTTGTGCCTTGAGAATACCTATCGATTTCGTATTTCCATAACGCTCGCTCGCTGCGCAAGAAGACTTGGTTTCAAAGTAAACAGAAGTAGATGAAAATTCCAGTCAAAACTCAACACCCATGAGCAAATCAATGGCAAATCTCGGAATCAGAATCGGAGACAATAATTTTGATAGCTTAGACCACCAATGACTGCAGACCACTATCAAATTTTCAGACAGTGAGGAATTCATTCGTTCACAGGTATTTATATATACATATATGACTTTGCGCGCAAAATAAGCTCGCGCGATTTCGAAGACAAAGCTCTATAGTTGTTTTATTGCTTCGCTCTTTGAAGGTCGCATGCAATTGCATTTCGCATTCATTCGCAGCTTTTTATCCACGTACAGTAGAGACAATTTAAAGATAAATGAACTGTTTTTGGTCTGACAAAATAGGTTCTAATAAGTTATATTATAACCGGAACTTGTTTTTTAGCGGTGTAAGCCGATGCTGAAAACGTAGCACCCGATATTTTTACCTTGCCAATTTGGTATAATGTAATGTGTCTATTGCTTTAATTAATGGGTCATCGAGTGAGATACTAACTAACCGACAAATCTAAATAACGTACTAGCTAATCACAATACATTTCTGTGACCTCTATTGGACAATAGCATAATTTTATACCATTATCTGTATGTAACCAAAAATATTCTACTACATTGTTTATTAACATCTGACAACCCAAAACAACTGTCAAACAAATTATTTTGGAAAAAAGAAAATTTTCCTAAACGTATTTAATTTTATCAAATTGACTAAAAAAATTAAATAATTTATTCGCAATAAAAGTTCTACAAATAAAGCTAATCTTTCAAAATGGGAGACAATTTTGGAATTCATCGAGCTAGTGGTGGCACAGCTATTAAACAAGAAGATCGTTCCCAGGGTCAAGTTCTCAGTGATTTTTTGATGCAGCTCGAGGATTATACACCAACCGTAAGTTTTGTTTAAACTACATTTATACGTATTGATTACCTATAATTGTCAGATTCCTGATTCCATAACATCACACTATTTAAATACGGCTGGATTTGAATCATCCGATCCAAGAATGTAAGTTCAGTATCAAGAGAACGTGGTATGAACCACGATACGATATATCTATTTTACATAATTATTAACTAATATTGTCTTTTAGTGTTCGGTTAATTTCGATTGCGGCGCAAAAATTTATCTCCGACGTAGCAAATGATGCTCTACAACATTGTAAGACTCGTACAAGCAATGCCCCGAATGCGGGACATGGTTCTTCGAAAAATCAAAAATCATCAAAGGACCGTAAATATACATTAACTATGGAAGATTTGGCACCTGCGCTAAATGATTATGGCATTACAGTGCGAAAGGCGCACTATTTTGTATAATTTGTTTATTTTGTGTTCTAAACGAATAAAAAGTTGCTGGAATTATAAAGACTGTTTATCAATTCTAAACGAGACACAGTTTGATCGTAGGATATATAAATTAATTTTAAAAATACTGAGTTCCTCAACAGCTGGGTACGGTAACTTCACGTCATTTTTAAAAATGTATTTGCTATTGAGCCTCCACACTGATTCTTTCATCGTGATTCCAAGACCAAAAAATCAATAGACGACCACATTTGATTTTTTTGCGCGTTTCTTTGTTTATGTATGTGTATGTGTTTAAAATTATTTTTATGGCGTATTCGTATAGTAAAGAAAACTTTATTTTTTGCTGCGTAAACTGCAATCTTGGTTTAAAAATCATGTTTTTCCACAATATTAACAATTCGGAGCAAAGAAGCAAAAATTCAGCAACCTGAAATTCAAAAACGGCAAACAAAATGGCCTTGAAATAGTTCATCTTTGCAGTAGTGCGAGAATCAGTTTTATTGAAAAAAGAATTACAAATTTCCCCGCCGCAAAATTAGTTTGGGGTGAAAAGGAAGCAATCGTGGAAAGAATCATGACGAAAGAATCAAAGTATGGAATGGCGGATTAAGTATAGCAACAATAAAAAGATTTATCAAATTCAGATGCAAGCACCGTAATGCTGGTGTGGTACTGAGACAACAAATTTATATTTTAGTTTCGAAATTTAATGCACCTTAAATGTATGCAACTGGTTTGTTTCTTTAATAAGTTTGAGTATCAAAATTTTGAATAATTTGCTTTAAACTTTACTTATATAACGGGTTATCCAATTCGAGGTTGATAAAGTAGAAATCTGTATACCGACATCTGTCAAAGATAAACGTCAAGTACGCTGTCATTTATTTAGTTGACATTCTGCCATTTAAGAATATGGAGCATTGAACAATCGACCAACGCGTTAAAATTATTAAATCTTATTATAAAAATAGTGATTCTGCCGTATCCACATTTCGCGCTTTACGAGCAGATTATGGTCGTCATAATCGTCCTACAAAGCAAACCATATTGAATACAGTGAATAAATTTGAACAAACTGGATCTGTTACTGATATTGTAAGGTCTGTGCATCATCGAAACATTCGCAATGCTGAAAATATCGCTTCTGTAGCTGAAAGTGTGGAAGAAGATCCAAATTTGTCAATTCCTCGTCGAGCTCAACATTTAGGCCTATCTTATGGCTCATTATGGCGCATTTTGCATCTGGATTTGCATCTTCATCCGTATAAAGTCCATTTGGCACAAGAGCTAAAGCCTGCTGACCATGGACAACGAAGAACATACGCAAATTGGGTGTTGGAAAAACAGGCCGTCGATGCTGATTTTTCGAACAAAATTTTCTTCAGTGATGAAGCTCATTTTTCGCTTGGTGGATACGTTAATAAGCAAAACTGTAGAATTTGGGGCTCAGAAAATCCACAATTGATTGTAGAGAAGCCATTACACCCGGAAAAAGTCACTGTTTGGTGCGCATTGTGGTCTGGTGGTGTGATTGGGCCGTATTTTTTTGAGAACAACCATGGACGAACCGTTACCGTCAATTCTGAGCGCTATGGCCGCATGTTAACCGATTATTTTTTTACGAAAATCGAAGATTATGATCTTGACGATATGTGGTTCCAGCAGGATGGAGCAACCAGTCACGTAACACGAGCAAATCGAGATCTTTTGCAAGAGAAATTTCCTGGACGTTTGATTTCGCGATTGGCTGATGTCAATTGGCCTCCAAGATCCTGTGATTAACGCCTTTGGATTTCTTTTTGTGGGGCTACGCGAAAGATCGTGTTTACGCAAACAATCCTCAAACTCTTGACGAATTGAAAACTAATATTCGTAAGGTAATGGCTGAGATACCGCCCGAAATGTGCCGAAAAGTCATTGAAAATTACCGCAAAAGAATCAAGGCCTGTAAGAAGTCCCGTGGAGGACATTTGAATGATATCTTGTTTAACTAAAAATGGCAAGGATCAATCTGTAAAATGAAATAAAAATTACAATACATTCCGAATATTTTGTGTGTTTTTTTTAAGTTTACTTTATCAAGCTTGAATTGGATAACCTTGTACATACCCCACTTACGTGAGACCAACATTTTCGTCTGCAAAATGAAAGAGATGTAACATTGATTTCTTGCACATGAGAGACAAGAAATGAAATATATCCTAACAAAATTTTGCAGATTTTTTGAGCCACTACACCGCCAAAACCACTATAAAAATGATGCCATAAAATATAATCGATCCGAGTATTTTTATGGCAACATTTTTAAAATTAACAAAGCAAAAATTATTTTATATTTATAAATGTTAATGATTCATAATAAAAACAGACGCCATGGACAAAAATGTAAATTTCACATTTGAATTAATTAAAAGTATATTAATAATTTTCCTATAAAATATTATAGCATTACGATATATGTTTATTTCTTTCTCGCATATTGAATTTTTTCATATAGCGGATGCCTTCTTATTTACCTGCAAAAATTTGCAGAAGAAAACAATTTTCTACATGTATATGCCTCAATATTGTTTAATAGCCGTTTTCGGAGATTAACTATAGTAAATTTTGGGTAACTTGTAGAGTACAAATTGTACAAAAAGCAGCAACCAAAAAGTCGTATCTGCCAAAAATAAGCCATTGAATTTTGATGAATAAAAATATTCTTACGCGAAATGTAAACTTATTTTTTGTATAGACAGGGTAAGTTAAGTAACTTTGTTACCAACATTAATACCATGTTTACACCAAAGCTACTTTAATAGTACCTATGATACTTTTTTGCTAATAAAGTATAATACCCGGTCAGTTTACATCACAAGTAATGTAAACCCACACTATAATACTTTATTACTTTTTTTGTTGACACGTATACATATTTTTGTTTAATATCACAAATGAAAATGTATACCCAAACAAAAAATGTCTTTATCGGTCACTTGGAAAAAATAATAAACAAAATTAAAGTATTATAATATTAAAGTAGAGTTTACACCACGGCTATAATATCAATATTTTCTTGATGGCTATTATACTTTAATAGCAAAACAATACGTGATAAAGTACTTTAGTTGAGTTTACACCAACATACTTTTTTGCTACATACTTTTATTCTACTGGTGTAAACGGGGTATACAATTACCAAAAAGTTACCATGGAGTAATTTCCGAAAACGGCAGCCGTTTTCGGAAATAGCTCATAGTAACTTTGGGTAATTTTAATTTTTTTAATGTTGGTAACAAAAGTTACTCAAGTTAACCCTGGCTATACAAAAAGTAAGATTACGTTTCGCGTGTGAATATTTTTATTCATCAAAATTCATTTAAATGGCTTATTTTTGACAGATCCCAAGTATAACAAGACGAAGCTATCGTATTTTCCTTCGAATTACGACGAAAAGAAGAATTATTTATGTATGACACATAAATATTATTTAGCAGTGATGTGTATAAGAACGTTGTAGTAGAGATACAATTAAAGTATCGTGTTATTTTAATTTGTGTTCATAATCACAAATTAATAAACAATTATAACGTATTTAAAAATTATAATGTACGAGTATTAATTGCCAAATTTGTAAATAATAAATTTATTTGTAAACATAACAATTTTATTCATCGATTCGCATCATCATATCGCAAGTTTGAAAGGATATTAAATCTTCAAATTGAAAAAGGTTATATGATAGACAAACTACATAATTTAATTCTACAAAATTGTAATTTGTATTAATTTGCTATTCTATTTTAGATAGTCGGCATTTCAAACCTAGCCAGGTGCAATTTTTATTGGAGTTGCTACGCATCGTTTAAGCATTATTTTACCTAGCGTTAAGAGTTTTACTTGTTTAGTTATTAGTTTATTACCATTTCAGTTTATGTATAATAAACTATTTTATATAAATAAAAAATAATATAGATAAAATTAAAATTTAGTTGTATTAATATAATATTTAGAACCCCCAAATTCATTTAACATTTCACATACATGCACAAAATTGCTCCCGCCAATTTTATTTTAGCACATACATGCACACAATTTTATTATATCGAGTTTCGCCGAGTTTCGAATTTTCGCGACAAGTTTCATACGACTTCTTAGAATAACTCGAAACTAAATCTTAGGAATATTCGAAACTTAGTTTCGAGCTATTGTTCGATAAAAAGGGAAAATGTCGAAAGTAAAAATACTTGGGATACGACATTTTTGTAGCTTTTTTTTTGTACAATTTGTACTTTGAAAGTTTGTAATTTAATTTTTCTGATACTTCTAATTTAATATAAAGACAGAAACACAAAACACCAAAAACTAAATTACCCTAAAATTACTTTACATGTTCGGAAATAGATTTGGTAATTTATTGTCAGCAAGTTACACAAAAGTTACCATGGGCTATTTCCGAAAACGGTTATTATTGCTGATCCTAACCTTGCCATTATTATAAACAAATTAAAAAGACAAAGATAATCCAACAAGAATGAATTATTTAATCTAAAGCGCGGCTAGCGATGCATCCATTATATTACTTTTTGGAACTAACATTACGATCGTGAAGTACAACAACTACAAAACAACATAAAGTAAACAAACTCTCTTTCTCTCATTTTCTTTAATTTATATATATCAGTATATATTCTGTGATAGAGAAGAGTAAAATGAAAAAACAACTACGCTTGATGAGATTATGTTGTATGGAAAATGGTTTCTAAAATGAATTTTGGAAGATGCATGGAAGAGACCACATGGAACGAAACTCGCTTATTTCTTAACCGATTATGATGGCATTGGATATGTCGGATGAAAGTGGGATTCTAAACTTATTTTTGGAAGAAGTTATGGAATATGGCCACCTGGGACCGAACTCGATTATTTCGTATCCGATTATGATGGGGTTGGGTGTGTTAGATGGAAATAGGATTCCTAGAATTATGTAGCAGAAACTCGAACATTTCTTAACCGATTATGATGGAATTGAGTATTTTGGATGCCAATGGAATTCTAAAATGATTTTTATGAGAAGCTCTGGAACATGGCCACCTGTTACAGAACTCGCTTATTTCTTAACCGATTATGATGGAATTGATTTTTGAAACAAGTTCTGGAATATACCCTCTTCGGACGGAACTCGACAAATAGTTGCAATAACTGCAACAGGCCAATGTAAACAGCGATCTAGTTCGGATGCATTTGATGACAGCTTAGAGGATCCAACCTTCACATCCATGATGATGAAGATGCAGCCTTAACGGCAGAACTAGCAGCAACATTTGAATTTAACTTATTGAATGAAGAAAATGTAGCACTACCTAGTATTTTCTCGGCCGAAACATTCTCGGGCGTTCAAAAATCGCCAAACTCGGAAAAACGTCCAGTCCAGCATAGACTGTTTATACCAGTAGATAATTGTAGAATGAACTGTAAAAGCAAAGTAACGCGTGAACAACAAATGTATATTTTTAATTAGTACTCGGAGTTAACGTTCTATAATTTAAAAGCATCGTTTGTCAAAGGCCTAATCAACATTTAAGATAAGAAACGAGCTATTCTTCATAAATCTACTTCTGCGCCACGTAATCGAACTCATTCATATGTGTACAACTTATTCATCGAAGGCAATTATGTTCGCGTTTGTCAAGAATGTTTTAAACAAACTTTATGTGAGACAGACAGCTTTTTAAAAACGATAAGAAAAACAAAGTTATTGGGATCAGGAAGTGAAATAGTTGATCATCGTGGAAAGAAAACACCACCTAATAAGTTGTCAGAAGAAAAATTTTTCGAGGTACAGTCGCACATAAATAACTTCTCGGCATATGAGAGCCATTACACTCGTCGGTGTTCTTCGAAAAAGTATTTACAATCCGATTTAAATCTGTCGGTTCTTTATAGGCTATACAGTTCTTCGCATAACAGACCAGTATCTATAACTAATTATGTTGAAATTTTCAAAGGTATTGAAAAGTTTAATTTAAATTGACTTCTTTTAATTAACTTATTTTGTTCATTAGGAATCGGTTTGAAAGTGTGACCAGGACAGGGATTTTCTACGAAATTCTCATGAGAGTTTGTATACGTATACGGTGTATAATATTCACTTTTAATATGTGTACTGTCAAGATATAATTGTGTGTGTGGCAAATTCTCATGAAGTTTCGCCTAAATGTTGATTAGATTTTCTAAATGTGCTTTATCGGTTGGAAAATACATGTGGATTCGCCAAAATGTTGACTCGGTTTTATAAATGTGTATTATCGGTTTAAAAACATACATATGGATTCGCCAAAATGTTGACGCATCATAATCATTTTTCCACTGCTCGCGAGCAAACCTGCCTCTGAAGTTGTCACACGTGTGTGTTTTTGGTCGATTGTAAGCAAACTCGGCACCCAGCGCGGATAGCTTTTTCATATTCAAATGTTCGTGTAATATATTGCGCACACGTTCATCTGAGATGCCTACTATCTCAGCTAACTCGCGCATTTTCTCTCTGCAGTCTTGCAATACCGTATCATGGATTTTGTAAACCATTTTTGGTGTGGTGACTTCATTTGGGCGTCCTGAACGTTCGGCATCAGTTGTGCTTGTACGACCACAACGAAAATCAGTAAACCACTTGTGAATCATTTTAATCGATGGCGAAGAGTCCCCATAATATTTATCAAGCTTTGTTTTGGGTTGCGTAATGGGTTTTCCACGCAGAAAATAATGTTTAAATAACACACAAAATTCACTTTTTTCCATGTTTGCAAAAAAATCAATGGGTTGTCTGTTTTCAATGGCTGTCACAACTGAACTAAATGACAGATCTGTCTGAAAATTTTAATTTGGTCTAGTGAAAGATGGTATTGACACATGACACCTGGGATTTGCGATTGTTGCGCTCTCTGTTGCAATTTTACCAGACTTCTCACTACACCCTCGCATAACAAAACAAATAAATTTATTATATATAATTTAAAATAGAAGGTATAGATTTAAAGCAGGAAATAAATAAATATAAACATTAGAAGAAACAAGAGTTAAGGGGTAGAATATCCTAAAACAAGATGGTCTGTGGATTACTGCAAGAACCATTTTAGTTGCTCAATTTTTAAATATAAAAGTTAAGTGTTTTAAGTGTCTGATTTGACAATATCTAATGGATCAGTTTTCCACATAACAAGCAAAGCTTCAAAACACTTGTTGTGCACTCGTAATATTTTACTTGATCATTAACTTGCACACAATTAAGAAAACCGATGAGTACAATAAATATGACGGCCTATAGAAAATCTAAATTAGTTAACAAACTTCAGAAAGTGAAAATGTTTAATATTTCATTTAGAGGCACTATTAGCTCTCAGCAATCTTTAAGATCTTACAATGTTTTAATTCTAGGCTATTTATTATTCCCGTGTTTGAGAAATTGACAATTAGGACAAAATTTAATTCTATTATGCATTAAAACTAACTGCACTAAGGTTAAACAATATGTATATTTTATAAAATAGATTTCTAAAGAAACAGTTAATCGATCCAAGTCTCACCCCCAATTCGTTACCGATCCTTAAGATTGAGTAAGAGGCCCATATATTTCACAAAGATTAAAAGTTAACTCAAAATAAAAAACAAATGATAAAACTAGAACGTTCCTCCATAACTAGACGACCTAAATCAAATAACCGGAAATGGTTTCGATCAATAAATTTTCGGTGCTATTGCAGACTTAGTCTCAGGGACATAAAAAATTATGGGATCAGTAACTCAAAAAGTAGTCAAAAAACATCAAAAAACTCGCTGTGATTAACTAAATTTGATGGTTAACTGGGCTTCGTTGCTTAAAATGCATAGTATTTTGTAGTTTACTCGACATTCTACAATTCTAGTACGACAATCCCGAGATTACAGAAAATATTCAAGATTCCAAGATCTGAGTGTCGATTTTGTACCAAAAATGACAGCGCGATGTGAGCAAACCGGAAAATATAGTAGTATTTTTTTTATTTATATTGGTTTGCCTGAGCGCATGCGCTTCATCTTGTTTATATATATTTTTTATTTGATGTGTCAAATGCGGTTTCGTATTGTTTAAATATTTAAAAATGAAAAATCAAAATTAAAGTAAACAATCGGTTTCACTGCTCAAAAGCAAGCGAATAGAAGAGGTGAGGTAGACGTCAACATCAAACGTATTCAACCGGTTCAACCGGAACTATTTATTTTGATACTTGCCATCGTAAAATTGACATACAGATTGAAGGCACAGACACATGAGAGAAAAAATACAAATAAAATTGTATATTATACAATGTATATGCACACAAAAGTATTGCTCATCTCACCAGATCGCGCTGTCATTTTTGGTACAAAATAGACACTCTGAACACTCTGACTGTTATACTTAGATATTGTTAAGTCGCACGAGCAAGTGCTAAATAGAGCATATCGTCTTCAACAATGAAATACACTGAAATTAAAATATGCTTAACACAAATTTGATTGAATTTCAAAAACATATCGTAAATAATAATTACAGAATTATGTGGTTTTGTACTTAGATTAAGTACCATTTTTCGAGAAACACCCCGGTGCTTAAGGAGTGGTTGAATAGGTAACATAATGGAATTGCTAAAATGTCAGCGTACTCCTTCAGAATAGAAGAGGGTATATTGTCAAGACCACAACCGTCTCCAAATGCCTTTAGAGCCGATAAAATGTTATCCTCATATAAAGGGTGTTTTTTTAGGAGGTTTGTTTTTCCGATAGATGTCGTTTTATTTTATGACAGTTGTTTTGACAGCTGAAAGTGGCATTTCTACTCAGTATTGTTTGGCAAATCATTATGAATAGGTTAACTCCAGAACAACGTTTTCAAATCGTGGAAATTTATTTTCAAAATCAGTGTTCAATTAAAAATGTTTATAGAGCACTTCGTGAATTTTATGGTGCACATAATCGTCCGTCAGAGACCACCATAAAGAACGTAATTACCAAATTTCGGTCTACATTCACTCTTTTGGATGCCAAGCCACCGACAAGAATGAGAAGAGTTCGTACAGAAGAAAATATTGCTGTCGTTGAGGCCAGTGTCGAAGAAAACGACAATTTATCGATTCGTCGTCGTGCTCAGCAAATTGGACTTTGTCCATCGACTTTATGGAAAATTTTACGTAAAGATTTGGGTTTGGTGCCATACAAAATTCAATTGGTGCAAGAATTAAAGCCACACGACCATCGTTTGCGCCGTGAATTCAGTGATTGGTCGTTAAATCAATTGAACGAAGATCCATTTTTTTACCGTAAAATTCTCTTCAGTGATGAGGCGCATTTTTGGTTAAATGGATACGTCAACAAACAAAATTGTCGCATTTGGAGCAAAGATAATCCACACGCCGTTCTAGAATTACCAATGCATCCTGATAAATGTACTGTTTGGTGCGGTCTATGGGCTGGTGGGATCATCGGTCCATATTTCTTTAAAAATGAGGAAGGACGACGCGTTACCGTGAATGGAAATCGATACAGAACCATGTTAAATGAGTTTTTGTTGTCAAATCTTGAAGATATGGATATGAATGAAATGTGATTTCAACAAGATGGTGCCACTTGCCATACAGCACGTGAAACAATCGACTTATTGAAAGAAACTTTCAACGACAACATTATTTCGAGAAATGGTCCGGTGAATTGGCCTCCGCGTTCGTGCGATTTGACGCCACTCGATTACTTTTTGTGGGGATACGTGAAGTCATTGGTTTATGTGGATAAACCTCAATCGATTGACGCTTTGGAAACCAATATTCAACGTGTCATTGCTGACATACGCCCTCAAATGCTTGAAAAAGTGCTGGAAAATTGGACCTCCAGAATGACATTTGTGAAAAATAGTCGTGGTAGCCATATGCCAGAAATTGTGTTTAAATGTTAAATGCCAAAAAATTATCTACCAAATAAAAAAAAATTTTGGTCATTTCATAATTTTATATGTGTTTTATTCAAAAAAAAAATCGGCAACCTCTTAAAAAAACACCCTTTATAACAGGAGGAGTTATTGATACGTTGGTATTACTGGGTTGTTCGTACAATCCACTAGTGACGCTTGGTTTATAGACTGATTGGAAAAACTTCGCGAACATGTCAGCTATATCTTTGGAGTTTGAGGAGCTGGTATTGTTATATGTCATATTTGCAGGGTATCCTTCAATTTCGCGTTTATTCCTAAAGTATTTCCAAAATTGTTTTGGAGTTACTTTGATTTTTTCTTGAATTTGATCGAGATACGACCTGTATTTTGATTTGAAGTAAATTTCAAATTCGTTGTTGTAGAAACATTGTTTTGTCGGCTTCTAACCCGCTTTTCAACATTTTGGCCTACGCTTTCGACTTCCGATTTTTTAAGTTAACTAGTCTATTATCGAACGACTGAGGGTGAGCATTTTGTGGTTTACAGCACATAGGTACATAAAGGCTTCGTTGCTGCATAATGTCATTAAATTTAGCAACATTTTCGTTTATATCATTGGAGTTGAGAGTTGTTTGCCAGTTGATGGATTCTAGGTAACTTTGTAGCCCCGCACGATTTGTTCTTTTGAGCATTCCAGAGTTGAGAATGTACTGCTATCAGTACGCCACCACCCGCTGCCTTCCAACTTAAAAAATTATTTTGAATTATAAAAATAAAATTTTGCAAAAATGAATTGTAATCTTTTTAGTTCATTTTTTAATTGATAATAAAAATGGAAGAAAACCAAAGTTACATAAGAATTTTATTAAACGAAATTTTAAAAAGGTAAAATCACTTAAGATTTTTAACTCGAATTTAAAAGAGTTTAACAACTACCTTTCCAAATAATATGGTGGCATTTCTAAATTTCGCTCCAAATTTTTAAAAAACGATTTGAAATATTCAAACACGGATTACAAAAAACAATAAAAAGTGACTTAAGCTAGTTAACCTGTCTGGTACAGTATTAATACCTCAATTATACTTTTAATTTCGTCCAAACGAAAGAATTTGGTCAATTGGTAATACATTACGAACAAAAAATGGTTTTAGTAAACATCGTGTTTGTCAATTTGAGTACCATACAGCCTCAACTACAAAAAAAACTCGTAGTCCTATAGATAGCTAAGCTGTATTTGAGCCTAAAAGTAATTCATATATGATGCTCGATCCCATTAAAAAATGATAAATATTTGCCCAGAACGAGCTCAGAGATGGCCTTGTCCTGAACTAACTGGACTCAAACAGGTGAAAAGTGGGCAATTTGGGAAAGATTTACAAACAATGGGGCTGATGCCGTTTTAAATTTTATGTTACGATGCGATTTTTCTATATAAACTCCAATAAACGGGAAATAAAATAAAACAAATAATGAACTTTTATAAGGTGAGCTTTAGTTACATCTTCACTTTAATAAACTTTTTTCTGCCATACTAAAGTGAAAAGATAGTGTCCATTTTATTGTAAACAAAAGAAAATGTCCAATAATTTTTTCCGCCAAGGGAGGCCCAACCGTCGTTGTGATACTCTTTTTACGGACCAAATTGATGAGATCGCAAAATCCCTTCACGAGATATAGGACTGGAACCGATTGGCGAGATCGTAACAATAATTATATTGTGTTTGATTATATTGACCAATATTAAAATATCTACTGAATACCGAGTGCCGTACTAAATAAACTAAAACAAATTCATCAATTAGCAAGATTTTACCCCTCATATATACGACTATCTGTGGGTTTATGAAACTGACATAGCCTATCGCAATTACTAAAACATATGGGTTACATCTTATTTTAAAATACGTCTGTGTGACTTAAAAACTTCCCATCCATCAGAATCAAAAACAACAGGTAGCTTATGTTATTTCATTCTAATCAAACGAATTTATCAATCAAACCCTAAAAGTAAATATAAAACTAATATTTATTAAGTTCGCGAACACTATTATACCAATATAAAATACATGTATAAGTTTATAACCTGATAATTAGTTAAAAAACACAAGGTGTATAAAATCAGCACATCCTATACACCGAGCACTATACACATCTTGGTTGATAACAAAATGTGCGCGATAAGATATAAAGGCTAGAAACTTATTAAACAAATTCAATATTATTGATCAGTTTTGTGCAAAAGTTAAAGGGAAGTGGATTGTTAAAAAAAACTAAATCAGAGTGTTCAGTGCGATAACATTTAAATTTAAGTGTCTTAATAAATATTATACATAACAGGGTAATGTCCTAAGCGTAGACTACAAGCCCAGAGAAGTGCTTATGTGAATAATAAGATAATACAAATTAAACAAAACCAAATCGGAACCAAATAGGATACTTGATCACGGAATCATGGCTCGCATTGAGGAGCATGTAAGTTTTTCTGGGAACTTTAATTAACGAGTAAAATACTTCCCCGTTTTTATCGGCAGTCATGTCCGTGATAATAATGAACAACATTTTTTTTTGTGTCACGACATTAATGATAGCGTGTGATTCTAAAATTATACAATGGATTTGATAAATAAAATTATCTTTGATTATTTTGTTATAATTTATAATTATTACTTCTTTATTTTATTCACTGAAATGATAGACAAATTCATGATAAAATAAAGTTTAGAACTGCTTGCATACAGTGACATGACTCATGGTCTCAAAATGTTTAATAAATATTCTAGCGTTAGACATTCTCCAAGTAAAATGATGTTTGTTGATTAGAAGTATATTAGTTGAGGATTGAACACAAAGCAACATTTATATGGGTCGCAAGCATTTATCAACTCGCTAATCAGTTACCTTAAGGAGGATTAAAAATTTCTTGGAATTGCAGTGACGAAAATGGAGTAATTACTTAATGACATTGGTAGAACTTTGATTAAGTGAATAATAATTTATTGAAGTCTGTATATATGGTTAATTTAAAATGGTTTATATTGTGAATGAGTCAATTGGGTTTCGTTAATGTTATTAAAACACTTTTATTGAAAAATCTATATCAGAATGAATTTGCTTATCGTGGGATTTACCTTACAAAGTAAACATTAAATTTATTATTGAGCTTTAGTTAAGTATTCAGGAAGTGATTGATCGAATTTTATGATGTCACAGTTAGTAATTGCAATTGTCGAATTGTCGCTATGAATCTGATACTAATAATAAATTACAATATTTTTAAGCACTATAAATGGCTGTAACTGTGGAACACTAGTCGCAGAGATATGCTTCATAAATGACTTCATTGCGACATTTTTGGTTAAAGATCTCTCATGGCAGGACTCGTTAGTGTTCTGTGAAAATTTTAACAAACAGTTTCGTTTCGTTAAATAAGTATACGCATAACTACCTTATTGATTTATCTACATTGCAGCCAACTAGCGGGAGCAGGCCGTTGGTAAACTGGGAAACACCTACTTAAGGATGCTTCGCACCCAGAAACTCAATGTTTTATTATTTAGCTATCTCTTGACACAAAGAAAAAATATTAAATAATGAATTTTAAAAACAAAGCGTCATTCCTGTAAATGTGTTGACATATGGTACATCTTTTTAGTTATTCATGCTTTATCTATGACTTACTTACCGCTGGCGCTAACCTCCATGCAGGGATTTGGCCGCCTCAATGTAATTTATCTAGATATTGCGGTTCGCAACTAGGGGACGCCTGATACGATGACCGAGAGTGTGCAGGTCCTTTCCCAGGTCGTTCATCCATCGATTAGGCGGTCTTCTACGAGGACCCAGTTTCGTCAGTATAAGCTCAGGGGTCTGTTTAGTGGTATGGTTTTGTGTTCGTAGAATAAGTCCTAGTCACCTCAATTTACTTGATTTATATGAATCATATTATATCTATTTACTCAAGATAATTCTCTAACTCAAGATTCATTCGCAATCTGTTGTCACCGCTTTCTTAGAAAGATGCGAGACTTGAAGATTTTATTGGCTGCGTAAAATGCTCGATATCCAGCTATAGGATTCTTCAGGTTATATCTACAGAAATTGAATTTTGCTCCATTACTATACCGATAGCAAATATTTAAACTTTATCACTTTCTCATACTGTGTGTCTCCCAAAATAAATTCTCGCGTATTTACCTTCTTGCAGTAACCTTATATTCAGTTTTTGCTCCGTTGATTCGAAGATCAATTTGATAAGCGTGTTATCGTACAATGGTAGAGACGATCGAGTCATTTCCGTGTAGATGTTGAACTGATGCATAAGGAAGATATTTGTTCGCCAGCAGATGGTGGTACCAGTCAATTTAAAAGAAAGGCAAAATAATCCAGTCACTCTTGAAGGACGTTGTTCGTGCACAGTACGAGGTTGAAAATCTATAGCTATCTCTTTTATATTGCGATACCTATCTCTAAGACTCGAATTTTCATGTTGTATGTCACGTTAATCAATTGTGTCAATCTCGTTTTTTCAGTCTGTAGAGCCGATTGGATAATTTACTCCCAGTCATGTAGTCATTATGTGGTTGTCTTGCATCTTGGAATAAATTTCGCTGGCGCGTGCGATTTTTTTCTCGGTCTAGTTTCAAGTAATTTTCGCTCAACCAATCATTTTTAGTCCTCGGTGAAGTGTGACCAATTGTTGATGATGCTTGCGCTACCGCAGTTTTAATGGTATTCTATTGATCTTCCGTGGAATCGGGCAGTGGCTGATCTTCAACAATTCCTGATAGGGTATTCTCATAATTGGTTCTGGTAGCATGGTTATTAAAAGCATCATTCATCATTATTTCAACGCGGGATTAGTTGAAAGCGACGATTGTATGTTGTTGATAATGAAGAGTATTTTGCAACTACAAGGAAGTGGTCGGCCTCGATGTTAGCTCCGCGTCTTCTTTTGATATCTTTGATATTGGAGAAGTGTCTTTCGGATATGACAGTGTGATCAATTTGGTTAATCATGTTCTCGTCGTTTAATTTCCATCTACCTTTATAAATGCGTTTCCGTTATTGTTTGAAATAGGATGTAAGGAGTCTGGGTCGATGGTTCCACCATGTGTATTACTAGCACTACTAATTTGAGTATTAAAGTCACCCAAAATAATTTTGAGCCGCAGAAAGCATCTTTTATTTTTTCTTTAATGTTAAAACGACGCCCATGAATCTCAGTAATCAGATTTGATTATTGACAGGTATCTAATCAGTCACGAACTGACGATATCAGTTGCTTATTAGGAAACCAACTCAAATTCGTGTTTGATACAGTGTTGTTGCTTTGACAAAGCGTGTATCCAAAGCGATTATAATCAACGATGCTGTTGCCAACTAATGATGTTTCGTGCAGCGGTAAGAGAAAGAGCTTATATTGCGATGCTGTGGAAATAACTGATGGGGGTTCTCCATACGTTTCAGGCTGAGTACATTCCATGTTCCGAGTTGTAAAGTGTAGTCCTTAATTCGAGTCCGAGTTCGTTGTTGAAATTTAAAATTATCCGAGGCTTATCTTGAGGTTTCGTAACAATTTGTTTTTCACAAGTTGGCTTCTTAGCCCAACACAAACTCCTAAGCTAGCCTCCTCCTGAGCTAGCCTTCACACGTTTAGCCTACCTTTTTTACATGGTAGTTACCGATAGCCGCCACGAGGAGATCGTGGGAGTATTTGTTGTAGTTACAGCAGATCCGGCACAAGAAGCGAGTCCTTTGTTTATTCCCCTGTTTACAATACAACCTGACCACCAGGGGACATTTTATATATTGGAATGAGAACTTTAAGGCTCAATCAGTAGCTCTTATGTAGAACTGGTATATTCTACAGCCTTTATTTGACGAAATTCAGAGCACATAGCAAGCACACGAGCAATATTTTGTAGTAAAATTTGTTTATATGATTTACGTGAAGAAATATTTGTAATATTATAAAATCTTTCATTTCTCTCTCTCATTTCTCTTTCATCGTTTACATTTGTGTAACGTATACTACGAATGATCTGTTACTAAAAATGATCATTTTCGCCTCAGCTTATAGGATTTATCACAGTGCCACAGTCTGCAGACGAGTTTGAATAATTGATCATTAATGAGTTTCTATATTATATTTAACATTTTTATTAAAGGTACTTCCTTCTATCTAATGATAAGCAAGTATAATTTTCAATACTTGCAATTATTAGAATGATACTAATACTAAAACGCCTGACAAAACTCTGTCGATTATGACCTACAAATGGAAGACGACAAAGAAAAGATGCAGAACTAATGGAATAATTGACTAAGATTTGATGTTTTCCAACTTAATGGCCCTAATTTCCACTTCACAATTTTCTATAAACATAGAAAATTTGAATCGATGTGGAGTGTTATTTCCGATTTTAGTTAACAACTGGACTGGCCAACAATCATGCGCTGGCATAGTCACACTTGTCGCAGTCATTTCCACAAATTTAACAAAATTCTTAAACTGTTGACAAAACACTGGCCAGTGACCATTTTGTATATCAAATATTCATTGATTGCAGTGTACGTATGTCGAATCTTGGGCGACAATTTTCTTTAATTTTGTTACCCTAACAAACACTAAACAATTCAATGACTTGAACATTGGTCTACAATTGACTTGTTCTTTCTCTAATAGTATAGATTAGTAAATTTTCAGAAAATTACCAAATTGCTTTTTAAATATAAACACAAAATTGAGAAGGAACCAGGCAAACTAATGTATAACGGAATAGTCCCAATTATTCGAGTAAATTACACCAATTATTAGAAACCGACGAACAACGAATTTTCTGATCTTAATTCAACAATTTCTTTACAAATGTTGTCCTTAAGCATAAAGCTCGTGTGCTTCGTTAGCAGCTTAAAACTCTGTACCCTAATTATCTTGAAAACCATTCTCCCTCAAATGTGTGTTGCATACAAAAGTGGTTTGGTCTCTAGGATACTTCCTTATGGGAAAGAATAACGTTAGTCACTATTAAATGAAAAATTTCTTACAATTAATTCAAATGTCAAATTCTTTATTAACCTATTCCTTTCGAAGTAGTTCAATCGAAGATCTAGTCCATAGGTAGCAATTCTTCGTTAGAATTCGTGGCACCACCATTTCTAAACTCGAATTTTAGTTTTATATTTATTGACAGCTTGATCAATAACAAATGAATAATACATCAAAATATACTCGTATTATTATAATAAGTTTTGGCTGAGGTATATTTATTTTTGTGGAAAGCTTACGAACGTGTTAACATTTTAACCAACCGTAACCACACTGTTCCATATTTTACAAATGCAGAACCATTATTTGCATCACAATTAACTCAAAATATCCCACGATTTCTGCTTTTATATCGTGGCATCATTTCAGACGACATCTATTGATGCGATCCTCTCTAGCTGTACCAGTAGCTTTAAAGCCATTTAAAATAATTATACATGACATGATTAATTGAATATTTAACAGTTTGCAGAAGATTCTGCATTTTTTTGCAACACAATATGTATTAAAGTTAAAAAAAAAATAACGGTCACTTGTTAATATCCACTTTTTAAATTTAAATCGTTTCCTCTAATAAATCGTTTTGATGACTGGCTTCCAAAATATTTAATCATTGCTTCATGGGTTGATTTGTGCATGCGTCCCACATTGAAACATTGGGCATGATAGATTCATTATTTGTCGAACTTATTTTATATTTGACTATATTATCACTGCGTATACACGGCCAAGTAGAAGGCGAATAAAAAAATTACAGTACAAAGTTGCGTACAAAAAAACAGAGCGTGCACTTTGCTTATTTACCTATAATTTTAATAAATTGTTTTTTATTTTTACGTTAGTTTTCATACATAATTTTACTTTTATTTGACCATCATAGTAAAATATATAGAACAAAGTTTGTGTGTATGCGTGAAGAGTAGATGACATAAGAAGAAAACCAACAAAAATAATTACTCTTCATGCATACACGCACAAACTATGTTTTAACCGATGGTTAACTCTACGCTAACCCGCGGAATTTGCAAAGTCAATTATTGTCACCAACACTTGCACAAGTCTTCGTAAAATAGTTTCACTTCTCTCGTGATGAACTGTTCGTTTCGCAACTTTTTCTTTTCGTTTATGCGTAACGTTTGCGAAGATTTTAGTATAATCAAGTCTTCCTAAATTGTACGTAAAAGCTACGCAATGTGTAGAGGGTTATAACGGAAAATGGTAAAATTTTGAATGAAAACTAACCTAATTTACCAAACCTTGGATTTTAAGTTCCGTCAATGGAATGTCGTCCTCGCTATCGTATTCATTCTTAATGAAAAAACAGCGTTTTCGTCGGCAGTATCCTTATTTATATGTCAGTGTTGCTGTCTACATTATGTAAAACCTTTAGTCCGTTCAATTGCGTCCATAGCTACCTTTAGGTTTAGAGTCTATTCCATAAATAGTGGTAGTGGGAAGAGGAGAAAACTCCATTTTAGTAAACACATAAACTTATTTACTTTCGCACTTATGGGTTCGAATCCCACCAGAGGCAGGATGCAAAGAAAGTTTTCGTCATCGATTACGATCGGTGATGTTAATAAACACAACTAAGAGCCTCTGTTGGAGTGCAAAATCCAGCACCGACCTACCGCCGACCCAAAATAAAAATAATTATTTAAATCAAGCGAGTGCAGACTACTTATGAAATTTCAACAAGTTTACGCAAGCACCCTTATAATATAATAGTGGTGAAATGGAACTGCCGAAATTCAAAAAGATACATGTCAAACAAACAGATAATATCTAAATAATATCAAAAACACGTAATAAAAATAGAATATTTTCGAAAACTGCCTAAAAGTATGCTAGAAGTAATCCAGAGTTTGAGGTAATCCTATAAAAACTGAAAAATTTTCCTCGATTTAGATTAGCAACCGAAAGAGACGAGATCAATAAACGAAATACTTTCATACTACGAAATAAAATAGGATTAGTGCACTTTGATTTAGGTCATAATTCGCAGCCTGCAAGGCATTATTACAATCTAAATAAAAAATAAATTACAGTAATCACTTCGATTCATCATCCGTAGTAAGAATTGTGTTATTTTCGTATACTTGGTACTGTACTGGCCTGGTCGTACTTAGTGTTAGTACTACTACTACTGATATAGATTAAAATAATTATAGCCTTTCCATAGCGTTACATATTTTGTAACTGGTGATTTTGTATGTTGCTTTACTAAAAATATGCTTATTCATAATTGTATTTAGCTTATATTTCCTTAAATCCAACGGGACAGTTCGATGCTGATTGTCCAGCATGAATAATTTTGATTAGCTATAACCAAAAATGGTTATTTTTCAGTTTTGTGTTATTTTGATAAAAAACTATTACGAACAAAGATCGAAGCTACTTGCTGCTTTTTTTTGAGAAAGCTGCTCTAGACCGCGATAAATTATATTTTGATTTTTTAAACAATTCACATATTATTAAAATATTTGTGTTTCGGATTTACTCAATCGAATCTTTAGCTTATACTAAATCAATATCTTGCATTATATTATCGATTAAAGTTTATTTATGCTTGTTCTCAACAACTCTTGATATTATGTAGAGTGCAACAGAGTTCATCAAAAAACTTAATAATTCCTGAACTGACGAAACAGGGAAATTTTTTTAGTACACAATTTTTTGATTGTTTCTTATTTCATTTACAACTGGAAATTTGAAAGAATGAAAATGAAATGACTGAATTGTATTTTTAATAAGAAAAAATGGATATCTTAATGTTTACTGGTGAAATTAATTTATTTATTTTAATTTAGGATATTATTGTGTTTAATTATAAACCAAAAATTAAATGTCAAAATGATTGACTTGAAGTTAGTTAAAGTTGTTGTTCTAAATTTTTTTGTTTAAATTTCCCTGTATTTTCCCTATATTTTATCGCGGTCTCGAACACTATATTTCAAAAAAACGCAGCTACTATTGCTGAAATTTAGAAATGAACGAACATATAAATAACACATAACACGTTAAAATCACCCAGTCACAACCTTTTTAGGGGATGCCACCAGTAATCAAACTCGGGGCCCCCAATAAAAGAAAAAGCTCACTATACCTTCTAAGCTAGCGAAGACGGCGATTCTCGTATGATGATATATGAAAACAATAATTCATATTTTAAGAAACCGATACAGTTTTATGCTCAGCTGTACAATTAAACAACTTTTGCTGTTGCCTTAAATGACGGCTATATTGCTAGAACTCGTCACCATCGAAATTTAGTTATTTACATTTCTGTTTTAAAATAAATTTAATCATATCAATTCTTAAACAACCTAATTTTGGTGATGACACGATTATGTAAAATTAGATAAAAATACATTAAAAATAAATTAAATTTGATAAAACCACATATTTCAGGCCCGTTGATATTTCTGCATTGAGTCTTGCATTGATAACAAGCGAACTTTCGTCAAACAATTTTCATAGAACAGGCATAGACAGTAATTTGTGGTTAGTGGTTAAATGGGTATGATGTTTCATGGAAGTGATTTTTTAAATTAATAGCTTAACAAAATGATGGAATTTTTAGAAGAGGTAATAAGTGTAACAACTACAAATTTATTGGTGAAGTGAAACAGTGAGAAAACTAACAGTGTGTTCTGATTTTGAAAAATAAATGGGAAACTTTGAAGTAGTTCTTTAGGGTTCTGAAATATACGAAATGGAAAACATGGATTAATTTAATGTCGCATGGGCATAACTACTGAAATATTATATACATACAGAACATAATGGAACTGTAAGATAATAATACGAATTCCATACTTATCAGTTATCAATAACAATAAATTAAAGTAAAATATTATCATATGATAAAACAACATACACTAATTGGCAAACAATTAAAAAGATAATTATAAATAGGTAGATGAAATTGATAAACGAAAGAAGGAAGGAATTTTTTATGCCTGTGTTTTTTTGTGCATTAACACTAATTTGGCCCTTTTGTAAATATTATGGAGTGATAATCTTCATCACGCGTATTTAAATTTGTAAATTTGAGGTGGAGCTTTTTTTGGAATCCTACATTTCACAAAAGGTTGTCAAATATTTTCTTCACATAATAATAGAATTATGAATCGGAACTTCTGTTGATTAGTATATTTTAGATGTTTTTTTAATGTTACCATTTAAATATATTAATTACAAACTCAAACGAGCACTCAAATGTTCGCATTTAAACTAAAATTGGCCGATTTTTAGTTAGTTAAAAATTGCTATGATAAGAATTCATCACTTCTAACGTATAAAATGAAAACCACCATCTAAACAAACGGCCTATTGTTTCATTTAATTACCGAATTATTGATAGAAAAAAAATGATTTTTGAAGAGCGCAGGCCAATGGCCGTAAGCGTGCTAAAGTCAATTTTGTTCGAAGTAAATTACGGATATTTATCCCATTTTTGATCCTCAGCTATAAATAAAAATACAAGCCTTTAGCCTTTACGGACCTCGTAGTGAAACTTTTTTTATAAATTAATTGTTTTTAAAATTATAGTGTAATTGTTTTTAATTAGTGAAATAAAATTATTTTGGTTTGTAACATTTATATAGTATCACGAATATATCACGGATCTGAAATACCAGTGCACCTAGAATACTGCAGGCCTCACTGCTTTAAAAATGTTGCTATATCATTTTCTGTCGACGGTTCCAATCTTCAAATTTAGAGTCGTCTTACTTTGGTAATTGTACAACAACAATTCCATATAATTTCAATCCGGAGTGAAAAATTTCACTCAACCTAAAAGTAGATTTAGGATTCATCAACCAACACACGTTGAGCTAATAAAACACAACACAAAAATACGTAGGTGCGCGTGTTATTGTGGCAAAAGAGGGTTGCTATCATAATTGCATAATTAATAAATGAAAAGTTCCCAAATTAAGTGTCTTTTTTTGTTTGTATGTGAAACTAAAATATCAATGTTTACAGTTAAGGTAGAGTTAACGTACATTTCCACTGATTTTATAAGATATTTAAGATTTATTATAAACAAACAAAAAATCCCATGCATTTTTTTCGATTTTGTATGGCGCACAAAATTTTTATTGGGCTTACCCATACTAACACATGCAATTTTTGTGGGAATATGTATGAAGAAATGGCTTTTATTATAATGGTATTGTATTAATACATAATTAACATACCACTTAGCACGCATACGAAACCTAGCTACTAAAAACGTAGCTACTAAAACCTAAAGATTTTCTTTCCCAAGTAACACCACCTATTGTCGAATCTTAGAAATAATCTCAAAATAAATAGCATACTAAAAACTAAGAAACTAAAAGACCTAAATTATTATTGATAATTCCAATGTCATGCTTGTATTTGTGTGATTTTGTTAAACTGCGTATACTTATTATACGTATTATACATATAACCTTTTAGATGGGAATTTTTGAAATTTAAAATCACTCAAGGATAGGTATAAGATATATAAGGTTTGAAATATAGTATTTCTATGAATTTTCAGGAACCATTTCTTATAGACGTAGGCTGCACAATGTCTGTGAAGCTAGCACGTGAAGTTAGCACGATATTTGCGATGGTAGCACTCTTGGTTTGAATCTTGAATTGAAATGAATTTAAAAAAGTTAGTACGAAAAAAATTTCAATAATTAATTGCTCAAAAAAGAAATAAGGATGAAAATTTATCAACTTAAAATATACATATAAAAAAAATTGGTACGAAAAACGCAACGGCTGATCAAAAATAAGTATAATAAAACATTTGATCAAACTTGATATAAAAGCATCTTCCAAACATTTGTTTGGCCATGAAATTGAATTTTGAATGAAATAGAACCTTTGATGAACTTCCTAAACAAATTTCAAAGCAATCGTATGGGTCAGACGTCTGTAATATTGGTTCGAGCTGGCCTCTTCCAAGCAGTTGTCGGACATGAATTTAATTTTGTATTGAAGAAGAACCCCCCATGAACTTCATAGACAAACTTCAAAGCAATCGTATAGGTCAGACGTTTGTAATATTGGTCCAAACTGGCTTTCTCCAAGCATTTGTCTGATATGAATTTAATTTTGTGTTGTAGAAGAATCCCTAATGAATTTCATAGACCAATTTCAAAGCAATCGTATGGGCATGATCAGACGTCTGTAATATTGGTTCGAGATAGCCTCTTCCAAGCATTTGTCGGACATGAATTTAATTTTGTATAGTAGAAGAATTCTTAATGAACATCTTAGAAAATTTTCAAAGCAATCATATGGGTCAGACGTCTATAATATTGGTTCGAGCTGGCCACTTCCAAGCATTTGTCGGACATGAATTTAATTTTGTATTGAAGGAGAATCCTCAATAAACTTCATAGACAAACTTCAAAGCAATCGTATGGTTCAGATGTTGTAATATTGGTTCGAGCTGGCCACTTCCAAACATTTTTCGGACATTAATTTAATTTTGTATTGAAGAAGAATCCTCAGCGAACTTCATAGACAAACTTCAAAGCAATCGTATGCGTCAGAAGTCTGTAATATTGGCCCAAACTGGCTTTTTCCAAGCATTTGTCGGACGTTAATTTAATTTTGTGTTGTAGAAGAATCGCTAATGAATTTCATAGACCAATTTCAAAGCAATCGTATATGGGCATGGTCAGACGTCTGTAATATTGGTTCGAGCAGGCCCCTTCCAAACATTTGTCGGACATGAATTTAATTTTGTATTGAAGTAGAATCCTCAATGAGCTTCTAAGAAAAATTTCAAAGTTATAATATGGGTCAGACATTTCCTATATTCTACAATACAAGATTAAATTCATGTCCGACAAATGTTTGAAAGAGGCCAGCTCGAACAATTACTACTACCGTCTGACCCATACTTGCTGTTTCAAAGTTGACTGCTTTGAAATTTCCGATTGTTCGAAATTTGTAGGTTATAATCTAATTCGATAAAATTGACAAAAATAGTAAATTAATATTTAATTTTCTTTGTAAATTAATTTCGATATATTTATTAAATTTTTTTGTTATTTTCATATTCTTTAAGTATGTTTAAAATTTCGTGCTAACTCTATCTAATACTCAAACCACTTTTAGAACATAAACCAATTTAATTTTTTAAATTAATATGATAGATGTCTGATAAATTTGGATGTAGACTTTCTTTAATTTATTTAATTATATTCTATAATTTACTTAAATAATATAACTTATTTTTAAAATATTTAAACTATGATAGTTTGTGTTTTTTTTGTATTTAGTATTTGATATACAATAATTGGTAGAGATCTGTGATAAAAAATATTGCCATACGCACAATTAAAAAAAAGTCGTGCTAACTTTACGTGCTAGTTTCACATCGGTGGCTGCACACGTGTAAATTAAGTAAGGTTAGTAGATGTTCACTATATCAAAAATAGGTCAAACCTCAGAGATGTTTAATATATACATTATTTGTGGAGATAATCATTGTTTATACTTATTTTTAAGGTAATATCATTTGAAAGATGTATAACTTTTCTTAAGTCAACTGTCCACATCTCTTAGACGTCTCTTACATTTGACCAATTTCTGATATAGTGATCATCCCGTCATTTATTTAAACGAACATCGTCAACGATCAAACAGGTTCTTGTCACCATATTGGTATAGCCTATATCAATATGGTGAACACAATTTATTTGTCTAAGCCTACATATGACGTATCTCTGCCTACATATGACGTATCTCTTAGATATTTATATTTAAACACGCATATTCACCGTCAACGGCAAATGGGTTATTATAGTAACGTATAGTGGTGCATTCGTTCGAAATTTTTTCAAAGGCCAACTACACACATATGTCATATCTGTAAAACATCACTGAGATCAGACCAATTTTTTATATATAAAAGTGAAGATTCCCTAAATTATTTAAATGCGTTTACCCAACGCCCAAAACAAATCGGTTGTGAAAATTCATAGCGATAAGAAGATGGATTTTACAACGTTTGAATGTCTCGAACAAGGAAGGCAATGCATTTCAATCCTTATATGCCTTATACCTACTCTTGAGTGATTTAAAATCTCAAAAATCCCCAATTTTAAGAACTAACTAATTATGTTTTTTGGTTTCAATAAAATGTAAAAGCCACTTTTCGAATTTCTTATGAATCTATTGATTTTCATTTGTCACATGTTCCAAGGTCGTTAGTTTCTTAATTGCAATTTTAACTTTTTATAACAAACATTTTAAATAGGTGTAACATTGCTTTTGTCAACTCTTTCGCATTTGCATTTTTGTTATTTCGACAAATTTTGTATACCGCCATGTTTTGTCATTTTTAAATTTTGTCCAAAATTTCATAGTTGTCTCCACCTCCAGACATAATTTATCTTGCGTTTCCTCATAATTTTAATTTAAAGAATGTTTTTCTTTTACTTCAAATCCTCCTCCTAATTTCACGGACATATTTTAACAGTTTATCGGAAGGTGCTACACTTGGGCTGAGTACTACTTATTATACATTGTACATTAATAGTTGGTTGCCTATAGCCTTAACGTTAAAATAAAAGTCTGAACTGTTAAAACGACTTTCTTAACCAGCTGCCTTAGGCTTTCTGGGCGCCAGTTTAAGTTGAATGTTTTTATGGTTAAAAAATATGGTGGGAAGTTACTTTGCCCCAGTGAACTGTGACCGTCTGCTATACGAGTAAAAGTAAGAAAGTATAAGATATCAAAAAATGTCCAACCTGATAAAAAGTGAATCAGTATATATCTCGGGTGCACGTGTTATTATCGAACTAAGAATTTCAATTTCGCTCAATTTAAGATTTAATAGAGATATGTATGACTATATACATGAAGCTTTTGGCTACTTATTTCATGAAATTAATGTCTCGACTTCTAATCCAAATTCAATTTTTTACGTTCAGACTAATTTGCAAATCTCAATTAAAAATTGCACGGCACATAATTTTTTTTGTTTGTCAAATCAAAACAAATTTCACTTGTTTATTTGGTCAATTTGCTCCAATTAACTTAAAACTACTTCTATCTTTAATTTTTGTTTAATTTAATGTAAATTTCGCCTATTAATCAAATTGCCAAATGAAATAACTAAAAGTACTATTATTTTATTAATATTATTATGTTTATTATAATAGTTGTTTGGCTCATCAATCTACTAATTCCTAGTCTGAATATAGTTTATAAGCTTGTTGTGTCTTTCAACGGGAGTAATGGGCATGTAAAATGTGTAAAAAGGTAGGTTACATCAAAGCCATATTTACTACTGGCCTACTACCTAAAACGATGACGTAATGCTATGTCGACGGTTATCAGTCTGTCTTAATCAATCAAAGTAGCAGTACGTACATTTTGATCGTAATTTACTTTAGACAGAATAAAACCGAGTAATTATTTGTGTTGTTGTATTAAAACCAATAGTAAAAGAGAAGTCGTCATAAATTTACGTCATTACCATAAAAGAATGTTGCCACTGGGCAGTAGTAAAGATGGCTTTGGCTGCACATAAAAGTATTGATGCTAAACAACGATGCAGTAGGTCTCATAACTATATATCGAATTGTTTTTTAATTTTTTTAAATAACTGATAAAAAAATTAACAAATTTTAATGCCAAAAGTTAACTAGGTTCGGGCATTCTGATTTATGAAACAAAACCCCTTACTTCAATTATTTATCGAAATAAACAGATTTTTCAAAACTCCTTTGTTTCATAACTATATACTCGTAACCAAGCACTAGCCTTTTGATCATTTGTCTCGTCGAGGCTTATAGATTTGAATTTTTTTTTGTCTCAATTAATCTTTCGATATATCTTTCGAATATATAAGAACCTAAAAAGATGAGTTCACACGAAACACGCTGGTTGGTTAAGGCCGCGAATAATTCTTGTAAAAGTATTAAGCGCCTGAGAAGCGAGCTTAAATTAAATGTGTCTCGAAGCACACTTTGCCGAGCTATGAAAGATGCTGGACATCTAAAACACTGCAAAATGATGTCAGTACCAAAGCTATTGCCACGGCACAAAGCCGCGCGTCTTGGTTTTGTTAGAGCAAATATGAGTCGTGACTGGTTAAATGTAATTGTAAAACATCTTGTTCTGCTTTTATGATAACTAACCATTATTTAATAATAGGTGATTTTTTCCGATGAAAAAAAAATTAATTTATATGGGCCAGATGGTATTCAATATTATTGAAGGGATCTCAGAGCCAAAGTGATTTTCAAAGCGGAACTCTGGTGGCGGTTGTTTAATGGTATGTGGAGCTTTCTCTTCAGCGGGCATCCTCACCTTAGCCTTTCCATCCACTAGAATGAATAGCGAGTAGTATATTGGCGATCTAGAAAACCATCTTCTACCTTTTCTGTATACATATAAATCAAAAAAAAGCTGGATTTTTTAGCAAGATAACGCTCCAGTAGACACGAACTGGAGTGCAAAATCATGGGTGGCAGAACATTACATATCACTATTAGATTATTCCGCTTGTTCACCAGACCAAAACCGAATTGAAGATCTTTGGGACTATTAGTTCGGAATTTTTTGGAGAATAAAAGATAATTCGAGCCAATAAATGATTTAAAATTCTTCAATTCATTGGTTAGAAGTATAACAGGATTTTGGCAATAGCAGTAAACAAAGGACGACCTATGGCTTATTAATTTTTTGTTTATTTATTTATTATACTATATAGATAGATATATAGTTATGAAGCAATGTAATTTTAAAAAATTCGTTTTTTCCCAAAAAAAACAATTGAATCTTGCAACGGTTTCTTTACTTGTTGACGAATTTTATACTTATCTAATTTTTGTTAACGCTGTTCTGTTAACACTCGCCAACGTAGATTTTACTTTGAAAATGTAGAATATCTGGCTGCAAACAATACAACAAAAGTTTTAAGTACTTCGTACATAAAGGGTTTTCCTGTTTTCCATCTGTTGGTCTTTTCTTAAGCTCAAAAAAATATTTATTGTGAAGTGGTAAAAATAAAAACTCAAACTATGCCATTTTTAGTCATGTGTTCATTTACAACACAACAACGCGTTGTTCTGTTTGTAAATTACGTATGACTTTAGTCAACATGGACGTCCTACAGAGCCCGGAATTTTCAAAATTGTTGAACGTTTTGAAGAAACTGGATCAGATGCAGGTCGTAGAGCATATACACACTATCGTCCAGTTCGCACTCGTGAAACAGTAACAGCTGTAAGTAAAAATGTTCGTGAAGAACCTAGCATCTCTTTGAGGCGTCGTTCAGGAGGGGGCGTGACCAAAATTCGATAAAATCGATTTCGATTATCTTTGGTTTTCACAAGACGGTGTCACATGTCACACAAGTCGTGAAACTTTCGACCGTTCCATGATCGCATAATTTCAAGAAATTCAAATTCTTCAAAAGTAGAGAGCATATCAATGATCCACAAACAATTGAAGTTCTTAAGAACAACATTCGAGTTGAAATTGAGGCCATTGAACTGTTTTATTGGGAAAAGTCATCAACAATTTTGATGTTCGGATGCAGGCCTGTAATAGGAACAGTGTTGGTCATATGAACGATGCTGTATTCCATACAAAAAATGGCACAGAACCAACATCCATTTTCAATCCCAATTTTTGAATTTCCAATATACATTATGTGTTTTAATTTTAATATAAAAAACTAACAGATGAACCACCCTTTATATTTTAAAATAATTGGTTTATCGGAAACGTAATTGAAAAGAACGAGGAAACCTCGTTTTTATTGATAGCATGTTCGATTAAATAAATTGAGTAATTTGCACAGTGGTTTGTGTCAAGTGTATCAGCAGTATCAACATTTTGATACAAATTCCCCCGTTTGGGGGAAACCTAAATTATAAAATTATGTGATCTTTTCAATTGAATACCGGTTTACTTACTCATCTGACTAAGAGCTGTGAAGTTTTATCATTCACAACTTTTTGTGAAGTTAAGATAAAGTATATCAATTTAATTTCATTTTTATTTTATTTCATGATAGTTATTTTAAAAAAACAGCAATGTTTGTCCGAGTTTGAATTAAGTGTCGGTACGGGTGCCAAACAGCTCCTAGTATTTTCAAATCCTTAGTAACCCAATGAAACGCACAACCTAATTATATTATTACTTCTTATTTCAAAATATCAATTTGGAAATATTTAGTTAAAAATATTGTTATATATTTTTAAACTTAAGTATTTCCAAAGTTTCATCATTTTGGTTTCGTTGCATACTATAAAAATTATTTTTCGGTGGGATCGAACTTCGTAAAACACTGATAAGGAGTTATTTAAAGAATGCTATAAAAAATGAATGTTACATATTGTTTCTGTTGTGTGTTTTTAAAGAATTAATACCGAAAAATACCGACAGATCACTAGGTCAGAACTACAACCTCCAGTATCTTCAAACAACGTATTACTCTTATAACAATTTCTTATCAACACAAGCAAATAATACACAGAAACGAAACGTGATTTCCCATCTTTAGGTGGTGGTTATCGCGCATATTTTCGAAATTATTATTACAAATATTTTTCTACATATATATGACATAACCATGAGTCGATCGATCCCAAACTATTTCGACATAGAATTGCGTCATTATGACCACGAATTTATCACTAATATTTTTATTAGACATCATAAATACTTCTCATATCGCTCCTCTTATATCTAAACTAAAACATAAAAGCCGTGATAAAATTGCGGTTTTATCAATGGTGTGTGAGAGCAATTTAGTTCGTATTAACGGATATTGATTTTTTTTATATTCAACAGGGTGAATGGGCATGGATAAAACCCATAAATAATGGTGAATTCGATATACCATTGGGATGTCGAATAATACGCACACACAAAGGTAAAGTTTTGGTTTGTGATGATGACGGTAAGGAAGTATGGGTGGAAGAACAACAAATTATCAAAGGAATGCACTTAACATCACAACGTGGTGTCGAGGACATGATAACACTGGGCGACCTTCAAGAATATGCGATTTTGAGGAATTTATTCATTCGTTATCGATCGAAAAATATATACGTAAGCGCTACTCAAAACACACTAATTATGTTTATGACAAAATGTTTTTTCAAATTTTGCTATTTATTTACTTTATATATAGACATACACCGGAACCATGCTTGTCGCCATAAATCCATATGAAATTTTACCGATCTACACAAACAATGAGATATCTCAGTATCGCGATAAAAAAGTTGGTGAATGTCCACCGCACATTTTTGCCATTGGCGACTGTGCTTTCCAGCAAATGAAACAAATGGGTCGCGATCAGTGTATCGTTATTAGTGGCGAATCAGGTGCTGGGAAAACCGAAAGTACAAAACTGATATTACAATATTTGGCGGCGACGAGTGGTAAACACTCATGGATCGAACAACAAATTATCGATGCGAATCCAATTCTAGAAGCATTTGGTAATGCAAAGACAGTGCGTAACGATAATTCATCGCGTTTCGGTAAATATATAGATATCCATTTTAGTCCTAGTGGCGCTATCGAAGGAGCGAAAATCGATCAATATTTGCTCGAAAAATCGCGTATTGTATCACAGAATAAAGGAGAACGAAATTATCATATTTTTTATTCGATGCTGGTTGGGTTAAATAAAGACGAACTGCGAAGGTTGGAGTTGGAAGATCCTTCAAAATATCATTATCTAACGGGTGGTGAAACATTAACATGTGATGGCCGAAATGATGTAAAAGAGTTCGCCGAGGTTCGTGGCGCTATGAAAGTATTAACATTCGACGATGGTGACGTTTGGGAAATAATGAAGCTTTTAGCAGCAATTTTACATTTAGGTAATGTCAA
Organism: Nephrotoma guestfalica; assembly: GCA_963691935.1. Lineage (NCBI taxonomy): Eukaryota > Metazoa > Arthropoda > Insecta > Diptera > Tipulidae > Nephrotoma > Nephrotoma guestfalica. The sequence continues at coordinate 151,884,431 of OY829913.1, forward strand.
ATACAAAGGAATTATGGTTCAAAATATTGACGCGACAGAAATTAATGATAATGCGAATGCGACGAAAGTAGCTACGTTACTTGGCGTAGCGAAAAGTTTGTTAACTGATTCATTGACGAGAAAAACTATATTTGCACATGGCGAACGCGTTGTTAGTTCGATTTCGAAAGACGTGGCACTCGAGGCTCGAGACGCGTTTGTAAAAGCGATATATGGAAGAATTTTTATTCGTATCGTAGAAAAAATAAACGATGCGATTTTTAAATCAGCAAACAAGAGCAAAATATCGATTGGAGTTCTTGATATTTTCGGGTTTGAAAATTTTACGATAAACAGCTTTGAGCAGTTGTGCATTAATTACGCAAATGAAAACTTGCAACAATTTTTTGTAAAACATATATTCAAGGTAAACAATGTTGATATGCATGTATACTTATTAGGCCAAATTATAAATACCACTTATTTATTTACAGATGGAACAAGAAGATTACACAAAAGAAGGAATCAACTGGAAACATATAGAATTTATTGATAATCAAGAAATACTCGACATGATCGGCCTCAAGTCAATGAACATAATGTCTCTAATCGACGAGGAATCGCGTTTCCCAAAAGGCACTGATTTAACCATGTTGGCCAAGTTACACGGTCAGCATGGACAAAAGAAAATCTACATAAAACCGAAGGCGGATCAAACACCAACATTCGCAATCAACCATTTTGCAGGAATTGTAGATTACCGGGTGCCAGGGTTTCTGGAGAAAAATCGCGATTCATTTAGCACCGATTTAAAGGAGCTAGTCACACAATCGTCTAATAAATTTTTGCTTAGTTTATTTGGCGGTGATACACTTGATACTGGAAAAAAATCAGTGACACTGTCCACTCAATTCAGAACATCGCTTGATTCGTTAATGCGGACATTATCAGCTTGCCATCCATTTTTTGTCAGATGTATTAAACCAAATGAATTTAAAAAACCAAATGTAAGAACTTATTGTAATTTAAATTATTAATTATGCTAATATAACATACAATTTATTGATAGATTTTTGATCGAGCACTTTGTGTTCGTCAGTTGCGTTATTCTGGTATGATGGAAACAGCTAAAATTCGGAGAGCCGGTTATCCAATTCGGCATTCGTACAAAGAATTTGTTGAAAGATATCGTTATTTAGCGCCGGGGATTCCACCGGCCCATAAAGCCGATTGTCGTGAAGCATCTCGAAAAATTTGTAACCATGTTCTTACAGCGGACTCCGACTATCAATTTGGACATACAAAAATATTTTTGAAAGATTCTCATGACGTACACCTTGAGGAGACAAGAACGCGTGTTTACATCAAACATATTTTAGTAATACAGCGTGGTTTCAGGCGAGTTATTTTTAAGAAATTTATAAAAAGACATCGAGATGCTGCCATTACAATTCAAAAGCATTTTCGTGCACGTGGTTATCGTCAAAATTATCTTACGATGCGAAATGGATTCCGACGGTTACAGGTCGTTGTGCAGTCTCGACAGTTGGTACACAATTTTGCTGTGCTACGACAATCGGTGGTTATGATTCAAGCGCAATGTCGTGGTTATCTAACGCGACGTAATTTACAAGGAAAACGTACGGCTAAGGCAAAGAAAATGGCAGAATTGCGAGCGATCCGACAAAACGAAGAAAAGGAATTGAAACGAGCGGGTAACGCGAGGTGGTATGAAATTGCCGAAGATAAATATTTAGAACGAGTAGCTGCTTTATCCAAAGAATTGGCATTAGAAAAGGAAGAACCAACCAAACCGTTAGATAGGTCACAAATATTCAATGTCGAAGAATACAACAAAGTGGTTGACGATGCATTTGTTTTCCTTCCTGAGGGGCCAATGAGTCCTGAGCCACAACACAAACAATCATCATTTGGTGTAAGCAATTTATTAGTATTTTTTGAGGAAAGGTCTCGTGAAAAGAAAGTCATACCGAAAAAATTATTATCAGCCCCTGTCAACTATTATGAAAATACTAGTTTCCTTCATAATCACGTGGCCCATCGTAACAGTCATTATGTGTCTCGATTTTAACGACATCTTCATTATCATATTGTATATAAAATAAAATTTCATTTAAATTTAAGCACTAATGATTCATGTGATATAAATTAATTGCATTTGAACTTTTTTTACCTATTTATTCAAAAAACACTAATTGTAAATAATTGCACACATAAAAATACAAAACAAATAATTTATGTATTCACTCATGTTTTATTACACACACAAGCACAGAAATTGTCAAAATGTACACTTCATCCATCATTGCTGGGTTTATTATTTTGTACATATTACAACATTCCTAATCTAAACCACCTATCTATCACTTACAGGACGTGTATAAATACCGAAAAATAAAGAAACGTCTATCAAATTCTATAACAAGCTTCAATCAAATCCATTAACCAAAAAAAGATCCACATTCAAGTTATGCATTCATGTGATTTCATATCGATCGCGATTTTTATCATTAAATTTACTGGGTGACCCACAAGAGCATATCAAACTTTAGTATCTAGGTAAAATTACGTTAAAATAACAACAAATTAAATCATCGATCCAATTCTGACTGATATAGCCGAGTCCCGGGTAAGTTTATTTTTTAAAATTCATTTTAATTTTATTCAGGGATGTTTTGTTTAAACCCATTTAAATCAGAGTAAGAGTTTTTTTTACTATTAAAAACCTTAAAATATATTTGGCAGGAAAATATCCAAATTCTACCACAACATGTCTATTAGTAATAAATTCATTTTGGCTTAATATTGTTCCGGATTTCAGAAATACCAGGACTTGAATAGAGTTCAGACCTAATATACCTTAATGATTATGAGATATTTAATATAAACGTTAATTTTGTTTGCTGATGTGTTTGATAATTGAATTTTGTTAATAATTTGTATACGAGTAAACCAATATAGGTATACTGAAATCGTTCTTAACATCTGCTGGCCGCTTCCGAAAGTAAATGCCTTAGCATCTTCAAAAATGTGTCTTGCCGGCTTATTGGAATCAAAAAACTCAAAAACTCAAAAAAATTTTACGAATTTCTCGAAAAAAAATGATCCGCACCATCCATGATACATACCAATAAAATAATTTTATGTTTTTAGGTTTATAAATACAATGATAGATTTAGTTTTATATTTATATATTTTCCTGTTATTGAATAGGTTTAACATTTTACACACTTTTTGGTTTATAATATATAAATTTTGAAAAGTAATTGACAGTTGCTCTGCAAAAGCGAAAATTAACTTAACTGGACAAAAATACTATGAAACTATTATTCCCGAAAGGACGAATAGGGCCAACGGTTGTTGTAATTATATTCCTTTGGTAAGTGTTTTTCACGGCTTTATGATCACTTTAGTCGTTTCTTTCCTAATTGGATATTTATGTAGTTTTAATTATTCCTGCTTTTATATCTGCTTTATCGGTTTTTGTTGTCCAAAAAAAGAGATTTTATTGTTTACTAAAAGACGCCTTGGCTTAAAATCTTCCACATTTGCTTATTTATTCTTGAGCGAATTTACCTTTAGGTACCTTTATTATATCTTTCAAGAAGCATGATGGTGCGTTAACAATGGCACGTAAAAATATGATTTGGAATTGGCTACCCCAAAGCAGAATACCAAAAGTCCACGCAATGTTTTGGGTGAAGTATGAAGATAGATAGATATATTAAACAATGCAGTGTTATATTTAAACCACTCATTACACCCGTAAATAGTAAGTTTCATTAAGTGATTAACAGAAATTCACCTTTCCGGATAAATAAATGGGCGCTAATAAAAACTCCTCAAATTATTGGTTACCGCCCGATAGAGGTATCCGGAGTGTGAATTTTCTTTAATCACGTGTACTGGTGCAAATCAGTATTTTTAAAACGAAACTACATTTTTTAATTTAGCTGCGTATTTAACTTAGAAAAGAAAATTTAGAAAATGATTTAGCTTCATCTTTTTATACATGCTAAATTGTACTTGCTGGTAAATTCAAAAAAAAAAACTTTGATTCGTTGAAAACGCAGCAAGCTAAATGATTGTTTATAAATAACGTCATGTCAAACTAAAAAATGTCAATGGGCCGTCACACACGTGTATTCAGCACAAGACGTCATGTTAACAAAAAAGGTGCATTTAAACGAGTGTGTCATAATTATATGTTTATGTATTTTGCTTTATAACAAATAATCAAAAAAATAAAGCAAATACATATAACATACATAAACATAATTATATGCTGTTGCTTTATTTTCTAGATTGATTATAATTTGTGATATCATTAAATGTACCATATGAAAAGTACACATTACCTGCTTTACATATGGCACATGTACTTTCGTGAAAAATAATTAACAATTTAGAAAAATTTATAACTATTGCGGACAATCGTTTAATTCATCTTTTTGGTTATCTTGATGTGCTGTGCTCAATACGTGTGTGGAAAGGCACAATGAATGATGTCAAGTTTCTTTTCATGATGTTGGAATTATGTATTACTAAAACATTATCAGGAATTTCGGAAAGGTCGCTCAATTATATAACTATTCTTTCTATAAAATAAAATTTTATATTTATTAAGAAAGGTTATTTTCAAATGAAACGCAATGAACCATTTTTATTTAGAGATTTTTTTCTTTAAATCGCCTTTATGCCTTATTCATAATACGTATGGGGTTTAAATTTATCTCAGTTCTCATATAACTTGTCTATTATTGATAGACAACTCTTTGCTGGGTTATTTTATTCACTATCTAAATTATCTATTCGAACTTTTCCTATTATCCGTATTGTCGCTTTACTACTTCTAATGATTACACGACGTTTCAAATTGCAAAGTAAACTTTTTTATTTATCAACAACATTTCAAATTGTCAACAAGAGCTGTCTGACAATAATAGATATGAATTCTATGAGAACTTCTACGTAAAACCCAAACGTAATATGATGAAGCCATGCTGAAGTAAATTACACGTAAAATCTCTCTCTTAAAATCACCTCTCTTTATTTGATTGATTGATTGTTTGGAGTGTACGGCGAAGGACTAACCAGAATCTGCCTTGTTACATATAATAAAACCAAGGGATAGGGCGGGATTGTTAGTTCTGCCATAGTCGACCCAGTTACACATACCTATAAGTCGATACAGTTATAGTAACTCAGTGACAACACAATTCTAAACTACATATTTTCATTATTAATTTAATATTTTGACTAGTTTACAAAACTATGATATCCTATTAGTATAAATTTAATTAATAATAGTAGTATAGAATACTTTGAAAATTTATACAAACTAAACTGCAGAAAATTGTTAAAAATTTGAAATTTCTCCAAAAGTCTGTATTACTATACGAAATCCTAATAAATCAAAGCAACTTAAACAAAATTGTTTGAAATTTGTTGCTTTAACTAGATGGTCCTACTAGTTAAAGACCGCACAAGTTAAATGTGTAAATTATAAAATACATTTTTAAATATTACTGTTTCTGATGAATGTAATCATGAATGTGTTTCTGAGTAATTATTTAATTACTTAATATTCTAGCTACTTCATCAACACACTTGTCTCGAAATTTGTTACGTAAATTTGACATCCTAGAAATTGATGATAATACATGTTAATGAAAATATTATGTATTTGCAGATTATTACAAATAATTCAATATTAGTAAGTTTTATCTGTTCCACCTCGCTATCCCTCTCCTAACACTCCCTTGATTAATCACCAAAGCCTAGAACGCTGCAAAAACCGTCATTTAGTGCATGAACAATAATAATGGTTAGAGCAGCACATTATAACAAGAGGACAGAACGTCGTAATTTTCACGTGATTTTGGCATTGAATCCCATCAAATTGGAAAAGACCTGACATTATTTGGGAAACCTCTATACAAAAATGAGTTAAAGCCCCTCTTTTAGGTAATTGTATTAATGAACCTGCTTGCATTTTGTAAATTCCAATAAAATGGTTTTTATAAACCACAAGTCAATCAATAATCACTACAAATTAATCAAAATGCTCAAAAGAACATCTAGCACGCATACCAGTTCTACCTTTTCATACCCACATTAATTAAGCCACACTAGCAATGGTAATAATCCGCAATACATGCAACACCCACTCACCTATCATCACTTACGTCAACATTATCACAATTAATATTATCCTCGAAAACTCACTACAATTAGTCTGATTCAATCAGACTAAACTGAAATCCTAAACTCAGTGGCTGGGAATCGACGACGTTAGTAAATTTTTAATTTAAGTTAACTAATGTTATAAAATATGGCACTAAAATCTATTCATTAGTGGTGTATGATGGTTAACGGAGAAACAATTATACATGCATATCAGGATTCTTAGGGCGGTATTTATAGTCGTTACTACAACTATATGTCAAATTATGTAACCAATTTCGTATTAAAATATCTCACTACAAGATTTTATAAAGGGTGAAATTTGGTTTTTATTGATCAAACTCAATTAATATAGTGATGTTTATGGAATAAAGGAAGAAAATTTCATAAAAATTCACTAAATCTAACGATTTCCAAAAATGGAAGCTATATTTATAGCAATAGTCACGACTATAAATACGGGCCTTAATATTCCCGGTATAGTGCATTTTATTGATGAAGTAAGTGCTGCTTTCTGCTCCTATTTGTTTACATTCACATCAAGCTTCAAAAATTTCACACACACTAAGCAAAACTTTCGTTCAAAATAGTCAATTAATAATGGTGTCGATTCCATTTTCTATTATCCGCCAATATTTCTAAGGAACTAGATGTTCAGTTCAAATTTTTGAAGCGAATATAATAATTTGTTAGCGTATTCTGCATCCAGTCTTCATAGTAAAAACAGCAGAATAGCAGGAAAGACAGATACATAGATTATTTTCACTGAATCGACACCAATATTTCTAAATTAAACTAAACTGCGGTACGAATACATAAAAACTTACCTCTTTTAGAATAAGAAAATAAAATTAAACACACCACAATTAGATCTAAATTTGATATAAATCGAAGAATAACTTTTACTTATCTTTAAAATGCAAAAACGATGATTTCATCTAGGTATATACCTATTTATTTTACACCGAGCACAAAAATACATTTAATACAATTGCGAGTACTTTGAAAAAATTGGAAACATGAAACTCAATATATCCAACTGTTCTAAACTTCCAAAATTCCAAAAGCCGTTTTACTGTATCGAAGTTTTACTTATGAGGGCGTTTTGGTATCCTGATTTAACCGTGCATAAAAGAATAAATGTTTAAGGTATCCTTTCCCGCTTATCTCCTGTCCAACTTATTTTGAATTCAAAGCATGCTGAACACTGTTGAAATATTGGTGAAGCCGGTGTTGGTTCTCTCCCAAACTTGATACAAACAATTATGGTATGACGGGATGGCATATTTAGAGAATCAAAACAATATCGATCGCTGATTTGAACAATGCCTCAATTTTTAAGTGCTACTAATTTGAAGTTCAACCAACGCTAAGCAGAACTCCAAGCAGTATGTGGTTTTTACCACATCTGTTGTGACTTCTTGAATGTAATGTTGAAATATTTATGTTTTAAAATCAATTACATGTTTTATTTCAAATTTGGTTAAAACTTTGGTCACCTGTACTCATTGGCCTACATATAGTTGCAATTTGAGCTAAAGATGATCTAGTTTATTTTGATTTGATCCATTTGTTTATGTTGGTCATTCTAAGTTATGATAATTTTGGCATTATTCACTGTTTTAACTAAGTGAATTATTTTAAAACTAAATTTTTGGAAGAAGTTCTGAAATATGGATAAAATTAGTTGGGGATTCTAAAATATGTATTGAATTAAAATGATCTAATTTGAATTACACATTTAAATAAGGCTAAATAAGTTTTGGCGATACATTTCTATAAAACAGCACAGTTTTTAATATTTTTAACGACAGCTATATCTGCTGGTCAAATTTAGTAACAAATCTCACATAAATAATTTAAGATTGTGAGACTTCATTGTGAAAATTATTAAAGTCATCTACTGCGATTAGTCTGGTACTATAATAATTAGAATTGGTGAAATTTATAACTGACTTATTATTATTAACTGACAACCCTTTTAAGATTTTGAAGCAGTTTTGACACGTAGGCCACACTGAAGTATTATCACTCTGGGTGAGGTCCCAATATCCTCTATTTTGTTCCAAAAAGCACATAATACTATCCTATTCCGTTTCAATATAGAATAAGAACCAAGTTATAACTTCCCAACTCGTTTCACTTGCAGGTTTAATCTTAGTAATTAATTTCATCCTTACTTCTCTAAATACTGTTGAGTAATTTTTTCTTGAAATCACGTTTACTTCATTAGGGTCGAACCGTTGCCTTGACACATGTTAGTTGGCTTCTTATAACAACAGTAAACAAAATTGTAACACTGATATAAAGGCTTAAGCCACTCAAACAGCTCTTCATTGGATTTTGTTTCAAAAATAAATTAAACACAAATGTTTTTATTCATTTATTATTCTATTTTTGTTTTGTGTTCAAACTTACCCTGTTGCTTAAAAAAGCTAGGTAGATGTTGATTAATGTTGTTTTGGACCGCGCCTATGACAATACCCGATATTTAAAATCATTAGTTACTCAACTTAAGAGTATATTTTTAAGCAACAGCTGCAATTCATCAAGAAGACAATGGAAATTTCGTAGTTCGGGTTAATTACAATCCTTGATCCATCTGACCTAGAAAAAAACCAAGAATAAATCACAATAAACCAAGTATTTTAATAAAATCTTCAAATTCAGATGAATAGATAATATTAGATTAAAGATGTTGGTGAATCACATTACATAAACCCAAACTACATTAATTTTGTATATTTAAGAAAATTTTCAAAGAATTATCATCAGTTGAACCAAATCGTAAGGGGATTTAATTTTTATATTTCTTTAAAGTGAAGTCACTTAGTCAATTTACGGAAGAAAGAAGAACTATTACTGTTTATTATAAACTGTTACACTGTGTAATACAAAACCGTTCTGTTAATCGAAATGAAAACTGAATATGATTCTAATTATACAAATGTAAACTCATTGCCACCAAAAGCACATTTCTTATCACCAGTTCATATCAACCCCGGTTTGGTGTTGTTGTAGTTAATCATCAGAAAGGTATTTTATCGTATTTCCATTAATCACACTTGCTTATGAAATATATGTACATTGTACATATGTACATGTGGGCTTAACTATTTTATTACTGTATTTATTACTAATTAATTTATTTCCAAAAAATTAATGAAATTTAGTTAAGACTGAGGTTTCAATTTGATTAATTTGATTTTTAAAATTATATACAGGGAATGTTAAATGAGCTAACGCAACCCGACGACTCTATAGCGGTACCCTATAAAAAGAAACCGCGAGAGGATTATTCTGATTACGATTTTTATAAATTTGCCGCCACATATTTTTCCAACAATAATTCCGCCCAGTTTAGTAAGCGTCAACTTAAAGCATCACTTTTAGATTTACCATTGCCCAGCGATGAAATTGCATCACAAGCGATATGGATAACAATTTTGCGTTTCATGGGTGATATGGCCGAGGCAAAATACGAAAATGATGAATCGGAAATGAAAAAAACGCCTGTTATGCAAAAATTGAATGCCACATTAGGTCGCTCGTTCGTAAAATCACAAGAGTATAATAATAAACAGTATAATAATTTGTCAAATGAAGACCGACAAAAACTAATTAATCGCACACTAAAACGTAAAACAAAATTGCCCGAAGAGTTAAAACAATTTATGGAGAATGACCAAGAGATTTCTGCATATCAAGAATGGCTAAATACGAGAAGCTCAAACTTAGAGAAACTTCATTTTATCATTGGGCATGGAATATTACGACCAATTTTACGCGATGAAATATTCTGTCAAATTTTGAAACAATTAACAAACAATCCGACAGCGGTGTCCCACGCCAAAGGATGGATACTGTTATCATTGTGTATCGGATGTTTTCCACCATCGGAGAAACTGTTTAAGTATTTAATGGAATTTATCCGGCGGGGACCGGAATTGTATGCACCCTATATAGAAAACAGACTTGCTAGAACGGTCGCAAATGGACCAAGAACCCAACCACCATCTTGGCTTGAACTAGCTTCGACCAAAACCAAACAGAATATAAAACTAACCCTATTCCTGATGGATAGTACAAATCATACAATTGAAGTTGATTCTGCTTCCACAGCCGAGGAAATTTGCTACCAACTAGCAAAAAAAATCCAGTTAAATGATCCTTTCGGCTTTTCAATCTATATAACGCTATATGATAAGGTAATGTCACTTGGTGGTGGGCGTGAACATATCATGGATGCCATATCGAATTGTGAACAATACGCCAAAGAACAAGGTGGTTCGGAAAAAAATCCACCATACAGGTTAGTATTTCGCAAGGAAATATTTACACCGTGGTATAATCCGTCCGATGATCCGGTAGGCACCGACTTAATATACCGCCAAATAACCCGAGGTGTTAACTTCGGCGAATATCGTTGTACTTCAGAAAAAGATATTTCAATGTTGGCAGCTTTACAATATTTCGTTGAATTTGGAAACAAATTCGATATAAAATTACTCCAAAAATCTCTTCCAGATTTTATTCCAAAAGATTTATTATCTTCGGGGGATTCGGCAATGATAAAGTGGGAGAAACACGTGCAAGACGCGTTCACAAAGAGTAAAAATATTCAAAATAATGTCTCATCTCAAATTGCAAAAGAGGATGTTGTTATATTTGCACACTATTCGTGGACCATGTTGTTCTCTAGATTCTATGAGGGAGTCCAAATCGATGGGCCTAAACTTCCAGCGCAAACCGTTATTATAGCAGTGAACAGCTCTGGAGTGTTCTTTGTAAATGAGAAGGAACAAGTGCTGCTTGAACTGTCTTACCCTGAAATTATGGAGGTTTCATATGTTGACACAGAAGATTCAAGTTTAACCACAGTTCATATAAATACAATACAAAAGAATGACTTTGGATTTAAAAGTTTTGATGGCCAAGAATTGTCAAAATTGATTGAGTTCATGTTGAATGGTTTGAAACAACATTCCACATATGCAGTGGCAATTCAAGATTTTAGAAGTGAAGAAAATGCCGAACATTGCCTCGATCTAAAGAAAGGTGATTTGATTGAATTAAATGATGAATATAATGGTGGTAAACTGATGTTAAACGAAACACCTTGGGGTTATGGTACTGCTAACGGTAAAAGTGGAGAGTTCCCCACAGAAGTTATATACGTTCTTCCAGCAATGCGACCACCTACTAAAGAAGTGTTGCGCTTATTCAAACTAGAGCGATCGGTGCAACCAAAAGTACGTAAAGCTATGTATAACACACTTCAACGACGAAAGATGCACACGTTGAAAAGATTTGGAGCAGAAAACTTCAGAGAAAGCATGATGTAAGTAAATTTTACGGAACTATATTATATTCTGATAAATTCCTATTTTTTCAGGGTTTCCTCATCACAAACATTAAATTCAATCCGACGAACTCAATCCGAGGAATTATGGAGTCATACACGGGATCCTATCAAAGCTCCATTATTACAACGACTACAAAAAGATTCAGATTTGTTCAATCAAGCCGTTGCCTGTTTTACATACATTTTGAAATACATGGGCGAACTGCCAAAGGGCAAAGTTGCCATAAATACTGATTTAATATTTGAACCGGCCATGAAAAACGATTTAGTAAAAGAGGAACTGTATTGTCAAATTATGCGGCAATTAACCGAAAATCCAATAAGTGCAAGTGAAGAAAGGGGTTGGGATTTAATGTATTTAGCAACAGGATGTATGATCCCATCAACAATACTACAAAAAGAGTTGATAGAATTTTTAAAGACACGTAAACATTCGCTTGCTCTAGAATCACTAAATCGTCTATACAAAACTATTAAGCAGGGAGAAAGGAAACATCCACCATATATAATCGAAGTGGACGCTATCCGTAAACGTGTCATGAAAATCTATCATCGCATCTATTTCCCTAATGACACGGACGAAGCATTTGAGGTCGACTCTCAAACGAGGGCCAAAGATCTTATTCAAAGCATAACAAAACGCCTTGACTTGAAATCAAACGAGGGCTTTAGTTTATTTGTTAAAATTACTGATAAAGCGTTTTCGGTACCTGAAAATCATTACCTATTCGATTTTATATACGAACTTGTTGATTGGATGAAACAAACCCTACCATCACGTGTAGCAACAGAAAATCAAATTCAAGCTCAATACCAAATATTCTTTATGAAAAAATTATGGATTAATATACAGCCGGGCAAAGATGAAAATGCCGATGAAATATTTTACTATCATCAAGAGGTGCCAAAATTATTAAATGGGTATTACAAATTGAGTAAAAACGATGCTGTTAAAGTGGGAGCTTTAATTTATCGGGTTCAAGTCGGCGAGGAAGGCGCCAATCTGCAGAAAATACAAGAAAATTTGAACTATTTGATCCCCGAAGATATGATAAAACTTGCGAAACCTGAAGAGTGGCGCAAGAATATTATAGTCGCGTACACAGACCAAAAGGGCATGACGAGCGAAAAAGCAAAACACGAATTTTTGAAATTCATCCAACAATATGAAATGTTTGGATCGACATTCTTTGTGGTAAAACAGGCAACCGATAATAATTTACCAGAAACAATTTTGATAGCAATTAATAGAAATGGATTTAGTATCATCGATCCAGTTAGAAAAGTGAGTTGTGTAGTAAATTTTCTTTTAAATTTCTATTTCCAACAATTTGTTTTTATATTCTGTAGGACACTCTTATGCATTATAAATTCTCCGAATTGAATTTCTGGACCTCAGGTAACACCTATTTCCACATACGATTTGGTAACATGATGGGCTCATCGAAATTACTGTGCGAAACAACACAAGGTTACAAAATGGATGATTTGCTTGCATCTTATATTAATTATTTAAAATCGAACGCACTGAATTACTAGTGAATTACTAAAATTAGACCTATCTTACGTGTTTATATACTTTTATGTGTAAACTAATATGTTATAATTTAATCCGTCTATATCTAAATATATTTGCATATTTATAAAAATATTCGAGATGGCGGACATTTTTTTTAACGCTGTTTTTGAATTCCTCTTTTTGCGGAGCCATTTTAAATGCGTTGATTCAATGCACCTAAAGTACCAGGCAGTAATGTTTGATAAGCTATCAAATTTATGTTAACAGTTTCTTTCCTGAACTATAGATGGTAATCTGTAGTTAGATGGTAATGTTCATAAAAGGTTATTGACACTTAGAGGTTTAACGTAATGTTGAATTCATATTTTAAGAATAATAAAATTTGTTCGCTAACTGTATATTTATAATTATTATATTACTACTGATTTACAAATCTTTTTTTTGGAATAAGCGTTGAATGTTTTAGAGCTGAATTTTATTAATTTTATACAACACTTGCCTACCAATTAATTTAAATATAATTTTAAAAAAAGTTGTCATTTATTTATTATAAAAAATTGTTAATTCAAATATTCACAATATGTTTAACGTCTAGATTATCCAGTGAATTCACTTAGAAACTATGTTACAACAAAATACATAAAAATAAAAATATGCAAAGAAATGAATTACCCAACTTTAAAATTACAGAATTTTATAAATAAATATTAGAAATAATGTACATTGAAATTTGTTTACTATTAAGGTTAATCACCATATATTTAATTTTAAATTTTAATATCAATAACCTTTTTGGTTTTGATATGTGTTTCATAAATTTTTATGAATTATTTGAAAATTCCAAATAACCACCACAATAACTTTCAATTAACTATTACAAAAATTATTAGAGAATATATTATTCCTAAAGTCAAACTCTTAAAATGGAAACAATATCCAGTTTTTATTCTAATATATATAATTCTAGACTCCCCAATTATATTTTGTTACATAGGTAATTAAGTTGCTTGCAATTGTAAGTATCTTTTGAATGATTACCCTTATATTTTGTAGCAAACTAAGACTAGAAAGAAACCAAAATAACAGAAATACAGTTTAAATTCGCAATATGCGGCTTTTTAACCAAAAAATGTTACTCTAATTACGCAGACAAAAAAACAATTTTGGTAACAATTTTCGAACAGTAGCATGGAAGTAACAGTCGAAAGGTTGCAGAGAGAGATAAATAATACCTATTTTGTTCTCATTCTAATTGCGCTCAGTTTATTTGAAAATGAATAAATCAGGTCCGTCCCATTTCAACGCATGGAATTTTAAAGTAAATCTTTCTCATGAAAACAAAAAATATAATAAAACGGTACATATCATATACTATTAAAGTTAGCCGACCTGCTTCAGCAGAAAAAGTCGATAATGCAGATTTGTTGGCAACAACTAGAATTTATTAGCCACAAAATGGCGAAAACCCCGATTCAAGAAGCAACATAGCATAATGTCTTGTAAATGTCGGTAAAACAGGTTCGTAGAAGTAGCCAGCCGAAAAATGGCGATAAAACAGATAAACAATTGTGATGTTAAACAGTATTTTTTTTATTAAATTCATTAAAACTATAATACAAAACTATAGGAAAACTTGGAAAATTCTAAAAATAAAATGTTTAAAGTGTCATGGCTGGCAAATGTAAGGTCTTAATGACCGTTATCTCCGGGAAGCAGTTTAGGTTACATTACATGTGGAAAGCCTGGAATATATCACATACATACAAAATTTGAAAATTTCTAAAAATTGAACGTTTAAAGTGTCATGACTGGAGATTGATCCAAATGAAAAGCCTTGGTGATATTTACCTCTGGAAAAAATTTCAGGTTACTTTTCCTATGAAAAACCTATGAAAACCCTTTTCAATCTTTCATTTTGCCAATTTGCACGTGGAGAGTACGTGTAAACTCGTTTGAATATATCGCATACACAAAATTTTAAATTTTTTTAAAATTGACCGTTTAAAGAGTCATGGCTGGGAAGGGATTCAAATGAAATGTCTTATTACACCTGGAAAATATTACGTGTGTGAATATGACTCCACCACGTTTACTATAAATGGGCTATACTGGTATTCTATAGTACTTGATGTCAGCTGTCAAACGCAGTATGCAACATTTGGTTGAAGTGGAAACAAATAGTAAAGAGTGTTTTTTTAGAGGTTCACAATTTTAAATTAAAATGAAACAAAGAAAACCATTTTGAATATCAGTGAAACTAGCTTTATTGGATAGATAATTGTATGCCATTAATACATGGCGTAATCTGAAGATCAATCTAAGATCACTTTTTGCAGATTTTGCAAAAATTTAAAAATCATGTCTATATACTGTTAACCGTCGACTGCAACATTCCGCCCATTATCGTTTTTGAAGACATATGGACCAATGATTCCGTCGGTCCATAAAGCGCACCAAACAGTGATTTTGTCGCTGTTGGTATTTGGGCAAAGGCTTGTGATCCTCAAAATCCGACAATTATGTTTATTAACGTACTCGTTTAACCAAAAGTGAGCTTCATCGATGATTGGGGTGTTTCTCGAAAAATGGAAAATTTCAAAAATTACACCAATTTTTAAATCGGCAAACGAGACGACATTACATGCTACAGAGGGATATCAACTACATCATCAATTCCAAAATTGTTTGAATTAGTTTTATGCAACAACTTTAAATCCGCAATTGCACGTCAATCAATAAACCAGCATGGGTTTATGCCTGGCCGATCCACATCAACTAATCTGGTTGAATCAGCGGTTGACCAGTAAAATAATTAATGAGATAGAAACCCATCATTAAAGCATCAGTAAAGCATTTGATTCCATCTGCCATCAAAAAGCACTCCGGAGTTTATTCGCATTTGGGTTTTCATTCGAGTACATAAATTGGTCCAAGTCTTATCTATCAAACCGGCGACAATTTGTAATAATGGGAAATGAGCAATCAAACGTTATTAAAGTTACGTCTGGTGTTCGACAAGGATCCCACATCGGGCCGTGGATATTTATTGTTGTCATAGATCAAATAACCGAGATAATCAAAAACTTAAACGTGCTCATATTTTCTGATGACGTGAACATTTTTCGAATTATTAATGGAATGCTAGATACGAAGAAACTTCAAGAAGTCATCGATAGATTAAGTGAGTAGTGTGATCGAAACTCGCTTTACTTAAATATTAAGAAATGCAAAATCATATCTTTCCATCGTAGGAGAAATCCGCTAATTACTTCTTACAAAGTCAACAACGAATTATTGCAAAGAGTCAATGAGATCATAGGTCTAGGTATTACATTTGTCGAAAATGCCAGTTTCAATAGGCATATTGAAAATTGTATTGCGAAAGCGAATGCCATGTTTGGATTTGTTAAAAGATGTACAGATGAATTTAAAGATATTCAAACCTTATGTTCACTCTATTTCGCTTACGTTCGATCTCAACTTGGATACGCTGTACCGGTCTGGAATCCATACTATGCTGTACACATTAAAAGAATTGAAAGCATTCAAAAGAAGTTTCTGATTTTCTTGTTAAAGAAAAGTGACTGGAATTACAACCACAATTTACCATTCCATGAAAATGTGGCTCGATTACCTCCGTACTCAACAAGATGCACGGATTACAAAATATGCACGCTTGAAAATAGACGATTTCTCTTAGGTGCGGCTTTCATTGGTAACGTTTTGCTTGGTCACATTGATTCAGCATACATTTTGGAAAACATATCAATTCATGTACCTTGCAGAACATTGCGAAACCATGAGTTTTTAGCACTAGAACATCATTCCACAAACTATGGAGAAAATAACCCCATTAAGGGTAAAGTCTGAATCTTTCAACATCGTCGACGACCTATTTGACTTTAATTTATCAAAGGACAACTTCAAAAATATACTTAAGAATTATTTTTAAAAATTTTAATTGTTAAATCAAGATTTGATTTATATTTTTGTGTTTAAATTTTCTTTATTTTATTTTTTTAATATTTTTGTTAATTTAAATTCTGAAATCATACACGTAAATCACAGAATAGATTTCTTTAAATAAATAAATAAAACCAACGCGATCACGAAGAGCCACCACATACAATAGGGTAGGTATGGAT